>BTHU01000010.1:23288962-24691657 GCA_036184795.1 Tokudaia tokunoshimensis | reverse complement strand
GCGGCGCGTAAAGGCGGGAGGTGCCCGGGTTCTTAAGAGTTTAGCGCAGAGCACGACGGGACGCCTCCGGGGTGGGGCGGAGCTACGCGCGAGTGGTTCGGACCGCGCTCTACGGAGAGCGGTCACTCGCAGGCTGTACGTGAAGTGCGGCTTTCGCGGGCCTCGGAGGGGGCGGGGATGGGGGGACCGTTAAAGTCCTGCGCCGCGCCCACAGGAAACTGCCGTAATGGCGAGGTCAGCTTGCTGCTGGGCTCTTATGCTCAGCCGGACCGTGAGAACCACGTGGTTCACCTTTCAGCGTGCGGATTTGGAAACTGAAGCCCAGAGAGAGCATGGAGCGTGTCCAAGGTCACACAGCCGATTACAGACTGGGTCAGAGCCGAGTTCAGGCGCGCTTAATTGCCCTTGGAACCCCCGTCAGGGTCCTGTGCTGTTAAAAGTTTCGCGGAGGCGCGTCCTTAGACCACTTAACAGTTACCGTAAACCTTTGGTATTCAAGCTTAGTTTACAAGACATGTATAGAATTATATAAAGAACATGTGCATTGACGAGATGTAGCGACACACCTGCCATCTCAGTATCCCGAAGCTTGATCTTGTTTCAAAAAAACAACAAAAAAAATGTTGAATATTGTTGCTTAACATTTCCTTCCCCTCATTTGGGTACCTGGGCTGCAAGTCGTGGGGATTAGGAGCATATGGGTCCAGGTAGCATGTAAATTTTATTATTTTTGACGTGTAAAGAAATTGCCCTACACTAGCCACACTTTGAAAACTTGGGAGGAATTAGTGTTCTCAGGAACGCAGTCTTAGCCAACTACCTTGTGGGGTTTTTTATTGTATGTATTTTTTTGTATGTAATGTATTTTCCCAATGGCTTCATATATACATATAATACATTCTGAATACTTTCACCTCTTAACTGATTGTAAGAAAAATTTTTGTTTAGTATTCAAGCATTTTAGTTTGGGTGTGATTCCTTGGTTGGTTGATTTGGTTTGGTTTTTTTTCTGGGGGGGAGGGGTGGTTCTCTGTGTAGCCCTGGTCTTCCTGGAAATCATTTTGTAGATCAGGCTGGCCTCAAACTCAGATTTGCCTCTCCCTCTGTCCCTGCCTCCCCAGTACTGGTGGCTTTTTGTTTTGTTTTTTGTTGTTTTGTTTTGTTTTTGTCTACAGATTGAGTTCCCGGACTACTAAAAGAAACCCTGTCTTGAAAACAAAAAAGGGTGTCTCATGCAGCTCTGTCAGGCCTGGAACACACTAAGTTGACAAGGATGGCCTTGAACTCAAGAGATCCACCTGCTTCTGCCTTCAAAGTGCTAGGATTAAAGTCGTATGTCACCAAGATTGCCCAGGAAACAACTTTATTATAATGTTTTCATTAGAATGCAATTCGATTTTTTTGTGAGTTTATTCTGTTTTGTCTCTTTGAGGCAGGATCTCTTTGTAGCAAGCCTAGATCTCACTATGTGTCTCGGATTGGCTTCAATATTTCTGTAACCTCCCTTAGAACCCATGCCGCCATCTCCACCGTATAAGCATGTGCACACACCTACACACAGATGCATGCTGGTCCTGTGCCTCTATAACTTTGATTCTTAAGACAAAAGGCAGTCTTACTACTATAGAAACTTGAAGTTTTACAACAAGAAATGTAGGCCCATCCTACATTTTCCAGAGGACTTCGGTTCAATTTCCAGCACACACATGACAGTTTACAGCCTTCTAACTCCAGTTCTAGGGGATCCAATGCCCTCTTCTAGCCGTTTAAAAATAAGACTTAGTGTCATGACATCCCCTAGAATCCTGTCATTTTCTTGCAGATTGCCCACACAGGATGGCCTCATACAATATTTTACCTAGTTGATTTCCTCTGACATACCAGCTCCCTAACCCCAACTTTTTGCTGTATCAATTAGGAGGGCTGCTGTGTATGTATGGCTTTAAGTCAATGACAGGGAAGCTGGGAATGTAGATCATAGGGTTTGCTGAGGGCATTAGCTAGCATTCCTCAGTAGTTTTATCAGGCCACAGGGCTGGGTGCCTTGGAGAGGTAGATATGCAAAGATCAGGGGGAAAGTTCAAGGTCATATTTGACTGATCTGAGTTACAGGAAACCCTGTCTCAAACAGTAGGGACTGGAGAGATGTCTCAGTGGGTAAGAGCACCGATTGCTTTTCCAGAGGTCTTGGGTTCAATTTCCAGCACACACATGACAGTTTACAGCCTTCTAACTCCAGTTCTGGGGGATCCAATGCCCTCTTCTAGCCGTTTAAAAATAAGACTTAGTGTCATGACATCTCCTAGAATCCAGTCATTTTCTTGCAGATTGCCCACACAGGATGGCCCATCATTTGGTTCCAGGAAACAAACTGCTTTCCTGCAGTTAGCTGAGCCCACCTCTGCCACAGCATCAGTCTGTAGGACCAGTCAGAGGGCATGAGATTGCGCAAGCATACTAGTTTGGCAATAAAGCTGCTATCAAGCAGCAGCTCCTTAGTGAAACCAAATTGAATTGTATTTTTGTCGTTAAGCTAAAGTCACTGATGGTGCTGTCTAGTTCCTATTAAAGACGTTCCAAGGACACCACATTTACCACTGCTGTAAGTGTTGAGCACAGGTATCAGTACGCCTGCTTGAGTTCATGTGCCCAGTTCTCTGTAGCCTGTGAGATGTACTTTAGTCAAATGGGGCTAACAGGGCTGGGAATGTGCCTTAGCAAACAGCATACATAATATCTGTCCCAGCATGGAGAGTGTTAAATCCCTTGGAACTGTTGTTACAGATGGTTGTGAGCTATCATGTGCGTTCTGGGGATTGAACCTCTGTCCTCTAAAAAGAACAGCAAGTGAGCTTAACTACTAAGCCATCTCTCCAGCCCATGAAGCACCAGTTGATTGGGATGAATACTGTCTAACCATTGGTATCTGTGAAATAGGAGAAATGTGTTCCCTTGGAAAGCCCCCCCCCCAAAAAAATACAAAAAAAACAGACACCTCTGCATGGAGGAGTATAGCAGTACTGGTGCTAAACCCTGGATTCTGTGAAAGAAAGCACTCACTGCACTCCCATCCAGTCCTCCAGGAGCCCACAGCAAAGTGACTGAGCAGGATTCACTGTCAAGTCTCAGTGCTGTAGAAGGACATCCAAGGACTGCCTGCCTGTCTAGATGAATCTTTACACACAACACTTCTCCCAAGAAATGTAGGACCTGGAGAGCATTTACAGAGAAGCAGGGCAAAGATGTTCTTCCATCTTCAGCTCTCAGGAGCAGAGACCTGACTTTAAAAACAAAGCACTTCTCCAAATACTGGAGAGGTAACTTAGCAGTTAAGAACACTTAACTCTTCCAGAGGATTTGAGTTTGATTCCCAGCACTCACACATACACACATGCAGGCAAATACCCATCCACATGGAATAGAACCCAAAGCACTTCTCCAGCCTCAGCTCTTGCCTTGCTCATGAGGCTATTCCCTGAGTGATCCCAGAATCTTGACTTGCCACATCCCTTTATCTACACCTGGAAGGTTCCTTCCTATCACTCTAACTCCAGATGTCAGCCCATATGCCAGACTAGCTGGCCCCCTATCTTCTCCACTTCCCATCTTTCCACAGGAGCCCTGGGATTACAGTCAGTCATGCTATCCGACTCCTACTATCATGCTATCCGACTCCTACTAGGTTCTGGAGATCTGGACTAGGATCCTCATGGTAATGCTACAAAGACTTTGACACACCCAGTCCTTCCAAATATATTTAAAATGCCTGGAGACTTAAGGAGTCATCAAGTCTATTAATGTAATTGAATGTACCAATTAAGTATTGAGGGAGAGAGAGGGATGAGAAAATTCTAAGCAAGGGGAGGCTCAGAAGTGTGGGAGATACCTTGATACACATTCATGTGGGCTAAGATGAATGGTGGAGAGAGGGCAGACCCAAGTTATAAGACATCTTTGACAAATCTTGTGAGTCACAGGAATGTGCTGCATGTTGAATCATGTCTGTTTTATCCATTTAGTACATTGAAAACCTACTGTGTGCCATGCACTGTTTTAAGCGGTGAGGCACATGATCTTTGCCTTACAGAACATTTAGAAAGCACTTCTGCCACTGGCTCAGTCATGAGGTGACATAGAATCAAGGGGGTCTGTGGTAAATTGAACATTGGAGAGCTTTGCAAATAAGGAGATTGCTCAGGAGGCAGAGGCAGGACATTGGATTTGGAAGCCCATAGCCATCTGGTGCACAAGGGTAATCCCAGAACTTGATAGCTGAATGCCAAAGGATTATTGTAAATTCAAGGCCAATCTGGATTGCATAGTGTGTTTGAAGTTAGCCTGGGCTGTAGAATGAGACTGTCCCCCTTCCCTCCCACACACCCACATAAAAAGAAGCTGAGGCAATGACTTGGTTGGTAGAGTGCTTGCTGTAAAAGCAATGCTTTGAAGTCAATCTCAACACCCATGTCAAATGGCCAGGAGCATCAGTGAACCCATAATCTCAGCCTGAGGACCTGGAGGCAGGGGATTTCCATGAGTCCAACTTGAATAAGAAACACTGTATCAAAAAACAAACAATGGAACTGGAGAGATGGCTCAGTGGTTAAGAGCACTGACTGCTCTTCCAGAGGTCCTGAGTTCAATTCCCAGGAACCACATGGTGGCTCACAACCATCCATAACAATATCTGACTCCCTCTTCTGGTGTGTCTGAAGACAGCTACAGTGTACTTAGATATAGTAAATAAATCTTTAAAAAATAAAACAACAACAGCAAAGGTTGAAAAGGCTGAGCTGGTTAGCTGGGCAGTGGTGATCCATACCTTTAATCCCAGCATTTGGGAGGCAGAGGCAGTCGGATTTCTGAGTTCAAGGCCAGCCTGGTCTACAGAGTTGAGTTGTTTTGAGTTCCAGGACAGCCAGGGCTATACGGAGAAACTCTGTCTCAAAAAACCAAAAAAAAAAAGAAAAAGGAAAAAGAAGAAAAGGCTGGGCTGGGATGCTGGAGAGATACCTTAGTGTTTCAGTGTGCTTCTGCCCTTTCAGAGGGCCACAGTTGGAATTCCAGCACCCATGTTGGGGGTCTCTCGACTGCCTGTATCTCTAACTCCAGGGAACCTGATGATCAGTTCAGGCCTTCACACACAAATGGTACACACTCACACACACACAAACAAATTTTAAAAACTTTAAGGTGGCGACCAATGGAGAAAGACAACCAATGCACACACAAAAATCAAATCTGGCAGTTGTGGACCACTGTGGTAGCCCTGGTCTACAGTCTCAGCTACTCAGGAAGTTCATGAAAGAGAATCTTGAGTTCAAGACCAGGACACAGTAAGCAACACAGTAAGACACTGTCTCCAAGCACAGAACAAAATAAAACTTAGGGAATAAGAATTTTAAAGGCACTGGGCAATGGTGGCACACACCTTTAATCCCAACACTCAGAAGGCAGAGGCAGGAGGATCTCTTAAGTTTGAGGCCAACCTGGTCTACAGAATGAGTTCTAGAACAGCCAGAACTACATAGAGAGACACTGTCTCAAGAAACTGAAATAAATAAAATCATTTTAAAGACTACAATAGATCCAGTGAGACAACTCACTGGGTAGGGACACTTGCCACAAAACCTAACCAGCTAAGTTCTATCCCTGGGACTCATATGGCAGAGATAATAGACTTCTGCAAGTTGTCCTCTGACCTCCACACACACATAACATGGCCTCTATACACACAACCCCCTATTCCTCACCCATATAAATAAATGAATTATTTAAAAAAATTTTTACAGAATACTATGAAAGTGTACACTGGAGAGATGGTTCAGCAGTTAAGAACTTGTTGCTCTTGCAGAGGACCTGGGTTCAATTCCCAGCACCCACATGATGGCTCGTGCCCATCTGTAAATCCATTTCCAAGGGATCTGATGCCTTCTTCTGATCTCCATGGGCACCAGGAACACGTGTGATACATATACATACAGGCAAAACATGCATATACATAAAAAATTATAATAAAGTGAACAAGATGGCACCCTTCATAAATATATGCAATAAAAGAAAAAATAACTCCAAAAAGCTGAGAGATAAAATTAAGGAACTAAAGACAATTTTACTTGGAGAGACCTTGATTTGAATAACAATAAATAAATAATTGTAAATGTACCAGGCAGTAGAAGACTAAGAAAATGGGTCAGTGGGTAACTGCTGGCTGTGCAGCCATGAGGATCTGTGTTCAGATCCCCAGCGCCCATGTAAAAGCTGAACAAAGCAGAGCAGAATTGCAGGGAGATCTCTGGAGATTTGCAGCCAGCTAGTCTAGCTGAAGCAGAAAGCTTTGGTTCAGATCTCTCACTGAAAAACCTGTCTCAAAAAATAAGGTGGTGACAAAATTAAGGAAGACATCTTGACATAGAGCCCTGGCCTCCTCTCGTGCACTCATGGGTAAGCATACCTTCATTGACAACACACATGTGGGCTCACACACAAGGGTAGTGATAAGCTAGATTCAGTGGCACATGATTAACCCCAGCACTCAGGAGCTGAGACAAGGAGGTTCACTGAGTGTTCAAGACCTACCTGGGCTTCCTAGTGAATCTGAAAAGAGAAACTCAGGGAGAGCCTGTGCAAACACCGAGGGGGAGAAAGGTAGCATAGTAGGTCCAATATTCAGAGATTGGCAGAGAAGAGTGAAGGAAAGAAAGCAATCCTTGCCAGAACAATTGGAGAAACCACCCAGGATTACACATTTCCAGAGGATGAAAAAGACCCATAAGCAGTAAGCAACATGACATTTCTGAACCACGTGGATACCAAAGTGTGGAGGGGTGAAGAAGCAGGTCAAAGGAACAGCCTCAGCAAAGGCACCGTTCCAGCGGGAAGAGACTGGTTGTTTTTTTTTAAAGATTTATTATTATATCTGTACACTGTAGCTGTCTTCAGACACCAGAAGAGGGCATCAGATCTCGTTATGGATGGTTGTGAGCCACCATGTGGTTGCTGGGATTTGAACTCAGAACCTCTGAAAGAACAGTTGGGTCTCTTAACCACTGAACCATCTCTCCAGCCCAGAGGAACTCTTAGTTGACAGAGATCCTCTCCTGGCCAACTGTCCTGATGATCATGACCTGTCATCGTATATAGTAGCTAGATAGTGATTCTGTTGAGTAGGCACATTTACAGACTACAGACTTATGAAATTAAAACACAGAACCTCTTACACGCTATTTATGCATTGTTTCTGAGGAGCCGGCTGGGAGACATGACACTTTAAAACAGAAAATAAAGCAAAACAGAAAGGCAGTCAGGCATGGTGTCTCATCCACTAACAGCAGCATTAGGGAGGCAGAAGTAGGATTATCAGTTTGAACCAGCATGGTCTACATAGTAGCTTGGGTTACAAAGTGAGACCCTTTTGAACAAAAGCAAAACCATGATTTAAAAGAAGAGAAAGACCCGTGGTCTAGGAAGTAGGATTCATGGGTCAGAATACAGGTCTCCAAAAATCCCCAGGGTAATAACTTGCCAGAAAGAAGATCTAGAGAGCAAGTCAGGACAGAAGTGATGTACCTAAGCCAGGACAGCTCATTGGTGAAAGGTGCTTGCTGCCCAATCAGTTTGGGTTCAATTCCTGGAACCCACATAGAGGAGAGAAAGAACCAGTTTCCTCAGTTTGCTCTCTGAAGCCCATAAACACAAAATAATAAAAAGAAGATAACATGGCTATTAGAAGAACACACTTAACAGTGAATGAGAGAACAGAGCATGGCTGGAACTACTCAGCGAACTCACTCTGTAGACCAGCCTGGCCTTGAACTCAGAAACCCGTCTACCTCTGCCTTCCAAATGCTGGGTTTAAAGGCATGCACCACTACTGCCCAGCAGGCAAGAATTTTTAATCTCAGCACTTGGGAGGCAGAAACAGGAGGATTTCTGTGAATTCAAGGCCAGCCTGGTTTACATAGCAAGTTCCAGGCCAATCAAGACTTTATAGTGAGATCCTGACTCAAACAAACAGACAAAACCTAGCAAAGAAACAACATAATCAGAGACTAAACTGCCCAGCCATGTGTAACTTGTTCAAAGACAACTATGGGATCAGTCTGCTGACTCCCACCCCTGGCATGAATGCTCTAGTCCCTTGCAGCCCGAATATCTGCCTCCCCTCCAATTGTGCTGACTGTTCCAGCTGGTGGTCCTTTCTTTGTCTCATGTATTCTGGGTTTCTTTTCACTGACTAGGAATTGAGTAAATGGAATTCATTTAGTAAATTAACATGTTAAATACTTAGACTAAACTGTCAATAAGTCTAGTGTCGTGGCACATGCCTGTGATCTCAGCTACTCAGGGAGGCTGAGGTAAGAGAATCACTTGAGCCAACAAGGTCAAGAACTGCCTGGGCAACATATCTCAAAAATATAAAAGTAGGCTGAATGTGGTAGCATATGCCTAGGACCCCAACACTCAGGAAGCTGAGGCAGGAGAAATGCTGAGTGTGAGGCCAGCCCAGTGTTCTACAACAGGAAGGACACAGCCAACCAGGCTACACAGTGAGACCCTGTCTGACAAAAAAAAAAAAAAAAAAGAAAGAAAAAACGTGAGCTGGGGAGATTGCTCAGTGGTTAGGCGCAGCTGCCGCTCCTGTAGGTGAGCAGAGCTTGTTTCAGAGCCTTATAACCCCTGCTCCAGGGAAGAACACCACCTTCCAGTCTCCTCAGGCACCTGCGCTCTCGTGTACATACATAAATAAAGCTAAAAGATGGTTTTAAAAAGCCAGGATTTGAAGCCAACAGCATTTTGTAAGGCCTGACTATGCAGCTCAGTTGTAGCATACTTGCCATACTTGCCTAGGATAGCAAGGCCTCAGGTAAACCCCCAATAGTACAAAAAAGGCACCATGTAGGTCAAAGTGTGTGTGCGGGGGGAGGGGGGGCCGCAGGTTTTCGGCCTCTGCTGTGTAGGGCTTTTCCTTAGTCAGTGGCCACGGGCAGGGGGCACCTGGATGCGCTTCTTTTTCCTCAGAGCTGGGAAGAAGTTGCAGAGACAGGGCCTGCAAATGTCCACATCTATGGATGAACATTGAAATGGCCCAGAATGAACACTAAGTTCTACACAGTAGAATAGAGGCTCTGGCTTAATGGTGAGCTAAGTCCCAGATCTCTCAGACTTGACCAGTTAAATGTACTTTTTTGAGCCATTCTAAGTATCGACTCACAAAACATTGCCTTTTCCTTAAGATGTCACCCAAGGACTAATGGGCATGATGCTTTTCCAGAGGCTGCATGGACAGGGGACAGGACAGTTTGGAGGACTGGAACATTTTGGAATGATTGCAACACGTGTAAGTTGGTAGGTGTTGGGAACAAGCGTTGGCTGGAAGAAACCAGGATGACAGTGTGCTCTGGTGGGTCCGCCCCACTGGGTTACGGGAGAGAAGGAAAGCTGAGCTGTTTGGAAGCCGTGCTGCAGAACCGTACTTGAGAAATGCACATTGCCATAAATGGTCGGATCCTGCTCAAAGCAGCTGAGCTCACCCCCTGGTCTTCCGGACCTCACACTGGAAGTTTCACATGAAGTGTGTTTCCGGCCTTTCCATCAGATCCCTGGAGGAGCAGCAGGTCATTAGAGCTTCCCATTAGCAGGAGATGTGAACTCCTGGGTGCTGCTCCTTGAGATAGCAACTAGTCACTACTAGTGATTATGGTAGAAGAATTGCTAGAGTGCTTTATTTTTCAATGAGAAATTATTATTTTCTGTGTTTGGGTGTTTCCGCCTGCACGTAGTCTGTACCATGTACATGCAGTGCCCCTAACGGCCAGAAGAGGGCACTGAATTCCTTGAACTGGAGTTTTGCCTGCTTGCGTGCTGGGAATCAAACTCTTAACTGCTCAACCACCTCTCTCCAACCTGTTTGGCAAATCTTTCAGGTCTCAATTTAGCATCGCATCTTCAAGAGGACTTTTCCTGGTTAGAATCCCCAGGGACACTCTCAATTGTATGGCGCCCCATGCTTCCCATTCCAAGTGGTCGGTGGCAGAGCTATTACCTGGCAAGCCCCAATGCTGCAGAAGAGTGCTCATTGGCTGCCCCTCTGTCCATGCTAACTCCTCAGCCTCGGGCAGACAGAGGCCACGTCTGCCATGTTTGACATTCTTCTTCACTGAGTGGAAGCTCGGAGGAGTCTCTCGGAGGAGTCACTGTCTGCTGTCTATACCCTAGGGCTAGAAACTAAGACTTTCCAGGCTGTGCTTTGAGCACTACTTTCACGGTCAACTTGACGGGGGGGGGGGGGGGAGGTTCTGACACAATTTTAATGACCATGATATTTAAATGTTTTTTTTAATTTATGCATGTGTGGCTCACGTGTGCGTTTGAGTGTGTGCATGTGTACTCGCATCTGTGTATTTATGTGTGCCATATGCATGCAGGTTGCCCTCAGAGGCCAGAAAAGGACATTGGATCCCCTGGAAATGGAGTTGCTGGTAGTTCATTCCTATGGGTGTGTCCTGGAAACTGAACCTACGTAGGCCCTCTGCAAGCACAGTATGTGTGCTGTTGGCTGCTGAACTCTGTCTTCAGCCTCCAAGTCAATAACCAGTACTTCCTGTGTAGACCAGACTGGTCCTAAACTCACAGAGATCCACTTGCCTCCACCTCCAAGTGTTAGAATTAACCAAGGTCTTTTAATCAGTGACTAAAAGGTACATCCACCACAGCAAATGGCATGCTGTGAGATTGCACAATGCCATTCTGTTCTAGCAACTGGAAAAGGCCAATGTCATTTGCACTAGATTCCTCCTGCAGTGCTCAACAGGCCAGCAAGAAACTGTGACCAGCACACATAAGGCATGGTTGAGGATGGACCACAAATGGCAAGTGCCCACTTTGCCAGGAGTAGTGGTATATGCTTTTGATCTCAGCACTCAGGAGGCAGAGGCAGGCAGATATCCATGAGTTCAAGGCCAACTTAGTCTACACCAGGCTAGTCAGAACTACACAGTGAAACTTTATCTCAAAAAAGCAACAACAAACCCTTCCCACATTATACCTATCTGAGGTCCTTCCTGTGCTCCCCTCACCCCCATCTCTCACGCTGAAATGAACTCAGGAAGTTGCACATGACTACCAGTGAGCTATATATACCCTAGCACTGACATGCTGGTTTTCTGAATTGTTGGGAAAAGGCAGTCACTGGATCAATGAAGCAAGCATAAAAGGTGCTCGGGCTGGGGTGTCCCAAGTTCAGCAAGTGAGCATGCGCTTCCGGGAGCTGCAGCCTCTGCAGTTTGGGATTCTGAAAACAGGTTGTAGTAATTTTCTTAGCTGGCTGTGTCTCTCCCTGAAAAATCTTTATAAAACGCATCCCTACATGGCTTCCCCCTCCCCCCCACCCCCGAGACAGGGTTTCTCTGTGTAGCCCTGGCTGTCCTGGAACTCACTCTGTAGACCAGGCTGGCCTCGAACTCAGAAATCTGCCTGCCTCTGCTTTCCAAATGCTGGGATTAAAGGCGTGCGCCACCACTGCCCAGCTCCTACATAGCTTTCTAATCCAGTTAATGGTGATATGAGCCAGAAATTGTAGTTGAGGATGTGGTTGACAGTGGGGTCAGGTCGGGGGAGGTAAGAGTGAGAGTGGTCAGTCTACACTGTGAAATTGTCTAAAACCAATTTTAATAAATGGAACTGCACATTCAGTCAGCATTAGAAGAGCTGGTCTCGCCGGGCGGTGGTGGCGCACGCCTTTAATCCCAGCACTTGGGAGGCAGAGGCAGGAGGATTTCTGAGTTCGAGGCCAGCCTGGTCTACAAAGTGAGTTCCAGGACAGCCAAGGCTACACAGAGAAACCCTGTCTCGAAAAACCAAAAAAAAAAAAAAAAAAGAAGAGCTGGTCTCAGTTATGGTACAATTGACCTCTCCAGTGACAAGGACACTGACAGGAACCACTTAGAACCAATGAAGCAAGATGCGTTCGTTACACCTCATTTGTCGCAGATGGGAATTACACCAAACTAACACTAACCCCAGGATGGCAGGCTGCAACACATGACCAGCAACTCTAGTAGAGGCTGTGCACTTCTCCAGGTGTGTCTGCCAAGCACACCATTGTGGGTAGCATGTGAGGAGTTGGGGCCATCAAAGGTGGCAAGGGTGTGGCATACCAGACTGCACAGGGGACAGGAAAAGGAGGCACAGCCTATCTCTATCCCTAAACACTTGACATGTTTAAACTAGTGCGGACAAGAATAACCAGGATGGGGTGAGGTGCCTGCCCGTGATCCTACGACTTGGGAGGAAGACACAAAAGAAAGAGGAGTTCTAGGCCAGTCTGGATGGTCTTGGCTACATAAGTACCTATTCTAAAAAAAGGAAGGGAGGGAGGAAGAAGAAAAAGAAAGACAAAGGGCTGGAAGAATATCTTCTAAATTTACCTGTTAAATAAGACAGTTCCATGAACACCTTTAATCCCAGCACTTGGGAGGCAGAGGCAGGCAGATCTAGTTCCAGGATAGCCAGGGCTACAACAGAGAAAACATGTCTCAAAGGGGAAATTAAAGAAATTCTCCCTCAGGCTGGAGAGATGGCTTAGTGGTTAAGAACAATGTCTGCTCTTCCAGAGGTCTTGAGTTCAATTCCCAGCAACCACATGGTGGCTCACAACCATTTGTAATGGGATCTGATGCCCTCTTCTTGTGTGTCTGAAAACAGCTACAGTGTACTCACATACATAAAATAAATAAATCTTTAAAACGAAAAAGAAATTCTCCCTTTGTCATTCATTCCTTCCCTCCCTCTGTCCCTCTGTCCCTCCCTCCCAGTCTCCACTTGAAATTGCAAACAAGTCCTTCTGCATGCTAGGCAAGTACTTTACCACTGAGTTCTATCTCCACTCTCATTCCCTCTTTTTGAGAAAAAGTACATAGCTCGGTCTATCCTGAAACAGAGATTCATCCTGTCTCTATATTCCAAATCTAGAGACTACTGGAGTGCACTGCCATGCTCAGCCCTCCCCCCATCCCCTTTTTTGGAGGCTGAGTCTTGGGTCTCACAAGGATGAAGCTGAAGTCTTCTCCACTGCCCTTCAGGATGGTGGGATTTAAGCATGTGCCAATACACCATTTATGGGGTATTAGGGATTGAACTCAAGACTTTGTGCAAGATAAGCAAGCACTCTACCAATGGAGTCACACATCCCCCAACCCTTCCATGCCCTCCATCCCCATTCCCCCCACCCCTACCCCAGCCTGTTGTTTGTCTGAGATGCCGTCTATAGTTCAGACTGGTCTAAAACTCTCGGGTCAAGTAATTCTCCTGCTGAAACCTCCTACGTATGTATGATGTTACACCTGTTTTCTTTCCACCCCGAAAATTGAGAGAATAAATATACTTATTATTGATACAGTAGATTGGACTCAGAACTTTACCATGCTAAGCCACTTCTCTGCCACCAAGCCCTGTCTCACAGTTCAAACAGAAAAAAGTTTTGAATGGGCAGCTGTTAGTATAATACAATATTCTCAGATGAATTGTTAAAGGAGCTAGGGAAAGAAAAACAGTTATGGAACAATTTTCTATCATACATCAAAAATACACAGAGATATCAGGTAGAGAAAAGGGTGACCTTCTAGAACCTTCTTCAGATTGGGCTATGACAAGGAAGTAGGCTCAGGCAGGAATTTGACATTGGGCTAGGACTATGAAACGGCTCAAGATGACTACAGCTGAGAAATGTGTTCTTTGTAACTTGATGGGTCTTGTAAAGACTCTGAATATAGAAATCTTGGGACCCACCTTTGTTTGTTCCTTAACTGCTCAGTTTACACCTTAGGATGGACCTTATTCTTTGCATGTATTTAGAATGGTATAAAAGCAGACCGGAGAAAACTAAACCTGCTTCAGCCTCAGCACTGGCTGGAGTCATGTTATAATGTTGTCTAATTGTCTTTTTCTTTTCAATCCTTGCTCCCTCTCAGTTGACTGAGCTGGCTTAGTCAATTTATACTCTCTCTCTCTCTCTCTCTCTCTCTCTCTCTCTGTGTGTGTGTGTGTGTAAGGTGCACAATCCATGGTGCATGTGTGGAGGTCAGAGAACAACTTGCAATTGGCTTTCTTCTTCCACCTTGTGGGTCCTGGGGTACTCAGATAGTTGGGTATAAAAGCAGGTGTTTTTACTTGTTGAGCCTTGAGCCTGCTTCAGCTTTTCTCAGAAGTGCAAATGAACTCACATCAGAAAGATGTGGAAGGCCAAGATACAAATAACACAAGAAAGGGGTTTGCGCTGGAATGATGGCTTAGAGGTCACAAACACAAGTTGGTCTTGAGAGGTCCAGGTTCAATTCCCACATGGTTGCTTACAACTGTCTGTAATTCCAGCTGCAGAGGATTTGATGGTCTCTTCTGACCTCCTTGGATGCCAGGCAGGCATGTGGTATACAGGCATAAATGAAAATAAAAAATAAAAAGTAAAGGAGTGAGCCATTATACCTCACGATTATTGTAAAAGGGAAAACAACCAACTAAACCAAAATCCCAAGCCCACAAGGGGAAACTAGAGTACAGGTGTGCAGTGCAGTGCAGATTAGTACAAGCAAAGCCAGCTAACCAGCCCTGGGACACAGTCAGGAGCGGACTTAAACTGCACAATTTGCCAAACTGAGGACAGAGACTAAGGTTGTTAAAGATAGGGGTGAAGACTGAGGTAGGAGGCCAGTGCCAAATGCATTGGGATTACAGTACTCAGGCAAGGTGTTGTCAGGACACAGAACACTCACATACAGGAGAATATAATGTAAGGTGTCTTTACAAAAACAAGTTCACAGAACCTAACAAGGAATACGACAGGAGTCCAGACTGAGCAGGTAAGAGGTGTCTGTTTGTGCAAGGCTGCTTGACAGATGCTGTGGTCTTCAGTAGACAGACACCAAGGGCTCTTGGGACCTGATAATGAAAGCCAGGGAATAATACTTTGACCACATTTTCTCATCTTTTAAAAGTTAAAGAAAATGTGGAGGTCAGCCAGTGTGATGAAGCCTGTCTTTAATCCCACCTAGAACTCAGGAGGTAGAGGAAGGCGGATCTCTTGAGACCAGTCTGGTCTACAGAGTGAATTCCAGGACAGCAGAGCTACACAGAGACCCCCCTCCCCCGTCCCCCGTTTTGCAGAACAAACAAACAAACAAAAAAACAAACCAAAAATGTGGAGGTCAAAGGAAAACTCATTGGAGTGGGTTTTCTTCTTCCAGACTGGGACCTGGGGATGGAACTCAGGTTGTCAGGTGCTTTCACTGGCTGAGACATTTTACTTCTTCCTGGTGCTAGAATTAGTTTTAAAAGATCTGCCCAGCCGGGCGGTGGTGGCGCACGCCTTTAATCCCAGCACTTGGGAGGCAGAGGCAGGAGGATTTCTGAGTTCGAGGCCAGCCTGGTCTACAAAGTGAGTTCCAGGACAGCCAGGGCTACACAGAGAAACCCTGTCTCGAAAAACCAAAAAAAAAAAAAAAAAAAAAAAAAAAGATCTGCCTGCCTTTGCGTCCTGAGGGATTAAAGGTGAGCAGCACAACCAGCCACCTGCCTGTTTGTGTTGGCGCTAGGGATCTGAACTCAGGCCCTGCAGTTCACAGTTTACCCAGGAGCCACATTGCCAGGCCACACTTTGTTATTGTGGCTTGTGGCTGGGATTTAAACTCAGCTTTGTGCATGCTACACAAATGTTGTCTTGATAAGGTGTACCCCAGCCCATTATGTATATAATTTCTGAGAAAGGTACTTGCTCGGTGGCCCATGCAACCCTGAAACTCTTAATCCTCCTGCCTCCAACTTCAGTATGCTGACATTATAGGCACAAACCATACCTACTTTGAATTTTCTTTTACTTTTTTTCCTTTCCATTTTTAGCTTCTTGAGACAGGGTTTCTCTGTGTAATCCTGAACTAGCTGTTGACCAGGCTGGCTAGGAAGTCAAGAGATCTTTCTGCCTCTGCTTCTCAACTGCTGGGATTAAAGGTGTGTGCCACCACCACCCACCACCTGGCTTTGAATTTTCTTAAAAATAATAATAAAAAAATCCTGTGGTAAAGCTGTGCTTGTTGGCTCATGCCAATAATCCCAACACTGTGGAGACTGAGGCAGGAGGATCATTTTGAGTTTGAGCCCAGCCTGGGCTGCCACAGCAAGTTCTAGTCTAGCCAGGCTTCAGAAACACAAAGGGTAGTTGGCAAGATGCTGGGGGTAAGAGTTCTTGCTACAAAGCTAGGTGATCTGAGTTCAAATCTCCAGTTACCACAGGAGGAGGGGGCAAATCAGTGCCCACAGTTGTGGTCAGACCTTCACATACATACTGTGAAATGTATACACATAAAATGTAATACAAATTTTCAAAACTTCTATGGCTGCCTGACTTCCTATAATTCTACTGAGGCACAGGGAAACTTTAGTTTCCTTTCAAGGAGTCTGAAAGAACCAGGCCATCAATTTCACATTGACATTTTTATTAACGCCAACTGTTTTTTAATTATTATTTTTTAAAACAATAGCACAAAAATGTTTCAAGGAAGCAGTCTCACAATCTGATGACCTTCCAAAATACATTAAGCCACACCAAATATGAATTTCTGTTAACACAAGATAAAAGGATTCAGAAAAAAAAAAGGGAAAAGAGAGAAGAAAAGGGGGTGGGGGAAAGGGGCTGAGACTTAGTAAAAACACACTGGGTTAGGTGGCGAGGCTCGTTAGTGGGCACACTGGTGACACAGTGCAGTGATGCACATCTGGGCCCACAGCAGTCCCCACTGGCCCCTCATATGCAGGAGCCATGAGCCAGGGCTCACTGATACTGTCCGGAAGAGGTGCAGCATTTGGCCTGTCAGGAAACTGGGACAGTTTTGAGCAGAAAGGCCTAACTGATAATCTTTATTTCTACTCTTTCACCTCATATGCATTACAGGGTTCCTTAAAGGTTATCTTAGAAAATAAAAGCATATCAGCTCCTCTTATTTAATGTGGCCATCAAAGATGTTTCTGTTATCTAAGGACAGGTCAGGGCTGGGCAGAACTAAAGGGAGTAGAATCTGGGAAGGGAGGGAAGGTGGTTTTTTTATTTTGTTTTTTAAAGCTTTTCATTACTTTTTTTGGGGTTGGGGATCACACAGAAGGGAGGCAAGGGGGTACTACGATCCTTGGTTCAGATTGAGTTATACAGGAAAAGATACCTTCCTGGTCGGTTCCCATGCCAAAAAGGAAAAAGAAAACCCACTTATAATGACGCACACCGCATTGTGTGAGCTGGCAGTTGGTCTTTTGGTCAGCATCCCCAGCAGTGGACACACCCGGCTTGTCAGGCTGCATGTAGAACCCACTTGACAAAAACCCTCTTTCCCCAAAAGCCTCTTTCCTTCTGGTAGGCTATAAAACAATATCCGTCACTAACAGGAGAGAGAGTGTTCAACACTTTGACCATGACAGGCTTCAGGAAGTTTCACAGTTTCATTATGCTCTAGTTTATTACTATCATATTTACATTTTTATTTTATTTTTTATTTTATTTTATTTTTTTCTGAATTGCTGATTTTCCTTTTTCAATAGAATTTAATTCTGGAGTGTGAGCAGGAACCAGTTAACTACATTCATTGTCCAACCCCCACTGGTGTAAGACTCCAAATTCTTGGCATGTGAATCAGCTGTTTGGTAGCTCCACCTCATCCCTGCAGAGAGGCAGTGAGACCGTGGTGCGGAGGAGGCTTCACACCGAGGGTGGGGAGGCTTTCCGCTGAAGGAGGTACTGGTGAATGCTCTCAGCATCTCGCTTTAGCCAAGCAGCATTCAGCAGGATATTTTCACAACACTGCTGGATGGTACGCTCAGCTGAAGGAGCTGGGTGACTCTCGAAGAAAGCCTGGTATAAAAACAATCCAGAATGCAGAATCACTGTTAGCAACAGTAAGAAGTTAATGTTGGGACTATGGAAAAGCATCAACTGGCCTGAGTCATCAGCCTCAATCATGAGAACTGACCATTGCCACCATCGGCTAACTGAGCAACTCCTTGAGCAGACCGTGCAAGAATCCTTAACAAGTGAAAGCATAAAACCTAACCAAAACCTGAGAGGTGGAACCCACTGCTTTTTAAAATGCTAATTATATACCAGTGTGTCCAATTCATGGTCTGGGCAAAAGCTACATGAAGCCATGCCTGCAGATATGAACAGAGCCCAGTTTACGACATAAAACTACTGAAACCATCTGATTTATTTAATAATCTGATTGTGCAGTTCTTTTTTTCTCCATAAAATATATTATGTAAGTATACAGATCAAAAACATTACTCCAAATATAACAAATTTATTTAAAAATTTAGATTTTTATATTCTGTTTCTCAAAAAGCCTCCAAAATCTGGGCTATTTTATACTTATAAGCCCAGCTACATTTCTAGTCCTCAGCTGCCACCTGTGGCACCCAAGGTTTTTCTTTGCACAGAAAAGGGCAAGGCAGGACCCTCCAGAGCATGGCATGTTCAGACCCCTCTACTCTCCTCAAGTCTATTTGACTGTCTTTTCTCTCACTTCATTCAGAATCTAACCTAGTTTGTTGTTTTGTTTTAAATTTATTTATGTATATGAGTACACTGTAGCTGTCAGACACCCCAGAAGAGGGCATTGGATCCCATTACAGATGGTTGTGAGTCACCATGTGGTTGCTGGGAATTGAACTCAGGACCTCTGGAAGTGCAGCCAGTGCTCTTAACTGCTGAGCCATCTCTCCAGCCCCGTTTTTGTTTTTTTTAAAAAGATTTGTATGTATATGGGTATTTTGTTTGCATACATGTCTGCACATGAGAAGAGGGCTTTGAATCCTATGAGATAATCTTAGACAGTTATGAGCTGCCACGTGGATGTTGGGAATTTTGAAGACTCTATTTAACTATTTATTTTGGTTTTTTGACATAGGACACAGGGTTTCTCTGTGTAGCCCTGGTTGTAGACCAGGTTGGCTTTGAACTCACAAAGATCCATCTGCCTCTTATCTCCTGAGTGCTGGGATTAAATGTGTGTACCACCAATTCCTAGCTTTGAAGGCTTATTTTTATTTAAGTATAAACCTGTGTGGTGTGAGGCCAGGAGCACATCAGACGCCCTAGGAGGTATAGGTGGTTGTGACCAGCTGACATGGGTTCAGGAAACTGAACTCAGGTCCTTTGTAAGAACAGCAAGTACTCTTAAACCCAGAGAGTGTGCACTGCCTCTAACACATTTATGGGCTTGAGTGTGCCCCAGGGAGATGTGGAGGTCAAAGGGACAACTCTTGGGTTCTCACCTTCCATCAAATGGATCCTGGAGATCCAACTTAGGTCATCAGGTTTGGCAGGAAACACTTTTTCTTGCTGAGCCATCTCTCTGGTCCTAACCTAGACTTGACAAAAGTCCTGACTTTGTCCTTTTTAATATTCTGCTGCTAGCATTTGGAAATGTCCCCTACACTTAAACTTCATATTCTGGAAACTTATTTCTAAGAGTTATATGTGTTAGATCTTAGGCATTCCATATGTTTAGAAATGAGCTCAAGCTGGCCTATAGAAGGATTTCTGCTGATAAAAGCCAGCTTTCCTTGTGAAGTTGTGAATTGGGTTTTCTGTCCTCCAAAAGGAGCCTTTCCTTGCTTCTGGCAGAAGGTACATGGCTCTGGTGGTTTGAATGGGTTTGATTCCCTCAGTCATCAGGGAATACAGCTCTTTGATAGGATTAGAAGGATCAAGAGGGGTTTCCTTGTAGGAGGAAGTGTGTCACTGGGGGAGAGTTTTGAGGTTTCAAAAGCCCAAGCCAGGCCCAGGGTGGTTCTCTCTCAGCTACTTACTGTTCCATGTTCCCTGCCATAATAATAGCCCAAACCTGGAACACAACAGCAAACCCCAGTTAAAGGCTTTCTTTTCTAAGTTGCCTTGGGCATGGTGACTAAAACTGCATATGAAGCTCTTGCTGGTCTCCAGGATTCCTCAGCTCCCACTCACGAATACCTGTTAAATGTTTCACAACCTCGGCTAGATCCCTAGCCCTTCTCACCTGCTGGCTTCCCCCTCTCAGCATAATGACAAGTTTCCTCCTGCCGCCAGCAACTCTTGTCATCTCCACCATCCTCCCACCCACCCCATGCAGACAGTCCTGGACACATCCAGTCTACTTTTCTTTCTTCCTCTGTTCTGGACTCTTCCAAATGCTTCTGGGTATTTTCCTTCTCTTACTCAGAATACAAAAAGAATTCTGTATTTTAGAATACATAGAAAATTCACCTATGGGGCAGATTCTTTCTTGAGCACTCTTGTATACAGTGTGCTGATGGGATTTGGAAGGTGAGGCCATCGAAAGGGAACTGCTTCTGAGTTCATGACTCTAAGTTGAATTTCATAGATGACAGTGCAATGTCCCAATATTAAAAGGTCTCCCATAACTAGGATGTGACATATATGGGACCTGAGGCTAGGCTTGGTCAAGGTGATGGCTTGTTACTGAGTAAGTTAACTGCTCTAAGTTTCCATCTCTCATCTCTGAGAAATGTTTACTGGATAAAGAAACAAATGAGCACTTAGCAAGACAGGGCACTTCAGGACCCACTGCTGCCCCACGATAAGCCAACAAGTTTAAAATGCTGCTATTAATCCAATTCTACTCCAGAGTTTTACATTTTTCATAGAATAACATGCCTCTCGAGGTTATTATTAAAAATTACTAAGCTGGGGGCTGGAGAGATGGATCAGAAGAGCACTGAATGCTCTGCTCTTCCAGCAACCACATGGTGGCTCACAACCATCTGAAATTGAATCCAAGGCCTTCTTCTGGTGTGTCTGAAGACAGCTACCATGTTCTCATATACATAAAAATTACTAAGCTATTTTCTAACTAGTTCATCTGGTTTCATAGCAAACAAAGAATATGAAAACACCAACCAGCATATTGCCACAGGCCTGTCCCGGTGAAAGAGAAAATAACTCATCAGAAGTATAAACTTCAGATACTAATAGCCGGATTTACAAAGAAGACAACGGCGCTGTAGGCTTCTCAGGGCTAGAGCAACACAGCAGCACTCCTGCTCCACCTCAGCAAACAACACCAGCAACACCCAGACTCTCTCTACACATTCTTGCTACCTGGAAATGAACTATATAAACCAGGCTAGCCTTAGAGACCTGCCTGCCCCAGCCTCCCAAATGCTGGGCTCAAAGGCAGGCTCCACAAGGAAAGTATCCTTGGCTCTTTTGGTTCTCAACCTTCCTAACACTGTAACTCTTTAATACAGTTCCTCTCTTGTTGTGACCTGCAACCATAAATTATTTTCATTGCTACTTCATAACTGTAATTTTGCTACTGTTATGAATTGTAATGTAAAAATCCTATTTCCTGATGGTCTCCTTTCATAGGTGTCCCCTGTGAAAGGGTTATTTGACTGCCACAGGAGTCACCTCCCACAGGTTGAGAAATGCTGCCTTAGGTGGTCAGAACACACAGAAATACTGTTGAATTAAAGATTAACGAAAGCCAGGTGTGGTGGCTCATAAATCAATATATAATCCCTGTACTTCTGAGGCTGAAGTAGGAGGATCATTATGAACTCAGGGCCAACTTGGGGTACACCGTGAATTTTAGGCCAGCATGGCTACAGAGCATGGCTCTAACTCACCCTGTACACTCCAATGCTTACTGGGAAAACCCACCACGACTCCATTATTCTTCTCTGAGCTCTACTGTTCTTTCTTGCTTGGAGAATGAGTGTCTCAACCTTCTTAAACTATCCTCCACATTGCGGTGTGACTGGCCTTGAAGCACAGAGATCCTCCTGCCTTCACGTGACTAGTACAAGACAGTGTTCCCTCCATCTGCAATCTTAAGTCTGCCTTACTAGCTTCACTGTACCACTACCCTGCCTCCTAAACCTCCTAAACCTAAACCTTTAGGTGTCTCTCCTTTGTAGTCCCATTACCTTTACAATGAAATTGTTCACATAATACAATATACAGTGTAGATTAATTGACAGCTGAAATCAAGTATTTCACTGTTTTCTCAAGACCTAAAAAATAGTAAAATGTATTCCTGTTTTCTACCCCTTTGGTTTTTTTTTCCAAACAGGTGTATCTCTGGCTGTCCTGGAACTTGCTCTGTAGACCAGGCTAGCCTCAAACTCAGGGATCCACTTGTCTCTGCGTTTAGGCCTGACACCTTTGCCTAGCTATAAAACATATCCCTAACAATGGTTCCCACAGTGAACCAGATCACAGCTCTCAGTAGAGATCTCCAAGAAGATAAGGTAAAACCGGCAGCACAAATGATGATGACGTTTATAGTATAATGGAGTTTTACACCTTCCCACTCAGAATAGATTTATTCCCCAAATGCTGATATTTACCAGGCCCAGGGTCTATACAAAACGGCTTAATCTCTCTACTGTAAGACCAAGTCAATTATGTCTAAAACACAAGGATCCACAAAAGTGCACCACCCCAACATTCATTAGAACAAGGTTCATGGGGCTGGAGAGACAGCTCAGGTGAAGGACACTTGTTGCCCCAGAGGACCTGTGTTCTCAGCACCAACACGTTGGCTCACAACTTCCTAGAAGTCTAGATCCAGGGGATCCTATGCCCTCTTCAGATACTCATGGGTATCAAGTAAGCAAGGAGTACATATATACATGCAGGCAAAACACTCATACACACAAAATAAAGTAACTTGAGAGAGAGAGAGAGAGAGAGAGAAGGGGAGGGGGAGGGGGGAGGGAGGGAAAAGAAAAGGAAGGAAGGGCAGCTGCGCTTCCGCTCTGGACTGAGAACTGAGCAGTGCTGTCCTTACCTTAACTTCTCCAGCCATTTTATCAACTGCAAACCCTTCAACTGACAGCTGAAAACAAAACACAGGTTTTAAATAGTTTAGAGAAACAAAGAGACTAGACACAAACTTCCACTTACCCCAAAGACAACCAATTCTGTTCTCTTCTCTCCCCCCCTGGCTTGTTACACAGAAGATAGGGGTGTGCATGCTTAGAACACAAACCCCAGCAACTATCTGAGAGATTTTTGGTTGTTTGGGTTTTCTTGGGGCTTGAATTCAGCAGTGTAGAACAGGCTGGTGAATGAGACACAACCACAGCCCTAGAGGATCCTTTATTGAAGGGATGAGTGGGAGTTTGCATCTTGCTATATAGCCAAGGCTGCTTTCAAACTCCAAGCAATCCTTCTGTCTCAGCTTCTACAGTGCTGAGGTTACAAGCACAGTCCACCACACCTGGCTAAAGAACCTGACGAGTTGTGGCTCTTTTTTTTTACCCCTAAAGATTTGTTTATTTATTATATGTAAGTACACTGTAGCTGTCTTCAGACACTCCAGCAGAGGGAGTCAGATCTCATTATGGATAGTTGTGAGCCACTGTGGTTGCTGGGATTTGAACTCAGGACCTTTGGAAAAGCAGTCAGTGCTCTTAACCCCTGAGCCATTTCTCCAGCCCAAGAACCTTATAAAGAGCAAAGATCCTAACTTTTGGGTCTAATACAGAGATTCCCACCCTGTGGATCATGACCCCCATAGGAGTCACATATCAAATATTGTGCACATCAGATATGTACATTATAATTCATAACAGTAGCAAAATTATAGTTATAAAATAGCAAATAATTTATTGTTGGGGGTCATTACAACATGAGGAACTGTATTAAAGTGTTGGCATTAGGGAAGGTTATGAACTAGCGGTCTAATAGATCATGGACAATCATTCAACAACATTTAAGAAGAGCAAGCTATCCAAGACTCCTACATACCTTTATTAGTCTGGATATCAAGAACCCCCCCTGGTATCGATTATAGAGCTCTTCCCAGTTGTCCTTTATGAATTTCCAAGCAGCCTTCCTCCCATGCTTGCTGCCTCCAGCTACTCCACCGATGACTGACACAGTGTCCTGTGGACGTACCTCTTCCTAAGGGGAAAAAAGAAGAACTAGAAGCCCTGCTATCTAGAGTGTTTCCTGGGACCAGAGAATACAACAGACTGCTGGAAAACTGAAGCAACGGCAGGGAAAGCACTCACTCCCAGAGAGGGAAAGGGATTCCAAAGGCCTCCACTTTCTCTTCAACCTGTTCTAATTCTCACTACTAGTGGGAGAGGACAGATCAGCACAGCAGCCAATCCTCACAACCTGACTCAATCTCTGGAAACCACAAGATGGAAGGAAGGAAGATCCATTTACCTCCTCTCATCCCCACCCCACCCTGCCATACAAAATAAAGCAATAAAAAAATGAAAACCAAACAAAAGCAAAAGCCCTGACCAGCTTCCCCAAAACATCAGGAGTATGCTAAAGACACTCGACATACATCATCGAACACCAGTTCTCTTTTGTTTTTCCAGACAGAGTATCTCTATGTAGTTGTCACTCTGTAGACCAGCATGGCCTCAGACTCAGAGCTCCTCTTACCCCTGCCTTATGAGTGCTACTAGGATTAAAGGCGCGTGCCATCACTTCATAGCTCAGTAGCAGTTCTCTTGAAATGCAACTTATAACTTACTGAAAGTGCAAAAGTGAGGACTTTTTGAATCAGTTCAGGAGAAAGAGTAGCCCCAAGAACTCTTTCAATTCTGTTTTTCTCTTCTTGCATATCAGCTTGTTTGTGAAGCTACAGGGAAAAAATAAAGAGGCACAGTTAGCTCTTCCCTGGATTCTGTGTGTGTTCATACGAGCTTCTCTTCCAATGAGGTGTATGTAACCTCTGCTCTGCCTTCTCACTGGGCAGGCCTGGGAGGACACTACATCACTTGGTACGTTGCTACTGTGGTTGGGCACTAAACCCTACATCTGCCATAACAGTAAGCCACTAGATGTAGGTGTGCATTAGTCAAACAGTATGTCTCAGTTCTAGAGTCTAATATCAAGATCTAAAGATAAGTCTGTCATGTTCAGATTCTTTACATCACTGACACCTGAAAAATGCTTTGTATTAGAGAAATAAACTATCACTAAACTATCATTAACTATCATTAATTTAGCCTGTGAAGCTGAAAATAATCTAGATATCTTGTAGATGGATGCAGTTAATTACTCATTTAAGAAAAGATGCATTAATAATGGGGAAGTGGAGGCAGAAAGAGCAGAAATTTTAGGACATCTCTGGCAACATAGCTTGAAGATGACCTTGTTTACATAAGAGCTTGTCCCCACAAAATAAAGACAAAACAAAAAGATTTATTGTAGAATGTTGCTTAAAATGTGTGCTGTGTTTGCTCTGCTCCCTCCTGAGTGCACCTGTGGAGGGAGAGGGTACTGTCGAGTCTTCCGGTATTGCTGTCCATCTTGGTTCTTAGAGTCCGGATCTATCAATGAACCTGGAACTGGCTGTTTCACCTAGACTAGTAGGCCTATAATCTCCTGACTACCTCTGCCTGTGCTGGGTTACAGAGATGTGCACCACTGCACCTGGCTCTTACACAGACGCCAAACCAAGGTCCTCCTGCTGTGCAGCAAGCTTCTTACCTAACAAAACCATCTCTTCAGCCCCTGAAAGTCACATAAGATTATTTGGAGTTGTAGTGATAGCTCTGAAGTTGATAACTGGTTTAGTTCTCAGTACACACATGGTGGTTCATAACTGTTTGTTAATTCTAGCTTCCGGGGGAGCAAAAGTCATCTTCTGAGCTATCCAGGATACCAGGTACACATGTGGTACAAAGACATACATGCAAGCAAAATGTTCATACACATTTAAAGAAAAGAAAGAAAATCCAAAACCCAGAATATGCATTTGTTTTGAGACAGAGTCTCACCAGGCAGCCCTGGATAGTCTAGAGCTCCTTTTATTTAAAAAAAAAAATTTATTTATTTATTTATTTGGTTTTTCGAGACAGGGTTTCTCTATATAGCCCTGGTTGCCCTGGAACTCACTCTGTAGCCCAGGTTGGCCTCAAACTCAAGAAATCCACCTGCCTCTGCCTCCCAAGTGCTGGGATTAAAGGCGTGCGCCACCACTGTCTGGGTGAAAGATTTATTTATTTTATGTATATGAGTACACCGAAGCTGTCTTCAGCTACACCAGAAGAGGGCATCAGATCCCATTACAGATGGTTGTGAGTTACAATGTGGTTGCTGGGAATTGAACTCAGGACCTCTGGAAGAGCAGTCTGAACCACTGAGCCATCTCTCCATCCTCCACTCTAGAACTCCTTATGTAGATCAGATTGACCTCAAATTTCTGACAACCCCACTACCTCTTGCTTTCTGAGTCTTCTGAAGGTGCAATGTATTCAAGAATAAAACTTTAACTTTCAGGAAATATATTTCTCCCACAGAATATGTAACACACATCCACAAGATAGCACTTTAATATCATAGTTCAAGATAATAGGAATTAATTAATTAGTTAAGATTACTTATGTTTTTCGAGACAGGATTTCTCTGTGTAGCCCTGGCTGGCCTAGAACTTGCTCTGTTGTTGATTAGGCTGGCCTTGAACTCAGATCCCTCCTGAATACTGGGATAAAAGATGTGTGCTGCTACTTACTGCCCAGCAAATTGTGACATATTCATAAGCATATATAACAGATGTTGATCATACTCACCTCATTATTGCCTTTTCTTTTTTTTTTTTTAAAGATTTATTTATTTATTATATGTAAGTACACTGTAGCTGTCTTCAGACACACCAGAAGAGGGCGTCAGATCTCATTACAGATGGTTGTGAGCCACCATGTGGTTGCTGGGATTTGAAATCAGGACCTTTGGAAGAGCAGTCGGTGCTCTTAACCACTGAGCCATCTCTCCAGCCCCCATTATTGCCTTTTCTTGTCCCCTCCCCCTCGGTCCCTTAATTTTCCCAGATAGATTACTTTTATATTTTCTGACCCACCTGGGATAATGGAAGTATTCTTAAATCTATGAATTAGCACATTCTATTCCTATTTGATGCATAGATCTGTTTTTAAAGACATATTTATTTTTTAAAGATTTACTTATTTATGTATATGAGCACACTGTAGCTGTCTTAGACACACATTAGAACATGGTGTCAGATCCATCACAGATGATTGTGAGTCACCGTGTGGATGCTGGGAATTGAACTCAGAACCTCTGGAAGAGCAGTCAGTGCTCTTAACTGCAGAGCCATCTCTCCAGCCCAGACATTTATTTTTATTTTATGTACATGAGGGTTTGCCTGAATATATGTAAGTGCATTGTGTGCACATCTGGTGCCCTCAAATGCCAGAAGACAGTGCTAGATCCCATAGAACTAGAGTTATGGACAGCTACCATGTGGGTGCTGGGAACCAACCTAGGTTCTCTGTAAGAGCAGCAAGCACCCTTAACCATTAAGTGATCCCTTCAGCCCCAGTGAGGATGTTTTTTTTGTTGTTGTTGAGACAGGGTTCTCATATAATTGAGTTGGCCTTGAATTCTTTGTGTAGCTGAAGATGACTTTGAACAACTGATCTTCTTAGCTTTACTTTCCAAGTATTCCATGGAAAGTCTATCTCACGTGTAAATCTTTTAATGAATACACAGTTCTGATGGGTGACTTGGGTATTTAGGCACATATTACATAATTACTTGATGACAAAGGTAAGCTAATTTTGACCCTCTCACCTCTAATATAGACATCATGATTTTTCTTAACAGACTGGAAATGAATGCACAGGGACTAGGCATGGGACTTGTCTCAAGTGCTACTATTAATTCAAACTTTGAGACAGATCAGTACCATTGTAGAGCCAGGGTTAATTATATACTCACAATGGTAAGAAACCTGTAAGGACAGGGCAGTTGACTTCCTGTTCACTCACAATTTCTCACCCTCCCTCTTTCTCTGGCTCCTCCTTCCTATGCTGGAATGGAACCCAGATCCTTGCATATAACAAAGCACTACCCAGTTTTTAAAAGTTTATTTTTTAAAATAACTTTGTGTTGCATGTGTGCATATGTTTGTACAAATCAGAGGACAAGTTTACCTCTTAGACAGAAGTTTTGGTTTTTTCCCCATCGCCCTTGAGACAAGGTTTCTGTTCTTCTGTGTAGCCTTGCCTGTCCTGGACCTCATTTTGTAGATCAGGCTGGCCTTGATTCGCCTGCCTCTGCCTCCCAAGTACTGGGATTAAAGGCAATTGCCACTATGCCTGGCTTTCACAGAGAAGTTTTAAAGAACCTGTCTTATTCATCTAGACCAGTGGTTCTCAATCTGTGGGTCCCAATACCCACCTACCCTAGGGGGACTAGATGACCCTTTCATAAGGGATGCCTAAGAGGATTAGATACTTACATTACAGTAATATAATTAGATATTTACATTACAATTCATAACAGTAGCAAAAATTAGTTTATGGTTGGAGGTCACCACAATACAAGATACTATATTAAAGGGTCACAGCATCAAGAAAGTTGGGAGGCTACAGAAGAATTAGTTCAAGGCAAAATTGGGTCATAGAAATCAATTTCAAGGGCAACCTGAATTGTCTAGTAAGACCTTGCTTTATAAAATGGTGGAGGCAGGTGTGATGCATGTCTGTGATCTCTATAGTCTTGGCATCATGGGAAAGTGCAAGGAAGATGGGAGCTCTAGGTCAGCTTCAAGGACAAAGTGAGGTGGAGCACAGCCTAGGTTAAAGTGAACCCCTGCTTCAAAAAACAAAACAAAACAAAAAAAAGAAACAAACAAAAACTGGTTGTAGTGGCACACCTGCAATCACCGCACTTGAGGCACAAGGACTAGAAATTCAATGCCACTCTTTAATGTCAGCCTGGGCTACCTGAAACCCTGTCTCAAAACATGCATGAGGACCGGGGGTCAACCCTCACCATTTCAGGGTTAAGAATTAGCTAGATACTGAAGTTACGAAAGGAAAACCAACAAATAAACCTGAACCCCAGGGTCTGTGGTAGTGGGAACTGCACCTCGCTCAGGCATGCTAGACTAATAACTTCCCCATTAGGCTCCACTCCCAGGGCTCTTTCCTTTTTTATTCTCAGTAGGGTCTCACAAAGTCACCCAGCCTGTCCTTGAACTCATCCTGTAGTCCACGTAGACCTTAAACTCTCTGTCCTCCTGCTTCAGCCTCCTTACCACCTGAGATTAAAAGCCAAATCCAGCACATATATTTCTTTGCCCAGGCTTTCCTCCACTCCCCAAGCCATTATATATCCAAGTTCAAATGCAGAAATCTGGAGACCTTTTCCAAATACACTTACCTTTAGCATAATATCTAGGGTAGTGCCATCACCATGTTTTAAAACAGTAAGATAAACCTATAAAAGAATACCAGGAAAAAAAGAAGTCATTTGAGCTATAAGTATTTTGGTATAAATAGTCTAATGCTAAGAAAAAAAGAAGCTGGGCATGTCAGAAAATGCCTGTTGTCGTAAACCTGGAGGTTGGGGTGGAAGGCCTCTGTGGGATACACAGTAAGACTCTATGGGTAAAACAAAAGAAAATGGGCTACAAGGCCAGTTTAAATGATAGTTACATATCAATGCATAAAGACTGGTTATCAGTCACTATGGACTGCGGATGGACAATCACATAGGGCTGCCATGTCCACACAATAGCTTGCACCAGTTCTCTCAGGGAATGCACCAAGTCAGTCACCCTGTACCACTGATGCGCTCCTGGAGAAACACAGGAGAGGCTGGCTGCAAACTACCTGCGTAGCATCTGTTAGCAGTCAGACAGGGTGTGAGTGTCAGTTCTTGGGCCACTGTTAACTTCACAAACGAAAACTGATACCTACAATTCAATGGAATTTATTATTATGTTTTTTTAGTTCCAGACAGGGTCGGACTGCTGGCCTCTCTCTGCCTCTGCTGAGTGCTAGATTAATGGAGTGTACTACCACAGCTAGCTCTCAGGGGAATTTATTACAATAACTTACAGGACTCCTTAGATCAGCAGAGAGAATCTGTTTCCCTTCCACGTGCTCCTTAAACCGACGACGGGCTTCTTCCAATGTTGCCTTATGCCCTGCTTTTCCCAGTTTGCCCAGCACCAAGCCCCTCAGGAGTGCGTCTAGGTGACCTGATGGAGAAGTGAAGACACAGACAACTTGAGAAGCCTGCTGTGATCAATGCACGGCCTGCGCAGTTTCTAACTGTGTGATACCAAGTCTATGGTTTTGAACAAATACAATCCATCACTCTAGTACTTATGAGAATACTTGATTTAATTTATCAAATTGTTAAGAGGAAAGGAATAAATATACTAGACAAGTAAGCAAATTTGCTGACTTTGTGGGACTCAAAGGTACCAGCTACCAGAGCTTAGTAACGTAGCTAGTTATACTGCTAAAAACATGTGAAAAGGAAAGATTTACATCATGCAAGTTTGACTCAAATGTTTTTTTTTAAAGAATTATTTATTTTATGTATGTGAGTACACGGTTGCTATTTTTAAACACACCAGAAGAGGGCATCAGATCCCATTACAGATGATTATGAGCCACCATGTGGTTGCTGGGAAATTGAACTCAGGACCTCTGGTTAAGAGCAATCAGTGCTTTTAACCACTAAGCCATCTCTCCAGCTCCTCAAAACTTTTTTTGTTTTGTTTTGTTGTTTTAAGGCTCACACAGAACTAGAATGCTCTTTGTTCAATAAACTAAAGCCTTAGATTTTAAAATGAACATTCAATGAATTCATCCTCCAATGACAAGCACAATTACCTCCAACTCAGTATCACTGTCACTGTAATAAAGACCTCCATGAAAGGACCAAGGATACAGCTCTGTGGGAGAGCATGGCAGAGGTATTTGCACTGAAAAATAATTTTATTTGGGCATAGAGCTTATACCAGAATGGAGGTCAGATTCCCTGGAACTGGAATTACAGACGGCTGTGAACTGAGCCTTGTCCTCTGCAAGAGCTGGAAGGATTCTTAACTGCTAAGCCAGTTCTCTAGCTCGTGTGTGTGTGTGTGTGTGTGTAAACATACGTACACAGATGAGTACATATTTGTGTGTCCACACATGTGGACCAAGCTTGGGTCTTTTATATTTTATATTTTAGGTTAGCCCTAGCTGTCCAGGAACTCTCTTTGAAGAGCAGGCTGGCCTCAACCTTACAGAGATCCACCTCTTCTGTCTCCTGAGTGCTGAGATAAGGATGTGTGCCAGCAATCCTGGCCACTTCATTCTTTAAGACATTATCTCTCACTGGAATGGTGCCCTACAGATCTACTTCTCTTCCTTTCTTCAGTGCTGGGGTTACAAGCACATGTCACTGCTCCAGGCTATTTTCTTGGGATTAAGCACAGGTCTTCAGGTATGTATTCTTAGAAACAGAGCTGGGTTGCCTCCCCAGCCCTTACTGGGACTCTGCTACTGACTTATGCTGTAGGTCAAAGCAACACAAGAACCGTTTTGTTCTTTAATTCCCTCCAGTACAGCTGTAGAACAAAGGCATACACCCTATGTTCTCTCTAAATCAAAGATTTGACACATTATTATTTCCGGAGACAAGTGCAACATCCAGGAGCATCCTGCATGTGCCCCTTCCTCTCTGCTGTCCTGTGACTATGTATGCTCTCTCTAAAGGTAATGACTTGCTGGGTCTGGACTCCTCTCTCTTGATGACCAGTTGCCACAGCAGCAATAACCTACCTTTTCTCATAATACACATATTTCTAATACTACTGCATTTTGTTCCCCTTGCTAACCTTCCAATTTCCCTATGTACTCTTGTATAATTTTCTCCTTAAAGAACATTTCTTCTCCAATCCCACATCAAGTCTATTCCTGTGGTCAACAAAATTCCTTTTACAGAGTTGTCTAAATACACTGTCTCCAACTCATCCCATTGTGGAGAATCTATTATAGGCATACTACTTCACAGAATCTGTTAACCAAAATTGTCAATTCTCTATTCCTTTCTGCTTGTGGCAACCAACAGAGCTTACCACTTTCCCTCGGTCTTAAAATACAATACTTTGAAATGATGGGTCACTCTACTTTCTCCTGATTCTCCTCACAGGCCAGTCAGTTTCTTTTGTGATTCTTTACCCTCCTCTCGCTGAGCATCACAACCCAGGGCAGTGGTCAACTTTCTATGACACTGAGGGTGGCTTCTGATCCTCCCGCTTCTACATCCTCGGGTTAATGGTGTGGACCATCATGCCAGGCCTCTTTTCTGTTTTGTTTCTAGAGATAAAAGAGCCGTAGGTAGACCAGACTGGCCTTGAGTGTTTCTGCTTCCTGATTACAGGAATGTACCACCAGCATGCTTGGCTTTTTCTTCTGCCAATCTCTAACTCCTCAATTTAGATATAGTCCTCAAACATCTTTCTACCTATTCTTAGTCTTTAGGGGGTTTCTTCTAGTTTCAGTTATAAATCCTAACTGTATGCTATTAGCTCCAAACTGTATTTACCTAGCCTGCATCTCTAGGCATTCTCAAATGTAGAATTTGCCTCTGCCTTCCATGTGCTAGGATTAAAGGTATGTTCCACTGACGGTCAGCTAAGTAGTCTTAATCGGATGAATCCTCTTTTTATCACACTCAGTCCTCCAAAACCACAGAGAGAATGCATCACTTGTATGTGCTAGTGGCAACCAACACCTCAAGTGGTATACGCAAATAGCCTTCCAAATGGTTTTCCTTCAGTTTCATAGTCACACAAATCAAATCATGTTCCTCTGATCAAAACTTTTAAAACTAGCATCTTGTATCACAAAATGTGAAAACCTAGGAACTTTGCTTCAGTCTACCTCCCTGTAAGGGAGTCACTGGTTTGACATGGGCCTCTCACCCCTTCCCCAGTCCTGACCTTATCAGCCGTCTGGTTTCACTGAACACTCTGGGCATGCTCTTGCTTTGGACTCCTGTCACTTGTTGGTCCTCTGGTCTGGACCGTGTTTGCTAGGCTCTTCTATCTCTTTTTCAGTCCTCCAATTATGCTCAAAGATCAGTCATTAGTAATGATTTTTCTCCAACTATTTTATAAAATACTGGCTTAGCACTCCTTATTCACACTATCTAATTTTACTTGTGATACTGTACATTATTTTAATATAATTTGTTTGCTGTGTCTTCCATTAGAATGTAAGCTATATAGGACAATGCTTTGCTTATCTCTATTGCCAGTTTTTAAAAGAGCACATGCCTTTTACTAGTTACATAAATATTGAATCATCAAGGAAAGAGAGTGGCAAGAACTTGATGCTATTACTGTTCTTATTTTTAAGAATCCCAGATTAATGTAATGGTCTGTGATAAACTGTCAGTGATCTACACACAGAATCCTAGATTAAGACTATTCAGGAGAAAACACCTCATTTAGTAAGCAGATGGCAACAAATAATTGTATTTAAAGCCTCCGAATCTTCATTCTCAATATTTAAATGACAATTTTTTAAAAGGAACATGATTATAGACATAATCATGGAAAGGTAGAAAGCAATTAAAATCCTTATTTTAAAAAGCTGAACCCTACCAAGTGTGATGATTCATGCTGAGACAGGAGAGTCCCCGTAGGTTCCAAGCTACTTGAGCTACTGTTTTGCACTGGTTTAACAATTTCACCAGCAGGTTGAGAGCATTATATTTCTGGCCAACTGAATATACTGTAAAATCTGGATACAGAGATGCTGCAACTTGCTAACCACACAGGAATAGAAAGTACTAACTTCAGATTCTTTCCCCATACAGCACATTCATCTATTACCTTCTCCAGGTTTGGGGTCCCAGCCCAGTCTCTCTCCTATAGGTGAAAAGACATCTTTGACAAACTCCTGGATTTCCTCATAGAAGTCTGTGTGGGACAAGAGAGTTGAAAGAATCCCCAGGTTACAGCTCAGGTCGCTCCATACAGTATAATTGGGCTCATTCACAAAAGCCTCCATGACTTTTAGAACCTCTACAGTGCTAATGATTCCAGCTCGAGCCTGGGATAGGAAAAAACACAAATTAGCGCAGCCTTCAAACTAAACAAGACAAAAGAAAGCAAACATGTATGTTGGCATTCTCTACTGCTAGCAATTCTCTTGGTTTAAGAAAATGAGGCTAAGTAAATTCAGAATATTGTTAGAATAAAAATCCTATCATGACAATATCTTTTGTTAATTTCTTTGCTATCTGTAAAAGAACTCCTTAAAAAAACTCACATTGAACCTCATAATTTAGGATCAATAAAAACCAGTTAACTGCTTATTTCTACTCAGTTTCTAGGGTATCACTTTGATGTTTTAAATTTCTTATACTTGAGAAAAGTTGCAAAACAAAGTTGGGGTTCTGGTTCTTGACAAAGGCTCTTTCAAGGCTGAATCTGCAAACTGTGTCAACTTGAGCTTCTCCTTTACTCACTTCTAAAGGAACATGAATGGGAAGGCTCTGCTAATTCAGAGTGCTTTCAGCACTGACTAACAAGAGTTAGAAAAAGAACTTCTATTCTAGCAGCCAACTGCACAAACAGCCCATTCTCCTGGGACAGGTCTCTCTTGGAAGTGAGATCAGCAGAAGGGAGGGTTTGTCCATCAATGCTAATCTGCGCTTATTTAAAGAAGGAATCCAATCAGCAATCACAGAGGGCAAGGAGACTTCAGGTCCAATTTAAAGGAACACTAGAAAGAATGATAATTTTACCACAGGGAAAGACATTCTGAAATTATCTAACCTGTTGGAGTCATAAAGACAACAATATGAATTTTGCTGCTTTAAATCCTTCCTGGAACAAAGTCAAATATGTATATAATTCTGGGCTGATATGCTATAATTTGAGTAATAACACACTGTTAAAACAATCTTGCTTTCTCAGCAAAGTGTAAGTACTACTTAAGAACAACATAAAATCACTCTGAATTAGTGTTTAAAAAAATCAATAGGGAGGAGGCTGGAGAGACGATGGCTCAGAGGTTAAGAGCACTGGCTGCTCTTCCAGAGGTCCTGAGTTCAATTCCCAGCAACCACATGGTGGCTCACAACCATCTGTAATGGGATCCGATGCCCTCTCCTGGTGTGTCTGAGGACAGCTACAGTGTATTCACATATATAAAATAAATAAATAAATAAATCTTAAAAAAAAGAAAAAAAAATCAGTAGGGAAATCTCTTCATGACTCATATCCATTTGTTTTAAAAGAATGTACTTTTGTCCCTACCAAGGACAATTTAAGCACAGATAAGTTAAAAAACAAAAACAAAACTGGATTAGTGAAATGAAATTTGCTTCAGACAAATGACAGAGGCAACAATTTTGTCGTGTTAATTAATAATTAGCCATTTGCAGTCAGTCATCCCAAATGAGCTAACCTTCAGGAAGGGCCATATCCTTCTAACATTCTTTATATACATTTAACCATTATACCCTACAACCAACAAAATGCATTATATGACCTAAGTGTGAGTGAGAATGCTCACCAGAGAAAAGAGGTCATTCTGTAATCCCAGTCGATCCACTGGGGGCAGAGAAAGGTCACGGATGCCTGGTAATAAACTTTCCAGCATGGCAGAGCTGTACTGGGTTCGATAAAACCCAACTGTTCCCAGATTTAGCTGAAAGGAAACAATAAATACTATTAACCACTTCTTTTCTCCTCACTTTTCATGAGGTAGGTTCTCTTTATGCAGTCCTGGCTGTTCTGGAACTCATTCTGTAGACCAGGCTGGCCTTAAACTCAAGAGATCTCCTGACTCTGCTCCTGAGGGCTGGGATTACAGCTGAGCAGGATCGGGGTCAGCCACTCCATTTTCTTTTTTTATTTTTAAAAATTATTTATTTATTGAATATAAGTGTTTTGTGATTATATACACCAGAAGAGGGCATCAGATCCCATCTCAGATGGCTGTGAGCCACCATTATGGGCCCTAGGAATTGACCTCAGGACCTCTGGAAGAACAGCCCGTGCTCTTAACCACTGTGCCATCTCTCCAGTCCCAGTCACACCATTTTAAAAAGATATTTTTGAGTGGGTATGTTGGGCAACCTGCTCTACATACTGAGCTCCAGGGCAGCTATAGCTACGTAATAAGACCTTGTCCCAAAATAACAACAACAACAACAACGCAAAACAAAGAAGCAAAAAAAATTTGGGGGTAGTGATGAGGATAAAATCATGGATTCCTACGTTTCTCAAGTACTCTTCTACTGAGCTGTCTTAACAAACAAACAAACAGGGCTGGAGAGATGGTTCAGCAGTTAAAAGGATTGACTGCTCTTATGAAGGTCCTGAGTTCAAATCCCAGCAACCGCAGGGTGACTCACAACCATCCGTAATGAGATCTGACTCCCTCTTCTGGGGTGTCTGAAGACAGCTACAGTGTACTTATATAATAAGTAAATAAATCTTTAAAACAAACAAACATAGGTAAAATAAAATTATACATAGAAGTATTGTAAAAATAGAGCATCCACTTGGCAGCTTACATTTAGTTCCAGGGCATCCAACCCCCTCACACAGAAACATATGCAGGCATAACACCAATGCACATAAGACAAGAATAAATAATAAAAAATTCTTTAAACTAATTAAACAATTCTGATCCAATTATTTTGAGTCTCTGTTATCTTTTACTGTAGGAACTATATCTTTATATACTTAATTACAATCACAGTGTACATAACTTTTTCTAATTTATGAGAAAACTCCATATGGCTACTTCAAGATCATAATTTCAAATGTTAATATATTCCAGAGTATATTTTAAATATTAAAATAGAAAAATGGTCATTTCTTAGCAACTAAAATTTTGGGATAACCTATAATTGTAAAAAGAAACTGCAGCAAAATTTTTTTTTCTTTCTTTTTTTTTTTCTTTTGGTTTTTTGAGACAGGGTTTCTCTGTGTAGCCCTGGCTGTCCTGGAACTCACTCTGTAGACCAGGCTGGCCTCGAACTCAGAAATCCTCCTGCCTCTGCCTCCCAAGTGCTGGGATTAAAGGCGTGCGCCACCACCGCCCGGCTCAAATTTTTTTTTAACAAAGTAAAAATAACTTACCCATTGGTGGTTTTCTTTTTTTTGTTTGTTTGTTTGTTTTTTGGTTTTTCGAGACAGGGTTTCTCTGTGTAGCCTTGGCTGTCCTGGAACTCACTCTGTAGACCAGGCTGGCCTCAAACTCAGAAATCCACCTGCCTCTGCCTCCCAAATGCTGGGATTAAAGGCGTGCGCCACCACCGCCCGGCTCATTGGTGGTTTTCTATTCCACTGACAAACAGATTTTTATCTATTTCTGCTCTCACTTGAGGAATGTTACATGAGGACAACACAGACCTGAGGCTAACGCATGCTCAGAACGGTAGGACAGCTTGGGTGGTTTTCAACAGTCTCTCTGTGTTCTCTGGGTGTCCTTGAACTCACTATGTAGATCAAGCTGGCTTCAAACTCACAGAGATCCACCAAAGACTAGCTTTTTAGAAAGGGAGGCAATTGTATCTGCAACACTACAGATGTTCTATGCCAGTGTACTATGTACTCTTTCCTTTGGTTCCTTTTTTAGAAACAGAGTCTCACTAGCCTAGGCTAGCCTCAAACTTTAACATCCTGCCTCAGCCTACTATGTGCTGGGGTTATAGGTGTACATGACCAAATCTGCTTAGAAATGTTTTTCTTCTGAAAATACTAGTTTAAATTGAAAAAATTCAATTCAGAGTTAGTCACAAAGACATAGGAGTACAAGAAATTAATCATTTCAGATAAAGTAAAATAGCTATGCCATTCTAAACTCACCTTTACCCATTGGTCTGGTTTGACATTTTTCAAAACCACACTCATCTCTGGCTTATCCATTAGTATTTTCAGTTTAGCCTGGTTGGGATCCTCACTAGTTGAAATTGTGATAGGAACCATCCACTGAGGACAGTCTTCACCTAAGCAAGAAGAGAACAAATAGAAAACTTGGAAGACAAAGTTACACTGAAAGAAGCAGATGGTAAGGTAAACAAAAGACTGCTAGACTGTAACCAAGACACACTCTCAATGTTAAACTATGCCTTCGGGTGATCTCAACACTATTAGTAAAATTACAATTGTTTAAAGGAGAATGTTTTTCCCCTTTGCAAAGCAATAAAGACAGCAATGACTCTACAGCTAACCTGAGGAGTCAGTGTTCTAAGATGCTTCCATTAAAGGGCTCCACTCCAGTGGCACTGTACAGAACCAATCCCAGGAACTATTTATTTCATCACTGAGCAGTCACATCTAAAGTCAAAGCCCCCATTGAAAGGTAGAGCCAGTGTCGTAGACACCAAACAGCAAAGCAGACCTTGTCTGAGTATTAGCAGGACTCTTTAAAGACAGCACAGAGTCAACATTGAGTAAGCTGCATGTCTTTTTTAAATATTATTTATTGATTTAATTTATATGTATGAGTACCCTGTAGCTGTCTTCAGACACACACCAGAAGAGAGCATCAGATCCCATTACAGATGGTTGTGAGCCACCATGTGGTTGCTGGGAATTGAACTCAGGACCTCTGGAAGAGCTGTCAGTGCTCTTAACCACTGAGTCATCTCTCTAGCCCCAAGCTGCATGTCTTTTTAAGAGGTTAAACCATTGAGATACCCAAGGTTTTAATGTCACCTACATTGGTCTTAGGGATAGAAAAACCTGCAAGCCTGTCAGTATTACAATACAAATTATAAATATGAGGGACAAAATAGCAATTGTGACCCCAAAGGACTTAATTGGAGAGTAAAATCATAAACTGACTTATTTAAGTCTTTTTCCCATCAGGCAAGGAGCGCTGGAGATCAAACCCATGGCCTCCAGTGAACAGAGTATTAAAGTGAGACAGTGAAGGGCAGAAGCCATTCTTCTTTACCGGGTCTTGTGAACACAATATGACAAGACAGTGGTAACAGAGAGGCAGGTGCATATATACCTCCCCTACTGAGACCACTATTCTAAAGAAAAAGAAACTTAGTTCTTCAATTAAAATCAAATGCCTGGTTGAAACTTTATAGGTTAAAAAGGTCTTGATGACAAGCAGAGTTATTCGAGATGGCAGCCGCAGTTGAGAGGACAAACTGGGGGACTTCTACTATCTTATTTGAATTCCGACTCTTCTAAACTCATTACATAGGTGACTTGGAGCAAACAAGGTCTCTGTACATACCCCTGGCTGTCCTGGAACTCACTCTGTAGTCGAGGCTGGCCTCAAAATCACAGAAACCTTCCTGCCTCTCCCTCCCAAGGGCTGAGACTAGAGGTGTGCATCACCACAGCTACTTGACAGCAATTTAACCACCGTAGCCATACCTTAGCTTTTTTATGTGTAGAAGAGAAGCATTACTCTATGCTAAGAAAATAAAGAACCAACTAGCATAGTGACTAGCATAGTGGTAAGTAAAGACAATCATCACTCAATTAATATTTATTAATCCTAATCACAAAACAAAAACAAAACCTAACTAACACAGTAAGTCCTCAGAGCAGCAGTTTTTAAACTGTGGGCCTCAACTCCTTTGGGGGTTGATCGAACCCTTTCATAGGGGTCACATATCAGATATCCTGTACATCACATATTGACATTATGATTCATAATATTAAGAAAATTAGTAGTAGCAACAAAAATAATTTTTATGGCTGGGGTCACCACAACAAGAGGAATTGTATTAAAGGGTAGCAGCATTAGGAAAACTGAGAACCACATTTACACCTTACATTTCTTAGGATATTCCAATCCTTTTTTATTCTCTTTCAGTAAGAGAGTTATACATTTTATTGTTGTTTTTCAAGATAGAGTTTCTCTGTGTAGCCCTAGTGTCCTAGAACTCCCTGGCAAGACCAGGCTGACCTTGAACTCTGCCTGCCTCTGACTCCCAAATGCTGGGATTAAAGGCCACCTCAGCTTAATGCGAGACACACAATTTTAAAGATTAGGCCTAGAGTGATGGCTCACCAGTTAAGAGCATTGGCTGCTTTTCCAACGGATCTGAGTTCAATTCCTAGCACCTACATTGTTGACTAACAATTGCCTCTAACTGTAGTTCTAGGCAATCTAATGCACTCTTTTAGCCTCCTCAGGTACCTGCACACAACTGGTGCACATACAGACAAGCAGGCACATATACACATATGTAAAATAAATAACTGGGGCAGCTTGGAGCAGGAAGCTGAATCTGTGTTGGCAAGTCAGATGACTGGAGTACCAAGGGCCAAGGGAGCCAAACTGGACAGGTCAGCCACCCAGACCACATATCTCTGGAATCACACTGGAGCAGCTGGGAAGGTGAGGGCTCCTGGGACCAGGGCTGGCAGGACCCCAGCTCTGTGGAGCCACCACCCCCAGAAGGCATGTATAACTGGGGTGGTGCAGAGCCCAGTGACAAGGGCTGCCCTCTCTGTTCGTCCCAGCACTCAGCCCAGGCCAGACCCAGACTCCTGGGGTAAAGACAGCTGGGATGGCTTGGAGGCTAAGAGCAGACAGGGGAAGGCAGAGGTGGCCTGGAAAAAGCGAGAGGAAAGGAGAAGAGAAATGGAAGCTAAGCAGGCAGAGAAAAAGACCACCAAGGGGTTCATAAAGCTGGGAACCCGGACGCTGGACTGACAACCCTACCCCCAAAGCTCTGGGCATTTCTAACCATTGGAGAGCAGGCCTGGCGGATGTATTTATTGTACAAACCATGTGAGTCTGATCAGCAGACCAGGTACATCTAGTGTACATAATCAGAGCCACAATAAATGCTATTTCACGATAGATAGATAGATAGATGGATGGATGGATGGATGGATGGATAGATAGATAGATAGATAGATAGACAGACAGACAGACAGACAGACAGGCACACAGACACACAGACAGACAGATAATAAATCCAAAGTGTAACTAGACAAAGAATAACATGTTTACTCTTATTTTGAAAACTACTAGTGAGGAACCCAAATCTACTGATCTGTTCCCTCTGAGATTCTCTTTGCTCACCGCCATACGGTCCACTGGCACAGAACTTCTTCTGAGACAGCTTCAGCACTCTGTCATCTTCTACCTAAAGAGGCAAAGCACAGGCTGTACCAACAACAATGGTAATGTTGGGTGGGAGTGTTTCTATGACAGTATAGGCAGGGAAGCAGTACAAACTGTCTACTTTGATGAGATGAAGATACTACAGAATAGGAAAAGAAAGTCACTCTTGAGGAAGGGGGTCACGAGTCACACCACTAGCTGATGAGGTGCTGCTTTCAATTTTCTCCAGAGATGTGGCCCCTGGAGGGTTATTCATGTTTCAATGAGGGCCCCGTACCCATGTGAATGCAATGACGTTTTAAAATTTATTTTTAAATGTCTTAAAAAGAAAAACTGTGAAGGTAAGGGTGACTGCAAGTCTAGAAAATCGAAAGCAATAGCCTATGTGTTTAAAAAATACTTTGAGCAAGATGATAACTCACTTGCCATGCGATACACCTGCCAGCAAGCTCCAGGTCCTGAGTTCAATCCCCGGCAACCATGTAAAAACTGGGGTGTTTTAACGAACACTTATAATCCCAGTGTCTGCAAGGCAGGAACAGAGGATCCCTGGAGCTTGCTGTCCAGCAACCCAGCCAAACTAACAAATCCCAGGGCCTGTCAAAAAGTCAAGGTTGACAGCCTAGTGACCTCTGTCCTTCACACACACACAAACACGCACACTTACCCTATACACTCACCCCCACCCACTGCCACCAAAGGAAAAAAACCTTCAGCAAATAGGCAGTCACTTGCCTCATTGCTCATCAATAATTGCATTCTGGAATATTTCAAAGATCACACACTATAACAGAATTGAACTTAATTAAATCAAATGTAAAACTAAACAAAGAATGACCTTAGTAAGTAAACTAAGTACAAGAAACAGAATTGAAGTCCAGGTATAGTGGCACAAGCTTTTAACCTCATCTCTAGGGAGGAAAGGCAGGCAGATATCTAGAAGTTCTAGGCTAGCTGAGGCTAAATAGGGAGACCCAGTTTCCAAAAAACAAAACAAACAAGCCAGCAAACAATAAGAAAGAAAAGGTTCTAGGTTAAATGCACAGCATCACTAAATAAATGAATGAATGAATAAAAGTTAAAATAAAAAACTCCAAGCGGAAGACATGGCTCAGCAGTGAGAAGCACTGGCTGCCCTTCATCCCAGAGGACCTGGGTTTAATTCCCCAGTGTTCACACAGTAACTCACAACCATCTGTGCAATTCCAGTTCCAAGGGATCAATGCCCTCCTTGGGCCTTCTTGGTTACCAGGCACACACATGGTGCAGAGACATGCATTCAAGCAAACATCCATCCTCATGAAATAATTTTTAAAAATGTATAATTAAATAAAAATAATTTTAAAAGTAGATATTACAGGTTATGGATATCATGCATTTTAGAATTTAAGAGATCCTGGCCAGTTAGCACTACACAGTGATATTTGGTCTCAGAAAGAAAAAAAAGTTTTTCTCTATACATGCCCATTGGCTGTCCTGAAACTCACTATGTAGACAGGCTGGCCTCAAATTTACAAAAGCTCTTTTCTGCTTCTTCCTCCCAAGTCCTAAGTTTAAAGGTGTGTACCACTACACACACAGGAGCTCACTGAAGTTTAAAAGGGTGCTGAGCCTTAAAAAAAAAAAAGCGCCGGGCGGTGGTGGCTCACACCTTTAATCCCAGCCCTTGGGAGGCAGAGGCAGGCGGATTTCTGAGTTCGAGGCCAGCCTGGTCTACAGAGTGAGTTCCAGGACAGTCAGGGCTATACAGAGAAACCCTGTCTAGAAAAAAAAAAAGCAATGAGTAATCTGCATTAAGTGTAATCATTAATAATCACAACAGTTTTGAGAAATGAAATCCTCAGAGAAGAAACAATCATTCTTGTGTGCTAATATTCTCTTTGTTGTCCAAACTGTCTGGCTAGGTAGCCAAAGTGGCCTCAAACGCATGTCTGCTTGTCTCTATCAAAGTACAAAGATTCCACACATGTTGCACCATAGCTGGTGGTGCAAGGGTTCTACCAGGCTTACCTGTTCAGCTTCCACATGAATGAGAGGGAATCCCATTTGTTTGGTCCAGGTATTCATCACAGCTGCTATGGGTTTGCCACTGGCACTTTCCAAACTTTCCCAGAGATCCTCTAGAAGGTAAATGAAAACAATAACCAGAAATGGTTATTTCCTGTATCAAATATTCATATGCCTTTTAACACTGCATGGCTTAACAACAGTTAGGTCCATCCTACAGAGGCTCAAACAACTGCTCTTCCCACAATGCTACAACACCCTAAAGGCTGTTGCCAGGTGTGTTGGAGCACGCACTAAATCTTAGTAATTAGGAGGCAGAAGCAGGAGGATCTCTGTACACACAAGGAGAGCCCAGTCTATATAGCAAACAAACAAACAAACAAATCAACAAACAAAAAAGAAATTAATAACACCAATATACTCAGCAAGTTTTAAAACAGAAAAATAGGGAGATGACACTAAAAAACATAAGCAAGGACTAAGGTACTCAGGGTAGTAGAGCTTACAAAGAGGTATGTCAGCACACACCTGTCACCCCAGCACTGGGGAGGCAGAGACAGGAAATCTCTGGGTTCCAGACCAGGCTAGTCTACAGAGTGAGTCCTGGATATTCCAGGACTACACAGAGAAACCATGTCTTACAAAACAAACAAACAAACAATTTTTTTTTAATTAAAGAAGGAAGGAAGGAGAGATGGGACAGAGCAAAGCTGTAAGTACTGGGTTAGAAGGCAAATCACCAAATTCTAATAGACAGATCATAAAGTCATGAATTTAGGGAAGAACACTGACAGGCAGGAAATTTCTACAAGAGGATGAAAAAGAGCCACGGTGGCCTGAGCATTGGGAATACCGTAAGTAGCTGGAATAAAAACAGTAACTACCAGGCTTTGCAGCTCAAGTGAGGAGTCACCATGAATGACCCTTCCTGTGTACAACACTTTCTCTCCAGCACCCCATGGTCTGGTGCTGGGCAATCAAACTTTGAGGCCAGGGCACAGCTCAGTCTGGTAGAGCATGAGCATTGTATGCACTGAAGTCCTCAGCTGGATCTCCAGCATGACAAGGGGAATGCAAGGGTGTAGACAAAAATTAAAACAGGGCTGAAGAGATGGCTCAGTGGCTAGGAGCACTGACTGCTCTTCCAGAGGTCCTGAGTTCAATCCCTAGCAACCACATGGTGGCTCACAACCATCTATAATGGGATCTGATGCCCTCTTCTTGTGTGTCTGAAAACAGCTACAGTGTACTCATATACATAAGATAAATAAATCTTTAAAACGAAAAAGAAATTCTCCCTCTGTCATTTGTTCCTTCCCTCCCTCCCTCCTTCCCTCCCTCCCTCTTTCCCTCCCTCCCAGTCTCTACTTGAGATTGCAAACAAGTCCTTCTGCATGCTAGGCAAGTACTTTACCACTGAGTTCTATCTCCACTCTCATTCCCTCTTTTTGAGAAAAAGAACACAGCTCAGTCTATCCTGAAACAGAGACTCATCCTGTCTCTATATTCCAATGGGACTTGATGATCCCTTCTGGTGTGTGTACTCAAATATATAATAGAAATAAATCTTTAAAAAAATTTAAAAATGCAAAGATTACCTGTGGCAGCATTCTTCTGTTGAAACTTGGTTAAATACATATTCATTCCTTTCTTAAAGTCCTGAAAAAATACAATTTTAAATAAAAGTGAGTCAGATCTCAGAATTTATAGCAAATATACACATTTATCAAAAGTAAATGTATTTAATTGCAAAAATATCAGATATGATGAAAAACATGCATCCTTCTGAAGTCCATTAAGTTTTATCTAAGAATAAAACTGCCTTCTACTTTCACTTTTTCAATGTGGTGCCTCATTTATTTATCTTGATAGTGTGGTGTTCTGAGTATGGTTCCCATAGGCTCCTGTGTTTGAAATCTGGATTCCCAGAAGGTAGAACTGTTTCGGAAGGATTAGGAGCTGTGGCTTAAGGAGAACTGTGTTACTAGAGGAAGACGTTTAGTTTTCAGAAGATTCTTGCAATTCTCCTTTGGCTCTGTCTGCCTGGTGGTTGTATTTCAAGATGCTTTTATTCCTAACAATGTCTATACTCCCAGCACTCCGGAGGCACGCCAATGTCTGAGTTCAAGGATAGCCTGGTCTACAAAGTGAGTTTCAGGACACCTAAGGCTACACAGAGAATCCCTGTCTCAAAACAAAAACAAAAAGAAGAGAGAACTCCCGGCTACTGCCCCAGTGCCATGCCTGCCTACCACATATCCCATGATGACAGTGATGGATGGATTCCTATCTCTGGAACTGTAAATCCCTTTAAAAGCTTTTTTCTAGAAGTTGTCTAGGTCATGGTATTTTGCCCTATCAACAGAAAATTAACTAATACAGACACTATGTAGCTGCCTTGGGTATCACTTGATGGCTTGCAACATTCTATGTAGACCAGGCTGGCCTCTATCTCCCCAGTGCTGGGCTTATATGTCCAACTGCTTGTAAGTTGTATAGCAGCTTCCTATTCTTTGTTTTGTGTAGTTCTGTTGAGACAGGTTTCTCTGTGTAGCCCTGGCTGTCCTGGAACTCGTGACCCGCCTGCTTTTGCTTTCCAAGTACTAGGATTAAAGGCATGAGCCACCAGTGCCCGGCTAGCTTCCCATTCTTACTACAAACATACTAACTTGCATATCATTCTTCTAGGAACCTTAAATAACCAATATAAAAAGAAATATCAATAAAATAAAAATCAGATCAAAATTTTATTCATGCTTTAAAACTTATTTCACAATATAGGATTGGAATTATTGTTACTTTTTATTATTTACCTTATCACCAATGTAGTCATGTAGCATTCGGATTACAGATGCACCTTTGCTATATGATATAGCATCAAATATCTCATCAACCTCAGATGGATGGCCCACACTGACCTGGCAGACAGTGTGATTCAGGGTTATGACAGGAAGCAGACAGCCTGTAACACTGAATTACATAAAAAGCTTTCTAGGAAAACCCTTCTAACTCATGATATTCCTCTTTTAACTTACTCATAAACGTATGAAAATCCTCAAAAAAATAAGAATAACTAACCTAAATAAAACAATATATAGCCTTCTAAATCCCTGTTCATAGCCTAGATTCTCTCTTTTGATCAAAGTCAAGCTGTTAACATTTCATTTATCCTTAAATGTGTCTGGGGAAATATTAAGTTGAAAACAATTTGATTTCTTCCACTAATATTATAATTATATAATTATACACACACACACACACGTACACACACACACACGTATACTTAATAACAGTAGCAAAATCACAGTTACAAATTACCACTGAAATGCTAGGGTTGGGGTCAGCACAGCTGAGAAACTGTATTAAGATGGCAGTTAGGAAGGGCGAGAGCACTGGCTAAAGACAAAGTAGGATGATAACTCCAGTTCTTTGGACGCAAAATTTATAAACTACAAGAGCTACCCAGGTATGGTGGCTCACTCCTTGCTCTCAGGAATATTACCCATGACTTTAAGGCTAGCCTAATCTACGTAATTTAGACTAGTCAGAGTCACATAACAAATTTCTAACTCAAAAAACAAACAAACAATCAAGCAAACAACAAGAACAAAAGACGCTTATGAGATGGCTTAGTGGGTAAAAGTTTGGTCCCCAAAACTTACAGTGGAATGAGAGAAAGAACTGACTCTCAAAAGTTCTCTGATGTCAACACAGACTGGAGCAAGTGCTCTCACACACAGACAAAAATAATAAATAAAACAAAGTAGAAATGATGATGCACACCTTTAAACTTGGCACTTGGAGGGCAGAAACAGGTGGCTGAGTTGGGGGCAAGACTGGTCTATTGAGCAATGACAGTCAAGGCTATACAGAGAAACCTTGTCATAAATCCCCCACATACAAAAATAAGCAAAACAAAAAAATTTTAAAGCCCTATTTACCAGTAAAAAACAAAATTTAAAAAAACAGAGAGATAAAGACAGAGACAAACAGCAGACAGACAATGGGGACAATGACTTGTCTACAGCTGTTGTTATTGGCTCAATAGACTAGTTTCCTACTATTAATAAAAATACTCACTGCTTTTACAAAAAAATTTCTTTACATTCCCTACCTTAAAGAAAAATGTTATTTAGAACTTAGTCTGAGAGTTTCAGGCATGAGCTAAAAATAAATAAATAAGTCACCCAAAGGAAATCACCTATGCAGCTTTTTTTGCTTTTCTGAATCCTAAACATCCTGAGACATAACAAATTACTTATTTCACTGAAATGGTTGCAAAGTGTAGCTCACTTCAATAGGATGGCTGTTATCTAAGGCATCAAGTTCCTGGGCACGGGTATAATCTGCAGAAACAAACTGAGTCCAGATGTCGTACTCTGGAAAGCAGTGGTCTACACAAAGATACTCAATCCAGGATGCAAAGCCTTCATTCAACCAGAGATGAGTCCACCATTCCTAAAAGAGAAAGGCAGAACGAGTGAAGGGCACATAGGAACAGTCACCACGGGAAAAGCATAGCTCCCTTCTATTGTACTTGAAAGTTTGTAATTTTGTAAAGTAAAATCAACAGAAACCAGTTAGCAATGAACTCATATCTGAGGGGGAAAAAAAAGAGAGAGAATAAAAGAAATGTCAACTGGTGACACTCAGATCAAGTAACATTTAGCTGCCACATGTAAAAAGGAAGAAGGCATCTTATATGCACAAGAAGCATAAATGAGGCATGGGAGCACAGAAAAGACTAGAAATAAAAATCTCACCATGTAAAGTTTAGTCTGAGCCAACTATGGGGTACATTCCTTTTCAGAATTTTATTTTTATTTTTTCCATTTATATATTTTTATTTCATGTGCACTGGCATTTTACCTATATGTATGTCTTGTGAGGATGTCAGATACCCTGGAACTGAACTGTTACAGACGGTTGTAAGGTGCCCTGTGAGTACTGGGAATTGAACTCCAGTCCTCTAAGAGATCAGCAGGAATCTAAAGCTCTGAGCCATCTCTCCAGCCCCAAGAGAAAGATTCTGGAGTTTACTGCAAAAGGGCATCAGGCTGGGCAGTAAACCAGAGAGGGCTATCTGCAGCCAAGAATTCTCTTAAAACCCAAACGAAACCACGGCTCTCAGAGCCAAATGAGAAAGGTGGAAATTATTATGGAATGATTGTTCACACAATGACTGGGAGAAACAGTGACTTGGGTTTCTATTTCTAAATATATAGAAATATACTATAGCCCCAAGGACTATGTAAACCGAGCAGAAATATCACTCACGACAGGATGTAGCTTAAAAACAAATGACATTTAAGGATTTATGAAACAGAAAATTCACATCTAAGAATGCGTAGTGAGTTGAATAGTGGTAATGTACAGAAATTAAGAGCCTGGTCTAGAAACATTAAACCTTTTTTTCCCATTTGTACAGAGATAACACTATTAAATACTTGAGGTCTATCTATGTGGGTTTGATTATACAAACTAATAAAGAATTTTCTGTATAATGCAAAAAAAGAGACATGAAAAAAATTTAAGAACTATCTTTAGAACACATCAGTCTAATTTTCATCGATGTTGATTAAACCGATTAGTAAAGTAATATATGGATCCAAAACAGAGGTCAGAGAATTTTTTTTTGAATAGTAAAAAGACACACAGTTTGCAAAGATCAAATATTTTAATATTAAGTAATATTTTAATATTAAGTAATAAGGGTTGAAGTGTCAATTAGGTATTAATAAGCCCCACTGAGATAAGCTAGTTCAAAGCTACTGAACACTAACCCTTTGGAATTTCAGTCTATGAAACAATTGGTATCTAATAAGATAGTTACATAAGTTCAGCAGAGGCAGATCTCTGTGAGTTCAAGGCCAGCGTGGTTGGATCTATATAATGAGCCCTAGGACAGCCAAGACTACATAGAAAGACTATCTTGAAACAAAACAAAAATACGTGTGGTACTGGCACATGCCTTTAATCCCAGTACTTGGGAGGCAGAGGTAGGCGATCTCTGAGTTTCAGGCCAGCCTGGTCTACAGACAAGTTCCAGGACATTTCAAGACTACATAGAAAACCTTCAAAAAAATCAAAAACACAAAACAAAAGCCCCCAAACCAGAGGAAGAATAGAAATTTTTATAAGACAGTTGAATGCAGGCATTAACTCATATAGTTCCAATGAAATTATATTAAAAATAAAAAAGCATTGGAGTTGGAGAGATGGTTTAGCAGTCCAGAGCACTGAATGCTCTTCCAGAGTACCAGGTTCAACTGCCAGCAACCACACAGCAGCTCCAAGATCTGACACCCTCACACAGACATACAGCCAGACAAAACACCAATCCATATAAAGTAAAAATAAGTTACTTTTTAAAAGTCACCTAACCTATAAGAAAAGTTTTAAGCATAGGAAGAGAAGTGGAAGAGCTTATTTTCAGAGACTGACTTTCTTTAGAAATGTTCTTAGTTAAGTCATAATTGAAACACTTCTTACTTTTTTTGCTTATTTCTAAGACACACAGAATTAACCAACATCCAAGTCAGGTTCAACTCTTTGGCAGTCTATGGGACTGTCAAGGAATCTGGCTAAGTCCAGTCTCCAGTTCTTTCAGAGCACAGGTAAGTCTAATTCATTTATTGAACTCTGTATTTCAAAACACTAATGTAATTGGCTCCCACAGATAGAATTTTATTTATAGTAAAGGTGAAACATCAGGATTAACAGGTACAAAATACATAAGTAACTGAAAACTCCAATTAGTTAGAATTTTAGTTCAACTTTATTCTGCAGATTTTTTAAAATTTTACTTCAAACTTCACCTTATTTTAGGCAACTACATCACTGACTCACATAACCACTTTTTGTGTTTATATAGTTCAACTTGCAAACCATACAACAAAGATAACTTAAGAAACTAGTTAGCCTGGAATCTCACTGCACAGTTCATTCCTCTTATTCTAAGACAAATTTTTCTATCACCTAAAATAGTATCTTAACATTTCATATTTGCAAACAAATTGTAGTTACAAAATACTTCCTGTTAAATAAATACAGTCTCGTCTCTGTTTTCATAAATATCTCTCTTCTCTCTTCCCTTACCTCCTCTGGATGCCAGGGAACTTAAGAGCCTTAAACATGTTGGGCAAGTACCTAACCATTGAGCTATCTGCACAGCCCTGATAAATGCTTTTGAAAACATACCTTTTAAAAGAAAATGTTTCTTTTTTTGTTTGTTTTTGTTTTTGTTTTTCAAGAAGGGCTTCTCTGTGTCACCCTGGCTGTCCGGGAACTCACTCTGTATACAAATGTGGCCAGAGGTCCGCCTGCCTCTGCCTCCCAGGTGCTGGGATTAAAGCACCAACACAGTGTATAAGAAAATGTTTAGTTTTTGGCATAGCCAAATTTGAAAGAGTGTGGCCAAAATAATGTGCAGCAGGACACAGATGGATATATTTGAGCACTTAAAAATATTAAATACCATAGTAACAAGATTTCCAAACCATTGATGGGCGAGTTCATGTCCCACAACCAGAGCAACCCACTGGCGTGATGAAGAACACGAGTTTTTTGGATCAATAAGCAATGCTGTCTCCCTGTGTTTAAAAAAAAAAATGGTAAAAGCATTTCAATAAAAGCAGGCATAAAGAAGGGAAGGAGGGTCAGGCAATAAATCAATTGGCTTTATATTAGGCTTTAGCAATATCAAGTAAACATTTTCTCAGTAAATGTAAGATAAATAGGGTCCAAGAAGTCTGAAGACTACTTTGATACACTATGTACAACAGAATATCAAAGATATCCAAGTTTATCAGTGTGCTGTCTGGTGACTAGGAAGACTGCTAATCAGAGAGAAGACACAGAAAGTCACAGCAGAAGACAGTCTAAAGTCCCAAAAGGGACACTGAGCAGGTGCTACAGAGCTCAGCTCATCCAAAGGCAACTGAAAGTGGAAGGAAAAATTGTTTACAGACTCAGCTTCAGAACTTATGCAACCCACGTGTTTGTATTGTGCTGACAGCCATGTAAAAATCTGCCTAGAAAATACAGAATCAGGGAGGTTCTTCATGTTGGGCAATAGCTATGTAACTCTTGGGAAGAAACCACACTGGACATGAGTCAGCCAAGAACACAGCTAAAAATGCTACAAGTGCCAAATACTCCCCTTAAAAATATTGTAACCTCAGATAGTGGCACCAGTGAGGGAAATCCATATGCATGCTTCAAATATTCATGAAACCCAGAAGAGGCAGAAAATTTCTCCCGGAGCATAAAGCAAAAGCCACTCAACTGTGAATAGAGGAAAGCCCTTATGAAGTCGGTGATTTGAAAGAGGGCAGGGTAATGTGTCATTAACATACCTATAAGTAACAAGGCCCCAGTTCTCCATGGCACCTTCATAAAATAAATATAAACATTTATTGATATATATGCATACTTTTCCTCAAAAATCACAAAATTCAAATAAAGTCATACAATTTGGCAATAAAATGAAATTTACTTTACCAGCTGCAAAGTCGGCAATAGCAATGAGGTCAATTTTAGGTAGAGGGTAAGGAACATTGAAGTAGTCTTTATAAAAAGGCAAGGTTTTAGCAGCAACCTATTAGTGAAAAAAAAAAACCACCCTATGAATACTTTATTATAAGTCACACAGAAAATACACAAAGGAAATCTACTTTAAGCCAAACTATCTTATGATTCTAGAAACGGATCCCAGGAAACCCTACTTCCTTTGAGGACTGTTCGCTACAAATGTCGCAGACCTAACTCTAGCCCATTTATAAGTTGGTATGAATAATAACTATGTATTTTCATGATATTCCATAGAAAAGCAAATTCTGTTTTTATATTCTCTCTCTCTCTTCGCCAGAGCAGGAGGTATGAACTTACAACTTCATGCACTGTTAAACACAAACTCTCCCACTACCCTTTGCCCCAACTTTTGTATTTTCTGGATCATTATCTTAGAAAATGTTCATTTTGGATGGCATATCCAAAATTCTAGTAAAAGTGAAATCAAAGTATCAAAACAACTGTCCATTAAATCACGAGTAACCATACTAATGACTTCTCAGGAACATAAATTCCCCGCCGGAGTTATGGAAACAAGCCTCTTCAAGGACATTTACCTCTAGCGCAAATTTCCCTTGCTCTGCTTTGCCAACAGGGGTGTAAACACGGACGCACACACCATCTTTCGACCTTGTCTCTACAAAGTCATATTCACCCACAACAAATGCCACCAGATACGTAGACATAACAGGTGTGCGAGCAAACTTCACTTCCACTAAATTTTCATCATCAGGATATGGTTTCCTGTCAATTACATTCTTAAGGGAAAAACAAAAACAGAAAACAAGAAAAATTTAAGGAGATTTATATTGGTATTTCAGAATAAATACTAGGCAAAAAACCTATAGGCTCAAGTATTTTTTCCCTTTCCCTTTCTTAGAATGGTATTTTAACCAAGTTCATCAGTGTTTTTATATTATGAAGGTCTTTGCTCATAGAAGAACATTTTCCTTCAGTGGGATGGTGGTGTTGCACAACTTTAGTCCCAGCACTCAGAAGGCAGAGGCAGAGAGATCCAAGAGAGTTCAAGGCCAGTCCAGTCTACAGAGCGAGTTCCAGGACAGTCAGAGTTACACAGAGAAACCCTGTCTCAAAACCAAACAAACAAGTTGTTCTTCTTTCCTTTTTGAGTAACTATGTGCCCTTGGTTGGCTAGGATCTTGCAATGTAAACAGGTTAGCCTCTAACTCAGAGATCCACAGTGCTAGGATCAAAGGTATGTACCATCTTGCCTGGTCTTTGATAAAGTTCTTAAACTAAGAAATTGGAAGTAAAGTGTTAAAACACCTAAGAACTTAGTTAAAAAGAGAAGATAACTTCTCTTGAATAGTTTACATGCAAACATTGGAATGCTTTGTTTCAGTTTTGTTTGTTGAGATAGGGTCTCACCATGCAGCTCTGCCTGGCCTTGAACTCCACTTGAGATCTACTTGTCTCTGGCTCCCATGTGCTGGGATAAATAAGAAAGCCAAGACACTCCTATTGCAGTTTACTTCACATATTAATGTTCCTTATTTATGTCCTTCAGCTTTAAAAAATAGATAAAATGGCAGCTCATGGACACAATCCTAGCACCCGAGAAAGTGAGGAAGGAAGACAGGTGGGAGTTCAAGGCCAGTCTGAGTTATAAAGTGAATAGCAGGAGAGCCTTGGATACAGTGCACAGTGACTTAAAACCAAAACCACACAGTAAGAGTCTTGTCTTACTGTGGCTCTTAGGGGAAGTTCTTCTTTGAGGAGGAAATGATCAGAAAGCAACTGAGGAAAACAGGACTTACTGAAAATAAAGGAAACTAGTAACAGTGCTTGTTTGTAGTAAGCACTATGAGGTGGTTTCACATCTCCTACTTAATCAACAAAGCAAATATACCAGAGACTATTGAAAGTTTATTAGCACATACATACCATATTTGATAAAGCCACTCTGTCTTTAGGCACAACCAGCGAGATATCAAAAGTTGCTTTGATAGCAGGCTCATCCCAGCAAGGAAAAGCCCTTCGGGCATCAGTAGCCTGAAGGAAAAAAATATAAACTCATATAAATACCACTTAATTAACCTCAGAGATTGTTTCATGAAATCACTGCCGCTTTACTATATCGTTCATTAGCCAATTATTTCTCTCTCTTTTTTTTTTCTTTCCTTTTTATAAAAACTGTGTTTAAGGGGTGTTTTCTCTGCATGTGTATCTGTATGCCAAGTTTGTGCCTGGTACCCTCAGACACCAGAATAGGACATCAGATTTCATGGACCTAGAATTACAGATGGCTTTGAGTAGCCATGTGAGTGCTGGGAATTGAACCTGAGTTCTCTTGAAGATTAGCCTGTGTTCTTAACCTCTGAGCTCTCTCTCCACCTCCTTTTCTTTCATTTTTTTTTTTTCAGGATTGAAAATCAAAACCCAGGTCCCCGTGTATAACAGGCAAGGCCTCATCTACTCATCTCTTTCCCCAGGCTTCAAAGATTGACTTTCTACTCTGCTAGGTAATGAACTACGTACGTGCTGACTACCAAAGGACGTACAATGCTGCTACCAATGTCACATGAGCAACTCTTTGTCCACTGTTCTGCTGCAGATCATGACAAAATGAGAATTATTCGTTATAATTATATTTTTGCTTTTATTAAAATATTTTAACATTCAATATTTAATACAAACAGCTTTACTAATACAGCAGACACACCTAAAGCACAGACCATTTAATACCAAGCAGTAAGGATTCAAATTAGAGAAAATATGAGAGAAGGTGCCTCTGGGTTTTATTTTAAATTAATAATAAGCAATACAGTAATAAAAACATGTTGGGTAATATAATAAATAGGAAAAATATTCGAAATCTCTGATGCACTCTGTTCTTTATCTAGAATGAGAATAAATACAGATGCTCTACAAATTCAAAACAGGCCATTTATTTAATGGCCTGTCTATGTGTTATACATCAAACTCACTATCTGACCTACTTAGAGACAGCAGTCTATAAAAAATTAAAAATGGGACTAGGGAGATAGTTTAGTCAGGAAATGCACACTAAACAAGTAGGGAGAATTATGTTTGATCCTTAGTTTGATTATGGTAGTATTTGTAGTTGCAGTCCTGGGGAAACAGAGATAAGAAGATATAAGGGCTCCTTGGCCAGCTAGTCTAGCCTAATTGAAACTCTTTCTTGGTTTTTTATTGTGTTTTTTTTTCTTTTCTCTTTCTTTCTTTTTTTTTTTTTTTTTAAGAGACACGGTTTCCCGGTCCACCACCCAGCCCTGACTGAAACTCTTAAAAAAAAAAATTCTGGTAAAATAGCTTAGCAGTTAAGAGCACCAGTTCCTCTTCCAGAGGAAGGGAGGGAGGGAGGAAGAAAGGAAAGAGGGAAGGAAACAAACAAGCAAACAAAGAAAAAGAAAGGGCTGGAGAGATGGCTCAGTGGTTAAGAGCACTGGCTGTCCTTCCAATGGACCCAGCACCTGCATGGTAGCTCACAACCATTTATAACTCGAGTCCAAGGGATCCAATACCTTCTTCTGGCCTCCACAGGCACTATATACATGTGGCACACAGATATACAAGCAGGCAAAACACCCATACATATAAAAAAAAATAAATCAATTAAATAACTAAACATAACCCCAACTGTTTGTTCTCCATGCAAACTTTAAAAGACTGATAGATTCTGGGGGAGGAAGAGTCATTGCTTTCAGTTGTGTCCCAAATGGTAAACCCACCAGGCTCTATACTAGAGGGCCAACCCCATGGCCACACAGGCCGTGCTGGTTAAAACTGGAGAGTCAGTGCTATAGAAATGGCTCAGAGGTCGGGTACATGTAATGCTCTTGCAGAAGACCTGATTCAGTTTCCAGCACCCATGCTGAGGTGTCACAACTTCCTGTAACTCCAGAGGAACGGACATCTCTCCTATGCGGGCACATGAACCTGCATGCACACAAGCACTCACACGGGCTCCCACTTAAAAAAAACTTAAAAAAAGTTTAAAATCATATATGTATAACAAAATCTGAGTCACCAAGTAAAACAAAAAGGCAAGAATGTGAGAAAAAGATCTGGGGGGTGGAGGGGTGTGGAAGGGAGATAAAAGAGGGAGGAATATTATATATATTCATATATATATATATATGTTTCATTCATTCATTCATATATATATTTATATATATAACATATATTTCATTCATATATATATATGAATGAAACTGTCAAAAAACAAATTTCATAGTAATATTTTAAAAATACAACAAAACCAGTCAGACACTGTGGCATACACCTATATCCCTTGGGAGGCAGAGGCAAGTGTATCTCTGCAAGTCTGAGTTCAGCCTGATCTACATCATGAGTTCCAGGACAGCCAAAGCTACATGGAGAGATCATGTCTCAAAACACCCCAAAGGTGTGAGGTTTATGAGTAGGTAGAGAAGAAAGCTAAATCAAAGAAAATTTGAAGCCAGCACAGTAGCCAGCGCCTAGCGCCATACTTTGAAAAATTAAGGAAATCAAAGACTTTCTGCATACAGCCCAGTGGGTGGATGCCAAATCTACCAAGATCAAGAACAAGGATTATGTGAAGTTCAAGGTTTGCTGCAGGAGGTCATCACAGATAAGTAGAAGGCAACAATAAGACAGTCCCGCCCTCTGGTTTGCAGTGAAGGAGTTGAAATGAACCAGACTGGTGCATTTGACTATTTAAAAATACCCTGAAGAGTAAATTCAAAAAGAAAAAAATTAGAGACGTACTGTAGCTTAAGATTGCAGGGTAACTGCAAAGAAACATGCACACATGAATGTGATGTGTATTTTGGTTTACTTTGGGTAGGGTAGCACTGTGCAGCCCTGGCAGCTCTCAAATTCACTACGTAGTCTACAACAACAGTAACAACAAGAGCAGATATAACACTGAATCCCATTACATGGGTGTATAATATTCATGTATATACACATGAATAGACAATCGTTCTCCAACCTAGATCCCTCATTCCCTCTTGTACTTTCTGAAAGGTTTCTACTTTTAAGATTTACTTCTAAGTGTATGTGTACATGCATGCAGGTAAGAGCAAGTGCTCTCAGAAAAAAAGCCAGAGAGTATCAGATCCTCTGTAGCTACAAACTCTCTAAGAGCAGAATAGTCTGTTGAACAATTACCCCCACACACACACACACCCCAGCCCTATTTATCTTCTTTATTTAGATTGAAATAGTCCTGAATATAAAATACAAATTCTGGGCCAGGTGTGGTGGCACACTCCTTTAACCCCAGCACTTAGGAGGCAGAGGCAAGTAAGACCTCTGAGTTCGAGGCCAGCCTGATCTATAAAGCATGTGCCAGGAATACATAGTGAGAGCTGTGCTGAAAAAACAAAACATAAAATAAAAAGCCAAGAATAGCATTAGTGACCACAGCCACACTTACCTCGAACTGAGTGACAGCAGCATAGCGCACCTCGCCGGCAGGGGTGGTGTATCTACTTCTGTAGAAGCCTTTCATTTTGTCATTCAGCTCGCCAACAAAATCTATCTTTAAGGTTCCTGTACCTGTGATTGAAGATGAACACAGACCTTTTTATTGACATGTTAATAATAAATACAGGAATCAAAAGATACCCTCAAAACACTATATTCAATAGGCTATTACAATGTTCAAAGCAATTATTTCCTTTCTCAAATACTCTTTTTGGCTCTGGGGAGAAACTCATCCTTTAAGTTTTATTTAGGGGGACTGCTGAGAAAATAATTTCACTAAGTCTCAAACTACCACAATACATGAAGATAAAAATAGGAAAAAAAACATTTATTATTAAATGTCTGACATGTTTCGGTGCATGGGACTTCTAAAAATATTCATGTATATTTATAAAGTTGGAAGTATTGTCCCCTTTTGCAGAAGAGAAAATTGAGGGCTAAAAATGCTAAGTCCAAGTCCTGAAACTAGTAAGCAGCAAGACGGGCCGCTTTCACCTAAAACATGCTCTCGGTCAATTGCAACATATCTTTAGTCTTTTTTTAGATAACTTTAGCACACAAAATATAGCCAATTACTCTACTACTAAAGACAATGCTTGTTTGATCCAGATAGAACACTGATTGCATATTCTTGTAAGGAATTACGGGGAAGAGCAATTATTTGATCAACTAAAGCATAAGGCTCACTTATGAGAGAGAAACGACTAAGTCAAGCACAAATGCAACCTAAATACATACCCTATTGTTTTAAGAACAAAACTAGTTTTGCCTATATGTGTGATTTCTGCTAAAAAAAAGTGCTATTTTAAATAACAGAATGAAGATAATTATATCTAGTATTCACCTGAACTCAGATGCATGGCAAAGCACTAATTCATTGCACATCAAGTCACAACACACAAAGGATTTGGACTTGATCTTTTCCATGTTCTTATTTATAACAAGATCTAGAGTATGTGAGTCTACAGACATGAAGAAAATGATTAGCCAGTCATACCAGACTGTAATATCCTGATATTTCAAGCTGTCATTTTGAAATGCTAAAAGTAATGATGTCTGACATTGATTTAATGTTGATTTTCTTTTTCTCCTTTGACATGAACTTTTTATATGGTCTTAAAGTCAAATTTCATGCCTGAAACTGAATTTGCTCTTTGGAAAGTTTCAAAGTCACAAAAGTGGAAGTCTATACAAGAGGCAAAGGACAAAAGCATGGCTTCTACTTAAAAACAGATGTGTCTGCCATGTGGCTAAACTCATTTTCTCATGTGTCACTAAGTGATTTCTGCTAGTTATTTAAGACAGAATTGTAGACTCCTACAGCAAAGTAAGCACTAAACTAGTGTCACATAAATAAAATGATCTTGCTGCAGACAACACTGATGGCTTCACTGAAGCTCAGCTGGAAAGACATCTGAATGGCTTGAAATCAGACATTGGTCTGTGACATTTCAAGGGACAATGAATACTGTCTGGTGTGTATGCTAGGATGAACCTAGGGCATCATGAATAATGCTAAAAAGGTTGTCAGCCACTGAGCCATATCCCAAACTCCAGGGAATACTTTTTCTTTTAACAAGAATGACAGATTATTAGGACAATAAGTATCAACGTAGTTATGAGAGTCTATAAGAATTATTAATGATGGATACAAAGAATAACTAATGGAAAAATGTAAGAAAACAACTAAGTGTTTTATTCTTTATTTTCTATAGTAATTTACTAAGTTTTTAAAAACCAGATATATTTACATTATTAAGGTTTTGCAAAAGAAAATACAAAATTCATTACCCTTAGTGGGAACTGTTTAATGGAATCTTAAGTGACAGTTCCACAGATGAAATTGGCAGTCTGCTTTTACTATCAAGATGTTTTTTAATATAAATCATATTCATAGTAAATCTACGTTCAATTTTTCCTATTTGGAACAAAAGTGGATTTAAAACTCATAACTAAATAAGAAAGGCTGCTTACACTTTTACTTGGTTTTAAATCTCCAAGGCCATCAAACCATAACAAGATACTGACAGTGACCACTTCCAAAGAGTGGTTTACTAAACAAAATACAAAGTATTGGAAAGGATAATTACCTGAAATTCAAACAAAACACAAGTTAAAGATTTTTAAATCATTATTAAATTAGTTTCACATTATACAATGCTAATCACAAAACATTACTATTAACAGAATTTTAAGGTGACTAGAAAAAAGGACTTTTTGACAAATTTCATTTATCAAATACCATGATGAACCAACAGCCAGTTGATCTTTAATTTTACACCTATTCATAAGGAACTACATTGTTTCCTCAAACTAGATACTTAATTTCAATGTCCAACCTACTTATGTTTGGATAGTAAACCTTTAAAAACATAAATAAATAGCCAGTTTAGTGGTTCACACCTTTAATCCCAAAACTTGGGCAGATCTCTCTGAGTTTGAGCCCAGCCTGGTCTCCATGGTTGAGACTTCTAGGTCAACCATAAATGAGACCTTCTCTCCAAAAACAACAACAACAACTAAAACACAAAACAACAAACCATAAAATATTGATTAAAATGAAACAACTAAGATAATCACAACATACATCAAAAACATAAATGTTGGCCGGGCAGTGGCGCATGCCTTTAATCCAGCACTTGGGAGGACAGCCATGGCTATACAGAGAACCCCTGTCTCAAAAAAACCAAAAAGCAAAACAAAACAAAACAAAACAAAAAAAAAATGTTGAAGGTTCAGGAAATTATAACTGCAAATCCTATATATCTTGAAGTAATTTAATAAGCTTACTAAATGCTATAAAACTGAAAATCAATTTCTATAAAAGGAAAACGCTCTGAACAGTGTGTTTCTGCATAATGATATCACTTTACTATTCTTAAGCTTTCATTCCTTACAATGATTATGGGATATTAACCACTATTACAGAATGATGCCAGTATCAGAGATGCTTTAAGCTATCTGATAACTGGTACAATTGTTAAGTTTAAAGAGACAAAACACAATATTAATATCATTCAATATTTACTCTATCGTCACTCAAGACCAGTTCTATAAACTGATAAAAATTTGAAAAGATTAAGAACTTTCTTCAGATTTAGTTGTTTTTATTTCTTCCAAATTCACAGATATTTATTTGTGAGGCAAGACCTTTATTTAAAGCAAGAATAACTAAATGATCCTGAAAACTTTGGTATTAAAGGATTAAATGCTAGCCGGGCAGTGGTGGCGCACGCCTTTAATCCCAGCACTTGGGAGGCAGAGGCAGGTGGATTTCTGAGTTCGAGGCCAGCCTGGTCTACAGAGTGAGTTCCAGGACAGCCAGGACTACACAGAGAACCCCTGTCTCAAAAAAAAAAAAAAAAAAAAAACCAAAGGGAAAAAAAAAAGATTAAATGTGGAAGTCAATGGTTTTTCCAATAAATATTATCACAGATATTCAATAATTTAAAAATTAAAATTTTGTTGCTATAATTAGTAATTAGTTTTGTTTTTTTTTTTTTAAATGGAGGGTTTTTGTTTTATTTTTTCCTTTCTCTTTTAAATGGGGTCGGTTTTCTCCTTCTACCTTTACATAGGTTCTAGGGATTGGATTCAGGTCACCAGGCAAATGCCATTACCCACTGCGGCATCTTGTTAGCCCCAGTATTCAATAATTTAATATAGTCGCACTTGCGGGATTTTCTAGCATTTTGTGAGTCGTTAGATTAGCCTAAGAATACACTACGCTGGCACGATGAATCAGTAGTTAAGAGTACTGGCTGCTCACCCAGAGAACCCCAGCTTGGTTCCCTGCACGAGACTCACAGCCACCCGTCCCTCCAGCACCTGCTTTCTGATCTCTATAGGCTCTGCACATACACACAGAGACACAAACATCAAATACATTTTTTTAAAAAAAAGAATTGTTCTAGTAACTTAAACAACTAAAGAACTACATATTAAAAGTATTATAGATTTAAACTCAATTTCCAATAAAATATGAAGCAGATAAAAAAACTATTCTGATTTATAGTATAGTACATATATGTAATGACTCTGGTATTATTTGAAATGGCTTTTAACTTTTATCATGTGTTGTCTGAATTTATCAAAAATTATGCGGTCTAACCTAGCGGTGGTGGCAAATGCCCTTTAATTCTAGCATTCAGGTGGCAGAGGAAGGCAGATCTTTGTGAGTTCAAGGACAGCCTGGTCTACAGAGTGAGTTCCAGGACAGCCAGGCTATTCAGAGAAAACCTGTCTCAGGAAAAAAAGAATGATGTAGCCTGGAACTGGAGAGATGGCTTAGCATTAAGAGTTAGGGCTCCTCTTCAAAAGAACCCGTTGTGACTCCCAGCACTCACATAGCAGCTCACAACTCCAGTTACAGGAGATTTGAGCCTTCTTCTGGCCTCTTCAGGCACCAGACACAGACAAACATACAGAGAAAACATCCATATACATAAGATTATTTTAAAAAATTCAGGATATATAAATGACTACAAAACTATAACAGAGTTTCTAACGATACATAAGAAACTCATCACTGTTGAGGGCAAACTGAGATGAGGGGAGGACAAGACAAGATTCCATCAGACAGCATTTGAATTTTGAAACTAAGTAAGACTCTGTGTCAAAATAAAATAAAACAGGGCTGGGGTGTGAAAATGTGGCTCTGTGATTAAGGGATCTGTCTAACATGTATAAGCTTTAGATTCAATTCCAAGTTGTTGGGGATAGGGATTAAATTCTGAGCCAAAGTTGGGCATGTTGGCCACAAATTTAATCCCAAGACTCAGGAGGGAGAGGCAGGGGGATCTTTGTGTTTGAGGCCAGCCTGGTGGACTGCTTATCATATTCTAGCCCAGCAAGAGCTACATAGACTCTGCCTGAAACAAAAGAAAACAATAAAACACAAAAAACCTGAGCTGGACAAAGTAGCATACACCCAAAACCCCCAGCGTTTGAAGGCAGAGGAAAAGTACAAAGCCTGCCTGGCTTCCACATCAAGTTCCAGATCAGCTAGAGGAACAACACAGCCAAGCCCTGTCTCAAAAAACAGGTGATATAAATTAGAGGTGGAGTCCCAGGTATGAGAACCTGGGTTCAATCCCTAGTACTGTGGGCAGAGAAGCAAAACAAAAAGCATGGTGTGCAGCAGAGACAGGCTTTTGCTGCTGTTTACTCTCAACTGCTATATTACTGTACATGCTACCCAGCATGGGCTAGAGCTCAGAGCCCCACAGTACAGCTGGCTGGCAAGCTTCAGAGCGATCCTCCCATCTCCACCTCCCATTTACGTCCATCTGCCTTTTTATCTGGGTTTTGTAGCTCCAACTTGGGACATAAGGTCTGTGGGGAAGCAAATTGACCATCTCCTTAGCCTCTAGTTTAATATTTATAACACTCAATTTTTACTCAACTCCTGCTCTTAAACTTGTGTCTGTGTGTATACACACAGGAAAAACCTTTCTACCATGTGGGTCCTGGAGACCAGACTCAGATTGTCAGGCTTCTTGCATAAAGAAAACCTTTGTTTTCCTACATTTCTTTTCTTCCCTTAGTGGCAATAAGGACAGAATCCAAGACCTTGGGCATGACAGTAAATTTTAACACAAGCTACATCCACATCCTTTTTGTTTACTTGAGCTTGATGTTAAGTTGGTTAATTTCAGTTTTTTAACTAAATATCCTGCTTGTATGGTATTTTACTTATATCCTATGTTTTCATATGTAGCAAATTTCTTTTTTTTTTTTTTTTTTTTTTGGTTTTTTCGAGACAGGGTTTCTCTGTGTAGCCCTGGCTGTCCTGGAACTCACTTTGTAGACCAGGCTGGCCTGGTCAGAAATCCTCCTGCCTCTGCCTCCCAAGTGCTGGGATTAAAGGCGTGCGCCACCACCACCCGGCTTGTAGCAAATTTCTTATTCAGTTCTAAATGTTTTATTTCTTTGCCTTTGTTTCTTTTTCCCTTTCTTTTTTCTTTTTCCTTGTTCTTTTTTTCATTTCATTTCTTTTCTTTTTTTTTTTTTTTTTTCCGAGACAGGGTTTCTCTGTGTAGCCCTGGCTGTCCTGGAACTCACTCTGTAGAACAGGCTGGCCTTGAACTCAGAAATCCGCCTGCTTCTGCCTCCCAAGTGCCGGGATTAAAGGCGTGCACCACCACTGCCTGGCTTTGCTTTTGTTTCTTATTTTAGATAGAGTCTTACTAAATTAATCAACCTGGTCTTAAACTCCTTGGCTCAAATAATTATCTCATTCCAACCTCTCAAATAGTCAGGATTACAAATCCATGCCATTATGTCTACCTTTTTCTGTCTTCTTCCCTACTGATTTTTGCAGTTCTGGGGCTGTACTTTGCCTTACACATCCTGACCAAGTATTCTGCCAACTTAACTTTCCTAACAAGTTTTGACTCCATTATTTTAAGTATGTGGAAAAAAAAATTTGTGCTATTTTTGGGGAGAGGGGTTGTTAGTGGTTTTATGTGTGAGTTCTGTTGTTGTTTTTGAGACATGGTTTCTCTATATAGGCCTGGCTGTCCTGGAAATCAATATGTAAACTGGGTTGGCCTCCAACTCAGAGATCTACCTGCCTCTACCTCCTGAATGCTGGGATTAAAGATGTGCACTATCACACCAAGTTCTGCTACTGATTTCTAATGTCACAGTATCCATGGAGAATACAGTCCCTTAATGATACATACTTTTGGGGGATGGGAGGGCTGGAGAGATGCTCAGTGGTTACGATCACTGACAGCTCTTCCAGAGAACCCAGGTTTGATTTCCAGTCCTCACATGGCACACAGCCACCTGTAAATCCAGTTCCAGGAAATCTGTCCAACTCTTCTGGCTTCCACTGGCACCAGGCACATATTTAGTGCGCAGATATACATGTAAGCAAAACACTCACACATATTAAAATTACTTCTTGTTTTGATTTTGTTGTTCTAATAAGATCTCTCTATGTAGTCCTGGCTACCCTGCTCACTATGTAAGCCACAATGACATCAAACTCAAATAGGCCCTCCTACCTTGGCTGTTCGCTCCCCCAACCCCCAATGCTGGGATTTAAGGCCTGTGCCATTAAGGCCTAGCCTAAAATTACTCTGGTTTTATCAACTAACAGTTCATATTTTTAAACTGATACAGTGGCTACAGGCTTACCTATAAACTATGGAGTCCTAGCCAGTATGCCTCTAACTCTCTATAAGCATCCAGCAACCAATGGTTTTAACTCTCATTTCTAAACACTTGCTTATATAACTACAATCACTTTAAAAAACGTTCATTTTTATGTATATGGGTACTTCTCTTTCATGTGTATACTACATGTGTGCATGGTGCCCCTGAAAGCCAGAAAAGAACACATGGTCCCCTAGAACTAGAATTACAGACAGCTATCAGGAACTTTTAATACTCTCAGACAAATTCACAATTTGACTAAATACAGACTTCTACGCTGAAATCAGATTCACCTAGTACTTTAAACAAGCAATCATTTATTAGAGTACAGTTTCCATTGTTCCTAATGAAAGAAAGTCTAGTTCGAGGGCAGGGACGAAGCTCAGTTGGTAGAATGCTTGCCTATCATGTACAAAACCCTGAGTTTGACTCCAAGCACCCTATCAGATAGATATGCCTGATAGTCTGTAATCCCAGCACTTGAGATGGAGATAGGAGGAACAGAAGTTTAAAGTCACCCTTGACTATAGTGTTTGAGGCCAGTCAGAGCTACATGACAGTCTGTTTCAAAAAATAAAACAATTTAGTGCTAATCTGATCCCTAAACTCTGAAGGTGTGTGCCAGCTTCCATCCCATCCCAAAGGAAATTCTCTTAAAGCTTTATTTTATTCCCAAGGCACTAAAATCTGCTTTGAGATGCAATTTTTTATATTTTCTCAATCTCTCTCTCTCTCTCTCTCTCCAAAGAAATATTTTATAAACTAAAAGCTCCTGTGTTTAATTCAAAGAGATTTTTAAATTTATTCCCTTTTAAATTGTTTTTTTTTTTAATCTTTTTGAGATAGGGTTAGTCTGTGTAGTCCTGGCTATCCTGGAACTCACTCAATAGACCAGGCTAGCCTTTAGCCTCATGAGTGTGGAATTAAAGGTGTGCACCATCACCACCCCAACCTGTACTATTTTAAGCATATGATCCATCGACTTGAATATGTGCATGCATATATATTTTTTTAATTTGTGTTGTAATTAGTACTTTATTATGTTAAAAAGAAATCATAAACTTACTGCTAAATACGACTCACTATACAGATGTGTCAAATGAATCTCAATGTTGAACAAATATATTAATTCTAATTCTTTCACCAACACATGAAATGTCTCAACAACTACTGTTTTAGGTATAAAATACTTTTGTTATGATTTTTCCTTAGAATATATTCATACAACAGAACTGATGGTGAGAGCTGTTTTTTTTTTCTTTCTTTCTTTCTCCCTTCCTTCCTCCTCTTCTTCTTCTTCTTCTTCTTCTTCTTCTTCTTCTTCTTCTTCTTCTTCTTCTGGTTTTCAATGTATTTACATGGGTTTATATCTAACTAGTACTGCAGAGACATTTGTTTATTATCAAGAATCTTTTTCATTTAAGATTTATTTCAATTTGGGGGGGTGGGCAGGGAGAAGGAGAGGGAGAGAGAGACAAAGAGATCAGAGAAGGGTGTGAGAAGCTCCAAGGCTGGGTGTCAGGAACCAACCTTAGTTGTATTCTGTGGAAGAGTAACAAGCACTCTTAACCGGACCCATCTGTCAGCCCGCATTAAGAATTTTTTACACTTCAGTTTACATGACAAGAAAAAATTGGTTTAGAATTATAGTAGCTTATTTTGATATCTGACTACTAGGAAGCTAAATATCTTTTCACACATTTAATAGTTATTTACGTTTTTTTCTGTATGGTCTCTCCTTTTCTTTCATCTACTCATTTATCAAATTCTTAGAACTTTCCTAATTGATTTGCAGATAATTTCTTCTACATTAAGCTCAAAAGGTCTTCTATATTCTTTGTGCTTTTATGTCAAATAATATCATCATACCAATAAATCTTCCTTTCGATGCCCTCAGTAATAAAATTTCTCTTGTTCTGGTTGTACACCGAAATGCTATGTGAAACATTCTCCTCAGAGATTTCAATCAGCATCTGATGGAGGGAGGAGCTACTTAAATGTATTTTTAAGAAACAGTAACTGAAAGCTATACATCTTATTCTATAGTAGACAATCTTTAGTTTTTCATAGTTTTCTGTTTAAGTAAAACACAAAGACAAAGAAATTTGAAACTTTTATTTTCATAATTCAGAATTTTTAAGGGGGAAGAAAAGCTCTTAACATTCTAATCTGCAAGCAATAATAGTGGAAGAAATGGGATGATTTCTTTGGAACAGTAAACTGCATTCTCTCTCATAGGATTTCACAAGACATGTTTCTTACCTGTTTGGAGAGTGCTAGGAAAAGACAAGGTGACTTTCTCATCTTCATTCTGATAGTTAAATCCTGTCGCATGGATTTCTGGAAAGAAGAAAAGGAATTATTTCACAAATCTGAGTATATTGAAAAGAACAAATCCCAACTGCCACAGTTAAGAACTTTAACAAAATGTCTACTAAAATAAATGAACTAACTATTCTTGTTTGTGAGACAGGTCTGGCTATATAGCCCTAGTACTCTGAAGTAGCCTAGGCTGATCTGGATCTCATAGCAATCCTCCAGCTTTAGCCCTCCAAGTGCTAAAAGGAAATGTCCCCTTTCTTTGTTTGTTTATGTTTGAAGATAAGGTCTTACTATATAGCTCTGTCAAGACTGGAAATCAGAGATTCTGTGCTAGCATTAAAGGTATGTGTCTGGGCAAAATGTAACGTTCTCAATTTAGTAAATCAAGTTTCAATAATGAGTAAAACATGCTCCTTAAACAATTATTACACATGGGGCTGGAAAGATGGCTCAGCAGTTAAGAGCACTGACTGCTCTTCCAGAGGTCCTGAGTCCAATTCCCAGCAACCACAGGGTGACTTACAACCATCTGCAAAAAGATCAGATGCCCTCTTCTGAGTGTCTGAAGATAGCTACAGTGTACTCATATATAAAATATATAAATAAATCTTAAAAAGAATACAATTACCCCTGGGGCTAGAGAGCCAACTCAGGGGTTAAAAGCACCAGCTGTTCTTTCAGAGGACATGGGTGCAATTCCCAGCACCCACATGGCAGTTCACAACTGTCTATAATTCCAGTTCTGGGGATCTGACACCTTCACACAGCCATACATACAAACAAAACACCAATGAACAGAAAATATTAAGAAATAATAATAATTACATGTAGGCTGGTGAGATAGTTCTATAGATAAAGACACTTGCTGTACAAGTCTGGTAATAGTTCAAAATTCTCAGATTCCATGTAGATGTACCAACTCCACAAAACTGTCCTATAACTAACACTCACACATACACCACATTCGCGCGCGCACACACACAAAACCAATTTTTAAAAATAATTATATTTCTTTATAAATTTGCTGTCTTTGGTGATATAAAGGAAATAGGGTTACTGCAAATGATACAGTTGGGTTTTTTTAATTTATTTATTCATTTATACTGTGCTCATCTTTTTGTGAGATAGGGTCTTGCTATATAGCAAAACTGTCCTCGAATTAGCAATTCTTTTGCCACAGCTTCCAAAATTGTGATAGTTTTGCCAGATTTACAGATGATATTACTTTCTATGCTGCATTTATGCAGCATAAATCTTTGGAAGATTTTGTATGTTGTCAAGAATTCATTGTTAAAAACATCACGAAAATCTTGTACCTCATTCCCCAAAATAATGTAAACCAAGGAAGAAATCACAACTTTTTCTAGATTCTGTGCTCTTACATTTTACAAAAATAAAATAAAATAAGAACCTGTACAGATATTAAGACTCCAATTATTTATTTTCTACCACCCAGAAGTGAGAAGAAACTGGTAACTTTAATACTGTTTAAGGAAGCTTGCTTAACACACTAAGAAGCCATAAACCAGTTCCAATCAACACACCCCAAGTTCACCCCAAATAAAAATGATGGGTAAAGATGTGGTCTTAATAAGCATGTGAAAGGCTGGAGAGATGGTTCAGCAGTTAAGAGCACTGACTGCTCTTCCAGAGGTCCTGAGTTCAATTCCCAGCAACCACACGGTGGCTCACAACCATCTATAGTAGGATCTGATGCCCTCTTCTGATGTGTCTGAAGAGAGATACAATGTACTCATACAAATAAAATAAATAAATCTTTAAAAAAAATAAGCATGTGAAAAGATGTTCAGCATCAAGATCACAAAAAAATATCAATTCAAACCTGCTATGATGACTATAGCCAAACTTGCAGCCACACCTAGAGAGGCTTTAGAGAACTGAAGCGCACATACATTGCTGGGAGAATATCTAAGGGTGGACACCTAGTAAACAACTTATTACTTCATGAAAAGGTTAAATATACAGTTGCCTTGTTTATGTTGTGCAATGCCACTCCTATGTGTGTTTCTCTCTCTGTCTCTATGTTTACACAAAGACTTGTATATATACAAGTATACAAATGATCATAATGGTATTATTTATAATAGCTCTAATGTAGGGGTTCTGTCATTGAATGTCCATCAACTAATGAATAGATACAATGTAGTAGAGTCACAAAGTCAACTGTAATTCAACAATTAAGAGTGTAGTGCTGTGCCACAAGACGGCTCAGTGAGGAAAGGTCCACTCCAGCATATCCGACATGCTGAGCTGGGTCCCTGAAACCCACATGGTAGAAAGACAACCAATTCCTGAAAGCTGTCTCTGACCTCCACAAATAAATTATGGGGTGCATGCCACCACCCTGCCCAAATAAACCAACTTAGACAAGCAGAATCACAAGCTCAAGGCCAGCCCTGGATAGATTGTAGGTTTGAGGCCAGCCTAAGCTACATGAAAAAACTGTCTCGAACAAAATAATTTTTTTAAAAAAATAACTAAGTGGTGAAATGAGGGGAAATGGGCAATGAGCACTAAGGAATACTTTTTCCTGGAGCTTTGAAATGTTGACTGGGTCTGCTGATGGCCACACAAAGCCTGTGGACAATCTAAAAGCAGAAACCTACATAATTTATTCATTCGTAAAATGAATGCCTTTCTGAGGCAGCACACACCCCACGGTGGCAGATTAGGCTGTAACTTGGAGTGACCCTTCCAGCTTTTGATCCCAGGTCCTGGCATTACTACAGGTGTGCACTATCACAGCCACACTCGTCCTTATGTGCTTTAACTCGGCTAGCAGAATTTCAAACATTTTTATATTATCACTAGAGTTCATACATGTATCTGTAAAACTAAAACCTTCACAAAGCCAATAAAAACAGTTCAGACTATGAAGGAGTTCCAGCAGTCCTGAGCAAAGCTTCCTCACTATAGACAGGGAGAATAGAAAATGAAATATATAGAGTTAAGGATTTGATAAAGACTGTATGGTTAGACTAGAACTCAGTAGTCTTCTTGTACCCATTTCTAAAATTCTTTCTGCTATCATAAAATTTCTTCTATATTTAAATAGATATTCAAAATTTGGTATAAAAGAATTTTTCTCTACTAGACCAAAAACTAAAAATATGCTGTAAAGTGATTCCCTAAAATACAATTATAAAAGCCTGAAGGAAAGGCAATTACCAACTCAATGACTAAAAATGTCCCCTCTACCAGGTGGGGTGGCACACAGCAGCAATCCCAGCACTTGAGGGCTAAGGCAGGAAGATCATGATGAGTTTGAGGACAGCCTAGCATGACGGTGAGATACTGTCTCAAATGATCAAACAAACAAAAAAACAGTATTCTTTTGTCTGTGTTTGAAGTGTACATCTTCATGTGGGTGTGTGCACATGTGGATATAGGTGTATGTGCATGTGGAGACAAAGGGCAAACATCAGGTGTCTCCCTGGATCAGTCTATACCTCATGTTTGTAACAGTGCCTTATTAAACCTGCAGTTCATGGTTTGGCTAGGTTAGCAGGCCAGTGACCTCCAAGTTCACCCCCTACCCCACCCCCAAGACAGGGTTTCTCTGTGTAGCCCTGGCTGTCCTGGAACTCACTCTGTAGACCAGGCTGGCCTTGAACTCAGAAATCCTCCTGCCTCTGCCTCCCAAGTGCTGGGATTAAAGGCATGCGCCACCACTGCCCAGCTTCAGAGTCCACTTTTATGTGAATGCTGTGGATCTAAATCAAGTCTGCACAACTGTGTGGCAAGAACTTTACTAACTAAGCCAAAGTTCTTTTCCAAGAGAAAATGGTATTCTAGTAGCTCTGAGCTATTGTGATCAAGGATTACTAAAACCAATTTGTTCCTATAAATCTACAGAAGCACTTCAAACTGCAAGAGGCCAATAAAGCACTAAAGAACAAGAGCACGAGACCAGAACAGTCCAGTGCTCTATTGCTTCACTTCACCCCACAGTACACACAGTACACACAGTACACACCGTACACACAGTGCACACAGAGCACACAGAGCACACAGTGCACACAGTATACAGTACACACAGTACACACAGTGCACACAGTGCACACAGTACACACAGTGCACACAGTGCACACAGTACACAGTACACACAGTACACACAGTGCACACAGTGCACACAGTGCACACAGTACACACAGTACACAGTACACACAGTGCACACAGTGCACACAGTACACACAGTGCACACAGTACACACAGTACACACAGTGCACACAGTGCACACAGTACACACAGTACACACAGTGCACACAGTACACACAGTGCACACAGTACACCCAGTGCACCCAGTGCACACAGTACACAGTACACACAGTACACATAGTGCACACAGTACACACAGTGCACACAGAGCACACAGTGCACACAGTACACACAGTGCACACAGAGCACACAGTGCACACAGTACACACAGTGCACACAGTACACACAGTGCACACAGTACACACAGTGCACACAGTACACACAGTGCACACAGTGCACACAGTACACAGTGCACACAGTGCACACAGAGCACACAGTGCACACAGTACACACAGTGCACACAGAGCACACAGTGCACACAGTACACACAGTACACAGTACACACAGTACACACAGTGCACATAGTACACACAGTGCACACAGTACACACAGTACACACAGTGCACACAGTACACACAGTGCACACAGTACACACAGTGCACACAGTGCACACAGTACACACAGTACACACAGTACACACTTCCAACTGTAGGGACAACTAGGCTTCATATCCAGCAAGGAACCAAATTCTCTCTAAAGTTTTCTCTGAAAAGAAAGTAGTCATGAATTTAAATTCTTTTAAAATATCTTGAATTATTGGAATTATTTCAATCATTTTATGTTTAATGACTGTAAGCAGAGCATTTCTTAGCCCCAAATCAGTCTTGTGATGCACTGAAATCTAACCAAAGCAAAAATGAAAAAGTGTTCAACATTAATAGTCATCAAGGAAATACAAACTCAAACCACCACCGCTAACCACTACACATACTGGAATGGTTAGCTTTACTAGAATGGCAAAAAAAATGTCACCTATAATTAAAACTAATGTTGGTGCAAACATTCTCCAAGCAGCCTTAGGGTTCCCATATTTGCTTGGCCAGTTCTTTCTCCAGCTCTATAAAGGCTGTAAAGATCTGTTCTATCACTTCTAAGAACAACCTTCACAGAGCTGGGAGTGTAATCTGCTGCTTCTTTTAACATGTGAAGCCCTGGGTCCTATCCCCAGCACTAACATGGGACATGGCTGTAAGTGGCTGTAACTCAAGTTCCAGGACTCAGGAGGCAGACACAACTCAGAATTTCAATGTCCACCATAACTACATTGTAAAAAGTAACTTTTTTTTAAGGAGCCGTTTGACATCCCCCTACCCTTTATCTATTTAATGTGTATGATGAGTTCACCACTGCTGACACACCAGAAGAGAGCATCAAAGAGAGCATCAGATCCTATTACAGATGTTTCTGAGCCACCATGTGGTTGCTGGGAATTGAACTCAGGACCTCTGGAATTGCTGCTAGTGCTCTTAACTGCTGGGCCATCTCTCCAGCTCCATAAAAGTAACTTTTTATTCTCCTATATTCTTCTGTCTGTGTGTCTCTTACTACCTCCGTCTGCTAACCTAGGCGTGGTCTTGGAAGCTTCTAACTCCATATAAACTTACCTAGGCCTGGAATGTTTTCAGCCTCTGAGAGGTCCTGCTGAATAAGAACACCCTTCCTAGCTTTCTGCACTCTAGCTTGGCTGGTCAACTCTGCTGTTCTGGCTCAAACTCCTCTCCATGCCAACTGCCTCAATCTAGCTTCTCTTGGTGCCTCTGACTTTTTGCTCTGCTTGGCCTCAAACTAACTGTGGCAATCTATTCTAAACTGGCCTCCTCATTCTCTGGCTTGTTTTTGTCTTCACCTGTATTTAGCTTATTCTCTCTTCAATCTGTAAAACTGCCTCCTCTCCCTCTCTCCTCACTCTCTTCACTGCTCTCATAAAAAGTAGCTTCCCTTTCCTAGTGAGAGTTAGGTTTATCCTATTCTGCCAAATCTTCCTCTGATCCGTCACTTTGTCTGCCACTCAATTACACATCACTTTCAAGCATGGGCACTTTCTTCTACAAACTAACTTTATCTTCGTTGTTTGCAATTAAACGTGTGTACTAAGGGAGTGTTTTGTACTCCAGCCAGAGGAATTAAAGGTGTGTGTGTGCTAAGAGCTGAGCCACACCAGAACTAGCAACGGGTTTTTTCAGTAAATAACACAATTTCAGGGTTCACAGTGTGATCAAATATACTACAACACTACGTAATGAGTTCAGAGTCAACCTTGGCTACATGAGACCCAAATTTAAAGAAAAAAAAGAATAATCCTCATTGTAGATATCCCTTTCCTTCCCCTTCTGTCTCTGTCTCTCTGTCTCTCTCTCCCCTTTAATACTATTTTATTCTGCATATTTTCTTGTGGCCTGTTAGGATATAAAAATCTATTGGTATTTGGGCTTTACCCAATGGCTCTAGTTCATAACTCCATCTCCAAAGTAACTTAATCTTCCCTGTCTTTCTCTGCCCCCACCATTTCATAAGATGTCATGTCTAATATACAGGAGGCAGGAATGCTATATTGAGATGACAAGAGGAATCTGGCCAGGCTTTCCTGGATTTCCTCACCAATTCCATTAGCATTAGATAAGCAAGTCAAAAAAAAAAAAAAAACTCAAAAGAAGAAAAGTTCAAGAGAGCTTCTAGACAGAGAAATTCCTAGAGAAGGATGAGCCTTTCCCCCATATTCTGTTTTGGCTTGTTTTAAGGATCTCACTAGGTAGCCAGACTGGCTTTGAATTGGCAGAGATCTACCTGCCTCTGCCTCCTAAGTACTAGGATTACAGGCTTGTACCACCATGCATGGTACTATACGTGGTGCCATCTGTATCCTTTGTAATAAACCTGTAAACAACTCCCTGAGATCTGTGAGCTGCTAAACACAGTCATCAAAACTGAAGAAGCTGCTGGGAGGATCTGGAGTAGCTGGGAGATTAAAAGCACAGGTAAAAATCACCCAGGGTTTGCAACTAATACCTGAAGAGAAGGGCAGAAATATCTTGGGATCTGAACTCTCCACCTATGGGACCTGACACTATCTATATGCTGTCAGAACAAAATTGAATTCGATGACACCCAACTGGCATCCCTTTTGCTGAATTGCTTGCTTGCTGAGGGTAGGGAGACTCACACTTTTTGAGGTTATAGTTTCCTGTTTTGCAGTATGATATAGACCATCTTCCCAAATAAAATATAACTACCAAGAAAGAATGTTGAGATAAGCCTAGTGTGGTAACACATGCCTTTAATCCCAGCATTCAGGAGGCAGAGGCCAGTCAGGTCTACAAAGTAAGTTCCAGGACAGCCAGAGCTGTTACAGAGAAACCTTGTCTCAAAAAAAAATTGAAATTGAAATTAGCTGAGTAGGTTTGTCGGCCCATGCTTTTGTGGAGAGGCAAAAGTTAAAATGGGGTCTCTCTACAGAAGCTGGCTGTCCTGGAACTCACTATGTAGATCAGGCTGGCCCTGAACTCATAGATCTGCCAGCCTCTGGTTCCTGAGTGCTTGGATTAAAGGCATGTGTCACCATGCCCAGCACTTGGCCCACAAATTTGATCCCATCACTCAGGAGTCAGAGATAGACAGATCTTTGCTTTTAATGACAGCCTGATCTACACAGCCAATTCCAAGGCTACACAATAAAACCCTAGTTCAAATAAACGAAAGAAAGAAAGAAGGAAGGAAGGAAGGAAGGAAGGAAGGAAGGAAGCAAGGAAAGAAAGAAAGTAAGTAAGTAAGTTAAAATTTCCTTGAGAGGCAGGTGGATTTCTGAGTTCGAGGCCAGCCTGGTCTACAGAGTGAGTTCCAGGACAGCCAGGGCTACACAGAGAAACCCTGTCTCGAAAAACCAAAAAAAAAAGATTTCCTTGGGGTTGGTTGTTTGGAATCTTTTGATTCTTGTTTGTTTCTTTTCGGTGCTAGGGATCACATCCAGGACCTCGTGAATGCTAAGAGAAACTGTTTTCTCTTCTGCATGATAGCTAGGCAATTTTTGGACACAGTGGCAAATACTTATAGAAGGAATGAGCTCATAAAGTAATAAGCTATCATGCCAAGGAGTTCATTCATCACCTAAGTTGTACTGATAAAAACCCCTTACTAACTCAACTGGACTGCTTGCAGGAAAGCATGCGTTCTAAGGGGACACTTGTATGCTCCTCTTTGGCTATCAGACATTGAAAGAATGAACTCAGAAATTCCGTAGCAATTTCCTGTTGAGAAAAGTCTTTAGACATTAGGAGGAACTGTGTCAAGGAGAAAGATTATCAACTTGGCAGATAATCATTCAAGAGACTGAACTTGCAGGAGAGACATGAGCATCCAACCACACCTTAGCTAGACTTAGGCATATTTCCTGCCTTTATTTAAACCTTAGCCTCAAACTAAGATCACAAAGATGAAGTGGGGAATCTGCTGGTTTTCTCTGTGCTTCTTCTCATTGGTCAAACTGAGTAAACCTTTTTCTGCTTTACACATTAATTTGGCTCTTTTAACTGGATTATAAAGGACAGGTGGCCAACATGACTTGTTGGGGCACAGGCCATGACCCCTAAGTCTGGCAATATTAATGTTTTATGAATGAGCATGATAAAATTTCAAGCTGCAGTCTAGAATACTGTTGTATTTCAAACACTTTAACAGATAGTGTTGCTATGTTTGACTGTACAAAGATTAGAAAGCCATTAATACTAAAAAATAAATACAAAAAGCCTAAAAAGAGGCAGATCTGGTGATGCATGCCTATTTCCACAAATAAAAACAAAACAGAAAGACTAAACAATATGCATCATCAAAGAAAAACAAACTGAAGAAGAATAACCTATGGCTCAAAGTTACTTTTACATTAATACTAAAGATTATATAACAGTAAATTATAACAACTAACAAACATTACATTTTACATTTACATTTTATGATACTTATATGCTGCCCACTGAGCTAAGGACACCTTATATTCCCATTTTGGGTTTTGGGGTTTTTTGTTTTGTTTTAAGAATTATTTAATTTATGTATGTAACTACACTGTCACTGTCTTCAGACACACCAGAAGAGGGTATCAGATCCCATTACAGATGGTTGTGAGCCACCATGTGGTTGCTGGGAATTGAACTCAGGACCTCTGGAAGAGCAGTCAGTGCTCTTAACTGCTTGAGCCATCTCCCAGCTCCTATATTTCCATTTTAAATGCACACATATAAATTAAGTCTTGTGGGGTCCTAAGAAATATTTCAGTAGTTAGGAGCACTTGCTGTTCAACCAGGACCCAGGTTCAGTCAGTCCTCAGCACCCACATGCTAGTTATTCACAACCCATAACAATTCCAGTTCTAGGTGACATAATGCCCTTTTCTAGCCTCTGTGGGGAATCAGACATCCATATGGTATACAAAGATGTATGCATGCATGCATAAATACACACACACACACACACACATATATACATACATAACATTCACACAGGCAAGAGCCAGGTGCTGACACTTGTCCTTTGACTTTTACATCATTCTTGTGAGTGCACATACGCACATGCACATACTTAAAAATGTTTTTTGTTCATGTCATGCTGATAAACCCAGAGCCCCATGAATGCTTTATAATCACCCTACCACTGAGATATATTCCCCGTCAGAAAATATTTTTTTTCTCTTTTTTTTTTAAACATAAGGCTTTATACATCAGGCAGGTACTGCCTGTGAGGTAGGTCTTCGGTTTGAGAATATTTCTGAAGTTTTGGAGACTAAATTTCATGTAGCCCACCTAGGTTGGCCTCAAATTTGTTATGAAGTTAAAGGTGACTTATCCATGGTTCTTCCTCCCAAGTATTGTGATTATAGCTAAGTTACCAAGTATGGCTCAGAATATTTTTTCTTTTTCTTCTCTCCCCTCCCTTTCTCCTTTTCTTGTTTGTTTGTTTGAGCTAAACATGGTAGTTCACACCTTTAATCCCAGCACTCAGAGGCAGAGGGAAATTTCTGCAAACCAGAGACCAGACGCAGCAAGTTCTAGGACAGTCAGGGCTACACAGAAAAATTCTGTCTCAAAAACAAGTGAAACAAAATTTATTCTTATTTTATGTGTATGGGTATTTCACCCATACTACATACGCTTGGTGCTTGAAGAATACAGAAGAGCGCATTTGATCCCTTACAACTAGTGTTACCACCGTGAGCCAGCATGATTGCTGGGACTTAAAGTGCTATTAACAGCTGAGTCATCTCTTTAGCACATGTAGTATACAAAAATACATACATATGTACATACATACATACATTATATTCATTCATTCATTCATTCATTCATTCGTACAGACGCATGGATATTTATATGTATGACTATTTTGCCTGGATGTGTGCCTGGTGCCAATAGAGGTTAAAAAAAAAGAGGGCATTGAATCCTCTGGAAGTGGAGTTATAGATAGTTGTGAGCCAACAAATGAGTTGTCCTCTGCAAGAACAAAAGTTCTTAACCACTGAGCCATCTCTCAACCATGAGCCATCTCTCCAGTCTCAAAAAATAAATCTTTAAAGTAAATTTTCTAAGTAGATACAATTATACACCAAGTATATACACATTTTTATATTATTTTACCATTTCTCTTAGACAAGATCATACTATTTATATGTTGCCCAGAGTAGCTTCAAATTTTCAATCCTCCTGCCTCAGCATCCTGAGTATCAGGATTTCACATGGGCCACAAAGTTTGTCTTACAAACTTATTTTAAACTTTACTGAGAAGTGTTTTAAAGGTCAATTAGCCATGATACATTCCTACACACCCAACACTCTAGAGGCTAAAAAGGAGTTGAGTTAGAAGCTAGCCTAGGTAACACAGTGAGACCTTGTCTAAAAGCACATGGAAACATTTATCTTCAACATGGAAGAGTAAGGCGAAGTGCTTGGCACAGAGCTTACCTAGCACACATGGTCCTATGTGTACAGGAACAGGAAAATGTCATCAGATACAAGTTATTATTCCACACTATTTCTACACCACTAAGATTAAAATAATATCATAAGGTACTTAATTGTTTAAAAATTAAATGCATGATCGCTGGGCATGGTGGTGCATACTTTAATCCCAGCACTTGGGAGGCAGAGGCAGGCTAATCTCTGTGAGCTGAATCCAGCCTGGTCTACAAAGCGACTTGTAGGACAGCCAGAGCTACATAGTGAGACCCTATCTCAAAAAAATAAACAAACAAAAACATCAGAAAATTAAATGTATATGATACTCTATATAAACGCTTAACATAGTGTTGGTTATAACTACTAAGAAATATTCTGAGGGCTAGAGAGTCTGAGGCAAGAGGACCCTCACTTTAAGGCCAACCTTAATTATGTAGTGAGAACATCTGAAAAAAGAAAATGAAAATACAGAAAGAGAGAGAGAGAAAGAGACAGAGAAATACTTCTTGGTATTTATATAAAAAGGGACTTAAGAACTTTAAGTTCAAACAGAAACCTAAATATGGATGTTTACAGCAGCTAAATTCATAACTGCCAAAATTTGGAAGCAAGGAAAACATTCCAGTAAGTGAATAAATTGTAGCCTATGCAAAAAGCAGACATTTCTCATTTGGGACAGGATCTCACTATGTAGCCCTGGCTGAACCTTGCTTGTAGAAGAGATTGGCGCAACTCACAGAAGTCCACTTACCTCTGCCTCTGCCTTCCAAGTGCTGGGATTAAGAGCCTGTACCACCACACCCAGTTGGAATAATATTCAGTGTTAAAAGGAAACAAGTTATTAAACAACAAAAAGGCATGGAAAAAAATTCCAATGTATACTATTATAAAAAAAAAGAGCCAATTTGGAAGAACTGTATACTGTATGATTCCAATTGTGTTACTTTAGAAAAGATAAAACTATGGGCACTGGACTGGAGATGGCTCACCAGTTAGGCACACATACTGCTCATCCATAGAACAATTCCCAACACCATATCATGCAGCTCACAACCATTTAGAACTAAGGGTATCTAAGGATATCCCACACCCCTTGGCCACCGTGGGCATTTATGTTCATATACACAAAGAGAGAGAGGCACATACATATAATTAAAAATACTAATAATAAAACAGCCTATAGGCGCAGCAGTAGTAAGATTTGCGGCTGTCAAGAGATGAATGGGGAGGAATGGACAGGTAGAGTAGAGATGGTTTTAGGGAAGGAAATCAGTTCCATGTGGTTCTACAATGCTGGATGCCTGTCATCATTCATTTGTCAAAACCCACACAGAGTACACCAAGACTGAAGCATAACAGACGTTAGATGACAATGTTTCAGAGGAAATTCATCAACTGGAACCACTAATTGCACTCTGGTACAGCATGATAACATTAAAAGAGGCTGTTGAATGCACAGGAACAGGGATTATATGGGCACTCTCTGCATTTTCTTCTCAGTTCCACTGTTAACCTAAAATAGCTCTGAAAATAAAGATATGTTAAAAGTGAAATAAGGTGACCATCTAATTTAGAAAACTGGATTTGATTCCCCTATGTAGTCTAGAGTACACCTAACTTTACCCATTTCGCAACAGGACAAATAGACATTATGTTCCCATTCTCCAAACGCACTAAATTCAGAAATAATAAACCAGAGTCAAAAGTAAATTAAAAAAAAAAGAGAGAGAGAGAGAGAGGCAGTGGTGGCGCAGGCCTTTAATCCCAGCACTTGGGAGGCAGAGGCAGGGGGATTTCTGAGTTTGAGGCCAGCCTGGTCTACAGAGTGAGTTCCAGGCCAGCCTGGACTACACAGAGAAACCCTGTCTCAAAAGTAAATAAATAAAAGATGAAGCAGGAGGTTGCTAATTGTTTAGTTTTCAAGGCCAGTCTTGACTATATAGTGAGTTCCCTTCTCAAAAAGCAAAATGAAACAAACAAACAAACAAACAAAACTCTCTGAAAGTAACCTGGGTAAGACATAATTCAGTGGTGGAGTGCATGAGGAATCTAGCCCTTGTAGTCCATCATGGGCCCAACCTCTCCACACAAAGCAGTCTAAAAATCTACCAAAAGGAGCTGACTGAAAGATTCTGAGTATTTCAATATTTATAGTAGTCAGAATGAAATTCAGAGACTTGTACATGTTACACAAGTATTCTACCACTGAACTACACACCAGTCAGAAATAGTTTCTTTTTTTAAGCATTATTTTCTGGGTGGTGCACACCACAACACACAACTATGTCACCTTCCACCATGTGAGTTCAGGAGCTACAACATAGGTCATGAGGTTGGGAGGGGGCGTAGTGCCTTTTCCTCTTCTCGGTCTTCCCATTATAAGGGTCACACAAAATTTCAGAATAATGACATTAAGTTGACTTCAAAGAAGGTGACTAGTGTTATTTATCTATATACATAATTATATGACAGAATATACATTACTAGAAGTTAGACAAGTGAAGAACCATTCTTTGTTAGGTTTAACAATTTGTTGTGATGATGTATTTGGCAATATCCTTTTATTACATTAAACATATGCACACTTCCATAAGCACACACTCAAATACACAACTGTACTTCCAGAACAATGTAATTTAGGTTGAGCTTATATAGAAAAGCCAAAGTGATGCTGGTAAATCTGGACCTATGCTCTAGAGCTCTGAGTAGACATACTTCACAGGGAGCCCTTTCCCACACTAACCCTGCAAGCAGATTATCTGAAGGGTACACTCGGGAAAAGGCCAGCACAAAACTTTCCAATGAGTTTTTTCTACATGGCTTTACTCAATCTGTCTATTAATGATAAATTAAAAGACTGGTTACCTGTCAAGACCTGAGTTCAGGCACTCAAGAGTTTCGTATTTTTCTTGCGGACGCTGATGACAACACTAACCCTGCCCTGTGTAGGGAGGTACACTCCTTGCACTGGCTTAAGTGCTAGTATTTCACCAACCCTTGAAGTGCAGAACAGCAAAAAAAGAGTTTTCAGCCATTTTTGCTGAGTAAGGTCTCAGTTGTTTTAAATTAACCATGCTTAAAATACAGTGCCTTAGAGTCTAATGGTTTCTCAGGATTAATGCACATATCACAAGATGACTTTTCATCACCTACTAAAAACTTACATTGCAACAACTTGATGGCTTCAAATACTTTTCTGGTTGGTTTTACTTTTAAAAATCAAACTTTAGTGGCTCCTAATAGCTGAAAGAATTTTTCTCTATTTTTCATCTATCTATCTTCCCCCCCTCCCCCCAACCCCCGGTGTCTCACTATGTACTCCTGGCTGGACTGGAACTGATTATATAGAACCAGTTTGTCCTGAAACTCATACAAGATCCACCTTACTCTGGGGCCACCACACCTGGCTGAATCAATCTTGCAAAAAGTAATCAATCACATGTATTAATGGGTACTAGATGTGATTAGTTAGGTTAAAATGTTTCCCTATTACTAGCAAACAGCTCTGGAAAGAGCTGGATCAAATTTATAACTATTTGGGGTTTGTTTGTGTGTGTGTGTGTGTAGAGGGAGGAAGAGAAAAAGAGAGAAAGAGAGAGAGAGAGAGAGAGAGAGAGAGAGAGACTAAATCTATCACTGTTCCTTGTGCAAATCTTAAAATTTCAAATCAATAAAATTACCATTTTGTAAAATACGTTCTAATATCAAATGAGCTCCCCATATGACTCTGGGTTTCTTTTGACGCTACAGGAGAAAAGGATTGAGAAATGTGCCTTAGCTAGTTCTGAAGGAAAATTTTGTTGTTTCTGTTTTTCCGAGACAGGGTTTCTCTGTGTAGCCCTGGCTGTCCTGGAACTCACTCTATAGACCAGGCTGTCCTCTAACTCTGAGATTCACCTGCCTCTGCCTCCCAAGCACTGGAAGTAAAGTAGTGAGCCACTACTGCCAGGTGGAAGATTTTCAGTATCTGATCAGTCTCTCTACAGAGCCCTAGCCCAGCCCTTGAGCAGGAACGCCCCGCCCATACACAGTGGGATGGCTTCACAGGCTACTCAGTGCAGGTCACTGCCAGCTTAGCACTGCTCAGCTGCACGCATGCCACACCTTGTAAACCCTCTGCTCCTTTCCTGCAGTTTGGTTAGGAAGTGTTTGGGGTTTTTTTGTTGTTGTTTTTGTTTGGTTGGTTTTTTTAGATTTATTTGTTTTATGTATATGAGTACACTGTTGCTGTCTTTAGACACACCAGAAGAGGGCATTGGATTCTATTGAAGACAGTTGTGAGCCACCACATGGATGCTGGGAATTGAACTCAGGACTTCTAGAGCAGTCAGTGTTCTTAACCACTGAGCCATCTCTCCAGACCCTTGTTCTTGTTTTTAAGCTAAAATGCCTAATGAAGGTGTTTATTTTACTAGATCTACCTATCTATATTGAATGCCTCATTAACAGTTAAAACCCTACAGTGACAGGGCTGGAGAGAAGGCTCATCACTTAAGAGTGATGGCTGCTTTTCTAGAGGACCTGGGTTCTATTCCTGGCATCCACATGGCAGCTCCCATCTGTCTTTAACTCCAGCTCCAGAGGATCAGACATCCTCACACAGACATATGCAGGGAAAATACCAGTGCACGCAGAATTAAAGAGAAGGAATAATGATTCTGGGTCTTTGTATTTTCCACAGCACAAGTACAGAGGCTAGAGTAATTAAGTGTATAATAAATGACAGGCTTTTTTAAAAAACAAAACAAAAAAAAAACCAATACTGACTGAGATGTTCTTTAACTGAAAACTAGTTTTGATGGAACTACCTCAAGTATTTCCACTTTTCCTCAGAAGTGAAGAAATTGATCATCCTCTCATTGGCGGGGCAATCTTTCAAAAGTCCTCACTCATTCAAGTCTATCTGAAGAATTTGTTTCTCTAAAGTTAAAATGCAGCAAGCAGTTCTACTTCACAAACTAGTGAGTGTAAGCTAACTGTAGTAACAGCATGGGCAACCATTATTACCTCATCTTTCTACTATAAGATGTCTTAAGAAAAAGTCATGACACAAATGCTAGACCTTAAAAGAAACTTGTATGCTTCATTTCAACATAATGTAAAGCAGAATAAAAAAATAGAAACTAGGGGCTGGAGAGATGGCTCAGCGATTAGGAGACACAGATTGCTCTTCCAAAGGTCCTGAGTTCAAATCCCAGCAACCACATGGTGGCTTACAACCATCTGTAATGAGATCTAACACCTTCTTCTGGAGTGTCTGAAAACAGCTACAGTGTACTTACATATAATAAATAAATCTTTAAAAAAAATAGAAACTAAGAAAAATGTTGGTAATTTAATCTATGTCAAATGAGATTTTCTACAATTAACCAATAAAATATTCTGACAAGAAATGGCAAGGTAAACACAAAAATAAAAAGAAGTTTTGCTCCATCCAGCTTATGTGGGGTAACATCTGAACCTCAAACCTATTCCAACCTTACTGAAACTACACATCTATCATAGTCTCATTTAAAGATGTTAATAGGGCTCCCACACAAAATGCACCCTGGTTCTTTTAATATCCTCATGACTAAGACCATCATCCGACTTCTAACCTTAACACTTGGGCTTATCGAGTATTTTTTCAAATTATAAGCAATACTATCTCAAGGTTCAAGGTGGTGAGGTCTTTTTAAGTAAAATACATATAAAATTAAGCTTCTCTGATGAAACTTTCATGTTCGGGGTACTTAATTTAAAAAATAATTCATCAGCTTTGTTATGCATGTTATTATACTCATTTTACATTTATAAAATGTGATTTCCTAGGATAGCTACATAAGTTGTTATGTAGGAGAATTTCAAGGAGAATTTAAATTCTGACTTTTCTTTTATCTCAGCATACACTTAAACAATACTATTCCAATAGTCCCATAAAGGCAGACTCTTGCTTCAGGCTCCCAGATCCTGGGGTTACAGAGATGTACCACCATGATCAGCACATTTTAAAGCAGGCAGTATTGAAGTTTCAATCTGAAAGTCTACATCAGTCAGGCTCTATCTGTCTCTCTCTCACATATCGAATTAAAACAGAAAACAGTTCTTACCTTCATCTCCTTCTGGCGCATATGAAGCTGTAATAATGTCAATATCAGCACAATTCATCACAATCTGATTGGTTGCCTGCCTTACCTAAGAAAAGAAAAACCAGCTATTATCAGAAATAGCACAAAATATGTTTGCTTTCAACCTGGGCTAATGTTTCATGCAATTTTTTAAAACCTAGATCAATTATTTATACAATGGTAAAAATAAATGAGTTGTTTTAATAACTCAAAGCAACTTACATTTTCTAAATTAGATTAAAAGCAATAATACATGTTTACATCTTTCATACTATTTAAACATCTGATCAATATATAAAATCTTCTCTACTTAAAACTTTATATAAAAAATTTCATTTTATATTGGGGATTGGACAGATAGCTCAGTCACTAAGAGTAGAAGGATAGAGTTCAGTTCCCAACATCCCATCCACATCCAGGAAGCTCACAACTGTCTGTAACCTCAGCTCCTGGGGGATCTGTCTCTAGCTTCTGTGGGCATGTATGAGTATGCACCCGTGCACACACACAACACACACACACAAAAAAAAATAAAAATCTAAATAAAATATAAAAAAGAATGCTTTTTAAGGGCTGGAAATATGGTTTAGTAGTTAAGAATACTGACTCTCTTCCAGAGGACCTGAGTTCAATTCCCAGCCTACAATGGTGGCTCACGACTATCTACAATGGGATTCAATGTCCTCTTTTGGTGTGTCTAAAGACAGTGACAGTGTACTCACATTCATAAAATAAATGTTTAAAAAAAAAAAAGCTAGGCAGTGGTGGCTCACGCCTTTAGTTCCAGCACTTGGGAGGCAGAGGCAGGTGGATTTCTGAGTTCGAGGCCAGCCTGGTCTACAGAGTGAGTTCCAGGGACAGCCAAGGCTACAGAAAAACCCTGTCTCGAAAAAAACCTAAAAGAATGCTTTTTAAAACTGTACAACTTAACATAAAATCTCCTGTCCCACCTGGGAATCCTTTGTCCGGCATATGTAGACTATATATTCTACTAACAACTAATCACTTAGAAATCCAAGTTATCAGATTGACTGCAGAGATGTACAATGTCCAAGTAATACTTATTTTATGTCCTTAACAAATGACACAAAGATACGAAAATAATATAAAGCAGGAATTAAAACATTAACGATGGAAGAACAAGCTGTGCATGGGGGCACAGGCCTTTAATCCCAGCACTCAGGAGGCAGAATTAGTTCAAGACCAGCCTGGTCTACAGAATGATTTCCAGGACAGCTTGGCTACACAGAGAAACTCTGACTCAAAGAAAAGAATAAGGATGGGGTGGGGGTGGGGGAAGAATAGAGAGTAGTTCTTTTACTGTGTGACAATACTTAAGATACACAGAAGCGACAAAATATGCCCTCATATTTCAGGTATCCACTAGGGGTCTTGGATTTCATCTCCTCAGGACAACAGGGGCCTACAGAATGAATATAATGAAATTGCTTCCCACTCTTTGCATTTTCTAGAGATAATAACTACCAACTTAATGCTACTGTCTATCTTTCCTATATATGTTCAAACACACAAGGATCTACAAACTGTTCTTTATATTTTACACAATAACATCAAGGGTATATACAACTTTTCTCAACTAACTTTATTAATTTAACATTATGTTTTCTGGAAATGGGTTAATGTAATAGATGCAGACCTAACTTACTTCTATCAAGGTGTATTCATATATATGTCTTTGTTTATTTTAAAGTCAGGGTGTCACTATATAGTCCTTGCTATCCTGGAACTCACTATGTAGACCACAGAAATTCATCTGCTTCAGCCTCCATTGGAATTAAAGGTATATACTACCACACCTGGCACAATCTTATTAATTTGAACTCCTTAATAATGTTCCAGCCTATAAATAAAGCAGCTATTTATCCAGACTCTTCCTAAAGAAGTTTATCTCCATGTTGAAAAACATTGTTTTGTTGCTTGTTTGTATTACATATCAACAAAATAGTACTACAATAAACATCCTGGTCTAGTGTCTTCTTCTACACATGCACATTTTTTTTTTCACAGAAAGAACCCAATGGTAGTCTTTCTGGACTGGAGGATACACATCACAACAATACCAATACTTGAAAGTTCTGCCAGACTGACATTCCACGGCACAAAAAACAAACACAGTACCTTCCAAACTACTTTAAAATGTCTAACAATCAGGTGAATATTAAATGTCATTCTATGGTTTTAATTATAATCTCCTGAATTACTAACACTGATTATTATAATTATTAAACATCTTGTGTTTTCCCCTGAGTTTGTTTAAACTCTTATCCCTTAAAAACATATAAGATCCTTAATTCAAGATCCAAAACACACACATACACACACACACACACACTTTTTTAAAAATTAATTCTTACAAACCTTCCTGTTCCAAAACAAAAATGTGCTGGGCGGTGGTGGCGCACGCCTTTAATCCCAGCACTTGGGAGGCAGAGGCAGGAGGATTTCTGAGTTCGAGGCCAGCCTGGTCTACAGAGTGAGTTCCAGGACAGCCAAGGCTACACAGAGAAACCTTGTCTCGAAAAACCACAAAAAAAAAAAAAAAAAAAAAAAGCCGGGCGGTGGTGGCGCACGCCTTTAATCCCAGCACTTGGGAGGCAGAGGCAGGAGGATTTCTGAGTTCGAGGCCAGCCTGGTCTACAGAGTGAGTTCCAGGACAGCCAGGGCTACACAGAGAAACCCTGTCTCGAAAAAACAAAAAACAACAACAACAAAAAAAAATCAAAACAAAAATGTCACCTAACTTTTTTTTAAGTGGCAATATTCCTTTCCATTGATTTTATCAGAACATACCAATCAGTTCCCAAAACCTTTATGCCCAACTGGTCATGGACAATAAACCTTTTGCCTACTCATAAATTCAATTTTAAAAGGAGGGTGGGAGCCAGGAACGAAGGGGCATGCCTGTAATCCCCGTACTCAGAAGACAGATAAGAGGCTTTGAGTTCAAGACCTACCAGGGTCACATAACAATACCCTGTCTTAAAAAAAACCAAAATGTGGCCAGGCAGTGGTGGTGCATGCCTTTAATCCCAGCACTTGGGAGGGAGAGGCAGGCGGATATCTGAGTTCGAGGCCAGCCTGGTCTACAGAGTGAGTTCCAGGACAGCCAGGGCTACACAGAGAAACCCTGTCTTGAAAAACATAAAAACAAAAAACAACAAAAAAAGAAAAAACCAAAATGGTGGCAGAAGATGGCTCTGTGGGTAATGGTTCCTGCTATCAACCCTGACAAACTGAATCTGATCCCCAGGACCTCTATATACACTATGGCATCCCCAAATCCTCTCCAACAAATAATGAATGCAATTTTTTTAGAAAAAGAAATACAGAGGAAAGGAAGCACTTAACTGGGAATTTGCTCCAAAGAGAGATATGAGTATTTTTCAAAGTTTGAAACTTATGCCAACAAAACATCTGGTTTAGTTGCTGACTTTAATCTTCATCTAAGCAACCATTTGTCATCAACACATACAGTCAATTTTCATGGCAGCCAAGAATTTGATTAATCAATATCAACATATCTGAACCACATTACATTTGCAAATCACATTTAGCTAATTACTACTATAACCACCTTGAAGGTGCTTAAAATGTTTACTTTGGAAAGCACTGTATACAACATCAAATTACCAGTATTTTTTCATTCCTCCTATGTTTAGGGAAAATACACCTGTTTATACTAATAAATCAAGCTATTTGTTACTTAACAGTTTCTCTTTTCAGGATACTGACATTTTTAGAAGAGTAAAAGAAGTCAGAGGAACAAAAATATGTACCTTAAAAAGAGACCTACACTAAACCTTTTAAATGTCAGTTAATATTTTTGCACCTTATTAGAAATTCGTTTTAAAAGGCAACCAAACACAGGATAATTCATGGAAAGTGACTGAGTTAGCATTCACAGCCTGGTAAGTAGTAACCACTTAAAATATATGGTGACGCACGCACACGCACGCACATCAGATTAACTGTATTCTTACATGATTTAAAAAGCATCACTTACTTAACAGTTTATAAAGTAACTAATCAGTACCTGATTTAAAATTTAAGAACTCTGTGCTGTATTGTACAGTTTTGGGGGTACCAGCACCAAAGAAAGATAATTTAAAATAAGCATATGAATATAAGCATGTGTGCTGATTACAAGAAAATATAAAGTCATCCTTCCAATAGTAGCAAGGACCTGACGATGTAACATGTTACTTCTCATACTGACACCATCTTGTTAGTAAATACCACCTATGTTCTGCTATAAAAACAAGATAAATGCTGGGCAGTGGTGGTACATGCCTTGACTCTCAGCACTTGGTAGGTAGGCAGAGACAGAGGATCCACCCTGTTCTTCAGAGTGAATTCCAGGGCAGCCAGCACTACACAGAGAAACCACAGAGTGGCTCACAACCATCTGTAATGGGATCTGATGCCCTGTTCTGGTGTGTCTGAAGAAAGCGACAGCATACTCATGTGTAAATATAAAATAAAGTCTTTAAGAAAAAAAAAGCATTTGTTGTTCTTGCAGAGGACCTGGTTTGGGTTCACCATTCATAACTCTAGTTCCAGGGGATCTGATGTCCTCTCTTGACCTCCATGGGCACCAGGCATACATGTGGTACACATATACACATGCAGTAAAAATATTCATACACATCAAATAAGTCAAAATAATAAACAAATTTCCACTAAAATTGTCAATTTCTAAGTTTAAAAAGTGAACTGTGCCAGGTAGTGGTGGCGCATGCCTTCGATCCCAGCACTAAGGAGGCAGAGGCAGTCAAATCTCTGCTGAGTTCAAGGCCAGCCTGGTCTAGAGAGCAGGTTCCAGGACAGTCAGGGCTACACAGAGAAACCCTGTATTGCCTGTATTGCCTGGGGGTGGGAGGGTGGGTCAAGAACAAGTGAAATGCTTTAGTTGGCCTATAAATTGTGCTGATAATAAACTCATTTTCAATTCTTCTATGCCATAGAAGAGTAGAATGTCATTTCTTTGTTTCAGCTCCAAAGACTGAGTCTTTGGACTTCTATACAAACTGTACTTCAAATGAACTACATAAAAATGGCTGTACTAAAGTAGCAGTATGGACCTTGGAAACAATTCTACAATCTTCTACAATGGAAGATTCCCAGGCACTACAGAGGTAGGGAGTCCAAGGAGCCTTCTCTGCAATGAAGTAACATGCTACATCACCAGGCCTTGCTATGCTGGAAGGATGACGTCATACTGTGTTGTAACCACATGCATAATAAATACATCTTGCATTTACTACAGTAAGACTCAATATTTTTTTCCTAATTGTCAAATCCAGATAATTTTTTTAAAAAGTGTCTTCAGGGTTGTAACTACACACACAATCATTTGGAAGCCTGAGATACTTTCCCTAATAAGTGACTCCACTGTTAAAACTTTGCAATGGTTGTTGCATTGGTGGAAAAGTACTATAATTTCTCAAGTCAATGAGAAACAAATAACCAGTCAATTGAAACTGAGTTAAACTTTCTTACAAGAGATGCTGAAAAGAGCAAGTAGAAGGAAAAACCAAGTGAATACTCTGTGTGTATGTATGTGTGTATGTCTCTCTCTCTCTCTCTCTCTCTCTCTCTCTCTCTCTCTCTCTCTCTCTTTAAACATAGTTTCTCTGTGTAGCCTTGACTGTCCTGGAACTCACTCTGAAGACCAGGCTAGCTTTGAACTCACAGAGGTCTGCCTGACTCTGCCCCCCAAGTGCTGAGTTTAAAGGCATATGCCACCATTGCCTGGCTTTTGTTTTCTTAAAGACAGTTTGTTTTGTGTCTTTTTGTGGTTTAGACTGGCCTCAAACTTACTACCTCAGGGGCTGGAACTTAAGAACCACCTGACTCTACCTTCAAAGAGTTAGGATCATATGCATGCACATATATATGTATGTATATACATACATATATATAGCTTTGCTGGGCATGGAGGCATGCCTTTACTCCTAACACATGAGAAGAGACAAGCACTTCAAAAAACCAAAATAAATAAATAAATAAATAAAAAGTTTAAATGCACAGATTAGTGGCATTTATATTTTGTGACTACTTATAAACATAATAAAGTTACCTTTGAGCATGGTAAAACATGAAAATCAATTTCAGTGGTATTCATTATTATTCTCCCTTTCCCCCCATTTTGAGACAGGGTCTCTCTACATAGCTCTAGCTATCTGGAACTTTTCTTTTTTAAAAATACTTATTTATTTTATGTACATTTGTACACTATAGCTGTCTTCAGACATACCAGAAGCGGGCATCAGATCCCATTACAGATGATAGTGAGTCACCATGTGGTTGCTGGGAATTGAACTCAGGATCTTTGGAAGAGCAGTCAGTGCTCTTAACCTCTGATGAGCCATCTTTCCAGGTCAGTCCTGAAACTTTTCTAAGTGGACCAGGATAGCAGCAAGTTCAGAGATCTGCCTGCCTCTGCTTTCCAAATGCTGGGATTAGAAGTGTGTACCAATACCCAGGCTTTTTTTTCCTGTGGGTGTAGGGACTCAGGGGGGCAGGTTTCATGTAGACTAGAAAGGTGTTAAATTCACTGTGCACACAAAGACAATCTTAAACTTCTGATTCCCCAACTTTAGCCTTTACCTTCCAAGCACGGAGGTTACAGGCAGATGGTACTTACCATCCCCAAGGTACTAGGGAATAAACCCAGGTCTCTGTGCATGCTAGAGAGGCTCTCATCAACTAAGGTGCAACCCCAGACTCTGTGACTTTTTCCAAAAAATAGTATAAATAGTCTGAAGCAATGAGGCAAAATATTAAGTCTACATAAGTCATTTTCTGTATTTCTAAAACATTTCCTGATTCAAAATAAAAATAAAAACAGATTACAAATGATCAAATAAAACAAAAACTACAGGTTCAAAAGGTGTTCAAAAGTAAATTTCTAAAATCTGGGGTGCTAAACTCAACAACAAAACAACTATCGGAAACAACTATCAGAAGGCTCGGCTCCCTGCCACTGGCTCACGTAAGGCTTAGAATAGATTTACTTTACAATAAAAACAGGCTCATTTATGTAGCAAAGTTCAAAGAAGCTTCATAGATAACTTGCGACACAAGACTACATTTATCCTGGCTGTATTAGACATTGATAATCTAGAACCAGGAAGTTAAACCAAAAAAAAAAAAAAGACTTGAACACAACACCAGAATAGACACTACAAAGTCCATACAATAAAGCTGATACCCTTTACTTAGAAGCAAATCCACCAAAACTCTCACTCACTTAGAAAGTCGCTTTGTTTGACTCATTACTTAGATCTCTCCAGCTCAAGGTTCAGTAAAACAGGAGAGAAGACAGTACATAAAATAGGCAGTGTGACAAGACACAATCCACAACAAAAAGCAATATGCCTGAGAGCAGGAACCCACAAACCAACTCTAACGGACTAAGTTAATGAACTATATAGTGTAGTTTGAGGAGACTTAAGTGTTCTAGCATCAATGACAGACATTCAGAATGACCCAGTACTTCAAAAAAGAAAAAATCTAGAGAAAGAATTATAAAGCTTAAACATTTCCACCCAAATCAGGTGAATGCTTTTAAAAGTTTAAAAGTTTGATTTATATAGAAAATTCACTACAGAATACAATGTCAGGTGGCCTCAGACAAAAGCTTAATAAATAATAATTCTATTTTGAGGGAGTGGCGGTGCTGGGTCTCTGCACTAAGTTCCTGCACAGCCTAAATGCTAAGCCTGAACTCTACCACCCAGTTGTGGTTTGCTTGCTTATGCTCTTTATCTCTCTCTTTATCTTTCTTGTGTGTCAGTCTTTCTGTCTGTCTCTTTATTTCAAGACAAGGTCTCACTATGCAGCCCTGGCTGATTTGGAACTGGCCTTGAACTTGTAGTAATTAATCCTCCTGCCCTCTAAGGGCTAAAGTTACGAGCGTAAGTCACCAGGCCCAGTTTAGTCCCTTATATTTCTTATTTTATAGATACATTTTTAAAAAGTTGAACATAAAAATGTGAGCAAATTCCTTATCTTCTAAACTTTAATTATTTGCTAGGCATTGAACACAGGTCCCTGAAACACACATTCTTACCATTAAGCTACACCCTTAACACCTCAAATTTAAGACCAATTAACGAGCTAACATAATGCTATCTAGCATATTATTAATCTTACTGGCTTTTTAAAGTAATTAAAGACTGTCAACCATGACTACTGAGAAAATATGAAAATACGGGCATAAATTTTCTTAACACAAGGTTAAAAAAACAATCACTTAGATAGCAAGTTTTTAGCTGCCAAATCACCCCGTTTCTGTTACTCTCCTCTACTGCTAATGTAGTCATCTGTAGCATGGACTATTTTGCTGGTAGAGAACAGAAACTAGCTAGTATAACCTGACTTCTAGGCTTTATGGGTGAAGTTAAATTCTCTGAGACAGAGCTTTCACATGGGTGTCCTACTCCTGTTCTAGCTAATCAATCAAGCAAAGACTACAGTCATACTCACATAAGCCTAGAACCCAATTTAATTCACCATCAATAATGGCAGATCAAATTTTGAAATCTCTCAAGCATCTACTGATCCAAAACATCAAACATAAAAGTGAAAACGAAATGAGCTATAAGTCTAAAATCTCTCCGGGCCCCTAAGACAAGTTCAGAGCCTGCTGAAACTCAGTCCGTGGCTTATGCTTATACTCCCAGCCCTCCAGAGGCAGGACTGACTGATGAGCTTTTAAAGGTGGCCAGGAAGACACAGCTGAGTTCCCAGTCAGTCATGGAGTATAAGACCCCATGTCAAAAACCTGCTGAATCAGAATAGTCATCTATGAGTTGGGCGTCGGTTACACAGGCCTTTGATCTCAGCACTCAGGAGATGGGTGGATCTCTGAGTTCAAGGTCAGCCTGATCTAGTGAGTATGAATGCTAGGACAGCCAGGGAGTCTGACAACACCTGAGGCCGGGTTAAAAACCCACCAAGTTTCTAATATATAACCTGTACAAATATTCTGCATTAAATTTTGCAACTAAAACAACTAAGGCAACCATGAAAAATTCAATACTCCATGTAGTATGGTATCAACTGCTAAGAAAGTTACCTAATGTTGTTAACCAATCTAAAATTTAGAATGTTTTAATCTCCACAATGATACCACCTAATGCCACAATTCCAACATACTACATCAACCCATGGATCTAGTTGCTTTAACTACTGTTAATTCTTTTACACTTCAAAAGGGAAAACTAGAAAATCTAATAATTATCCCTTAATCAACTTGTTAGGTTTGCTATTACCCCATCTTTGTGTTGCCACCTAGCCTGAAAAGATTTTCTGGGGAAAAAATTGTTTTTTTTCTTTTTTCTTTTTTGAAGGTCAGAAAGATGGCTCAGTGGGTAAAGGCAATTGACTTAAGTTCAATCCTAGAGCCAACATGATGGAAACATAGAACCTACGCCTGAGAACTGTCCAATGACCTCTACAGACATGCATGCCACGGCACTCATGTGTGCACACCCACAGACATATGCACTCACAGTAGAACACACGAAAAAAAAGGAGGGAAATGTTTTGTTAATTCTTTGTAAAGTCTATTCTGTCAAAAAGATCCAGTCATTTCCTTGTGTCAGATTCACAAACCAGCCAGACACGATGGTGTGTGCGTAGAGTCCAAGCTGCTTTGGAGGCTGAGGTATGAGACAGTGAGTTCAAAGACACCAAGTCCTGCTGCTAGGTAACAGACAACCTTGTGCTTCCTCGATGGCAGAAACCAATCTTCTACATATTTTCAGATCCTTTTTTGTTTTGTTTTGCTTTGTTTTTCAAGACAGGGTTTCTCTGTGTAGGTAGTTCTGGCTGACCTGGAACTCACTCTATAGACCAGGCTGGCCTCAAGCTCTAGAGTTCGGCGTACCTCTGCCTCCTGAGGGCTGGGATTAAAGGCGTGCCCCCAAGTTGTTTTCAGCTCTTTAGAGAAGTAGGAAGAGGTAAAAGTGATTGCTATGGAAACCAAGCAGCCTGAGTTAGAACCCGAGATCCCACAGTGAAAGGGTAAGAGACAGAGTTGTCCTGCGACCATACATGCCATAGCTCCCACGCACCCCCACCCACTCACACACAAACACATTTTTACAGGGGTGGGGGGAGCATGTTGCTGCTTGTTGTTCTAACGTTTCCATAAACCTCAATGACCAGTAAGGGATCTGTACTGCTTCATCCTCAACGTCTTCACTCAGTGTGCACACCTTCCAGATTTATGAACTCAGCTTTCTTAACGTTAGTCTTTCCTCATAACTCAAATCCATCCAAGTCTAGGCCCTTCTTCCAAAGGTCACAAGGCACTCTACTGTTGACAGTGACGCTCACAGCGTCTAAGGCTGGCAAAGCCAATGCTCCAAATCTAACAGCATACTTTTAAATTCTGTACTTTTACACCGATTTTCCAACTTGAGTATCATACTTTCTTGGCTCTCAAATCATCCGAGTACTAGTCTATGCTTCTCTCATCTCATTGCAACACACACCCTCATCTTAGGTTGAGGCCTCCTGGCCTGGCTTCCTCCACCACTCCTGTTCACCAACCCCTAGCTGGGGTAGAGAAAGAAACGGAACCAATTATATTTACACCATTCCTGTCACAGAGAGCAATCAAACAGCTCCCAATTTTCATTTCCGATTTCATGTGGCACATCATACACCATGGTTATTTATCGCTGTTTGGGACCTTGGTGAGCCATCTATAAAGGATGGTCTCCAAAATCAAACAATACTGCCAGATAATGCTTCGGGAAGGAGGGAGGAGCATATGATTCACCAAAAAAACTGCAAAGAAGAGTAATGGAATATTTTCCCCTGTGGCCGGCTAAGACTGAGAGCTTTCTTTCAGAAGAGGGGAGTGCTAAACAACCACCACTGAGGCATTAAATCCACCAGCCTCACAGGTTTCGAGAGCAAGGCAGATAGGAGACCAGGAGCCGGGGTCCTCCGCAGCTTCTCTGGAGGTTAGGGGAGAACAAAGTCACTGCTGCACTGTCATTTGAGGGGAAGGGGGAGGGGGCGGATCATCCTGGAAACCCGGCCCCTGGGCAGGATCAGGCCAGGAGAACTCGGTGAGGCTGCCTGGGATTAACATTCTCGTTCCACTCCCCCCACCCCCACCCCCCAACCTTCTAGACTCTCCCCTCGTTGCTCTCAAGTGCCTGATGACCGGCCCTTCCAATCTATCCCCGGCCGAGTGAAGGGACGACCAGGAAAGAACGCAGTCCGCAGGGCTGCCGCCGAGCAGGCAGTCCTAGCCCCTTCTAGTTCCCCACCCCCCACCCAGCCTCTCCCGGAGCTCCGGTCCCGGAAGGCGGGGACCAGGGGCGCTGCACACAGGTGTGCTGGCCCCTGAGGGGCGCACCGCCCGCCGCCCGCAGGCTCCCGCAGCGCGGTCCCCGCCCGGCCGGGGCCCAGCACGCCAGCCCCGAGGGGCGCGCCGCACCCGCCTCCCGCTCGGTCCCGCGGCCCTCGCGCCCAGCCCGCCCCGGCTTCCAGCCCAGCCCGCGGGCGCGGCCTAACTGCTCGCCCGCCCGCTGCTCGCCCCCGGCGCCGGAGGGTCGCAGTACCTGGGCGGCGGCCTCCAGCTTGCCCTCGAAGGTGAAGTCCAGCAAATCGGGCTTGAGGCAGAGGCTGTAGTTGATGGGCGACACCTCGGCGGGCAGCCGCTCGAAGGGCCGCTTCTCCGGCATCGCGGCGAGGCCCAGGCTGTGGAGGCGGCGGCGGCGGCGAGAAGAGCGGCTGAGGAGGAGAAGGAGGGGAGGAGGCGGAGGGCCGAGGAGGAGCAGGCGGCGAGCGAGGGAGGGGACGGCGGCTGCCAGCCACATTCACCGGGCACGGGAGACCGCCTGCCGAGAGCCGCCGGGGAGGCTGGGGCGGGGGACAGACCCAGCGGGCGCCTGGGCCGGGCGGGCGGCGGTGCGGGCGGGCTGGCTGCCTACGGGGAAGGGGGCGGAGGGGAGGGCAGGGGAGGAGGGCGGGGAGGGAGGCGGCGGCGGCTGCGTGCGCGACCCCGCGGGGCGGGCGCGCCCCCGCCGAGGGCGCGCGCCGAGGGCGGGGCGGGGCGGCGAGGGCGCGGTCGGCGGCCGGGAAGGCGCGAGGCGGCTCTGGGCGCTGCACCTGTCGGCCCGGCCGGTGGCAGGAAAGAACACTGCGGGCGTGGAGGCGCTCCTGAGGTGCTGTGGAAAATGGAAGCCAACGCAGCGGTCAAGTCAGCCGGGGTGACGCGTGGAAACAGCCATTCCACCTCAGCGGTGTAATCCTGACCTGAGGCTCTTTTCTATTAAATAGCCAGTTAAAGGGATGATCTGGAAACAGTTTTACCAGAAAACACTTAGTTATCCAGGTCGCTCCAACCAGTGAAATCTAGACCTTTAGGGGAGTGGTTTCAAAGATTCCGAAGACTGGATCCCACGATTTAATGTTTAAAACAAGGTGCTTCGTTGCTGGACACGGAGGCAGAGGCAGGAGGATCCTCATGGGCCAGCCTGGACTACAGAGTGAGTTCCAGGATGGTCTGGGCACAGAGTAAGATTTTGATTCAAAAAACACAGATGATAATAATCAAATGTGTGTTTCCGGATTCTTACCTTCTTGTGGTGCTAGGCATTGAACTCATAACTTCCACACAGACTGGGCAAGAGCGTTGCTGCTGAGTTACACCCCAAGCCCCTTGTTTTTGTTTTTGATTTTTTTAAATTAAAAGATCCTTTACCTTGACGCCGGGCAGTGGTGGCGCACGCCTTTAATCCCAGCAGTTGGGAGGCAGAGGCAGGTGGATTTTTGAGTAAGAGGGTATCCTGGTCTACAGAGTGAGTTCCAGACAGCCAGGGCTACACAGAGAAACCCTGTCTTGAAAAACCAAAAAAAAAAAAAAAAAGAAAAGAAAAGAAGAAAAGAAACAACCCTTTACCAATTATGACTTTTGTAAAAGTATCCTAACTGTGGCTCTCCCCATTCTGTAGTCATCTCTCCAAGACCTATGTTTAAAATCAAGGCAAGAATACTCCTAAAAGCATATTTCTTTATTGTAAGGTAGAGTCAAAACTTAATTTTCAAGACTCAGTGAAGAATTTTAAACTAAACAAGCACTGTCCTATAGACATTTCACTGTGAGCCACTAGGTAGAATTAAAACAGCAGAAATGATTACATCTCATCTCTTTAACCCAATATATCCAGAAGATTATAATTTCATCATGTAATGAATTTTAAAAGTGTTAATGAGGTGCCTGGCTGTGGTGATACAGGCCTCTGGAGGCAGAGGCAGGCAAATCTCTGAGTTTGAGGTCGGCCTTCTCTACAGAGTGAGTTCTAGGACAACCAGGGCAACACAGAGAAACCCTGTCTCAAAAAGAAAAAAAAAGAAAGGAAAGAAAAAGAAAATGTTAATGAGATACTTAATAGAGTGATTAAGTATGAAATGTATATTAACAGTCCAATTCTCACTAGCCCCATTTCAAATGCTTGATACGCACACATAGCTAATGCCTAGTGTATTGGGCACCACAATTGTGGATATTCAACCTGTCCTGTTTTCCTCTGAAAATCCTACATACTTTTTAGAAATGCAGATGCAGTCCTTAAAGAGATGGGCCAATAATATGTCTGGAATGCTTGCTGACACTACACATTCATTTAATCTCTCAGACACTCGGGAGGTGGACCCCAACCTGTTTTATATATGCAAAAACAGGCACATACAAAGATCATGACTTGCCCAAGACCTGTGTACAGCTAAGAATTGGTGGCGCTAGAATTGGGACCTAGTCGTTTCTGTTTTTCTCCTTGAGAGCATTACAACAGTTTCCTTCTTCATAATTCTGTGCAGTTTGGTTTAATGTAATCCGACTGTGTATCAGCTCCTCAAAATGTTTGCATTGTGAAAAAACCCAAAAGGCTTCCTTGTATCAAATCAAAATTGATTTATAACCATCTAAGGCTGTCTGTGAGCTGTTTACCCTTTGACATAAATTCTCCAGTCTAACTCACTTACTGTGTAACCCTTATGGATTTGCTAATTTGCTCAGGAGTTAGTGCTTCAGCTGCCTCCTCATCCTTTTTTGTGAAATGTGTGCCCCTCCCTTCCTCACCTTGCCAGGAAGAGTCCTCATTGAGGAACTCCACCCAGCACTGGCCCTTTCCCATTAGCTCCGGAACTCTGCTGATTAATGTGGACCTGTTATGTTTTCCAATTTGAATGTTAGAGATGTTGTTTTGTTTGTAGGTACTTTGCAGGATGAACACTAGCAAGAGCTGGCTTGCTTTTTTGTTTTGTTTTTAATGTTTTTCCTGAGACAGGGTCTCACTCTATACCCCATGCTGGCCTCGAAATCACTAGAGACCAGCCTGGCAGGGAACCTTCAGCAGTTTTCCTGCCTCGACCTTACAGGCATGCACCACCACCAGCTGGTTTGTTTTCCTGTTTTATTTTCCTTTTCTCCTCCTCCTCTCTTCTGTCTTTCTTTAAAGAAACAAAACAAAACAGGGGCTCTGTCTGTTGCCCTGGCTAGCATGGACTTAACTATGAAAACTGGTTGGCTTTTAACCCTCAGAGATCTGCCCACCTGAGCTTCCCAAGTGCTAGAGTTGAAGTCAGAAAGCACCACGCCTTGATGTTTCTTCTCTTTAAGGCAGGGTCTCACACTGAGGCCTCACCCTCCAGGGTACTGGGATTACAGGCTTGAGCCACCACACCTCGGTCTCTTCCTTTTCTTTCTGATTCATTTACTTTTCAAAGAGCGCACTCTAGTTCTTTTATTGCTTTCAGTACGAAGCCCTGAACAAAGTACATCTTGGTTGCTATTGAGCTAACTAACAACAGGCCAACAGAGAACGTCTTCTTCAGTCTGTATTGTCTTTCCTGTACAAGATGTGTGTCACAGAGAAACTGTGAACCTCCGACTATCCATAATCTTGTATTAAATCACAGGATTAAAACTGACAATGCACAAAGGCTGGGGTCTAGGCTTAGTAGTAGAGGGCTTTCCTGCCATGTGCATTAAAACAACTTCAAGCAGTAATTCTGAGCTTTCTGAGAAGGAAGAAAATAACTGTATTCAGCCCCATCCCTGTTCCCATAACACAGGAGATTTCAGTATGTCAAGACATTTCTGCTGGGCAGTGGTGGCCTTTAATCCCAGTACTTGGGAGGCAGAAACAGGTGGATTTCTGAGTTCCAGGCCAGCCTGGTCTACAAAGTGAGTTTCAGGATAGCCAAGGCTACACAGAGAAACCCTGTCTCAAAATACAAAAAAAAAAAAAAAAAAAACATTTCCTACCTGGGACTGGATACTCCCTAACATAGTCTATCACGGCTTCTCTAAAACAACTGAAAAAGACTCCAGGGCACTTGGAAATTCTCCATGGTGCTTCCGACAAGATAGGGAAGTCAGTGATATCACAAGATCATCAGCTTCACTTTTACCAGGTTTCTAGGCATTTGTTTACCAAACCCTTGAAAACGTGCAAATTAAAAAAAGAAAAGAAAAGAAAAGAAAACTCTTCTATCTATAAGCATCAATAAAAACTTGGGGGCAGGGGTGGGGGGAGGTGGGGAACTGGAGAGATGGCTCAGTGGTTAAGAGCACTGGCTGCTCTTCCAGAGGTCCTGAGTTCAATTCCCAGCAACCACATGGTAGTTCACAACTGTTAACTCCTGTTCCAGGGAATCGGACACCCTCAAATTGATATACGTGCAGTCAAAACACCAATGTACATAAAATAAAAAAAACTTTTAAAAAAAAAAGTTAAAAGGGGGCTGGCAAGATGGCTCAGTGGGTAAAGGTACTTGCCTCCAAACCTCACAATCTGAACTTGGTCCCCAGAACCTACACGGTGGGGAAAAGAACAGACTCCTAGGAGTTGTTCTTGCTTTCCACTTACCCTTTGTCACAAACACAAAGCCTACAGACACAATGGATGGGGCAGGAGTGTATGAGAAAGAAAAATGTAAAAAAGTTAAGAAAGCCATATGTTGGAAGCGTATACCTGTAATCCAACTACTTAGAGGACAGGAGCTGGCAGATTGCCAGGAGTCTGAAGCTAGCCTGGGCTACTTAGTGAGTTTGAGCTATCTTCCAAAGCAAAAACAGCAACAACAACCAAACCCTCTAGCCTGTTGCCTGCATCCGCCAGGTGTGACTGTGCAATTGTAACAAGGTACAATTGTAACAGCAGCATTTGGAAAGTAAAAGAATAGGAGCTGAAGTTCACTGTCATCCTCTGCTACTTAGAGAGCTTGAGACCAGCCTGGGCTACATGAAACCCTGTCTCAAACAATAACAAAAAGAGAATAGACTGGTATAGTGTCTTATACCTTTAATTCTAGCTCAGAAGGCAGGTGGATCTCTGGAAGTTCAAGGTCATCCTGGTCTACAGAGTGAGTTCCAGCACAGCCAGAGACAGAAAAGCCCTGTCTCTAAAACCCCAAAATAATTTGAAAAAATATATAAAAATTTAAAAGACTAAGAAAATAAGCTGGGAGTATAGTTGAGTGGTACAGTACTTGCTTACCCAGAGCTCACAAGGAGATAATTTCAGTGTCGTCTCTGACCAAGAACAAGACATACACATTTCCTTCCTTGGTTTCACTATCCATAAATGAGATATGAGCTGCAATTGTGACTTGAAATTTTCTATAAAAACTCTTGGGACTGGAGAGATGGCTCAGAGGTTAAGAGCACCGACTGCTCTTCCAGAGGTCCTGAGATCAATTCCCAGCAACCACATAGTGGCTTACAACCATCTCTAATGGGATCCAATACCCTCTTCTGGTGTGTCTGAAGACAGCTACAGTGTGCTCAAATACATAAAATAAATCTTTAAGAAAAAAACTCTTACCATTTTTGTAATACGAGTGGGTAAAGAAAGGGCCAGCATCAAGGAGACATAGAGGAAATGCAGATTACTGAGAGAGAAGATTCAAAGCAAAGATAGCATAGGAGTTAGAGTAGGGAGCCAAAGTATACAGGCAAGAGAGAACCCGTGACTGTGGAACATGGAAAGAGGAGGACTAGAAAGATGTAAAGAATATGGGAGACCAGAACCAAACCAGCCATGTTAGATCAAAACAAAACATCACTCCTTCTGACTTCGAAATTATGGTCTCAACGTTGATTTCAAGGATGGAAATTATAACTCTGCTTTTGCCAACATGAGTCTTACCTGTGGCATATGATGAAGGGGTTCCAAAAGCCAGAGATGCAGAAAGTTGGAGCACAACCCATGGAGAGCACCTTTAATCCCTTGCCTCTCTTGTGAAAGTTAAAATGACTGTTGTGATGACAGTTGGAAATGTAAAGCAATGTTGCCACTCTCTTGTATTCTTCCTGAAACAGAAGGAGGTTAATTCAATATGCAGTAAGAAGCACAGTATACATGCAAAGCTGTAATCCCAGCACTCAGGAGGCAGAGGGTAGCTGATCTTTTTGACTTTGAGGCCAGCCTGACCTATATAATGAGTACTGGGTCTTTCTTTCTTTTTTTTTTTAATTGTGATTACCAAGATAGCTCAGCAAGTAAGGACACTCTCTTGCTCCCAAGCCTGACAACTAGTTAGATCTCTGGAACCCATGTGGTAAAAGGAGAGAACCAATTCCTGCAAGCTGTCCTCTAACTACACACATGCTTTAACAGTTTGTGCATGCACAAATAATTAGAAAAAAATATTATGCTGGTTGATACATACATATACTATATATGTGTGTGTGTGTGTGTGTGTGTGTGTGTGTGTGTGTGTGTGTGTGTACACTGTATTATACAGTACAGTTTTGGGGTTGGTTTGGGTTTTTTTTTTTTTTTTTTGGTTTTGGCTTTTTTAGACAGGGTGTCTCTGTGTAATCCTGACTGTCCTGGAACTCACTCTGTAGACCAGGGTGGCCTTGAACTCAGAAATCTGCCTACCTCTGCCTCCTGAGTTCTGGGATCAAAGGTGCACTACCAAGGCCCAGCTGATTTTTTTTCTTTGTTCTATAGTGCTAAAGAGTCTAACCCAGGCACTTGTTTATAGTAGGCGAGCATTCTTCCTACCACTAAGCTACATTCCAGTCTAGATTTCTTTGTTTGAGAATGATAATGATACTCTGTAGATTCAAGAGAAGCCAAAGATTGGTCCTATTTAGTCCAAAAGATTTCTGGTTCTTTTGGTATCTTTCCACCAGGAAGTTGAGAGTCATACATTCCCACCTGCCTTGTTTCCTTTCGAGCACCCCCACCCCTACCCCCGCTCTGTCACTTCTGGTCTCCTCATAATCATCACTTCCAGTTTATTTGTCACCCTGAATGCCTGGCAGCTACAGACAGATCATCCCCTTCACTGGTGATCTTCAGATTATGTTGGGCAGGCTCACCTCCATTCTCTTGGGAACGGTGAGCCACCAAGGCTTTGCAGAGAGTATGTTAGGGAATGAAGCCAACAGCTGCAGGCAAGAATGCAGATGTCTATGTCTGCAGCGTGGGTTTCTGGAATGCTGCTGCAACACTTCTCATGGAATCCCAAGTCTTTAAAGGTTACAGTGTTCTGGCGCTAGCATGCTGGCATTGGGTTTCAACCACATTTGCATTGACTTAAAAAAAAATTTCAGCCAGGAGATGGCTCAGTGGGTGGAAGCCCTTGTCACTCAGGCCTGGCAATCTGAATCTCCCCCCCCCACCCCCAATCTATGTAAGAGTGGAAGGAGAGAACAAACTCCACAGTGTTGTCATCTGACCACATGCATGACCTGGCACCTGCACCCACACACAATCATCCATGCACATAGATTCACACATGAGTAAATTAATAGCAGGGGAAGGGGGAGAACTGAGAAGAGAGGAGGGAGGGAAACTGGCACTGGGATGTAAAATCAAAGTAAAATAAAATAATAAACGGGGGCTGGAGAGATGGCTGGGAGGTTAGAGCACTTGTTGATCTTTTAGAAGAACCAGAATTGGTTCCCAGAACCCACATGGTAGCTAACAACCACCCATAACTCCAGTTCTAAAGAATCTAATTCCCTCTTCTTGCTTCTTTGGGAACAACACGTGATACACCATAGACTGACATACATGCAGGCAAAAACAAAAAACAAAAACAAAAAACATACAAAATAAAGATAACTGTTTAAAAAGAAAGAATTACAATGTCCTTTGTGGGTTCCACCTGAAGCAGAACATTGGTGTAACCTAGGTGATTAGGTGCCTCAGCAGCCTGGTCATGGTCATAGGGCGTCAATTTATCCACCCTCCGCTCTTTTTCTGTTTCTTAAATCCCTGACAAGAAGAACTGACGTCAGAATTAGACCTCCACCAGTACTTGATCTCAAACCTAGCAGAGAGAATAGCCCAGCCCTTGTCCAACTACCAGTTAAGGGTGTGGCAAAGGAAAAGGATCCAAGACGCAAAGGTCTGCCAGGACCTGTAGAATCTCTTCTCACGGGGTGTGACTTTATAACAGCAATTTGCCTTGGAGTCTTAGTCACATAAATAACCGAAGATGACAGTCCTCTACTGCCAGCCTCCCTAGAGTCAGTATTAGAGTCAAGATACTTAAAAAGCATCAGAGGCCAGGTATGGTGGCAAATACCTGTAATCACAGCACTGGAGAGGTAGGAGTGTGGAATTAAAGAGCTCAAGGTCATCTTCAGCTACATAGTAAGTTTGGGACAGCCTAGGTTACACGAGACCCTGTCTCAAAACAAAATGGAGGGACAGCTGGGAACTGGCTCTGTGATTCAACTGAAAGCTGTCCTGTCCCTAAGAAACAAAGACAGCAGAGGTGAATGGAGAGCATCTGGGCCACCTCCATTTTCAGATAGTATACAGTTTTCAGGAAAAGAGTCCTGGCATGGAGCCAGCCCTTGAGATTCTTTTTAAGAATTATAAATACAACCTAAGATGGAGATGCAGCCTCTCTCTGTTCTGAACCAACTCAAAGAAACCAAAGAGACAAAGCGATTGAACCTGCTCATTAGCCCTGAGAAGCCTGTATGAGCAGGTTTCTTGATATGGTCTATTTTAGTTCAAAGTGTGATCACACTGTAGAAAATACACATTCACTGAGAACTCAGAGACAGAGCAGGAGTACTGTAGGGACCTGACATCAGAAACTGGGGCAGGTCAAAAAGAAAAAAAAATCCTTACTCAAAAGACAGACACAATTTGAACCACTCAAGAGAGATTTATGTTGTTATTAGCCCACACCTATGTTAGCTTAGAACTGAAAGCCACAATGTTATCCAGTTTCCATCAGCAAACACTTGAGTGAACCCTGGGGTGTCCCGTCCTAGTGTGCACCTGTGCTGAGAGATGCCAAAACATGCCATCTCACTTTAACCCTGTGTACTTCTGTTAATTGCCCATTGTTTTCTTATCTTAAAGCAAGAACAGCTCAGTAGATGCATGGGAAGTGACAGAAAATGCTAGTGTGACTGTCTGCCAGAGCAAATCACTTATCGGCCCTGTCCCCTTCCACTTTTTCAAGGAATTAGAATACTGGAGTTCTATTCAGGTTGGATTCACACATGAATTGTGCAAGTTGCAATTCTAAAAGCAGGTGTATTTCATCCTTTTCCTAAAAAAGGGAATTGGAATAAGGGATGGGGCACACTGGAGAGATGGCTTGCTGCTCTTGTTAAGGACCTAGCACCACATCAGGTGGCTCACAACCATCTGTGACTACAGCTCCAGGGGACTTGACCTGCTCTTCTGACTTCCATAGGTTATACGTCCATGTGCGCGCACAGATACACACACACACACACACACACACACACTGATGCATGTACACACAGGAGGAATTCAGCTCAGCACAAAGCCTATTTGCCTAGCATGTATGAGGCCACTACTGCCAAACAATACAGACAAGAAAATCAAGGAATTCAGATGCAAATTTGAGAAAACCTTCAAGACTTTCCTTTTCATAACCATTCTTCCACTTTGTGGTAAAAGGGCCACTGAAACACAGGTGGCTATGTCAGAATCTTAGGTTGCCTTTCAAGATTATTTCATAACCAAACTAAGTTGAAAACTAGTTTTCTTTGTTTTTTGTTTTGTTTTGTTTTGTTTTGGTCACTGGTTCTTTAGATAGAAAGGAGAGAAAACAGACACGGGACAAAGATTCAGCAATCTGCCAAGGTTGATTACAAGCAAAGGTTGAAAGTCTAGTGAGAAGGGATTCAGATCTCCAGCCCCAATCGCTGTCCAAAGACTCCTGCTTTCACTGAGAATGCCTGTTCAGGTATCAGTGAAGCAGCTAGGCCCTGGGCTTTATAGGACCCTTCTGACTGCAGATGTGGGCTACCACTATTCTCATAGGTCAGGCCAATCAATGGCTGAGAAGTTCCAATAGTCTGGCGTTTGAGTTTAAAAAAATGAAAGATCCCAAGCCTGAAGTCAAGGCATAGAGGGCACAAGAATAGGTGGTGTCAAGGTCGGATGACAGGAAGGAGACAGAAAGATCTGATTGCCTGAGTATCCAGGCGGCTCAAATGAGGGTAACAGAATCCTGTGCTGCAGAGCTGTGCCGACGCTGAGCAAGGGCTCCTGCAGAGCACAGCAGGACTCCTCGCTTCTCCTCGCTTGTTCTCTCTCTCTCTCTCTCTCTCTCTCTCTCTCTCTCTCTCTCTCTCTCTCTCTCTCTCTCTCTCCACTTTATTTGTGAGACAGGGTCTCATTTCATAGCCCTGGCTGACCCAGAATTCACTGTGTAGACCAGGCTGGCCTCCTCATATCTCTGCCTCCTGGGTGCAGTTATGTCAGCTTGTGTGCTTCCATCCCCAGCCTGGCTAGTTGTTTTTCAGGCCTCCTCTGGAATAACAATGTCTCTGGCAGGCTTCTCGCCTGGAGGTCTGACAAGTCCCAGAAGGCTGAACAATAGGGTAATCCATTAGGGAAGAGAAGGGATGACTTCATTAGAACAAAATATTCTCATTCAGCATTTGTGAAGGCCTCAAACTGCTTTCCAAAAGCAAATCTACTAGGAACAGCAAACCTAGCAAGAGAAACAGGTTTTCTACCCATAAATCTACATGGTTAATCCGAGGCTATTAGCCCTTACACAAACACTAACTAAAGAGCCGCAAATGAAGTATCCACTTTGTTTAATAGTTGATCTGCCCCCAATGATTAAAAATATATTTACACATTTTTTTCCACACTGTAAAAAGGACAGAGTGAAAACCCACAGAGCAGACATTTCCATGGTCCTCACCATGGTTATGACTAAAGGTACACTCTCACCAGCCAGGTCAGAGGTTTGCCAGGGGGAAAAAAATACCTAGTTAAATTTTTTTAAGATTTATTTTTGATATTCTATCTAATATGTACAGGTGTATTGCCTATGTATCATGTGAGGGCCTGGTACCTGCCAGAAGAGGTCATTGGATCCCCTAGGACCTGGAGTTACAGAGAGCTGTGAGCTGCCATGTGGATGCTTGGAATTGAACCTGGATTCTCTGAAAAAGCAATGCTCTTAATCAGTGAGCCATTTCACCAGTCATAAATTCTAATTCTAGAAGGACGGGTTCATTTTAGCTCATGGTTGAAAGTAAGCTCCCCACAGTGACAGTAACGAGAAGCAGCTGATCACGCTGGGTCAGGAAGCAGAGGTCAGTGAATCCCCAGTATAGGTGTGTGTTTGTTTTACCATCAAATACATCTCCAATATTCCATGTATATCATTATATTAAAAATGTATGTGCTTGCAGGGTGATGGTGTTGGATGCCTTTAATCTCAGCACTTGGAAGGCAAAGGCAGGTGGATCTCTGTGAATTTGAGGCCAGCCTGGTCTACAGAGTGAGTTTCAGGACCGCTAGGGTTACACAGGGAAACTCTGTCACAAAAACAAGAGAGAGAGAGAGAGAGAGATAATAAAAGTATATGCATATATTAAAATGAGCACTTCCTGTTCTTATAGAAAACCCCATTAGTTTCCTAGACCCACGTGGCAGCTCACAACTATAGATTAACACTAATTCCAGGGAATCCCAATGCTCTCTTTTGGCCTCCAAGGGCACTACTCACATGTGGTACACAGACATACATGTTGACACTCTCACACATAAAACTAACTCTTTTTTAAAAAATACACAATAAGGAGAGTTTATAATATCAACACTATAAATTGCTCATCTGAACCCAGGGTCTTGCATCTATATCACCATTGGATAATGATGGATTGGTAATTAATGTAACCAATCCTGCTTTCAAATTGTGAAGACTGCGACCACTGTCATTTGAACGGCTTGCTTGATTCGTGTGTTTGTTCATTTATTTTTGAGAAAAGATCTCACTATATCCCAGGCTGGGTTCAAGCATGCAACTACATAGAATGACCTTGAACTTCTGATTCTCCTGCCCTCACCTTTGCAGTGCTGGGATTAGAGGTTGGTGCTCTCTGCTCCAACTCTACGTGGCACTGAGACAGAGCCCATGGCGTGTGTGCCTATCCAGCAAGCACGGCCAACAGAACTGCAAGCCCAGTTCCTGAGCTGTTTGATTTAGAAGTCACTTTAAAATAGCTTTTGTTTGCACCAATTTTTTTTTTCTTGAGAGTTGACTGGCAGTCTGTCACGTTTCATTTTTCAACCTATAAAACCCTAAAGAGATTCTATTTTGATTTTCCTATAGCCAGGTTCCTTACATTAGTAGAAGACTGCATAGGATAATTAATGTCTTAGTCACTGTTCTATTGATGTGAAGAGACACCATGATAAAGGTAACTCTTATAAAGCATCTAACTAGGTAGGAACTTGCTTACAGTTTCAGAGGTTTAGTCCATTATCACCATGACTGAGCATGGCAGGACTCACAGTGCTAGAGAAGTAGCAGGGGCTATATCCTGATCCATAGTCAATGGGCAGAGAAGAAAGAAGCACTGGGATTGATTTTTTTTTTTTGAAACCTCCAGGCCCACCCCCATTGGCAAACTTACTCCAACAAGGCCACACCCCCTAATCCTTTTAATCCTTTCAAACAGCTCCACTCCCTGGTGACTAAGCATTCAAATATATGAGCCTATGGGAGCCATCTCCATTCAAACAATCGCAGTTAATTTCAACTGGCTCCATAAAAATCACCTCCACAGCCAAGTTGTGATAGCAGACCCCTTTAATCCCAGCACTTGGGAGGCAGAGACAGGCTGATCTCTGTGAATTTGAGGCCAGCCTGATCTACAGAGCAGGTTCCAGGACAGCCAGGGCTACACAGAGAAACCCTGTCTCAAAAAAAAAAAAAAAAAAAAAAAAAAAAAAAACAAAAAACTGAAACCAAAATTAGCTTGTCTCATCAAATATTTCAGATACTTTACAAACGATATCTGAAATTAGATACTTGTGTGCAGAATAGAGTAGCAAGCAATCTGTATTTTGTAAGAAGTTACTTTGAGAGTGATATTGGCAAGATTATGGCAGGTGGCAGCCAAGAGCTGACATACCACACAGAGAAACCAGTAATGGATTTTATTTCTCTCTCTTGTCACTGGTACTGGCTCAGTATACTTTGAGCATATCCATTATTTAAAAATGGTTCAGGCTGACATTCCAGACCCAATTCTGCCTCTACTGTGAAAAATCAAAGCTTAAATTAATTTCTTTCTTCCTTCCTTTCTTTCTTTCTTTCTTTCTTCCTTCCTTCCTTTCTTTCGTTGGTTGTTAACTAGGGTCTGTCTATGTGACCCTGATTTTCTGAAACTCTGTAGAACAGGCTGGCCTCTAACTCACAGAGATCCAATTGCCTCTACCTCCACAGTGTGAGAATCAAAGGTGTGTACCACCACAGATGGCTTGAAAATTATTTTATTATATTTATTTACTTATTATTGAGCAGCAATTTTTTTGTTTGATTTTAATTTTTCTTTTTCGTTGTGTATGTGTCAATTTTTATGTGTACCATGTACAAGTAGGTGCTTTAGGAAGTCAGAGGGTGTTGGCACTATGAAATGTAATGCTGTGAGGGCATACATGGCAGGCCCATGCCAAGGTGTGCCCCTGAGATATTAAGCCATGCAACAGAACTGGTATAAAGTGGGTTTATTGGGGGAAGGGAGGAGAGCAAGGGCCTGGAAAAGAGGTAGAGGAAGATAAGTGGACATGTGGACAGACAGACAGACAGATGGGAGCATAGAGGTAGAGAAGAGGGTGGGGCAGAGGACAGAAAAGGAGGGAGAGAGAGAATGCTGGGAACCATGGGAACGGGAGAGAGCTGGAGTGATGGACAGTCCTTTCATAAGCAGTTCATTCCTGTCACACCTGCTAGTGGCAAGTGACGGTGGCAGATGACAACTTAAGCCCTTGCTAGGTCCCTGGGAGGAGCCTAATGGAATCGACCCATAAGCTAACAGTTAAATCACATGGAAATGGAATTACAGGAAGTTAAGAATCATCTGGTGTAGGTACTGGGAACTGAACCTGGGTCCTTTGCAAGAACAATAGGTGCTTTACCTACTAAGCTAGCTCTTTGGGACCTGTTTGTTTAATTTTGAGGTAGGATCTCAGACAGTAGACATAAGATGTTCTAAAACTCCTCATGAAACTGAAGCTGACTTTGAATTCATGGCAACTCTCCTTCCTACCTGTCTCCTGAGTACTGGGATTAGAGGTGCGAGCTATCACACGCCTGGCATTTTCATATATATAATTTTTTTCCAGATGGAGTCTTACGTAGCTTAGGCTAGCCTCCTGTCTCCATAAGTCAAGTTCCAGGATTATAGATAGATATGCTCCACCACAGCCTGCTTTCATAATATTTTTTTGAAAATACTATGTTTATTTAGCTAGGCATGGTGGTATATGCCTTTAATCCCAGGGCTCAGGGGGTAGAATCATGTACATCTCTGTGAGTCTAAGACCAGCCTGGTCTACATAGCTATTCCTGGCCAGCCTGATCTACGTGATTAAGGACCTATCTCAAAAAGACAACAATCCAACAAAAATGTTTATCCATGTGACTACAGCTTGGGAAGCGGTCTTTACCTTCTACCTTGTTGAATCAGGGTTGCTCTTGGTTTTGGTACTCTGCTATGTGTGCTTGAGGCCAGGACCTAGAATCCCTTGGTGTTTCCCATGGTGAGGCAGAGCAGGCACTAGTTTGGGTGTCTCTTCCTCTTGGAGGCAAGCCCACTCATCCCATTATGATGGCCCTGCTTTCCTAAGCTCGCCCGATCATCACTTCCTCCCCAGGATCCCACTTCAGGCCATTATTAAGATGATGACCTAGGAGGCTGTACCCAAATAATTGGGGATGAATATCTTTCAAAGAAAACAGGTTGATTTAGCTCACATTTGTGAAGGCCGTGAGCTAAAGATCAAGCAGCCTCATCTGTTCAGACTGTCTGAGAAACCCCTTAGCTACATCACAGCATGGAAGATTCTCAGAAAGGGGAAGGGCCTCATGCAGAAGGTCCCTAGCATGTTGGGTAGCTTTGCTCTGTAAGGATACATACTCAAAAGGACTAAGGAGGATGCTCTGGCAGCTGCCTGAATCTCTTCTGATAATCTAATCACCTCCCACCAAGCTCCATTTCTGGAAGGTTCCACTGCTCACCCTGCTACTGAGGACTAGACTTCCTGGACATAAACCCCCAGTGGGCCCATGGAAACTATATCTGAACCGTAGCAATGGTTAAATCTCTGAAATGTGGAGTTTGGATGGGAGAGACTGTTAAGCAGACAAACCTCTTGCTGGGAAAATAGGAAGCCCTAAGCTGGAATTCCAGAAGCTACCATAAAGCTAGAATCCATAGTATACATCTGTGATTCCAACATGCCTGCTGAGAGGTGGAGATGGGAGAATACCCACACAAACTCTTGAAGCAGGAAGTCTGGTCTTTGCAGCCAGGAACAACAAAAGAGACCCTGCTTCAAAGAAGGTGAAAGACAAACACACACACACACACACACACACACACACACACACACACGAAGATTTCTATGAGTTCCAGACTAGCTTGGTCCATGGAGTGAAATCATGTTTAAAAAGAAGGAAATGAGCTAGGTAATAGTGTGCACACCTTTAATCCCAGAGGCAGATCTCTTGAGTTTGAGGCCAGTCTGGTCTACAGAGTAAGTTCTAGGTTTTAGGACAGCCAGGGCTACAAAGAGAAACTCTATCTCAGGAAACAAAACAAAAAATAAAATAATGAGAAGAAATGAAGTGTAAAATTCTGAAGCAGGGAAAAGTTGAGTGTTCAGTGTCTCTGCAACTCAGCTGACCTTCTAGGAAGCAATGAACCTGGATAACCTTCAAGATTTTCTGAACTCAGGCAATGGACTGGGTCTTTATACACCTATGTTCATCAGTCTTTAGATACAAGCCACTATGAGAAATGGGAGTGACCTTAGACCAGCTGAGGTAATCACTAAAGTGGACTGACAGTTGAGGGCTGCTTGCTGGCTGCTTTCCTAATAGCTGAGGACAAGGTCTTTCAGGCTGAAAGGAGAGTCATAGCAGTTACAGGAAGTGCCCATTCATGGCGTATAACTCATTCATTCCTCTTGGTAAAGTATCTGTTCAAATCTTGCCATTCAATGCATCAGTGTTTTCTTGGTCATTTATAGCTATTCCTTATATTTTCTGGATATGAATGCTTTATCAGGTATGTGAATACTTGTATTCCCTCTTCTTTTTATTTTATTTTATTTTATTTTATTTTTGGTTTTTCGAGTCAGGGTTTCTCTGTGTAGCCCTGGATGTCCTGGAACTCACTTGTAGACCAGGCTGGCCTCGAACTCAGAAATCCTCCTGCCTCTGCCTCCCAAGTGCTAGGATTAAAGGCATGTGCCACCACCGCCCGGCTTCCCTCTTCTTTTTAAAGATTCATTTATTTATTATTTGTAAGTACACTGTAACTGTCTTCAGACACTTTTACTTCTCGCTCCAGCCCTGCTCACTCCTGTCCAAAGATTTATTTATTGTTATATGTAAGTAAGCTGTAGTTGTCTTCGGACACCCCAGAAGAGGGCATTAAATCTCATTACAGATGGTTGTGAGCCACCATGTGGTTGCTGGGATTTGAACTCAGGGCTCAGGAAGAGCAGTCAATGCTCTTAACCACTGAGCCATCTCTCCAGCCCGTATTTCCTCTTCTTAATGGTTAATTTATTTTCTTTGTTTTGAATCTTTTGATCTTAGGAATTTCACTCCATAGACCAAGCTGGTCTGAAACTCATAGAAATCTTTTTGCATTCGTGTGTGTGTGTGTGTGTGTGTGTGTGTGTGTGTGTGTGTGTGTTTTTGCCCTCCACCTTCTTTGAGGCAGGGTCTCTTTTGTTGTTCCTGGCTGCAAAGACCAGACTGCCTCCCTCTAGAGTTTCTGGGTACGCTCCTGTCTCCACCTCTTGCCAGGAATGTTGGAATCACAGATGCACCATTTCATCTTTAGTTTTATTTTGTTTTTGGTTTTTTGTTTCTTTGTTTCTCTGTGTAGCCCTCACTATCCTGGACAATCATTGTGTAAACCAGGCTGGCACCGAACTCACAGAGATCTGCCTGCCTCTACCTCTTGAGTGCTGGGATTAAAGGCCTGTACCACCACTACCCAGCCACTTTTAGGGAGTTTTTAAGATTTATGTTATTTTTACTTACGTGTAAGTGTGTGTATCTGCATGTGGGTTTGTGCACATGAGTACATGTACCCTCGGAAGCATTAGATTTATCTAGAGCTGGAGTTATAGATGGTTGTGAGCTGTCTGAAAAAGCAGTTTAAATTTTGATGGTCTAATATGATACACACACATCATACTCACATATATCACGCAAAAATTAAATTATATATAATTTAAGAACTAGAAAGAACTTCAAAGATTATCTTCAAAGATAATCTTCAAAGATTATCGGTAAACCAAGTTTACCGAAGAAATCAAGGTTCTGAGAGATTCTAGAGACAAAGAAAGGATTTGATGGCATTATTGAGGTGAGGCAAGTGACCTTTAAACACGAATGTCTTTTATTCAATATTTTTTATTTATTTTAAAAAATTGTGCCGGGCGGTGGTGGCGCACGCCTTTAATCCTAGCACTTGGGAGGCAGAGGCAGGCGGATTTCTGAGTTCGAGGCCAGCCTGGTCTACAGAGCGAGTTCCAGGACAGCCAGGGCTATACAGAGAAACCCTGTCTCGAAAAACCAAAAAAAAAAAAAAAATTGGTAGCAGGGCAGTGGTGGTGCACGCCTTTAATCCCAGTACTTGGGAGGCAGAGGCAGGCAGATTTCTGAGTTCAAGACCAGCCTGGTCTACAGAGTGAGTTCCAGGACAGCCAGGGTTATACAGAGAAACCCTGTCTCGAAAACAAACAAACAAACAAACAAACAAACAAAAACAAACTGTATCTGAGCCAGCTGGAGGTGGTGCAAACCTTTAACCCCAGCACTCAGGAGTCAAATGCAGATAGATCTGTGTTCCAGGCCAGCCTGGTCTATGGAGTGATTTCCAGGAGAGCCAGGGCTGTACAGAGAAACCCTGTCTCACAAAAGCAAGCAAATTTATGTCTAGGTTTATATGTTTGTGTACTGGGTTCATGCAGGAGACCTTGGGACCCAGAAGATGGTGTTGGAGCTTCTGGAAATGCAGTTCCCGGAAGGAAGTTGTAAATGCAGTTACCGGAAGTTGTAAGTCACCAGTGGATGCTGGGAACTGAACCTCGATCATCTTATAGGATGAGTCCTCTCTGCAGTTCCTGTCTACCCTTCTCACTGACCTTCCTTGATACATTGCAGTGTGTGTGTGTGTGTTATTGTTATTGTTTATTATTAAATTATTTTATGTGTATGGATGTCCGTGTCTGAGTCTGAGGAGGGCATTGGATTCCTTGGAACTAAAGTTGCAAATGGTTGTGAACCATCCATCATGTGGGTCCTGAATCCAGAGAACCTCCAAATGCTCTTAACTGCTGAACAATCCCTCCAACACCACCAACCCTCTGTTATTTTTTGTTGGTGGTGGTGGTTTTTTCTTTCTTTGTTTGTTTTAGAATAGGTTTCACATAGCCCAGGCTGCCCTTAAATTCTAATTCACTATATAACCAAGCCTGGCCTTTAGTTCCTGATCTCCTACCTCCACTTGCCAAGTTGCTAGGCTCGCCAGTGTGTGCCCTCACATCCAGCCTTTCCTTTCCTTTCTTTCTTTAATTCACATTTGTTCACTAGCGCACACATCAATACAACTGGTCTGTGTTTTCACGGTCTAGCTTGATTTTTTTTCCCCCTCTTTTTTTGAGGCAGCGTGATTGTAGCTCAGGCTGTCCTCAAAATTTGTATCCACTTGCCTCAAGCTCCTGAATGCTGGATTCACAGGCATAAGTCATAGTGCCTGGGCAATGACCTAGCTTTAAACTCAGAGCTAAATGCTTCCGTGGTCTACGTTGAAGACAGGCAGCAGTAGAACGGCTGAGTTCTTCTCTGCCTTTGTCAACAGCCGGGATTTCTGTCCTACTTAAGAGGCGGAAGTTATTCAAGAGGGTCCTTAGCAATGCCCAGCATCCGCTTAAAAATGACAGGTCAGCCACAGGTATTCTACCATAACAGAATAGTTTAAAAAACAAACAAACAAAGAAAATTCTAGAAGCTATTACTTACAGGAGTTAAAATATTTTTCTTATTGCTGGGCAGTGGTGGAACACAGTATGCCTTTAATTCCAACACTTGAGAGGCAGACATAGTTGGATCTCTGTGAGTTCAAGGCCCGCCTGGTCTACATTCCAAGACAGCCAGGGCTACATGGAGGAACCCTGTCTCAAAATATATTATATAAATTATATATACATATATACATATATATGTATATATGTATATATAATATGTATATACATATATACATATTATATATACATATATACATATATATGTATATATGTATATACATATATGTATATATAATTTATATAATATCTACATTTTTTTTCTCTTTTGATACAGGGTCTCACTATGTGGTCCAGGCTAGCCTTTAGCTTTTAGTGATCCTCCTGCCTCTCTGCCATGCCAGTGCCAGGATTACCAGTGTATGTCACCAAGCTCAGTTTCCTTTCTTTTCCTTTTCATAGTATCTTGGAGAGACATAAATCCTTGTCACACAAATGAGTGACCTACAGATATCTTGGGAATGTGTAAAGTTAGTTGAAGCATGCCTAAAGATAGAAATTGTGTCATACAGTAATTTCTGCATCAGAGAGGTGGAAACAGAAGAGTAAGAAGTTCAGTGCCAGCCTCTGCAACTTAGTGAATTCAAGACCACACTAGGCTGCACGCAACCCATTTCAACAAACAAGGAAAAAAAGGAAAGTTTGTTGTTGTTGTTGTTGTTGCTGCTGCTGCTGCTGCTGCTGTTGCTGCTGTTTTATTTTGTTTGGAGATATGACTCAGGTGTTAAGAGCATTGGCTTCTCCTCCAGAGACCTAGGTTCTCTTCTCAGCACCACACAGCAGCTCACAAGCACATGTAACTCCAGCTGCAGTAGATTTTCTGGTCTCCCGGGCACTGCATATATATTGTGCACAGACATAGGTGCAAGCAAAACATCCGTACACCAACAATTATGTTTCGAGTATTTTTTTACAAATAAAATTTGTCAATGGGCGTGGTGGCACACACCTGTAATCCCAGCACTTGGGAGGCAGAGGCAGAGATGGATCTCTGAATTTGAGGCCAGTCTGGTCTATAGAGCGAGCTTCAGGACAGCCAAGGTTGCACAGAGAAACCTTGTCTTAAAAAACCAAAATAAATAAATAAATAATAATAAAATAAAAATGTGTTCGCTGGATATGATGGTGCACATCTTTAATCTCAGCACTGAGGTGGCAGGTGGATCTCTGAATTCCAGGTCAGCTTGGTCTACAGAGTGAGTTCCAGGGCAGCCAGGGCTACACAGAGAAACCCAGTTTCAGGAAAATAAATAAACCTTGTCTTCTCTGTGGACTTGGTCTTCTGTCCAGGGCTCTGCATTCTTCATTGAGGTCTCTGGTTAAAATCAAGATTGTGGCTTTAATGATTCTCTGTTCTGCTGTTGTTTTGTTTCTTTCTTGAGACAGGGTAAGTCTGAATGTCCTGGAATTCACTCTGTAGACCAGGCTGGCCTCAAATTCAGCGATCCACCTGCCTCTGCCTCCCATGTTTTGAGATTAAAGTCTTGTGCTGGGATTAAAGGCCTGGCTTGGATTCACTTCTCTTAGAATATGAACTTCTCAGTTGAGCATGAGGATACGCACCTATAATCCCAGCTCTCAAGAGGCAGAGGTAGGAGAGCAAGAGTGTTGCTGGGAATGGAAGGCTAGCCTGGTCTACATATAACAAGTTCCAGGCCAGTCTGGGCTACCTAGTGAAACTGTGTCTCAAAAGAAAAGAAGAAGAAGAAGAAGAAGAAGAAGAAGAAGAAGAAGAAGAAGAAGAAGAAGAAGAAGAAGAAGAAGAAGAAAAGAAACATGGACCTTTCTCTACCCAAAACAGAAGGAGTCAAACAAGAAAAATAATGCTCTCACTTTATACATGAGCAAGAGAGGAAGAAAGGAAGGACTCTGCAGTAGTCTGTCCTAAGGAATGGTTCAGGTGAGAGCCAGTTACCTAGAAGCAGGGATATGGCACTGGCTACCAGTGATTTTTTTTCCCCACCAGTAGCTGTCATCACAGTTTCCAGAAAAGCTGCCAAGCAATAGCAGGAATTAGCAATTCACACAACCACTCCCACACACGCTCAGAGGCCCTGGAACTTTTCCCAACTACTCTCTACTCTTTGCCCTCCCACCTTCCCTTTCCTCCCTGCAACCCCCATTCCAGATAAACAGGCAAGGTGTTTGACTCACCTTGAGTAAAAGCCTTCAGCTGTGAAAGGCCCACCCTCTGTAGGAGCTCTTTAATCTCAACTGTTCCTAAGAATCAAAAAAGCCCCCGGGATAAACATCTTATCCTCCTTCCCCTTCTCCCTTCCCCCTGGCGGCCTCTCCTCCAAACAATACCCTAGCTATGTAGACACTTAGAGCTCTCCAGCAGCTTGCAACCCAGGCCTCAGCTTCATTTCAACAAAGTGTGACTTGATTATGTTGTACCCCAACACCACAGCAAGGCCGGGCTGTTATTGGGTCTTAATGGATGTTTGAATAGTCTTGCCTCAACTAACCTCTGGTACCTCCGGAATTTCACAGTGTGCCAGGATTGTAGGAGACTGCCTGACTTCCTGCCTTGGAGATCCACCCAGAGACCAGAAGACAGAGAGAGTCTCCAGACTTCAGAGGAAAAAAAGCTTCCCTGTACTTCTGCCTCACACATTCTCTGCCACAGGCTAAAGGAGTCCAGAAGCAAGCAGATGGGCTAACAGGACAGGCTGTATGAGTTAGGTTGAGAGAGAGCTGGGTTACAGTACAGGGACCATTACAACAGTGACATTGGAAGTTGGTAGGGGCCTGGCAGTGGTGGCACACGCCTTTAATCCCAAGCATTTGGGAGGCAGAGACAGGCAGATTTCTGAGTTCGAGGCCAGCCTGATCTACAGGACAGTCAGGGCTATACAGAGAAACTCTGTCTCGGAAAAAACAACCAAACAACAAAAAAGAAGTTGGTAGGGACCCAAGTAAAATTAATCCAAGAGCAGAACATCTGCTAGGGTTAAGAATGTGTCCAAAAGCCGGGCAGTGGTGGCGCACGCCTTTAATCCCAGCACTTGGGAGGCAGAGGCAGGCGGATTTCTGAGTTCGAGGCCAGCCTGGTCTACAAAGTGAGTTCCAGGACAGCCAGGCTACACAGAGAAACCCTGTCTCGAAAAACCAAAAAAAAAAAAAAAGAATGTGTCCAAAGATTTTCTTCCAGGATGGCCAGGGATGTAGAGAAACCCTGTGTCACTCAAAAACACAAAAAAGGAAAAAGAAAAAGAAAAGAAAGAAATGATCTTTAATGCTACAGAGCTGGCTCAGCACATACAGAAAGCCAATACAACAATGCGAATGTAGTGGTGTCCACATCTGTAAGCCCAGCACTCACACTGTGAGGAGGACCGGGCACAGAACTGTTCAGAATCTCCCGGATCAGGTACCTTAAAGTAAGCACCCAGCAAAGTGAGAGCTGAGAACCATCTCCCACAAGCTGCTCTCTGACATCCAACTACTCGCTGGGAGGCCTGCACAAGAGCAGGAATGGCACACCTACCCACAGAGGAGAGGCACGCCCTCAACATACAGACCCACACACCAAATGAACCAACAAATTAATCGATTAATGTAAGTTTTTGGAAAGACTCAAAAGGGGAGAATCTAATCAAAGTTGAAAGCTGGAATCAAGACATCCAGAATAATCTAGACGACGTTTTCAGGGATTGGTCGGGGAATGAGTTTCGGAGATCAAAAGCCTCCCTCAGAATTGCTGGAGGGTTCGCATAGCTGAAGAGGGACTTTTCACCAGTGAAGGCCTCAGTGACGCCTTTACATATAGCTGTATTTGTGGCTTAGCTTCAGAAGTATGTAATGTGGGTTGCTTGGTGGGTGTGGTTTGCTTTAATGGGTCAGCCCCAGATGGGCAGTATTAATATGTTAATATTAATGAATAGAAAAGGTGCAGAAATATGTGGGTAAGAAAATGAGCTTGAAAGTTGCGGATGACTCAGAAAATATCCCCAAATAAGGATCTCAAAGGCAGAAGCCTTCCTGACCTCTACCCTGCTCTCTTTTGATATTTTCACTCTCCCAGGTAAGCCACACAGACAGTAGGGGTCCTCCTCCCCAAGGCAGATCACAAGTGTGACAAGAGGAGACACAGCCCTTTCTCCCAAAGCCAGCCACATAAACTCAAAATAATCCAGTAGCTTCCCCCACCTCTCTATGTGAGTTGACTGTAAAGAAACTTCTACTTTACATTTTGATTGTCACCTATTACCCCACCCACCCTGTAAGGAAGAACATTGCATAGACCAAGAATCTCAACAGACAGGCCTTGCTGGGTTTTCCCCCTTCATCTATTACCCTTCAGTCACACCCTTGTGTTCAATCTTTCCTCACTACAGTCCAAACTACATAGAACATGTAAATGGGTCTTTAGGTCTCTAATCTGAAAGTTCCTGTGTCAAACTATGAAATACCCCCCTTCCACCCCCTCAAGGTCTCTCTATGTAGCCCTAGCTGTCTTGAAACTGGCTATGTAGATCAGGCTGGTCTCAACTCATGGAGAGCCACCTGACCTGGGAGCTGGGAACCAAAAAACTCAGGTCCTTTGCAAGGTTTCAAGCATTCCTACGGACACACCATTTCTCCAGCCCCTGTGTAATTTTTTTCTTGTTGGTGTTTGAGACAGGATTTCTCTGTACAACAGAGCCCTGACTGTACTGGACTTGCATTGTAGCCCAGGCTGGCCTCAAAGTTAAAGGCGTGAACCACCTGACCAGCCTAATGTGATATTTGGTTATATGTTTACAATGTCACCAAATTATCTTGACAGATTAGAACAAAATGCCAAAATCAAGAAGATGAAATTTAGCAGGGTTAAAATAAAGACTTATGTTTATGGTGGTTTTGTTGTTGTTGTTGTTGGTGGTGGTGGTGGTGATTTTGGTTTTTGTTGTTGTTGCTGTTGTTGTTTAAATCAGTTGCACAGGAAGGAGCTGGACAGGCTTGACATCATTTTAGGGGAAAAGGTTCAGACTTCAACAAACTCAATTCAGTTGCCACTTCAGAATGTCAAGGAAAGAGAGAGAGAGAGAGGGGAGGGGGGAGATCATAATCTCACTGTGCCTTTCAGTGACTAGTGAGAAGGTGAGAAGGCTAGGCTGATTCCATGGCAGGCTTCAAATTGGCAGTTAAAGACAGTAGGCCTAAATCTCTGTTTCCAAGAACTGGGCAAGTCCAGGCAAGCCTAGGCCTCAGAAGCTGCCCTGCCACCTGGCCTGAGGCAAGGACAATGGGTCAGCAGCAGTTTCCAGACCTCCTCAGCTACTTCCTCAGCAACAGTTTCCAGACCTCCCCACAATACAGTAATGGAATGTCAGTAGAGATGGACCCAAAGGATTAACACAGAGGTTGCCTACACCAGATTTCCCAAACATGCTTTAAATCAGGTCTGCAAGCTCACTTGGTTGTCTCTCTAGTCTGGTAATGGGAGACCCCAGCATGCTGGACTTCTACAGAATAAAACACTCTTTGTGGGCTGGAGAAATGACTCAGTGGATTAGAGCACTGACTACTCTAAAGCCCAGCTCTGACTCCAGAGGTCCCGAGTTCAATGCAAGGCCATCCAGGACTGGCAGAAATAGGGTTAGGGAACCAGTTCTTCCTGAGGACCCAGGTTCGATTTCCAGCACCCATTACTCACAACTGTCTGTAATTCCAGTTCCAGGGGATCTGATGCCCTCTTCTAGTTCTTGTGGACACCAGACATGCAGGTACACAGACATAAATGGAGGCAAAACACTCATAGACGTAAATTTTAAATAGTACGAAAGAGTGGTGGTGGCAAAGATAGGCAAACACATAGGAAAGATAAAATACCTAGCCACATATGAGGTGATCACCTATAATTATTCTAGCACTTGAAAGGCTAAGGCAGAAAGATCTGGGATACACGGAGAACCCCTGTCTGAACAATAAAATTAAAAGATGAATTAAGAGCTGGAGAAATGACTCAGCAGTTAAGGGCACTGACTGTTCTTCCAAAGGTCCTGAGTTCAAATCCCAGCAACCACATCGTGGCTCACAACCATGTGTAATGAGATCTGACATCCTCTTCTGGTGTGTCTGAAGACAGCTACAGTGTACTTACAGATAACGATAAATAAATCTTTGGGCCGGAGTGAGCAGGGCTGAAGCAGAAGTTTAATTCCCAGCAACCACATGAAGGCTCACAACCATTTGGACAGCTACAGTGTACTCATATGCAATAAATAAATAAATCTAAGAAAGAAAGAAAGAAAGAAAGAAAGAAAGCAAGCTGAACTAAGGAACAAGGATTTCCATTAAAGGGTCAGAAGGACAAAGAGATACAGCAAAGCTGGCCCTGCCCCCAGACTTTGATTTTCTTTTCAGACCATGAATGAGGCTTAGGGTTCCAGTCTCATGACTTTCTTCTCTCTATGGCTTACTCACCACTCCACCCCATTAGGCAGCCCTTCTGGAAACTCTGAAACTCTCTTTCTTCCAGATTGGAAAGCTCTGGAAAGGATGTCCTGGCTTGTATGCAGTGACTCCACTCCCTCTGCCAAAGGATAACGCTAAAACTGACTTTCCTGGAAACCAGTTAATATCTTTAGGAAGCTCAGCCCTAGTTTAGGAGAGACTGGAACCTTTAAATAATGGGAAGATAAGAAAATATTCTCAAGCCAAGCATGGTGATGCATGACTTTAATTTCAGAACTCTATGCAGCGGCAGATGGATCTCTGAGTTTGAGGCCAGCCTTGTCTACAGGGAAGTTCCAAGGACAGGCAGGACTACATAGAGAAACCCTATGTTGAAAATATCAAAACCAGGGCTGGAGAGGCCGCTCAGAGGTTAAGAGCACTGGCTGCTCTTCCAGAGGTCCTGAGTTCAATCCCAGCAACCATATGGTAGCTCACAAACATCTATAGTAGGATCTGATGCCCTCTTCAGGTGTATCTAAAGACAGCTACAATGTACTCGTATAAATAAAATAAATAACTCTTAGAAAAGGAAAAAAGAAGAAAAAAGAAAAAGAAAATACCAAAACCAAAACAATGACAAAAAGAAAAACAAAACAAAAAAATCAAGAAAGAAAAGAGAAAAAAGAAAATGATTCTTAGCATCCATGGTACACAAATCTAACCTCCAGTCTCTTAAAATGTCACCTCAGCATGGTAGACAGCTACACCAGTGTTCATGCATCTAAGTGTATTTGACAACCTGCCTAGGAGGAAGTACGTGTCTAGCTCACATTTTACACAGGACAAATAGCAAAATGGACATATTAAGTCAGAAGCATAAGACAATTGGTTTTATATTGAATCTACAGAAGTTAATTTGGCAACATAAGAAAGAACACTTTTATAATGTCCAGAAAGCCAGACTATCAGTATGGCCCATGAGTAAGTCAGTAAAGGAAAAGAATGTAATTTAGAATTGGGTTGGGAGACCTGAGTTATGTGCCTAGATAGGGCTCTGAGTCACTGTGTTACTTCCTGGCCCCATCTTCCCCTCCCCCTTCTCCTGCACAATTTCTTTTATACTTTTTTTTTAATATATAAAGTTAAGCACGATTGAAAAATACCAAATCCTGCCAGGGCTACACAGAGAAACCCTGTCTCGAAAAAACCAAGAAGAAAAAAAAACTAGAAAAATACCAAATCCTTATTGTAGCATATATAGGATGGGTTTGTTCATTTTATAGGCACTAGTACAAACTTTAAGTTTATTGGGGTCCCCAGATGGGAATTAAGTGAGTAGGTAGTATGTTTCTGCTTCTTGGGTGTTTCCTGTCTGAGCTGACACAGCCATGTGGCTAACACAGAACCGGGGAGAGATACTTGGAGAGATAGAACTGAGGAGGACCCAGCTAGGGCAGAGAATGAGTCAGGGCTCAAGGACTCGATACCAACTTTTCCCACTCCTGCCAGGAAAATTCTGGGGTGAGACAGCAAAGGCTGGAGCCAAACGGGGCGGGCCTGTCAGCTGCCTACCCTGGGGCCGCAGCCTTGTGGTTTCACCCCGGGCTGCCCTGCGGCTGTAACGTGTCTACTGACACGCAAGCCCTGGACACTCTGTCCCTCCCCCTTTCCCAAACCTTCACTGGTTCAGGAATCTCCAGAAGAGAATGGAGGGGAGAAGAGAGGGGAAGGGAAGGCCAGAGCTCGAGCTCGGCAGGTATGTGGCAGCTCAACAAACACAAGGCAGAATCAAAGAGGGTTTTCACGGAGGCGGGAGTGGGAAGTAGACATTTAACTCACCTCCAAGAAAACCAAAATAAAAGACAGAGGAGCAACATGTTTAGGCTGCAACATGTTTAGAGGATGAGATGTGGCTGAAGGACAAGACAACCAGCAGCATCAGCATGCAAAACTGTAAGGCTGAAGAAAATGGCAAAGGGCCACACTTCTATGTGGAGGGACTCCAGGCTCCTGCGAGCCCATCTATTATAACACCAAGATTCCTTGTCGCAGCAAGTCTCAAAACTTTCCTCTAGCACGGAAATAGCCCAGTCACCCGCGCTATACAGTCACAAGATACGTACTTTATCACTCCGTGTGAAGTCAAGTTTTGCAATCCCCATTTCACCAAAGGGTGAAACGGGCCGCCGCAAGTTTAAGTAATTTGCTCTCAGATTTTGGAAATCATACAGCAAGATCCGTAGCAGTCGCCAGAAACCCCGTTAGAGTCCATCAGACCAAGCTGCACTGAATAGCGAGCTCTGTGCTTCCCAGAGCAGAGATTTACAAGTCCCGACTTGCTGGGCTCTTGAGATCTGAGATCCCAGCGCAGCCCTGGTACCCTCTAGTGGAAGTTTCCTGCATTAGCGTACATCTAGTTACTGGAGAGCGTCTCAAAAGAAAGTGCGTTTGGTTGCTGGGGGGCGGGGGGGGGTCGTCTGCGAATGTGCGGGATGGGGTGCAGGTTAGAGACAGTGTTAGTCAAGCTCCTGACTGACGTTGAGTCCCACAAGGAGTCCCACACTCCTGGGCTCCTGCCTTCGTTCATTAGGTACGAATAAGAAGGAGATCCAAACCACTTGGGAATCTGGGATTTTAAGACTCATGGGAAAGACCTCCCCTCGCCCTCCTCCCTTTTTTTTTCTGCTGAGGACAAGTTAGTGATCAGAAATGCAAAGTGACTTGTCTAAGACCATAGGACAAGCAGAAGTCAGCAATAGTGGAGCAGTGTTTCCTTTGTCCCCCAAAGAGTTTTCTCTCCCCCTTCTTATTTGCTAATAGGCTGACTTTACCCATAACTTGAGAGCATATAAAGACATGAAACTTATAAACACGAGCAGGGACAGTTTTTTACCTTCATCTGCCCACAAGCTATGAACTTTTCCACTCTTTCGTTCAGCACCTACTACTGCTAAACCTAAAGGCTCTGCCTTTCCAGCCTGTGGACCCTGGGGAGGGAGGGAGCTCCCAGACTCCTGGAATCCCGTGCTTAAAGTCCTCCAGGGTCTTGCTGGAGTCTCCTCCTCCTCTCTTCCCGGCACTGGGGCTTTGATTTATTTCTCTTTCCCTCTCCCTCCCCCTACAAGTAATCCCTGAGAATGGAAGTAGGTTAGGAACAGATTACTCTGGTCCAAGGGCTTTGCCCTCTCCTCCCTAAACACGCTGTGTGCAGGGTGGAGTGGGGTGGAGGTAGAGACTCGCAAACAGCCTGAAACTCCCTTTTAGGATTATTGCTTGATTTAGCCGGCTGGGAGAAAGTGGAACAAGGAGAGGCTAGGGATTAATTCTAGACCTCTCCAGCCGAATGGGCTTCTTTCCTGGCTGAGCCAGGATGAATAATCTCTCTCCCTGAACATGCCTTCAGAATGAGGAATCTAGCACAAAGGCAAAGGCTCTGTCCCCAGAAGCGAGGAGGGTGGTAAGATGGAGCAGAAAGAAAGGCAGCTTTGAGAAGTTCTGCAGCACTGACATAAGGGATCACTCTGAGGCATGGAAACTTCCTGTGTCCCTGTGGCTACGCTTAAGCAGAGATGGCACCTGCATGTTAGGTTTCCCTGAGGAGCCAGCACATATGTGGAAATTTCTTGTTTAGGGGCACTGCACTGGGGTGGCCTCTAGGACAAAGATGTCTCTCTTCTATGCCCAACATAAGGGGCAGCTACACTTCTTAGCATCCTACCAGGCTCCTTGTACAGATGCGTTTCTGGGATACCAGCAGCTTGGAAGGAGGAGCCATAACTAGCCAGGGTGGAACTCATTTGATTTTTAATGAATTAATAATTCTGTAATTTGGGTATGGAATTACCATCTTTGTATAGATGAGAATCAGGTGTGGCCAAGATGCTGTGTTAAGAACTGTCACATCCCTAAGCACTTGTGAGAACCACAGGGAGTTAGCCTGGGTGACAAAGAAGTGTCCCTAATGTTGTTAGCTAAAATTAGTGGAGCATATCGGTTAGGAGGTCACCATTCTTGTTTCCACCGTGGTACCTGCTTGGATAAGTCCCTTTTCTTCATGCTCTCCCATATGTCAGAGAAGGACAGATTTCTCAAGCAGTAATTACCTGTAATAATCCATGGATCATCTTATTTAGAATCAGATTCTTCCAACACTCCAGGAAAATATTCCTGTTTAAATCAGCTGTGTTCTTCTAGATGTAGGTCACTCAGAGAATTTTCAGAACTTCCAATTTAAAAAATAAAACCTGAGCTGGGCGGTGATGGGACATGCCTTTAATCTCAGGAGGCAGAGAGGCAGGCAGGCCATTTCTGAGTTTGAGGCCAGTCTGGACTACTGAGTGAGTTCCGAGACAAGACAGGACTACACAGAGAAACCCTGTCCCAAAAGAAAACCCCAAAAAGCAGAAGCCAAAATGTATGTGTGTGTGTGTGTGTGTGTGTGTGTGAGAGAGAGAGAGAGAGAAAGAGAGAGAGAGAGGTGTGCATATATGTATATTTGTATGTGTATATGACGTGATGTGTATGCAACACACATATCATTGTGTAAACATGCCTATGCCCATGTGTGCTTCTCCAGAGGTCAGAGCAAGACTTCATAGTCTTTCTTTATTGCTCTCAAAAGTATTGTCTTGAGACAGTCTCTTCCTGACCCAAAAATCTGTCCTTTTGGCTAGACTGGCTGGTCATCAGACTCCCTAGACCTCTACTTCTCGGTGTTGATATTATAGACATGTGTGTACGCCTGTGTGCATAGTGCATACTAGGCGCATGCTAGTGATATTATAGGCATGTGTGTATGTCTGTATGCACAGTGCATACTAGGCGCATACTAGGTGCATGCTAGTGGCAGCAGAGGTCAGAAGAGTATATCAGATCCCCTGGAACTTGGGTTAGGATATGAGTGAACCTCCATTGGAGAGGGAGACAGAGGGAAAGGAAAAGAGAAAGAGGGCTCGAAGAGAGAAGGGTAGGGTGGGGTGGGGGAGACCAAAATGTCTGGATTATATAGGGAAGAGCCTCTAGGTGAGAGGAAGGCCCCTGGGCTGGAAATTTCAGCATAGAGGGTAGGACATGCCAGCCTTGCCCTGTAACAGGCAAGGACTAAGGGATGCTGGGAGAACCTGGAGGCCAGGTCTGCTTTTGTATATTAAATATGCAACTTAGTCTCTTGTCCTGGTCTGAAAAATATATATGTGTGTGTGTGTGTGTGTGTATGTGTTGGTGTGTATACATACACACACACACACACACACACACACACACACACACACACACACACCCTGCTGCTAACAAGGACTCCTATTCTTTAGGTTCAATTTGAAAAGTCTCACTAGGAAAAACTTGGGTTCCAGGAACACCTTGAGTATTGAGAAAAATGGGAAAGAAAAGTCTGCCTCATAGTATTTCCTTTTCACTGTTGTTTAAGAGGTTTTAAAAATGTATGTGGGTGCTTATCTGCATATCCTAATGTGCACCACATGTGTAATGCCCTCAGAGTCCAGAAGACGGCATCAGATTCCCTAGAATTGGAGTTACAGGGGATATGAGTCACTATGTGGGTGCTGGGAACTGAACTTGGGTTCTCTGCAAGAGCAGCAAGGACTTTTAACACCTGAGCCATCTCTTTAGTCTCTATTTTCTTTTCTTTTTTCTTTTTTTTATTTGTTTTGTTTATTGTTTTTTTCTGAGGCAGGTTTTCTCTGTGTAGCCCAGGCTTCCTTGGAACTCTCTAGATAAACCAAGCTGACCTGGAACTCACAGGGATCCACTGCTTCTACCTCCCAAATGCTGGGAGGTGTTTTTGTTGTTGTTATTTGTTTTTGTTTGTTTGTTTTTAGCAGCAAAGAATTAATAAAGACTTCATTTAGCAGGTTTTTCAAAAGCTAACCTTAGCAGACTGGAGAGATGGCTCAGCAGTTAAGAGCACTGGCTGCTCTTCCAGGGGTCCTGATTTCAATTCCCAGCAGCCACATGATGGTTCACCATCTGAGAGGGAATCTTCTGGCCTGCATTTGCCAGATGTATAGGCAGCAGAGCCCTGAAACTTTTTTTTTTAAAGCTAAGCTTAACAGTACATATTTAAATGCCAGTAGAACGAGTGCAGTTGGTGACATCTTGGTACAGTTAGAAAATGTGCGAAATGAAGAAAGAAATAAAAGAAATATTTTCTGTAGAAAACTCATCCTGGCGATAAAACCATGGAGCGCTGCTCTATGTACTTGTCTGTCATACTCGTGCAGGGACCATGATGGTCGCTGTGCTACTCCATTTTTACTCCATTTTTTCCAATGCTGAAGGAAGCATGGCACAAATTCTTTTTATCCTGCATTCTAAGAAATGCAAATCATTAAATGTTGGAGGATTAAGAAACATCCACTGAGCCGGGCGGTGGTGGCGCACGCCTTTAATCCCAGCACTTGGGAGGCAGAGGCAGGAGGATTTCTGAGTTCGAGGCCAGCCTGGTCTACAAAGTGAGTTCCAGGACAGCCAGGGCTACACAGAGAAACCCTGTCTCGAAAAACCAAAAAAAAAAAAAAAAAAAAGAAACATCCACTGGTGTTATGTCCTTAGCAGACAGCTGACAATTCCCCTTGGGCTTACTGAGGTAGAAGGCTAATACGAAATTTTTCAAAATAGCTAATCAAAAGTAACAATGATCACCTAAAATCCATCTCAGAGTGAACGAAACGGTATTGAACACTCTCATTTCATCCGGACTGATACGGAATTAGCTTGCAGTAGCTGAAAAACTGAGCACTGGTCAGGCAGAGATTAGTTAGGATGCATGACCTAGTCTGTGTGGCTCCAGAATGACCTAATCATCACATTGGGATTCCTTTAACCACTGAATGTGAAGCGATTTTGGAGTTGTTACACTCTATGGACCCGACTCTCAGTTCTGCCAGTTATTTGTCTAAATTTGAATTACATATTTAGTATCTCTGGCCCAACCATATATGTAAAAGCAGGAATATTTGTTACTTGTGGTGAGGATTAAGTTGATATATGTAAAATGCTTAACTTGCCAGGTGCCTAGTAAACAATTTTGAAACACCAGTTATTACCAAATTTGGTAAGTGGTATTTTTGGAAATGATATGTTTTGGGAAATGACAGATTCTTGTCAACCCACGTGCCTTTTGCTTTTCAGTAATCGCAGCTTCCCTAACGGAATGGTAAGAAAGAATTTTCACGTAGAAAACTAGGTTGGTCGAAGGTTTAAGGTTATACTGCATTTTGAGGTCAGATACACACCCAGAAACTATCATATTCGCCCTAAATACCTCCAGTGAATTCCTAGTAATGAAAGAAAACACTTATCTCAAAGGCCTCTGGTTTCAGAGGGAAGCACTTTTTCATTTTTTTTACCGAATGTAAATAAAGTGTAACAATGTGCTAAGTAACCAGGAATGCAGCACCCGGAGTCCCACAGAAAGCCTCATGCGCAGGCGCAGCAGGCTCCCCACCAGTCTCCGGCTAGCGCGTGACAACCGTGCGGTTTACCCTACTTCCAAAGTAGTTTCATTGCGCACGCGCGAACCCATTGCGCGCGCGCGCGCCCCGCCCCATGAGAGCGTGCGCGTACGTGCGGCTCACCTTTCGGCCAAGGGCGCGCGCCCTGGAAAATTCCACTCCCGATCTCGCTCCACCCTATGCGTCTTTTCTCTGGCTGGGTGATCTGCTGCTCGACTAGCATCCCGGCGGCCTTTGCGTGAGCAAAATGGCAGCCCCCATACCTCGGTGCTTGTACTCCTTATCTAGGACTTTGGGATGGTGGTCTCGGCAGGTGGGTAGAGATGGAGCGAATGAAATGTTAGGGACAGAAAGAGGAGCATAGAGTAGAATAATCATTGTAGGAGCATAGTAGGAATAATGATCCTGTGGCTGTTGTTGAGTTTGGACGATACGAGTCAGACTTAATCTGGGGAAGAACTTGAGGTGTATGTGATCCCCCTAAGACTCACTAGACAGCCTAGACGGGGCCTTGAGGGAGATTTAAGTTTCCTAGCATTAAACTTCTCTACATTAATTCTAGTCTTTGGCGAGATGTTAAAAGGAAAGTAGTGGCTTGGAAGATGAACCAACTTCTTTTACAGTCTTAAAAAAAAAAATTGGAAAGGATAGGGGTTTTGTCTTATCCTGGAGGGAAAAGGTCACCTGACTTTGTAAAAGTTTATTGGTCAGTTAGAAGCTAGAAGCTATTTGCTTCGGCCAAAGCAAAATAGAAGTGTGGAGGAAATGCGAGGGAGATCTTGCTTAATGCTTTAGTAATAGCATTCCACTCTTTTCAGAAATGGGTTGATTATTAAGGTTCACTATTAAACTAAAAGTTCGTTGACAGTAGGACCTTTGCTTCAGTCATCTCTGCATACAGTAGTACTACAGAATGTATTAAAGGGAAGTTTTTAGTAAGTGTTAACTGATGTTAATGCAGGTAATTAATTGGCTGTGGTAAAAGCCATCCCTAGGTGTTCAAGTAGTAATATCGTTTCTCCATAATAGTTATTTCATAACTTCTGAAGCATTTTTATGAGTATATCATTTCTTTTTTTTTTTTTTTTTGGTTTTTCGAGACAGGGTTTCTCTGTGTAGCCCTGGCTGTACTGGAACTCACTTTGTAGACCAGGCTGGCCTCGAACTCAGAAATCCACCTGCCTCTGCCTCCCAAGTGCTGGGATTAAAGGCGTGCGCCACCACCACCCGGCTGAGTATATCATTTCTATAAGACTTTGCATACAGTTTGCTCAAGATAGATTTATTCTTTCCAAATCACCTATACACTTTTTTTTTTAAATCTCCCAGCCCATTCTGGTGACTCGGTCCACAGCTGTAGTTCCAGTAAAAACCAAAAGCCGTTTCAGACCCCCAACTCCTGAACCCAAGTACAAAACAGAGAAGGAGTTTTTGGAACATGCCAGGAAAGCGGGATTGGTTATTCCACCGGAACGGTTGGAGCGTCCTATACATTTGGCCTGTACAGGTAAGGAACAGTATTTCTGGGATCCTGACTCAATTCTGTACTGTCAGAGGTCTGGTGTTTAGAGTGCTTTAGACTCTGATTGACAGCATTAAATTAACCATTAAGTGTATCTGTAGAGATGGCTCAACAGTTAAGAGCACTGACTGCTCTTTCAGAGGCCCTGAGTTCAATCCCAGAGACCTCATAGTGGCTCACAGCCATCTGTAATGGGATCCAATGCCCTCTTCTGGAATGCGTGAAGAGAGCTACAGTATGTACTCATATAAATAAATCTTTAAAAAAAAAAGATAAAAGAAATTAACCACAAAGTTCGACTTTAGTAATGATTTACTTTACTATATTTCATAGTCAGTTTTGTTTTGTTTTGTTTTTTTACAGAACTTGGGGTTAAATATAGAGCTAAATAAGCAGTCTACCCAAGCTATACCCCTGTTCTCCTTTTCTTTTTGCCTTTGAGACGGGTGGATCCTCCTCCATAAATAGTAGTTGAAACTTAGGGCTGTACCACTAGTCCGGCTCATGAGGTCATCTTTTGATCTTGTTTTTACACTTCTAGAATGAATGAAATTTCTCCAGTTTGTAGAAGTAGAAACAGATTCTACGAGAAGTTAAATTACTTTTTCTTTTCTTCTTGTTTTTACTTCCTTTTTTCTCAACACAACAGAAGATTTCCCAATAGTGCAACATTTAGTTCCTGGTACTTGCACAAGTGTAACAAAGTTTCCTCTATGTGCAAGTCTATTTGATTAGTCCACTTTACGCCCCGTGTCCTTCCCAGTTTTATCTGACCACAAGATGATGATGTCTCAGTCTTTCAACGGTTTCTTAATTTTCTTCTCTCCTCACAGCTGGTATATTCGATCCCTATGTTCCACCAGAGGGTGATGCTCGAATGTCATCTCTTTCAAAGGAAGGACTGACACAGAGAACTGAGCGATTGAGAAAGAATGTGGCATCACAGCTGGCGTAGGTGTCTGAGACAACTAGGCTTCAATATTCTGGGCTGAGAAGAACATGTGGTATTTGGTTCTTATTGTGTTATATGGTATATCATATTGATTTTCCTCTCCCTTTATTTTTATGTGTTTTGCCTTCATGTAAGTGTATCACATGTGTGCAGTGCCTGTGGAGGCCAAAAGAAAGCATCCGATCGCTCATTTTTTTTTTAACAGATGTGTTTACTTTATGTATGTGAGTACACTGTGGCTGTTTTCAGACACATCAGAAGAGGGCATCAGATCCCATTACAGATGGTTGTGAGCCACCATGTGGTTGCTGGGAATTAAACTCAGGACCTCTGGAAGAACAGTCAGAGCTCTTAACCGCTGAACCATCTCTCCAGCCCAGTGTATCTGTTCTCTTAAAGCTGGGGTTAGAAGTGGTTTTGAGCTGTCGTATAGGTGCTGGGAACCAAACCTAGTTCTCTGTCAGAAATGGTGCTCCGGCCGGGCGGTGGTGGCGCACGCCTTTAATCCCAGCACTTGGGAGGCAGAGGCAGGAGGATTTCTGAGTTCGAGGCCAGCCTGGTCTACAAAGTGAGTTCCAGGACAGCCAGGGCTACACAGAGAAACCCTGTCTCGAAAAAAGAAAAAAAAAAGAAATGGTGCTCCGAACATTTCTACCCTAAAGTAGAGCCAAGGTCTTGCTATGTAGTCCAGGCTGGTCTTGAACTTGGCAATCTTCTTTTCTCAGCTTCTCTTTTTTTTTTGGGGGGGGGGGCGGGGGAGGAGTTCTGAGACAGGGTTTCTCTGTGTAGCCCTGGCTGTCCTGGAACTCACTCTGTAGATCAGGCTGGCCTCTAACTCAGAGATCCTCCTGCCTCTGCCTCCCAAGTGCTGGGATCAAAGGTGTGCGCCACCACTGCCCGACTTTTTCTCAGCCTCTTGGGCACTGGCGTCCCTAGCGTTAGGCCCAGTGTTTGACTTGGTTTATTTTATTTTTTGGTTTTTTGAGACAGGGTTTCTCTGTGTAGCCCTGGCTGTCCTGGAACTCACTCTGTAGACCAGGCTGGCCTCGAACTCAGAAATCCACCTGCCTCTGCCTCCCAAGTGCTGGGATTAAAGGCTGCGCCACCACCGCCCGGCTGACTTGGTTTTATTACATTGACTTTTTGTTGTCACTTTATTTTTTTTTTTCTGTTTTTACATTTATTTATTTATTTATTTATTTATTTATTTATTTATTTATTTATTTTCAGAATGGAGTTTCTCTGTGTATGACTGTCCTAAAACTTGCTCTGTAGACCAGACTGGCCTCGAACTCAGAGAACCCCTGCCTCTGCCTCTCTAGTGCTGTGATTAAAGGTGTTCGCCACCACACTCAGCTTGTTTTATTTTTTGGGAGAGTCTTACTATGTAGCCTTGGCTGACCTGGAACTATGTGTGGACCAGCTTAGCTTTGCATTCATAGAGATCTGCTTGTCTCTGCCTCCCGAGTGCTGGGATTAAAAGAGTACGCCACCAAGCTGGACTACTACATTGATTCTTGTGTCAGATCAATCTTACATTCTTAGAATCAATTCCATTTGCTCCTGATGCTCCTTGTTTCAATCTATTGCCAATTTGATTCTGTCAGTTGACATTATTATAACTATACAAATGTTCTGACAGCTGGGCTGTACAGTACATCATGATTGCTTTTCTCTTCCTGCATTTTCTTTTTTCGTTTTTGTTTTTGTTTTTAAAGATTTATTTATTATTATATGTAAGTACACTGTCTCTGTCTTCAGACACCCCAGAAGAGGGCATCAGATCTCATTATAAGGATGGTTGTGAGCCACCATATGGTTGCTGGGAATCGAACTCAGGACCCCTGGAAGAGCAGTCAGTGCTCATAACCACTGAGCCATCTCTCCAGCCCTCAGTGTTGCTTCTTAAAAGCTCTCTGTTCTGACTCTTAGCTGGTTTGGAATCTCCTCTTCTTGGTACTCCAGAACTGGAAACTGAACTAGGACTTTACCCATGTTGGGCATGTGCTTTATTATCAAGCTGGACCTCTAGCCCTCAATTCCAATATTTATAAGGTCTTTTCTTATTTTTTTTTTAAAATAGGATGTTTTCTTTAATCCTAAAATTCCACTTAAAATCTTTTTTTTTCCTTTTTCCTTTTAGGTTTACTTTAGATTATGTCTGTTTGTAGGTGTGTGTGTGTAACTGCATGCAGACATCTGAGGCTTCAGTGCTGGGTCCTCTGGAGCTGCAGTTAGAGGCAGTTCTGACCTGCCTGCTTGCTAAGGGTTCTGGGAACCAACCCAGGTCCTCTGCAAGAGCACTATGTTCCTTAGCCTCCGAAGCATCTCCTCAGACCCAAGAAAACCTGGTCCTTTTGTTGTCTCTGTCTCCCTTTTTTTTGAGACAGGATTCCTTTTTGTAGCCCTGGCTGTCCTGGAACTCAAACATCTGCCTGCCTCTGCCTCCAGAGTGCTGAGATTACAGGCTTGTGCCGTCCCGCCACAGCCCTGCTGCCTCCCCCTTCAAGGCACCACCCATGCACCGCTGCACCCTGGCTTGCTTGGTTTTTCTTTACATTGATGTGAGAGAGAGTTGAATTTACAGTCCAGACACATTCAGACAGTAATTATTAAATGGGAAGATGGGGGATTAGAGTGAACTGTGAGTTCTGGAGATTATATGAAGATCTCATAACTTTACTGCAGTTTTTTTATTTGTTTGTTTGTATATGTGTACTTGCTAGCTCCTCCCACAGCACAAATCTGGAGGTCAGGACAGTTTATGGGAGTCAGTCTTTTCCTTCTACCATGTGAGTTCCTAAGACTGAACTCAGGTTGTATGGATTGGTGGTAACACCTTTATCTGCTGTGACGTCATCTTTATGATGCTTTTCTTGCTTTAATTTTACAGAATTCGAAAGATAAAAGAATTTGATGCTAATTTTAAAACAAAAGACTTCCCTGAAAAAGCTAAGGATATTTTCATTGAAGCTCACCTTTGTCTAAACAAGTAAGTGGACGTCCCGTCTTACGTGTGCTCAGTCTCTTCTGCAGCTGTTGTAGGCACATCCCCCCTCCCCGTTTTTCTTCAGGTAAGGATTCTAGAACTTCCTAATGTGAGAAGTAGTAACTGACGATGGTTTTTCTTTTCTCCCTGTTTTTCCAGTAGTCTTTGTTGTGGTTGTTATTGTTGCTGTTGTTTGAGACAGGGTTTCTCTGTGTAGCCCTGGCTGTCCTGGAACTCTCTATGTAGACCAGGCTGGCCTCAAATTTACAATGTTCACCTGCCTCTGCCCGCTAATGACTAGGACTAAAGGTATATGCCACTACGAGGGGCTTGTTTCACTTTTAGGAGGAGAAGCTCATGATGCATCCCAACCTTTCCTTGAACTTTTTTTTTTACAGTTTTTTTTAAACAGTTTTTGTTTTGTTTTGTTTTTTGTTTTAGATTTATTTATTTATTTAATATATGTGAGTATACTATAGCTGTACTGATGGTTGTGAGCCATCATGTGGTTGCTGGGAATTGAACTCAGGACCTTCAGAAGAGCAGTCAGTGCTCTTAACTGCTGAGCCATGTCTCCAGCCCCTGATTTTCTTTTTCTTTTCTTTTTTTTTTTTAAGTTTTTATTAATGCTTTGAGGATTGGGCCATGTTCACCCACCACTGGTCTTTCTAACTCCTCCCAGATCCACCTCCTCTTGACACCTCTGTTTTTGGATAAGCAGCCAAGTTCAGTCTGTGATGCCTGTGTGTATACATGAGACTAGGGGCCTGCACTGTAGTGTAGTTGACCTACCCTTAACGGAAGTTCAGTCTCCCTCCCCGAGAATCCATTAACTGTCCCTAGCTCCTTGGTTAGGGATGGAGCTTCTGGGCTCCTCCCTAAGCCGTTAGAATGTTGACTGGCTGGATTTTATGCTGCAGTCCTAGCTGCTGTGACGTCATGGATGTGGTGGTCCCATCGTGTCCAGAAGACTGTCATGGTTGCTGTGCACTCTCATCTGTGACAATCCCTGGCCTGGGAGAGGAGGATGTCTCCCTCCCTCCCTTCCTTCCTTCCTTCCTTCCTTCCTTCCTTCTTCAGTTTTCATTTTCACATCACACTGAGATCTGAGCAGAGAAAGCCCTTCATCTGAGTCCTTGTGGACTGGCTTTCCAGTTCTTCCTCGGTGATGCAGGACTCTTTGGAGAGACGTAAGATCTAAGTCCCATGTCCTGTACTTCAGGAGTGCAAAGATGGGGAGAAGAGGTCAGAAAAGACATGGCCCTGCTTCCCCAATCCAAAGTTGACAGTGTACTGTGAGGCCGGTCGTTGGCACTGACGGGGAGATAAGGAACTTTTTGTTCTCGTATGATGTTGAACTTTGTTCCCTCTTCCAGTGCAGAGCAAGAATTAGCTCCAAATCTTAGTAAATATATTTGCCCAATTAAAAGATGTGATCTTTGGTGAGGCAGTGGTGGCATATGCCCTTAATTCCAGCAGAGGATGGCAGATCTCTGAGTTTGAGGCCAGCCTACAGAATGATTTCCAAGACAGTTAGGGCTACACAGAGAAACTGTATCTCAAAAACAAAACAAAACAAAACAAAAAGATGTGATGTCAGAAATTCCTTCCTGCTCTAAAAGTATTAAATGCTATTAAATGTCAAGGTTTTCTGATAATTCACAAATTAATATATGGCTTACATATACAGAAAATGTTTGTATAAGTGAACGGTTTATCTTCAGGACCATTTTTAAATTAAAAAAAAATTTTTTTTTCCCTTTCTTGAGACAGGTATTTTCTGTGTAGCCTTGGCTGTCCTGGGACTCACTCTGTAGACCAGGTTGGTCTCGAACTCAGAGATCCACCTGCCTCTGCCTTCTAAGTGATTAAAAGCATGCACCAGCACCATTTTCAACTTAAAAAATGTTTTTCTCTCATTATACTTTGTTTGTGTACGTGTGAATAGGAACACAGATGACACATGGGTAGAGGTCAGAGGACAATTTCAGCAGGCAGTTTTGTTTTGTTTTTAATGACTTATTTATGCATATTTTATGTATGAGTGTTTTGCTTGTTTGTATATCTGTATACCATTTGCATGCATTGTCTTTGGAGGCCAGAAGAGGGCACCCTAGAAAAGATGATTTTGAGCCACCAAGTAGGGACTAGGATTCAAACCTAGGACCTCTGGAAGAGCAGTCAGTGCTCTTAACTGTGGAGCTGTCTCTCCAGCCCCTGCAGGGTCAGTTCTTTTCATGTGGTTCTGGGGATTGAACTCCGCTTGCAGGCTTGGTGGCAGGCTCCTTTACTCATGGAACCTTCTCTTCAGTCCATTTTCAGATTTCATAGAAGGAACCATAAAAGTAGGAATCAGTGATAAATCTCTCTCTCTCTTCTAGCTCAGACCACGACCGGCTTCATACCTTGGTAACTGAACATTGTTTTCCGGTAGGTTTTCATACTTAGGAAGGTGGAATGGCTGAACAGGTGAATCCTAGACACCGCTGCTGGGCTCCCTTTTGTTGCTGTTTCTTTCTTTTTCTCTCTTTTTTGGGGGGGAGGAGAGGTAGGGTCTCACTATGTAGTTCATTTACCAATTCATAGTCCTCCTGCCTCAGCCTCCCTGGTGCTAGGATTGCATGTATATGTATGCCACTACCCTGACTTTGGAAGGGAAGTCTTATTTTCTTTGTTCCTTCCTTGATTTTTTTGTTCTAAAAATATCCTTTTGTTTTTAAATAATGAATTAATTAATAAAAAAATACTTATTTAATTTATGTATGAGTACACTGTCACTATCTTCGAACACACCAGAAGAGGGCATCGGATCTCACTACAGATGGTTGTGAGCCACCATGTGGTTGCTGGGAATTGAACTCAGAACCTCTGGAAGAGTACCACTGAGCCATCTCTCCAGCCTTATTTACTTATTTATTGATCTGTCTGTCTGTCTTTCTTTTTAATGTGCATTGGTGTTTTGCCTGCATTTTTGTCTGTGGGAGGGTGTTAGATACCCTGGAACAGGAGTTAGAGACAGTTGTGAGCTGCCATGTAGATGCTGGGAATTGAACCTGGGGCCTCTAGAAATGCCAATACTGTTAACTGCTGAACTAACTATCTCCAACCAAAGTCCTTTATTTTCAGCTGTTTCATGATTCGGCTCAGATTCTAATGAGGGCCATGACAAATGAGGAAAGAGAAAACCCCTCAGTGGGCAGTAATGAACCACAGGGTGTAGATCTTCAGGTTGGGAGTTAGCTCTGTGAGACCTCACTTCATATGTGTACCTTGTAGGAAAGGTTTTAGCCAAAATTCACAAGGCTTATAGGTCATAGTGACAGGGGTGCCTGATACTTCGAGGAGCCCCGAGGATTGGAGGCCCTATATCAGCCGGAGGTTCTAGAATAAGAACTTCGCTATTTACAAATTCAGCTTGTGCTTCTGTCAGTGTGCCTTGTGTTGTAGCTCAGACAGCTCTGGAAGCCACTCCCTTTCCCTGCTGACATGTGAGGGGTAAGGTGAAAACTAGAGAGAGAAGCCATGTATACTGCCAGCGGAAGTATATGGGTACTTAGCAGGTTATGGCAGTGTGGAGGAGGAAGTGGTGCATGGAGGGGGTTTCAGTGCAGTGGAGAGCAGCCCTCCTAGAGGTGGGTGGATCTCCAATAGTATTTTAATAAGAATGGTACTGTGATGCCCAGTAGCTTGATCAGAAATTAAGTACCTGCTGCTTTTCCAGAAGACTAGAGTTCAGGTCCCAGCACCTATGTCAGGTGGCTCACAGTGCCCTATAGGTCCACCCCTAGGGGACCCTACACCATAGTGTTTGTGGGAACCTAGATACATGTAGCATACACTCAACACACATACACATAAATTTTAAAAACTTAGAAAGGTTAGAAGCACAATGAGTAGTTTGAGAGATGTCTGAGTGGTTAAAAGCACTAACTGTTCTTCCAGAGGACCCGGATTCAGTTCCCAGCACCCACTTGGCAGTTAGCAACTGCCTGTAATTCCAGTTCCAGGACCTCTAACACCCTCTTCTGACTTCCATGAATACCAGGCATGCACTTGATACACATACATGCAAGGAAAACATTTATGTGCATAAAAAATTAAAATAAAAAAGTAAAAATAAGCCAAGCAGTGGTGGCGCATACCTTTAATCCCAGCACTTGGGAGGCAGAGGCAGGCGGATTTCTGAGTTCAAGCCAGCCTGGTCTACAGAGTTTAGTTCCAGGACAGCCAGGGCTGCACAGAGAAACCCTGTCTCAAAAAACAAACAAACTAAAAGTAAAAATAGAAACTTGGGCAGAGAGCTGGGCTTTCATCTGTAATTCTAGTGCTTGAAAGACTGAATCAGTGTTACTGCTGGTTACAGGCTGAGTCCCTGTCTCTGCCCCATTCCCACCCCTAAAATGGAGAGGAAGGTTGGAGGTACTTCCTGTTGGTTGCAGCGTTGCAGATGTAGGCTGGGCAGTGCCTCACAGGAGGGAAATTCCAGTGAGCTCTTCTCTTCTTTCTCAGGACATGGTCTGGGACCTCAAGTACAAAACTGTGCGCTGGAGCTTTGTGGAGTCTCTAGAGCCAGCCCAAGTGGTTCATGTCCGTTCCTCAGGCCTGGTGAGCCAGAGCAACATGTACGGCCAGGTCACCGTGCGCCTGCACACTCGGCAGGTAGGGTCACCGTTGTTCACCCTAGCCTTTCTTTGCTCCGGGTTAAGGACGTAAAGACAACCTCAGACACCAGAAAGCATCTGTGTTGCTCTAAGCACTGAAATCCCACCCAGGCTTCCTCTTGCATAGTGTGATTGAGAAGAGCAAGCCCAGGTTGGAATTCTCTACTTCCTTCCTATCTGTGTGTATGCTGTGGTTCCTGGCCTGTCTGTGGTCTATCTCTTGAATGCGTGTAAGATATCAAGATATGTGCCTGCCTGCATGCCATCTGCTGTCTGACTGCCACCGTGTCTGTCCCTAAGGCAGGGCTTTACTATGCATTTGTTGAATAGCACAGGTATAGATAGGAGACGACGGAGTCTTGAGAGAAATCTTTAACAGAGTTTTGCACAGGAATGAACTTTCTTGACCCTAACTGACCCTGAAGTACTCAGAAAAGTAAATGGTGGTGCTGACGGGTTATCAAGGTTCCTTCCAGCATTTCTGGGGGATATTTGTTGTATAGGGCTGCTTTCAGCAAATCATTACCACAGCATACGGATATACAGGGTTCTGGTCAGGGGCATGGAAGAGTACATACTCTGTTAGCTTAGGTTGTAAAAGCAGATTACGTGGGAAGTTCAAGGCATAATTACATTGTTCTCTTAAAGGCTAGTGAAACTTAAGCAGGCTGAGGACACAGTAGGCTAGCAGGCCAAGTCTTAAGTGAACTCAGGGATATTAAGTTGGCCAGGGGTCCAGCAGAAACCTTCCATCTCTTTGAACACAAGAGAAACGTTCATTGACTTGTATCCCCAAAGCTCTCAGGTTGGGCATCCGTCTCTGGACTCTTCAGTTCACGGCTGTCTGTTTTCTGTGGTTCTGGGGGTTGAACCCAGAGCTTTATGCATGTTAGGGATGTGCTCCCACTGCTGTGCTCCACCCCTTGGCCTAGGGCTGTAGTTTCTCAGGACAAGTTCACCATGGTCTTCTTGCCATTGCTAAGTGTTATCTCCACTAAGATGTGGTGTGAGAGTTTTTACTCTTCCTGTTGGTCCCCCACATTTCCCCTTCCATCAGAGAACCTTGAGCAATATGTCAGCAATTGATTAGTTGTAAATTCAGAATCTTAAAAAATTTTAATTTTCTTTAATTTAAATTTTTTGTTAAGATTGTTTCAAAAACACCTGTATGGCAAAATAAAATAAAACAAAATCCTCTGACAGGCCAGATTTTATTTCGTCATTGCAGACTTTGGCCATTTATGATCGGTTTGGCAGATTGATGTATGGACAGGAAGATGTGCCCAAGGATGTCCTGGAGTATGTGGTGTTTGAAAGACACTTGATGAACCCGTACGGGAGCTGGAGAATGCATGCCAAGATTGTGCCCCCATGGGCACCCCCTAAGCAGCCCATCCTCAAGGTAAGGCTGCTTGCTTGCTTTCGAGGCTAGCCTGGTCTACAAAGTGAGTTCCAGGACAGCCAAGGCTACACAGAGAAACCCTGTCTCGAAAAACCAAAAAAAAAAAAGAGCAAACCTAAAGCTATATGTAGATAGCGTTGTTGTCATGCTAAACGCTTTTCTTGGGCTCCACCTAGTGATGAGACGTAATGATGCAACTCTAGGGAAGGGAAATTTTCCGTGGATGCTGGTGAAGGAGGAAGGCATTCTGGGTAAACAGTAGGCGTGATTGTAGGTAACTTGAGTTCCTCCTGTTCTTTTTAGACCTTGATGATTCCTGGTCCTCAGCTGAAACCCTGGGAGGAGTACGAAGAGACACAAGGGGAGGCCCAGAAGCCTCAGCTAGCCTGAATGACTCCTGAGGAGCCTGGCGTGGTAGTGCACACTTCTAATCCTCCCAGCACTCAGGAGGCAGAGGCAGGTGGATCTCTATGAGTTCAAGGCCAGCCTGGAGCAAGTTATAGGACAACCAGAAAAAACAAAAGAAAAAAAGACTCCTGAGAAGTGCCCAGGTGGTGGAGCTGCAAAATCAGCTCTCTCCTGAAGGCTTCCCTTGCTCTCTCCTGCCCTGCCTGGGTCAGCAGCCCCCCACCCCTACAGTCATGTCTGTCGTGTGTGGCCCAGGTGGTGGCCGGGTGCCCAGCCAGGGAGCATCTTCCTTTTACAGCCATGTTTAGCTTCTGAGATGAAATGAGAAGCATCAGGAGAGAGAGCAAACACCACACTGGGCTTTTCCCGGCAGGAACTGTGGGATCAGACCAACAGCTTTCTTTTTTCTAATTATAGGCCAGGTCAGCATTTGGAATAAAATACTGTCAAAGATTAAACTGTGTGTCCTGTACATTTCCCTGGTTCAGGCTGGGATGGAGTGATTCTGTGACATCAGGCGTGGGACATGTCAGGCGTGGGAAATGTCAGGCGTGGGAAACTGATGTAGTTGTGAGTGACTCGGCTTCCAGCAACTCTCGACAGGAAGAATACACAGTGTCCACAAATTAGGGTATCCTGCTGTTGTCTCGTCACATGTCACATGAGAAGTTGGGGCAAGAGGAAGGCCAGGAACTTAATGTCACCTGTGGCTATACACAATTTGAAGTCAGTCTGGGCCACCTTGATCCCGTCTCAAGTGAACAGCGACAAAACATAGGGTGTTACTCTTTTACATGTCTGAGTGTTCTGTCTGCATGTGTGTTTATGTACTGCATGTGTGGCTGGTGCCCTTGGAAGTCTAAAGGGGGTGTCAGATCCCCTGGAACTAGAGTTATGGATGGTGTGAACCACCAAGAAGGTGCTAGGAACTGGATCTGCATCTTCTGCAAGAGCAACAGATATTCTTTAAAAAAAAAAAAAAGATTTATCTTATGTATGTGAATACACTGTAGCTGTCTTTAGACACACCAGAAGAGGATCCCATTACAGATGATTGTGAGCCACCATGTGGTTGTTTGGAATTGAACTCAGGACCTGTGGAAGAGCAGTCAGTGCTTTTAACCACTGAGCCATCTCCAGCCTACAAGAGGTATTCTTAACTATTGGGCCGTCTCTCCATCTCAGCACATTGCTTTAAAAGGTTTCTTTAATATACTTACTGAAGTGGGTGTTTTTAGATCTTTTTCTTCGACTTTCTCTGTGTAACATCCCTCTAACAAGCTAGCCACCCTTATAGAGATCTGCCTCTCTTCCTCCCCATGCCTGGCGTTAAAGGAGTGCTACACCATACCCAGCTTAAAATTACTTTTTTATTTTACTTATTTTATATATAAATCCAAAGTGAGGGGAAACTGTCCTTTAGCTCCCCAACCCCACCCCCTGCCACAGACAAGGTTTCTTTGTATAATAGCCCTAGTTGTCCTGGACCAGGCTAGCCTCAAACTGAGAGATCTGCCTACCTCTGTCTCTTGAGTGCTGGAAGAAAAGGCGTGCACTAACAAGCCTGGCTGTCCTTCAGCTTTTATGTTGTTTTCTTTTGTTTGAGATAAGGTCTAGACCTGCCTTGCCTAAAACTTGACATATATATATAATCTCCCAGGCTTGCCTTAAACTTGCAGTGATCCTTAGTGATCTCATAGAAGGCGTGAACTACCATGCCCAGCCTACATTTTATTCTTTTTTTTTAAAAGATTTATTTATTATTATATCTAAGTACACTGTAGCTGTCCTCAGACACCCCAGAAGAGGGCATCAGATCCCATGTGGTTACTGGAATTTGAACTCAGGACCTTCATAAAAGCAGTCAGTACCCTTAACCGCTGAGCCATCTCTCCAGTCTCCATTTTATTCTTATTAGACTTGTCCCCACCCCATTGCTACCTTTTTGCCCAGCTAGACTAGACTACCATGGAAGTGTACCAGCACTCAGGCAGAGGCAGGTGGACCTGTGAGTTCAACCTAATCTATATAAAGAGTTCCAGGAGAGCCAGGACTGTACAGTGAGAACCTCTTTTTTCTTTTTTTTTTTTTTTTTTTTTGATTTTTCAAGACAGGGTTTCTCTGTGTAGCCCTGGCTATCCTGGAACTCACTCTGTAGACCAGGCTGGCCTCGAACACCGCCCGGCCTCTTTTTTCTTTTTAAGATTTATTTATTTAATGTATGAGTGCTCTATCTGCATGTACATCTGTGTGTCAGAAGAGGGCATCAGATCCCATTACAGATGGTTGTGAGCCACCATGTTGTTGCTGGGAATTGAACTCAGGACCTCTAGAAGAACAGCCAGTGTTCTTAGCCACTGAGCCATCTCTCTAGCCCAGTAAGACCCTATCTTAAAAAGAAAAGAACAGTGGGTGGCTTCAGGAAGATTAGGAGGATGCAGGGACAAGGCAGGGTTGGTCCTTGGGGGAAATCAGTCAGATTTGGTTCGGGTTTCTTATACCTCACAAAGATGCTGGCTATGCCTTCCAGCCCAGGACCAGCGTGCAAGCCAGTGTGCAAGCCAGTGTGCAGTGCAGCAGCCCAGCCCTGCAGCCCCTGTTCTGCTGGAGCAGCTTGGAGAAGGAGGAGGGCTTGATGCTTAGTGTCCTGGGACATCTGGGCATGACAAGGGGATCTTTCTTTTCCAGCCACAGGCTTGGTTCATAGTGCTTTTGAGTTCCACAACCCAGTGAGTTCTTATTTAAAAACAGGGCTTGCTGGAGATATAGCTCAATAGGTAGAGTGGTTTGGTTTGATTTGGTTTTTTGCCAGTATGAGGCTCTAGGTTCGACAACACAGGAAAAATGAGAGCCTAAATTCTCATACTTAATTTTTCACCAGACTAAAATTTTCTTTGTCACTTCAGGTCAAGAGTTAATCTGTCTAGAGTAAGGTAAAAGAAGCTGGAGCTGGGTCAAAAATAAGTAACCTGTCATTTTTCCAAACCTGCCCTCTCAACAAAGCTACAAACAGGAGAGGCCTTATTGGGGGATGTTATTTATCATTTATTTATCAATGTTATTGTTTATCAGTTATTTATTACATGTGCGGGAGTGTTTGAGTGTGAGTGTGCGCACAACACACCTTTCAGACAGAGGTCAGAGGACAAATTCTGCCTTCCAGTGTGGATTCTAGGAATTGAATGTTTGTCAAGCTTGCACGACAAATAGTTTTACCCATTGAGCCACCTCCTTGGCCCAAGCCTGGTGTTTTTATAACAGCTTGTGTGTGTAGCCTGGGGAAGCAGAGACAGGTATGTGCTTAGGGATGAGACCTGGTGGGCTATTCTGAGGCAGCCTATCTTATGCTGTTCAGTCTCAGCCCTCCAGGCTTAAAATGTGCATCATTTTGCAGCATTACTGTCCAGGTGGGGCTTGGACACATCCTATTTGCCTGAGCCCTGGATTAAAGCAAAATAAGAAGCACTTTGAGCTGGATCCATAGCCAGGGAGTAAGAAGGAAGAGAGATAATCCCAGCAGGGAAGAGAAGCAGAGAAACAAAAGAACTCACTTAGTAGGCAAATGTTAACGTTGATTTCTCTTGAATTTATGAAAAATGGTGACTCAGATAAGCTACTTCATCCCATTGCCTTGGATCTCACTCGGGGTCTCTAGATAATCCGAAATCTCAGCTAAGCAATAGCTGCCACCAGGAAGCCAGAGGATAAGTGCAATTTCATTTCCTCTGGGACCAAATCCAGCTGAGCGAATGGGCCCAGATGTGAAGGGTTGGCTTGAGAGCAAGGCAGCGAGCATCTGCTAGCACTGGCAGAGAATGAGCTGGACCACCCCACCCCGAGTCCTGTCAGGTAAAGGGTGGCTTTGGAGCAGTGACTGCTCTCTGTCGGCTGTCCCTTTGTTGACAAAGAAAACCACCAGTGTAAGTAAGCAGGAACCGACTACAGGAGCTGAGAACAAGCATTCTTTATTGTTTTTCCGGGTGGCTATTTATAACAGTGAATATGGGGATAACTTTGCTCTTCCCAGCTAGAGCAGACCCAGTGGGATTGCTCTAGGGTGCGCAGTTAGTAATCCACCTTAGCTCAGAAGCTGTGGGGTTAAGTAGCCACAGCCCAGAACAACAATACAGCTATAGAAACCCGGTGCAGGAGATCTGGATAGGTAGGAGGGCTTAGTGTGGGAATGAGGGAAATTGGCTCCCAAAGGAGACTCTTCTGGAATGAAGCACTCAGCTGTTTTTTTTTTTTGTTTTATTTGTTTTTTTTCCTGTGAGGTCTGTATCTGTTCAGCACTTGCATAGAGACTCCTGATGTTCTCGCCCGGCATTTGGTCTCACTTGAGGTTTTCCGCCTCTTAAACAGCGCCCGTATCACTGCAGTTAGAGGGTGGGACTTACTGCTGTCTTTATCGCCCCTGCCAACTCTGCCACATTAGCCTGCCTGTCTTCACCCCCTCTCCCTCCCTCAAGTCGGAACTTCTATAAGTTTTCTCTTTCCCCGTTTCCATTTGGTAACATCATCTGACACCAACCCTGTTATCTCACACTGCTTAAGCAAAGTAGCCTGAACGGATTGGGGAGACGAGAGCCAAGCTGAGAGTGGACAGCTAAGAAAGAGGCTTTGTACCACACAGAGCCTTTCCCAACCCTGGAGAGTGCTGCTCTCATTGATAGTGGTTGGGATTCTGACTGAACAGGGCCTTTTTTCTTTCTCAGGTCCCTCTGGGAAGGGATATGAGTGAGTTAGAGTGGTTCTTGCTTGAGAACCAGAGATTTTCCCCTTGGTGCCAGTTGCATTTACTGAAAAGGGGGTCCCCTTGCTGACTATGGAAAGACGAGGAGGAGGCAGTGAGGTGGGGCAGGAAGATGTGACGAGGCTTTCTGGGGACATCGGGAAGGAAGAACACAGAAAGACAAAAGCTGGGCTGGGGATATAGTTCAGGTGACAGAGTGCTTGCCCAGCCTTCAGGAAGCTCTGTGACCACTGAGCAAACTGGCCATGGTGATGCACAGCTGTAATCCCCAGGAAGTGGAGGCAGGAGGACCAGAAGATTAAGGCTAGCCTTAGCTACATACTGAGTTTTAGACCAGCCTGGACTCCATGGGATCATGTGTCAGGGAAAGGGGTGGGGAGAGGGGCAAGGTCTAGGCCTGTGAGGCCTTTTCCAGACACATATTTTGTCTTTGTTTTCCTCTGATTTAGCTTTCATCTTTTAAATATTTATTTTAATTTTGTCTGTCTGTCTGTCTCTATAGGGTTATGTGCACATGAATGTAGGTGGCCTCAGAGACCAGAAGAAGAAAGTGGAGGATCCCCTGAACCTGGAGTTATCAGTGGTATAAGCTGATTGTCTTGGTTGTTGAGATCCAAACCTGGGTCCTGTGCAAGAGCAGTGTGTGCTCTCGAGCACTTCTCTCTAGCCCCACCTTTCATTCTGAACTACACAGCCTTATAGTCTTCTGTTGCCCACAGTCCCCAAATTGCTAACTCCCTTAAATGGTTTCGTCTTTTACTACCTTGGGTAGACTTTGTGAGAATTCCAACTTGAACAGCTGTGTAGGGTACTCTGGAGGGATGACAGAATTCTTTAGAAGATGAAGGTCTAGTTTCTGTTTCCTGAAGCAGAGAGAGAAGTGGGGAGGATGGAATGTACCGCGGGGTCCAACCCTTCTTCTTCAGTTCCTTCCAAATGGGTTGTCATCCGGCCTCCTGGGCTGAGGAAGTGTACAAGCATCTTAGAGTCAGCCTTTTGGGAACACTGGAACACGGGAAGTGTCCTGAAGGAGTTCTGACCCCACCAGGGTGCTGTCATTCACAGTCCCAAGGATAGTCAGGTGGAGGGCTGAGTTCTCCAGCTTGTGCTTCAAGAGCCATTTGTCCTTGGTCTTCAGTTAAGGTCAAGAATTCTGGAGCCTCTGCTTCTTTGGGACTTGGCTCCGGATCAGATTTGGCTCCAGGCTCAAGTTCCAAAGGTTCTTGCTCTCTGACACCTTCCAGGGGACAAGTACCTGGTGGCTTGCTGATGTCTGGGCGGACACTCTTGCTCTCTGGGAGAAAGCTCTCCAACGGTCTGTGTACTGAGAGGCAAGCTGATTTCTCAGGAGCAGCTGGCACATCTGCCTGGGTTGCTGGTGAAGCCAGGAGGCCAGATTCATCCGACTGGGCTCTAGTATCCTCCCACAGACAGATGTCTGCCATGGTGCCCTTGATTTTATTTCCTTCCGGGTCTGTGACTTCCCATACACAGAGTTCTGCTAGCCGTTTCTCTGGGCTGCTTGCTCCATGGAGACTGACCCTGGGGTGGTCTGCGTCCACCACATCTTCCTGGGGGAAGACTCCCACTGACACTGTGCCTTCTGAGGGGCAGACTGCTTCTGCTGATTTTAAGAAGTGTCTTTCAGCCTCTCCTACCCCCTGTGATTCTCCCTCTTGCCTCAGGTCCAGCGCTTTCTCCCCCACAGCTCCTGGACCTGCTTCCCAGGGGCAGATCTCGGCTTTCTTGGTAGAAGAAACCTCTTCTACTTCCCAAGGACACACATTCTCAGAATCACCTTTGCTTCCATCAGAAGCATCTGTAGCTGCTTGCACCCCAAAGTCCTGACTTTCCCTGGGACACATAGCTTCCTGCTTCCCAAAGTTGCTGGTCTGTGGTGTTTTCTGAACTGCCACACCTTCCTGATCTCGTTTGTCAGGGGCTCTTTCTTTCTCCTCTTGAGATTTCTCCTTTTCATCTTGTCTTGATGTCTCTGTCTCTGTAACTCTCCCAGTCACCTTTTGGGGACAGAGCTCAGCCTTGGTGTCACTGTCCGGTTTATCGAGATCCGGGTCAGGAGCATCCCATGGGCACATCTCAGCAGCCCCACCCCCGGCGCTGACCGGTGTCTGGGAGCTGGCGCTAGGTTGGTCAGGGCACTGGCTGTGTGGATAGGAGAAAGAGGAGTCCTCTGGTACCATGCTTTCCTGGATTTCGGAGCTTGCTCCTTCGCCATCAACAGGGAACTGGGATTTTAAAGCTGGAGCTTTTTCTTGGGTTGCGTATTCCAGGAGAGAACCTGTCTGCAGGTCTTGTCCCAGCTCTCCCTTCTCTGATGCCCTGTCACTTGCTTCCAAGGGCTGTCCCTCTGCTACCTGACTAATGGTGCTGAGGGGCAAGTCTGAGACCTTGGAGACCTGGGCAGGTGGCTTCCAAGGACAGGTAGCTTCCCCTTCCTGTTCCTGGCAGAGTTTTGTGTCCCCCTCTGATGTGCCTTCTTCTTGGAGTTCTGCCTTTTCTAGATCCTTTCTCTTTTGCTGTGCAGGCTCGCTCCCTGTCTCTTGCTCCAGTCCTTTCCCCAAGGTCCCTTCATCCAATTCCCAGGGACAGATCTTGGCTTTTTCACTGATAGGAGCTTCCTCCACTTCCCAGGGACACACCTCTATGGGCCTGGAGCTCCCGTGTCCCTGGAGTTCATCTTTTAGTTTCTCAGTGTTCAGAGCGTCTGGCTGCTGAGAGGAGTCCCCTGGACTCAAGCTGTCCCAAGGACAGACCACCTCCTTCTCCGAGCTGAGCCTCTCTGGCTTCTTTGTAGCACTGGCAGCTATCTGCCTGGGTCCAGAATCTGCAGAAGTCTGGCCTGCATCACTTGGAGGGACCGCAGAGGCTTCAGCTCCGACGGTCCTTTCCTCTGCAGCCCCTGCGCCCACTTCCCAGGGACAGATCTTGGCCTTCTCAGCTGTCCCCTCCACGTCCCACGGGCAGATCTCAGCAGTTTTGCCCCCCAAGCTGCCTTGCCTGTGGAGAGTGGCTTGGGCTTTCTCTGTGTTTCTTTGTGGGGTGCTACCACAGTCCATGCTCTCCCAGGGGCAGACTGCTTCCTGCTTTCCGATCTGCCCCCCAGCCTCTTCCTGTGCTTGGAGTCTTGCTCTTGCAGGCATTTTCTCCTCATCTTTTTGAACTTCTCCTTCTTTCGGTGGGTGTTCTGATGTCCTGTTCTCTGTTCCTCCATCTCCTTCCCAGGGACAGATTCCCGCTGTTGAAGGTGTTGCCCGTTTTTCCTCTGGCTTCACCGCTTCCCAAGGACACACTTGTAAGACCTGGCTGCCCCCATGGCTTAGGGATTTCTCGCCAGCCTTGGAGGAGGAGTTGTCTGGGCTGGGCTGCTCAGGGGCTTGGTCCTCCCAGGGGCACACCGACTCCTGCCCTTGATGGACTGTGGGCTTTGCCCTCACAGTTTGCTCCCCCGTCTCTGCCAAGCATCCCTTTCTGGAGGGAGTCTCCTTTCCTGTGAGAGATTTCCCGTCTGTTCCCTGATTCATTGCTTCTGTACCTACTAGCTCCTCCCCCAGCTCCCAGGGACAGACCTCAGCTTTCTTGTCATTAGATACCTCTCCTGCTTCCCAGGGGCATACCTCCGCAAGGCCACCGGCCAAACTCCCCGAGCTTCCTGGGGCTTGAAGTGAGACAGCAGAAGGACCCCGAAAATCAGTACTTTCCCAAGGACAAAGAGACACCAAGTCTCCACCTAGATTCTGTTCTCTCCAGAAGGTTGCCTTCTTGGGGGATTTCTGCCTTTCTTCAGGGAGTTCCCGTACCCTCTGAGCGGATGTCCCCTCCCCCACATCCCTCATCTCCCACGGGCACACTTCTGCCTTGGCAGCATCGGGCGGAAGAGCCTCTGGGTGCTTTTCTCCTTTGCTCACTACCACAGACCTGCCCCGGCTTCTGTCAGAATCCTGATGCACCAACTGAGGAGACAGATCTCCAGGGGCCGGACTTTCCCAAGGACACACTGCCTCCTCGCTCCGAACCAGCTTCTCCGGCTTCTTCCGAGTAATGGCACCCACACCTTCAGGTTCTGACTCCCCTGGGACTTTCTCTCTCTCTTCCCAGGACCTACTTAGTACTTGTCTTGATGGCTTCTTCTCAAGGCTTCCCCCTTCAGTCCCCTCCCGGGAGCAGATTTTGACCTTGTTGATTCTCTCTGGCGGGTCCATTCCAGATTCAGATTCAGTTACTTCCCAGGGGCACACCTCTGCCACCCTGTGGTCAGCACTGCCTAGGGGCTGGAGGGCAAGGTTGGGCACTTCTTGGTATCCCACAGGGGATTCCTTTGCTCGTTCAGCATTTTTCTCCCCAAAAACTTGCCTCAGCGTGGCAAGCGCTATTTTACCGGTCCTCTCAACTTTCCGCTCCCCTGGACCGGGGGCCCCTCTCTTGTTTCTATCTTCTTGCTCCCGGCTGCCCTCCTTTTGGAGCATTCGGCTGGTGTGCGCATTCTGTTGGTTCTGGAGGGACTCCTCATCCTCACAGGGGGCAAGCGCAGCCTGTTTGCTCACTGCTTTGGGCCGGCCCAGCCTGGGAGATCGGGGTGGAGCCCCTGTGCTCACCTCTGCAGGTTTTCCCTTCTCGGTCTCAGGGATGCCCTCCCCGCCATCCTTCTCTTTGTAGGTGCTCCTAGAACTAGAACGCGTCAAAGCTTTGATGGCCAAGCCCAGGCTGCGCACGGAACCCTGCTGCAGAGGGGTCTTGAGGCTGTGGGATTTGGAGAAGACCTTGGACTTTTCCTCATCCGTATCATCTGCTTCCCCCTGGGCATGTCCACCCTCTGTAAGTGCCTCAGTCTCTCCAGTCCCCCTCTTCTCCACTGCCACAGACAGGGCCCTCCAGATCTTGGTACGAGCTGAGGCAGGTGAGTGGCCGCTTCGCTCTGGCCCTGTGGGGCCTTCCTGGGCCGCATTTTCTTTCTTGCCTGGCAGTTCTGCATTCTCCCAGGGGCAGATGAAAGTGAGAAGGGTGGGGCTTTGGGGGGGCTTTGAGACTGGTGCCAGAACAGGGGCCGGGGGTGGGGCCGGAGCTGGGGCCGGAGCTGGCAACAGAACAGGAACCAATGTGGAGGGTGGGGCGGGAGACAACATTCTTGGCTCTCCAAGGCAGGCCCCGGACAGAGCCAAGATGGGTGTGGAGACCTGGTGCCGGATGGGTGGATGAGGCAGCCTTCTCCCAGCCTCTTCATGAGGCCTCCCGGGGGTATGCGAGCTGTCCATACTGCTGCTCTTGGCAGGAGAAGGTGGGGCTGACAGAGGAGCCCTTAGAGGCCGTTCCAGCCTCCTGGTTGATGGCCTCCGCACCGGGCTCACCATGGCCGCCTCAGCCTTCTTTCTTTCCTCCCTCTCTTTTGCCTGCCGGTAGGTTTCCTCCAGGTAGGCCTGACTGGCCACAAGCAGAGCTTTTTCTCTGGAGCCAGCCACCACACTGAGTGACTTCTGCAGGGAGATGGGCCTGGCTCTAGGGAGTCTTTCTCCCACCGTCAGGTTGTGAGCACTAGCCGACCTGAAGCCCAGGGCTGGGGAACCCTCAACCGACTCTTGACCCTCTGTTGGTGAGGCCTTCCTAGACAGGGTCCGTCGCAGCGTGGAGTCAAAGGGAAGAGTATTATGCTCCCTGTGGTGTTCGTAAGTGCTGCGGGTCTTGCGGAGGCCTGGTGGCTTCTCTGTTTCTTGAAGGCTGGAGCTGAGGAGTCTTCGTCGAGAGCCTGGCAGGCTGCTGAGGCCTAGAGAGCCGGAGTCCCGAGAGTGCTGCCTAGCCAGGGCCTCTGGGAACTCAGCCAGGTATCTCATGAAAGAGCGTCCCAATCCCTGGCGCGAGCTGCCCCGCTTCTTGGGCAGGTGGGGGTTGTTGGCAGCCATCTCCTTAGTCTTTCGGATCTCTAGCTGGGCGTAGAGCTTCTTCAGCTCATCCTGTAAGGAAGGGGGGGCCGGCAGTAGAGCCACCTCTGAGATGACCGGGCCCATTCCCCCACCAACAGTGCTCTCCTCCTTGCCACTCTCCCAACCCCCCCACCCCATCCCCCCTGGCCCATCCCCCTAACCACCCCCCACCCCGGTGTTCAACTATTCTCTCTGGGGAATCACTTCCCTACCAAATTGTATCCCTTTCTTGTTTCTTTTTCTTTTTTCTTTTCTTTTCTTTTCTTTTTTTTTTTTTGTTGTTGTTTTTTTGGTTTTTTGAGACAGGGTTTCTCTGTGTAGCCCTGGCTGTCCTGGAACTCACTTTGTAGACCAGGCTGGCCTCAAACTCAGAAATCCTCCTGCCTCTGCCTCCCAAGTGCTGGGATTAAAGGCGTGCGCCACCACTGCCCGGCTCCTTTCTTGTTTCTTAAACTCAGAATTCACCACTCTGTTTCTGTAAGACCAGAGCCAAGGGGTTCTGGTTCCATTTAGCCCTCAGGGTTCAGAGTGGTCTCACTTCTCTGGGGCACTGTGATCTCTTGGGAGATATCCAGCATGGAGGGAAGGGCTGGGTCTGAGACTTCTAACCCACCGGTATCTCAAAGCTATTTTATTGACCTCTCTCTGTGCCTCCAGTATAGTTGGAGTTTTGGATTGTTCTGTTTTGTTTGTTTGTTTTGAGACAAAGTTTCTATCTGTGGCCCTGACTGTTCTGGAGCTCACTCTGTAGACCAGGCTGCTCTCCGTCTATCTATCACTGCTTCCCAAGTGCTGGGATCAAAGGCATGCGCCACCACGCCTGGCACCTCTGCATCTTCTTCTGTGTGACCTGTGTTCACTTCCTTAGAGCATTCTAGGAGGTGGGTAGAAGAATGCTACACTTCAGTGCCAATGAAGACTTTTGTGCTCTGAATTTCTCCCCAAAGCCGGTACAAAGGGAGCAGATTGGCTTGCGGTCTAAAAAAGGGAGGGACTGGGTGAGGTGGTGTGGCTTTGGCTGTGCTCTCATTTCTCAGTTCAGAGAGGAGCACAAAGGCTGACGACGAGGCAGAGCTCAGAAGTTGAGGAGGCTGTGGGATGACCTGCAGAGGTTGTTGGATGAGGAACTGGGAGATGTGAAGGGTGGGTGGGTGGGTGGCTTCCCAAGATGGCTTCTTTGCCTTGGGGTATATATAAAACCACATGGTCTCCTGATTTCTCCTCACCTCTGACCCTATATAATGCCCTTGAGAAGAAAAATAAGAGGGAGCCTGCTTCTTCAGAGCTAGCCTCCAGAAAGCCACTTTTTCCTAAGGCCCGCTGAAAGAAAGGGGATCCTGGTGGCCACTCTGCTGAAACGTTCTAGTCCTTACAGCTGACCCTTAGGGTCATCAGTCATTCCATTTTGCTAGGGACTCAAGGCTTTTCTAGCCTGTCTTGAACTCTTGACTGGGCCAGGGCCTTCAGAACCTGGGCATCTGGGTTTTGGGGGTTCTTTTCAGTACTGTCGTATGTTAGTCAAGGGAGTCCAGGGTAGCAGAAAAGGGAGGTACAGTTTTAGAGAGAGGGAGGCCTTGGGGGTGATGCAGTAGTACCCCAAGCCAGTGGTAGCACAGCCATGTTCCTCTGCTCAGTCCTTACAAGTTGGTATCAAGGCTCGGCATGATGCCTTTAATCCCAGCACTTGGAAGGCAGAGGCAGGCAGATATCTGTGAGGCCAGCCTGGTCTACAGAGCAAGTACAGGATCACCAGGGTTCTGATACACAGTGACACAGAGATGCCCTGTCTCAAAAAAACCAAACCAACCAAACAAACAAATTAAAAAAAAAAAAGGTGATATCAAAGAAATTGGGGGAGGGGAAACCTACCCGGATATCCCCTGGATCCAGGCTGCGCTCACTCCAGGCTGAGGCGATGCTACTGTTGAGGTAGGAGCCTGAGCGCTGCAGGTCCAGCTCATCCTCATAGACTTCATCCAAGATTTCCTCCCGGGGAGGTGCCCCCGGCTTCCAGAACTGGCCAAGACGGGTGACAGGGATGGGAGACAAACCTACTCTGCCTACACCCCCACCCCTTCCTGGTTTGGAAACCAAGGCCTCAGAGTATGTCATTCCCTGCCACACTTGCTCAGCCGTGACCAGCACCGTGTCCGCAGGCATGATCTTCTGCTCTCCATCCGCCTCTGTGAACTAACTGCTCTACACACCTTCAGAGTCTACCAGCTGGATTAAAAGGATATCTGACATGGTGGCACACACCTTTACTCCCAGCACTGGGGAGGCAAAGGCTGTCAGATATCTGTGAGTCCAAGGCCAGCCTCAACTACAGAGCTAGTTCCAGGACAGCCAGGGCTATACAAAGAAAACCTTGTCTCAAAAAACCAACCAACCAACTAACCAAAAAAAACAAACCCTACAACAACAACAACAGCAACAACGACAACCAAACTCCCCCAAATACTCTTCTTCCATCCCTAGCTCTATGTTGCTTGCTGAGGAATTGGAAGCAGAGAATAGCTCCTCTCCCCACCAAGCCCTTGCCTGGGATGCTCATCATTCTTGATTGGAGAGGGTGCGAGGTGTCAGGGTCACAGCGTTCTTTACCAGGGGGCTGAGGGCCTACCTTATGCAGTAGGGGAAAGACCTTACCTTAGGGATGAAGATCAGAGCCAGTGTGGCTGTGACCGTACTGTGGGTATGGAGGAAGAAGAGGAGAAGTGTCCAGTCTGGGTGCAGGGAAGGAACCAGCACAAACCTGAGGGCCAAATGGGACAGGGCGATCATCAATATAGGTGGGAGCAGCCTGCCTGCCTCACCTCACTGACTCTCTGCCCAGCCCCAGCCCCTGCCCCTGCCTGGCAGTGGCCAGCAGAGCACGGTTTCTTCCCTCTCTGGATCACAAATATAATCCCAAGGGTCCCATTAATTCCATTTTATTTTTATTTATTTATTTATTATTATTTTTTTTTCTTTTTTGATTTTTCGAGACAAGGTCTCTCTATGTAGCCCTGGCTGTCCTGGAACTCACTCTGTAGACCAGGCTGACCTCGAACTTAGAAATTCGCCTGCCTCTGCCTTCCAAGTGCTGGGATTAAAGGCGTGTGCCACCACTGCTCGGCGCCATTAATTCCATTTTCTGAAGAGTCCTCCTAAGAGAGTCCACCCCACTGTCCCTGCCTGCCCAGGTGATAGCGCTGCACTCGGGACTCTGTTGAGATCATCCTGTGATTTGCTCCTTCGTCCACCACGGGCGCAGGGCCCACAGCAGGCCTGCTACTCCGAGGGCTATGGAGTAAGCAGGGAGCAAGGGCTTGAGGAAAACACACTTAGGATCGCGATGTGGAATTAGGAAGGAGACATACTTCCTCTTGGGGACTGGGCATCTCTTCTAACGGAGACCTGGGGTATAGGAAGAGTGTATATGGGGTCCTGCTGGACATAGCAGGATTGCAGGGATTACTGTTAGATGGACCCCTCACCTGGAGGTGGGGAACGTTGGCCGGGTGGGAGGAGTCTCAGGAAGAAGGGCTGGTTCTCACCTGGCGGTGTGGAAAGCCGTAGAGAGTAGTAGTTCATTGTGCAGGGCAATGCCCATGTAGCGCGGTTCATGGAAGGCTGAGGGGACAGCCCGGGTGGCATAGCAGAGGAAGCTGCCCCAACAAAGCAGCAGCATTTCCGCTGTGGAGATTGGAGAGAGAGAGAGAGAGAGAGATCCCTTACCACTCCAGCAGCCTGCTGACCCTCTCGAAAACCTAATGCGCTGGGTAGCCCAGACCCAGAGCGAGCTAGCACAAGGAACACCCTGGAGGTGAGTAGTCAGGAGCCAGAAGAGGCCCGGCTCAGGAGAAGCAGCTCACCCACAACCATGATGTAGTCCCAGTGGTCATGGTGACAGAGGTAGAAGTGGCGGCCAGTGGGAGTGTGACCCCGGGTCACTAGAGGTGTGTGCTGGATGCCTGGCTCCAGGACGCCTGCTGTCCACACAACCAGAAAGCCCAATACCAGCAGCAGGAGCTGCCCCAGACGCCGCAGTAGCTGCCCGCTGCTGGGGTGCGGCCCCCGCTGGGCAGTTCGAGACAGAAACAGCTGGAGCACCCTGAGGGGAGTAAGGGACACGGAGGATGAGGCCAGAGTCCAGAACTCTGTCCATTACTTCCCAGCCCCACCGCGTGTTTACCGTTAGTGCCCTTTCCGAAAGCTTACGTGGAAAAGCAGAGCGACCGAGGCTGGTTGGGGCAGGGGTGGTACCGGGGAGGGTCTGACTTTGAAAAATTCGACTGTGTGAGTGAGCTGGGTGGCCTGGGGGTGAGCAGAGCAGTGGCGAGGTCTGTCAGGTCCCTACCTATAAAGCTTCAGGATAATGGTCCCATAGACGACGGCAAAACCCAGCAGCCGGACCCAGCGGAGAGCAACGCAACGGAATACGCTGGGCTTGAAGTATAGGATGAACACCTGGTGGCAAAGGGACAGAGACAGCTGTTCTCGACTGCGCTTTTACTCCAGTCTAGAACCGTGTCACATGACCAACCTTCCCGGCAGCCCCATAGTGGAGGCCTCGCATTTCCCTTCTGCAGTTTTGTTTTTTTTTTAAAGTGTCCTAAACCACACAGTAGGTCAGAAAATTCTCTTTCTGGTCTGGGTCTCTGCCTGCTGAGCTCACTAGGCCAGTCTGCCATTTGTGAGAATAAGTAGTGGGGAATGGAAAGTTGTCAAATCTTCCTAGGAAGGTAGGGAAAGATTCTGAAGGAGGGGGACAGTTTGGGATTGGATTTTTTTTTGTTTGTTTGTTTATTTTATGTATATGAGTACACTGTAGCTGTCTTCAGACACACACCAGAAGAGAGCATCAGATCCCATTACAGATGGTTGTGAGCCACCATGTGGTTGCTGGGAATTGAACTTAGGACCTCTGGAAGAGCAGTCAGTGCTCTTAACCGCGGAGCCATCATCTATCTCTCCAGCACCGTGGGACTGGGGGTATTAAGAAGAGAGGCCAACTACAGGGCACAGACTCACCGGGAAGTAGAGAAGTAAGGATCCAAAGAGGATGGTTTCTAGCAGGACGATTCCAGATGCCCGGATCCTCTGTTAACCCAGGGGAGACAGGTGTGAACAGGGTGTGAGCGGGGTGTGAGCGGGGTGTGAACAGGGGGTGAATAGGGTATGAGTGGGGTGCAAACAGGGTGTGAACAGGGTGTGAGCGGGGTGTGAACAGGGCTCGAGCACCAAGCCCGGCCTGGGTGTATCAGCATGCTCACTCTGGCCCTGGACTTCCCCATACAGCACTAGCTCCACCCTCTGTTCACAGCCACTTGTGCAGTCTTACCCCAAGGTCTAGCTACACTTGCACCCAGGACCATGCTGGGCTCACAGCAGAGGTTGCTGGAGCTAGAAAGAGCCTCTGGCATTTCTCCAAGCTTTGGGTCAGACTGTACCTTGATGTAGAATAAGATTCCCCCTTTTCCTTGCTGTAAAAACCAGTTAACCTTCAAGCCTGACTCCAGCATCTCTTTTCACACATTCTCCCATGCTGTCTCCTCCAGAATAACTGAGTTCCCTGCACTGATAGGCATTTGACAAGTATTTGTTGAATCAAATACAATGTTGCAGAGGCAGGAGCAGGTCTAAGAGAGGTCACTGCCTAATGTCACACATTCTGGTGTAAAGAAGCAAGACTAACATTCTTTTCCCCAAGTTCTTTGGCTGAGATGGGTTGGATGTGTGTGCAGAGGAGAGATGCGGGGCCTTCTTGCCTTGCTCCCTCGGCAACGGTAGGCGACCAGCATACTCAGGAAGACAGCCAGCATGCAGCAGGCCTGGCATGCCAGCACTGCCGTCCTCAGTGCCAGGGCCTCCTCCACCAGGCACGGTGTGGCATCCAGACAGCTGGTGCAGCCCTCAGGACACGGCTGACACCGGAGCAGCTTCCCTAGGCTGCCTTGTGGGGACCCAAATTGCCCGGCAGTCTGCGTTGCACTCTCCTCTAAGCCTGCAAAGAATAAGAAGGGTGGAAGGAGGGGAGCTTGGCTGGAGACACCTGAAGGTCTAGCCTTGGGTCCTGAGGGCTCCATGCCCTCCTGTAGCTTATGGCCTCAAGAATAAAAATGAAGGGGTATGTCCCATGAAGGAAGGGGTATCAGGAAGAAGGAATGCCAGGCTCAAGGCTAATTTGTCTCATACCTATGTGTTTGAGTTTGTTCTCCAAAGGAAGACACCTACAAAAAGCCCTGCTGGTTTCTCTCTCCTTCTCCCTCTCTCCCTCCTTTTCTCTTGAGACAGGGTCTCAGTTTGTAGTCCAAACTGGCCTTGAATTCATGGCAGTCCTCCTGCCTCCGCCTCCCAAGTGCTGGGACTACAAGCTTGTGCCACCCCTTCCAGCCTCTCCTCTTGGCTTTTTGTTGAGCTCCCACTTCCTCCCAAGGTCACCTTCAACCCATCTTCCTTCCACAGATATTCCATTCCAACTTACTTTGACTTACAAGGCCTCCGCTTAGCCCGCTCCACACTTACGTATCCCCACACTCACGTACCCCCAGAACCACTAGCTCCGAAGAATCCAGGTCGGCAGCGGCAGAGATAGCGGCCAAGGACAAAACCCTGACTCTCCAGAGGGACGCACTGTGGGGATGACAAATGACATTTGTTTGTATGCGGTTTTTCTCCAAAAGCTTTCCCTGCTGTGAAAAGCCCCCTCATCCATGGCTTCTGTGTTCACAGTAGATTTCCCCAGAAGTTTTCTCTGGTTCTTGCCCTGGTCTTTCTCCTCTGGAAACTTCACCTCTGCTGTTAGGCCTTTTCAAGGGCTATCTAAGAAAAGAGTACAGGATACATAACTCTTTCGTTCAGACTGGCAGGAGCAGGGACCTCGAGTCCCATTTCCTGGTGCCTAGAGGTACTGGGGGAGGTGAAGACAGACAGAGCTCAGAGCTCCATCATATCTTGTGTACCTACACCCTGCTTCAAAGGGTTCCCATGACCCATCCCGCTTGGTACACACAGATGATGTGATAGCTAGTCTGTTTGTTTTGTTTTGTTTTTTTTAAAGATTTATTTATTATGTATACAGCGTTTTGCCTGCGTGTATGCCTGCATGCCAGAAGAGGGCACCAGATCTCATTATAGATGGTTGTGAGCCACCATGTAATTGCTAGGAATTGACCTCTGGAAGAGCAGACGGTGTTCTTAACCTCTGAGCCATCTCTCCAGTCCAGTCTATGCCATCTTGACACAAGCTAAAGTTATCAAAACTGAAGAGAGCCCCAAGTGAGAAAATGCCTTCATAAGATCCATCTGTAGGGCATTTCCTTTCTTTTATTTTTGTTTTTGTTTTTGTTTTTTTGGTTTTTCGAGATAGAGTTTCTCTGTGTAGCCTTGGCCATCCTGGAACTCTCTGTAGACCAGGCTGGCCTCGAACTCGGAAATTCGCCTGCCTCTGCCTCCCAAGTGCTGGGATTAAAGGCATGCACCACCACTGCCCAGCGTTGTAGGGCATTTTCTTAATTAATGATTGTGGGTGGGGCCATCCCTGGGCTGGTGGTGCTGGGCTCTATAAGCAAGCAAGCTGAGCAGGCATGAGGAGCAAGCCAGTAAGCAGCAGCCTTCCATGGCTTTTGCATCCATCAGCTCCTGCCTCCACGTTCCCGCTCTGCATGAGTTTCCTGCCCTTGCTGCCTTTAATGATGAACCGTTCTATGGAACTGGGAGTGAACTAAACCCCTTCCTCCCCTGGTTGCTTTGGTCATGGTGTTTCATCACAACAACAGTAACCCTAAGACAGGGAAGTTAAAAAGACACCCCCCCCCCCAGAGAGGGGTAACTTCCATCAGGACCTATTTGGCTTTAACATAGGACAGCTTTTCTCAGCCTTAAATCAGGCTGGGGCGATGCCAAGGGCAGTTCTTTTATTCTCCCTCGTCCTATTGATGTTTGCTCAGCAGGGGGAATAATAGCACAGGGCCTCAGAGGTGGACAGGAAAGCTGAGAACAGGTCAGTGGCTGGGACCAGGGTCGGTGGCTGGGGCTGAGGTCAGTGGCTGAGAACAGATATCTCTGAGGTAAAGGGCTTTGAGACTGCATTTGGCTTGGTTCATTGCCTTTGACAGTCCCAGACCTTTTTGAGCTGTGACTCGCCTCCTTCTACACCCTCCAGCAATTCTATTGACTTCTGTGAATACCAATGGAGCATACTCTGTGTACAGCTGCATTGCCGTGAAGCATGTGGCCTAGGAGAGGGAAAGCTCCTGGCTCAAAAGTTTCTCTAAAGAGGAACCCTAGGGCCTGGAAAGATGGCTTAGCTCACTGCACGGCCTGCAGGTGGCTCAACCTTTCCATGCGCCTCTGTTGCTCTAAACCTCTTCCAGGGAGTTCAGCTGGTTCCGGTTTCTTCCAGGCAAGTGGGTCTGATCTCAGAGTGGTCTTTGCAGCTTTTCTCTGAGAGTCTTTGCAGCTCAGCTTCCCCCCTCTGAAAGGGATTCTCAGCATATATTGCTCACCCTGGCTGGGAGGAGCCTAGTGAATTTGGTCAGTTTCAGGGACTTCCTGAAGCTATTTTGAGTTGTGTACCTTTCTGTTGAAAGAGCTTCTCTATAGGGGGCTGGAGAGATGGCTCAGTAGTTAGCACTGGCTACTTTTCCAGAGGTCCTGAGTTCAATTCCCAGCAACCACATGGTGGCTCCTAACCATCTGGAATGGGACCCTCTTCTGGTGTGTCTGAAGACAGTGACAGTGTACTTGCATACATAAATGAGCCTCTTTTATTTTTTTAAAGAGGAACCCTGGAGTGCTGAGTACCAGAATGGAGGGCAAGCAGGGAGGCACACTGAGGTTTCACAGGCAGGAGGAATAGCTTTTGGGGGGAGAGGTAGATGGAGTAGACTGTACATTGGCCTCGCTTTACGAAAGCCTGCCCTTTCACCTTTGCCAGTCACTTGGAAGCCGGAGATGTCAGGGTGGCTTTGGCAGTGATGGGAAAGGGGAATGAAGGCAGGGCTCGGTGGACCCATCCTCCTTGCCTGGGTGCTGTTGAGGTCACACAGGTGGGTGTTTGAGTACCAGCCCGGGCCGCTTGCGCACTGATTGATGTCCACACTTTGGAGGTTGATGTCCATCTGCACTTGTCCCCTAGGGCAGCAAATCGGCAGTTAGGATCACCGTGGGGATGCTGAGGTGATCGCCAGACTATGGGGGCAGTGCTGTCTTTGTTTGCACACTTTAGCACAGGGGCAGGAGGGGACACACACACACACACACACACACACACACACACACGAGACACATGCAGTTCCACTGTTTACTACCCCTTTATTTTGCCCAGGCCAGCTCTGAACTGATCACGGCAAAGGAGCCCTGGAGTGGAGGAACTCTGTTGTGACTGAATTGGGAGAGCACTGGCAAGGAGCCAGGATACCTGCTGGGAACAATGGGGGGGGTGGGGTGGGCAGATACCTGGAAAGGCAAGGCTGCCTGCTCTGAGCCTGGACTTGGCTGAACTCCTTTGCTGCCTGCTTCCCAGTGGGGCTACTGACCCTTTACTCTAGTTGAAGGCAGTTCTTTGAGGAGTATCACAAAGTACTGTGGCAGCCTAGATAGGATAATGGGGCCTGTTCTACCAAGGACTTTGTCATTAGCAGTGACACTGGGGACTCAGCTAACTTGTGGACAGAAAGAAAGGGTATTGCTTCCAAGCCCCGTCCAGGAATTTTGCTTCTACTGGGAAGCCTTCTGGAGAGTCCATGCAGTTCCTCTGAGAAGCCAGGAACCTGGATTATTCCTGTCATCAAGTTCTAAGGCCCTAACTCTTTGGTCTGTACCTCAGACCCGAGAACTGAGACCTATTCTTGTCTATGCTCCCCCATATCCCCCCCCACATACACACATATAGGTAGGTATATGTGTACTTACCTGTAGATACGCATGCTCACAGACATTTACTCGTTTTACCTAACATATAAACAGCATCAACAGATACCCAGGCACATGCCTGCAATCTCCACACTTTGCAAATGGAGGCAGGGGGATCAGGATTACAGGTCAGCCTTGGCTACATGAGAAACTGTCTTATTAGAAAACATAATAAAATGAAGACATGAGGGTGGGAGGATGGGTTGGGGGTTTTTGGGGAGAGGGAAACCAGGAAGGGGTATAACATTTGAAATGTAAATGAAGAATATATTCAATAAAAAAAAGGAAAAAAAGTAAAATCACACACACACACACACACACATACACATAAAACAATAACCAAACCCATAGATGTCCAGAGAAATTTGCATGAATTGTCTGGTTCATACACAGCACGCACACCTGAGAGTGTTAATAGTTACAGATTCCCAGTGCCAACTGTAGACACAGCTGAATGCATACAAACATCTGTGCCCCCTAGACATACATATGTTCTTGCCAAATGGTCTCTGCCTAGTGCAGGAGACTTGTGGACCCCTTGTCCTCACATATCCTTCCAAACTTACTCACCTGACCTCTGGGGTGAGGTCTGGCTTGAGTCCATAGAACGTGGCAGAGACTGTGACTAGCCAGCCAGGACGGAGCCGGCCCTCATGACATTCCAGGAAGGGAGGAGATAGCTTCACCTGCTGTATGTCCCCCACGTATCCATCCCCCCGTGGCCACTTGGGACTGTCAAGACTCCTTAGGTCATTGGTCAGTACTCGCTTCTGGAGGACAGGACTATCCAGATCCTCTTCTGGATTCTCTTCCTGTACCTTGTTCCCAGACAGGTCCTGAAGGATGGTCTCATCCCCCATCCGAGTGGCCTGCAGGGCCAGCTGAAGGTGACTGGCCCCCGGTGGGGGGTTAAAGGTCAGCAGAGCCCTGTAGGCTTTCGGGTCTCCCTCTGCCACACTGCGAACGAGCGCCTGGTACCACTCCACATCCTCCTCTACACTCGACTCCCGGATGTCGTTGGCTTGTAAAAGCATGTTGAGAAAGTTTGCAGCCTGGGCCAGGGCGCCCGCTGCTCTCTGGAGGACTGGAGGTACTCCGGCTCTGCCTTCCAACCCACGGACTTCATACTTCTCGCTGCAGTTTGCTCCTGACAGCTGTTGAACATCTCCGGAATAGAGAAAAGCTAGGGCTGCTTCAGTCCCCTTTGGGGGCATCCACATGGGCCCAGATCCTGGCTTGGCTTGGGAGGGTAGTGGAGGCAGAGAACGCAAAGGCCTTTGACTCCCCAGAGCCCCACTGCAGAGGAAACAGCAGCTCAGAAGCCCCCAAGCAAGAGAAGAAATGACCGCTGCCCTGGCGCCCATTCTTCAGCAGCTCCCAGACCCCGGGAGTCCTGGCTGCTTAGAGTTTGGGCGGCTCAGAAGAACAACGCAGGCAGAGCTGGTATAGAGTCTGACTCCACACCTTCTCTCCCCCCACACCCACTCGTACCATGTAGCCTATTTTGTGGTTTTCCCCCTTTCTAATGTCAAAAGTTAGCTTCTGTTTATAGGTATGAGGGCCCTGCCCCCCCCCACTCAGGGTGTCCCCTCATCTCAAAACCTCTTAATCCTGGCAAACTCCTCTTTCTCTACCTCTGATCCAGTACACTGATGCGCAGCCCACATCTGCTCCAGAGAGAGAAGAGGGGAAGGGAGAGGACCAGTTGTTCTCTCCCTACCCCCCTCCTCTCTCTACCCTTTGCTCCATTAGGAGAGATGGGCAAATCCGGCCTGGGGCACCATAGCAACTGGAGATGAATCCAGGTCCCTCTCCCTACCCCTCCGCCCCACTTGGCCTCCTGGCAGCAACTGCGATGATGAGCAGAATAAAGAGCTAGCTGTGTGTCCAGGCAGTGAGCTCCGCTCCTGATGCCTGCATCCCGACGCTGCTGCTTAACGGTGTTGAGATGGCAAAGGTGGAGCAGAGAGGGCCCAAGAGAGCCAGAATCAGCCTGTTATCAGACTGGCAGCTCCTGAAATGTTTTTCCTGCATGTAACCTCAATGAGAGATTTGATGGAAGAATAGGTGGGGTTATAGATGTAGAGCATTTGAGGTGGTGGAGGCACATGCCTTTAATCCCAGCACTTGGGAGACAGAATTTGAGGTCAGCCTGGTCTACAGAATGAGTTCCAGGACAGCCAGGGTTACAAAGAGAAACCCTGTCTCTAAAAACAATCAAACAACCAAACAGTGTAGCAAAGGCATAACAAGGTAGTTAGAATAATCTTTTGAAACAAAAGGTAGGGTTGCAAGATGGTCATGACAACTTTTTGAAATAAAGACATGGTTGTCTTTTCTTGGAACAGGCAGGACAGAACCATTTGTAGTTAAAGTTACAGGCAGGGCATAGCCCAGTCCTTGAGAAACAGAGGGTTAATGATAAGTAGGAACGACTAGTTTGTCTTTATGCTAAGATGGCTTTCAAGTCCAAGATACAGGCAGGCTTCATCGTCAACCCAGGAAGCTTTCAAAGTTTTGTTACAAGAGATGGTGCACGCCTTTAATCTCAGCACTCCGGAGGCAGAGGACGGTGTGTCTCTGTGAGTCTGAGGTTAGCCTGGTCTACAGAGTGAGTTCCAAGATAGCCAGGGCTACATAGAAGAGACCCAGTCTCAAAAAAACCAAAATGAGTAAATAGCATTCCACTATTACCCTTTTGTGAATGAAGATGTGTATGGGGGGTATGTAGAGACCAAGGTCAACAGCAGGCTTCTTCCTCAACCCATCTCCACCTAATCTCAAAAGCCTCTCACTGAACCTGGAACTCACTGGGTCAGCTAGACAGGATGGTCAGCCAGCCAGCCAGCACCAGGGCTTCTCCTGTTTGTCTGGCTTTTTACATGAGTACTGAGCATTGGAACCAGCAAGCACTTTAGCAATAGAGACATTTCCAAAGTGTCCTGCCCTGTTTGTAAGTGGAGCACAGATGCATGTCATGTGTGATGGTCAGAGGAAACTTGTGGGAGTTGATTTTTCTCCTTCAACCTTGTGTATCCTGGGGTTTGAACTCAGATTGACGGACTTGGTGCCTTTACCTGCTGAGGCATCTTGTTAATGCTGTTACACTTCTCTCTGTCTTTCTGTCTCTGTCTCTCTGTCTCTCTGTCTCTGTCTCTGTCTCTCTCTTTCTGTCTCTGTTTGACTCTCTCTCTCTCTCTCTCTCTCTCTCTCTCTCTCTCTCTCTCTGTGTGTGTGTGTGTGTGTGTGTGTAGTTTCATCCTCTCTCTACGACCCAAACTGGCATTAAACTCACAGTGATTCTCCTGCCTCTTGAATCCTTGATTACAGGTACGAGCTACCGTATTAGCTCTTCTTTTCTTTCTCATACCTCATACGCTTTGTGTTTGCCCCTTTTCAAGTTTTTTCTTTTTAATGATCATACTTATTTATTTTATATGTGTATTTGTGTGTGTGGATGCACATGTGGAGATCAGAGGACCACTGTGGGAGTCAGTCCTTTCCTTCCTCCATGTGGACCCCAGGGATTGAACATGGGTCATCAGGTTTGGTGGCAACCGCCTTCACCTGCTGAGCCATCTCTCTGGACTCCTTCCCCCATTCAGTTACCATAACTGGCTGTCCAGAGTTAGGGCTGTCTGAGGCAGCAGACTGACCTGGAACTCAGAGATGGGCCTGCCTCTGCCTCTCGAGTGTGTGTGTCTTCCTGGTGTAGATTCTTTTGTTTTTAAAGATTAATTTATTTTATTTATATGAGTACATTGTGGCAGTCTTCAGACACACCAGAAGAGGGCATCCGATCTCATTATAGATGTTGTGAGCCACCATGTGGTCGCTGGGATTTGAACTCAGGACCTCTGGAAGAGCAGCCAGTGCTCTTAACAGCTGAGCCATCTCTTCATCTCCAAAGAAGCCCTATGGCATCACATGCTCACACTGATAAGGTTCTCACTTGAGACCAAATCCTATTGGCTGCTTCTCTTCCAGCCTTGCTCCCTCACACTCCAATGCCCCAGATCACTGCATGTGTAGGAAGTTGGGGGGGGTAGGGGGTGGATGGGAGGACTTCTTGCTAAAACTTCCTTTCCTGTATGGATTGCTCTGCAAACAATTCTGCTTTGAAAATTAAGTGGGGACATGAGGGGTGTGGGGGAGAGAAGGAGACTAGAGACCAAACTCTCTGGGAATCTCTGTGGCCCATAACCTAGACAATCTTCATTTCTTTATTCCTTCCTTTGTTTTTTTTTTAAATTATTTTTTTAAAGATTTATTTATTTATTATATGTAAGTACACTGCAGCTGTCTTCAGACACTCCAGAAGAGGACATCAGATCTCATTACGGATGGTTGTGAGCTACCATGTGGTTGCTGGAATTTGAACTCAAGACCTTCAGAAGAGCAGTTGGTGCTCTTAACTGCTGAGTCATCTCTCCAGCTCTCTTCCTTTGTTTTTGATAGAGCATCATATAGTGCATATATAAGTACCAGGTTGGCCTTGAACATGATATGTTTCTAAAAAAAATGCCTCTTCCTCTTTCTATCTTCCAAGTGCTGCGATTGCAGGTACATCCGCTTTGGCCAGTGTCACATCCTTCCAGAGAACTAACCGAGGACCTAGTGCGTGCTGGGCAAGCACTTAAAACAGCTGAGCTTCACCCGCTGGACCCTTCGCTTTTAAAAACAAGGTCTTACCCTGTAGCTTAGGCTAACCTTAATTTCTCCTGACTCACCTTCCCAAGTACTGAGATGAGAGGTGTTAGCCACCATGCCCAGTCCAGACTTTTCTTTAAAAATAAGGAAACTCGGCCTGGAGAGATGGATCAGTGGTTAAGAGCACCGACCGCTCTTCCAGAGGTCCTGAGTTCAAATCCCAGCAACCATATGGTGGCTCACAACCATCTGTAATGGAGTCTGATGCCCTCTTCTGGTGTGTCTGAAGAGAGCAACAGTGTACTCATATACATAAAATAGATAAAAAACATTTTTTTAAACTATGTTTAAAAAAAAAGGAAAGAAAGAAACTGAGAACCTTAAGGGACGTTCTCAAGGTCATCAAGCAGTGAATGACACTGCTGGGAACAGAATAATTCTGTACTGTGCACACATAGCGCTTCTCTTGGCCTCTCCAATGTGTGTGTGTGTGTGTCTGTGTTCATGAGGCTTCTCTGATTTTGTGTGCTGACAGAGGAGAGGGTAATGAGGGACTTGTTCCATTTCTTGGTATCACTGGTAGTTAGATGGCAGGAAAGCAAAGCCTAAGGATCAGTTAATACTCCCCCGAAGAGCTTTTTCTAAAAGAAGTTAACATTTGTAATTTGTATAGTGTTTTATAATTTGTCAAGCGTTTTTATTTTTTCCCACCTAATCCCCACATAAACCCTGTCAAAGTGGGATTATGACTGACCTACTTTTACAAATGGTACACGAGTCCAGAGATGGTGATAACTAAGACAGACTCTCACTGTGTAGCCCAGGCTGGCATTGAACTCTTGATACTCGTGTTCTAAGTGCTGAGATTAGAGGTGTGTATTGTCATGTTTGGCTTCACTGTGTAACCCTGGCTAGTTGAAACTCACAGACTGGCCTTGAATTAACAGAGATCTATCTGCCTGCTTCTACCTCCCAGCTTCTGGGACTAAAAGAGTACGCCATTACTTCCAGCCTTTGTTTGTTTTTGTTATTGTTTTTGGAGTGAGGTCTTGCTATGATGTCCAGGCTGGGTTTGAACCCTTGAGCTCAAACCATTTTGTTGTTTCAGCAGAAACATCTATGCTTGGATGGTTATATATCTCCAAGCCATGGATAATTAGAAATAGACAAGCTACAATGGTTAGAGGGATAGGAACAGTTGTATCATAAACCTTGACTGTTGTAGAAGGGACTAGGTGAATCTCAGACTTACTGTAGGATCTCTAAATCTTTTTAACTAAAATTTTCAGCTTTTTAACTAAAGTGCTGGGTTCCAACCACTGTAGTACACACATCCTGGTCTCGATTTATAGTCTAGGCTGGCATAGAACTCACAATCCCCCTGTCTCAGCCTCCCACGGGTTCTGGAGTTATGGGCATGTACCACCATATTTGGCTTACAAGAAGCGCTTATATAGCCTTAAAAAAAGATTTATGTCTATGAGTGCTCCTGTATACCTGAATGCCAGAAGAGGGCAACAGATCTCATTATAGATGGTTATGAACCATCATGTGGTGGGTGGAATTGAACTTTGGACCTCTGGAAGAGCAACTAGAGCTCTTAACCACTGAGCCATCTCTCCAGCCCCCTCTTGTATATATCCTTTAATGAAAGAGATATGAAGGTGTGATGGTTGCTTTTGAAGTTGACTTGGCACAAATTAGAGTCATTGTGTAGGAGCTCAGCTAAGGAATTGTCCAGACTGCTGTAATTGATGTGGGAGAGAACCACCCCACCCACCCAGAATGTGGTGTGGCTCCTTCAAGTAGCAGTCCAGATTAGAAGGGTGCATGGCTGAATGAAGACTGTGTTTCGCTCAGTTGGTCTTCTCTCTTGTCAATAGTTCATTTACTCTGTTTCTGTAGCCATTCCTGTTTCCTTGGCTGATTTTGAACTAGCATTTCTAGGCTTCCGCCATTGACTGGTCAACAGCTAATTTGGTTTTGGTGTGAGATTGGGACTGCTCAGGTACCTGGGCCCAGGACTGAGCAGCTATGGGATTCTCAGCCTTTCAGGGGTGAGACAACTGTTGTTACTATTTCACTATAAGCTTATTTAATATAAATATATATATACATATATATATATTAAAATTCTATTGGTTCTGTTCCTCTAGAGAATCCTGATGAGGCATAAAAACACTTCAAGCTTGGAATCTTGGAGACAGGAGGATCATGGGTTCCGTGCCAGTCTTAACTCCATAGGGAAAGCAGTCTCAAAACAAAGTCCAACTTAACTGTAATCGAAATCACATGAAAGTTTCTTTTAAATTTATTTATATACTTATTTTTGATACAGGGTTTCAGTATGTATCCCAGGCCATCCTGGAACTCACTATGTAAGCCAGGCTGGCCTCAAACTCACAGAAATTCACCTACCTCTGCTTCCTGGGTGCTAGGATTAAATTAAGGTTCCTTTTTAAATACTTTTCCCAGACAAGGGGTTTAGGCCTGGACTATTAAGGAAGCAGAGAGAGGTGATATTTCCTTTTTCTATCCTCCCTCCTTCCTTCCCTCTTTCCCCTTCCCTCCCTCCCTCTCCTTTATTTTACCTAGAACTGTAAAACCCCAATTACCTCACGACTGACACAGGCAACCTCTTGGGGTACAAATAAACCAACTGAACAGCAGAGGGCGCAGTAGAGCTGCGGTCCTTGCCTTCACCGACCGATCTCCATTGCCTGAGGCAGCGATCCTGGTTTTTATTTTAGGCAGCTAGTGTTCTGCCTAAAACAGAACACGTGCATAGCACCTAACTTTCTTTCCTTTTCTTTCTCAATCTTCTTTTTTTTCTTTTCTTTCCTTCCCATCTAGAAATCTTGAGTGCGATGAGAAGGAGCTGAGGGAGCAAGGGTAGAGAAGAAAATCTTTGCAACTAGTTGTAATTCCACTGCATGATTTTGAACTGATCGACCATAGCTGAATAACTCCCTGAATGTCAGTTTGTTTCTTCATTTACAAGAGTGGCTGCTAATTCTGTTGTGCAGAATTCGAGGTGGATTTGAATCATGGGTCATTCATGGAGTTTAAGGTTATCCAACAATCCTGTATTTCTATATCAAGGGCCTACCCCATGTCAGTCATTGACATTACACTTTGACATTAGAAAGGCCATGAGGGACAGAGAATAAACATATCCTTCTGGAACTTATATTTTACTAGAGGAGGCAGATTTTTTTTAAAGATTTATATTTTATTGTTATTATTTTTGGTTTGTTTGAGTCATGGTCTCACTATGTAGCTCAGGTTGTCCTGGAACTCACTGTATAGATCAGACTGGCTTTGAACGGACAGAAATTCGCCTGCTTCTGCCTTCTGAGTGCTGGGATTAAAGGTATGCACTACCATACCCTGCTGTTTTTTCTTTTTGTTTGTTTTTTTCTTTTTTCTTTTTTTTTTTTTTTTTGTTGTTTTTAAATCTTCTTTATACTTGTGATGGCTGTTGCGTTTGCTTGCCTATTTGCCATGTGTGAGTCCGGTGCCCGAGGAGTCCAGAAGAGGGCATCTGATCCCCTGGAGCTGGCATTAGACCTCATGAGCCACAGGGTAGGTGATCAGGAATGAACTGGAATCCACAAGAAGAGCAGGCAGTGCTTTAACTGAGCCACCTCTCTCTCTAGCTCCATGACGTATTTTTTAATTACCCGTGTGTGCCCACATGAAAGCTACAGGGATACGATCGCCTGGAACTGGGGTTGCAGGTGGCTGTGAGCTGCCTGCTTTGGGAGCTGGGAATTGAACTTGGGTCGGTGCTAACTGCTGAGCCATCTCTCTTGGCTAGGCAGAGTATTAATCAAGTCACACATGTGCAATCACGTGTAACAAAGCCTTGGTCTTCAAGTTCAGAGAGGAGGTACATCTCTCTGGTCTCGTGAGGAGAGAGTTCAATCTGAAGGCTGGCCAGTTCACTAAGTACAAAAAGAGAGAACATTTATCTGAGAAAGGAGATTAGTTAGGCGGGAGATGCTGCTCACTGGTCGAGCTACAGTTTTGCTTTGGAGGTATAAGCACTGGATTTGCTTCCTGATGATGCAGAAAAAAGGGGGGGGTCGCAAACAACAGATGAAATGCCCATTAATGTTGAAAATAGCAGTGTTAGCGGAACTGAACCGCAGGGGATAACAAGATCCAGCTTGGTGGGCAATGTAAGACATAGGCAGTCAGGAGACCATCAGGGCCCCATATGTCTCATAGAAGAGCTTTCTCTCTATCCTAAGATTGCAGAAAGCATGCACAATTACAATTATAGGCTGTGGGACTGGAGGGATGGCTCTGTGGTTAAGAGCGTTGGCCATTTTTCTAGAGGTCCTGAGTTCAATTCCCAGCATTCTATGTGGCAGCTCACAACCATCTATAATGGGTCTAATGTGTTTTTTGGTGTGCAGAGAAATATATGTAAATAAATCTTTACAGTCACAGATTGTGAGCAAATTTCTATCCCAAAGTGACCCCACTGGGCTGGGAAGATGGCTCTGTAATGTGCCCACTCCTCACTGATTCTGGAGCTCATCAATTTGGCTAGGTTGGCTGGTCAGGGAGCTCCAGGGATCCACCCCATGTCAAGTGCCAAGATCACAGACACATGCTGCTCTGCCTGACTTTTGTGCTGTGCTGGGGATCCAAACTCAAATCCTTATACTTGTGACAGTCCCTTCTTAAAAGCAAAAGGGCTGTAGGGAGCTGGGTGGTGATGGCACATGCCTTTATTTCCAGCACAGACCTGTTTCTGAGTTCGAGGCCAGCCTGGTCTACAGGGTGAGTTCCAGAACAGCCAGAACAGCCAGGGCTACACATAGAAACCCTGTCCAAACATAAATAAATAAATAAATAATAAGAGGAGAAAGAAAGAGATGGAGAAGCCTGAAGAAATAGTTCAGCAGATAACAGCTTGTTCTGCTCTTGTAGAGGATCAGAACTCAGTTCTCAACTCCCATGTTCAGTGACTTACGACAGCTAATAATTACAGTTCTAGGGGATCTGATGCCCTTTCTAGGATTCTGCACACACATGTACATACACATATATTTTTTAAGTGATGGAGATTATGAGAGCGATTCTGATTTACATCTCCTGTATATCTATATCTATATCTAGGTGTTAGATTAGGAGTAGCACAACAATGTTGAAAAAACTCTCCCAGTCATTGAAACCAGTTCTGACTCAGCAAAGTTGCCCCCGTGATTGACATTTGGTTTTGCTTTTTTCATTGTCCTCTTTCGTCAACAAAGGAAAATGTTAGTAAAAATTTTTTTTTATAGTTACACTCCTTGGTCACTTGTCACCAGTTTGGGAAGGGCTGGGAATGCAGTCTGGGGGTGGAATTGTTGCTTAGCACGTGCCACGTGGCGGATTCTATCCTCAGCATGACACATACTACGACAACAACCAGTGGAAGCATGCATTTGGCAATCAGTCTTTTTATTTCTTGGAACCTGTGTACTATCCATCCTTTATTTCAGTCAAATTCATGATGAGATTATGTTAACTATATACACACCCTGTCTTCCCAAAGAGCCAGTTGTTTTAGCACGGAAGAGCACACCGCAGGATCTACAACACATTTTCATGTAGTCATTCCACAATTTATCGGATGCTAGGAAAGAGGATTCAGATTTATTGAAATGACTTGGCCAAGGTCACACATCCCAGGCAGCATAAATGGGACAAGACCCACAGACAGTGCCAAGGGTCCCGACCCTCTCCCAGGTCCAGACCCGGGTCCCAAGGCCTGCACTGCTCTACACAGGAGGGTGGACAGGGCCTGGACGCCCAGGAAGTGAAAAGGCAGGGGTTGGTGCGGGAGACCGAGGAGGCCACAGAATCAGCAGACGGCCAATAGCCACCAGGGCCGAGTGAAACGTCAGGCTTAGCGGAGACCGACGCTGCGCACCCTGGGGGAAGGGGGCGGGACCACGACAGGAAGTGACGTCTCGGGGGCGGTCCTCGGCGGCGGCGCGCGGCCTGGGCTCGCGCTGGGCTCCGCTCGCCCCCCGCCCCCTCTATGAGGCAGAGGCCGCGGCGGCCGTTAGCGCTGTCGCTCCGGGGGCCGCGGCGGGCGGGGCTCCGGCGGGGCCCGGCCTAGTCCCCACCCAGCCCGGCTCCCAGCCGCCCGCCCTCCCTCCCTCACCCCGATGCAGGGGGCCGAGCTCCGGGACGGTGAGGCGGCGGCGGCGGCCGCTTCGTACCGGGTCCTGAGCCGCCTCCTCGGCTATGGAGAGGCGGCCCCCGAGCCAGGCCCGCCGCCGCCGCCCCCGGGCCATGGCCCGTCGCCGCCACCCTTCCTCGCGCGGCCCGGCTCGCGGGGCGCCCGGCCGCCGCAGCTGATGGTGTTCCGCAACGTGGGGCGGCCGCCGGAGGAGGAGGACGCGGAGGCGGCCCCGGAGCCGGGACCGTCGGAACTGCTGTGTCCCCGGCACCGCTGTGCGCTGGATCCCAAGGCCCTCCCGCCGGGCTTGGCGCTCGAGCGGACCTGGGGTCCGGTGGCTGGACTAGAGGCGCAGCTGGCGGCACTGGGGCTCGGACAGCCGGCGGGGCCGGGAATCAAGACTGCCGGCGGAGGCTGCTGTCCATGCCCGTGCCCCGCGCAGCCGCAGCCGCCGCAACCCCCGCCGCCTGCTGCCGCCCCGCAGGCCGGGGAGGACCCCACGGAGACGAGCGACGCGCTGCTGGTCCTGGAAGGCTTGGAATCGGAGGCCGAAAGCCTGGAGACTAACAGCTGCTCGGAAGAGGAGCTCAGCAGCCCGGGCCGTGGAGGAGGAGTGGGTGGCCGACTGCTGCTGCAGCCTCCGGGCCCCGAACTACCCCCGGTGCCCTTTCCGCTGCAGGACTTGGTCCCTCCAGGGCGCCTGAGCCGAGGGGAGCAGCAGCAACAACCTCCCCCACCGCCGCCGCCTCCCGGGCCCCTCCGGCCTCTCGCAGGCCCTTCTCGGAAGGGCTCCTTCAAAATCCGCCTCAGTCGCCTGTTTCGCACGAAGAGCTGCAACGGCGGCTCGGGCGGTGGGGATGGGACCGGCAAGAGGCCTTCGGGAGATCTGGCAGCTTCAGCTGCGAGCCTGACAGACATGGGAGGCTCTGCGGTCCGGGAGCTGGATGCGGGGAGGTGAGATTGGCTTGGGGGGGGGGTGGGCATGCGACAAAGTTCCATTTCTTGTTTCATTTCTCTCGTTTTCCCTACTGCTAACACGATACTGTCAGTTCTTAAGCTGTGGACTTCAGGAGGAGACAGACACTTGGGACTGAAGGTGGTGACATCTCGCATTAGATCAGAGCTAATTGTGGAAACAGCTTTCACTCTTGGAGAGTTCACACTCTGTGACATTTCTCAGTGGGTTAGCGTCTCTTGCTGGGGATGATTGGAAGCCCGGCCTCACCTTCCATCCCTGTACTGGCCCCACTTTTTAAGCACCCCTTCCATGTCTGTTATTACTAACATTGCTGGGAGGTTGATGGAAATGTGTGGCCTTGGGGCCGAAAAGCTGGTTTCAATCACCTGCCTGTTATTATCTTGATCATCTTGCTTGTTCTCTCTGTGCACCTGCCTCCACTCCCTTCACAAGTACATGCATGCAAATAGCCCGAGGAAGCTGGCCAGCAATTAGCTGGGTAGCGCCATTCTTAATATTCTCCTGGTTGTTCCTAGATATTTGCTATCTAAAGCCTGTGTGCTGACCACTTTCTGAGAATGGCTTTACGCTTACTCTCTCGGATGGGAGAATTCTAGGTGAGGTATAGCATTGACTTCTAGGCCAATTAATGGCAATTCCAAACTTAGATGTTCAGTTGTTCCCTTGAATTTCTAAGAAGTGGTTAGACTTTTGACTGTCAGGACCTGGTTCTGTAGTGTCAGTTTAGAACGCTGTCAGCTTTTGCAGTCATGAGTGAGTCTTACCTTGTGGTATAACATTGTGTGTTGTAGTTCTGAATCTGTCTTAAACTTGAGTTGGTAGTTTTTGTTTTGTTTTTAGACAAGGTTTTATTATGTTGATCACACTTGCTTTTAATTCACTATGGAACACAGACTGGTCTGGATCTCTTGATCTTCCTTCTATCTCCTCCAGTGGCCAGACCTGCCGCCGCCGTGCCTGACTGAGATTGGTCTTGGTATGGTTTATGTGATGTATTCTTGAAACATACAGTGACAGACCAAGGGCAAAGAGCGGATAAATTGATAATTTTGCTGAGCACTAGAATCTTGAAGGGTAGGGAGGATGTTGAAAGATAAGTATGTCTGGGCCCAATTTTAATTTTTTAAAGCTCCCTAGTTTATCCTCGTTCACAAACCACCCATTCTTGGACATGGATTCTCAAGGGAACTTGATTACTCCAAGATAAAAGGTGTGGGCCTATTTTGGCTTTGTTGCCATTTCTGAACATCTGTGTCATGGGCCAAACCCAGATCCCTGATTGTTTGCCACCGTGTATACTCCTTTAGGTAGGGTCTGTTTTTATTATTATTATTATTATTATTATTATTATTATTATTATTATTATGTGTGTGTGTACGTGTTGTGTATTCCTGCTGAGAGCTCAGGTTTTGAAAAGTGTGTGGTTACTGAAACAGTTTCCCACCCCCCCCACAGTGGTAAGTTCTGTATTTGATGCTCCACTTACCAGTGTGGATGAAATTTGCACTAGCTGAGGGTGAGGGCAGGGTTGGAGCTGTGGGTAATGGCATGGGATGGATTGATCATTTTCTTGTGGTTTGTCTTGCCTTTGTTCCACATTGACCAGGACTTGCTCTAAGATTCCCAAGACGACAAGTACGAGGTGTGGCGTGAAATTAGCTGCTACGTCTAATAGATTAGGAAGTGGAAAAGGCATACACCATTGTATGGTGTTTTGCCTTGGAAGTAGAGTTTAAAGCTCATTGGCTGCTCTGTCACCACCCTTACTCTTAAGCACAATACAGATTTCTGCTGCAGAGCAGATTAGACTGTACCTCTGCAAAGAAGCTTAGTTCAGGGCAGTGGAGAAATACATTTTTTTGGTCCAAGAGCTTTTTCTGATGAATTGGAGAAGAGCTAGGTATTTATATGTAAACATTTGGTTGACTGCTATTTGGAGGCAGCGTGCTGTATAGAGAATTTAGGAAAGTCTGGATTCTGTTTGGAAGTTGAGCATTAACTGTGGTATGGAGGGCAGACTTGTCATCTTTGTCCTCCCCTTTCATCTGTGAAGTGGGACAGCTGTGAATTGTCCTGTTGCTGTCCTTACAGGAGAGGAGGGAAGATGTGAAAACTGCATGGGGTATTTTTTGCTTTTGGGTGAGAAGCGATGATTGAATTGGGACTTTTTCCATGCTGAGCTCTGGCGCTGCTTGCTGTCTTCTCCACGCTTGCTCTGTGCCAGTCGTGCTGGCGCCCTCTAGGCGTGAGACCGTGCTAAGTCTGGCCAGGGTAGTTGTGATTTCTGTGGATCTGTGTCTCCTAAGCAAGTCCTCTCTTGTTGGGAAGAGCAGTGGCTTGGAGTTTGCACTTGTTCTCTGGCTTTAAATGGTGGCACCTGAAGCTCTGAGGAGATTCAGCCCTTTGCCAGTTACGAGGCTTCTATGTCTGCGCTGCTTGAAGGTAATTATGGGCTCTGTTGTCTTTGCTATGTAATTTGGGGCATTTACGGTAACCTCCAGGCAGAGTTCTCTCCGCTCTACTCAATATCCACCTTTCCCATCCACATGGTTCCCACAGCTATCGATTTCATGAGAGGGTCCTAACAGTCATTTTTATAAGGCTTAGCAGTCGAAATTCTATTGGTGGACAACTCGACTTCCTTTTGAGTTCCTTAAGTGGAACTGCCCAGATACATAAGTCCTAAGAGTAGTAAGGGGGTGGGGTGACTGGAGAGATGGCTTAGAGGATTCGAGCACTTGCTGATCTTGTAGAAGCCCCCAGAGTTTGATTCCCACACACCCAAGTTGGATAGCTTCTGACCATGTGTAACTCCACCTTCAGGGAGTCAAATGTCTTTTTTTGAATTCAGCAGGCACATGTACACATGTCTACACACACACACACACACACACACACACGTAAAAACTATAAATCTTTAAAAGCAAAAGAGTTGTGTGAGGGTCAGCAAGGTAACTCAGCAGACAAAGGTGCTGCGAAGCCTGATGACTGGAGTTTGAGCTAGTTTGGGACTCACATGGCAGAAGGGAGGCACTGACCCTCACAGGTTGTCCTCTGACCTCCACATGACTGCACCCACCCCCAATTTCTTAAATAAATGTAGCTGGGCACAGTGGCACACATGGCATTAATCCCAGTACCCAGGAGGCAGAGATGAGCAGATCTCTGAGTTCGTCTTTATAACAAGTTCCAGGCTAGCCAGATCCTGTTTCAAATTTTTTTTCTTTGTATTAAAAAAAAAATATGAGTGCACTTTGAGAACTCTTTTAAAGTGAAGTAAGATTGAGCTTGCCAACTAATCAGCTTTCTGTTCTTGCGAGCTGGGCTAGGCCTTATACCACACATATGTCAAAATTCAGAAAGCTGGGCTTCATGCCTGTGGGCCTTGGTATAATATAATATAGAACTTTGCTATTTCAGGAGAAACAGTGGAGTTCCTTTGTCTGTTTCACATATGTTGAGCTGATTGTCTTCCTTCGGATTTGGTGAAGAATAGCATGTATCTGCCTGGTTTGAATCATCACATAATACACAGTTGGGACTAGGTGCCTTGACTCAGGGATTGTCTACTGAGTTTAACAGCTGAGGCTGTTCCTGGCAGGCTTCATGGTTGTGTAGTAGAGAAATGGAAGCAGTTCTGTAGTGATTTTTGATTTGTTTGCGGAAAAAAAGGTGCAATTCTGGATGGTGAGGCTGCTTTGGCATGAGTTTGGGGCCCTGCTGTCATGGGTAGACTTGGCCGACAGCAGAAACTTACAGTTTCTTTGGGTCTTGAGAGCCGGGGGAGGGGTGTATTTTACTGCTGTTATTTTGTTTCTTTATTCTTTTGATTTTATTAAACAAGATTTAAAAATGTGTATATTTGTATGTACTTGCACACATATGTAGGTGCTTGATGAGGTTAGACGAGGACATTGGATCCCATAGGTAGGTCTGGTGTTATAGGCAGTTGTCAGCCTAACTTGGATGCTGGAATCAAACTCGTGTCCTCTGGAAGAGCAGCAAATAACAGCTGATCCATACGCAGCCCCTCTTCTTTTTCCACCTCCCCAACCCTTCCGTCCCTTTGAGATACGGTCTCACAATGCAGTCTGGACTGGCCAATTTATCTTTCTGTCTCAGCTTCCTGAGCTCTGAGATTATAGGTATGCATACCATTATGCCTGGTCTTGTACAGCCCAGGATGACTTTCAAACTTACTCTGTCTGTGCTCAAGGCTAGTCTCAAACTGAATCTCCTGCTTCCACCTCCCAAGTGCTGGAATCACAGGCATATGTTGCCATATCAGCCAGGCTCAAAGGGGCCAGGCTCATGGCGTGCTGAAAGCAAGGTGGTGCTGGTAGTGTAGTAAGCTGTGTGTGGGGTTTTGTTTCATGTTCTGTTGGCCTTTCAAACTACCTTTTTGCAAATTGCTTGTGGTTGTCAGCTCTCACAGAAAAAGTTCCCTGGATTTATATTTTTTTTTTGTCTGTCCAGTTGATTTTTGTGCGTTTATGCCAACGTCATTCCTGAGGTTTCCGGGTTAGACTGTGGCCCTTGGCTTTTCCCTAGGAGTTCCCCCATTGGTTTTGTAGTTGGTTTACAACAGAGTTTTGGATCTGACCTTGCTGCACAGATGTCTGTGTATTGGAAGTAAAAATGAACACATGGTTTTTGTGCCTGTAGCACATGAACAGACACTGGCTTATGACGTGCTGGAAATGGCACAGGCTGCCTGACTTGGCACTGAGTGCCTTAGCAGGGGTAGAGGTGTATTGGAGCCGCACAGTCTAGTGTTTGGGCATTTTAGTTTGGAAGGGGCTTTAGGAAAGGATACATGTAAGTTTTAGGGATAAAGGGACTTATGGACAGGAGTGGTATACAGTATAATCCATTGTTTGTATTTTAGGTTCCAAGGAATTTGAAAACTGGCCAGTGGTTACTTCTATGTGCTATCGTCCTGTTTAGTCTAGCGCTTCTAACTCCATTTATCTCATTAATCTGTTGCAATGCAGATAATTTGCAGAGTGGAAATGGATAGTGGTGTTCTCTTACCTACAGTTCAGGCAATGACATACCTGACTCAAAGGACAGCAAGCTCCCCAAAAGACATCTGTCTAAAGTCCCAGTCACTTGAGTCATGACCTACCAAATCCTTCTTAGCATACCTCTCTAATAAGTCTTGTTCTAAGATGAAAGTGGCCCACTGGCAAAGTTAAAAGTACTTTAATTTTATACTCCAGTGTTTTTCAAGTTGATGTGGAAAGTTGTTACTAATCCATGAATATAATGTGGAGGGTTACTTTGGAATGTTTATTTGGACTAGGGATGTAGCTTAATTGGTAGAGAGCTTGTCTAGATTGCTCAGAGCCCTGGGTTAAATTCCCAGCACTGCCAAATATGTATATTTGGAGGCCTAGGGTGTACGTAACTTAGTTGGTAGAGTGCTTGCCTTTAATGAATGAAGCCTTGAGTTTAATCCCCAGCACTTCATAAACCGAGCATGTTGCACCTCATAAACGTGTATGGTGGTGGTACGTGCTTGTAACCCTAGCACTGAGATCAGGCAGGAGGGTCAGAAGTAGCTTAGAAATGAGTTTTTATCATCCTAGATATTTAGTATATATAAAAGTGGATATAGAAAATATCTGTACTAAAGTAATAAATACACACCCAGGCTCTCATCATTAGGCTTAGTGAGTAGGTACATATTATCTATGCTTTGGACTCACGTGTTGCTTTCCTCAGTATGTTTTGTCCCCAGGTAACTGCCATCCTCAATTCTATGTTACCATCCATTGTTTTGTTTCTCAGTCATCTAGATAGACTTCTAGTCAGTCAGTGAGGGGCTGACATTACTGTGCTCTTGGGGTCCTTGCGATAGAAAGTGGGCTTTCAGTTAGGCAGCATCTCCCCAAAGAGAGAAGGAAGTACACAGTTATGTCAGCCAGGCAACCCCTTATACCTTTTACCTTTTAGCTTCAAGCCACAAGGCACTCATCTTTGCCAGGAAAAACCATCTAGTATTTTGATGATTTTGCCTGGGTTTAAATTCAGATGTTTTTCTTTTACTAGATCTTAGAAACTATGATTTTTCTTCTTTAAAATGTAGGTAGGGGGTGGGAGAGAAGATGAGCTCAAGTGAACGGCCCCCGTAAGACTGTGTTTGAATACTGCCCTTCCTCAGCTCGGCATGAGGAGACTTGGCTGCACGGGCAGATGGCAGAGTGATGCAGTTTCCTTTGAAAAGAGGCAAACTGCCAAACGGCTGAGGTGTGAACCTTTTGAAAGGCCAGTGCTTTGGGTTTCTACTTGCTGAGTTTAATGTTGTACCTACAAGTTATCAAATAAAAATCAGCTTGGAAGCTCCTCAGTTGCTTTAAGTTCATGTCCAGTGGCTTAACTTTCCTTTGGGCTGCGGCATTAAGCTGTAGTCATGAGTGACTTTTATAAATGGAGACCATGTGTGGTTGTATCCTGTCTTTATGTGGCCATGTCCGCTGTGTGGGCTGTGGATGTATTCAAGTGTGGATTGTTAGACCTCTTAGAAAGAAGCTGCCCATGGTTCATCTCTTCCTTTGAGACAGAATCTCTAGCTGTGGCCGGCCTGGGACTCACTCTATAGACTAGGCCAGTTTGAACTCACAGAGATTGTCTCTGTGTCACTGAAGGTATGTGCTTTCTTTTGTTTCGTTTTTCTTTTTTTTTTTTTTGAGGTGTGTTGTTACTCAGCCCAGACTGAAACTTGGACTGAGGTAGCCCTCCTGCTTCTGTTTCCCAAGTGCCAGCCAGGACTAAGTACATAGCACCACATCCAGTTCGCAGCTTTCTGACTAAACTCGTCATAGACTGGTTTTAAAATTGTGTTTTGCTCAGGCATCTACATTAAAATATAAAGCAGGAGTGGGAGAGATGGCTCGGCACGTGACCTGAGTTCACTTCCCAGCACCAAGTCAGGAATCTCACAATGACCTAAAGCTGCAGCTCCAGGGGATCTGACACCTTTGGCCTCCAATGAAACCTGTACTTACATGTGCAAACACATACACAGGCACACTTACATATAATTAAAATGAATAAAATTTAACCTAAAAAAGTTAATAAAAAAATGTAAGGCTGGGCCTCCTGCCGTGTACCTGTGGTCCATATCTTGAGAGGTAGAGGCAAAGGGGGTCAGGCTCATCTTCACCTACTTAGTGAGTTAGAGGCTATCCTGGGCTACATGAAATTCTGTTTCAAACAAAACAAAAGGCATAAATACGGTTTTAGTTTTTTGTATTGAGGCTAGAGAGATGGCTCAAGGGTTAAGAGCACTTGCTGCTCTTCCCAAGCACTAAGTTCAGTTCCCAGCACCCAGTAGCTCACAGGAGCCTATAACTCCACTCACTTCCAGGGGTCCCATCTCCTTTTCTGGCTTCAGTGAATACCCACATAATGTGACACACAAACACACATGCATATAAATAAAAACAGATACACAGGTTTAAAAATATGGCGGTGCTGGGGGTTGACTCAGAGCATTGTATATGATAGGCTATAGTGTGGGCCCTGAAAAACAAGTGCTTTTATGTTTTGTTTTGTTTTGTTTTGTTTTGTTTGGCTTTTCAAGGCAAGGTTTCTTGTGAAGCCCTGGCTGTCCTGGAACTCATTCTGTAGACTAGGTTGACCTTGAACTCATAGAGATCCACCTGTCTCTGCCTCCTGAGTGCTGGGACTAAAGCCATGCACCACCACTGCCAGCTGAGGTATAAGTTCTGTGTCACAAAATTTACAACACTTGTATTGTTTTTTTGTTTTTTTGACACTTTTTGTTTTGTCTCAGACATGGTCTGACTTTGAAGTTTTAACTAACCTGGAACTCACCATATAGATCAGGCTAGCCTGGAACTCTGCCTCCAGAGTGTTGGTATTAAAGGTGTATGTCTTCGTGCCCACCTGATTTTTTCCATTTTCTTTTTTTATATAGAGTCTATTATGTAGTCCTGTCTATTGGCTATCCTGGAATTCATTATATATATCAGGCTGGCCTGTCTCTGCCTACCATGTGTGGCCTGACTGATTTATTTTAAAAGATTTGTGTATGTGTGTGTGTGTATGTATGTATGTATGTATTTTATATATGTGAGTACTCTATTGCTGTCTTCAGACACACCAGAACAGGGCATCGGTCTCATTATAGATGGTTTTGAACCACCATGTCATTGCTGGGAATTAAACATAGGACCTCTGGAAGAGCAGTCAGTGCTCTTAACCACTGAGCCATCTCTCCAGTCTGGCCAGACTGATTTTTGACAAATTTATGTAGTCATCAGAACTTACCCCTCACCCTTCCTGAGCATGAGCTTGTTTCCACCTCCTCAGTAAAATCTTTTGTCATCTTGAGGTGAATGAAAACATGTTTCAACACATTTCTGGCTGGAAAGTCTGTGTTGGCATCTTTTGTTCTTCATTGCTGAAACACTATTTGAAACAGATAAGTTGTTACCTTGGAGTGTAATGGAAGGTGGTTTCTGAAGACCATGAAAGCAGAGCCGGTGACTCCGGAGTGGGGGAGGGTGTACGTGGGTGCTGGGCAGAATACCCTAAGACCAACCCTGCTAGCCCTGACCTAGGCTCACCTCTCAGGGCTCTGTGTTCATAACTGAAGATGGCAGTGTATCCCTTAGTGCCCTCCTCTGGCCAGGCTATGCTCCCTGGCTCCTGACTCCATGTGGAACCATCTTATCTTAGAGTCAGAGGGCAAGCCCTTGCTCCAGGTTGGCAGCTGCTTAGGTCTAAAGCCTTTTGGTTGGCTTTCAGACGAAAATCAACTCCGCATTCAACTCTCTTCCTTGTGAAATAGACTTAGTAATTACCACTCAAGGTATTTATTCCTCTGTGCTGGGCATGTCAGGACCCAAGAGATTGCTATTGCAGCTATTGTAGGCTGGTGAATTTAGTAGCCAAATCTATTTAAGGAATTGCCTTAATTATTTCATTCTCTTTTAAATTTTAGGCTTTATTACAGAAGTGTTGCCAATATGTCTGTAATAAAGGGTTTGGTTTGTATTTTAGGACATCTGGAATCCAGTGTTCTAGTGATTTAAGTGCTTATGTGTTCATTTCCCCGTAGGAAACCCAGGTTGACAAGAACTCAAAGTGCCTTTTCTCCGGTCTCCTTCAGCCCCTTGTTCACAGGTAAGGATCCTGTCTTTCTCTCCTCTGATGACTGAAAGTAGGAGTGTCCTGAGACCTCTCAGGAAATAACCCTTGCACAGCATTTCTTGGGGGAGCTTCAGTCTCCTCTCTGGCTGTCTACAATGATTTCCTTCATCCCATGCCCCTGGGTTTGGGGATGTTTTTCTGGCATGTGGAGTGTGCTCTGATTTCAGATCCATTACACTGGAAGGTAAAGGCTGCTTGTTAATAGGGTAGCCCTAGCAGTTACATAGTTTAATAAATTAAAGACAAGAATTACTAAGATATAAGCTTGCAGTGCATAAGAGACTCTTCCAAAGTTGTAATTCTTGTCCCAGCTTCCAAGGAAGTTCATAGATTATTTAATAAAAAATGACCCATGAGTGTCTGGTTAGGTTTAAAGACTTAGGGCACGGGGATGGCGTGAGCTCTTGTCTTAGCATTTTAGGGCCCGGCAGCGCTGGCAGCTGTTAGTGCTCTTCACTGAGTCTAATTTAAGGCTGTCCTCTTGAGGCAGGGAACACAGTTGCTAAAGTAAGGAGGCTAGTCAGAGAGGATGCACCTAACCCTCAAGAGACTGGAGGCCCAGGGAGTTTAGAGGTCAGGTGGGGTGTGGGGGGACATCCACGTGGAGATGGGGAGGAGGTATGGAATGTGGAACAGTCAGAGGGTGGATGGGGGTGTATGTGAATAAAATATGGAGTGTAAATAAATAGAGTTAGAAGGCTGTTGAGTGTCTTGGTAATGGGTCACTGCCGTACCATCTCATATTATGGGAATTCTTTAGAATGGGACCTGTTCTGTTTGTCATGTGTGAAGCTCCTGCTTGAGTAGAAGCTCTAAAAGGTCTTTTTCACATTGTCTCAAATCTGAGAAGCCCTTTACAAAATAGTCTTTTGTTGGGTGTGGTAACCTACCCCTGTAATTCTACCACTTGGGAGGCAGAGAGAGGAGGACTGCAAAGTTTAAAGCCAGTAGAGAGTTCAGGCCAATCAATCAGAGCTGTAGAGTGAGACCCTATCTAAAAAAACTAACTAATTAATTAACCAAATTTAAAACGCTAATCTTTAACTCCTTTGAATATTGTGGTCCTTATAAAGGTGATTTAGAAGAATTATGATTTAGAATGGACATTTCCAGACCAGTGGTTCCCCAACTGTGTAGGTTCCAGTGAGTTGTTAAAACAGATGCCATCTTATAGACATTTACTGTAGTTGGTCCCCATAAACAGAATTGCTTATCTTATTGGCTACATACTTTTCTAGTTTATAGTTGTTCCTCTTTTGGAGCATATAGATTTTAGTTTCAGGTTAAGGCAGAGCCTTAGCACCTATAAGTGATATCATAGACTTTCTAAAATGGATTCTTGTCCAGGCCTGTTAGACACTTCTCTGTTCAAAGCACTGAGGCTAACAGCAGTCCACGGCTCACTTCCTAGAACTTCCATAGGTGACTAGTTTTGTTTAAGGTCCAAGCGGGCTTCAAATGTGTAGCAGAGGCTGGCCTTGAACTCCTCCCATCTCTATCCCCTTATTTTTTGGTTTAAAGGAATACACTGCCAGGCTACACAGCAGTTCTTTGTTTTTAAACATTTAGTGCATGTGCATGCATATGTGTATGTCACAACAAATATGTGGAAGCCAGAGGACAGTTGTAGGAGTTGAACTTGGGTCTTCTGGTTTGGAGGCAAGCACTTTGTATGCCAAGCCTCCTCCCTGGCCCTTCCTCTCAGCTGACATGTTCGTGTCCATATGGCATAATGCAAACCACTTTCCTTGCTCCACACTATCGTGAAAGTCTGCAAAAACGGTATGGTTTTATTTGATAAAAAAAGATTCCTTGTCAGAATTAGAGCCCCTGTTCAAGGTAAGTCAGTAACAGAGCACTGGACAGCTTTCTCACTGTCAGGCCAAGCTAATGCTTTTCTCTTAAGCAAACCTGACCCTTGGTATGGTAAAGAAAAGATAGGACTTTAATTTTAAAAAAAATTTATTCGCCGGGCGGTTGTGGCGCACGCCTTTAATCCCAGCACTTGGGAGGCGGAGGCAGGAGGATTTCTGAGTTCGAGGCCAGCCTGGTCTACAAAGTGAGTTCCAGGACAGCCAGGGCTACACAGAGAAACCCTGTCTCGAAAAACCAAAAAAAAAAAAAAAAAAAAAATTTATTCTACGTGTATGGGTATTTTGTCTACATCTGTGTGCCACTCATGTGCCTGGTGCCTGTGGAGGCTACAAGAGGCCATCAGATACCCTGGAATTGGAATTATGGATGGGTGTGAGCTACTGTGTGGCTGCTGAGAACTAAATCTTGGTCCTTTGGAAGAGTGTCCAATGCTTTTAACCCCTGAGCCATCTCTCTAACCCTGGAATAAAACGATTAATTTTTTAAAAAAAAATATTATTTTATGCTTCTTTATTTACATTTTGTTTATTGAATGTGTGCCAAATCATTCATTTGGAGGTCAGAGGACACTTATCAAGAGTCAGTTCTTTTTTCCACCATACGGGGCTTGGGGATTGAATTTAGAGTATCAGCTTTGTTAGCAAGTTCCTTTTTCTACTGAACCATACTACCATCCCTATTTTTCTTTATGTAGATGAGTTAGTTTGCATACATGTGTATTCTGTGTGTGTGCCTGGTGCCTGCAGAGGCCAGAAGAGGGCACTGAATGTCCTGGAACTAGAGTTTAGGGTGGCTGTGAGCCACTGTGGGGGTGTGGGAAAACAATGTGGATCTGCTCAAGAGTAGCAAGGCTCCTGACCTCTGAGTCCCTCACTAACCCACAACAGCTGAACTTTTTTTTTGCTTTTGCTTTTTTTAAAGACAAATCCTGTCTCTGTGTAGCCCTGGCTGTTCTGGAACTCTATCTGTAGACCAAGCTGCCAGTCTTGAACTCACAGAGATCCTCCTGTCTCTGCCTCACAAGTACTGGGATTAAAGGTGTGTGCACCACAATCCAGCAACAACTAGATTTTAAGACAATTGGTGTTCAGGGTAATTCCAGCCAGGAGAGCTTAGAGACCCTCTGCCCTCAGGCCCCCCTTGCTTAGGGACCCTCTGCCCTCGGGCCCCCCTTGCTTAGGGACCCTCTGCCCTCGGATCCCCCTTGCTTAGGGACCCTCTGCCCTCGGGCCCCCTTGCTTAGGGACCCTCTGCCCTCGGGCCCCCCTTGCTTAGGGACCCTCTGCCCTCGGGCCCCCCCTTGCTTAGGGACCCTCTGCCCTCGGGCCCCTCTTGTTTAGGGACCCTCTGCCCTCGGGTCCCCCCTTGCTTAGGGACCCTCTGCCCTCGGGCCCCCCTTGCTTAGGGACCCTCTGCCCTCGGATCCCCCTTGCTTAGGGACCCTCTGCCCTCGGGCCCCCTTGCTTAGGGACCCTCTGCCCTCGGATCCCCCTTGCTTAGGGACCCTCTGCCCTCGGGCCCCCTTGCTTAGGGACCCTCTGCCCTCGGATCCCCCTTGCTTAGGGACCCTCTGCCCTCGGGCCCCCCCCTTGCTTAGGGACCCTCTGCCCTCGGATCCCCCTTGCTTAGGGACCCTCTGCCCTCGGGCCCCCTTGCTTAGGGACCCTCTGCCCTCGGGCCCCCTTGCTTGCCCTTTGTCTCCCTGTCCTTTTGGCCTCAGCTTTGGATTTGTGCTTCTGTAACATGCTTGCTGTGTGCATCCCTCAGGTGAGACAGTGTCGCTTGTGGACGTGGACATTTCTCAGCGGGGCCTGACCTCTCCACACCCTCCAACTCCCCCTCCTCCTCCAAGAAGAAGCCTCAGCCTCCTAGGTATAGTCTCTAACCCACCCTCTTGCCATCTTGCCCTGTAGGGAGGGTGAGCTCTAGGGACTTGCTGTTTGGTCAGGGGCCAGAGAAGGTTAAGGCTTTCTATTGATGGCCCAATTATTTCCCGTCCCTTTCTCTACACCCTTGTCAGTTCCGTAGACACTTAGGTGGGCGGGCACCTTATTTGCATGTCCATGTGTTGAGTAGCTTCACATGTACCTTACCTTCAGTCTGTGGCTACTGAGCTGCTTTAGGAGTACCCTCACTCCTGCTTTCTAAGCCAAGCAGAGCTCATTAGGATGACTTGCCCGTGCATAAGATAGCATGAAGGCCAGGCTACCTTGCCCCAGAGGGCAGCCTGAAATCCTTCCTCCTCTGCCTTCCTCGCTGTTGTGTGCTCATTTTGCTGAACCTCTTGCTTTTGTTCTCTTGTAGATGATATCAGTGGGACGCTGCCTACATCTGTCCTTGTGGCTCCGATGGGGTCTTCCTTGCAGTCTTTCCCCCTACCTCCGCCTCCTCCACCCCACGCCCCAGGTTAGCTTAGCTTAGAGCCAAGACTCGTAAGAGTGTAAGGACGGGAGAAGTCTACTTATGGAAATTACAACTTAGGAGAAAGCCTCAGTCTTTATCCCCTTGGTTGGGCTAGAACTTGAAAATGAGTCTTGAGAACTTTTTTTTCTCTAACCTGTTTCCTTATGGAAGTAAATCTTACTTTTCTTAGAAATAAAAGCCTGGGATTTCTGGTTCTGCTTTTGCAGTCCCTGAGGAGATATCACTTAAGAAATTGCCTTGATGTCAGTTCAGTGAAAAGGCTTACTATGTTGCTGGTTATCAAAGTTGTGTGGTTTTTTTCCCTAAGCTTTTGGTATTTACTGCAGCCTTGTAAATAAGTACCGAGCACTTAGTAGCCCATACCAGCCTCCAGTGCCCAAGGAATAAAATGAATGAAATCAGCATTCTTTTCTACTTGCCTGGCAAAAATCATTACTCTCCCTGGGCAAGTAAGCGAGTCACTATTTCCAAGGCTGCTTTACCGGCACTTCACTTCGAGGTGGGAGAAGTTGGAACCGCTCTAGGCTGGTGAAGCCCCTGAAGTAGTCACCTTAGTCAGGTTAGTGAGCAGCTCCCCACTGCTTTCCTGGGGTCGAATGCCCCCACTCATCCTTCACGGCTTACACGAGCTCACGCGGCTTTTCGTTCCAGCCCATCCAGCTCTTCCCCACTGCTTTGGCTCCTACCCTCTCAGCTTAGCTTCTAATGCCTTGCCCCTCTTCAGTTAGCATCTTTCCGGGGAAGGGAAGTCTGCCTGTGGGTTGGAGCAGTGCGGATAAACAAGTGGTCTCCATTCTCTTGCCCTGCAGATGCATTTCCCCGCATTGCTCCCATCAGAGCATCGGAGCCCCTGCACAGCCAGCCCCCCCAGCACCTCCAGTGTCCCCTCTACCGACCCGACTCGAGCAGCTTCGCAGCCAGCCTTCGAGAGCTGGAAAAGGTAGGGATGCTTGAGGGCTGGCAGCTCCCCTTTCCTCCCACACCTGAGCTCTGTCTGTGCTGTCCTTACTGGTCTTAGAGGAAGAGGAGTTTCTGTGCTTCCACATTCACAGTGGCTAGACAGTAGGCTATTGTTCATTTCACAGGAAATGTAAGAAGACTGAATTTGGGTGGGAAAAAGTTAGACACAATGGAGGAGGATTGCCGAGAAGTATTTGGAATAGTATAAGGTTGTTTAACTAGGTAACTGACCCAGTTCCTTCTGGTTCTTACAGGACCACTGGTAATGAGATGTAGGATTGGTCCTCTGGTTCAGAGTAAAAATGTAAGGAGCCCGGTGCTCTCCGCTATGGTCCGCCCAAGTGTTAATGGCTTTTACCTTCTCAGATATTTTGGAGAATGGGAGAAATCTCCCCTGGTAAGACAGATTGTGTCCAGGATGTTGGCATTTCTCTGTTAACTATGTTAGTATTTTCTGTCTTTTATAGTGTGGCTGGTATTGGGGACCTATGAATTGGGAAGATGCAGAGATGAAACTGAAAGGGAAGCCAGATGGTTCTTTCCTGGTACGAGACAGCTCTGATCCTCGGTATATCCTGAGCCTCAGCTTCCGATCACAGGGTGTCACCCATCACACTAGAATGGAACACTATAGAGGTGAGAGTTGCTGCCTAGGAAAGTCTTTCCTCCACCTTGGCTTTTCCTACCTTTGCTGAGGTAGTCTAGTCCCCTGCTCTCCCTTTAAAATTGCATTATTTTTGTGAGTGGGCCTGAGTGTATGTATATGTACCACTTGAAGAGGGTATTAAGCCTCCTGGAGCTGGAATCATCAGCAGTTATGAGTGCTAGGCACCACCCCTGCAAAATATTCTTATCTTCTAAGCTAGCTCTCCAGTCAGTCAGTCAGTCAGTCAGTCAGTCTGTCTGTCTGTCTGTCTGTCTGTCTGTCTGTTTGTGTGTGTATCTGCCTGCCTGCCTGCCTGCCTGCCTGCCTGCCTGTCTATCTCTCTGTTTGTGGATATGTGGGGAGTGCTGTTTGTGTGAGGGGGTGGATAAGTACAGGGATGTACATGCTGCAGGAGGGTACCTGCAAAGTTAGAGGACACCATGGATATCTTGAATGTGGGTCTGTACCTTTTACCTTGAGACAGACTCTCTTGTTCACTGGTGCAGCATATACCAGCATAGTTGGCCAGAGCTTCTAGGAAGTTTCTTTTTTTGGGGGGGAGGGGTTCAGGGGGGTTGAGACAGGGTTTCTCTGTGTAGCCCTGTATTGAAACTCACTCTGTAGACCAGGCTGGCCTCGAACTCAGAAATTCGACTGCCTCTGCTTCCCAAATGCTGGGATTAAAGGCGTGCGCCACCACTGCCCAGCTTTTCTAGGGAGTTTCTTACCCCTGCCTCCCATCTTGCCATAGGAATGCTGGAAACATGGGCTTTTGTGGTACCATACCAGCTTTCCATGGATTCTGGGGATCCAAACTCAGGTCCTTATGTTTGTACTGATCCATCTTCCTAATCCTTGTTTGCTTATTTGTTTGTTTGAGATAGGATCTCATGTAACCCAGGCTTTGAACTGTATAAGACTGGATTTGAACTGATTCTTATCCCTGCCCAAGATTTAGTTCTTTATATAAAAGTAGCAGACATATTCATCTTAGCATGCAAATTGTTTTCATCTTTAATAAATAGTAAAATTATATATGTTCTATATAATTTAAAAAAAAAATAGGGCTGGAGAGATGGCTTAGACGTTAAGAGCACTGACGGCTCTTCCGAAGGTCCTGAGCTCAAATCCCAGCAACCAAAAGGTGACTTACAACCATCCGTAATGAGATCTGATGCCCTCTTCTGGTGTGTCTGAAGACAGCTACAGTGTACTTACATATAATAATAAATAAATCCATTAAAAAAAAAAAAGCTGGGCAGTGGTGGCGCAAGACTTTAATCTGAGTACTTGGGAGGCAGAGGCAGGCAGATTTCTGAGTTCAAGGCCAGCCTGGTCTACAGAGTGAGTTCCAGGACAGCAAGGGTTACACAGAGAAACCCTGTCTCCAAAAAAAAAAAAAGTATTCATCTACCATTCCCAGAGTTTAGTCAATTATTAATCTGTGTTAACAAAATAGCTCATTCTGAAATGCTGCATTTTGTATTTGGTTTATCTGTGATTCTGCTTCTTTGGAGCAGCAGAAAAATTGGCGGCGTTGGTTTCTTACCACATCCCACTTCCAACAGTTACCTAATCCATGGTTTTTTATTATTATTATTGTTATTACTATTAAGATTTGTTTTTATTTTGGGGGTGTGTACATGTATGTGTATGTCCCACGTGTGTATTGGTACCCATGGAGGCTACAGGAAGGCATCAGATTCCCAAGAACTGGAATTACAACCAGTTGTGAGCCACCTGACATGGATGCTGGGACCTGAACTTTGGTCCTTTGGGAGAGCAGCAAGTGTTCTTAACCACCAAGGCATCTTCCAGCCCAATTCATGGCTGCTCCTTCTGCTGCTGCAGCTTCTTTCCTCCTCCTCCTCCTCCTCCTCTTCCTCCTCCTCCTCCTCTTCCTTCTCTTCCTCCTCCTCTTCCTCCTCCTCCTCCTCTTCCTCTTCCTCCTCCTCCTCCTCTTCCTCCTCCTTTTCCTCCTCCTCCTCTTCCTCCTCCTCCTCTTCCTCCTCCTCCTCCTCTTCCTCCTCTTCCTCCTCCTCTTCCTCCTCCTCCTCCTCTTCCTCTTCCTCCTCCTCCTCCTCTTCCTCCTCCTTTTCCTCCTCCTCCTCTTCCTCCTCCTCCTCCTCCTCTTCCTCCTCTTCCTCCTCCTCTTCCGCCTCTTCCTCCTCCTCCTCCTCATTTTGTTTTGTTTTGTTTTTTTAATCTGTTTCCCAAGATAGGCCTCTGTCTCTAGAGTGCTGGGGTTAAAGGTGTACACCACTTGGGTGATTTAATGACTTCTTAAAGTTTTTCTACATATGATCTTTTTTTTGCCTATGAAATTTTACATGCAACCCAGGTGTCTAGGTATATAAAACATTTTCTGAAAATAAATCACAAAAAATTATTTTTGTCTTTATTTACTTTTCATTCTGTGAGACAGGGTTTCTCTCTGTAGACCAGGCTAGCCTAGAACTCAGAGGTCCGCCTGATTCTGCCCCATGAGTGATACGATTAGAAGCATGCACCAACATGCCCGGCTTTTTTTTTTTTTTTTAATTTAATTTTTTGTTTGTTTTTTTGTTTTTGTATTTTCTAGACAGGTTTTCTCTGTGTAGCCCTTGCTACCCTGGAACTCACTCTGTAGACCAGGCTGGCCTCGAACTCAGAAATCCGTCTGCCTCTGCCTCCCAAGTGCTGGGATTTCTGGCATGTGCCACCACCGCCTGGCTTAGATGAATACTTACTTGTTAGGTTCCTGATAGGTGAGGGAGTAAGAGCCCTCCTCCCAAGTCCTGTCCCAGTGGCTCTTTGATTATAAGGGCCTTTCTTTTTAGCCAAATAGGGTGTTTAGTAGAAAGAGGCTTTGTTCCTGGTACTTGTTGGCAGTGGGACATACCTGCATCATTTTCAGTGATTCTGTAAGAGTAGCTGCAGAGACTCAGTTCCCTGAAGTGATTAGGTACTCCAAATTGTGTTCTTTTGTGGGTGATTCTTTCGGAATCTAGGATTAAGTCACAGGAGGTCAGATTCCCTTTTGCCTTTGGAACTCTGGAGTTTGAGGTAGAAACTTCACAATGTTCTGGGCATGGGGAAGAAAGGAAGACTTAGTTTGCTTTCCCTGTGCCTGTCCTGCAAGAGTGAGGACCTAAAGAGTGATTGGTATGCACTCTGGAAGGCTTAGATCTGAGAGCACTCGTTTTCACTATGGGTCCTCTCACATCCTTTATAGTATGTGCGTCTTCATTATATGGCAGGTAAATGAATGTAGCATTTATAAATACAAATGTGGGAAGTAAGTCATTTAAGGAGTAGTATACATATGGAAAAGAAAATCCTTATTTTTTCAATTTAATTATTTGTTTTTTTTTTTTTTCGAGACAGGGTTTCTCTGTGTAGCCCTGGCTGTCCTGGAACTCACTTTGTAGACCAGGCTGGCCTCGAACTCAGAAATCCTCCTGCCTCTGCCTCCCAAGTGCTGGGATTAAAGGCGTGCGCCACCACCGCCCGGCTAATTATTTGTTTTTTAAAATTACTTTTAATTCATGCATTTTGTGAATGCATGTGTTCAAACGTGTGTAGGCCACCACATGTGTATAGTAGACAGGAAACCTGAGGGAGGAATTGGTTCTTTCCTTCTACTATGTTGGTTCTAGGGCAAGGACTCAGGATCATCTTTGCTAGCAAGCACCTTTACATACTTGCTGGCCTCTCTAAATTTTTTTGAGATCTTTATTTTTCTTTTGTTGGTTTGTTTTATTTTTGGTTTTTCAAGACAGGATGTCTCTGTGTATTCTTGGCTATCCTGGAACTCAGTCTATAGACCAGACTTGTCTTGACCTCATGGAGATCTGCCTATCTCTACCTATAGAGTGCTTTGGGATTAAAGGTGTGTGCCACTACCATCCCCCAAAATTTGAGATAAAAATAGTTTAAAATTTAATGTTTAAGAATTTAGTTATTTCTGGGCAGTGGTGGTGCATGCCTTTAATCCCAGCGCTTGGGAGACAGAGGCAAGTGGATTTCTGAGTCCGAGGCCAGACTGGTCTACAGAGTGAGTTCCAGGACAGCCAGGACTATGTAGAGAAACCCTGTCTCAAAAAAAAAAAAAAAAGAATTTAGTTATTAAAAAAAATTAAAATGTTCATTTGGGCAGTGGTGATGCATGCCTTTAATCTCAGTACTAGGAAGGCAGAAGCAGGTTAATGTCTGAGTTCGAGGCCAAAACTACAAGTTCCAGGACAGCCAAAACTACCCAAAGAAACTAGGTCTCAAAAAAACCAAACAACAACAACAACAAAACACAAACAAAAAATTAAAATGTTCAAAGCAGCCTCTCAGATCATTGAGGGTTTTTTTTTGTTTTCTTTTCTTTCTTTTTAACTTTTAGGGTTTTGCTACCTAGCCCAGTCTGTCCTCTATCTTGGATCTCCCTACCTTAGACTCCTGAGTGCCCTGAAGACAGGAATGTGTTATCACACCCCACCAAAAAAGTTTGTAAATTTACTCTTCATTTTCCATTCCAGGAACTTTCAGCTTATGGTGCCATCCCAAGTTTGAGGATCGCTGTCAGTCAGTGGTGGAGTTCATTAAGAGAGCCATCATGCACTCCAAGAATGGGAAATTTCTCTATTTCCTGAGATCTAGGGTCCCAGGTAAAATTGTAGTTACAGTAATTTTTTATTGTTGCTTTAAGACAGGGCCTTACTCCTGTATTTCAGGACTTGCATTTCTATATAGCCCAAGCTGTCCTCTTGCCTCAGCCTCCTGCTAGTTACATTAATTATTAAACCCAAGTAGGATATGATATCCTACCAGAATGTTTCAGTCCCCAAACAATGGCCACATCTAAAACTGTTTGTCCTTGCTATCGGAGCAACCACTTCTCTGCAGAGTCTAGTGACTAATGCCAGCCCTTGTTCATTAATCCTACAATGTTCTAAAGAACGATTTCTGTTTCTCTGACCACATGAATAAGAAAATTGTTCCCATCTCTGAAGCCCAGGCGTCGTGTGACATTTGACATCGAGGTGGCTCCTTGCTGCTATTACAGGCTTCTTAACTCTTATTGTAAAACCGGGCAGTGTGAGCTCTCCCGGCATTTCCCAGGGACAGGGATGTGAGAGTGGACTCACAGAAGGGCAGTGGAGAGTGGGTCTGCAGGCTGGGTGCACTGTAGTTTATTAAGCAATGCCTGCCATAGTGTGCTAGCTGACAAAGAGGAGTGGTTTGTTGTTGTTTGGTATATTGACATCTCCACTGTGTTGAAAAACAGAGACTTCTCTCCGTGTGGGAGCACTATCCTGGTCTTGACCTCACTAGTGAGATCACATAGTCAACCAGCCCACTCAGGAAGGTATCTGCCTGGTCTCTGTCAGAGGAGGTGAAGGAGTGGGTTAGAAGAGCTTGGTTTTTAGCACTAGGTGAGGAAAACTGACAAGCACATTTATGTGAGGAATCTATAGGATGCAAACAACTTAAAGTGAGAGCTTCATGCTTCACTTTGAATCAAATCAGCTTCCTGAGCAGGGTGCCAAGAAATTGCTCTAAAATGTAGGAGTTGCTGGGGAGCCTCGGGCAGAACATCAGGAACAGGATTGGGCCAGGTGACAGTGATGTTTGTATAATGTTGGTGATTTAAATAAGGCACGACAGGGTGTGAACTGTATTAATTCTCACTTCATTTGGTATTTGCTGCAGTGCTGCCAACACCATTGGGGCTCATGTGTTTGTCTTAGTTGAAGAAAAGTGTTAGAATTCTTCATGCGATTGATTCTGCTTAGCAAATTTTAACATTTGTGGATATGATGGATATTTATTTAACAAACATTTATTTGTAACTCAGTATAAAAAGTAAGCTAGTTGATGCCCTGAGGGAACTCACAGCCTTAAGGAAGGGATGATAGAAAGACAAAGTGATTTGCAGGGACCAGAGGATGAGCTCTGCTTGTTGGTGGTCTGGACAGCTCTCAGTAAGGTGTCTCGTTACTCTGGAGCTTCTCTGCTTGCAGAACATTGAGAGTCTTGGCAGAGTCTTAGGCTCCGCCAGGACAGCTCTTTTTATCCCACAACTGTACTTTATCTTCAGAAATTTCCGCTAAGATTTCTAATATTATACACGGGTTAGAGTTTGTACTATTGGCTTCTGTTTATTGAATGCCTACTAAGAGAAGGTCAAGTTTCTAATTTAAATATCTCTTAATTCTTAATAAGAACTCAAAGTTAACTAATTGATTAATTAGTTTATTAAAATTGTAGATAATATTGACAGGGCATTTAGCTTAGTTCCCCAGATTCAGTCCTTACACAGCCCAGCGTCTTGGACAAGCTCTGAAGTGGAACCACATTCTTGGCTGTCTATTTTTTTTTCTCTGTATTTTATTTGCTTTGGGAGGTGGTGTCTTGTGTATCCCAGGCTGGCTTCAAGTATACTCTCTAGGTGACACTGAGCTTCTGAACTCAGCACTTAATATGTAGGCTAGACTAGTCCTGAACTTGTGGCAATTTCCCTGCCTTAGCCTCCTAAGTACTGGAATTATAGGTGTAAACTGCTATACCTTGCAGTGACAAAATTTTAAATTTATCCAGTTCAGTGCAATCCAATGAGATCTTGTTGCAAGGATATTTTTAAATAAAAAAATCGTTCTGCCTGGAATTAACCTGTCGTAACCTCCATGGTTATGATATGGTTCTCTGAATTTCCTGTGAAATCATTATTCTATCCAAAGGGTTGGCTGGTCCAGTTTGGATGTTTTGTGGAGAAGGAAGTAACCATACCAGTTCCTAGGTATAAGTGAAAACCATGCTTTCAGGCCTCAAGCACTGCCAACCACTGCACACCCTTCCATCAGACTCCCTTCTGTTTACTTGTTTTTTTTGTTTTGTTTTTTGGCAATGTCATGAAGCTCTTACTGGTCTCAAACTGACTATATAGCTGAGGGAGACCTTGAACTCCTGCCTCCACCTCTCCAGTGCTGGCATAGGTGTGCGTTTTTCATTTTTCTATTATCAACACTGGGATTATTGAAATACCTTTCCCTATACCCTAAAATTTAGTCTTACATCATTTTACAAGTTTGATGTCTTTTAAATCTCTCTGAGTGAAGATCTTTCTATAGCTCTGGCTTTCCTAGAACTCACTAGACCAGGCTGGCCTCTCAAACTCAGAGATTCACCAGCCTCTGTGCTACCCCATTCCCACCTGCCCTGTCCCCAATTTTGGTATTAAAGGCATGTACCACTGCACTCAACTTTAAATCTCTTTAATTTGTAAATGTTTTTGTTTTTTAATTTTATTTAGATTTATTTATTTTATTTGTATCACTGTTTACCTGAATGGGTCTTCCTGCCTCAGTTAAAATCATCAAGTGTACTTTACACAGCCATGCTTAAGGCATTCCCAGTGATTATAGATCTGTTAAATGACCATGCTGACTATCACAACTCCACCTCTTGCCCTTTATAGGCTCATGGCCATGTTATATTGTATATTATATGTTATATGTTATGTTATATATTATATATTATATACTATATATTATATATTCTAACTGACTTTAAAGGTCCCCATTGTCTTTAACAATTTCATCTTTTTTGGTTTTTCAAGACAGGGTTTCTCTGTGCATCTCTGGCTGCTCTGGAGCTCATTCTGTAGACCAGGTTGACCTTGAACTCACAGAGACCCACTGCCTCTGCGAGTGTTGGGGTTAAAGGCATGTGCCGCTGCCCAGCCAATTTCATCTTCTTTTTAATTAAAAAAATATTGCATTTATTTATTTGTGCATATGTGTGTACATTTGTGTACCTAGTGCTCATGAACAGTCAGAGGACAACTTACTGGAGTTGTCCTCCTTCCACCATGTGGGCTCTGGAGATTGAATTCAGGCAGTCGGGCTTGAATTCAAGTGTCTTTATCCAGAGCCACCTTGCTGACCCATTACCAGCTTTCTAAAAAGTCCAAGGTCTTAACTATGAGTTTCTATAGAATCAAACAAGCTATACAGTTCCAACTTTGAAGGGTCCTGGGGGCCCGTGAGCTTAGACTGTCTTTTAAAATGAACCCAGGTCTTCACAAGATGGACCTCAAAGGGCCGAGCTTTCCCTCAGGATTCCTTCCTGTTGTGTTAGTGAAGACAGGAGATCTCTCTTTATGGTGCTAGTTTCTTTAACAGTTACCGCTACTTTCTCAGCATTGGCCTGAATGCCTTCTTGTTTTGAAATTTCCTTTCCCGAACAAATTAGTCCATTAGGTTTCCACTTTCTCAGGTTCTCAAGATGTAAACAGAATGTAAATTTCTTGGCTAAAATAGCACATTAATGGCCTCTAGCCCAGTTCCTGATGGAATCCTTGTTCCCTCTGAACCCTCATGAGTAGATCCCCACTGTCCCAGTGTTCGTGCAGTCTGAGTCTCCACAAGAACGGCCAGTGCTTCTAGCACTCACAAGCTTTTTAAATGTACTGTTCCAAATTCTTGTACATTTTAGCCACAAAATAGTTTCAGTGGCCTAAGACCCATATAATCAGTTTTTCAGTGTCCCTACTCCTGGTGCCGGTTTCTAACTTAGTTTCTTGTTGCTTTACCAGAGAACCTGGGTTCCATTTCCAGCACCTACATGACACTTACCAGTTGTCTGTAAATTCTAGTTCTGAGGGACCCAGTTCCTTATTCTGACCTTCTCAGGTCATATGTGCATGCAGTGCTCTTACATACATGCAGGCAAAACACTCATACACATAGAATAAAAATGAATAATGAGCTGGGCGGTGGTGGTACACACCTTTAAACCCAGCACTTGGGAGGCAGAGATAGGCGGATTTCTGAGTTCGAGGCCAGCCTGGTCTATAGAGTGAGTTCCAGGACAGTCAGAGCTACACAGAGAAACTCTGTCTTGAAAAACAACAACAACAACAACCAAACAAACAAAAAAATAATAATGTATTTTAAAAGAGTGCATGATGCTCTTGTAGAGGACTCAGTTGGTTCCTAGCACCCACATCAGGTGGCTCCCAGCTGCCCAGAATTCCATCTCAGGGATCCAGTTCTGTTGTATGGGTTCTCTGGGTGCATGTGCACCTACATACAGTTAAATAACTAAAAGTGAGTTCTAGACCACCTAGTGAGACCCTAGCTCAAAACAAACAAAACCCCCAAACTAAATAAAAATACTATAAAGTAAAAAACAACTTAAGAGAGAAAAGGCTAATTTTCCCTTTGAAAGTTTTATTTTTATTTTATGTGTGTCCTAATTAGGTGGTTATTGTGTTGAAACACCATGATCAAAAGCAACCTGGGGAGCAAAGAGTTTAATTTGACTTACCTATCCTGAGTCACATAGTCCACTGAAGGAAGTCAAGGCAGGACTCAAACCAGGTGAGAACCTGGAGGCAGGAGCTGATGCAGAGGCCATGAAGGAGTGCTGCTTACTAACTTGCTCCCTGTAGCTTACTCAACCTGATTTTTTAAAAATATTTATTTATTTTATGTATATGAGTACATTTTTGCTGTCTTCAGACACACCAGAAGAGGGCATTGGATTCCATTACAGATGATTGTAAGCTACCATGTGGTTGCTGGGAAATGAACTCAGGTCCTCTGGAAGAGCAGTCAGTGCTCTTAACTGCTGAGCCATCTCTCCAGCCCCTCAGCCTGATTTTTGAAATTTTTTTTAAAGATTTATTAATTTATTATATGTAAGTACACTGTAGCTGTCTTCAGACACACCAGAAGAGGGAGTCAGATCTCATTACGGATGGTTGTGAGCCACCATGTACCTCTGAACATCCAGAACCCTGATCGTTAAGATACTGCTAAATAGTGCTGAACAAGTATCCCCCGTTCCCAACCGGGGGGCTTTGGGTTATTGTCCTTCCCTGAGAACCTCAGGCTTGGGCTTGGTCCCTTGGCCCCAAGCAGCAGTCTCTAGTTTGGTCTTGTTCATTGGGCTATTCTCCACAATAAAGAGTGATTCTGGAAGCCAAGTGTTGGAGCTCACATCTGTGGCCCCAGTACTCAGGAGGCTAAGGCAGGAGGATTGCTTTAGGTTGAGGCTAGCCTGTTTCATAACCTATGCTATGTAACAAGAACCTGTATGGAAAAAAATAAATCAAAATGTTGCCGGGGAGGTTATCAGAGAACACGAAATTCCCTCGAGTAAAACATGGTATTGGCGCTCTCGCAGATGGCCCTTTGTGAGGGCCTTTAGCACAGAGTATACATGAACTCTAAAGCAGCCCCATGACACCCACACCACAACTCTTCCCCTGGGAGCTATAGTTAGCTTCATTATTCTCGCTGAGTATTTTCCTTTGGTTTTATTCTTGAAGGACTACCACCAACTCCAGTACAGCTGCTCTATCCAGTGTCCAGATTCAGCAATGTCAAGTCCCTCCAGCATCTTTGCAGATTCCGGATCCGGCAGCTTGTCCGAATAGATCATATACCAGATCTGCCACTGCCTAAGTACAATGGGGTTATCAGGGTTTAGGGTGGGGTGGGTGAACTAGAAATAGAAGAGCCTTCGAAGCTTGCAAGTTGCTCCTAGAGGTTAAGCGTGGCATAAAACATTTGTAGGCAGTGTTCTTTCGCTTCTTCACATCTTAGCACTTAGGGAGGAAGATGTGTGTGCTGGCCTCGCTCTGAAGGCCATGGGCAGAGTGCGCTGCAGTAGAGCGAGAGAGGCAGAAGTGTGAAAGGATGGGAAGGTGAGAATGTGTCATGTTGACAAAGACTGCTCAGTAGTCATACAGTATAAAGGAACGGGGAAGGAAGGAGGGCTCAGCAAGAGATGTTTTCTTGAAGGAAACAGCAGTCACAGTTCCTGAGAAATGTCCTTGTAAATGCTACACTCTCTGTCTCCTTGTTTTTCATAGACCTCTGATCTCTTACATTCGAAAGTTCTACTACTATGATCCTCAGGAAGAGGTGTACCTGTCCCTAAAGGAAGCGCAGCTCATTTCCAAACAGAAGCAAGAGGTGGAGCCTTCCACGTAGCAGCGAGGGCCCCTGCTGTTCAACATGAAGGTAGGAACACCCTGCCTCTTCGCAAAGCCTAGGCACTAGGTTACTTCCTGACCCATGAGTTTGTCTGAAACTTAATTCTCTAATAGGTACATCACTTCATTTGAAGACCTTAAACCAGTGGTTCTCAGCCTTCCTAGTGCTACAGCCCTTAATACAGTTCCTCATGATGTTGTGCCGACCCCTAACCATAAAATTATTTTTATTATTATTGCTACTTCATTATTGTAAATTTGCTACTGTTGAGAATTATAATGCCGGGCAGTGGTGGTGCACGTACTTAGGAGGCAGAGACAGACTGATTTCTGAGTTCTAGGACAGCCTGGTCTACAGAGTGAGTTCCAGGACAACCAGAGTTACACAGAGAAACCCTGTCTCGAAAAACAAACAAACAAACAAACAAAAAAAAAAAGAAAAAGAATTATAATAAAGGTATTTTTGGAGATCAAGGTTTGCCAAAGGGGTTACAACCCACAGGTTGAGAATTTCAGCCTTAGAGTATTTGCCAAGCCAAGCCTTTCTAAGCTACAGTTGTGGATTTGATTCATTTGTTTATTAGTCAGATCCTATCTGAAACTAAAGAGTAAAAGAGAGCCGGGGATCTATTTCAGCAAGAAACTACCTGCCTAGCGTTCCTAGTTACTACTCAAAAAATGTCTTTTCTTTACCGAGCTGAACATGTGATCCTAGCACTTGGGAGTTGGCAGCACAGAGGATCATAAACTGGAGGCTCTAGAGGCGTGTGCAAGCTCATCCCTGAGCATGAGCAAGGCAGACCCAGTGTGACCGTGCGCATTTGCTTTGGCTGCTCTGAGGATACTGCATGTATGATGCAGAGAGTGAGAGCCCAATGGGGAGATAACTTAAAGGAACTAATGAGAACCTTTACTTTCAAGAGGCGTGCATTGCAGTAAGAGTTTTTCCAGGGCTCACAGCTTGAGATGGGGATGAGAAAAAGCAGCCTGCCTTTTCTAAGCCACCGCAAAGTAAATTTTCGAAGAATAAAATAGACTGGGCATGGTGACACACACCTGTAATCCCCAAGTTGAGGATGTGGAGGCCACAGGATCAGAGTTCAAGGTCAGCCTTAGCACCATAGCAAGTTTGAGGCCAGCTTCATGAGTCCCTGTTTCAAATCCCACACATACATACCACAAAAATGAAATGGGGTAGAGGGAGGGGAGGGGGAGAGAGAACGAATGAATAGTGTTTGGAGAAGGACTCAGCAGCAGGTAGGAGCACATACATACTGCTTTTGCCCAGGACTTGAGTCCACTTTCAGCATCCATGTTCAGCACCATACTCATGTGTACAAACCCACACAGACACCAGACACGTACACATAATAAAAAGAGGAAAAGAATAGGTGAGGCGTTAAATTGCCCAAGTCAGAGCCATCCCCCTTCCCTGCTAAGCTCTGCTCAGGGTCTGTAGCTTGTCCTGATACTGGTCTGTGTTGGGAATTGTCGTGGTCACTGGCCATTGCAGTGGGGTACAAATGTGAGGTCAGTCAGGGCAGCTGTAGGATCAGTTCACTCTGTCCACTTCTAATGAGTTCTGGCAATCAAACTCAAGTCACCAGGCTCTCCAGTCAATGCCTAAAATCACTTCTGGAGCCATCGTACAGCTCTATTGATTTATTTTTGACAACGTCTGATGAGCTCCTGATTGTCCTGCCTGCATCTCCTCAAGTCCTGGGGTTACAGGCAAGCGTTACCACACCTCTACGCTGGCAGAGTCTAGCTAGTTCTTTTGGTTTTGTTTTCTGAGATTTCTCTTTTCATTTTAGTTGTGTGTGTGTGTGCATATATAAGCACAGGTGCCTATGTAGTCCAGAAAAGTCAGATCCCCAAAACCAAATTCAGGTTCCATACAAGACCTGAACTGTATCTCTGTTTTTTCCTCTAACTGGGTTTCCACTCCCCCACCCTAGGGTGTCACTGTGTCACACTATACACTACCATGCCTGATCTAATTAGTTTTTGTTTTGCTTTAGTCTTTTAAGATTTATTTTATGTATATGAGTACTGTCTTCAGACACACCGGGAATTGAACTCAGGACCTCTGGAAGAGCAGTCAGTGCTCGTAACCGCTGAGCCATCTCTCCAGCCCTTGTTTTTGATTTTTGAGATAGGGTCTTCCTGTGTAACCTTGGCTAGTCTGGAATTCAAGTTGGCTTTGAACTCACAAATATTTGTTTGCCTCTGTCTCCCAAACTCCGGGACTAAAAAGCACTACCACACCTGGCTTCGTTAGTACTCGGGACCATTGGAAGGTCGGCTGAGCCAGGAGCAGCGTTTGCGGAGCTGTTGTCCATGGCCATGCTGGCTACAAGCTCCTGCTCACTTCCATGCCAGTGTCATCTGCCTGCCAGGTCCGTGTTAGCGCTGTGTTCTTCCATTCTGGGCCTTGTTTCTAAGCACTGACTACTGTGCATCTCTTGTGTTCCTTGGTCCTATTCGCACACACAGCTACTGGAGCAGCAGCCTTAAAGTGCAGTGGGAGCTCTGCTTTCTTGGCCTTGTTACTCTTTTTTCAAAGGTGTGTGACAGCTAGAGAGTTGCTATCCTACATGCTTTCTTTAAAAAACAAACAAACAAACACACCGAAAACAAAAGCAACAAAAAAATCCCACAAAGCTCTTTTATGCATATGGGTATTTTGCCTATATGTATCTGTGTACCACATCCATGCCAACCACCCATGGAGGCCAGAAGAGGGCATCAAATTCCTAGAACTGGAGTTACAAATAGTTGTGAACTGCCATGCCCGTGCTGGGAAGAGTAGCCAGTGTCCTCAAAGGCTATGCATCCTCTCCAGCCCACCATTTGTTCTCTTAGGCTAGGTAAACTTCCTGTGTCTCCTCTGGACCCTGGGAGTCCTAGATCCTGTGCTGTTAGGGAAAACAGGTGAGCCATGCTAGTAACTGTTAAAAGGGCAGAGGGCAAGCCAGACGGAGACCGAGAAATGACGGGTCTGGAGTGCTGCCAGCTCTGACTGAAGGGTTCCTTCCAGACTGGATGTGAACGGTCCAGATCTTCAGTTACAGGCAACGTTGTGTGTCTTGGAAATGGTTCCTAGCATGTTCAAGGGTTTAAGCATCTGGGGAGGTTTCTCTGTGTGGTGGTTTGACATAGAACATTAGGGCAGGAGCTGGGTTTGATGACACGTCTGTAATCCCAGCACCTCTAAGATAAAGGCACTTTCCTTTTTATCTTTTTTCTTTTTAAAGGTTTTATTTAATTATGTTATTGTGTGGGAGTGTGTAGACATGAGTGTGGGTGCCTTGACAGGCCAGAGGAGGGTGTTGGCCTCCTGGAAGCTAGAGTTGTAGGTACGTGTGACCCACCAGAGCAGTGCTCTTAGCAGCTGTCTCTGTTCCCATGGGGCCACCTGGGCTTTTTTTTGTCTTTAGTCACTGAGCCATCACATCAGCCCAAAAGACTTTTCTTTTTGAGATGAGGGCAGGATTGGACTACGTAGCTCTGGCTGGCTTGGAACTCGTAAAGACCTACCTACCTCTGCCTTTTGAATCCTGGAATTACAGGTTTGGTGCCACTTTGCCTAGCCACTCTGCTTTTTATAACAAGATCTGGTCTCAAAAAAAAAAAATGATCACAATGGGGAGGTAGTAGGGAACTAGAAGGTGCATCTACTGGATACTGCTCCTTTTTGAAGTATTTCTCTCTCTCTCTCTCTCCTTTCCCTTCCTCCCTCCCTCTCCCCCCCCTTTCTGTGTGTGTGTGTGTGTGTGTGTGTGTGTGTGTGTGTGTGTGTGTGTGTCTTGCCTGTCTTTCTGTCTGTCTGTCTGTGCCTTTGTGATTTAATGTACATTCATGCATGCGGGAGCCTGTAGAAGCCAAAAGACCAGAAGAGGGCATTGGGTCCTCTGGAACAAGTTACAGTGATTCATAAGCCATTTTATGGGTGCTGGGAACCAAGCCCGGTTCCTCTGCAAAAGTAGTGAGGGCTCTTAGCCTCTGAGCTTTCCAGCTCCCAATTGAGAAGTGATAGGGCCCTTCCATTAGAACTAGAAGGTGATTTCTGTGAGTGCTGTGCCCTGGAGGAAACCCACATCAATAGGAGCACATTCAGAAGGCCTTGGGTGGGGGGCTCCAAACAACATCATAGGAAAGGGCACTATCGGACTGAAAATACACTAACTCAGGGCAGCTAAGAGCAGTCCTTAGGAGATTTTCCATGGAAGAGTGTTTATGTTCTTTGTGATGTTGTGAGATAGGACAAGGACCAAAATGAATAGAGGCAACTGCCACATCTCCTGCTGTTCAGTATCTGTGGAAGCATGATCTGCTCTGGAGCTAGTCAGTTCTCCCTTCCCTCCCTGTGGTCTACTACTGTTCAAACTGGTTTGTTTTCTTTCCCTTTATACCTAGGCATTTGATCGCCAGGCTCCAGTTTGAAGAACCAAATGAAGCTACCACAAAAGAAGAATTTGGCTGAAATAGAAGAGTGGGTTGTGATTCCCAGCGCACAGATCTTGGTTCCCCTGCAGCCCTGGGGCTTGGAAGAAGCACACAACCATCCTCCAAGTGGGGCTCCCCACTCCCCAACCCCATGAACCCCAGAACTGGATGAGCTCCTTGGAAAACTGGAAGAAGTCTTAACACTGTTTCTTTTCAGAAGTTACATTTTAGTATTTACATTTCTCAGTGGAAGGCAGCTGGGGTCTATACCCAGTGAACTGAAGGTGGTGTTGGGGATGCACAGGCCAAGGGAAGGGCGGGCGAGGGGGGCTGGTTCTTCAGCTGGTGCCAAAGGCAGCATTGAAGCTCTTTTCCATGAACCTGGAGGGAAGGGCAGGGAAGCCAGAGACATGCAGAAGACTGAGATTGGAAGTTTCTGGAAAGGCATCTGGTTCTCCTCTCCAACTTCAACTGGAGAGGGAGGGTGAGGTGGTCTGCTGTTCTGTTCGCTCCCACTCCTGTCCTCTCAAGGGTTACAATCCTGATCTCAGAATTGCCTCTCATGGAATTGGTGTGCATTTTGTTGACTAAATTCCTTAAGCTCAGTGACCTGAGGCAAACCCAGTTTTCCCTCCCCTCAGCCCCTTCCCCTCAGGAACTGTGGATTTCACTTTGGTCAAACCAACACTCCTATTGCTTCTGCCAGCTGTGCAGGCAGTGGTGTTTCTCATCACATGGGCAGTTCAGAGCTCCAATCCTGGGCTGCCAGGGCTTCACCCCGACTATCAGCAACCCCATGCCTAGAGCAGGCTTCCAGATCCTTTGCGGAAAAGCATACCCACAGCTAAGGAGTCAGTGTTACCCCGCCTGTCAGCTAGTGAGAGGAAGTGTGGAGGAAGTGAGAAACAGCTATTGCGCTCCTGGAGGAGCCTGCGCGTCTCAGCCTTAACGGGATTTCTGTAGTGCAGAAAAGGCATGGCGTCTCATGATCACAGGCTTGTCAGTGTTGTCAACTCACCCCTGAGATGGAGGTGGCAAGGGCTTCTTCATTATTTCCCCATGTTCATTCTTGCAACCCGGACATTTCCTGAGTCAGACCCCATTGCCTTTCACCACTGGGAACCTGTCAGTTGCCTTTCAGATGGATGGGAGGGAGGGAAGAACTTTGGTGCGTGAGTAGTCTTTGTGTCTAAAGCTGGGCATGTCCAGCCGTGAGCCACATAAGTTTGCTGTGCTACAGAGCTACTCGAGATGGACAGTGGGGCCATTGGGTCTTCATTACTCTTAACCCAGTAGTATTCCATGTGATAGCCTTTTGAGTTCCCTCTGCTTGTGTCTGCCTCAGATGACAAAGTGAATATCGTCAGTCTCGGGGTTCCTGATGGTGGGGGTGAAGCCCTGTGTCTAGGTAACTTAGAAAACTGTCCTATCTTGAAAGTGGCCTGTGGGTTCCCTCTGTGCATGGAGTCACCTACCTCCTCCTCAAACTAAACACAGAGATTGCTTTCTCAGCCGGCTGTAAAGAAATTGAGCCCCAGAGTAAACTGTGTGTGCATCAGTCCAGCTTCCTGCTGACGTGTCTTGTGGTCAGCATAAGGTCATGATTCAGAGCTTGGCATACCTGTAAGTTCTGCCTCTGGAGGGTACAGGCCACTTGCCATCTTATAGAAAGGGCCATTTTGTAATGGAGCCCAAAATCTAGAGTCCACAGAGGCCTTCAAGTGGTTAATATTTGCAGTTCAGAGAGATTGTTTCTTCCATTTCAGCCGCCGCCCCGCCCCCCCCCCCCCCCATATAAAAGTTTGTTTCAGCCCGTGTTTGCATTGTTTGCATGGCTGTGAGCTAGGTAGTGTGGAAGGATGTGAGGTAGAAGACAAGACCCCTGCCCTGAGGGAACTGGAAAGTGACTGTTGCCCAAGAAGGAATTGGAGCGTTACTCACTGTAGCAGAAAATTAAGGACCATCTTTAAAGACTGAGTGGGCATGATCAGGGTAGACCAGATGATCTGGGAGAGCTCTGGTGATGAGGCTTGTAGGTGATACTGTGACAGAGACTCAAGTTAAAGCACAGAGCAGAAAGGTGTGGCAAGTGTGCAGCTGCCTTAGATCAACAGCAGCCGCAAAGGTCTAGACCAAAACTTCTCAGGCGTCGGACAGTCTGGACAGGCCTTCCCTAGTCTGAAGGCTAGGGGGAATGAGGGTTTGGTGGGGGACAAAGCCATCAGTCAGCCGACATCTCTGTGGTCCTGGGGTGACCCGTGGAGAATTTCTATACTCAGGTGCAAACCAGACCTGCTCCAGAGCATGGCAGCCTCACCCTTTTTGGAAAGTGTGTTCTGCTGTGCTTGTGAGCTTCCATGTACCAGTCACAACCGCCTGACCGTTCCTCAGCAGGGTGGGCTGCACAACAGCTCTAGGAGGCCTGGCCTGGTACCAGGAGGCCTTGTTAGAAGGGAATGAATGATTGGGGAAAGCAGTTGAACCCGTTGACTGTACTGGCTGGAGAAGGGAGGGAGTAAGGCCAGAGGGTATTGGCCTTCATCTTTTGCAGATGGTGGGGCAGTGCTAATGGAAATGCAGTCACAGAGGGAACTCAACTTGTCTTTGGTGGTTACGTGCCAGTCACAAACTGGAAAAGGCAGTCACTTCTAGAGACCTGCTGCGGTTTTCTGAGTTGTGGTTGGGGGAGTCAGTACCCCTAGACACAGCCCGTATAACCTTCACTCATTTATAACTGATCTACTGTAACCTTCCTCAAGACGGGTATGTCAGTGTAAGCTAGTGACAACTACTGCTGCAACCTGTGGTTACTTGAAGTGTGTGTTTGTGCTGGCAGTGTAGGCATTGAGGAGCAGGAGCTTGGCTGTGGGCTCAGCTGTCCTGCTTTGATCATGGCTTGGTGCCAAGGTGAAGTAAATGTGGACAGCAGCGCTAGCCTCTTGAAAAACATAGGCTTGGAAGTATCTCATAGCTCCTGTTTCTCCTGTCCCCTGTCACTTGGACTAAACCTCTGAGGCCAAGCAGGGAGTGATGGGATGGCTACCATACCCTTTGATGGATGCACGTCCCCTGAGGACTAGGAAACAGGTCAGAGTACAGCCCTAGCAGTGCCCAGGGATCCACCCTTTCAGCCTTGTTTCATGCTCCTAGGAGGGCATGGCCTGCTTGAAGCCCCTGTCCCAATGGGAAGTAGGGACAGAAAAAAACTTCCCCAGGTAAGCTCTTCCTTCCCTTCCTTGTTGCTTTTTTCTTACCTTTGATCCAGGAGTGAGAGGCCAGAGTCAGTGAGATGGAGCGAGCCACCACAGGTCTAGAGTTCTGAGTGAGCGAGCGCCCTCATTTGTCCAAGTCTTGTCTGCGGTTGGGGTGTTGGGAACATCTCCACTAGCGGGGACTAGGATTCGCTTTCCACTTGAAGAGAATAGCATGCCCACTGTGTGGAGGGAAGGAGCTCTGAGTTAGACATTTTCCCTATGGGAATCCTCTGGGTTTGGTTTGTGGGGAGAGGGGAGTAGATGCGTGGTTTTTATTTGTAGTCATCAACACAGCTGTCCTTACACTGATCTGTGCTATTGCATACATGTAGCCATCTTTCTTTTCACTGCAGCAGTGTTTATCAGTAGTTCAAAATTATTTATTTGCTCCTGGGGAGTAAAACCTTTTTTTATTAAAAAAAAAGAAAAAGAAAAAAAAGAAAGAAAGGTGTGCCCCATTATGATAGCTGTAGAATTATTGGGCCACAAGAGTCACATCTGCAAGTCCCCTGTGGTCCATCTATTTTGGCATTGGAACCCTCGTGTTCAGTACAGTGTGACAGGGGCCCTTCCTTGAAAAAGTGGAGAACAACATTTTGGGAATGAGATTGGGTTGAGTCACTGAGAAGGCTCTGGGGACTGGTACTGCAGTTGAAAATAGAATACTGATTCCGTAATCTGCCAGAGAAAGGAACCTTTCTTCACATGCAGATTTCATGTGTCCTTGATCTTTCATTGCTTCCTGGTGTCCTAGATAGGGGTCACCTAGTTTCTTCTGGTGTCCCTCTTGTCTTTCCTGTCCTTTGTCCTGTCCCTTCCACTTCATCTACCTCCCAGAAAGCCAATCCTGCATGCTGAGTTTGTGACATGCTTTCACTCCATTTCATCTTCAGAGGGTTTTAGAGGGTCCCTGGAGTTGCTCCCTGCCCCACTGGTCCCTCCTCATAGTGCCAAGAGGCGTCAAGGAGCAGAGAAGCAACCTGGCAGACAGCAGCATTGGATCGTGGCTGGACTGTGATGGCAGCTGCTCCTGGAGACAGACAGGGAGAGCAAGACACTCTTCTTCAGTGCACTGCTGTGCTCTGTGGGCAGTGGGCTGATCTGACCACTCCTCCATTCCTGGTGCTCCCAAGAGGGACAGGCTAGACCCAGGCACCATTCTGGGCAGGCCAGACATCAGGATGCCTGCCTGCACCGGTGCTGCACGTCACAGGCACTGACTGCTGTGCATCCTGGTGGGTTTTCAGAAACTCACTCCGTGCTGAGGGGTGTCATTCTGGACTCAGTGGTTGGGGGTTCTTCACCACCGGGGAGCTGTACCCCGCAACCACTCTCCTGCTTAGCCACCCCTGCCCTCCAAGCCAAAGCGTGGCCTGGCTTTTGTCTTCCCATTTAGTTTTCCTCCTTTATTCTCCCTTTTTGTGCTTAATTTATTAAAATAGTTGCTGTATAATTTATTTTCATAAAGTATAAAAAAATAACTAAATGGTTAAAATAGACTTGCAGGCCAATCTTAAATGGGGGTGGGTCTGGGGTGGGATGGGGAGAGGGAAAGATGTTTTGATATAAACAAAAACAAATGCACTTTGGGTGTGTTTTGGTATTTTTCTGGGCATAGAGGGGTGGGTGTTGGGATGTCCCTGTAGATTAGTTCCAGAGTGGGGTGTCTGTAAATACTGTACTAATAGGCATGTGTGACTCTTGTAAAGGGACATTAGTAGCTGCTGCAGGTCCTGTTTGGAAATTCTGTGTATAATTCCCGGTTTTTTGTAAGTGTCAGTGCGGGAGACATTTGACTCTTGTGTTTGTATCTCCTTTTTATGATTGCTGTACCGACCCATGTCTTTTTGGGGAGGGATGAAAAGAGATTTGAAATAAAAATGTTTAGAAATGATCTGTTACCTGGCTTTGTGTTTTTAGTCTCTCTTCTGACTCTTCACCCTCTGTCAGTCATGGGGTCCCTGCACTGGCAGCCAGCAGAACACAGCCAGTGCTATCTCTAAAGCAGGGTTGTTGGAAAATTTCTAAGAAATTTTCCCTAGGAAGTGCAGGAGCATTCTGGAGAGCCTTGGGGAGGGTGGGCAAGTGCCCAGAGCCAGAGCCTTCCTGTGTGGGCGAGCAGCGGCTCAGGATGGACTGACACATTTCACTGGCAGCAGCCATCCTGGAGAAGCTGGTTGTAAGGCTTCCTGGCTGCTTTTTCAGCTTTGTCCTCCCAGCTCTTGGGCAAGGCTGTTGCTTTCCGTAATACCTTCTTCAGGGGCCAGTGTGCTACCTGGAAATTGTCTGCAGGTTTCCTGCTGAATTCTCTGGGAAGCTGCTTCCCTAGATGAATCACAGGGAGACCCCTGGGAGTCTGTGTAGCTCTGGTTGTCCTGGGACTTGCTCTGTAGACAAGGCTGGTCTTGAGCTCAGAGATCTGCCTGCTTCCATGAAGGTGTGCACCACCACCACCTGGCCAGGTACACCCCCCCCTTTTTTTTTTTTTTTTTTTTTTGGTTTTTTGAGACAGGGTTTCTCTGTGTAACCCTGGCTGTCCTGGAACTCACTCTGTAGACCAGGCTGGTCTCGAACTCAGAAATCAGCCTGCCTCTGCCTCCCAAGTGCTGGGATTAAAGGCGTACGCCACCACTGCCCAGCCAGGTATTCCCTTTTTTATCCAAACAGTTTCAGCAATTTCCCAAGAGGTTTTGCCTCCTGTTTCCTCCCTCCCATTCTTTCAAAAAAAAAAACAAAAATAAAAAATAAAAATTCTAGGGGCTGGAAAGATGGCTCAGTGGCTAACAGCACTTGTTCTTCCAAAGGACCCAGGTTTGGGTTCTCAGCACCCACATGGTGGCTCTCAACCATCGTAACTCCAGTTCCAGGGTGTCTGATTCTTCTGGCCTCCACGAACCCTAAACACACCTGGTACAGATACATGCAAGCAGACAAAACATTCTTATACATAAATCTTAAAAAATAAAATTTCTTCTAGCCAGGCATGGTGGCACATGCCTTTAATCCCAGCACTCAGGATGCAGAAGTGGTACACATTGACTCCCCGTCTAAAAAACACGCCCCCCCCAAAAAAAAACCCTAAATCTTCTAACACCACATGTAAGGTCCTGTGAAAAGGTTTATCAGGTAAAGGTACTTGTTGCCAAGGCAACCTGAGTTCAATCTCTGGGATCTATGGTGGATTTGGTGGACTTGGAACCTGGAGCCAACATGACTAAAGGAGAAAACCGACTTCTGAAAATTGCTCTCTGACAACCCCCCTAGCACACGCGCGCGCGCACACACACACACACACACACACACACACACACACACACACTCCAGAATACAAGTCAGGCCGAGAGGGAATGGAATAGGGAGCTGGGACAGAAACCATGTTGGACTGGAAGCAAACACAAGGATTCTGGGCCCTTCTGGCCAGAGGAGAACCCAGCAGGTGTGAGGAGGTTGGAAGAGAGGAAGCGGAGTGCGGCAAGACAGGTCTCAGGACGGACAGAAGCTCTAGGCTGCAATCACACTGCGGACCCCTGAACTCCCCAGACACCGGGTTGGTTTTCCCAGGTGGTTGGAGAGAGTCAGGGCACGCCCTTCTCTGATGCACTTAGTGGACGCCAGCGTCTACCTGTAACAATCCAGGCTGTGGTTGACCAAATTGAACTGGGCAGTGAACCCTCAACAGGGAAGGGAATTCCGAGGCGCCGTCCTTTTGGACACAGGACAGGAACTTCGTGTCACCTGGTTCTGGGGCTCGGGCTGGGGGCGTGGCGGCGGGGAGTCGCGGGGGTTGTGGGGAGCGACGGCGAGGTTGCTAGGGAGGAAGAGTGGGCGTAGCCGAGTGAGCCTTCGAGTTTCTCCTGCCACCTAGTGGCTGTTCTGAGCCAGGCCACCCGGCAGCACTCTGGGATGGGTGAAGCTGGGTTAAATATTCACAAACAGCATCTCCAGTCCTCTTCTATGGCCGGATTTCTCCTTGGCTAGTTGGGGACCCTGACTTGTCCAGAATCCTCTACCTGACGCGAAGAACAAAATCCCTTTCTAAGATGCAGGAAGAATCGTGTTTTTTAGACTCACTGGCGGTGTATAGAGCTGAGACTGACAACCCTACCCTCTGGTGGGTGCCACCCTAACAGTCTGCCTCCCCTCCCCCCCACACACACTCTCCGGCTTGACGATGCCGGGACCCTGCCCGGCTTGGTGTCGTCTTAGGAATCGGTGTAATTCTCTAAATATATGTTGTTCTGTGCGGGCCCTTGGATCTCCCCCAGCCTCCTTCCCCTCCTCCTCTGGAAGATTTGCCCTCTTGTCTCTAAGATGACAAGAGACAGCGAGCACCGGAGGCCTGCTGGGGAAGACCAACAGGGCCTGTGCTTCTCCTGGGTCTCTTGTCTAGCCCTCGCCTAGGGGAGAAGGCGGCTTGTACTGAGGTCTTCATTGCGTCATGTCAGGGCTTCTGCTTAGGAAGCAGATGCAAAGATCTGGGGAGGGGCCAGGAGGGTGAAGAGCTTCTGGAGGGATCCAGTAGTCAAATGAAGGGGGCGGGGCTCGGGATGGGCTGTGACTCCCGAGTCAGGGGTCCAGGGACACCTGTGTACACTCTGGTGCCTGCCACCTTCCCGACTGACACCCGCCTCACTCTCCAGGTCTGGCAGCCTCAGCTGCACCCGGCCAGATTGCATCATGCCTGGCTTTGTTCTCAAAGAGAGCAGGTGCAGGAGCTCGGCCTCTTCCCTCTTTTCCACTCCCTCCCAGGCCACCCTCCTTTCTCCCTTCAGAGCTCTCCACTGCACTATTAGAGGGAAGAAGGCAGAGTAGGCTATATCACTGTGGTCCTCAAAAAAGCAACACCAGGTGGCAGAACAGGATACGGGACTATGAGAATTAAGTGACAAGGTCAGAAACGTTCTCTTGCTTCTAAAGCTAAAAATAACGAGCTGAATTAATTCAACCCTTGTAGGAAGTATGAAGCATGTGTGGCTCATTCGTGTGGACCTAGAGCTTCCTGCCCATATTTTTGTATAATCGTCTCTACAATCCTGTGAGATGGGGCCACAGTCATCTGTTTTCCGCTAGAGTTCAGAAAGGTGACAATACAAGACCACAGGGCCACTCAGGCAGACCGTGGACTTGAATCTTGGTCTGTTTTCCTTTAGACAGACTTAAAGCATGACCAAGAGATGGTTGAAAATTCCATGCTGACTGGACCTGAACATTTTCTTTAAAAGGGGGCTTGAAACTGGGAATAGTGACTCATGCCTACATTCCTAGCACTCGGAGCTGCAGGAGGAGATGCCATGAGTTCAAGACCAGCCTGAGCCTCATAGTGAGTTTGAGACTAGCCTAGATTACAGAGAACGACTTGTAAATCTTTCTATGGTGTTCAGAGTGTGTAGGGAGGGTGGGCAGGGTGGGGAGGGTATTTACTTGTTTTCTCCATGACAGGGTTTCTCTGTAGCCCTGGCTGTCCTGGAACTTACTTTGTAGACCAGGCTAGCTTCAAACCCAGATATCTGCCTGCCTCTGCCTCCCGAGTGCTAGGATTAAAAGCGTGTGCCACCGCTACGTCCAGCTTTGGAGTGCTAAGAATTTGACATTGGACTTTCACAACCAAGCTGGAATGAACTTGGCTAATAGGACTCCATTTACAGAGCCAGACCTGCATATTTAGAATTGGACCTTGCAAAGCGCTGGGCAAGCAGCAGCTTTTTCAGCAGCTTTGGAAATGGGTGCCTACTGTTACCCTGCTTTCATTTCCCGGCTATTTAAAGAGAACGAGAGGGAAGCCAAGGGGAAAGAACAGTCTGGCTTCCGCAACCAGAGTCCAGCTTCTCCAGAGTCTGGGAGAGACGCGTTGGAGGATGAGAGCATGCTTGCTCGATGACACTCCTGTCTTTTTAGGCCAGGACAGACTTCATATAAACAGACAAAGAATCCATTGACCCCATAGCCTTGTGACACTACCCAAGATTGCCCTCTCTCCCCAGGCAGCCAGCATGGCCCTCAGGTAGCAGACAGGAGCTATGAGGCCACCTAGATGGCATGGCAGTGAAGCTGAGAGAGTCCACAGTCAGCTGGGTGGGAGAAGTGGGGAGTTCCTGGGGGGGGGCAGGGCTAGCCAGGAATTGATGTGCTTCTGGGACGCTGCTACTGCTATCCTTGGAGCAAATCTCCTCATATCCTGCAGTATAAAGGCCTGGGAGGGGCTAGAGAGTCCAACTGCAATACCAAATAAACCAGCTGAATGCTCGCTTGGGTCTCCCTCCCCCATAGGCCCTTCACACCCCAGCCTATAAAGCCCCCTTTGTCTGGTAGGCTGAGGTCTTAACTCTCCATTTTAGCTTCCCACTCCCTTCTCCCTCACCCTCTGGTGTCTGACACAGAGAGGAGGACTGGGTGAGAAATGTGAGGCCAATTTCTTGTCAGCCCGGACACTGGCTTGGGCATCATTAGCCAGCTCCTTCATGTGAATGTTAGAACCCACCCCACCCCACCCCACCCCACACACACACTGCATTCAAGGGCAGGTGAATGGCCTCCCTGTCCTCTCTGGACTCTGCTCTTGCCTTGGAGCAGAGCACCCACTTCATTTATACCTATTCGTGTGGTGTCTGTCTCAGTTTGGTCCTGCTCTGTCCACGACAAGGGACACCTTGGTTTTGGTTGCCAAAGAGGGAGTCCCCTTGGCGCACTCTTCACCAGGGTTGGTGGGCATTGTACTTTCACCATCTGGGGTTCAAAAACCCCTTCTTGGTAGAGGGTAAACAGGTCATCATGAGGGTTGGCACATGGCTGGGCATGGCATGTTGGGTGGGCGACAGGAATCTCCATCCATCCCTGCTCCCCACCCCATACCCCAGCCAAAGTCCTTAGAGCACATTTACAGAAAGGCTGGACCTTGGCAACAAGGGACTACCCCTGCCTGTTCTCACTGCCATCAGCCCGTGGAGCGGCATAGTGCCTCCCTGTGTTCAGCAATCCGTGGGTATGTCTGCAGGCTCTCATCTCTAAGTGGCCCATTGCCATTTGGGCCATCGGGTCAGCTCTGTCTCTTGGTTCCCTTGACCAAACTCCTTTCTGGAGCCTGTGAAGGAGAGGTGGGGGCCCTCTTGACTAGCCTCAGGAAAGTGGCAAGGGTCTTCCCTTGGAGCGGAGTCTTCTCCCCACCGATGAGACCCCAGGACAGGCAGCCCTGGATGTAGAGGCAGGAGAAACCCTTGGATGTGAGAGGTCCCGGGATGCACTGTGTGTGTGCCAGTGAGACTCGGCGCAGTTGGTAGCGGGTGCCTGCGGGTGCGAAGTGTGAGCTCGTGGAACGCGGCCCCCACCCGGGCTGGGGGGAGACGGCGGAGCCCGCGGAGGGGCGGAGTCTGCGGCGGGGCGGAGCCCGGGGCGGGGAGGGCTGGGGCGGTGGAGTCCAGGCGCTCCTGGCGTGGCTCGCGGTCGCCGGGTGCAGCTGCCCGGCCAGAGTGCATGGAGGGGCCGCCGCCCCGTGCGCCCCTTGGGGCCGGCACGCGGAGGACGGCATAGCGGTCACAGCATGGAGCAGGTCAGCGGATGCCGGATACGGGCGCGTGTCTGAAAACCAGGGCAGCGGGCGCGGTGACCCGGCGAGGGTGGGCGAGGCGGGAGTAAGGGCCGGACCACGAGGGAGGGGTGCGGGCGCGGGAGCTCGGGGCGGGGCTGAGCTGGAGGAGAGGGATGGGGCCGAGCGACACGGAGCTGGTGCACACATGCACACGGCGCGCTCTCGGGGCACTCCCCCATCGCTGAAACCAGGGAAGCAAGCGCAGAGGGTGCACTCTGCACCCCCTCCCTACATTTAGAAGCCCCCATCTCCAGTCGGGAAGGGAAGCTCCTAGACCTTGCTCGCTAAACCTAGAGCTGAGGGGACACGGGCTCTACAGAATGGAGGGGTGGCCATACAACTCCGTTGTCCCCCAGGTCCCCACCCTCCAGTGGGACTTCAAGATACAGAGGCCCTTCCCCCCCTACGTGTCAAGGGACTTCTCCCAGCCTGTCTGCTTCTTCTCCCAGTTACAGCAGCTGCAGCAACTGCTGCCACCATTTCATGACAGTGAGAAGATGGGATGGGCTAGAAGGCTCGCCACATGTGCCCCAAATGCAGCACTGCAGCCCTGGCTAGGTGGGCGGCTGCTTGCCTCATACCCAGGTTCCGGGACTGGGACTGGGGTGTGGGCTAGGCTTAGTAGCCAGGGAAAGGCCCCTTGCTAGAGCTGTCACTCTGCAAGGAGCTCTGCATACCCCCCACCCCCCGACCCCCAAGCCTGGCCAGTCAGGCCAGTGAGTAGGAGGCTCAGATTTTGGCTCCCAGCCCTGGCTCTAAGAGGGGCAGCAAAGGGTGGGGGTGGAGTGCCCATGATGCTCCCAGCGATGCTGTTTCTATGGGGTCCTTGGGTGGGGTTTGGAGTAGTAGAGTTGGCTTTTCTGTCACTAGATGTGCCTGGAAATACTGAACTCGTCCATATAACTGTCTTGTCCCTGCTCTGGGCTCCTTTCAGCTGTTTGGTGTGGGGTCCTAGCCTCTTAAAGTCTCTCCCCTCTTTATGAGCTCCCACACTGTTACAGAGAGGGTTCAGGCATGGGCTACCTGTGATGGGGAAGAGTCAGCAGATGAATGAGCCTAAATTCTGGGAGGTTGGGAAGCATCCTTTGCTCTGGTTTTCTTTCCTGGGCTGTGCTGTGAGGTTTGGGGCGGGGGTCATGGGTTGCTCTGGTTTCTAGGCCTGTTTGGCATCTTGGCCTTAATTTAAATGGCCAGTGGCAGCTCCCCAAGCACCAGACCTGGTAGGGGGAAGGGGACACAGCCCCTCGTGCTGCTGTGTACTGATGGAAGCACCAGAAGGGGAATCACTAAATGCCGCTGAGTTCTTTAATATAAAATCAGTTTTACATTATATGAATTTCACTTCCATGTTTTTCTTAGGGGGGGGAAGGCTAGGACCACTACTACTTCCTGTCTTTAGAAGCCCCACCCAAGTATGCCTCCAGGTGACCTATTTGCTCCAGCATCTACATGCTCTGCCTTGCCAGGCCCACCGCCATCCCCCCCCACCCCCGGGATTGGGACGGGATGCTGGACTTTCTCCTCTTTTTGGTGTCACTATGGAACGTGGTCTGGGTTCCCTGGTGCTGGTGTTACAGGAGTGTATGTATGAACCCAGCTTCAGGCCATGGGACTCCTGGCCTGGCTCCACAGAGTGCTGGTGGCTCCTGGCTGGAGCGCTGCTGGCAGGCTGGGGATGTGGCCTCCAGGCCACTGTGAGAGCCGCCAGCTATAGAGAGGGATGGCCTCTGTGGAAGAGCAAGGCTACTCAGCCTGCAACCTTCCAAAGGCAAGCACACTCTTGTGATGGGCGTGGTGTGCTGTGATTGGTGGTTCAGAGTGGAGCTGCCAGCCTGATGTGTCTAAAACCTTGGGGTACTCTACGCCCAGTGCCCTGCCAGTCTCTTTGCTATCGGCTGGTGTTCAAAACTGCCGGAAGTGTGGTTGGTTCCTAAGGGGTGTTTCCAAAACCAGATCTGCGGCAGCTCCTATTTTAAGTTTCCCATGTGCTGAGCCCTCTTGTAAAGCAGAGAATCCTTTTATAGTGCAAGAGCCTCCCTGGTGTGTCTGCTTGGTATGTGTGGATTCTGGCATGTAGGGTTTCCTAAAGGGGAGCCTGTCTGGAATCTCTCCCAGGGGCTGGATTTGCTAGGTTCCCCCAATCTTGTGGCCAGCCCCACCCCCTTTCCTCCCCAGTGGACTCCCCTCTTGCCACCCAGGGCTGGCTCAGGACCAGACAAAGGAGAGAGGGGCAGCTGCTGGGGATTTCCAGACTGTCCAGGGGCGGGGGACAGGGGGAGTTAGGAACCACCCACCCCTTTCCTCCTCTCTCCTTCCCTCCCTCTCTTTACTTTTTCCTTGTCCTCCCCCTCCCCTCTACTCTCTTTCCTTCCCTGAAAGGAAGGCAGCCTGAGAGTGGAACAGTCTCCTCCTGTGTGTGTGTGTGTGTGTGTGTGTGTGTGTGTGTGTGTGTGTGTAGGGGGGAATGGGGGGGGCAGGGGGCGGAGTCTGAGTCTCATATAGAACTTCAGAATCCCTAGAACAGGAAGGGTCTGGCTGGCCTGACACCCCTCACTGTGCCCTACAATGGGGAGCAAGGTCAGACTTTGCTTGAGTCCTGAATCTGAGCTGGGAGAACCTCTTAGATTACTTAACCTCTCTGAGCCTGTTTCCTCATTCACAGTGGGCCTAATTATATGCATTTTACAGTGTTCTCATGGGGTTAAGTGAAATTAGATCAGAAAGACCGTCAGATGTCATCAGCACTCGGCACAGTTCAATCCCTTTCCCCTCCATCTTGGTGTTCCAAAGCCCTGCTAGCAGGTACCATGACCTTTGGGAGCCATTGTTTAGCATACCACTTGTGCTCAGACACTCAGTCCAGTTAGGGCCCAGTTAGGACCCTACTGATGGCTGATGACATACAGTTCGGACCCTACTGTAGGGCAGAGTCCCCACCCGAGACCTCTGTGCCACCTCATAGGTTTTCCTAGCAGGCAGGCAGTTCTAATGGAGCAGGTAATCACTTCCTGCTCTGATACTTGCCCAGGTTTCATGTGACTACTGCCAACCCAGGGAAACTGCAGACTCCTGCTCCTGCTCCAAGCCTGCTATCCAGGGTTGCTGGGCTAAGGGCCCCAACTGTTTGGCAAGTCCCTAATGCCTTTGGCCCCAACATAGTCAGAGGTCTTTAGCCTTCCTTTCCAAGGTGTGTTCACTGTGGGATTTCTGCCACAGGAACAGGTGGCAGGGATCAAGTGGGGGCTGGTATGAATGAATAATATCCCCACTGGCCCCTTTAAAAACACTTTGTGTTGTCCCTCACCTTTAATCCCAGCCCTCGGGAGGCAACAGCAGGCAGTTCTCTGTCAGTACAAGGTCAGCCCCCTAGTCTATATAGCAAGTTCCAGGCCAGGCAAGGGTACATAGTGAGACTGACTCAAGAAACAAAACAAAACCAACCAAACAAACAAACAAAAGGGGGCTGGAGAGATGGCTCAGCGGTTAAGAGAACCGCTCTCTTCTAGAGGTCTTGAATTCAATTCCCAGCAACCGCATGGTGGCTCACAACCATCTGTAATGAAACCTGATACCTTCATCCGGAAGAGAGCAATGGTGGTGTACTCATATGTATAAAATAAATAAACAAATTTTTAAAACAAACAAACAAACAAACAAACGAATGGTCGTGAGTCTGCTGAGTGGGTACGTGGATTTGCCCGGGCCTGTGTCCCTTCCCTTCCCCCCACCCTCTGCCCTTTGCCAAAGGCCTTCACGGGTCTGAGCTTGCTCCCACGGCCACTTCCTTCTCTTCTCAGTACCCAGCTTCACTCTTGTTTTTACTCAGGACTGCTCACCTCAGTATTTCAGCACCATCCCAAAACATCCGCTGTGGGTCCATTACCCTCCCTAAAATAAGGATTCCTCGAGGGAGCGCATCTTCTGTTTAATCAAACTGTCCTGCCCTTCCATCACCTTCGGTCCATGTGCTTTGGAGATGCAGACTGTGTGGGGAGGGAGAGGTGGGGGCAGTGTTTCCTGAGAGACAAGCAGGGGCGCCAAGACCAGCTTTCCCATCTAGCCTTGCCTTCCTTTCTTTCTCCACCAGGGGGCACTCGTTTTCCTATATTGGAAGGGCCGATGCAGAGGCCAAGTTCGTGGCCCTTACTTAGGCCCTTTAATCCACCCGTCCATTTTACAGACAGTTCCCAACATACGGTAGCTCGAGAGACAGCTTCTTAATTTGTTTTTTGAGACAAGGAATTTTTTTTTTTGAGACAAGGTTTTATGTAGCCAAGGCTGACCTGGTACTTGAAGTGTTGACCAGATTAGCTTTAAACTAATGACAACCACCCGCCCACATCAGCCTCCTGTGCATTAGATGAAAGGTATATGCCACTGCACCCAACTCAGTTTAAAAGGTTTTGACTTCACTATAGTGTAAAAGCAATACAAATTCAGCAGAAACCACATCCAATTTTTTTTTTTAAAAAAAAATAAGGTCTTGTGTAGCCCAGGCTGGCCTAGAACTCTGTATGCAGCTGGGGATGACCTTGAACTTCTGATCCTCTTCTCTCCACTTCCCCAGGGCTGGGATTATAGATATGCACTACTATGCTCAACTTACACAGATGGAATACAGGATTTGATGTGTGCTAGAGGAAAACTCTTCTACCAAAACAGTTACATACTCCGCACATGTAGTTCAGGATTTGAACTCTGACCCCTGGGGTGATGTTATATGACCCTCCCTGTCTTCCGTGGCAGGGGGGGGAACAATTTGAAGCCTTCAACCTAGGGGGAATCAATCTGAAATCTGCACTGTTTGATTCAATCAGGGTATTCTGCAGGATGGGCCTAGAAGGAGCTATGTAGACCAGGTTAGCCTGGAACAAGCAAAGTTGACCAGGATGGCTCAGAACTCACAGAGATCCAGCAGACAGCCTTCTGCCTCCCAAGTGCTGGGATCTGACAAGGAATTTAGGATGGTTTTGATGGAAGTGAAATTGCGCCTGAGGGGGGCGTTTTCCTTACAGCTCCAGGGTACTTCAAGTCTGTCACTGAATGTGAACCTCCCTCCCTCTCACTCACAGCCCGATGAGGGAGAAGGCCTTACTGATTGATGTTAAAGAGTAAGGTAGAAGTTCAGAGAATGTAAGTAGTCCTCAGAGCCAGATGGCTGCCTGATGAGAGGGACCGAGCATGTCATCTCAGGGCTCCCGTGATGACACTGTAAATTCCTTGCCAATACAGGCCCAGGCCCAACACCAGGAGTCAGCCCTAAGGCCAGTCCTGTGCTGTCCCCCTGGTCTCTTTGCAGCCCTGAGCTGCCTTTCTTCCATCTGCTCAGTCTCCTCCTGTGTGCCCTGAGTCTATCTCCCAGACCTATGCTTTCAAATGCTTGGTTTACGTTCTTAGTATGTGAATGGGTATTTTGCCTGCATGTGCGTCTGTGCACCATGTGTGTACCCGGTGCCAGGGGAGACCAGAAGAGGCCATTCAGTCCCCAGGAGCTGGACTTACAGATGGTTGTGAGTCACCATGTGGATGCTGGGAATTGAACTCAGGACCTCTGGAAGAGCAGTCAGTGCTCTTAACCGCTGAGCCATCTCTCCTGCCTTCCAATGTTGTTGCTTCCTTAACAAAACATTTACTGATTGATTTGTGTGTGTATAGTTTGTGCGTGCATGCATGTATACCCGTCACTGTGTGCATGTGGAAGTCAAAAGACAAGTTTGCTCTTGGTTTTCGCCATAAGAAATCTGTGGATTAAACTCAGGCATTAGCTTTGGTGCCACGTGTCTTAATCTGCTGCATTATTTTGCTTGGCCCTATATTTAAAACCACGACAACATTGTTTTAAAGGTATATTTATTACATGCGTATGAGTGTTTTGTCTGCACAAATGTCTGTGCACTCACTACATATGTGCGTGGTCCCTGTGGAGATCAGAAAAGTATGTCAGATCCCCTTGGACTGTACTTGCAGATGGGTATGAGCTGCCATGTGGGTGCTTGGAACTGAACCTGGGTCCTCTACAAGAGCTGCTGACACATTTCTCCAGCTACCCTTAACGTACATGTTCTAAAGATTTATTTATTTACTTATTGAGACAGGGTCTCACTATGTAGCCCAGACTGTCCTGGAACTCCATCCATAGATCAGACTGGCTTCAAACTCATAAAAGATCCACCTGCCTCTGCCTCCTTAGTGCTGAGATTTGAGGCATACACCACCACACCAGGCTATTTACTTTTATTTTCAGTGGATGAATGTCTTCCTGAATAGATGTATGTGCACCAAATTCGTATCTAGTACCCACAGAGGCCAGAAAGGGGGGATGGTGCTTTTAACTGCCAAGCTATTACTCCAGCACCACCCCCTCAACAACAACTTCTTCTTCTTCTTCTTCTTCTTCTTCTTCTTCTTCTTCTTCTTCTTCTTCTTCTTCTTCTTCTTCTTTTTTCGAGACAGGGTTTCTCTGTGTGTCCTGGAACTCACTCTGTAGACCAGACTGGCCTCGAACTCAGAAATCCTCCTGCCTCTGCCTCCCAAGTGCTGGGATTAAAGGCGTGCGCCACCACTGCCCGGCCTTCTTCTTCTTTTTGAAGCAGGGTTTTGTTATATAGCCCAGGCTATCCTCAAACATGTTGCCTAGACTTCTGACTTGTGATCCTCCGGCCTCAGCTTCCCATGTGCTGAGATCACAGGCCTGGGCCACCATGACTGGCTCAGGATTCCTGTCCCCATGCCTTCTCAGGTACCTGCTATCATCTGGGCTATCTCATCTTCCCACTCAAACAGCTGCCTGCCATGCCTAAGGTGCACTTGGATCGGCAAGTAGCCCGCCCTCCTCCCCACCCCACCCCACCGCCCCCCTGCTTGGCCTCCCCCTCCCCCTGCAGCTCTGCCTGTCTGCACAGTTTGACTTCCTTTGGCTCCCAGTAAGTCACTAAGAATTCTCTCTGACCTGCATGGTGCCACTTTCCTGTATTTCTCTTCTGTCTGTCCCTAAAGGCTGCTGTTCCAGCAGGTACTGTCCTACATGTGGTCACTTTGTCTCTCTAGGGACTCTCACTAGACTTCCACAGTCAAGACTCTAACTCAAGCCTGCCTTCCAGAGAGGGACCAGACCCAGGGTTTAAGCAGCCAGTGAATAGTCCACCAGTCATGGATTAAGAATGTAGACTCTGGAGCCCAAATGCCTGGGTTCAAATCCTGTGTGGGTTTGCATAAGACACTTACTCAGTGCATGCCTCTCATTTTGATATTGTTCTTGAGAAGCTGAAGCAAGTGGATCGTGAGTTCAAGGGTAGCATTGGCTAACTTAATGAGCTCCAGGCTAGACTAAGCTTATAGCTTGGGGAACTGTCTAAAAACTAAAAATCAAAGGCAAAGTAAAAGGATTCTGGGGAGGTGACTCAGTTAAGTGCTTGCCATGCATGCATGGGGTCATGAATTCAGGTCCCTTGTATCCATGGAACCAGGCACAGCTGGGCACAGCAGCTCACATCTGTAATCCAAGTGCTAGGGGAGCAGAGACAGGGGCATCTCCAGAGTTCTGGATTCAGTGAGAGACCCTGTCTCAGGAAAGAAGCTGGGATATAATTGAGGAAGATATTCAGTGTCAGTCTCAGTACACACACACACACACACACACACACACACACACGAACACAAAATACATATGCACCACCCACAAAACAAACAAAAATCACAAATGTATTTAAGTTGCTTGAACCCTAGTTTCCTTATCCATTAAACAAAATAGTTAATAGGGCTGGAGAGATGGCTCAGCGGCTAAGAGCACTGACTGCTCTTCCAGAGGTCCTGAGTTGAATTCCCAGCAACCACATGGTGGCTCACAACCATCTATAATGGGATCTGATGCCCTCTTCTGGTGTGTCTGAAGAGAGTGACTCTGTGTGTGTGTGTGTGTGTGTGTGTGTGTGTGTGTGTGTGTGTGTGTGTATATATATATATAAAATCTTTGTTTAAAAAAATAGTAAATACCCTGCATGGCAAGGCCTTCCTAAGTGTTAACTAAAGCATAACTCAGGATTCGGTACCTGGCCAGTTCACTTTCCTGGGAACATCCTACACAAACAGTCTAGTAGTGTAAGCCTTGAAGTTGTTCTAGATTCTTCCATCTCCTTCCCCCTTCACCTACTAGGTTACCAAATCCCAAAGCCTCTGATATTTGTTTCTAAATCCCAACCCCCATCCCTAACCTCCTTTCTTGCCATCTTCAGTTCCTGTCCTCACCGTGTGCCAGAGAGAACATAGCACACCGCTACCTCAAGTTTCTGCCAGGCCAGGCCAAAACCTAAGTGCCTGAGCCCAGTCTCTCACATCCTCCTGTTTCCTTCCTCATCCCTCCGCACTTCCTGTCCACACACCACCCGGAGCCCTCCCGGCCTTTGTTCTGTTCGTGGGGAACCTTCTCCCCAGCCTGCCTCTCTCTCCTGGAAACCCCACAGAGCTCCTGCATACAGCCTTCCGTGGTTGCTCCGGGGGTCTCACCATAGAATCATGGTTAAGGATGACCAAGGTTAAGGAAGGGAAGGAGCAGGGCCTGATCCCTGTAGTATCCCCAGTGCCACCTGCCACACCCTTGCAGGTCTCTTGCCCCCTGGGATAGGACTGAGTCAACAGTGATGGTGACTGGGCTGGTGGAAGGGGTTTAGAAAGATGAGTATAAAGGGGATTCCCAGGAGAATTATCATCCACTCAGTGGGAGCGCCCTTGTCCCAAACCCCACAGAACAGACAAGGAAGAAAATGGCTCTTCTGGCAGATGGAAGAACGAATGTGCAGCCAGGAGCTGGGATCTGGGATAGATGGGGTTGGGGGTTGGGGAGTATATCAGGGAAAGAAGGCCAGAGGAGATGGATAGGAATGACCGGTGGGCGGGGTGGGGAGGTGCAGGTCAAGGTGCAGGAAGAGGCGGGAGGGGCAGCCGGGTGGAGAGAACCCTTTCTGGGAAGTGGGAGGGGGCGGGGAGGAGGTTCGTGCTGTGCATTGTGGAGGGAGGAATTGGCCTGCCGGTCAGTGTGAGCTCACTTCCTCTTACTGCCTCCTGTAGGGTCTGAGGGCATCAGGCTCTGGAAAAAGTGACCCAGGGGCACCCCAGGGGCCACCACCCTCCTCCCTGCCCCCACAGCCTCAGCTCAAATCAGCTCTCCTTGTAAAGACAACCCTTTGTTCTGGGAGGAAAGGACCCCGTGCCAGGGGGGCATTATGCCTTGCAACTGTGGAGCTCCAGGCCAAGGGGACAGGAACTGGTGCCTGTGTTGAGAGGGAGAAGCTCCAGGAATTGTAATGGATTACAGTTAGGTGGTAGGAGGGGCATTTTAGGAGGAGAGGGGTAATTCTGACTTCAGACCTTTCAGACCTGGGGGCGGGGGGGGGGGAGGGGAGGAGAAGTTAGAGGAGTCTTTCTGAGAGATTCCTTGTAAGTGCAAGGGCCTACAATGTGAGCCTGGTGGCTCTCAGCAGTAAGGGTGGCCTGACTGGTGTCCCCCTTCCCACACCCTGCACAAGTAGCAGGGTCTGGGGTCTTGGGTCCGTAGTGATGGTGGTGTTAAGATTTATTTATTTTATGTGAGTACACTGTCACTTCCCTCGGACACACCACAGGAGGGCATCAGATCCCATTGCAGATGGTTGTGAGCCACCATGTGGTTGCTGGGAATTGAACTCAGGACCTTCGGAAGAGCAGTCAGTGCTCTTAACCACTGAGCCATCTCTCCAGCCCATGATGGTGATGCTCCAGCTGCAAGGAGCCAGGCGTGGTGGCTCATGATTGTTGTCCTAATAGTCAGGAAACTGAGGCAGGGGGATAAAGTTCAAGGTCACTCTGCAGTACCCTGTCTCAAAAACATCAAACCAAGGTGTACCAAGAAAACCCAAAACATCACCAGGTGTAGTGTTATACCCTTTTCACCCCAGCACTAGGGAGGCAGAGGCAGGTGGGTTTCTGTGAGTTGGAGGCCAGCCCGTGAGTTCCAGGCCAACCAAGTCTACATATTCTATAAAAGAAGAAAGATCACAAACAAACAAATAAATCCTGTAAAAGGTTTAGGAAGAAGTCAGCATGGACTGCAGAAAAAGGAAGAATGAGAGTTGGATAACAAAAGGAACTTTCCAGTTCCATGAAGGATTGTGGGGGGTGGGGTATGTGAGCCAGGGGAGCAGGGCGGGGTGCTTTTCCTTGGACTGAAGTGAGTGGCTTGCTCAGGCCCAGAATGTCTCTTTAGGACAGCTCCCAGTGATGCAGGAAGGCTGGCTGAGGGATTGGGAGTGTTTCTTCATAGGGCTGTCTTAGTGGAGCAGATCTCTGCAGACTCATAGTACTCACTTGGATGGGCACCACAAGTCTGGGGTGTTTGTCAGACCTCCATTCTAACCTTGACTCGGCTGCCCTGTGGGATCCTGTCTAAGATTCTTCCTGGGAGGGGTCTTTTCTAGATGGGGGCCTACCTCAAACCATATCTGTGGTGTGTCCGAGGGAAGTGACAGTGTACTCACATAAAATAAATAAATCCTGTGGAGCATGTAGGGAGCGCCGGGTCTGGAGTTTGGCTTCTATGGGCGGGGCGGGTCTGGGGCGGGGCTATGAGACCCCTCCCCTCGGGCCCCGCCCCTCTGTTCTCAGTCCCCCGCCCCCTGGGCCCCGGCCCGTGCCCCCAACAGTGCCCTGGCCGCAGAGCCTCCACTGCGGCCCGATGAATGGAGTCGCTTTCTGCCTGGTCGGGATCCCGCCGCGTCCGGAGCCCCGGCCCCCCCAGGTGAGGACTGACCAGGACCCGGGTCAGCTGGGCGGGACCTGGGACGACGTCCGGGCTGGAGTCACTGCGCCCCCGTCGGTGGGCACTGCCGTGGGAGTTTGCTGTCGTGCTGGAAGAACAGCTGCGCTAGGCAAGGGCTTGGAGGGAGGCGCCGCGTAGGGGCCCCGACGGGCCGGGGGCTACCGAGCCCGGGACCACACAGCTGGTGGTGGTGCCAGGCCCTGGGCGGCCAGGCAGCAGGGGTGGGAGGCCCGCGCGCCTTTTGTCCGGGATTTTCAGGCGGGGCGCCCGCCGCCGTTTCCTCTGCCCAAGTTTTCGTTTTCCGTTGGCGAGGCCCCCGCACAGCTGGAGCCACAGGGAGTGGGGGAGGGGTCCCGGGGCGGGACGTCCTTGGCTCGCCCCCTCCGGGTGGGGCTGCCTTGTAGGCTTTGGGGCTCGGGACTGGGACCCCAGCCCTGCCCGGCCCTCCTCTCTGCCCGCTTCGGCTGTGGGTGGGTCCGGGAGTGGGGTGCCAGGGGCATTACTCAGCGCTGGGCTGCTCTGCTTGGGTTCTTTCATCTGCCAGCAGCTGGAGGTTGGGAGGGGCCTTCACCTTCCCAACAGGGTCAGTCCCCTGCCTTGGAGTCTGGCTGCCGGTCCTGCTTAAGCTACCCTCTCCTACCCCCCCAGATCACAATGTCAGAGTAAGCTGAAGGGCTGAAAAGTGTCTGGCCAATAGTTTTCCCGAGTTTGGAAAAGACGTTCCCTGGGGTCCAGTTTGAGGGTCAAGACCAGGACTGAGCCACTCCTTCCTGATACTCCAGCGGGCTCCTGCCCTCGGGGTGTTGGTCCAGCGGGCATGTACTTTGGGAACTCTTTAGGAGACTCTGGTGTCTGAACTGGATGTATTAAGTTCTCCCTCAGTCGGCTTCTTTACCCCACCCTCCAGCCAAAGTGTTTCCTAATTATAAACTTGAAATTCAGGATGGACAGGGGGCAGAAGTGGCGGTCATTAAGCTTGAGTCCTTCAGATTCTCCCCCCAACCAACTGCGTCCTTCACCCCTGTCCCCTTACTGCCTCCACCCATACCTGTGGGCTTCTTGTGGGTGGCCTTTGATCCCACGTGGTCCCCTCTGCCAGGGCCAACAACCCCAGTTTTCAAAATGGCCAGAGCTGACGGCAGGAGATTTGAATCTCCACTGCAAAACTAGTCATTTGGCCTGCAGACTTGGCCCAAAGGCGCCCCCCACCCCCACCCCCAGCCCTGGTGGCTTCCTCCAGTTGCCCACATGTGGTTGGATCCGCCCCCAGTTGGCTGGGAACTCCGAGATCCTGTGTTCCAGGCCCTGTCTCAGTGGATCACCTCCATGCAGTGCTAGATTAGAGGGTCTTAAAGTCTGTGAGTTTGTAGTAAAGTGTTAGTGCCTATTACATTTTTATTTTATTTTACTTTTTGGTTGTTCAAGACTAGGTTTCCCTGTGTAGCCCTGGCTATCCTGGAACTCTCTCTGTAGGCCAGGCTGGCCTCAAACTCAGAGATCCACCTGCCTGCCTCCCTAGTGCTGGGATTAAAGGTGTACACACCATGCCTGGTAATGCTAGTGCCTATTTTACAGATGAGGTCTGACCTAAAGGTATGGTGATATTGTTAGCCTGCAACCTGAGTTCTGGTGGTCCTTAGGGCAGGAAATAAAGTCGGGGGAGGGGAGCACTGGAGCGATGGCTCAGCAGTTGAGAGCACTGACTGCTCTTCCAAGAGGACCTGGGATCAATTCCCAGCACCCACATGGCAGCTCACAACTGTCTGTAACGACAGGATGCCCTCGCACAGACACATGCAGGCAAAACATCAGTGACATAAAATAAAAATAAATAAACAAAGAAGTTTTGGGGGAATGTTTTTAGGAAGACAGCTTAGGTAATGCTGGGCGGGCAGGCTTCGTGGTTCCCAGCTGCAGCTGAGGGCACTGGGCCTGGGGACAAGCCTGTCGTGTGGGTAATATGGACGAGGCCTTCTTGGTCCCCTCTCAGGGCAACCCTGAACTCCTGGCGAGAGGATGCAGTGATGTTGGCCGAGTTGGGAGTGGGGGTGAGGGAGGGAGTGGCATAACAAAGTCCGGCAGTGTGGGAGTGGGCGGTGGGTTGCCTCATCCCTCATTGCAAGGATACTTTGAAACTTCTTGTGTAAAGTTAAAAAACAGACTAAGGTTGGGTGTGGTAGTGCCTTTAATCCCAACAGAAACCGAGGCATTGGCAGGCAGATGTCTGAGTTCTAGGCCAACCTGGTCCACGTAGGGAGTTTCAGGACAGCCAGAGCTACAAAGAGAAACCCCTGTCGATGATGATGATGATATAAAAGGTAGATTACAGAGCGGATGACTGGACTAAGTGTTGGGGCTGGCTATTCAGGAGAACCATCAGGGGCAGGTTTGTGAGGTGCAGCACCCCAAAGCAGTCTGTTGCATGGTAAGGGGATGTTTCCTCCAGTAGGTGGATTCCTGTGATGCTGGATTCCAATGCAGATATCTTGAGAGATCCAGAGAGCATACAAACATATTCAAATGAGCATGTACATTAGTGATAGAACAACTTTTTTTTTTGAGGTAGAGTTATTTGCTATGTAGCCTAGGCTGGCTTTGTCTGTCTCATCCTCCTCAGTAACATGGCTAAGGTCTGATAGCAGTTCCTCTGGGGCAAGATCTGAATAACTCATTCTTTTATTTGTCAGAGTATCCTCTCAAGGTGGGTACTGTCTTCATCATCCCATTTTACAGTTGAGAACACCGAGGCACAGGGAGCTAATAGTAAAGAACAGAGCAGGGGAAGAAGGGGCCACTGGGTTCTAGAGTCATGACTGGCCCTCACTGTCCAGCTGCCACACCCCCTGAATCTGCCCATTTAGGAGAATCCACGTCAAACCATCCTCCTGCTGGTTTGGAACTTGGTTGCTTGTTTTGTTGGTCGTCAGGGTGGCACAGGGTGGTACAGCCTCAGGTATCCCTCAGTGTTTGTGGGTGGGGCATCATCCACCCACCATGGTCTTCAGCCTCCCTCCCCCAAGCCCAGGCTGGCCACCAACATTCCAGACTGTGGTAGTCCCTTGGCATTCTCTGTCTAGTGGTGCATCAGGTCCGCTTTGCTGGCTGCAGTGGTTCAAAGGCGAGGGATCGGCTCTGTCAGGGATTTAGACAAAGCCTGGTTGTAATTGTTCTGCCCTGCCACCCCGACTGTCATGAATGGGGCCTGTGGGAGCCGGCACTGCCTCTCCCCATGCTCGCCCCGCCCTTCATACAGCCCGACTGTGGACCTAGGACCCTGTTTCTTGTGAAATTGTGCCAGCGGGTCAGCAGGGCGGTGCCAGGCTGTACCGGGAGGACATCTCTGTCATCTCGGGGTGACAGATGGCCTTGGCTTTGGACATGGCGGAGCTTGAGCGCTTTGGGGGGGTGTTCATCACCCGTCAGAGTGTTCAAGATGAAAGGGCCCATCTTGTTCAGCTTCTGATGCTGCAGGGGAAGAGGACGCTGGACCCCAGCCTGTGAGTGGCAGGTGAGGACTTGGGTCCTTGAGGCCCCGGCTCCCAGGGTTCTGTCCATGGCCCTGTTTTCCCCGCACCCCACCAGTGCTAGTCTCTGGGACTGAGTCCTGGGGGTGTGGCAGAGATGAGTGGACAATGTGTCCTGTTCATCTGTGTCCCCAGCGCCCGGCACAGTGCCTGGCACAGGGCAGCCCTCCATAAATGTTTGCAGAGAGCAAGCCAGAAGCCTCCCCCACTGGTCTCCTGGGGTGACCTGGGCCTAGCTCTCTCTCAGGCACTGGGATGGGAGACTTTTCAGTCTCCCTGTCAGACTCGAGTCAGTCAAAGGCAAGAAGATCATATAGAAAGTATGCTCATGCCGCTTAACGCTGGGCAGGTGTGTTATTGCATCCCAGCTGTTAGGAAGAGAGGCCATGGCTTCCTAAGGCCACACAGTGAGAGGCAAAGCCACGGCACTGAGCATGCGCTTAACCTCATTCCAACTGCCCAAAGGTGTCATGTCTGTCTTGTTACCCACACACTCTGGCACCCAGCCAGCACCTAGAGAATGTTTGTTGACTGACTGACTGACTAACTGGATTCATAAACGGTGAGACAATATATGACACCCCACAGAATCCTGCACCCCATCCTCTGCATGTAGGCGGGGTTAGGGTCTTGGGAAGACAGCCTGGGAGTATTGCTGTGTTGTCTGCACAAGAGTGCCAGAGCCAGACCCTGGGGAGAAGGGAAAGTCTCTGAGGGATTCCTGTCACCACTGCCTTCCAAGGCTCCCAGGTGCCACTGCCCCCAAAGCTCCTGGCTTTCATTTCTGAGAGTTCTGAGGCAAGTCTGTGGCAGAACCAAAGGCCAGCATCCTGTGCCAGTCCTGAGGTGCTTAGCTCAGGCTTAGTTTACGATTGGTATCCTAAGCTGACTCTGTGCTCGACTGCCTGGCTCTGCGTCCAGCTATTCCTACCAACCCTCCTCCGCCGGCCTCTGCCTCACATGCCCAGATTAAAGACACGCACCCCCTGCCCCAGCTGAGGACTGAGGTTCGAGTCTGGAGCCTCGTGCATCCGAGACAAGTGCCTTCTCACTACCTACGTGCCTGGCCTCGTGATTGCTTTTATTTTTTTCTTTTAATTTACTTTATTATTTTATGTGTATAGGGGTTTTTATCTGCATCTGTGTCTGTGTTCCACATGTGGAGGTCAGAAGAAGGCATCTGATCCTCTGGAACTGGAATTATGGATGGTTTGGGAGCCACCATATGGGTGCTGGGAAGCAAGCCCAGGTCTTCTGGGAGAGGACTGGCACTCCAACCAGCAAGCCATCTCTCCAGCCCCTTTACTTTTTATTTTAAGACAAAATCTTGCTAAGTTAAGGAGGCAGATCCCTGTAGGGTGGTCAGGCCTTAAATGTCCACCCTTGTGTGTCAGTCCCAGGATTGTAGTCCTCTCATCCAGCTGCACAGTTATCAACTATTTATCTCTCAAGCAGCAGGTGTTGGATTTCCAGCCGGCATCTGTCCTAACCCTTGGGCCCAGGGACATCTCCTGCTTCCTTGACTATTACATACCTAGCTGTTGGGTCACCCTTCCTTTCTGTTCTTTTTTTCCTGGTTTGAATTAGCATTAGTCAGTCAGGCCCCCCCAGGCTACAGCTTCATCTGCTCTTAGGGACCTGCGCACTGTGAGATGTTTGGCATTCTACCTTCTGACCCAGCAGATGGGCCTGGGCCTGGTGTCCCCCTCAGGCCCTCGGGAGTCTGGAGAGTCTGGAGAGTCTGGCAGGCCTTGCCCTCTTAGCTCTTGTTTAGCTCTGCTTCATCGCTACTGTGAGGCTTTGCACACCAGCCTCCAGTTTTTCTTCCTTGTGGACTTGAGGCTTGAAGCTTACACATGCTAGTCAAGCACTCTGCGACAGAGCTGTGTCTTAGCTCTTGGCCTTTATTTTTTAAACCTCAGATACAATCCATCAGCCTTACTGAGAGGCCTGATCGAGGGGAATCAGGCCAGTCTCTATTGGCAGCCGTTGTTAGACAAATAATAATCAATGGATGGAGATAAGAACACAGGCTTTGTTGGAACCCATGAGCTGTTAACCCCAGCACACCTGGCTCTGTAGCACCCATTAGCAGGGAGTGGTAGCTCACATCTTCCATAACCCTAAAGAGTTATGGATCAGAAGTTCAAGATGGATCTTTGGCTACATAATGTTTTTGAGGTTAACCTGGGCTACATAAGACATAACCCTAACCCTAACTCTAACCCTAACCCTAGTGGGAGGCAGGAGACTTGCCATCAGTTCAAAGTCAGCATCGATTATGTTATGAACTCCAAAACAGAGCAGGCTACAAAGGGACGCCTGTTTTAAAAGCAAACAAAACCAAGCAAGCAAGCAAATAAATGAAAACCTCAAGACACCCAACCAACAGAGGAGTGCGATACAGCTCAGATGGTAGAGGCTTGCCTAGCTTGTACAAACCCTGGGTTTGTGTTGCATTGATTCAGCATGGTAGTGCAGGCCTATAATCCCAGCACTTGGGAGGTGGAGGCACGAGGATCAGAAGTTCAGGATCATCCTTGGCTACATAATGTGTTTGGTGCTAACCTGGGCTACATAAGACCTTGCCATAAACAAACAAAACAGACATTTATGGTCAGAGTAATCTGAAGAGCAGTGAGTGTGCCTGGAAGTAGTGAGGCCTCCATCACTGGAGGTATCCAAACCCTGCTGGACAATAACTAATGTGGACTAGTGATAGTTCTGGCACTGGGCTAAAGGTCAGCGCAGAACCCCCTGGGGGGCACTGCTTGGGTATTTATGCTGTGTCACAGCAGTTAAAATGACTGTTTCCTGGACTCGCGCACACTGGGGACTGAGCCTGTGGCCAGATGCCTGTCTGGAAGGAGCAGTAAAGGCTGACCACTTATGGTTGGGGCTAGGTGGCTTTTCAGAGGCCAGATATTCCTGAACAGACTGGCTGGAAGGAACCTGGAAGAGCTTGTGAGGTGATGTGCTCTGGAGAAGGCAGGAAGCCATTATAGAGCCAGAAAGACCGGGTGACCCAGGAGCAGGGAGGCACTAGGGCCACTGGTCATGGAGGCTGCCGGCTCGTTCTGGGTTTGAGGGCCAAGGGAGGGGGCGAGTTCCCTGGTCCACCAGCACAGCTTCTCATGTAGCAGGGGTCTGCCTCAGTGGCTCCCTGTAGCAGAGTCTGGCCCGTAGGAGTGGAGCTGGGGAAAGAAAGCCTTATGCCCAGTGCATTTGGGGGCATCTGGGGGTCGGGGGAAACAGTGGAGCCTTTGTTGACAGCTGCCAGGAATCTGGCGGAGGAGCTGGCCCTGGGTTTGGCTGGGTTCTCCACAGACTGGCCCTCTTTGAAGTGACCCTTTCAAAGCTCAGCCTGTATTCTTGAGAGGAGAGGGAGCTTGGGCAGACTAGGCAGAGGGCTTGCTGGCCTCTGTGCCATGGACATGGGGCAGGAGCCCTGTGGGACCCAGGAATGTGGTGGGCTGGGTACACGTCAGAGCCATGCGAGTGGATAACTACGAGGGGTCTGACCAGTGACAAGTCCGGGTGTCATTTCAGGGAAGGGCAGAGTTCCTTCTGGCTGGTGCCTGGTTTCTTTCTTTCACCCAGCAATTTGATTTCTGTCTATACTGGGCTCCCAAACCAGCCCTGTGTTCTTGTTAATTCCCACCACTGCTGGGAGAACCACTTGGAGCACTAGGGCAGGACCACGGGGCCCAGAGCACAGAGAGGGGTTGAGTGGGGATTTGGGGCAAAGGGGCTTTCCCTACTCCTTAGAGTCTTTGGAAAGCTGGGGACCCCAACTCTGAGTGGAAACCCTCACCTCTGAGCAGAGACCCCTGTGCTTCCCCAGATTTTTCCTTATCAATGAGGAGACAATGATGGTTTGCCCAGGGGAGAGCAGGAGGGACAAGAGAGGGAAAGCTAATCATTGAGAGTACAGTTCCCATCTCCCTATTTATCCTTTAGGGAAGGTGAGACCTAGAGGAAAGGCAGGCTTAGGAAGAGAAGCAGGAGAGAGGGAGGCAGAACACGCAAGAGCTGTTGTGGGAGCTAGCCCGAGTGAGCCAGGAGGCCCAGACTGAAGGATCAAGAATTCAAGGCCTGGACAACTCAGTTGGGACCCTGTCTTGAAATAAAAAGGAAATTGAGAAGAGGGTTGTTGATATTTCTCAGTGATAGAGTGCTTGTCTGATGTGCACACATCCCTGGGTTCAGCCCCAGCACTGGATAAACTGGGTGGTGGTGCATGCCTGTAATCCCAGCACTCAGGAGGAAGCTAGAGTTCAGCACCATCCGCAGCTCCATCTCCGTGAGGCTGTAAACTCACAGAGTTCTGTTTGCCTCTGCTTCTGAGTGCTGGGATCAAAGGCTTGCGCTGCCATGCCTGGCTTAAAAAAAAAAAAGTGAAAGAAAAAGAAAAGGTGACATCCAGGCAAAGAAGGAGGAGGTTTCCCAAGGCTTCCTGAGGGAGACTCTGAGCGTTGTGGCGGAGCGCCTTGTCCCACCCTGACGCAATGCTTCCTCTCCTCCTACTGACTGTAGCCATGAGATGCAGAGTGGCGGTTTGTGGACAAGAGATCAGAGTGTTTGTGAGTGGGTTGACCGGATCTCACTGCGTAGTAAACTGTAGCACTGTAGAGTGTGTAAGCATACCGTGATGGTCACACATTGAAACTGCCCAGTGATGCAATTCTCTGAAGGTGTCACCTGTGACACCGACTGTCCTCACACAGACTTGAGGAAATCTTCTGGAGGCGTGGCCTCTGGTTCCTCCCCCGGAGGGGGTGGGGCTCTTTGTTGCTCCCTGTATCTTGAGCTGGCATCGACATAGCTGAGCTCTCATTAGCTCTAATGAGACCTGGGCCATGGGCCCCTGCGCCCTGCTGCACCTGGGGGAGGAGTTGTGACAGCCAAGAGGTGGGCAGGTGTACAAGAAGGGAGCGATGGGGATAGGTCACCCAGGCTGGTGACAGAGCCCATTCACCTCCTCCCTCTGCAGCCTTTGTCTCCTGCACTGGGTGCCAGGGTCCCAGGTCCCCCAGTGCTAGGGACTAGCTTATCTGAGGGACCAGGCTCAGCCTGGGGCCACCAAGGACATTCCCAGGCATGGCTGTTCTAGTGTTCCTCTTGTCCTCCCCCAACTACAGCCTGGGGCAGCAGAAGAGGCTAAACGCTTGGGAAAGGTTGGGCAGTGGCTTTCATTTCGTGGGTGGTCATTACTTGTAAGCACCGTGGGCTCCACACAGCCTGCCCTCAAGGGGCTTCTTGTCTGCTTTTCCTATTGCCCGAAAGCCAGACAAAAAGACTCCACTAAGAATCTTATAAACAATGGTCTGTGAGATTCCTGTCTCCATTACCTGCCAGTCCAGAATGTTCCCACGGCCCCAGTGTTAAAAAGACCCCGGTAGGCCAACGGGGCAGTGTGGTACAGAGTCAGAAAGGGACCAGAGCCAAGGAGGGGTAAAATACATGAATTACGGATTCAGTTTGGATCTGCGTGACCTTGCCTGTGTGGTGTTTTTATTTATTTATTTATTTCAGTCTTTTGACAGGATCTGTGTAGCCTTGGCCAGGCTGGAGCTTGTGGGGGCGGGGGGGATCCTCATGCCTCTTGAGTGCTGGGTTACATGTTATTTAACCTCACAAGAGCACATTTTTGAGTCTGTAAATAACTTGTAGTGGCCGTTGAACATATCTTTAGTGTCTTCAGTGATTTTCAAAATGTTTAGATTTTATCTATCTATTTATTTAGAGACAGGGTTTCTTTGTGTAGTCCTGGCTGTCCTAGAACTCACTCTGTTGGCCAGGCTGGCCTCAAACTCAGAGATCCACACATCTCTGCCTTCCAAGTGCTGGGATTAAATGTTTGCATTACTACCATCTGACTTTTTTTTTAACTTTTTAAAAGTTTAATGTCTATGGATATTTCATATGCATATATGCCAGTGCACCACATGTGTGCCTGGTGCCAGAAGAGGGTGTCAAATCTCTTGGAACTGGAGTTACAGATGGCTGTGGGCCACCGTGTGACTGCTGGGGGTCAAACCCAGGTCCTCTGGAAGGGTAATGGATGTTCTTAACGTCGGTGCCATCTCTCCAGCCTCGGAAATTAATATTACAATTTTTTGAGACAGAGTCTAATGTATCCCAAACCTGTTTCAAACTTGATTGGTAGCCAAGGATGACCTTGAACGTCCAGTCTCTGACTCCACCTCCCAAGTGCTGCCATTACTGGAATGCACCACCATGGCGGATTGTGTAGATTGGGAACCCAACCCAGGACTTCATACGCGCTGGGCAAGAATTCCAGCAAATGAACCAGACCCCAAGTCCCCAGAACTCTTTAGTAAAATACTTTCTGTTGGGTAGATGTTCAAAGGCCATCACTAGGCAATTGTATATTTATTATAAAAAAAATAAAAAACCAAATTCTGAGAGAGTAAATATGTCACCAGCTCAAAAGACAAATCTTTCTGAATCCTACCTGTCCTATAGTTACTGTTATATTGCCTGACACAAAAGTGAGTGGGAGATCACCTCCCAGGGCCCAACAGGCCTACCTATCCCAGAGCAGTGAGCAGTGTGGCACACACACACACACACACACACACACACACAGAGCCTGAGTGAGATCCACAGCATAGATGTGAGTTCCGGCTCATTCCGCCTTTTAGCTGTCTGTTGTTGGACAGGTTACTAGCTTCTGCTGTGATCTCCCGACTATTCCAGAGTAAGTAAACCTCGCCTCCACAGCAATACCTTCTTGAAGCTTCTTGGAGAAGCCTTTGTTTACTGATAGGACCCTGGGATAGGATAGGATCTCAGCACCCTGGAGACAGAGACAGGTGGATCTCTTGAGTTCAAAGCTAAGGCCATCCTGGTCTACAGAGCAAATTCCAGGACAGCCAGGGCTACACAGAGAAACCTTGTCTCAAACAAACAAACAAATAAAAAGTAACCCGGGGTCCCAGCTCCATAAAGAGCAAGCCTTGACTGCAACCACAGAACAAGGGCATGAGCTACTCTAGAGCCATAAGTGTGACCTGGTGACATTTTCCCCTCCCACCCACCTCTTCTTTTTGAGCCAGGGTCTTTCTACATAGCCCCGACTGTCGTGGAACTCACTATGTAGATCAGGCTGGCCTTAAACTCACAGATATCTGCTTGCCTCTCCTTCCTGAGTGCCAAGATTAAAGGCATGCGCCATCACACCCAGCCCTTTCCATGTTCCTTTGTGTTAGGCAATATGGCAATGACCACAGGACAGATGTGTGTGTGTGTGTGTGTGTTTGAACACTTTTTGCATTTATGTGTATGTGTGCCACAGCACATAATTGTCAGTTAGGCAGTTCTCAACTTCTACGTTGTAGGGTCTGGAGATTGAGCTAATTTATATATTTATGTTTTTACTTATTTAGGTGGTTTAGTATTATTGTTGTTATGATGGTGATGGTGGTGATGGTGATGATGATGATGATGCGCATGCAGGCAGGTGGGTTTGCCTGCATGTTTGTGTCTGGTGCCTGAGGATGTCAGAACAGGGAATCGAATCACTTAGAACTGGAGTTACAGATGGTTGTAAGCTTCCATATGGGTGCTAGGAATTGGACCCAGGTCCTTTGGAAGAGTAGCCAGTTACTCTTAGTCACTGAGTCATTTTTCCAGCCCCTGGTTGTTGTTCTTTTAATTAATTGTTAATTTTTGGGACAGAGTCTCACTAAGTTGTCCAAGCTTGCCTGGAACGCAGTATGTTTCCTAGGCTGGCCTTGAGTTCTCAGTGGTCCCTGACCCCTAACACCACACCCCCAGCTCCGGGATACAGGCGTCCTCAGCTTAGGCCATTCTTCGAACCCTGTGTCCACATCTGCACTGTTTGTTGCACGTCTACCCCTTTGATCTTTATAAATTCGGACTGCTTTTAATTTCTGCAAATCCTTTGGGGATTGCTGAACTAAAACTTGCTGAGTAGCTGCTAGATGCCAGGCGTTCAGCCGAGTCTTCTGAGGGACCCTGCAGGATCCCTTACAGCTCAGGAGGCTTGGATAGGGAAAGGTGAGACCAGGGTTACAGAGTGGAGCCCTAGACCGAGCCCCAGGCTCTGTGACCTAGTGTGCTAACCCCTCCACCCAGAGCCCCACTTGGTGATAATCTTTCCATTGTCCGAGATTCTCTGAAATTTGAATTGTTTGGGGACAAATAGGGGACAGGGTATGGCCGAAATTAAAGACACTCAGGTCCTTAAGCTTAACGTGTGTACCTTTGGGGCAGGGACTGGTTCAGATGTTTCCTAAGTGCTCAGCTGTTTGTGAGCTCAGACCTTCGAACTCCAAGAAGGCAAGGCTGACCTGGGGCTAAGGTAGTGAGGAATGGCGTCGCAGGGAAGCCGAACCTTATTAGGGCAGTGATGGGAATGGGGAGGTCTCCAGCCGCCCAGCGGCATCATTGGGGTTCGGCTCTGCGGCGACTGATGACGACCGGGGCTTACCGGCTTAGGAAAGGCAGCCGCCTTAGCTTGCGGGTGCTGCCTGGGGTAAAGTAGCCATTCCGCCCCTAACTTGCGGTAGGCAGGGATCCACCAATAAGAGGTGCCTGCTACTCTTATTTTGCATGGCCACGCCTCTCATTTTCACGGCTCAGCCCTGTCGAGCAGAAGCGGTTTCTGCCCCCTGGGCTCTCACCTCATTTCAAGCCCCGTGCGGTTTGTCCCGTGGGGCGGGGTGGGGGTGGGGGGCTGCGACCCGCCTGGCAGCCTGGCTGCGCTATTCATAGCTCCGGGGCAGGCGTACTTCGCATATTTGCCGCTCTTCATGTCTGGCTGGACCATCCCGCTCTGCCTTCCTCGGTCCCCTCCTCCCTCCTGCTCGCCCATCTTATCCTTTCAGCTTATCTCAGCCGCCTTCTTGTAGCCTGTGCATGCAAGGGACGCTAAGGCCGGACAGCCGGTGTCCCTTTTGGCTGGTGGACCTAGAGAGAGGATGCATGAGATGAGGCGGCTAAGAGCCGACCACAGGCGACTACCACAGGAAGACGCCCCTGGCAGGAATATGACACTTTGTGGGACCTAGGCCTACCCCTCAGCCGCCGGGCTGACCTATGAGGATGGGGAGACTAGTCAGGAGTCATGGGAAGGACATAGAGGACTGTGGGAAAATATAGATGAGTACTATGTCTAGCATGTTTGAAAACAGGCGAGGAGGGCTTGTAGCTGGAACACGGAATGTGAGGAGAAGGCATAGCTCCAGAGAACGGAAGCAGAGTCCTGTCTAACCGCGTGTGCCCCGCCCCCTTCTATACTACAATGCTCCCACTTTTGGACGTGGTTCCCACCAAGAAAGGACAAAAAAACCAAACCAAAACAAAAACAACCTTGAAGTATGGGCATGGTATCACAAGCCTGTATCCCCAGTACCTGAGAGCTGGAGACCCTAAGATCAGAAGTTCAAAGTCATCCTTGGCTAACCTGAGCTACATGGGACCCTGTCTCAAAACAAATAACAAAAAAGAGTTGAAGTAGTCTCTGTTCCGGGTGGGCCCCCAGAGGGGAGGGGTTGCCACACCAGCGATGAAAGCATTCCTTGTTCCTCACCCCCAAATTCAGAAGCAGTGTGCTGATGCCCACCTGGGCCACACACTGCCCCTTCAAAGCAGACACAGTCTTGGCATCCCAGACCAAAATAGCCTCATAAACGTATATGCCCTGAGAGGGTGCCCAGAGACCTGGCATTGGGCACAGGGCAGTTTGTGTGTGAAGTGACTTTAAATTTTTTTTAAGTGAGTGGCACACATCTTTAATCCCAGCACTCAGGAGGCAGAGGCAGGCAGATTTCTGAGTTTGAGGCCAGCCTGGTCTACAGAGGGAGTTCCAGAACACATAAGATCATTCTCTTCTTCTGTCCTGTGAGTCCTGGGGGGGGGGTCCTTAGTCCAAGTAGTAAGCTGAGGCCCCTGGAGCTGGTGTGTTGGCAGACATTAATGCTAGAAGCTCCTCCAAGGTGGGTGGGTGTGAATTGGTAAGGGTTGGGGAAGCAGGGAGGGCTTGAAGGTGACAGAACATTCCAAAAACAGCTTGCTACCGGCCCAGAGACTGGGGTGGGGTGGGGGGAGCAATCATGGTGCTCACGGGAACTGGAAGGAGGCCAGAGGCTGGGATGACTGGAGCACAGGGACCAGGGTGCGGTGTGTGTGGAGACTGGGGGTGTGTCCTCCAGGGCCTGGTGGCCAAAATATTATCAGCCTAGACTGACCTCCCCAGAGGGAAACTAAGCTGCCCAGAGTGGGTGTGGATGGGAAGTGGGCTGGTGCCTGGCCTTTGGGTGGTAGGCCCCACCCTGATGGTAGGCAGGAGGCCAGGTGGGTGACAGCTCCCATCTGTCCGTTCCTTCCCAATAACTTAGCTCAGCAAAGAACACTTGTGTGAACTTGATTGGTGACCCTCATACTACTTAGAAAAGGACCAGGGTGAATGCCAGGGGTGAATGTGTTCCCTGTTGAGTGCTAAGATGAATGGAGATCTTTCTCCCAGCCCTCTGTCCCCCTCCCCTCAACGGCCCATGGGCCAGTGTAGAATTCCCTATCTAGCTGTGGTTGGCTCAGGGACAGGGTGGGGATGGGTGGCACCTCACAGGTTCACAGAGGGCCTGCTGTCTACTACTTCTTTATAAATTTATTTTTATTTTATGTGCATTGATGTTTTACTTGCATGTATGTCTGTGTGAGGGTGTTTGATCCCCTGGAACAGGAGTTACAGACAGTTGTGAGCTGCTATTTGGGTGCTGGGAATTGAACCTGGGTTCTCTGGACGAGCGCCCAGTGCTCTTAAGAACCTCTGAGCCATTTCTCTAGTCCCTACTTCTTTCTTTCTCTCTTTCCTTCTTTCTCTTTCCCTCTTTCTCTCTTTCCCTCTTTTTCTCTTTTTCTTTCTCTCTTTCCTCCTCCTCTTTCTCCTTCTTTCTTTCTTCCTCCCCACCCCCTTCTTCTTTGTTTGAGACATGGTTTCTCTGTGTAGCCCTGGCTATCTTGGGACTAGCTCTGTAGATCAGACTGGCCTTGAACTTAGGGATCTGCCTGCCTCTGCCTCCTGAGTGCTGGGATTAAAGGCATGCGCCACCACCTCCTGTCCCTGTCACCTCCTTCTGCTGTGCCTATGATTCCGTGTCTGAAGGCAGAGCTGGGCTGACTGATGACGAGGGTCTGGACATAAGAGATTGTCCCCTATCCCTCTTGGACCAAGGATCCCAACCTAGAAGTCCTTCCAACTCCCTCATAGTCAGGAGTTTAGTGGAGGGCATTTGACCTTATAAAACAGCATATCTCCTCATCTCCTTGGATTGTCTCTGCCACAGCACAGGCTAGACCAGGGAGTGGTTCTGCTCAGAGGCAGGGCCAGCCAGCATACAGGAGCATGGAGAGGTGGCCTCAGCAGGTTGGGCAGGGCTAAGGTGAGGGGGTGGGTAGTTTTAGAGGCGAGCCTGAGAGCCTTTTCTTGCAGAGAACCCCATGTGCCCTGGGGGAGATATTAGGAATCTGCTGAAACCTGCCCTCTGAGGGAATGTGGTCTCAACTGGACTGGAGCTGAGCTCTCCCTCTCCCCTCAAGGAAACAAGTGCGCCTGTTGTCTCTGCCCAGGTGCCAGGTAGTAAGACAACAAGAAGAACTGGCATGGGGGGGGGAGAAGGGTGACTCACACTGAGTTTGCAATCTGTCTCAAATGAGCTGGCCAGTGATGAGATGGGTGGGAAGATTTTGAAGAGGAGTAACTGCAGGAAGCTCCTGGTTCAAGAATGACTGGCGTCTCCCAGTCTTTTCAGGAGAGGGAATTGAGTCTCCTAGGTACTGCTGGACCAAAGGGAGGCTTCAAGGCTCAAGACACCGATCCGATCCGTCTTGCAGTAGACCTTTCTCCTGTAAGTGATTGGAAGGTAGGGTTATGCAACATTCAGTTGGAGCTGAGAGTCCTGGAGAATGCAGTGTGTGTGTGTGTGTGTGTGTGTGTGTGTGTGTGTGTGTGTGTGTGGTTGGGGGGGGATGGGGGGGAAGGAGGTCCCAGGAATGATACCTTGTTCCTTTCATTTCCAAATGAGATGACCTGAAGTGGCATATGTGAGCCAGCAGGGGGCGCTGCTGGATGTGACACTGACAATCTGCATCCTGTAGTGTGTGGTCAAGATCCTTGGAGCACAAAACCTGCTTGGACACACCCTTGTGCGTGTGTTACAGCTGCTTGGACACACCCTTGTGCGTGTGTTACAGCTGGTTGGACACACCCTTGTGCGTGTGTTACAGCTGCTTGTAGGCTCACTGGGGTTCAACACAGACCGTGCGTGCTCTGTAAAGTTAGATTTCAAACAGGAGTCCCACGCTAAGTCAGAAAATCCTTCAATAGTCCCATCACCTCTGCATGGGGCAGGCTGGGAAGAGTGGCCATTGGTTCAGTGTCCAAGGGATGGGATTCCATCAATACCAGGGGCTTTCTGTGTCCCTCAGGGCCCTTGGCAGCCCAGGCACTCCCCGTGTGGGACTCTCTAGAACCCTAAAGAGGATAATAGCAGCCCTGAGAAGACAGGCTGGAGCTCTGGTCTTCAGGACCAGGATTATCCAGGTCCCGAGGACACCCAGGAGAGGGGCCGTCTCTGCAGCATTCTAGGCTACCTGCTCCTAGCTGTAAGAGGGTAATTCATACCAGATTCCAGTAACGCCCCCACCCTGTGTTTTAATTCGGACTTTGCCAATTCTTTCAATTTTGATCAATTCATATAAAATGTATGAGCCATCTGGTAATTCCAACACTTAGAAGCCAATGCAGGAGGATCCTCATAAGTTCTGTGCCAGCCTGGGCTACATACAGTGAGTTCTAGGCCAGCCAGGCCTACGAAAATTAGCATCTAAAACGTTTTAAAAGATTCTTTAAAATCATGTCTAGGGCTGGAGAGATGGTTCAGTGGTTGCTCTTCCAGAGGTCCTGAATTCAATTCCCAGCAACTACACAGTAGCTCACAACCATCTGTAAAGGGATCTGATGCTCTCTTTGGGTGTGTCTGAAGACGGCTACAGTGTACTCACGTACATAAAATAAATAAATCATTAAAAACATCATGTGTGTTGGGCTGGAGAGATGGCTCAGCAGTTAAGAGCACTGACTACTCTTCCGAAGGTCCTGAGTTCAATTCCCAGCAACCACATGGTAGCTCACAACTACCCGTAAAGAGATCTAACACCCTCTTCTGGTGTCTCTGAAGACAGCTACAGTGTACTTACATATAATAATAAATAAAACCTTTAAAAAAAAAACATCATGTGTATGTGGGGGTGTATACATGTGCAGGTGAGTGCAGGTGCCCATGGGGACTGTAGGTGTTAGTTCTGACTGAAGTTGAGGTTGTAGACAGTTGTGAGCCACCTGATAAAGGTGCTGGGAACCAAGCTTGGGTCCTCTGGAAGAGCAGCAAGCACTCTTAACTGCTGACATAGCCCTCCAACCTCTCATGAAACCATTTTTGAGTGTATAGTTAGTTCTGTGACATTAGTGTTTTCTGCATTGACCCATCACTGATATCTCACTCAGTGCAGCTCTGTGATTATTAAAGCAGGAAGCGTCTAGTCAATCTTCTCCAGTCCCAGGCAGCCATCTTCCTTCCTTCCTTCCTTCCTCCCTCCCTCCCTCCCTCCCTTTCTTTCTTTTTTTCCCTTTAATATTTAGAGACAGGGTTTCTCTGTGTAGCCCTGGCTGTCCTGGAACTTGCTTCATATACCAGGCTGGCCTTGAACTCTGAGATCTCAGAGAAATCCACCTGCCTCTGCCTCCTGAGTGCTTGGCTTAGAGGCGTGCACCACCACCACATTGCCTGGCCTGTCTCTTTCATTTTATGAGACTAAGTCTTGTTCTGTAGCCTTGATTGGACTGGTGTCTCAGTGTACACCAGGCTGGCTTTGAATTCAGAGCTCTGCTTGCCTCTGCCCCTCAGGTGTCATATACCATTATGCCTGACTAGAATACTTTGTGAACATGTGTTTTCTGTGCTTTCAGATTTGTGCTCAGAAGTGTAATTGTTGGCTCATATAATAATTCTACATTGAATTTTTTATTAATCATTTTATTCGTTTACATTTCAAATGATATCCTCCTTCCCGGTTACCCCATCACAAACTTCCCATCCCCCCTCTACATTGAACTTTTTTTGGGGGGAGGGTTGTTTTCAAGACAGGGTTTCTCTGTGTAGCCCTGGCTGTCCTGGAACTCACTCTGTCGACCAGACTGGACTCAAACTTAGAAATCTGCCTGCCTCTGCCTCCCAAGTGCTGGGATTAAAGGCGGACGCCACCACTGCCCCCGGCTACATTGAATTTTTGATGTATGTATGTATATGAGCACTCTATTTGCATGACAGAAGAAGACTTCAGACAAGAGAGCATCAAATCCCATTACGGATAGTTGTGAGCCATCATGTAGCTGCTGGGAATTGAACTCGGATCCTCTCTAGGAGCAGCTAGTGTCTTAACCTAACCTTGTTTTTTTTGATACAGGGTCTCTCATTTTTCTGGAGCCCAACAAGTAGGCTTGGGTTGGTTTGTTACTGCCTTCCCGGCACTGGGACAGCACCAAGATGATATGCGCACACTGCCACACCTGGACTTTTAAAAAAAAAACTTTATTTATTTCTTTATTTCTTTATTTATTTAGGTTTTTTGAGACAGGGTCTCTCTGTATAGCCCTGGCTGTCCTGAAACTCACTCTGTAGACCAGACTGGCCTCAAACTCAGAAATCCACCTGCCTCTGCCTCCCACGTGCTGGGATTAAAGGCATGCGCCACCACTGCCCAGCTCATTTATTTATTTTTATTAACTTTCTTGGGCTTGAACTTGAGTCCTTGTGCTTCCAAGACCCTTTACTGACTGAACTATCATTCCAGCCTCGCAGTTTCTGAAAGCCTACTCTGGACAAAGGCACTCTAGGTCAAACCCACTTCTGAAAAGCAGTAGCCTTCATCCTTAGGAGCTGTCTGTCCAAGGGAAGAGGCTGCCGCGGTACCGGAGGCAGGTTCTTTCTCCTGTCTCTAGGGACAGATAGATGCAGGCCAGGTATTCCAGAGACCCCCAACATGCCATAGAGCCACGAGCCCCCCTCACAGGGAGCTGCCAGAAGGAGAAAACCGGAGACAGCCCAGGGGGTCTGGGTGGAGGGGATTGTGGTGGGCCCTGACCCACACTGGCTGTGGTTGCCTTGGCAACGGCCTGGGTGTTTTCTTTGTGGCTGACCCCAAGCTCACTCTCTTCTGTAAGTGCTCATTTCCCACCGGGAGGTGAGCAAAGACTTTGTCTTTAGGCCCCTCCCCCTCAGTGGGTGCCAGCGCCCTCCTGCTGGGTTCACTCTTGCCAGCCTGGCATGATCCTCTCTGGGAGCAGCCTCCACTTGGGGCCTCATGTAGTCCATTCCCAGAGGGCCTAGAGGCCAGGTCTGTGGGCCCCCTTACCCCGTGAGGGAAGGGAGTGTGTCTCAGCCAATATAAGCCTCGCCTCTGGTCAGCTGTGGGAGGGGCCATGGTGCCACTGTAGGTCAGCTGTGGGAGGGGCCATGATGCCAAGATCTGCATGTGCCATGTAACTGTATCTTGTGCAAACCTAGTTGAGTAGTTACATGGCTGGGTATTAAACAGCTTGCATTTTCAAGCTCCCACTGTGTGCTCTGGGTTTGTGCTGAGACTTTTATTTCTTGTATTTTGAAATGGTCACACTGTAGATCAGGCTATATCCTCTAACTGTCCTCTTGCTTCTTCAGGTGAAAGTATAAACAGGTACTATCACACCCAGCTAAGGCTTTCTTTTGTTGAGTTAATTCTCCCAACATCCTTTGGGTGAAAGTTTCTATCCACCTTCATTTTGTGTATTGACTCCTGTCTGGCATTATTCCTTCCCCTCCTGGATGGATGGCGGTTGGCTGCCAGGCATGGGGCTCCCCTGCCCTCTGCCCCCTGCCCCAGCCTTCTTCTTCCTTGGCTATGACCCGCTTTGAGAGGGGCGGGGACGGTGTGACACAGGGCGCCCAACCCTGGCCACAGTGGTCTGAGAAGGAGAGCACAGGTAGGGAAGGCTTTTTGCATCGCCTGGTGCTAGCTGCCTTGAGCAGCACAGGGTCCCATGCTCCTCGCTGCGGGTGGCGTGTCAATGGAGGGGCTGGGAGCCTCAGCTCGCCTGGCCGGCTTGTCAGCTAGGCCTGTTAGGGCCTGCCAGGAGGGGCCTCTGCTCTCTAGCTGGGAACTGAGATGTGAATGGGCTAAAGGGTGGAGGAGCCCAGGAGGCACTGCCCTGGCGGGAGGAGACTAGGCCAGGGGGCAGGCATTGTCTGTCACATGCTCCCATGGCCACCTTAGCCTGAACTCTGGACTTGTCACTGTGTGTGAGGTTGTGGGTGACTCTGGGTCTGTGTTTGATGGTGTGAGAGACCAGATGGATAATTCTCGGGGGTGGGGGTGGGGGATCTTGTTGGTCACCTGTGGTTTGGGACACAGGAGGAGGTGCTGAGCAAGCAGAGGAAGGAAGAGCGGGCGGGACTGACCTTGAGCCCTGTGACTCTGGCTTCCTGAGCTCAGGCTCGTACTGCTATCTATCAGCTTCCCTCCTTCTGTCCCTGACCCTCGGGCTCCGGGCAGCTCTCCTCCCTGCCCCTGGTTCCTGGTGACTCTGTAGGTTTCTTTTCCTCTGCTTTCCACCCTCCTCTCCTGGAGGGCTAGCCTGGGAGCCCATTACCCATTACTGCCTGTCTTAGAAGTCCAGGCCCGTGACGGCATGTCAGGAAACCCCTTTGTGTGTGAGGACTACCTGACCGGTGTTAAGGAGAGCAGCTGGCTGGGCCTGAGTCTGGAGCTGGGGGACACTGGAGGCACTCCTGACAGAAGGGCCCTGCTGGCAGGGACTCTGTGTGCCTTAGATATCCAAGGGGTTTCACGCTGGCCCGTGGCACCACTCCATATGTGGTAGTTGAATGGATAACCCAGAAGGTAATGTAGAGGGATCTAGGGGGTGGGACCAGGCCCTGGGATGCAGTCCTAGTGTCACAGGAGTGAGGCCTTTTCTTTCTCCATCCTTGTCTTTAAAGGGGGGGGGTGGAATGGGGATGGAGGGGAAGACACAGCACACTTTTCTTTCCAGCACACAGGAGGCAGAGGCAGGATCTCTGTGAATCCAGGGACAGCCTAGTCTACAAAATGAGTTAGTTCCAAGCCCTACCTCCCCCCCCCCCAAAAAAAAGGAGAACAGGGGATGGAGAAATGGCTCAGTGATTCAGAGTGCATAGTGTCTAGCAAGAGGACTTGAGTTTGATTCCCAGAACTCAGGTGGGCTTACAATTGTCTACAACTTCAGCTCCAAGGGAGCTGATACCCTCTTCCATCTGTACTCATGTATATGTGAACACACACACATTAAAAATAAATCCTTTTTAAAAGTGGGAGCCAAGTATGGTAGTACACATCTGTAACTCCAAGACTTTGAGAGATGGAGTCAGGCGTTCATCCTCAGCCACAGAAAATTTAAGGCCAGCCATGTCTACAAACACATACATACATACATACATACATACATACATACATACATACATAGAACCCTCTCTGGTTGTAAATGCCTGTAATCTCAACATTCAGGAGGCTGAGACAGAGGAGTTACTGTGAGTTCAAGGCCAGCCTAGGTTGTAAACAGAGTTCAATGCCACCAGGGCCACATAGTAAGACCCTGCCTCGGCCTCCCCCCCAGCACCCCAAAAGGCCATCGTGCACATCCAGTACTTAGGGGAGGGTCACAAGTAGCAGCACTTTTTAGAATTCTGGGTATCCCTCTTAGGAGTGCAGTCCTGAGCTCCTGGGCAGGGACCCTTAGGAAGATGAGTGCCAGCTGTTCACTTAGGGGGCTGGGAGGGGCTGGCCAGCGGGTGATTCCGGCAGTGGGGGAGGAAGCAGCAGGCAGGGTGTGGGGGAGGACACTGTGCAGGAAGGCTTGGAATAGAAATCTCAGCAACGCCTGGTATTTCCCAGGCTTGCCCCTCCCCCTTGGGCTCTGGGGCCCACCCCACATTCCTTTCCCAGAGGAAACAGGAGGGAGCCAGCTCCCCAGACCTAGAAGATCATTTCAAGCTGTGGCCCTGGCTTTGAGGCCCTACTGTGTACACTACACAGGCCCTCCCCAACTTGTCTTCCCTTTCTGCTGAGGCAGCCTTCTTTGAATCTGCCAGGTTAAAAGACAGAAAGTGGACATTGGAGATTCTGGTCTCCAAGATCTCTCTAGGCCTGAACTTAATGCCACATGCCTCTGCCCTCCCTTACAGCACCCAGACTCTTCTAAGTCTCAATCAGACAGACATCATGGGTCAGCCATGAGAGGTCTAAATATAAGACCTGGGCTTGTAGCGAGATAAAAAGGCATTTGGGGACTGGGGAGATGGCTCAGCAGGGAAACGTGCTAGCTATACAAGTCTGATATCTGGGCTCAACCCTCTGAGCCTATGTAGAAGCCACAAGGCAGAATGGAGTTTTCCCTCTGACCTTGTAGGGAGGTGGCATGTGTAGCCTTATGCACGTATACACATAAATACTTAAAAAGAAAAGAAGCCGGGCGGTTGTGGCGCACACCTTTAATCCCAGCACTTGGGAGGAAGAGGCAGGCGGATTTCTGAGTTCGAGGCCAGCCTGGTCTACAGAGTGAGTTCTAGGACAGCCTGGGCTATACAGAGAAACCCTGTCTCGAAAACCCAAAAAGAAGAAGAGGAAGAAGAGGAAGAAGTAGAAGCTGCCTGACATAGTAGCAGAGGCAGGCAGATCTCTCTGAGTTTCAGGGCTATCCTGGTCTATGCCTCAAGTTCCAGGACAGCCACAGCTACATAAGGTGGCAGTTAGGCAGCTGGGAGGACTTAGTGAGGAGGCCTGATGAGGGAGTCAAGGGCATCCCTGTGCCTCTGCATTCTACTTTGGGTCCCAGGGTCCACATGGCGGAGGACATCTTGGTGGGATGGCCACCTTGGTCTCTGAACTGGCCTTTGGGAGGCTCTGACAAGGAGGGGCAGAGCAGGAGGTGGCCGATCCAGAAGTCTGTGGTTTTCCAGTTTGCCAGAGGCTGGGAGAAATGTAGACTGGGTTTCACTGTCCCTGACAGCCCCGCTGTCCCTGACTGGTCCTTTCCTGCTCTCCCCAAGTCCTGACTCAGCTCGTGGCAGCCTCAGCTCTTCCCGTTGGGCTTCCGCAGGGTGGAGGTGGGGGTCCAGCTCCTGCATGGGCCCCACAAGCAGCAAACAGGAAACAGGAGAACAAAACCGCTCCCTAGCTGACTGGTTCCCCACCACCCTAGACCTCACCCCCACCCTTCCTCCTCTGTTCTTCCTTCCCTCCATCCTGCCCTCCCACTCCCTAGAGTTGTGTTCCTTTCTGGATCTCTACCTCTCACATAGGCCACCTTCCTGGGGAGTGAGGACAGGGCAGTGTCAGTGTCCCAAACGGCCCAGCCTTGCGGCTCGCCCTCTTAGATGGGCTCTGGGCTTGTGTCCCCTTCTGTTGAGTATTTCCTTCTCAGTTAGTAACTGTTCTAGATGCTTCCACGTACTTGGGGTGTGACGGTGGAGAACACACAGCCCAGCGCCGTTGCTAGCCCTGCCTCTGCTTTGGGGAAAGGATGGAGGTTGGAGAGCCAGGAAAGGGGAGTGGGCAGTGTCTGGAGTCCTCTAGCACCCACTCCATTCTCATTATGAAGGTGTGGAGGGAGTGGTGAGCTTGGAGCCTCTTCTTGCTTGGTGATGCCAGGGTTCCTGGAAGGATCCTAGGGAAGAGGAATGAACATCCTTTGAGAGGCTGGAGTGGGGTCTCCCTGCAGCCTGAGAGTACATCTTACACTACACGATCTCATTCTGGGTGGGCAGTGTGTATCATCTGACGAACACAGAGTCCCGAAGCAAGCACGGGCTGCTCAGTGTGTGCCTGTCACCATCCTGCTTGTATGTGGTTAAGTGGGTATCTCCGGGTGCGGGGATCTGTAAGGGTCTGGCGTACTTTGCCTCATAGGGTAGGGATGTTTAAATAGGAGAATGTCCATAGATGTGAGCAATGATATCCACACTGAGGGTCTGCGAGGGGTCTGTGGGGGACAGGTGATGGGATGCTGGCGATGGATTGTGAGGCACACAGCTAGAACATGTTTCTGCAGGTGTGTAACGTTGATGGGCCCCATAGTGTGATCGCTCAGCAGTGTGAGTCCCTGTGTTTGTATGGTGTCGTCGGTGTATGCTGTGCCTGAACAGGGACCGCTCGAAGCCTCTGGCGTGGGGCGGAGGGTGGGCTGGCGCGGCGCCGGGGCCGCCCCGGAGGGGGAGGCGTCTGTCCCAGCGACTTGTGGACTTGTCCCTGCCCCGCTCTGGCGGGCGCCTTCACCCGGGCAGCGCGGGAGGCGCGGCCCCGCTCCAGCCGTCCTGCCGCCGTCCGCGCGGACTGGCCGCCCCCTCGGGGCCTCTGGGCCGCGGGCCCGCGGCTCTGGGGGGCGGGCTGGGACCCCTGGGCTCCGCCTGCCTCGTGGGGGTCCGAGGACGTCCCCCGCTGGGCGCCGAGCCGCGGAGTCCCGCACCGCACGTCCCGCTCCGGAAGCCAGGCCCAGTGCGCGCTGGGGCCGCGACGGTGGCCGCGCTCGGGGGTCCCCGCAGGCTGCTCTGGTGGGCAGTGCCGTGTGGCGCGTGGAGCGCGCGGGCGTCGGGGGCTGGTGCTGGGAGCGCGCCGTCGGCGTGGACTGCAGCGCCCCGGAGCCGCGCTGCCTCTGGCTGCCCTGTCTGAGCCACAGCGACCGCCGCGCGCCGGGGCTGCGTCCGGCCAGGGTGAGCTACAGTTTTGGAGTCGGGCGGGAGCTGGACGTCAGGGGCTGTGGGCGATCAGATTACCCACTTTCGAGCTGACAGTGTCTGGCATTCCCATACGAACATCCTTGCAGTTGGGAAGTGTGTAAAGAGGTTGAGAATCAGGGTGAGGTTGTCCGCGTTTGTGTAGGAGCTTTCCCCGGGGTGCTAGATGAAACTTCGAGTCTGGGTAGTGGCACCTGTGGGCTCATCCCTCTTGGTTTACAGGCAGTGGAAGAATGGAATTGGGGCTGGTGACCGGAGGAGTCGCTGGCATATTAGGAATCCTGGAGTAAGGGGGCTGGCAGAGGCACAGAGAGAGCTAAGCATGGGGTTACTAACCCACGCAGTGCGCTCCACTCGGGTCTCCTATCTTCTTTCCTATCAGCAAGGACGCGGACAGAGAGGCACATAAGGGTTTCCTAGTGATCAGAGGAAGTTGAGTTGACAGAATGACCTACCCCACCCCCCCCCCCAGCAGGCAGTCGGTGATACCTAGGCAGTGGCAGGACTGGGGGCAGTGTTTCTGATGTTAGGGATCTGCCGAGCTGGTAGGCGTGAGTCACAGTGGGCAGCATGCCCAGCCTCAATACTGTGTTTTCTGCAGTGACCTCTTTATGCTGGGATGGTTTTTTGAGGGGGAGGGGGGTGTCAGTACTGATGTGGCCAATCCATACTGAGGGCCCACTTCTGCCTGGTGTGTTGCCTGGGCCGTTGGCCCTTCTTTAACAACAGTTGGTGTTTCTGGACGTCTCTGTTTTCAAACACGAGGATGGGCATGTTTGCAAAGAGATTTCAGCCAGGAGGGTTTAATCAACAATGCCCACGGCCCCTCTCTGTACCCTGGCTGTGTGCCTGTGTCAGAGGCAGAGTTGGGGGAGCTGAGCTGTACTTCTTGGTCTTCCAAGTTCTCAATGCTGGATCTCTCTGTTTCTGTACCTCGTACCTCTCTCCACTTGAAGAGGAGAGCTAGACTCAGTGTTGTCCCAGGTCAGATGGGAGGAGCCGAAACTTGCATAGGGTAATTTGAAGGATTGAGGCTAGGTCTGAAAGAACTTCCCACAGGGAGGCAACTAGCTCTGACTGGGTCTGTGGAGTCTTCTCTTCTGACAGGCTGTAGCAGGGGGGATTCTGACACTCTCTAGAGACTAATTGGAAGGGCTGGGAGACTGGACCTGGAAGGAAAGGAACAGAGGAAATGGAGAGGCAGAGATAAGTAAGAAAGGGGGAGTAGCTGTGCTTGGATGAGGGGAGACCGTGGGAGGAAGGCACAGCCACTGTCCTGGATACCAGCAGGTCCCCTCAGGGAGTGGCACCCCCAGGCAGCTGGCAGCTCTCGGCAGGATGTGTGTGTAGGGAGAGGGGAGGGGAACATGTGGGGACCTGTCCCAGTCGCTTCTCATCACTGGGGCAGCTGGTGGCTTAAACCTTAATCCAGGACACCAGCAAAACAATGGGCCCTGCAAACACCCTCAGCTCTGAGCCTGGGTGGGAGTGGGAAGGAGGGCAGCCTATGATAGATGGGGAGCAGGGGTTTCTGCTTTCCTAGCAGCTGAAATAGGGAATCGGGGAGGGGTGTGTTCAAATCTCAAGGAATTTCCAGTGGATGTTCTCTGGGATCCTTGGACTCCATGAATGTGGAGCTCATGGAAGAGACCAGGGCATAGCCACAAGGGGATGGAGCTGAGAGGACACCACTGTGTCCCTGTCCCTGCCCAGGACTGGGACCAGGAGTTGTCTAGGTCTCGCTTGGGCCCTCTGGGGATAGACAGCTCACAACCTAACCCTTACATGCTTTCAGCCTGTGTGGAATCTCTGCTTTTCTGGAGCCTCATTCAGGTGGCGACAAAGCCTCCTGGCTGTGCACCCTCGCCTGCTGTGCACCCTCGCCTGCTGTGCACCCTCGCATGCTCTCCCTCTGTTGAGTAGGTGAGCAGGGGTGGACTGCTCTTAGATGGGCCTCTCAGCATGCCTGTGCCTTCCGGTGTTGGTGAGCTTTCTTCAGCTAGCTGGAGGGCAACTTTCCCGCATAGTGGGGAGCTCCTTATAGCCCAGTCTGATGGGCTTTCCACTACCCATACCAGCCCCTGGGCCTCTCATCTCCTCTTCAGGTAACTGCCCAGGCAAGGAGGAGCAAGGGGTGGAGGCTTGTTGAAGGAGTCGGTGGGAAGCTTTTGGCTTCCTGAGGGCTTTGGGTCAGAGGCAAGTGCTAGCCCAGGCTACCCAGTGGCTATGAGGACTTGAGGCTCTGTGGGAGACGTCTTGCTTGTCCCATGGCTCGTCCCCTGGGCACTCATATTTTCGGTCAGCCTCTGCATGCAAGTTATCTCATACTTGTTACTGGCTGCTTATCTCGGAGTCCAAAGACACTCAAGCAGTCTTCTCTGTCATCTCCTGCCTCCTGCCCCAGATAATGGTCCTCTACGGCCCCCTCACCTCTTCTCTGGATACCCTGCCGTGTCATCTAGGGGAATCCCAAGCATTCCAGCGGGACTGGACAGAAGGCAGTATCTCCCATCTGCCTTTCCGGTGAACCAGCCTGGCCTTTGGGCTGAGCTCTGCAGCCTCAGCAAGTTCCTTTAGTGGCCTGATGTCCATTTGGGGCTCTTGATCCCACGCTCCTGGAGGGGGCATTTGTGTGCCAGTGCAGAGATGCAGCTCTGTGCTGTGTGCATGTGTGTCTGCAAGACTGGTTATGTGCACCCATGCCTGTGCCAGTGTGCCTGCATAGTGTATACATGTGGTTCTATGAGTCTGCCTGTGCATGCATTGAGTTTTTAATTTTTATTATTGATTGATAGATTGATTGATTGATTGATTGATTGATTTTTTGGCACAGAGTTTCTCTGGCTGTCCTGGAATTTACTCTATAAACCAGGCTGGCCTTGGACTCAGAAATCTGCCCGCTTCTGTGTCCCAAGCGCTGGGATTAAGCCACCACCGCCTGGCTAATATGTATACATTTATATGTGTGCCTGTGTTTGTGGTATGTTCTGTGTGCATAAGTTGTGAGTGTCTTCGCGTATGTCAGTATATGTGTGGGGATGTGTAAGAGTTGTATGTACTGGGCTGGGGACATGGCTCAGAGGTTAAGAGCACTGACCACTCTTCCAAAGGTCCTGAGTTCAAATCCCAGCAACCACATGGTGGCTCACAACCATCTGTAATGAGATCTGATGCCCTCTTCTGGGGAGTCTGAAGACAGCTACAGTGTACTTACATATAATAAATAAATAAATAAATCTTTAAAAAAAGGAGTTGTATGTACAACTTCCTATGCAGAAAAGCTGTGTGTATAGGGTCTGGTGCATAGGACATGCGGATTGGCTCAATTTCCAAGGAGGCAAAGGTGTTGTGAGGAGAGTGAGTAAAAATCTCTTAGGAAAGAGCTTTCTGCTCTGGGAGAGAGAGAAGGCTATGGTGAAGGGGTCAGGAGCCAGGAGGGACCTGGGCCCTCGCAGCTGTGGATGTCGGCTCCCTGTCGGGGTCTAGGCTCCGGCTCCGAGGCAGCTAGAGGCTCATGGAGAGCCGTGAGTGTGGGCCATACCACGTTCACTCACCTGTCTCCCTGTGCTCCTGCAGCTTCCGCTGGGCCCTCGAGATGGGTGCTCTTCCAGGCGCCCCCTCCCCTGGCAGGGGCCGAGGACACTGCTGCTGCACAAGGGTCTTCAGGACGGCTTTGGTTTCACCCTGCGCCACTTCATCGTGTACCCGCCGGAGTCAGCTGTGCACTGCAGCCTGAAGGTAGGTCCAGCTCGCCAGAGCCTGGCACTCTGAGGGAAGCTTGATGGGAGAGAGAGGCTAGCTGGCCTATCCTAGCCCCTTGTCAGAGGAGCCCCTCCAGAGGATCAGCCTGGATCTCGTCTGCTGCAGTCTCCAAGGAGAACTGTAAGGAGGTCACGCCAGCAGAGCCTGGGACACTTGTTCTGTGACTGTGGACAAATGCCATACCTTTTCTGGGCTCTGGAAAGGAAATGGCTATCTTGAACCAGGCCTTCTGGGACTCCTTGTTCACTTGTCCACTGGCTCTTGATCTGGTCAGCTCTTTCTGTCCCCAGACTGAGGGACCGCAGCTTATTCTCTAGAAAGAGTCCTGGGGAGGTGTCCAAGGCCCCAGGTTTTAGTCCTAACTCAGTCCCATGTTGCTGTAGATTGGCTCACTGTGACTTTACAGGCATCTCATCCATCAGTGACTCAGTTTATCCTGAGGGCTACTATTTTTTTTTGATCCCCAAGAGCCTTTCCATCCCTAACACAGCTTCCGGAACCAGGGCCCCAGCTCCTCAGGCCAGCACAAGGTCATCAGCTGGAGAGAGAGGGTCCCTAAAACAAAGAGGAGAAGATGGGAGGGAGGAGGCCAGGTAGCATTCTGGGCTCCCAACTTCTCTTCCTGCAGAGGAGCCAGATTTCTATCAGAGCCGATGAACCCCTCTCTCCTTCCCCCATGGTTGGGATCAGCCTGCCTAACTATGGGGGGATTCTTGCTTGGGGACCTTGACCCTGCCATACGACCAAAGCATTAGGTTTCTCTGCATGTCTCTGCTCCAGTGCATACGTGTGTGTGTGTGTGTGTGTGTGTGTGTGTGTGTGTGTGTGTGTGTGCACGTGTGTGTGGTATGCACATGTCTTTGTCACATGCTTTGTGGCTTTCCCAGGTGTATGAATCTTTGATCCCAGGATCATCATGGTCATTGACTGGCTATGCCTAAGCATGGAGGTGGGGCCTAATAGTGTGGGTGGCATCAGATGATCAAGGATGCCCACTTCTTCACTCCTGGAGCCCCTAGCCCTTCCTTCCCTTCTTTCTATCTCTCACCACCTTCTCTCAGGACACTGGGAGAGAGCGGCAGCGACAGGGGCTGTGGTCTGGCATGGTGGGCTCTCCTTCTCATGGGTCACCGGCCAACACTGGGGATGACTAGCCAGGGTTGCTCCCTCCCTTCCAGAACCTGCCCTAGACTAGGAAAAGCTCTTGTCCTCAGGATACAGAAGGCCAGAGTTCTCTGCCTGGAGCCTGTGCAGGGAGCTTGGCCGTCCAAATGGATCTGTCTGCCCCTGCCACCCGCTGTCTCTGTTGTCAGTTCAGATCAGTGGGCATGCACCTCCCATGGGAAGTGGGCAGAGGTCCAGGTTTCAGCAGCACTCAGCAGCCTTCCTGGTCCACCTTGGCCTGGCAGGGGTGCCAGGGAGTCCTGAGTCTGGGCCCTGGATCTGCTGCCGAGTCTCTGAACAAGAGGGCCCTGAAGGTCTGCTCGACTCTGAACTGCAGCACCCGCTGCCTCAGCCTGTCTCTGACCTTCTTCTTTCTTCTCCAAAGCCCATGCCCCCTGTCCCCTCTCTCCTCACCAGGATGAACCCCTGGGCCTCCTAGCCACTCTCTCCCTCACCCCTGTAGCTGCTAGAATCCTGCCCCTTGCCTGACACCCACTTTTGCTTATCAGAGAACCTTTCCTGGCTCCCAGTTCTTTCCTTTCAGACCAGAATGCTTTTAGTCTGAGTTTTGTTGCTTGCCGGTGTCAGCTCAGCACGTCCAGCCCTAAGTGTGCACCCCTCCCCTCTTGCTAATCGGGCCTCCCAGGCCATTCTCTGAGAGAGATAGCACTGTTTACACTTGTCAGGCTGCTTATCTTTGTCCGCCTGGGCCTTCTGCATGTGTTTTGGGGACCTCCTCCCTTGGCCTGCAAGCTCCCGGGGGAAGAGGTCATGGACCTCTGGAAGATTGGATGCTCTTGGAAACCTGGGGGTCTGTTACTGGGACACCTCTCCTGACCAGGGATGCCTCTGACAGCTCTCCCATCTCTGTTGCGGTTGACTACTTGGAAGGAGATAAGAGTTGGAGGTGGGGTGGCTCAGCGGGGCTACCAGGTGCCAGTGCTGCCCAGGACAGAACAGCTGCCACACCCATCTCTCTGTTCCCTGCAGGAGGAAGAGAATGGAGGCCGAGGAGGAAGAGGAGGAGGAGGAGGAGGAGGAGGAGGTAAGGGGTGGAGCAGGGACAGGGCTGGGCTTCAGTTTCTCTCCTGCACCCCAGTGGGCCCCACCCTTCTCTTGTCCCTGTCTAGCCTTTCTCCTCTCTGTTCCTGCCAGCCTAGCTCCAGGCTTCTCCTCCTCATTCTCTGTTCTCCCTCCCGTTTTCCCATCTTGTCTTTCTATAGGCTTGTCCCTCCCACAGCCATCTGATACTGAGGACGCTGGGTGACACATACCCATCTGGTTCCACCCTCTCTCTACTTTCTCCCAGATCAAAGTCAAGGCTAAACGGGGCTTGTGGATTAGGGTGTACTGAGCATGAGCTCATCCTATAGATGGACCAAGGGAGGTCCTGATAGGAATGGGAGCCCTAAGTGTGTATTAAAATGTGAGCCTAACTCACCTTATTGTCACCTTTGCTATTCTAAGGGTCCTTTGCTGGCTCTCAGACTCCGAGGTATTTAAAGCTGAATTCCCCAAGCAGGCAGCTTTCCTGCCTTGCCTCTGTCTGTGGGCAGCCATGGTGACATGGTCCTCCTGAGTTCTCGTGCCTCTGGAGGAGAAGGAGTTCACTGTAGTAGCACAGGTTCCAGTAAGGCAGTCTTGTTGGCAAGTGATGGAGTTAGTATCCAACCTTGTCTTGCTTGGAATCCCTGATCCTGGAGAAGGGAGAATGGTGGGAGCCATAGTATACTGGGCATCTCTCTGGTTCTGTGCTGTCGTCTCGCCACATATGTGAGGTCTCCCAGCTTGCGTCTTCATGACTTGATAGGTGCATTTTTTTTTTTTGTTTTTTGTTTTGTTTTGTTTTTTTCGAGACAGGGTTTCTCTGTGTAGCCCTGACTGTCCCGGAATTCACTGTGTATATCAGGCTGGGCTCGAACTCAGAAATCCACCTGCCTCTGCCTCCCAAGTGCTGGGATTAAAGGCATGTGCCACCACTGTCCGGCAGCAGGTGCATTACTTTTTAAAAAATATTTTATGATTATTTGTGCCTGAGTGTGTGTGTGTATGTATGTATGTATGTATGTATGTATGTATGTGCTCTATGTATGTGCAGGAAGCCAGAGCGTGTCGGTCCCCTGGAATTAGAGTTACAGTTGTGTGGCAGTTGTGAGTTGCCACATGCACGCTGGAAACCAAACCGAGGCACTGTGCAAGAGCAACCAGTGCTCTTAAACCTCTGATCCATCTCTCCAGCCCAGATAGAGTCCTCCTTTTAAACATTATTAACGCGTGCGTGCGTGCGTGCGTGCGTGCGTGCGTGTGTGTGTGTGTGTGTGTGTGTGTGTGTGTGTGTGTATGCACGCGCTTGGACTCATGCCAGAGTGTGCATGTGCCGTGCAGAGTGTGTAGACATCAGAGGACGACTTGGCAGAGTTAGGGTTCTCCTCCCACCTTTATGTGGGTTTCGGGGATTCAGTTCAGGCCATCAGACTCACATCCAGGTGTCTTTCCCCACTGATCCATCCTGTCAGCCCTGTAGGGCCCTCTTGCGTGGCACCCTCTCCTCTGTCTTGTGACTTGTGTATGAAGTCTGCTCGACTGAGAACTATGGGAGGGCAGGGGCTATGTGTGCCACACACACTGTGTAGTCTGGCTTCTAGTACAGGACAGAGCCGGCTCATGGATTTGGGCAGCTCTCTATGTATCCTTCTCCTGGTGTGGGCCCTTACCTGGCTATGGGCATATGTCCTGTGGATGTGTGGGTCATTGCATGCTTGTGCCTGTGAGTGACCATCCTCTGAGTGTGTGTCCTCTGTGTGTGTAGCTGTGCATGGGTGTGACCTTCAGCAACCACCCCCAGCTAACCTGGCTGATGCCCACCAGGATCCTCCCCGAGGCACCGCCTGGAGCCCATGGACACCATCTTTGTGAAGAATGTGAAGGATGGTGGCCCCGCCCACAGGGCAGGGCTTCGCACAGGTAAGCCTGCCTGTGACCTGATAAAACACTCCTCCAGGGATCACATTGCTTTTAATTGGGTTGGGATTCATGAACCCAGATGCTGGAGGACTTCCTCTCCCTTCACTTCCATTCATGCTTAGTACAGGGGTACACTGCACCTCCTGCTTTGGATTCTCACATGTGACCCCACCCTTGTCCCTAGGAGACCGGCTGGTGAAGGTGAATGGGGAGAGTGTCATTGGGAAGACATACTCCCAGGTCATAGGTCTGATCCAGAACAGGTGAGTGTCTGGCCTTCCTGCTTCCAAGGTAGCACGCGGGCACCCACACTCCCTTCAGCTCAGCCTGGGCCCTGCAACTGGATCCCTCTCCTCAGACTCTCGCTGGCTGTCCTGTTGCCTCATGTTGACTCTCTCCCTGTCTCTGCAGTGATGAAACCCTGGAGCTCTCCATCATGCCCAAGGATGAGGACATCCTCCAGCTGGTGAGTCCTTCGTCTGCATGGAGGGCCCCTGTGGGAGAAAAGAGAAGGAAACAGCCTGGCATTGCTTAACTGGGGCTTCCAGGCCCATCCCTGGGCTGGGGCTGCTTCTTGCTTCACTCCAGCCTGCTCTGTGCTAGAGAGAGAGGAGGTTCTGGCCTTGGTAAGCAGGATTCCTGCCAGGGTATCTGAAAAGAGGGTGGCTCAGCGGGCCCTGCCAGCCTGGCGTGTTCTTGTCTGCTCCTGTGAGAGAATGCCTGTCCCCTGTACCCCTCCCCACTTGGCCTGAGGGAACATGGCTCTGGAGGTGTGTCCACAGATGCACACTCCAAACACCACTCTTCAACACATCCCACGGCCACAGGCACCACCTGGTACACATCAGGACACTCAACCCTGCATAGCCCTGTACAGCTCAGCTCCGTAGAAGACACAGAGCATTGCAGGACAGAACTCACAGAGCCTTTCCCTGTCTCTGTGCTGCCACAGTCTGTTCTCTATGCCAGTGTACCACAGTACCCAGGTAGCACATAGTGGGACCTCACAACAGCCTCACAGTAGCACACAGTGGGACCTCACAGCAGCCTTACTTGCACCTCTGTCTTGTAGCACAAACTGCACGCATCTGGATTCTGGGCTGTGGTGATGTAAGCACACACTGGTGCATTATTGCAACGCTGCCCACGAATGTCATAGCATGCCTCAGCCCCTCTCAGGCACCTATGCTTAGTGATATCACAGGATCCCAAATTCATCCATGTGAGATATAAATTCTAAACCCATCACAACCAGTGTCTCAGCACACCAAGAACATAAAACCCTTTGGGAGGGTGCCACCCAAAGGCCTGCCTGACTTGTGTTGTGTGAAGCAAGTCCAGAGGCTTGTGTCTGGAGCCTGAAACAGTCCCTCTTGCCTAGTGCCCTGTCGTTGGTCTCTTGGCTCCTACCCAGACGCCAGCTTGCTTGCCCCTTTGGTCACTGCCCCTCAGAGGATGGCTGAGGGCCAAACCCAGAGGCTCAGAGCTGCTGTGCTGGCTTTGGCTGTGTCACTGTAATGACAGGGCCACACTTGGCATGATGCCTCCCCGGGGAACCTCCATTCCTGACCTCAATTGTCCCCTTGCACTTCCTGGAGTTGGGGAAAGAATAGAGGCTCAGAGAGGTGCATGGCTCACCCCAAGTCTTAAAGAGCTTGCCTGTACTCCAGGCATGGCGCCATGGCTCAGTCCAGCTGTCAGGGGCAAGGAGTGCCAGGGGCAGCAGCCTTGAACTCTGCTAGACCTAGACCCAAGTAGGCTGGCATCCCCAGATGTCAACATCTGGGAGCTCCCACTACCCGCCATCTCCAGTCAGCCAGAGGGTGGGGCCCAGGCATTCCTGTGGTTGGGAGCCAAGGCTGGAGGCCAATCGGGTGGCGGCAGCTGCTGACGCCACCACCGACGCGGCAAGTCCCCTCCACACCCATCCTCCCTCCTCCTACCGCCAGGCAGCCGAAAGAGAGCCGGGTGGGGGAGAGGGGGAGCTTCAGGGAGGGCTGGCTGAGGAGACTGAGGGACTCAAATCAGCTGGGCAGGGGCTGTGGTGAGAGGCAGCCGGACAGCAGGCACAGGCTGGCGGGATGCTGCCTCCGCCACCGTGACGCTGAGAGCCCCGGGAGCCAGCAGGATGGCAGGAGGGAGAGGTATGTGTTGCTGGCTCAGGATGCCAGGCTGGAGGGGCCGAGTGTGCGGGGGTGTGGTTAGCTGGTCCTTGTCACATGATGTTTGTGTTTGGGACTGGAGGGGTGGTTATTTGTGTATCTCATTGTGTGTGCTGTGTGTGTATCTCTCTGGGTGTGTATCTTGCCGTTTCTCTGTGATGTGGTGTAGTATGTGTGTATGTCTGGGCTCACCCTTCCACCCTTTGCTGAAACAGGCCCCCTCAGCTCAGCCAGTGCCAGGCTCGGCCAGGGCCACAGGGCTGCTGTCCGGGGGTGGGGCGCCTCCTTTTTTGGCTGAGCCTGGGCTCCAGCCCTGTCACTCCTCAGCAGTGCATCGTCAGCTTCAGCAGCCAGTGCCAAATTCCAGGCCTAGGGGTGGCAGGAGGTGGCCCAAGGCCCCTTAGCCTGTCCAGCCCCTCCTTTAAACTGGTCTCTGGGGGGCAAGAAGTGGTCATGTTCTTCACCCCAAGGCGCAGGCCCTGGGCCCCAGGTCACATCACCCTACAGTGAAGGGACTTTGGGCTCTTCCAGCCTCCGCCTACCCTCAGACCACCCCTCCTTGGACACACCCACTCCTTAGCCAGCTTTCTAAGGTCCTCTACCACCTTGACAGATTTCTGCCAATTTCCCCACTGAACTGTAGTCAGGGGCTGTAGGCATCGTTGGACATAAAAGAACTGTAGGCGGGGGAGGGCAGGATGGGGAGGGCAGGATGGGGAGGGCCCTAGCAGATGTTGGAATGTTTGTGGCTAAAGGCTGTCCTTGTTTTAAAAGTCTTACAGAAATCTGGCAATTTGAGAGAGAGAGAGAGAGAGAGAGAGAGAGAGAGAGAGAGAGAGAGAGAGAGAGAGAATCTTATCTCTTTGTCCTCCCCCAGGACTCTCCTTGGAGCACACCCTCACCCATTCAGGATGCCCCTACTTAATCATCTCCCTTCCATTTCCTTCTGAGGACCTTGGTACCCTAGGGCTGTCTCATTCCTGTCCTCTGAGTCCAGTCTGGTCATGCTTTTATGCCTCTGTGTTTCCGGCCAGGCCTACTCCCAGGATGCCTACCTGAAGGGCAACGAGCCGTATTCTGGAGAGGCCCGCAGCATCCCAGAACCACCTCCACTCTGCTACCCACGAAAGACCTATGCCCCGCCAGCCCGGGCCCCTGCCTGGGCCACTATGGTGCCTGAGCCCATCTCAGCACTACCCACGGATCCCCGAAGTCCTGCTGCCTGGAGTGACCCAGGGTCCCGTGTCCCATCTGCCACCCGTGCCCACCTGGACAACTCTTCCTTGGGGATGAGCCAGCCCCGCCCAAGCCCTGGTGCCTTTCCCCACCTCCCTTCAGAGTCCCGGACGCCCCGTGCCTTCCCAGAGCCTGGCAGCCGGGTGCTTCCCAGCAGACTGGAGTGCCAGCAGGCTCTGTCACACTGGCTGTCAAATCAGATACCCCGCAGGGCGGGGGAGAGACGGTGCCCAGCCATGCCACCCAGGGCCCGCAGTGCCTCCCAGGACCGGTTAGAGGATGTAACTACCCACCACCCATGGCCCTGCTCCACCTCCCAGGATGCCTTGAGCCAGCTGGGCCAGGAGGGTTGGCACCGAGCTCGCTCAGACGATTACCTGAGCCGGGCTACCCGCTCTGCTGAAGCACTGGGCCCAGGGGCACTGGTGTCCCCTCGCCCTGAACGCTGTGGTTGGGCTTCCCAGCGCCCATCTGCCCGCACCTCTGCTTGCCCTTCTCGGGACTTGCCCCAGGCCCCTCCCCCGTCTGGCCTGCAGGGCTTGGATGACATCGGGTACATTGGGTACCGGAGCTATAGCCCGTCATTCCAGCGCCGGACTGGTCTTCTGCACGCCCTCTCCTTCCGGGACTCACCCTTTGGGGGACTTCCCACCTTCAGCTTGGCCCAGTCTCCCGCATCATTCCCACCAGAGGCCTCCGAACCACCTAGGGTCGTGCGGCCAGATCCTAGCACCCGAGCCCTGGAGCCTCCCGCAGAGGATCATCGAGATGAGGTGGTCCTGAGGCAGAAGCCTCCGACGGGTCGCAAGGTCCAGCTGACCCCAGCAAGGCAGATGAACCTTGGATTTAGTGATGAGTCCCCAGAACCAGAGGCCAGAGGGGAACGCCCAGGCAGGAAGGTGGCCCCTTTGACCACTACAGAAGACTCCCTGGCTTCTATTCCCTTTATTGGTGAGTGGTGTTACAAGTGGCTGGCTAAGGGTCCCAGGCGCCATCTTTCTGTGTCCCATCTCCCTGTCTACTCTGCGGTGTGCCCACCAATAGGGACATCTGGGTTCTGTCTCTATCTGTTCGTCTGTTTGTCCATTCCTCAATACTTGCTTCTTTCCTTCTGTCTCCCATTCGTTCATTCTTGTAGCCATCTCTCTGTCCACGTTTTCTCTCCTCCCTTACTCCCTCCCTCCCGCATCCGTCCTTCGCTCCATCCATTCTTCCATCATTAGTTCCAATCTTTCCCTCCTTCCTCCTGCTCACTCTTCTACCATTTCTTTGTGTCTTTTATTCTTTGTCTTTCCGCCTCTCTTACATTCCTCCAGTAGTTATTTACATCAGGTCCTGTGCTAGGCTTCAGGCTTACCTGATGGATGGCTGCTCAGACAGAAAGCGTAAAGGACATACGGCCTCTGTGGATGAGGAAGGGCTCTGTGGCCTAAATGGGTGTGGTTGGCACTGGAAAAATATTGGAAAAACATGTGGCTAAGTAGGATTTGAGGTAGTCTGAGGAAGAGTATTCAAAGAGAAAGATGGGACTGTGCAGAGCTTGCGGTGGGAGGGGCCGACTGCACTTCTAGACCATGTGGTCCTTTCCTGTACAAGGCTAAGCTCAGACTTCACCCTCACAACAGAGGAGGCTGTGATGGCTGTCCGTTGAGTGAGGAGAGGCAAAAAGGCAGAGAGGTGAGGCGATCTCCAGCTTTTTGGCTTGCCTAGAGAGTGGTGCCTCATCTCCATGTTGGGGATGGGGGTGCAGAAAGAACAAGAAAAGGATTAGGACTGTGAGAAAGCAAGCCAGGCCAGGCTGGGTCTATGGGCTGTGGAGAAAGCCTGGAACGGAAGATGGTGGTATTGGGCCCACGTCCTGGGCCTGGCAGATTTGTAGCTGAGCCGCCTGAGGACTAAGAAGAAGCTTAGGAAGGATGGTGGGATGCCATGAGCAACTTGTGTCGGGGTCCAGCCGTGTGTCAGCAAATCCCAGCTGAGCCCCTTGTCAGGCGCGCCCATCTAATGCGGAGACAAAATGCTTGTGCCCGGAAGTCAATGATCCAGTAGGATACTGCCTTGTGTTTTAGGAGCCCACCCCAAGGAGGGTGGCTCAGTGCTACTCCTCCTGTCCTCAATGCAATGGGAGGCTCAGCACCTGCTAAAAGGAGACACTCCTTGACCACACTCTTGTGGGCGAGGCACCCTGGGCCATGGGCATGTTGCCAGAAATGCCCTAGTGAGGGAGAGTTCAGCGGTCTGTAGTGTGTGCCGCCCGGGGCCTCACACCTTCTTTCCTCTGCTGGCAGATGAGCCTACCAGCCCCAGCATTGACCTTCAAGCCAAGCACGTCCCTGCCTCCGCAGTGGTCTCCAGTGCCATGAACTCAGCCCCTGTCCTGGGAACTAGCCCATCCTCGCCAACCTTCACTTTTGCCCTCAGCCGCCATTACTCCCAGGACTGCAGTGAGTGTCTCTGGCCTGTGTCACCCCCTCCTCTGCTGTCTAGTCCCTGTGGGTCTTTTTCCCAATGTCTGTTTGCTTCTGGGGCCCCATGGGAGAGCCCACTTCTGACCAGAAGGGAGGGCTCCTAGGGTACCCACCAACCTGTTCTTCTCTGACCCTGTGGCCTCCTGTGGGCGCCTTTTCAGGCAGCATCAAGGCAGGCCGCCGCTCCTCCTACCTGCTGGCCATCACCACGGAGCGCTCCAAGTCCTGTGATGATGGACTGAACACCTTCCGGGATGAGGGCCGAGTGCTCCGGTGAGCCCCTGTCTGCACTGGGGTGGGGTGGTTTCCGCTCTCCTAGGCTGAGCTATGGTTTGGGAGGGTGATGAGCATCTGGGCTCTCCACAGCCCTCACCTTCAGTCCTTGCTCCCCAGGCGCCTTCCCAACCGCGTGCCAAGCCTACGAATGCTGCGGAGCTTCTTCACTGACGGGGTAAGCCAGCAAAACACGCGTGTGCGTGTGTCCGTGTCCGTGTGTGTGTGTGTGTGTGTGTGTGTGTGTGTGTGTGTGTCTGCATGTGTGTGTGTCTGGGTGCGTGTGGTTATATGTATCTGTCTGTCTATGTGTCTGGCTGTCTCTAAAAGGGTGGTAGCCCTACATGTCTCAGGTTCCATATTTGTGATTCCTGTGACCCCTAAGTGAAGTGCTCTGACTGCCTGCCCCTTTCCTGCATGTCATCTTCACGCCACCCATGTGACCTGCCTCCCACTGGAAGACTGCATTTGTCCTCCAATCTGGAAAGTCCCAAATCACAGAGCAGCCTCTCTCTCTCTCTCCCTCTCCCCTTCTCTCTCCCTCTCTCTCTCCCTCTCCCCCTCTCTCTCCCTCTCTCTCCCTCCCTCTCCCTCTCTCTCTCCCTCTCTCCCTCTCCCTCTTCTTCTTCCTCTTTCCCTGTATCTCTTCGGTTCTGGGAATAGAACCAAGGACTTAGGTGTGGTGGACGCGCCTGGGCAATATCTCCAGCTCTTTTTGTTACCATTATTTGTTTGTTTTGAGACAGGGTCTTAGTATGTAGCTCTGACTAGCCTGACTCTGTGGAACAGGATGACATTGAACTCAGGGCCTAGCTTCCAACTCTTGATTTTTTTCTTTTCTTTTCTATTTGTTTTTCTTCTTTTTAAAGATTTATTCCTTTTTAAAATTTTTAGTTATGTGTATGTGTGTGTTTGCTTGTTATATGTGTGTGTGTGTGTGTATGTGAGTGTATGGGTGTGTGTGTGTGTGCGCGTGTGTGTATGTGTATGTGTGCATATGTATTGGTGTTGCAGGTGCCCCAGGAAGCCAGAGGCGTGGTTTCTCCTATAGCTGCACCTATAGGTGCTTATTAGCTCTACAATATGAATCCTTCCAGATTCTTTCTCTTAATTTTTTTCTTTAGGTTTACTTATTTCATTTCACGTGTCTGAGCGTTTTGCCTACATGTATATATGTGTGTCATGCTCATGCCTACTGCTGGAGAGGTCGGTTACAGATGGTTGTGAGCTGCCATGTGTGCTGGGAACTAAATATGGGTCCTCCGAAACAGCAGCCAGTGCTCTTAACCACCGAGCCATCCCTCCAGCCCTTGCTTTCTTAGGATTGGGCCTTTTATTTATTTATTTATTTATTTTATTTTTTTAAAGATTTATTTATTTTATTTCTAAGAGTACACACTGCAGCTGTCTTCAGACACACCAGAAGATTACAGATGGTTGTGAGCCACAGGTGGATGCTGGGATTTGAACTCAGGACCTTTGGAAGAGCAGTCAGTGCTCTTAACTGCAGAGCCATCTCTCCAGCCCCAGGCCAGGTCTTGATAGACCTTGAAGACAGGGTTTAATCCAGGCTGGCTTCAAACTCGAGATGTTCCTGCATCAGCCTCCTGAGCGCTGGGAACGTTGTAGTGCGAGGGCCTGCCGAGGCTGACTGTGAAGCCTCACCCATGTGCCTTTTCTGGCCTCCTCCTGTCATTTGTGCACTTTCCTCACATGCACGTGTGTTTTGTTATCTTCGCACCTTCAGGGCCACCTGGCTCCCCTTGTCACTTCCTCAGCTTACTGAACTCTCCCTGGACACGCCAGCTCTAGGCTGGATTCCTGTTGACACCATCTCGTCTTGTTTAACTCCTGGTGGGTTTGACTCCCTGTCTCATCACTGTTTGGTCTTTGTTGATGTTCCCACTTCCGCTGTTTACCTAACTCCTTATTGCTACAATCGCTTCCCCATTTCCTCAATTCCTTTGAGGTTGTAGAGCTGAAGGAAGGCCCAGATTGGTTTTTCCAGCATGGGGAGCCGTGTGTCCTGGTGGCAGGTCCAACTCTTCCTCCTTTCTGGCTTATTCATGAGGTCTCATGACCTCAACACAAACAGTTCAGAGAGGACAAGCAAGGCCCATGAGGTCACACAGCACATCAGGGTCCAGCCCAGACACAGGCTGGGCCCGTGAGGCTGCCAGTAGCCCATGAGGCCCCTGAGATGCTGGTACTATGGGAGTTACCCTAAATTGCCTGCTGTTTTCTCCCTACAGTCTCTAGATAGCTGGGGCACCTCTGAAGATGCTGATGCCCCCTCTAAACGACACTCAACCTCTGACCTCTCAGATGCACCCTTCAGTGATATCAGGAGAGAAGGCTGGTTATATTATAAGCAGATCCTCACCAAGAAGGGGAAGGTAAGGTGGCCTGAGGAAGGAGGACGGGCTGCATGGAAGCTGGCTCTGGCAGAACTTCCCAGGGCCTCTTATACCTGACCTGAAGCCTCTGGTGCCAAAAAAAAAAAAAAAAAAAACAAAACCAACAAACCCAAACCAAAAAATCCACTTCAGGCTATGGCCTGGGGAATCAAGGTTAGATGCTGGGAAGAGCTTCTGGGGGAGGGGGATTTACTGAAGCCTGAAAAGGAGGTCAACAGAGCTGTCCCTGCTGTGGAAGTGCACAGCAAGCTGTGTTTGGAATCCTGACCAAGCCATTCTTGAGAGACCATGAATGAGCGAGAGGTTCAGGGTAAAGGAGCAAGGGTAGGACGAAGGAGGCAGAGCCAGGCCTCTTTGGGCCTACGAGGGAGGTCCTCGGGGCTCAGACTTGGTTTAAGGACAACAGAAACCCTTGGGGCTCTTACAGCTCATGCAGCTTCCTTGGGTGACTTAGTGAGGGAAGCCAGGGAGTAAGAAGACCATGTAGAAGCCACCGCAAGATCCAGCTGAGAGCCTTTGTGAGACTTGGTGAGGACGGGCAGGGGACAAGACAAGTAGGACTCAGGAGGGAAGGTGGGGCTCTAATCTCTCAGGCGGGAGCCCTGGACCGGAGAGACAGAAGGAGGCAGGGTGGTTCAGACAGATCTGGCCTTGATTCTTGATGCCGTGGCTTGTTGCTCTGAGGACTCAGAGCCTAGTGCTTATGACTCAGTGTCTATAAGGGGAGCTGACTAACGCCTTTCCAAACCTGCTCCTAAGCATTTAAAAGACATGGTGTGAACAAGGATGTACCATACTATGTGTGGTGAGCCTAGTCTGTAATCCAAGCTATTTGGGAGACTGAGACAGGAGGATGGGAAGTTCATGACCTGTCTAGGCTACAGAGTGAGTTCAAGGCCAGCCTTAGCAACATACTAAAATTCTGTTTCAAAATGAAATGTAAAACAAGGCCTGGGGATATAGACTATTGGTAAATTTTTGCCTAGCAGGTGTGAGGGCCTGCTTTAAACTCCTAGTCACACCACACACACACACGCACACACACACACACACACACACGCACACACACACACACACACACACGCACACACACACACACACACACACACGAGAAAGAAAATAGTGTTTGCTGTGGGTCATACCTCAGGCACTCTCGCCTGACTTAAGGACCTCGGTTCCATCCTTAGCACTGCAGAAAGAGTGGAGGAAAAGTGAGACTGGGGTCCCCACAGAGCTTGGCACTTGGGGGCTGCCCTTCTTCTGTCTTACTGCCATTAGGGTAATCCCTTAGTATTTATGGGGGGCTCCAGATTCACCGCCATGCCAGCCCTGTATATAAATCAGCCTCGCGTCTGCGTGAGGCTTACACAGTCCTCCAGGCACTGGAACTCGTCTCTGGATGACATATGTTGCCTCATGCTATGTAAGGCCATGTAAATAGTTGTTACTGTGGGTTGATTATGGAATGTGGAGGGGGGAAAACATCTGTACCCCTTGGTACACATGCAGGTGGGTTTTTGTTTGTTTATTTGCTTTGTTTTTCTGAGTGCCTTTGATCCATGTTTGGTTAAATCCGTGGCTGTGGAACATGTGGAAGGGATCCCTGTAGGGTGGGACCTGGAAAGAATGAACTATGGAATAGTCAGGGATTGAATTTCTACACAGCCACATGTTGTTGTGTGCACATGGCTTCAGGAGCAAACTTTAGTCCCCTGAGCTATAAGATGAGTCAAGAGGAGAGAGGTGTGGGCTGTGTAAGCCGGGGAGCACAGAGCCCCTGCTCCTGAGGGGCTGATGAACTTAGTGACTGAGGTGAGGGAGCCAGCTTGCCCAGTCCTGTCCTCTTGGGGTTGATGACCACAGAGAAAGTGCTAATTGCTCCTCAATGACAGGTGCACTGATGGTTACAGCACAGGGAGTTTAGGGGCTTAGCAGGGTGGGATTTGTATGTCTAGGAGATTGAGACAAAGCTCGTGGGAGTCTGTAGTCGAGAGGAAGTCGATGGGAGGGAGTATCTTGGGGAGACCCCTCACTAAGGGCTGGAGGGAGGCTGAGCGTGCCCAGAGCCGGGTTGCCCAGAGAGCCCAGAGCAGCTCGTAGAAGGTGAAGTGGGAATTTGGTACCTGGGGGAACTTTCCTGTCCTGAGATACGGGGTAAAGTGCAGAGATGTGTGACGTAGGATAGTAGCGCGTCTGTGCCGGAAGGAGTCTGCATCATCGCTGTTGTTTACGTGGTCAAGGCCCTGGGATGGGACCAGGAGCTGTTTGTAAGAGATTCTAGGGAAAAGGTTGACTGAGGGCCTCTGGGGCTGAGGTAGGGAGAGGATAGGCCAAGGATCTTAGCTCCTGGCTTGGCTGGCAGGGGGCACTTTCCCTTGAGCCTCTGGCCGCTTGAGGGGAGGATTTGGGGAGAGGAAGGTCTGTTGGAGCTGTGTGATCATACTTCGGCTTAGGTCCTGTGGCTGGAAACTCATGGGTATGGTGGACAGGGAGGCACAGGGAGGCCTACACCTTAGTTGGCCAGGTGTTTCCGTGTGCACAAGCACCTGTGACCTAAGGGACAGAGAGAAGGAGATGACAAGGACTTAGAAGAGTCTCTTTTTTTCCCTCCCTTTGATTTTTGGAGACAAGGTTTCTCTGTGTAGCCCTGGCTTTCCTGGAAGTCACAGTAGGCCAGGCTAGCCTTGAACTTAGAGATCCGCCTGTTTCTGCTTCCCGAGTGCTCGGATAAAAGGTGTGCAACCGCAACAGAATCTTGACAGGAAGTGGGAACTGGGAAGGTGAGGATGGTCATGAAACTAAAGGGACGTGGGAAGATGGCAGTCACTCCAAGAAGGGGTGGCCGAGGAGGGCAGGAGGCTGCGAGAGCTGTGCAAGCGGATCCTGTGGGACAACGTCCTCTCTGTCCACGTGCGGTAGAAAATGTCTTAGCGCTACTTCTCTCAGGGAGCCAGCTCTGGGTGGCCCTGCTATCCCAGCTTCAGTCTCTAGTCAGGGACAGGTAGTGACTCCTTGGCTCACTGAGCAGTTCTGAAGTACAGGGGCTTCAGTGTCACTGGTTTACTTGGTGCCATGTCTGGGAACTAAAAGAAGTGTCCTGGAGTCAGAGTCAGCTGCAGACCCTGGGTCTATCTGGGCTAACCTCGTGTCATCTATACCAGCAGTTCCCCCTCCCTCTCCCATCCTCTGTCTCCTTCCGAGGCCACCAATGCCAGGCAGAGGGTAGGTGCATGCATGCGGTACTCCTTCTACCAGAACCCCTGTGTGAGGGACATGACCATGGACACTTGCTGCTTAACTCTCATTATCCGTTAGCAGTGACGTTGATGCCAGGGAAAGACTTGACTTACTCAGGGTTATCCAGATGGTTTAGTCTCAGAGGGGCCCTTGGGGCTACCTCATGCTAACACGGTTATTCTCTTAGAACAGGAGGCTCATTTATTACATTAGTGGTGGGGCTGCTCCAGTTGGCCCTGTCTTAGCCCAGCAGCTCTGTGGATGTGTGCTAGGCTGAGGGAATCCACCCTAAGAGAAGCTGAACACGGGCGCTTCAGCCCTGCTCTCTGGAGGGCCTCAGAGCATAAAGCAGACTGAATATTAGCTAATGGACACTTGCTCAGCACCTAGCCTGGGCTGGGAGGGCCTGTCCCAGCAGCTTGCTCTGTAGCCAGGATGTGAGGATGAGACGGTCAGAGGCACCTTATCAAGGAGCTGATGCTGGTGACTTGAGCTTAGAGCTGAAGGAGGCAGCCACGTAAAGAAACGAGAGAAGCTGAGCACCTGGCAGGCAGGGGCCTGAAGATCAGGGCTTCCGGACAGCCCAGGACAGCCCAGCAGGGTGTGTACACTTCTTCTTTTTAAGTTTCAATGCTTTGTTATAGAAAAGTAGGAAGAGAAAAGGAGATAGAGAAGTAAAGAGAGAAAGAGAAGATAGAGGGATGAGAGCTGGCCATGACCACGTGGAAAGAGGGGAAAGAATGGGGAGAGAGGGGTAACAGGGGTACAAGAGCAAGGACGAGAGAAAAAATGAGAAAGAGCGTGATGCACACTTTTATTCCCAGTTCTTGGGAGGCAGAGCAGGCTCTGAGTTTGAGGCCAGCCTGGTCTACAGAGTGAGTTCCAGGATACACAGAGCTAGGGGGCTGAGGAATCTAGCTCAGTGCTGAATCTACCTAACATGTACAGGCCCTGAGCTCAGTTGCTAAGGCAATAACAGTAACAACAACAACAAAAATAAATAAATAAATAAAAATTTACCTGACCCGTACAGACCCTGGGCTCAGTCTCTAAGGCAACAACAATAACAATAACAACACCACAAAATAAAATGAAGAAGTAGAAGAAGAGGAAAGGAAGAAGAACAGGAGAGGAGGAGAGGGATGAGCACATGGCTCAGCAGGTGGGGAGGCTTGCAGCCAAGCCTGGGGAGTGAGCTTGATCCCTGGGATGCACATGTAGAGGAAGGGAACTCATTCCTTCAAGTTGACTTTGACCTTCACTAGCATGCCACACCCACATTCCCCCACCCACTTTAAATAAATAAATAAATAAATACATGGGGGGGGCTGCAGGAGAAGCAGCAGCTAGTGCACAGTCTGTAAGAAAGGCAGTCGCTGGCAGGCAAAGCTTGGTGCCTTGACAGAGAGAAGCAGCAAGGAGATGAGTTTGGAGTCAGCCTGGGCCCTCAGGACCTTCTGCTTGCTTTAAGGGGCTACCCAGAGGGGAGTCTCTCACTGCTGTAGGGCTGCTGCCTGGAGGGTCAGGGTGAGGGGTGCTGGGAAAGTCAGTGGTATTGTCCAGATGAGAGGGTCAATGAGAGGGACAGGATGGTGGCACCCAGGTGGGGACAGGTGATACTCTAAAAGGAGCAGAGTTGATTTCTCATGAGCTAGATGTCAGGGGCAACTCCCAGGTTTCGGGGCAACTGGGTGGATTGACTGAGCTGGAAAAGAGGGCACAAGGGTGGAGAACAGGTTTGAGGGCAGAGGCTCCTGCTCTGGAGTAAGCAGGGAGTATGGGGCCCACCCTTGCTATGCGCGAGCTAGGGGCGGGGCTCGGGGTTGCTGAGCAGGCTTTGAGCCTCTCAGGACTGGGCTGGTGCCTACCACAGGCTGGAATTGTACAGTTGGGATCAGCAGGTGACTGCTTAAAGCCACAGGTATGCAGTGTCCCTGCAGGAGGTGTGCAGGGTCGTCGCGCACGGCAGGCCTCCTTCTCTGTTGCCTGTTGGGCCTGGACTTGGTTGACTCTGCTGACTGTTGGGCTTTGCTGTGAAGTGCTCTCTGGATAGGTGGCTACTGCCTGCTAGGCACACCTCTCCAGACAGTGTCTCCAAATGGTAGTTCACTCTAGCTAAGAAAGAACTACAGGTCGCGGCTGGGAACATGGCTCAGTGGTTAAGAGCGTATGATCCCTTTTTTCTTTTCTTTCTTTTTTTTTTTTAAGATTTATTTATTGTTCTATCTAAGTACACTGTAGCTGTCTTCAGACACACCAGAAGAGGGCATCAGATCTCATGACGGATGGTTGTGAGCCACAATGTGGTTGCTGGGATTTGAACTCAGGACTTTCAGAAGAGCAGTCAGTGCTCTTAACTGCTGAGCCATCTCTCCAGCCCCCCCCCCCTTTTTTTTTTGGTTCTTTTCAAGACAGGGTTTCTCTGTGTAGCCCTGGCTGCCCTGGAACTCTGTAGACAGGGGCTGGCCTCGAACTCAGAAATCTGCCTGCCTCTCTCTCCCCAGTGTTGGGATTAGAGGTGTGTGCCACCACCGCTACCACTGGGCTAGCACATGGTCCCCTGGCAGAGGACCAGACCCAGTTCCCAGTGCCCACAGGACAGTTTACAGCCGTCCTTAGCTCCAGGTCCAGGGGATCTGGTGCCCTGTCCTGACTTCCAGAGGTGCCAGGCACAGACATGGCATACCTGCAGACAAAACACTCATACACATAAAATAAAATAAAATAAAATAAAATAGAATAAAATAAAATAAAATGAGCTACAAGTATAGAGGGTAGATGGAAAGTAAGAAGCTTAGTGGTGGTGGCGCACGCTTTTAATCTCAGGACTCGGGAGGCAGAGGCAGGTGGATTTCTGAGTTCGAGGCCAGCCTGGTCTACAAAGTGAGTTCCAGGACAGCCAGGGCTACACAGAGAAACCCTGTCTCGAAAAAAAAAAAAAAAAAAAAACAAGAGAGAGAGAGAGAGGAGAAACAAAACCAACAAACAAACAAAAAACAAAGCAAAGCAAAGTAAATAAATTTTAAAAAGGGAAAGAGGCTGCCTGTGCCAGACGCCATGGAGCGGTGAGGCAAGGGCTGGAAGCAGCTCTGACTCCTGAGTGACCCTGAGAGTGGCTTCTAGGCAGGGCGCCCCTAGTGGAGTCTTGAGGGAGAGGCAAGGCCCTGGGGAAGGCACACTCCCCAGATGGTTGGCAGCTCACAGTTTTGTTGAGGGTGATGCTCGAGGCAGGGTCTGTGCAAGGGATGGCATGGTAAGAAAAAATTTCAAGACAGGGTTTCTCAGCCAGGCGGTGGTGTTGCACACCTTTAACTCACAGGGATCAGACTGGCCTTGAACTCCTAACTGCCTTCTGAGTGCTGGGACCAGAGGTGTGTGCCACCACGCCCAGTGGCTTGGTGAGATTTTATGCTTCTGGGGGCCTTACTCCTTCTTGGATTCCCTTTCAGGTAAGGTCCCTGCCTCACAGTGCTGGCATTTAGAGTAGGTAGAAGTTGACATCTTGGGGATCTTAGGGGTAGCTAAAGCAAGCAGTCTGGGCAAGTGGACTGAGAGGCCACAGGTTGGCTATTGGACTAGGGTCTGTCTCCTCTGTAGTCCGTGGCCTGCTGCTTCTCAGCCTCTGGCAGACCCATGGTAGGCATGGCTCTCACCGCTGCCCTGTTTCTCCCACCCTGTGTCTCCCTGCAGAAAGCGGGCGGCGGCCTGCGCCAGTGGAAGCGCGTCTATGCCGTCCTGCGCGCGCGCTCGCTCTCGTTGAGCAAGGAGCGGCGGGAGCCCGGGCCGGCGGCTGCGGGGGCTGCGGCGGCCGGCGCAGGTGAGGACGAGGCGGCGCCCGTCTGCATCGGCTCCTGCCTGGTGGACATCTCCTACAGCGAGACCAAGAGGAGGCACGTGTTCCGGCTGACCACCGCTGACTTCTGTGAATATCTCTTTCAGGCTGAGGATCGGGATGACATGCTGGGCTGGATCAGAGCGATCCGGGAGAACAGCAGGGCCGAGGGCGAGGTGAGGCCCTGGGCTTGTGCCCAGTGGGCCATCAGGGCAAGTCAGGGGCAGGGCAGGGCAAGGCAGGGCTGCCTCTCAGCTGCTGTGACCTGGGGTGGCCACTCTGAGCCTCACTCCCTCTCCTAGGAGAGAGCTATTAAGAATCTACCACAGGACTGCCCACCTGAGTTTGGGTTTGAGGACAGACTCATGCACTGGCTACAGCGCAGCCGGCATCCTCAGGGCCCAGTGACCAGCAGAAACAATAACAACTGTGGCGATGACAGTAATTACTGCCATTGTTGGGACTGCCTTGGGCAAGCTCTGTCCCATTGAGGTCAGCTCCAGGTCAGCCATAGCCTCTGGTCGGCTGGAGTAGGCAACCTCCAAGGACTAGGGTGCAGAATGAGCTGCCCTGCTCAGATGTCAGCCCTGTCCTGAGTCAGAGGGCAGACACACACTGACCTTAGCCAGGGGCTTAGCCTTTGGCAGCAGGAGGGCAGGGGTTAGTCCAAGTGATTTGGCAGGGGTTGGGGAGAGCGTTGGAAAAAAGGCATCCCTCCTGGGAGTTGCCGATGTCCCCTCTAGGGCCCATCTGCACAGAGGTCATTTTACACACCCGAGCAGAGGAAGGTACCGTCTAGGGCTTGGAGGCTGGCATCACCATGAGGGGCAGTGTGCCTGGGCTTGTACCTGGATAGCCCTTTCCCTGAGGATGCTGGTAGAGTCCTTTCTCTTTACGGCAGAGGGCCCGTGTCCCCTGTTCTGCAGACTTTCTCCTGGGATGCTGTAGTGGCCACCTGTAGTCATTGTCCCTCTGTACATGACAGGTCTGCATCCCAAGATGGAGGCGGCTTTGTCCAGCCTCCCTATACTTATTGCCAAAGTGACTGGGGCTCAGATGTTAGGTGGCTTCCCCAAAGTCACACAGCTGCCCATGGAGGCCAGCCCTGACCTTTGTCCATCTGGGTCTATGCTGTCCACGTGGCGGATAGAGGCAAGGCTGAGGCAGGGGCCGGGGAGGAACTCTGGTGGGGTGGGCTGTGGGCCCTGACGTGGCTCCCTTTCCCCTCCCCCACTGCAGGACCCCGGCTGTGCCAACCAAGCTCTGATCAGCAAGAAGCTTAATGACTATCGCAAAGTGAGGTAAGACCCGTGGTCCCACAGCAGCCTGTGGTGGGGAGGAGCAGCCTATGGGACTGGGGGTTCCCAGACGGAGATCTCTAGAGATCTCTAGTCCTCGCTCAGACAAGTGAGAATTGCCGCTAGTTGGAGAGGAGGGAGGCCAGGGGAAGTGGCACGCTGGGCCTCTCCAGATGAAGACACCCTCCTCTTCATTTTCCCCTCTGCAGCCATAGCTCTGGGCCCAAAGCCGATTCTTCCCCTAAAGGCTCTCGGGGCCTGGGAGGCCTCAAGTCTGAATTCCTCAAGCAGACTGCAGTCCGCGGCCTCAGAACTCAGGACCAGCCCGCAGGAAGCAAGGGTAGGAGGGCTGGGGGCACAGTGTGTGCTTGTGCTGGGCAACGCCCCTGCCTGTGTGTGCCCAGGGTTACTACTGCTCTCCACCTTAAGTGTGAGCCTACGAGGGGTCTGGAGCCTCAAGGTTTTGGGGCTGAAAACATCTGGATCGTGATTTGCTTCCAGAACATTCTTGTTGGCGGCCCTCTGGTTTCTGCTTGAGTCCTTTGGGGATGAGGGGCTCACTCTGCAGGCTGCCTGCATCTTACATTCTGAGCTATTAGGAACCACTTCCTGGGCCGGAGAGATTGCTCAGCTGTAAAGAGCTTCCAGAGGGCCTGAGCTGGGTTGTCAGAGCTTACAAGTGCCTGCAGCTCCAGCTGCAGGAGATCTGACACCTATGGGCATCAGCACGTACGTGCACTCCCAGCACCCATGCATGCACACACACACACACACACGCACACGCATACACAATTTTTTTACATTTTAAAATCTTTTTTTTTTAACAGCTGAAAGAAAGCATTTCCTTTGGTCATGCCAAAATGTGGGATGCCCTCTAATCTCACAGGTTGGTCCTTGAGACCATCAACTACCCTTATGGAGTCATGATCTCCTTCCTGGGGACCAGTCACCTTGCCCCCTAAGCCTTCTCTCACCTTTCAGTCTCCCTAGTTCTTTGATGAAGTCCCTGTGTTCTTGTGTGTGGGTGTGGCGTTGAGTGTGTGGGACCCTTCTGGCCTCCTTCAGCTGACCCCAGTTCTCTTTGCCACTGTTCGTCCCAGAAGACAGTGTTGCAGCACCCAAAACCCCCTGGGGTATCAACATCATCAAGAAGAACAAGAAGGCCACCCCACGGGCATTTGGGATCCGGTTAGAGGAGTGCCAGCCTGCCTCTGAGAACCAGGTGGGTCCCCACAATGCTCGAAGCAGGCAGCATCTAGGAGGCCAAGGTGGGGGACCAGAGCTGTGGGATGTGGCGGCAACCTGGTCCTCAGATACACAGTTTGAGTCCTGCAAAGGGTGCCGCTGAGCTGAGGTCTGCCCTGGTTGGCACCTTCTGAGTCGGTGGCTCATGTTAGTTCTGACCCTTAGACAGAGGCCATAAGCACCTCATCTCCTTGGGTGTCCTGAGAGCAGCTCTGGTCTTAGTTCTCTACCACGTAGCCTTCTAGTAGCCTTCTACCCGAGCCCTTTCCCTAACCCCTCTCCCATGTCTGTGCTCCCAGCGTGTCCCCCTGATCGTGGCTGCCTGCTGCCGTATTGTGGAGGCACGGGGGCTGGAATCAACAGGCATTTACCGGGTACCTGGCAACAATGCAGTGGTGTCTAGCCTGCAGGAGCAGCTCAACCGTGGGCCCAGTGACATCAACTTGCAGGATGAGGTGGGTGTGGCTCGGCTGCTGGTGGAGTCCAGGGACTGCCCGGTTGTACTCTCATGTTCTATCTACTATGTGCTTGTCACTGGGCCAGAGTGTCCAGGTGGCAGGAGAAAGCCTGCCCAGTCTGCTGGCCCCAGCGGGCATCTCCCCAAGGATGGCCTGAAAAGAAATGTAGCCCTGGCCTGCTGGGTACCGAGACAGAGGCAGCTGTTTTGTTTTGTTTTGTTTTGTTTCAGAGAGGGTCCTCTATGTAGCCCAGGCTGATCCTTCTGCCTCTGCCTTCTAAGAGCTGGGATTATAGATATGTGCAGCAGCAAGGCAGCTGGCCTCCTCTGGTTGGGTGACAGTTTTGCATGAGCACTTAGGGCAGCCGAGTTCTCTCAGCTAAACTCAAATACAAATACAGCAGAGAAGGCTGGACACTTGCTGGGAATTCAATTTCCAAGAAAGCCAGCTAGTGAGTGGGGGTGGGGGGTGGTTAGGCCTCCTGCTGCTCTTCCTGCCTCCCCTCCCCTCTCCTCTCCCTCCTCATCCTGCCCACCCTCTCTCCTTTCTACAATCCTTTAACACCAGGCAAAATGGGCTGGATTCCGTGGGCTGCGGAGGTCCAAAGAGCTCTGGCCTGGTGGAAGGGGGTGCGGTGTGCCTTGCCCTCAAGGTGGCCAGCCACCAGTGCTGTAGCCTGTAGCTGCTGACACTGCACCAAAGAGCATGTGGCACGACTGGCAGTTTTCAAATGATTCCTGGAGTCTTAGGTTCCCGGGGGGGGGGGCTTTGAAGAGGCCACACACAGGTCAAGACCCCTTCCTTTGCTGGGTCAAGGGCCACCCCAATTTGCTCTGAGTGTCACCTTGGAGTTTTTCACATCCATTTATTTGCTGGGGACTCCACAGTGGACTCGGCGTATGCTGTGGTGCATGCGGAAGTTGGTTCTGTCCCTCCATCATGCGCGCCCTGGGGGTTAAACTCAGTGCATTGGGCTGGGCTGTAAGCGCCTCTGCCTGTTGAGCTCTCTCCCACTAGCCCACCTTGGATTTTTGTGCAAGATTTTTATTTGACCAAAGGGGCTCTAATCAAAAGAGCTTTGGGGGGGGGCATAAATCTGGCTACTGAAGCACCACAAACCCCAATGCACAGTATTTTTGTCTTTGGGGAGGAGAAAATAGATGTGACATCAAAGACAAGAGAAAAGAGTGGCTCACCATCAAGCGCTTGTGTATAGGAGGAGGGAGAGACCGCTGAGGGCTGGAGCAGAGGCAGCCTCCAGAGCTCCTGAGGGTAGGGGGAGCAGGTGGGGAAGCTGGCAGGGAGTGACAGCGTTGTTTGAGGGCTGGACAAAGGTGGCCACACTTTCTGTGTTTGGGGGTGGGGATGGTAAGACCCAGGGCGAGTGGTGGGTTCCTGAAGCCTTTGGCCTTGAGCCGGTGGACAGGACAGGGAGGAGCTTTTGGCAGTTCTCATACTGGGGAGAGCACTGCTAAGGGTAGGGAGTGAGGGAGAGCGAGGCTGAGGCTTTGTGGAGAGCTGAGGGTGCAAGCGTGAGAGCGGAGGGTGAGGAAAGAAGCCCAGAGGTGTTGGGGTCACTGAGGGTCAGGCTAACAGAGGACCCGGGGTAAGTGGAGGCAGGGAGAGGGGAGGAAGGACAGACAGAGAGACCAGAGGGAGGGCTGTTAGCTGCATGAGGAACAGGATGGCTTGAGGAGAAGCTGAAGGTGGAATGAGTCAGATTGTGGCCCCAGTGGATTTGGGGGGATGGCAAATCGCCTATATGGGTTGACAGTACCCTGAGGCTCTGATTAAGTGGGGTCATGTGACAGCCTGGGACCAAGGGAAAAGGTAGACTGATACCAGCCTGGAAGGGCAGAAGGCAGAGCTCTCAGGAAGCCGGTGTGGGAGCAGACTCTGTCAGAGGAGAGCAGAGGCCGAGCTCAGAGGGAAATGAGAGGCCCTCAGCCCTCAGGGAGGAACCATCCCCACCCCGGTCAGCATTCAGTGAAACATATCAGCTCACCTTAGCCAGGAAGAAGAGGGGCCACAGCAGGGGGGGTGGCTGGCCTGACCCAGGGTTGAACAGGCATGCCCAGTGTGCTGGCTGCGTTGGTAACAGGCATCACTTGTACGGATGACATTTTTTCTTTGCTTAGGTGGGGGGTGGGAAGTCAGTACTGTGGGTGCACCCATGGAGAGGGTGCTGGTGGGCACTCTGGCACAGAGCTGAGGCTCTTCGTGGGGAGTCTGTGTCTCTGCTGACTGATTCCTTGCTCTCTGGGCAGTTCTGAGACAGGAGCTCAGAACTTGAGCCTAAGCCTAGCGCTAGGGCATGTGGGGTGTTGGTGCCCCCTGGTGGACAGAGAGAACTGTCAGTTTCTCTAGATGATTAGAGCAGATTCTCTTCCCTAGCTCAGTGGCCACTTGAGGCAAATTAATTATGTATTGAGTGCGGTGTGTGTGTGGGGTATTGTATTGGAGGAAATTTAGCCCCATCCCTGGCCATATCCTCCTACGTGTGTGGTGCTCCCTCAACCCAGATGGGAAAACCAAAATAGCCCGACTGGAGAATCTGAGGAGGTAAAAGGGCTTGCCAAGCAAGCCTGATGATGAGCTGAAACTTCCCCAGAACCCACAGAGGAAGGAGAGAACGGACTCCCAGACTGTCCTCTGACCTCCCCCTATGCACAACACCCAAACGCTCTGATAATAAGAAACCCTTTTACAGAAAGAAGAAGGGCTGGAAGATAGTTCAGTGGTTAAAGTGTTCGCTGAGCAGGTCTCAGGACCCATGACCTGCTGGGAGGGTGTGGTAGCTCACCTATAGTTCCAGTCTATAGTTCAGAAGGGGGAGACAGGATCTCCAGAGCACACTGGCTAAGGAGAGTAGCCACAGTTTGATTGAGACACCCTGCCTCATTGAATAAGGTGGAAGAGTGATAGAGAAAGATCAGACCTTCACAGGCATGAATGAGAGCATATACTCCCATACTCGTGTTCCCATGTATACACACATATGAAAATGGAAGACCCCCCCCAAGGGACAAAATCACCCCACACTTAAATCATTTGGATCCAAGGCCCTTAGAGCACAGTCTCATGGGAGGTAGTGAAGACAAGGGCAGAAGCATCTGGAAGAAGGTCAGAGTGTGGTACAGATGACGCAGTGGTGGGATTTGCTGGTGACTGCTTGGACTTTGGCAGTGAGGCAGGGTGAGGTTCCTGTGCAGGGCAGGGGTGCAGAGTTCCCCTAGGGGACAGCATGTGCAGAGGGCCTAGGACAGGAGTTGGCATGTGAGCCATGTGACACCTGGGCTTTGGGTGATGTGTCTGCTCAGAGGATCACCCTTAGCTGGGGAGTGTCAGGAGGCAGGTGCTCACTGGCCTGGCACTCATGGACACACTGGATGCCCAGGGCGTGTTTACATGGGGTAGCTGCCCTGGCTTCGGTTCCCCACATTTGGGCCCTCTTGCCTCTTGTGGCAAGCAGTACTGAGCCCACTGGACTAGCTGTACTGCAGTCGAATGCGGGTTCTGGACAGGCATGGCGGTCTGGGGACCAGGTGGCCTGGTATGGACATGGGATCGTGAGCCCCTGCGATCCTGTCTGTGTCCTGACGTCTCCGTTTCTCCTCAGCGCTGGCAGGACCTCAATGTGATCAGCAGCCTTCTCAAGGCTTTCTTCCGCAAGCTGCCGGAGCCTCTCTTCACTGATGGTGAGTAGTGGGTGGACTGAGGGGGGTGGGGGGCATCCCCGGCAGGGACTGTTACCAAACTCCTTCATGGGCCGAGACACGGGCTCAGAGGGGTAAAGTGACTTGCTAAGGTCACCCAGCCTGTATGGGTACAGCCACATTCAACCTCAGGCTTCTGGCCAGAAACCCATCTCTATCCCGTTATTATCAGTTTGAGCAAGTGTAGCAGTGCATGCCTCCAATCCCAGCACTCAGGAGACTGCGGCAGGAGGATGATGCTTTTGAGGCCAGCTTGGGCTATATAGAGAGCTAGAAAACAAAAGCCTATTTCAAAAACAAAATTACAAGTAGTGTATAGTAGCGTATACTTTTAGCCTCAGTACTCGGAAGGCAGAGTCAGAAAGATCTCTATGAGTTCGAGGTCAGCCTGATCTACATAGAGAGTTCCAGGACAGCCAGGGCTATGGGGAGAGACCCTGGCTCAAAATTCAACACAAAACAAAAATCATGAACAGACAAAGCAGTTCTACCAACCTGTTGTGTTTCTTTCCTGACCTTTCTGCTGCGAGACTGTGGGTGAGACACCCAGACCCACCCGGGGTGGAGTGACAGAGCTGTGCTGATGGAGGTTGACAACTGGCCCCTCCGCAGAAGAAAGTCCCGGGGTGTGAATACTCTCACTGTGACTTACTTCAAGCCACTGGCATGGTGTTCCCAACACAGACAGGAAAGAGACATACATTTGTGTCTGCACAGATGGTGTGAGCAGATCACAGCTTCACTGCTGAGAGATACAATCAGATCTCTAGCCTAGGCTATTCAAACAGCTCCTCTACTGATGGGAATTTAGATCGGCTAAAACCGTGCCATGTCCCTCCTTGAATCTTTTTGAGCTCCATCACTCCACCCTGGGTGTGTGTGTGTGTGTGTGTGTGTGTGTGTGTGTGTGTGTATGTGTGTGTATATACATATACATATACATATACATATACGCATCCCCGAGACAGGGTTTCTCTGTGTGGCTCTGGCTGTTCTGGAACTCACTCTTTAGACCAGGCTGGCCTTGAACTCATAGATCCACCCCCTGAGTAGGGGTTAAAGGTGTGCACCACCACGGCCTGGCTTATTTTTATTTATTACATTTTATTTATTTTGTGGGAGGTGGGGCAGGGCTGCATGCGCCATATGTGGAGGTTCTTGTCTTCCAACCTGCTGGCCTCAGGGATTGAACTCTGGTCCTCAGGCTTGGAAGCAGATGCTTTATCTGTCCAGCCAGCTCATCAGCCTTCTTATTTTGTTTTACTTTTTTCTTTTGGTTAATTTCATTTTGCTTGCGGGGGTGTTCTGCAGGTATGTATGTCTATGCTTGGCGCCTAAGGATGTTAGAAGAGGGCATTGGTCCTCTGGAACTGGAGTAACAGAGGGTTGTGAGCCATGGGAATTGAACCCGGGTCCTCTGTAAGGGCAACAGGTGCTCTTAACCACTGAGCCATCTCTCCAGCCCCTTATTGTTTCATTTGAGACACTAAGTTACTCAGGCTGGCTTTGAACATCTGGAATTCCAGGCAGGCACCACCTCGCCTTGTTAATTTTCTTCTTTTCTGTAGTCTGGGCATCAGATACAGGGCCTTGCGCGTTCTGGACATGCCTCTGCCGCTGCACGGCAGCCAGCTTAGTTATCAGTGTCCGAGGCTTCTGCTTCAGTGGGGTGGGGGATGGTCTCGTTATTGTTTCAGGGTGTTGCCTCATTCCTAGGGAGAGAAAGCCTCTTTTGTTAGTCTATTGGCTCTGTGTAGAAGTTAGGACGCTCTTCCCCCCAGCCCCGTGCTCCCAGAAATAAGACTCAGACTCAAAATAGATTTACAAATACTTTGGCCATATACCTTGGCTCTTCTCTGACTAGATCATAATTTAGTATAAGTCACTGACTCTAATCTGCATCTGCCCCATGGCTGGTCACCTGTGCTTAGGTACCAGGCATCATGTCTTCCAGGGCAAATCTCCTGAGCCTCGCTCTATCCCAGAATTCTTTCTGCCTCCCGGATGTCCCACCTTCTACCCTACCCTCTCCTATAGGACATAGGTTTTTAATTGACAGGTGATGCATCCAAACAACACACAAGGATTCTCTCTACAGCTCTGTCCATTTCCTCTGTACTTCATACTCTGCACCTATATTTTTATTGGACCTTCTTGTTTGCTCTTGATTTGTGGGAACAATTTTTTGTATATGATATACATTAAGCTTTGCTGATCTTTGCAATTACTTCTATAGCCCCACCCCTTCCTTTTTATTTTTTTCTTAGACAGGGTCTTACTATACTCCCCAGGCTAACTTCATACTTGAAACAATCCTCCTGCTTCAGCCTTCTGGATGTTGGGGTTACAGGTGTATACCATCACAGGCAGCTGGCATTTCCCTTTAGACTTTTAAGTTTAGAAACTGAAAGCAGTGTTTAAAATTCTATTACAAAATTATACTTATTTATTTATTGAATATGGAAGGGAGGAGCCGTAGCGTTCATGTGGAGGTCAGAGGTCAGCTTAGAGTCAGTTCTCCTTCTACCAGGTGGGACTGGGGATTGAACTCATGTTGTCAGGCTTGGCAGCAAGTTCATTTACCACTGAGCCACCTCATGGACCCTGAAAACATTTTTTTGTTTGTTTGTTTGGCTTTTCTTTTTTCTTTTTCTAAGATTTTATTTATTTTATGTATATAAGTACACTATGGCTGTCTTCAGACACACACCAGAAGAGGGCATTGGATCTCATTATAGATGGTTGTGAGCCACCGTGTGGTTGCTAGGAATTGAACTCAGGACCTTTGGAAGAGCTCTTATCCACTGAGCCATCTCTTCAGCCCTGTTTGGTTTTTCAAAACAGTGTTTCTTTTTGTAGCCTTGGCTGACCTGGAACTCACTCTGTAGACCAGGCTAACTTGGAACTCTCAGAGATCCACCTCCCTCTGCCTCCCAAGTGCTGGGATTAAAGGCATGCACCACCACAGCCCAGCTGAAAACAGTATTTTTTGCGTGTCATCCTTGCGCAGGGGCCATGCTAATCTTCTCTGTATCGTCCCAATTTTAGTATATGTGCTGCCGAAGCGAGCACGAAAACAGTATTTTTTAAAGGCCCAAACAATTATTCTTTGTTTAATGGATTGGATATTTCATATTTCGGCCACGTGCTTATAAAAATATTTTTCCACTGTGATTTTTTTTCTTTTGAGACAGGTTCTTACTCCAGTTTAGGCTAGCCTCAGACTTAGAGAAATCCTCCTGCCTCAGTCTCCTATGTCCTGAAATTATAGGCATCATGCCAGGCTTGCCTTTGATTGTTTAAAAATTGTTTTAATTAGTTAGTTAGTTTTGGGGGAGATCACAAACGTGCCACATCATTCATGTAGATGTCAAAGGGAAGCTTGCACGATTCAATTTTCTTCTTCTACTGTGTGGAACCCTGGAGTTGAACTTGGGGTATCAGACTTGGCCGCAAGCACCTTTAGACACAGAGCCAGTTCGCAGGCCCTCACCTTTGCTATTTCCATCTACATATTAGACTCTGTCATACAACTAAACTAACGTGTGTTGCCTGAGGTGGGCATGGCTGCTTTCTCACTGGTCCCAGGCATACAGGAAAGCCTGCATCCTTCCACACTGCCTTTGTCCTGTGGGATGGACTCTCAGGCCTTCCCACTGCCCTGTGCATACATCCTCAAAAACCAATGGTTGACATCCCGTGTCTTCAAATATCACTCTTCATTTTATTTTCTGAGTCAGGATCTCTCCATGAATACCGGGCCATGCCAGCTAGACTAAATAGCCAGTGAGCTCAGGGACCATCCTGTCTCCTCTCCCAGTCCTGGGGTGACAGGGCGGACATGCTGCCACAGCAAAGCTTTTTATGTGATGCTGTGGATCCAGATCCAGGTCTCCATGCTGGCAGGGCCGGAGGCCAGCGGCTCACCCACCCCCAAGCCTCTCCCCGCCCTGAATCATAATCTTGGCAATTCTTGTATGTGGCCCATCTGGGTGAACTTTGTTCTAGATCTCTGGGTGTTGGGGTGGTATTGAGGACCTGGCCATATTGAGTTCCTATTTGCTGAGGTTGCCCCAGTTAACCTGACGGAGGCTGCAGGCCCACGAAGAATAGGGGAAAGGGCTTATTACCTTCAGTATTCAAGTTCCCTGGGACATCTTTAGGAACCTAGGGACTGGAGGGCAGGGCGGGAGTCTGAAGGCTCCTATTCTTTTTGTCTGACCTACTGAGCCTTGGGATCCTTAGCCTAGAGACAAGGGTAGGGGACCAGCGAAAAGCTCTGGTCTTCATCCCGTACAAACACCCCCGGCTGCATCAAAGTCTTCCCCTCCTGGCTGGGATTCTCAGAGTGGGGAAGGGGTTGCCTCCCACCACTGAGGCTCGTTCCTGTGTTCTAGACAAATACAATGACTTCATCGAGGCCAATCGGATAGAAGATTCCAGGGAGAGGATGAGGACACTGCGGAAGCTGGTGAGGAAGGAAGCACCGTCAGGTGGGAGGGCAGCTGGGCGCTTCTCACGGAGGCTTCAAAGAGGTCTCTTTGGAACGGTAGCCTCAGTTTCCCATTTGTACCAAGGAAGGACATTGGAAGGTGGATTTTAGCTCCCTACAGTGGGATGATAGGAATCCTTTTAGGGTATGTGGAGCCTGGATTGGAGAGCTTGCCACAACCTGATCCCCTTTCCTTCCTCCTGTCCCCTAGATCCGGGATCTCCCAGGACACTACTACGAAACACTTAAATTCCTCGTGGGCCATCTCAAGACCATTGCTGACCACTCAGAGAAGAACAAGGTGTGTGCTGCTCCCTGTGACCTCTGGGGAGCACATGCTGTGCTGGGACTGGTACTTCCTCCGCATGAGTGAGGCCCTATGAGCCCCCCTCTTCCTAGCACACTGGTCAGTGCAGCCACCTGGAGCTAGCCAGAGCCATTCCCTCACAGAGCCAGCTCCGGTGTCCCGAGGGCCATGGAGAGGCCAAGAGCTCAGTCCATGCGGGGTGGCATTTGTCCCTGAGCCAGTTCTAATCCCTTTACTTCACATCTTCCTAATCCATGTCTTTGTCTTTTGGTTCTACAGTGGAGAAAATAAAAGAATAAATTATAGGGTTGCTCCTTGTTCTAAAATACCCTAGAATCTCCAACATGTCTCCCATACTAGAATCCCCACAGCTATTACCAACCTCTCGGGGCGGCCCTCCATGGGCCCGTGAGGTGAGCAGTGATCACGGCTGTCAGGCCTGAACATGAGAGACTTTAAACATGTCTAAGGACATGTCAGAGTTGGGGATGGTGGCCTCAGTGACCCAGAGAGAAGGGCACTGGAGGTTGCGCTCAAAGCAATGATCCTGGGATTTTACCCTCCCCCACCCAGATGGAGCCCCGGAACCTGGCTCTGGTCTTCGGGCCAACGTTGGTAAGGACGTCTGAAGACAACATGACGGACATGGTGACCCACATGCCGGACCGCTACAAGATCGTGGAGACGCTGATCCAGCATGTAAGTGCCCATTGGATAGTTGAATACCAGATGCCCAGGACCAGGCTCTGCTCTTGCCGGCCTGCGTGTCCCAGGATGCTTGCCAAAGCACCCGCAGCCAAAGAGGGCACTGCCAGGGGGCTACATGGCTTTGAGCAGTGACAGGCTGCCATTGAGGCAACAACAAGAGGAACAAGATTGGAAGAAGAGACAGGGAGGAGACATAGTTATAGGAGCGTGGGACTGGAGACTGATGCAGAGGCCCCTCAGTAGGCTATTTAGGGGAGGTGGCCTGCAGAACTGGGCACACAGTGTGACTTGGGTGTCAGAGGTCTGTTTCCCAACAACCACGGGCCAGGTCAGGGGGCACAGGAGGTACAGGACATGGAGCAGGGACCGATGCTCATCCTCCGTCCTCCACGATGCCCTAGTGTAAGCCACCACTTCACCTCCCCTGACTCCTGGAGGGCCTGGTGAGCCCTGCATTCTGGGAGATTGCTTTTGTCTAGGAAGGATGAAGAAACCATAGCGACCAGCAGAGGGCAGTGGTGGCCTCTATCTTCTGAAGCCCACTCAAAAGGCAATTACCTTCTTCTTGGGCACTGTTTCTCAACTTGTAGGTTGCCATTCACAGGGATTGCCTAAGACCATCAGAAAACACAGATATTTGTTACAACTCACGGCAATAAGAAAATGACAGTTATGAAGTAGAATAAAAGTTTATGGTTGGGGGTCACCTCAGTATGAGGAACTGTATTAAAGGGTCACAGTGTTACGAAGCTTAAGGACCACTGGCTTAGGGGCTCAAGAATGATTTTTATGAATCTTCAGATTTCCCACTTACCAGTCTTGTGACAGCCACACAGTGTGGACCCAGAGTTCCCTCCTGCAGAGGGAATAAGGTTAGTCTTTGGTCACAGGAAGGGAGCTGTGGCCCTCCCCTTCTCAGACACCGTAGGGAAGAAAAGCTGAGTCTTGTCACCACTTACAGAGGAGGGAAACCGGTGCTCAGAGAGGGGATGACCTGTGCAAGATCACACACCCAAAAATGGCATCTTCGGGATTTTAACCAGGTCCATCTACCCAGGGCTGACTTCCCAGCAGGCAGCTGCTGGGCCAGGGCGTCCGAGGCTGCAGTGGGCTTGGGTCATGCGGACTCTGTGGCCTGCCCGTCCGCTCTTTCACCCCATGTCAGGGATCTGGCTTCAAGAAGGAGCGTCATGGCCTGTTCTCCTTCAGCATGAGACTGGCCACTTGGATGCTAAGCCCGCTGGTGACACAGGGATCCCTGTGTGACCTGGGAAGGTTTTGCTCTCAAGCACCCATAAGTAGAGCCATGATTGAGAGGGAGGGCTTCTGGCTGTATGGTGTTTGGAGAAGTTGCTGGAAGCCAGAGCCCTGGGGTCAATACAGGAGTTCCCAGAACAGCAGCCTTTGGGAAGAAAGCAGGCCTATAGCAAGTGGGCTTTCCCGGAGGCAGTGTCTGCCCCTTAGTAGGGTAGGGGCCAAGTCCATCTAGATGCATAGCCTAACGTGTGGGTGGTGAACACGGTGTTTGCTAAGCGACTAAGTCAGCGAATGAGTGACCTGCTGAGGCTAGGCAGGCTGAACTCTCCTGCAGGGATTCATTCCTGACAAACAGCTGAGCTGGTGAATTTCCATTCTCAGCCTTCCAGGCCTGGGGACATCTTTAACTCTGAGTAGGCTCCATCCTCTGCAGTCCCCTTGGGCCAGACTGCCTGAGCCTGGGGAATCTCTAGAGGAGCAGCATAGCCCAGGCAGAGGTGGATTGTATAGACTGAAGTCAGTCCTGGTCAGACAGTGATCATTGGAATTAGCGGTTAACATTAACTCCTCCTGGGATTTCAGCCAAAATGGCTTCCCACAGTAGTTCCTGTCACAAATGGAAGCCTGCTGTCCACAGGCTTCCAGGCCAGACTATATCAGGTAGAGAGTGGGCAGTGTGGATGGGACTGCTTCAGAGTAAAGGGGGAGACCCTGGTACTTGGTGGAAGTCACCTCGAAGCCCTGCTGGCACCCAGCTTCCGGGGTGGAGGATTTAGTCATTTACTCGGAGCGTGTGGGGCCCTGGTACTTCTCAGGCTTGGCACTTTTTTTTTCCATGTTAGGGATGGTGCCCGGGCACTGGTGTGCTATCCCAGTGTTCTTGCACCGAGACACAGTCCTGACAGCACTGTCCTGTGTGTTGGAGGGTATTTGACACCAGGCTGTCTCCTCAACTGTAACATTAGAAAATAGGCCTGTGCCAGGCAGGAAGAGCAAGTTCAAGGCCAGCCAGGCCTCATAGAGTTTGAGGAGAGCCCCAGCGGTAGACTGAGACCCACGGCCGTTTTCTCCCCCTTCTCTATGTTGTATGACAGTTTGTAGTGACACATTGTATGTTATGTGTTCCTCAGACTGTGAGGGATGCTTAATACAGTGAAGGCCCAGGCCTGGGACACTTTGTGGGCGGAGCATGAGCAATTATTTCAGCAACTGCAATTGCTGAAGTGTGTGTGTTTATCATTTATTTCGAGGGTCCCACTAGATAACCCTAGCCTAGAATTTTCTATGTAGGCTAAGCTGACTCAAGCTCACAGACGTCCCCCCGCCTCTCCCTCTGAAGTTCTAGGTAAAGACACGCGCCGCCACGCCTGGCTGTTATCTATATTTTATATGTTGAGTTATTTCCCTCATTCCTTCTCTCTGTCTTTTTTAAACAATTTGAGCTAGTATACAAAGTAATGGGTTTCATTCCAGTGTTTTCATAAGTACGGGTCACAGCTTAGCCAGCTTCCCCACTGTCCCTCTGTCCTCTTTGCACCCCCTTTATTTATTAGCAGTAGTATGTACGTGCATAGAGGTGGGGTACATCCCATGGTGCTGGAGATCAGAGGGCTCTCGAGTTGGTTCTCTTCCACTTCGTGTGGGTCCTGGGGCTTGAACTCGGACTGCCTGGCTTGTACAGTAAGTGCCTTTACCTAGGGTCATCCCAATGGTTGCCACACCCTTGCCGGTGTCCTTCCTCCATCCGAGTATCCCTTTTCCGCTCTATGTCACACTCCGATACCCTCTCCCTTCTAGGCATCCTGTCCATTACGGTCTCTTCCTCCCTGAATATGACCCCTTCCTATTTCCATGAATATGAGAAAACATGCATGAAGTATTTGTCTTTCTGAATCTGGCTTAACATAAAGATGTACAGTTCTGTCATTTTCTTGCAGATGTCAGGATTTTGATTCAGCTGTAAACATGGCTAGGCACATAGTTTTGGTTTTAGTTTTTGAGGAATCTCTACACTGACTTCTGTAATGGCTGCACCAGGTCTATATCCCAATCGGCAGTGAGTAAGCGCGCCTCTTTCCCCACATCCTTGCCAGCACTTGGTACACTTCATTTTCTCTGTCTCTCTGTCTCCCTCCTCTTCCCTCCACCCACCTGAGACTGGCCTTGAACTCCTGATCCTCTGGCCTCTACTTCCTGTGTGCTGGGATTATTGGTCTGCAGCACGTTGGCCCTCGAAGGTCCGCTCTGCTGTTCCACCGGTCTGCTGTTTTGTCTTAGGATCTACTATAGTTCGAGGTCAGGCATTGTGACACTCCTTTCGGTTTTCCTCATTTAGTGTAATATGGGCTTACCATGTTGATGTATGTTCCTTCTGTTCCGTGTGTGATCTATGCTATGGTCATGAAGGACCTTGAGCTTTCTCTGCGTCTGCTGAGGTGATCACATCACTGTCCTTGGTATATATTTGCACACTGCATTACACTTATTGATTGGCACACATTCAGCCTTGCACACCTGGATGAAACCATCTTGGATATGGTGTGTGGTAACTGTAATGTATTCTTGAGTTTGGCCTGCAAGTATTTGTTGATAATTCTTGTGTCCCTACTAATCAGGGAGACAGACTGGTCTGCAGTTTTGTTCTCTGTTGGACTCTTGCCTAGGTTGGCATCAGGATAAGCTGACTTTGTAGAGTGACCTCAGTAGTAAGCTTCCCTCTCCCCCTCTCCGACAGGGGACCGCTTCAGGGGTCCTGTGAGCTCTTCTGGGAAAGTTCGGTAGAATTTGCAGAGTTATGGTAGGCATTTCATTACTGCTTGGTTTTGGTTTTGTTGGTTTGGTTTGGTTACTTTTGTTTTTGTTTTTTTGGTTTTTTGAGACAGGGCTTTTCTGGGTAGCCCTGGCTGTCCTGGAACTCACTCTGTAGACCAGGCTGGCCTCAAACTCAGAAATCCGCCTGCTTCTTCCTCCCAGGTGCTGAAATTAAAGGCGTGCGCCACCACTGCCTGGCCGGTTTGGTTTATTGAGACAGGGTTTTTCTGTGTAGCTTTAGCTGTCCTTGTCCTGGAACTTGCTCTATAGACCAGGCTGGCCTCGAACTCACAGAGATCTGCCTCCCTCCCGAGTGCTGGGGTCAAAGGTGTGTACCTGGCACACTCTCATTTTCAAAGAAGTACTTACTATTGTTGTAAACTTTTTCTTAGAGCTGACCCACCCCCATTTCCTCACCAGTCATTCCCCTGTGGGTGTCATTGCTCAGTCTCCAAGTGCCTGTGTGGTCGCTTTCACTGTTAATTTCAACTTTTATTGCGTTTTGATCTCATAAGACAGATGAAGTTATTTTGCATCTTTTGTGTTAAGACTTGCTTTGTGCCTAGAATGTAGTTCATTTTAGAGGAGGCTCCATGAGAGGAAAGTGTCCGCCATATCTGCTGAAATAAATACTCCATGGCTACCAGATAAGACTATTCAGTCTGTGATGGAGTTTAAAAAAAACTTTTTTTTTTGAGTCAGAGTTTCCCTATGTAGCCCTGGTTAGCTACATACACTGGAGCTTACTATATAGACGAGGCTAGCCTCAAACTCAGAAATCTGCCTGCCTCTTGAGTGTTGGAATTAAAGGCACCACGCCCAGCTAGATTTTTTTTTAAGTAATGCATATGTGTGTGTCTCTATGTGCGTATGTGCATGCAGCACCCATGGAGGCCGGAAGAAGGGGTAGAACCCTCTGGAGTTTAGGTGGTTGTGACCTGCCCAACATAGGTGCTGGGCAACAAACCCAAGTCCTCTGAGAGCAGCGAGTGCCTTTAACACGAGCTATGCCTCCAGCTCCTCTATGTTAATTTTTATTTTGGATGCACTATGTAGATTTGAGCAGGACATTTAAGGGCTGCTGCACTGAGACCGTCTATTGTGTTTATCATGCTCCTGAGCATGTCTTGTAGATGTAGAAGCAGAGGTTCATATGTACACACACATGTCACATTGTTTTCAGACAGGGCTCGTCTGGGACTCACAGTGTAAACCATCTGTAACCTCTTTCCACCTGCTCCCAATTCCTGACAACTTACTCAGAGACTTACTTATTTACGGGCCATCAGCTTTTGGGCTTGTTCTCTGACGAGCTCGCATAGCCCTTTATTCTATTCTGTGTCTGCCACACGGTTGGTCAGTTACCTCTCGTAGTTCATAGGTCCGAGTGGTGAAACTTCCCACACCTGACTAACTCCCAAAGTCCCTCTCTCTCATCCAGATGTCCCGCCTCTTACTTCCCGCCTTTTACTGTTAGGCCATCGATTTTTATTGACAGGTGAAGCTTCTACAAAGTACACAAGAGATTTTCTCTACATTAATTTTTTAAATTAATTTTGTTTATGTGTGTGTGGGGGGGGTTATGCCTGCATGCACGTCTGTGTCCTGGTGTCCACAGAGGTCAGAAGAGAGTGTTGAATCCCTTGAAAATGTAGCCCAGGCTGCCCTTAAACACTTACATGTGTACTCATGTCTGGTTTTGTGGATGCTAGGCCAGCACCAACTGAGCTATGTCCTCAGCTCCAATGATTTTTATTATTAATTTTTCTGGTACAATGGTGGTGACTTTTCCCCTCATCCTGAATAATGAACTCCGAGACCGCTGCATGCTGGACAAGCCCTCCGCCGACCAAGCCGTGGACCCATTCACTGTGTGGAACATCTTTGTTTCTCCTAATTTTGTTTTGAAGTTTAGCGATTTCATAGGAGAGTTGCTACACCAGTTTGTTTTCAGCTTCTTTTTTCTTTTTTAAAAGAATTATTTATTTATTTTATTTACGTGAGTACACTGTAGCTGTCTTCTGACACACCAGAAGAGGGCATCAGATCCCATTACAGATGGATGTGGTTTCTGGGAATTGAACTTAGGACCTCTGGAAGAACAGTTGGTGCTCTTGACCGCTGAGCCATCTCTCCAGCCCCTTGCTTTCAGCTTCTATTTGCTTGACAGGCTGACTTCTATCCTTTGACTCTCAGTCTGTGGAAACCTTTGTTGAAGATGTGTCTCTTTATTGATGGGTTGAGGTAATTTTCCTGAAAGGTTATAACTGAGTGATATTTACTAATCGCCGTAATTCAGTTGTTTGAACTATTGCTTGTCCTTTTCTCTCTCCTCTGTTAGCATCAGGGCTTTTTATTGTTTGGATCTCTGCCTAGCTCTTCGTCGTGAGACGCAGCCTTCCGTGTGCTCTCCTGGTTGAGACTTACTCCTGCAAGCCTCTTCTGCCTTCAAGAACTGCTGTAGTTTGTGTTCATCTTGAAATGATCTTAGTTTTCTGTCAGCTTCAAGCCGTAGCTCTGCTAGGCCCTGGTTAGCAGTTATTTACACACTTCCAGGCCTGAGAGGCACAGCTCCTTGCTTGGCCGGCTCTGGCCAGCTGGTGAGAGAGTTGGTGTTTTTCTGATGGGTCTGCCTTTGTAAAAATGATTCTTTTTGTTTTTACACCTGCCTGTAATCGGTCTTGAATGAGGTTCTTCCTGGTGTTTTGGCCTCTCTTTGGGTGCCTGTTCATCCTATCCTTGGCATTTTCCTGCTGTACCCAGAGTCTGTATGTCTTTAGTTCTGATCTCAGCTCCTCCTATCCCATGATGCTCAGGTGTGGACTCTTGACCCTGCATCAGAGTTCCCAGCCATTTTGGCCACACTCATTTCCCCTGTTTTGTTACACTGTTGTATTTTGCCACCTGCCCTCTGAGTCCAGCTGTGATGAAGCACCTTGACCAACTCGAGGTGGGGGCTGTCTGGTTGACATGTCCACACCCCGGTGGTTATCAAAAGAAGTCAGGGCAAGAACCCAGAGTCTGGAGCTGAAGCAGAGGCCGTGGAGGGGTGCCGCTTACTGCCCTGCTCCTCTAGGTTAGCTTCCCAGTACAACCAGGAGCATCATCGCAGGGGCAGCGCCGCCCACAGTGGGCTGGGCCTTCCCACATCAAGCATTAACCAAGGAAATGCCCAGCAGGCTTGCCTATAGGCCAGTCTTATGTAGACGTTTTCTCAGTTGAGAATCCCTCTGTCTGTTGGCATAAAATTAGCCAGCTGCCCTCCGTCCCTGACGTGTCTTCTCTGCCCCATCGAGTCCATTGGCAGTGTTTTCTGCTGTTTTTTTTAAATTGGATTCATTGAGTTTTTCATTTCCAACATTTCTATTTTCTCCACATCTATCTCTTTGCTGACTTTCCTCCCCAGATCCTAACTTGAATTTACCTGTCTGTCTGTGTCCTGTTTCAATAACTGAGTCTTTTTGCTAGTAAACTTTTGAAATTTTCATCTGGGATTTTACTCTAATCTAAAATAGTCCATGGAGGTAAGAAGAGAGTGTTGAATCCCTAGAAAATGTAGCCCAGGCTGCCCTTAAACTCACTATGTAGCCAAGATGGCGCTGAACTTACACATGTCCTAATGTCTGGTTTCTGTGGTGTCCATGTGGTCAACTCCCTTTCCCAGGGTTTATGCTGGTAATGGATCTGTGTTGGACAAGCTCTTACTAGAGCATTGGTTGACTGGAGCCGCCTCCCTCTGATCTGTGTAGAGGCCGGGGGTGTGTGTGTGTGTGTCTATAAACACACTCAGCTTTGCTGCCTGGGATGATGGGCAGATTTCTCTCTCCCTCTTGAGACCCCTAGGGTGGAGTTCTCATGGACGTGTTGGGAGTATGAGCCATCGCCACTATTCAGAGATCTGTGCAGGCGGAGGACTGTCTGGACACTTTTAAGGCTTCCTAAGTGATACTCTTCCTGCTAGAGGGATGGGCTGTAGGTGCGAAGTAAACCCCTGGAGGTTCAGAGTCCAGGTCCTGCAGCAGTGAATGCAGCAGGGAGTGACCCGCCCACACACTTCAGGCTTGGGGCTATCACACTCCAAACTTAGTCTCTGCCAACGGTGTCTGTTTCCGACCGAGGGTGGAGTCCTGTGCTTCCTGCCGCTGAGCCTCCTGCAGACCACACTTCCCCTTTTCTGAGTGCTTGTTGTTTTTTTGAGACAGGGTCTCTCTGGGTATCCCTGGCTGTCCTGGAACTCACTCTATGGACCAGACCAGACTGGCCTGGAACTCAGAAATCCGCCTGCCTCTGCCTCCCAAGTGCTGGAATCAAAGGCGTGTGCACCACCACTGCCTGGCCACATTCAGACTGTGAGCACCCAGCTCTCTGACGTACAGCTGCCTTCTGGGACTCTCACTTGGGATTCACTGACTGGACCGGCTCCTTGTTCTCAGGTTTCCCAGGGTTGTGAGGTCTTCGTATTTTGAGACTTTGTCTCCCACATAGCAGACTGGCCTTCAACTTGATAAGCAAGTTCAGAATGACCGTGACTTTCTGATCCTCTTGCCTCCTGGTTCATACTGTTGTGGAGATCAAACCCAGGGCTTTGGTGTGTTAATAAGCAAGTGCCCCAGCTGAGCCCCACCCCAGCACAGCTCAGCTGGTTGTCTTTTGCTGTTTTTTATTTCATGTGTGTTTGTGTGTGTGGTCTAACTGGATAGTGTCTGTGCGTGACATGTTTGCAGAGGGTGTTGGATCCCCAGGAACTAGAGTTACAGGCAGGTGTTAGCTGCCATTTGGGTGCTGGGAAATGAACTTGGGTCCTGTGTAAGAGCAGTCAGTGCTCTTCACCACTGACCCATCTCTCCAGCCCCATCTTCATTTGCCTTGATCACACTTGTCAAGGATTTTCTCTCTCTTTTTGCAAAGCATTGGTTTAGCATTGGGCATGGTTTAGCATTGGGCATGGTTTGGTAAATCAAGCCTGCATCCCCGCACTCAAAAGGCTGAGGATTTCTGTGACTTTGAGGCCAGCCTGACTTACACTGAAAGACCCCGTCTCAGCTACACAATAAACACTGAATGTCTTTTCACTTTGCTCTGTATTTTTGTCCACTTGAGATTTTTTTTCTTACCTCTTGCATCTTCGGGATTCTCGGGTTCCCCCCTGGGCTGTGTGAGCAGGGCTCTCAGCTCCTCTGGTCCTGTCATCACTGTTCATGACAACCAGACACAAGGCCACAACTTTCTTTAGTTTGTTTTACCTTTTAGCAAGTACATTTTTTTCTAAACATTATCGGGAGGAGATGTGTTTAGATTCATAGCAGAATTAAGCAGAAGACACAGAAATACCCCCAGCTCTCCACATGGCCCCTTCTCCATTCCTCACACACCCCAAAGCTGGAACCTCTGTCATGGCAGAGAACTGGTCACAGAGTCGGTGCTGCGGGCCCTAGCTCAGTTCACAGCCCCAGTTCTACACCCTGCACTTCCGAGAACCCAACAGCTCATCCTACCCACTGTCATTCATTAGAGATCACTCCAGTATGCTCTGTGGACTTGGAGAAACACGTAGTGACATGTGTCCATCCCAGTAGTATCACACAGATCACCGTCACAGCCCTGATGGTCTGCCACTCTGCCCTCATGTTTCCCGTCACACTATACCTGGGGTTTGCCTTTTCCACAAAGTCACTTGACTCACTGGAGTCAAGCAGTGTGGACACTGGCAACACAGAGGTGTCCGTGACACAGCAGTGGTTCCGGGGTGTGGGTGAATCACCTTGTGTCTTTTTTTTCTCTTAGAATTATTTATTAATTTTACGTATATACGAGTACATTGTAGCTGTCTTCAGACACAACAGAAGAGGGCATCGGATCCCATTACAGATGGTTGTGAGCCACCATGTGGTTGCTGGGAATTGAACTCAGGACCTCTGGAAGAGCAGTCAGTGCTCTTACCCACTGAGCCATCTCTCCAGCCCCACCTTGTGTCTTTCCATGTTCCAATAAATTGTTGTTGTTGTTGTTTTGCTTGTCTGTTTTTGAAACAAGATCTTGATGTGTAGACCAGGTTTGTCTGGGAACTTAAACAGATCCTCCTGCCTCTGTCTCCCAAGTGCTGAAATTACATGAATGTACCACCATCCCTGGCTAATAGCCGGTTTCCTCCTGATACTGAGTGATTCCACTGGATATGTGATGGTTTATTGATGTATTCCTCTACTGAAGGGTTGTATGTCAGGTCTCAGTCATTTGGTGAACTATCTGAGGTAATTCTCTCTTGTTGAGAGGAGCTTATTTAGCTCATAATTCCGATGTTTCCGGTTCATGTGTGAGTGTCTCTGTTGCTTTTGGTCTCTGGTATCACATTGTGATTATAGCTGCAGCGTGGAGGAGTAAAACTGCCCCCCTTATTAGCCAGAGAGGAAGGTTGGCTGGGTCCCACCCTCCTTCTGGGGTATGCCCACAAGGCCCCACCTCCTAAAGTGTCTTACTGTAGTGCCACCTGGGGACCAAGCCTTTGATGCCCTTGAGGGATTGTCCAAACCACAGCAAACAGCCCTCAAGCCTTAGCCTTTATGAATAAAGCTGCTTCGTAGACAGCTATGTGCAGATCTGTGTGTGGACTTAAGCTGTCAGTCCCTTGGGTTGGCACCCATGACCAGGACTGCAAGGTCACAAGAAAAGAGTGTCGTTAGCTTGGTAAACAATCCTGGGTGTGTTCCAGAGTGACCTGCCATCTCGTCCCAGCAGTGCATGAAAGCTGAAGTTTCTGTTTGCATTCTTTTCCCTTCCTTTTCTTTTCTTTTCTTTCATACAATGTTTCATGGTGCAACCCTGTCTGTCCTTAAATTCTGTAGTCTCTCAGAAACTCCGGATCCACCTACCTCTGCCTCCCTGCCCCTCAGCCTTGTTCGGTTCTTGTCCATATTGGTGTTGTCAAGTGTAGTTGATATTGTCAGCCTTCTCCTACGTGCTGTACTGTGTGATTTTCATTTGTGTGACCCCATGGTGTCCCCATGAGTGACCTCATTCACACTGGCCTATTTGGTATTGACCCTCCAGTCTCACATGTGCCAGGCAGGGACTCTGCCACCCAGCTGCAGCCCCAGCCCTCCTGTGCTCATCTGTCACCTGTGGTTTCTTTCGTGATGTTCAGTCTGTCTTAGTCAGGGTTTCTACTCCTGCACAAACATCATGACCAAGAAGCAAGTTGGGGAGGAAAGGGTTTATTCAGTTTACACTTCCACACTGCTGTTCATCACTAAAGGAAGTCAGGACTGGAACTCAAGCAGGTCAGGAAGCAGGAGCTGATGCAGAGGCCATGGAGGGATGTTTCTTACTGGCTTGCTTCCCCTGGCTTGCTCAGCTTGCTTTCTTATAGAACCCAAGACTACCAGCCCAGAGATGGCACCACCCATAATGGACTCGACCCCCTTGATCACTAATTGAGAAAATGCCCCACAGCTGGATCTCATGGAGGCATTTCCTCACCTGAAGCTCCTTTCTCTGTGATAACTCCAGCTTGTGTCAAGTTGACACACAAAACCAGCCAGTACAAGGTCTTTGGCCCATTTTTGTTTATTTTCCTGTTTTGAGTTGCAAGAGTTCTTGGTGTATTTTGCCTGGGAAGCCTTTATCGACTGTCTCTGCAAATATGTTTTTCTGTCCTCTGGTCTGTCTTTGCCTATTCCTAACATCTTCTATAGAGAGAAACCTGGTCTTCAGTTTATCACCATTTTCTTACATGACTATGTATAAATGCTATTCAGACTGACAGATGGACAGCTAGGGTTTCTCTGTGGGTTTTCATGTGTAGGGCTGTTATTGTGATGTAGCTCTGCATACCTAACATGTTTCTCCATGTGTGAACTCTGGAAGGGGTGTTAGTTCTTGTAAAATTATCACCAGTTCTCATTTTACTCCATTGTGAAGAGAGGACTGTACAGTGTAGATGCTGAGGAGCCATTGGAATCCCACGGTGACCCAGGGTAGATTTGACTTTTGAATGGTTCATGAATATTCTAGAAGAATGCATCTTCTCTAATGGTTGAGGGCCAATCCCTGAGTATATTCACTAGTTCAGATTTGTCTAAAAGGATCAACATTTTTGCACATATATCTCTTAATATTTTTATGTGTTTATCTGCATGAGTGTCTGTTGACCATGTATGACCAGTGCCTGCAGAGGCCAGAAGGCACCAGATTCTCTGGAACTGGAATTATAGCAGATTGTGCGCTGCCATGTGGATGCTGAGAATCAAACCTGGGTCCTCTGAAGAGTCCCAGTGCTCTTAGCCTTGAGCCATTTCCATAGCTCCTGCTTAATTTTTATGTGTTTAGTCAGCTACAGTATTTTTCTAGTGTCCTGCAGGTCTGTGAACTGTTATCTGTATGTGTGCGCTGATTCCCTTGCCCGTGCGCACATCTGGAGAGCAGAGGTTGACAAACGTCCAGCATCTGTCACTCTCCGCATCATTATCAGCAAGGCCTCTCAGTGAACCCGGAGCTCATGGGTCAGCAAACCCTGGGATACACCCGCCTCTGCTCTCCAGTGCCAGGGTTAAAGTTTGTGTCGCCATGCGGTGCCTGCCATGACATGGGTGCTGGGGGCTAAGCTCAGGTCTTGATTCCTATGCCACAGACACTTTGTGGCGCCTTTCCCCAGCTGCCAGCTGTCCTTAAAATACTTTCAAGATATCTTAGACCCGGATATGGTGGTTCACACCTGTAACCCCAGCACTTGGGAAGCAAGAGGACCAGGAGTTCAAGGCTAATCTGAGTTACAGAATACCTTGTCTCAAAAAAGAAAAATGACAGCATATATGCTACAAATTATTTTACTTTTTTTCTTTTTTGAGACAAGGTCTCATGCAGCCCTAGTTGGCCTGACTAGGCTGGCCTCAAACTTGTGGCCTGCCGCTTGCTTCTGCCTCCCTACTGCTGGGATTGTAGGTATACTCCAGTATGCCTCTGTTTACCCTTAAATTTAAATGATAGTTTAGCAGGATATAAATTTTCTGGTTTCAAAGTTATTTTCATTTCACTTTGCTCAGTTATTTGTAAGCAGTACAAACCTCTAGATTCTGGAGGCTGGGGGTTCACTTTGTATTTTAACTTGTTCTAATTGACAAGATATTCTGTAGCCAGGCTGGACTGGAATTCACTGGGTAGCCTGGGCTGCCCTTGAACTCAAATAAATTCTCTAGCCCCAGGTTCCCTACAGGCATGAACCGCCATGTCAAATGTGTTTGGCATTTATGAAAAAGGTCCTGCCTGTCTGACTCTGAGGAAGGCTAACACTTGTTTCCAGGTATTTTCTTTCACTGGATAGAGTGTGACACCCCAGGTGTCAATGTGGAACGGGAGATGGTGGGAGATGAGGCCCTGCACCCTCAGCTCCAGCTGTGATCAGGTTCCCCAACATGATCAGTGCACCTAGCGTCCACTAGAGGGCGCTGCCGACCAGGCTTTTCTGGCTGGCTGCGAGGCGTACACCATAGTGAGGCACCCAGGACCAGTAGCCTGCGTGTGGTGGGCTCTCCCTAGCACTGGGTTCCTTCCCACATGTAATCTCACTTTGTACCCCCACAAGGGTTTCTCATAGCTCCTGGAGCTTCCTGAGCCTCTGCTCTTAGGACTTATTTGAAGAAGGAGTCACCTTTGAGGACTGTGGGTCATTTGACCTGAAGGTTAAGAAACCTACATCTTCTCTCAGCTCTCCCCACACTAATTTCACCCGGTCTTTTGTCTCCTCTGCAGTCTGACTGGTTCTTCAGTGATGACGAGGACAAAGGAGAGAGAGTAAGTGACTAGAGGGCGGGTGTGGTCTGGTCTGAGGTGATGAGCAGGTGGGTGTGGTCTGTCTGAGATGACCCTTGTCCTGGGGAGGGTGTGCAGCAAGATTCAAATGAGTATGGTGGAGGAGAGATGACTTAGAGGTTAAGAACACCCACTGCTCCTGCAGGGAACGTGAATGTGGTTTCTAGCGTCCAGGTCCAGTTCTCACAACCACCTCCAGTTCCAGCAATGCTGATGCCCCGCCCCTTCCGGTCTCTCTGGGCACTACACTCAAGTGCACAAAACCACACTCACACATAGATAATGACATATATTGAATGATGAGGCTGGAGTGATGACTCGGTGGTTAAGAGTATTTGCTGCTCTTCCAGAGGACCCAGGTTTGAGTCCCAGGACCCATATGACAGCTCATGGCCATCTGTATCCCAAATATGGGGAGGGGTGGGGGTGTCTGATGCACATAAATACATGTAGTCAAACTACCCAGACATATAAAAAGTTAACATAAAAATAAAATCTGTAAAAAAAAAATTAAGCAAGGGAAGATTTTTTGACCCAAAGCATCTACAGTCTGATGGAGGAGACATAGCCCTTCCCTTCAGGAGCAACAATCTGATGGGGGCAATACAGGTCAAACTCTGAGAAAACTCAGTATTTAGCATGTAGGATAGTCCAGTCTGACGGGAGAAGCAAAGCCCTTGTTCTCAGCTGAGGGAGCCTTCGGGTTCTGTCCCTGTGGGTGACAGGACACAGTTCTGTGGGAGGTCTGTCAGAGCTGTTCTCTGAGCATTCCCACTGAGGCAGCCCCACTCATAGAGGAGACATGAACCCTATCATCCGGCTGCCGCTTCCTGAGAAGCCTGAGGGCTAACGATCGATCGACTGATCGATCGGGGAGGCTGCCGACTGACTGCTCCTTCCTGGTTGCAGACCCCTGTTGATGACAAGGAACCACAGTCGGTGCCCAACATCGAGTACCTCCTGCCCAACATTGGCAGGACAGTGCCCCCCAGCGATCCAGGCTCAGGTGAGTCAAGGGGCCTGTGTGGTGGGGGAAGGGGGCGGGTTCTGCCTTTCTGAGGGTCCCAGATGCCTGGCCAGATGTTTAGCGTCCCTGTCCCCTCCCTGCGAGGCCCTGGCCTGGCAGCACCCCGAGATGGGCCATGGGGGCTTTTCCAGATGTTTGCTTAGCTTCCCCAGGGCTGGGCAGGGCCGTGTGTTTGGCCTTCTTCGTTGGTCTCTCTCCTGAGCCCTTGATCTTTACAGCTGATGGCGTACTTCTGGGAACATTCCTCTTTTTAATTTCTCTTCCTTCTCTCCTTGTACCCTGTCCCTCCTTCCTCTTTTCTCCCTGATCTCCTCCCTCCTCCTCCGTCCTCCCTTCCCTCTGTTTCTCCTGCCCTCCTCCTCCAGCGGACCTGTTGGAGATTTAAAGGGTATAGTGCTGTGTCGCGGCCTCGGTCACTAACAGTAGCGGGTGATTATAAGAAGCCTGGGCAGGCGTGAGTGAAAGGCGTGTCCCCAGCAGTGAGGAGCCCCAGCCTGACATAGCAGTTGGCAGTGCTGGTCCACAGCTGACCCTTGACCCCACCCTGCCTCCTCTCAGAGGAAGTCAGACCCCTTGCCCTGCCAACAGATGGCCCGAGCTCAGTGGAAGCACTTCAGGGTGACCAGATGAGGGAACCTGAATGTAGACCCAGCCTCTGTAGAGACCGGTTATACTGATACCACCCCAGAAACCAACGACAACCCCTGCCTCAGTTCAGGCCCTGGACACTCACCCCAGAAGTCCTGTTCCAGAGGAAGATGGCTTCCGCGCAGAGGCAGTGAGCAGGCCCTTTCTTCTTGGCCCCAGCCACTAGCTCATCTCCCATTCTGGCCTCAGTGCCTGCTAGCATGAAGTTCTTGTCCCAGAGAAAGGGCCCCACGGCATCCTTAGTTCTGAGATGTAGGCTGGGGGTAGGGCAGCAGAGAGGAGCCCCCTGTCTCTTCTAATCACCTGCTGCCGCCTGTCCCGTGTGTGTCGAGTGTGGTCAGCCATTCTTGCTCTGCTCACCATTTGCAGGGGAAGGGGCTGGGGAGGGGCCTCTAACCTGCCTGCCAGAGAGTGTGGATTAACTGGCCAGCCCGGTATCCCAGGCTTGAACCAACCTGTCCCCCCTCCAGCCTTGGAGAGGGCACTGCCAGGTCTTGTTATCGATTTCCTTCTCCATGCTGGAGATATTAAGGAATGGCACTCCAGACCCTTGGATGTAATGGTTTTGACTGGGTTTAAAAGGGGGCCTTGCCCCTTAAGGGCAGGTTGATGTCGGCTCTGTCACCAGCCCACTGTACCCCTGTGTTTCACCCTCCATCTCTGTTTTCTTACTTGATCACTGAGTGTGGCCCTTTTCCTTCTCATGGGGTGGGCATGGGGCACAGACCTCTGTCTGCACTGTGTGGTCTCCATTTCTTGCGAGTATCTGTGATGTGCTGTGTCGCCCACTGTGGTTTCTGTGGACTGCATCTGGTACTGGCATTTTCTCTCGAGTGCTTCAGTGTCATGGGGGCAGGAGGGGGTTGGGGAGAGGAGAAGACAGGCCTAGAGAAAAGCCCCCTTTGTCTTTAACCCTGGGAAGTGAAGACTCAGTGGCCCACAGCCTGATGTCACTTCCTGCCTCTAAAAGAAGTGGTGGCTAACAACATCTTCTGATGGGGGCAACCCATAGAAAACGCTGAGCCTGCGGCCCTCCTAGGGCCTGGGGAGGACAAACGCCTTCATCTTTGAACCTTTGATCTTTCCTGGTCTAACTTCAGTTTTCTTTCTTTTGCCAGCAGATTCCACCACCTGTTCAGCCAAATCTAAGGTTAGTGCCATGGCTTCCTAAGTGCGTTTTGCCTGGTCGAGGCAGCCCACTGCAGTGTCTGGTCAAGACGACAGAAGTTGGGCCGGGGGTGGGTGGGTTGAAGGTCCTGTGGATGGAAGGAGGGAAATACTGAGTGTCTGGGCAGAAAAGCCGAGAAGCTAACCTTGGTGGTGCGTGGCGAGGCATCTGATGTAGAGGATGGTCTTGGGCTTGGGTAGCTGAGGGGCAATGTGACTTGAGAACAGCTCTCGTTGCAGAATGTCCTGAGTTTGAGTCCTGGCTTTGCTACTTACTATATAATGTTGGATAATTCTTTCTGAATTGCACCTTCCTTATCTGTAAAATGAAAACAGCAACAATATGTCTGCTGGAATAAATGTGTTTTGAGGTCCCTAGGCGAGCTGAGAATGGCGCAAGCCTATAATTCCAACACTCGGGAGGTAGAGGCAGCCTGAGCTGCATACTGAGTTCCAGGTTAGCCAGGGCTTCACAGCAAGAGCCTGTCTCTAAACAAAACAAACAAAAAAACCAACCAAAAAAACCCAACAAAAACAGCACCACCACCACCACCAACAACAAAAAGCTGTCTGGAAGGCCTTGAAAAAGGAAAGGAACGGAAACAAAGATGATTGAGAAATTCATGAAATTGAAAACAATTAAAAATCAATGAAACTACAAGCTGTTTCTTTGAAAAAAATCAATAAAATTGATAAACTTCCAACCAGACTGACAGAATAAAAAAACATAGCACAAATTACCAATGCTAGGATGACACAGTACATTTATAGACCACACAGACACTAGCTTGGGGCATCAGTGCAGACCACACACACACTAACACAGGGCATCAGTGCAGACCACACACACACTAACACAGGGCATCAATACAGACCACACACACACTAACACAGGACATCAGTGCAGACCACACACACACTAACACAGGGCATCAATACAGACCACACACACACTAACACAGGGCATCAGTGCAGACCACACACACACTAACACAGGGCATCAATACAGACCACACACACACTAACACAGGACATCAGTGCAGACCACACACACACTAACACAGGACATCAGTGCAGACCACACACACACTAACACAGGACATCAGTGCAGACACACACACACTAACACAGGGCATCAGTGCAGACCACACACACACTGACACAGGGCATCAGTGCAGACCACACACACACTTAACACAGGACATCAGTGCAGACCACACACACACTAACACAGGGCATCAATACAGACCACACACACACTAACACAGGGCATCAATACAGACCACACACACACTAACACAGGGCATCAGTGCAGACCACACACACACTAACACCAGGGCATCAATACAGACCACACACACACTAACACAGGACATCAGTGCAGACCACACACACACTAACACCAGGGCATCAATACAGACCACACACACACTAACACAGGACATCAGTGCAGACCACACACACACTAACACAGGACATCAGTGCAGACCACACACACACTAACACCAGGGCATCAGTGCAGACCACACACACACTAACACAGGACATCAGTACAGACCACACACACACTAACACAGGACATCAGTGCAGACACACACACACTAACACAGGGCATCAGTGCAGACCACACACACACTGACACAGGGCATCAGTGCAGACCACACACACACTTAACACAGGACATCAGTGCAGACCACACACACACTAACACAGGGCATCAATACAGACCACACACACACTAACACAGGGCATCAATACAGACCACACACACACTAACACAGGGCATCAATACAGACCACACACACACTGACACAGGACATCAATACAGACCACACACACACTAACACAGGGCATCAATACAGACCACACACACACTAACACAGGACATCAGTGCAGACACACACACACTAACACAGGGCATCAGTGCAGACCACACACACACTTAACACAGGACATCAGTGCAGACCACACACACACTAACACAGGGCATCAGTACAGACCACACACACACTAACACAGGGCATCAGTGCAGACCACACACACACTAACACCAGGGCATCGATACAGACCACACACACACTAACACAGGGCATCAATACAGACCACACACACACTAACACAGGGCATCAGAGCAGACACGCACACACTAACACAGGGCATCAGTGCAGACCACATACACACTTAACACAGGGCATCAGTGCAGACCACACACACACTGACACAGGGCATCAGTGCAGACCACACACACACTAACACAGGGCATCAGTGCAGACCACACACACACTAACACCAGGGCATCAATACAGACCACACACACACTAACACAGGGCATCAGAGCAGACCACACACACACTAACACAGGGCATCAGAGCAGACCATATACACACACTAACACAGGGCATCAGTGTAGACCACATACACACTTAACACAGGGCATCAGTACAGACCACACACACACTAACACAGGGCATCAGTACAGACACACACACACTAACACAGGGCATCAGTTCAGACACACACACACTAACACAGGACATCAGTGCAGACCACACACATGCTAACACAGGGCATCAGTACAGACCACACAGATACTCAGAGAATAATACCATTAGCATCTCTGTGCCTAAAATTCCAGTAACTTAAAAGACACAAACCTATTCTTAGGATTCAAACTACCAAAATTTGCCTAAGAAATAGCCTAAATAAAGAAATTTTAAATTTCTACTAAAGAAATTTAATTTGTGTATAAAAACTTCCAACAGAGAAGATGTCAGGGCCAGATGGCTTCACTGGTAAATTCTACCAAATATTTCAAGGGTAAAATGGGGTTTTCTTTTTGATTATTTTTGTTTGTTTTTGTTTTTCCGAGACAGGGTTTCTCTGTGTAGCCCTGTCTGTACTAGAACTCTGTAGACCAGGCTGACCTCGAACTCAGAAATCCGCCTGCCTCTGCCTCCCAAGTGCTGGGATTAAAGGTGTGTGCCACCACTGCCCAGCTGTTTGTTTATTTTTTAAATTACACTTATTTATTGTGAATATGTTTTCTACAATGTAGATCACAGGGATTGAACTCAGGTCCTCAGGATCGATGGCAAATTCCTTTACCTGCCAAGTATTCTTTATTTCTTTGTATGTTTGCTTGCTTGGTTGCTTGCTAATGAGGTAGTATCTCTCTATGGAGTCCAAATTTGTGGTCTTCCTACCATTTTCTTGGGTTCTGGGATTATAGGTATATGCCACCACACCTGGCTTATTTTTCTAATTTTAAATAATTCATCTGTTTATCCAATTTTACAGTATCTTAGTATAAAATGGTTGTCTTTAGTCTGTTCTGTTTCTATGAGGATCCTTTCAAACAGTGACACTCTGCTCACTCTGACAATCTTTCAAACAGTGATGACTCAGCGTTCAAATCTACCAGAGGATGGGCCATGTCAAACCAGTGCAATAGAATATTTAAAAGTAGCCTCCCATTTCACAGTAGTGGGCTTCATATATCAAAGTGGCCCATACAGCCTTATGTGTGTGATAGGTTAATACTGTCAAGTTTATGTACGTTTGCACAATGATTAAATCACAATTGAAGAGGACCAGAGTTCAGTTCTTAGCACTTGTGATTGATGACTCAGAACCACTTGTAACTCCAGTTCCAGGGGATCTGGCTCCCTTTCCTGGGCTCCAGGCTTCAGCATGCATGTATGAATGCATGTGAGCTCGCACGCTCGTACACACACACACACACACACACACACACACACACACACACGTGCGCGCACACATAAACAAAAATCTTAAAAACAAAGTTATTTGGCTTGCATAGAAATACTACCACAGGGGTTAGAGAGAGAGATGTCTGAGACATTCAGAGTGTTTGCCGACGACCTGGATTTGGCCCCCAGCACCCACATGGCATCTCCACAGCTGCCTGTAGCTCCCCCCGTTCCAGAAGCTCTGATGCCCTCCTTGGCCACTGTACTCATGTTGAACATACGTGCATGCACTCACATGTACACACAAAAATAAATCTTAAAACTAATTACTACCAATTCTCCAAAATCTCTAATGGGATAGAAGAGGTAGGGATGCTTTCCATCTCAGCGTGTGACACCCCTGTTCCCCGCCCAATACCTAAGGCTTCCAGTGTCTCCAGACACGCTGTAATCATTGAGTCATGCCACACAGATCTCATCTGAACCTCCTCTACATCATTTCATGTACTGAATCCTGAGAATGCAAGCAGGAGCTGAGGGTCTAAAGAGACGGCTCAGTGGTTAAGAGTACTGACGGCTCTCCCAGAGAACCTGAATGCAGTTGACAGCAACCACATTGGTTGACTCACAACCGACAGTAAATTCGGGCCCTGAAATCTAACACTCTCTTCCTGTCTCTACAGGACACACACACACACACACACACACACACACACACACACACACACAGAGAGAGAGAGAGAGAGAGAGAGAGAGAGAGAGAGAGAGAGAGAGAGAGAAAGAGAAAACACGCAAGTGAGCTGAGCAAGTAGACTCCTATCCACACAGGGTTTATCTTGGAATGGATTCCAGTATTGTACTAATGAGCAAACAATACTAGCTGGAGAGAAATGGAACCTGGAGAAGGCAGAAGCTGGGTGGGGTTCACAAACCAGATGTCTGCGTGTACAGACATGAGAAGCCTAACTGAGAGGTGTTCAGAGCAAAAATGCAAAGCCCTGTGGGTAGAGGGAGACTGAGCCCCAAGGCAGGGATGATGCCTCCAGGGGGAGCAACAAGAAGGAGAATAGGTGCTGGTGGGCAGTGGGCCTCCAGTGAGTCAGCCTGAGGTGGGTTGCAGGAGGCCTCAGAAGGCCACTCTGCTCCACTCGCTCTGTGCTCAACAGTGCTGTCCTCTGTAAGAGCCTTTAGACCAGCAGTTCTCAACCTGTGGGTCGAAACCCCTTGGGGTGGGTCAAACAACCCTTCCACAGGGGTTGCATATCAGATATTTACATTACAATTCATCAGCAGAGCAAAATTATAGTTACAAAGTAGCAGTGAAAATAATTTTACGGTTGGAGGGGGGGTCACAGTTGAGGGTCTGTATTAAAAGGTTTGAAAGGGTTACAGCATTAGGAAGGTTGCAAACCACTGTCCTAGACAGAAGTCCTCCTCCCATCCCCTATGGCCACATCTGTCTGCGGTAGACATTTCACCTCCCTAAGGCCTCCTGGCTGTGGGATCCCAGCCTCCCCAGATTCTGGGCCTCCTTAATCCCTGTGCTGGCTTGGTGGTTCCTCTGGAGGATTCTGCTTAGCCACAGAGCACTGAACATTGAACATACACAGCATGCCTTTCAGAAAGTGTCCAGCACTTGACTTGCCCATCCCCGAGACTCTGCACCAGTCACAAGTGTACCAGTTCACATTTGCAGCCAGCCAGCCACACCTTCTTCATGCTTTACTTCATTCTTTACTAGACCTCTCCGTTCTTAACCATCCTCGCTACATAGATAGGGAAGGCAATGCTCAGAGTTCAAGGAACCAGAAGTTTGGGCATGTTCTTGGCCACAAGGGGTGGGCATCTGCAGGTCTCCTCTTCCCTCGGTGAATGCCGTGGAGATCCTGTTCCCATCCTCTGCTGTCAGGGTTAGAGCATTTGGGGACATGGGATAGCCTCAGCATGAATATGAAACGGCTAGTTAAGCACTCGAGAGCCCGAGGCACAAACCAGGCTGCCTGGTTAACAGGACTAACTGTCACAGAGACAGAGGCTTTGAACTGTGTATGGCAGGGCGTGTCTGCAGTATGACCCACAGAGCATCTGAGTCTGCAGCCCCCATCTCAGGTACCAAGGGCTGGGCTCCAGCCAGCCCTGCATTCCAAGGGTTGGGGACCACATCTGCAGAGTGCTGAGACTTGCTGCTGCCAGGCTCTTTCCTGACTCTGATCCAGATCAGGGATTGTCAGCTGTGTCCCCAGAGCCTAGTTGGGGTCATTACCACCAGCAGATGCATGCGAGAGCACAGGGCAGCTTGCTCTTTCTCCTCCCTTTCTTCTCCCATGCAGCCAGGGTTTTCAGAGGCTTCGGGTTGGACCCAGGTGGGCTCCACTCCATGACTTACAGTTACACCCCACCATGTCCTCCCTATGAGAATTGCTTTCTGTTTGGTTGGGTTTTTGTGGGTTCGTTCGTTTGTTTGTCTGTTTAAGCTGTTCCTTATTGGAATGTGGGCTGGCACACTGTCACAAACTCCTGACTGAAGCAAACTAGTTTAACACTAAGATGGCCATGTTTAGAGGGAAGAGTCCCGTGGCCTCTCCACCTCAACTATCCGTGTAGCCCAGACAAACCAGCCTGCGGCCTCCTGACCCCAGCTGGGCTGTCAGATTCAGCCTGACCTCATCCCATTTCACCACAGGTTCCTTATCCCCTGGGCTTGTCTAAAGCCCAGGAAGTAACCTCCAGGGGAGGATCATCTGGCTACATGGAGGTCACAATCACTGGAAAGAGAGTGGTTATACTCACAGTCAGACCACTGCAAAAAAAAGGGGGTGGGAGGCTGGAGAGATGGTTCAGAAGTTAAGAGCACTGGCTGCTCTTCCAGAGGTCATGAGTTCAATTCCCAGCTACCTCATGAATCCCTTCTACAATGGGATTCAGTGCCCTCTTCTGGTGTACAGACATGCATTCAGATGAAGCACCTACACAATAAATAAATAAATAAATAAATAAATAAATAAATAAATAAATAAATAAATGTTTTTTAAAAATCAATCTGAAGACAGATATATAGCCTTGTTCCAGAAGGCTCTATGCACAGCTCTCAGCCAAGTCCCCCAGACCTCCAATCAGCCTTTCTGTGGCGGCTGTGGCTGGCGATTGCCATTTGCAACAGCAGCAATTCAGTTCTCAGTGATGCCTCCCACTGCCACCGAGGTCTGTGTTTAAAATACCAACTACATCGACAGCCCCCGCTGACTAAGGTGCTCTTTCTGAGCATGTGCGGTTAAGGAGTCCAGTGGGACCTGGGCGGGGCCTGGGCGGGGCTGGAGAGATGGCTCTGGCTACTCTTGCAGAGGAGCCCGGCTCAATGCCCAGCACCTACATGGCAGTTTACAACCGACTGTAACTTCAGTCTGGGGATCCACAGACCTCTTCTGGTTTCTATGGACACTGAGTGCAAAGACATACATGCAGATAAGCACACATACACAATAAATAAAAGTAAATCTCGGGGGCTGGAGAGATGGCTCAGCAGTTAAGAGCACTGACTGCTCTTCTGAAGGTCCTGAGTTCAAATCCCAGCAACCACATGGTGGCTCACAACCATCCGTAATGAGATCTGACTCCCTCTTCTGGAGTGTCTGAAGATAGCTACAGTGTACTTCCATATAATAATAAATAAATCTTTTAAAAAAAAAGTAAATCTCAAAAAGAAAACAGGAAGGACTTCTGTAGCTTTCCCTGGGTCTCGCATCTACTACTTGCGTGTTCCAGCATCTGCTCTAAGTGGCCCAGCTGGATAGAACAGAGCTGATGGCTGGGGCGAGATGGCCAGGGTGCGATGGCCAGGGTGTGGTGGCCGGGGTGCTGAGGCCCAGGGTGCAGATCTTAGCCTGGACAGCTGAAAAAAAATAGCTTGCCTGGGAGGCTTAAACAATGAATACGTGCTGGGCGGCAGCGGCGGCGCATGCCTTTAACCCTAGCACTCCAGATCTTGGAGTTCGAGGCCATCTTGGTCTACATACTTAAGTACCAGAACTGCCAGGGCTACACAGAGAAACCCTATCTTGAAAAACCAAAACCAACCAACCAACCAACCAACCACCACCAACAAGAATAACAAAAAGACCAATGAATACTTACTTCCTGCTTCTTTAGGAGCTAGAAGTCCAAGCTCACAGTGCTAGCAAGTGAGCTTCTGGTGAAGGCTTCATTCCTGGCTTTGCTTTGGCCTTTTAACTAATTTTTTTGATAGCTACCTCCTCACTGTGTCCTAGAGAAGGAGAGAGGGAAAGAGAGATCAATCTCATCACTAGGGCCCCACACTCATCAAAACCTAGTTTTCTTTCAAAGCTCTATCTCCAAATACCTTCACAGCCGGGGGTTAGAACTTCAGTGTCTGGCTTTGGTGGGGAACCGGGTTCAGTCAGGTTCGCTGTAAGCCCATCCCAGGCACATGGCCTGATGTCTGGCTGCTTTCAGATGTGTTCTCTGAACAAAAGCAGGGCCGCAGGAGCCCAGGGCAAGGATCCCTGATAACCTCACCCCAGAGCACAACTCAGTGACAGGGAGCCTTGTCCTAAGGTCACGATGTCTCAGAGACCTGCAAACAGCTCCTTGCTTGCTCACACCCTATCCTGTGCCCACCTCCATTGCACTCCTGGGCAAGGCCGTGGACTCTTTGCACTAAAGGCAGCTGGGACGGGAGGAGGGTAGGAGGATCAGGAGACAGTAGAGCTGCCACTCATATCAAAGTGAAAACAGCCTCAAAGGAAGGCTTGGAGGGGCGGTCACTGGAGTGCACACTGGGTTCAAGCAGCAGTCTGGGCACTAGGCCTGAGGTGGATGCTGGGGTGTGGAGGGCCCCACTTGTGCCTGATGAGGGTGGAATCATCCAGTCTTGAACCGAGCTGGGAGGAAAGCAGCGCCTGCTTTTGAAGGAGGGTGCTACAGTGGGAAGGGCTGCTGAGGCACGGGTGGAGTGGACCCTGTTCTTAGGGCGCAGCGTGGGTGGAGGAAGTTTGGGCAGGGTAGGTGGGACGATGTCTTCTCCGTGGATAGATCTGGGTACAGACAGACAGAGGATAGAGATGGAATCACTGTTGGAAAGGAGTCTGGATCTCATGGGAGAGTTTGCTATGTGACAGGGAGGCCTGAAATGGCCGCAGTTGGGGTTAGAAGAGGAGTCAAGAACAAAGTCCTTGGAACTCCCCAGGAAGCTGCAAAGCCGAGGTGGGAAGCAGATCCAAACGCTGCGACGGCCACTGAGGGTCTCAGTGGGGACTGGTGCAAGCCAGACCAGTGAGCACAGCAAGGCCTTGAAAGGAGTGGCCACCATCCAGACCAGGGCATTGTACCAGGCTCCTCAGCTACTCAGGGCAGCCCCTCAGCCATTGAACTGATCTAAGCCTGGGGACTAGGTGGAAAGGAGGAAGTGACCAGGGTGATGCCCTGGAGGAAAAGGCTTCTCAAGTGGGGTGAGTGGAGGAGAGAACAGTGGACGCTTGGACCATTAGCATCTACAACCAGGGATCCTGGACAGACACAGTCATTGTCTTGAACTGTTACCAGTAAGTCTAAGGAATTTGTCTAGAAGTGGCTGGAGAAGACCCTACCCAGCTCCCAAATCAGACAGGAGCATGCGGTGGTGGCCCTCCAGCAGGCACCGAATGGGTGGGGAACATGCTGGTGTGGGCACTGGCTTGTTTTGGATGTGGTGATTGGATGCTATGGTAGAGGGCGAGGAGTAGGAATGTGTAAGGCCCTCCTTACCCTCGCTGTCTCCTTGCACAGGGTTCGTGGGTCCCCAAGAAAGAGTCTTACGCCCGGGAGATGCTGGCGATCTCCTTCATCTCAGCGGTTAACCGCAAACGGAAGAAGCGGCGGGAGGCGCGGGGCCTGGGCAGCAGCACCGACGACGACTCCGAGCAGGAGGCTCACAAGGCTGCGGTGGGGACGCAGGAGCCACCCGAGGGGCAGCTGCCAGGTCCCGCAGCCGAGGAGGCCCCTGGTCGCCTCAGCCCCCCGACGGCACCCGACGAACGGCCTGCGGCGGACACGCGCTCCATCGTCTCGGGCTACTCCACCCTGTCCACCATGGACCGTAGCGTGTGCTCGGGCACCGGCGGGCGGCGCGCGGGCGCGGGCGACGAGGCGGACGACGAACGCAGCGAGCTGAGCCACGTGGAGACGGACACGGAGGGCGGCGCAGGCCCCGGGGGCCGCCTGTCACGTCGGCCGTCCTTCAGCTCACACCATCTTATGCCATGCGACACTCTGGCGCGCCGTCGCCTGTCTCGCAGCCGCGCGGATGCCGAGGGTCCGGGCGCGGGGACGGCCCGGGCGGGTCCCCGCGGTCCCGAGCCGCCGGGCTCGGCGTCGTCCAGCAGCCAGGAGTCGCTGCGGCCCCCGGCGGCCGCCCCGGCACTCGGCTCGCGACCTTCGCGCGTGGAAGCCCTGCGGCTACGTCTCCGTGGCACCGCCGACGACATGCTGGCCGTGCGGCTGCGGCGCCCACTGTCGCCCGAGACGCGGCGGCGCCGGAGCAGCTGGCGCCGCCACACGGTGGTGGTGCAGAGCCCGCTGACCGACCTCAACTTCAACGAGTGGAAGGAGCTGGGCGGAGGGGGCCCTCCAGAGCCCGCGGGCGTGCGGCCGCACAGCGACAATAAGGACTCTGGCCTCAGCAGCCTGGAGTCCACCAAGGCACGGGCCTCATCCGCCGCATCACTGCCATCGGGGGACCTAGGGGCCCTGCAGGGTCTGCCCCCGCGCCGCTCAGCTGCCGCCCGCCTCCACCAGTGTCTGTGACACCCTCTCCTGTCCCGGGGCTGCAGGAACTCCCGTCTCATTTGTGTCCCCCTCAGCCGCCTCCAGTGCTGCAGAAGGTTGGGGGCGGGGTGTGAAGGACGGTGCTGGTGCTGCAGGCTGGAGTTAGGTGGAGTGGACAGAGGCGAAGTCCTAGCTGGACCGAAGTGGGAGTCCTCAGGAGAGAGGATGGGCTATTGGGAGTCATGTCCCTTGGATAAAGAACCTAGTGGCCCTTTTCTGTGAGTCTACTTAGGGACACTTGGTGACCCATGCAGTGTGAGAGGACTGCCCAAATTTCATACAGAAAGAAAGATACAGGCTGGATTTTGGGTCCGTCCTCTGCACCCCCCACCCCCACCCCATTACCTCCTAGATAAGGAGAGGGGAAGGATGAATGTCTGGGGAGCGGTTGTGTTGGGTGTCCATGGGAGAGGGGGCTTATGTGTGTGTGAGTGTGTGTAGTCACAGTGCAAAGGTGTTTGTTTCCAGTAGCAATTCCTACCCCAACCCCTTCATTTCCCCGCCAGTCCCCAATCCAGGACCCTGCGTTTGGTCTTCGGTGCACACAGGCACCTTAGCCCCTTTAGCTTGTCAGGGCCGAGGCTGGGCTGAGGTCACTTCCACAGAGGCAGGACTGAACCCCACTACTACCAGAGTCGCGCCTCACATCCTTTGCTGACCTCTAAGTAACCCCTCTAAGCCCTTTGACCCGTGGACCTGCCTGCTCCCGGTTTTTTTGTTTTTGTTTTTTTGATCCCCCTGCAGCGGGCGGCTTCCTCCTCCTCGTTCACTCTGCTCCCTCCTGCAGCTTAGCGTGCAGACCCACCTTCAGTTGGGAAGAACTCTGTCCCGCACGGATGCACAGGGTCTCAGCTAAGGTGTTCCTGCAGGGTGGGTGGGACCCAGCTCCTCTTCCCCCACATTGTAAATCAACCTAAAGCACTAGCCCTCCCTCCGCCCTCACTCATTCCGGGGGAGCCCCAGTGGGGTGACCCGCCCTGCCACCCAGTCTCCCCCCTCCCTTTCGCTGTAAATATTGTCTCTAATGTGTAACATATTATAAAGAATTTATAAGGATTTTTAAAGATGTTTTGCTCATTTTAAAAAGTGTTGTAACAGTGTTGGATAAAAAGCCCCCATGTCTGCATGGCCCCTCCCACTGTGTCCTTGACACACCTCTCTAGGCTATAACTAAGATTCCTGCTTCTGAAAGTCCTGTCTTAAAAGTACAGTCTATATCTTGGAAATAAATGGCCTTCCTCAGGCATGAACCAGTGTCTTGCTTGTTTGCATGGGGAGAAGGACAGAACAGCACTGGGAGGGAGACAACTGAGGTATGGGTCCCAGCAAGCAGGGTAGCCAGGCAGAGTGGCAGGAATCTACCAGAGTGGGGGGAAAATCACTTCTCTCTGGTGGCGTTTTGTGTCCTAGGAGACTGGTATGAACAGAGAAGGGCACACAGGATGAGTGGTGTGCTGGCCCCATATCCTGGGTACATCAGCAGGAGGGCTCCAGGCATCTGCTCTGCAACTCCTGCTGAGGCCAGGCATGGGAGGCTCCTTCTTTCTCAAGCCTTCAGAGTGGCCTCAGGCACTAACCCACAGGCAAGAAACTTGGCCAGCTGTCTCCACAGGCACCTCAGGCCCAGCAGCGTTTAGTGTGAGGCTGACCCATTTTCTCAACCACGTGTAAGCTCACAGGCCCCTCAGTTAGGGCTCTGAAGCAGCCCCCTACCCTTGGGTAAGCTCAGAACTGCTATCCCTGAATCCTCAGAACCCACCTGAAGGGCTTTGCCCTAAACCACACCTCCCCAACACTCAGCTCAGGACAGTCACCGTCCTTTCTGGGTGTGAGAAAACTGAGGCACTGAGCAGGATGTGGCTTGCCAAGGTCGCCCTTGTTAATAAGTGGTGGATCCAGAGAGAAGCTACGGGGGAGGGGCGGGACTCTCCTCACAGGGTGACCTTCTGCAGACAGAAAGATCAGAAGGTCAAACGAAGATACTTCTAGATAGAAGAAAACAAAATTCTTTGTAGGCAGGAAGGGTCTTTGAGCTGAAGAAAATACACGATGCTAACTTGAACCCATGTAGAGGATAAATACTGTGGACTTGAAGAATAGAGAAATATTGTGTTTTTCTTGTTTCTCTTTAAAAGCAACTCAGCTACACAAAACAGTAATTGCAAAACTGTTGTCCACAAAGGTGTGATTTGGATCACACTAACCACATGAAGGAAGGGGAGAGATCTACATTGGAGCAAACTTTGGGTTTGTTTTATTTTGTTTTAGTCAGGGTCTCCCTTTGTAGCCCTGGCTGGCAGAACTCATTGTGTAGATCAGGCTGGCCTCAACTAATAGCACAATTCTCCTGCCTCAGCCTCTTGAGTGCTGGGGATTACAGATGTGTGCCACCAGGCCTGGTTTATGGTTTGAATCCAAATGGTCTCCCTCTGCCTCAGATCTTGACCTATTGGTCCCCTTCTCACTCATAGCACTATTTTGAAGTCGGTAGGGCCTGCCTGGCAGAAGAAGATCACCAGAAGCCTTTGAAGGTCCTACTGCCCTGATTCCAGCAGGGTCTCTGTGTCCTCATCCAGTTACAGTGTGCTCTCCACTGTGATGGACTGAAACCCCCTTGAAATTGTGATCCAAAATAAACCCTTTATTTACTGAGTTGTTTCTGTCAGGTTATTTGGTCACAGCAATAACTAGAATACATTTTTAAAATGGAAGTTTAGCATAAAGAAACCACATGAGCAATTACTGAGAGAGCTAGGGTAACCATTTCAAGTATGAAGCACAAATTCTCATTAGGGACAATGACATTTTATTTCTAACTAGGGACCAGGACATTTTGTGTCTAACTAGGGACAAGGCTATTTTTTAACAGTCTATAAGCCAGACTGTCAAGAGTTAAAACAGGTGTATTCCCAAGGGCCACCCAGATGTAGGAAGTCTAACAGGCTGGAAAGAAAGCTACAGTTTGGTGTGCTAATTGGAGATTTCAATATCCCATCTTCAACATAGATAGAACTGACCACAGGAAGAGAACCTGGCCCTCTGTAAACCAGCTGGGCTCAAGGGCTCTGAAGAACATTCCAAAGGACAGAGTATGTCTTCTGAGGTACACGTGGGGCATCCTCTGGGGCAGACCGTATCGAAGGCCTTAAGCAAGCCCGATGCTTGTCAAAGGTGAGGGACCACAATAAGGCTTGTTCTCAACCACAGTGAGATTAAGTTAGAAACTAAGAAGTTTGGGGCCAACGAGATGGCTCATCAGGTAAGAGTGCCTGCTGCCAAACCTTTCAACCTGAGTTTGATCTCTGGAACCCACAGGGTGGAAAGAGAACAACTCTCGAAAGTGATCCTCTAAAGCCAGACATGGTGGTGCACACCTTTAATCCCAGCTCTCTCTCGGGAGACAGACACAGGCAGATTTCTGAACTCAAGGTCAGTTTAGTCTACAGAGTTAGTTTCAAGCCAGCCAGGGCTACACAGAGAGATATAGACTCACACGGAAAAAAAAAAGACTTGCTGTACTGGTTGGTTTTGTGTGTCAACTTGACACAAACTGGAGTTATCACAGAGAAAGGAGCTTCAGTTGAGGAAATGCCTCCATGAGATCCAGCTGTAAGGCATTTTCTCAAGTAGTAATTGAGGGAGGGCCCCTTGTGGATGGTACCATCTCTAGGCTGGTAGTCTTGGGTTCTATAAGAAAGCAAGCTGGTAAGAAACATGGCCTCTGCATCAACTCCTGCTTCCTGCCCTGGGAGTTCCAGTTCTGACTTCCTTTAGTGATAAACAGCAATTTGGAACAGTAAGCTGAATAAACCCTTTCCTCCCCAACTTGCTTCTTGGTCATGAAGTTTGTACAGGAATAGAAACCCTGACTAAGACACTTGCCACAAAGCAGTAACAAGATAAATGGGGGGCTGTAGAGGTGACTCAGCAGTTAAAAGCACTGGCACCCTTCCAGAGGACCCGGAGTTCAATTCCCAGCCCCCACATGGCAGCTCACAAATGTCTGTAATCACAGTTCCAGGAGATCCAACAAAGACGTGAATGCAGACAAAACACCAATACACATAAGATAAAAGGATACATTAAAAAAAATCTAGATAGATGGTACAGAGGCTGAAGATTTGGGGCTCAATACCCAGTACCACATAAGCCAGGTTGGGAGGTACACACCTGTGATTTCAACAATTGGGAGGTGGAGGCAGGAAACTGAGAAGATCAGCATCAGCTTCCATTACATAGTTAGTCTGCGATTAGCCTTGGATGTTTAAGACCTTGCCTCAAAAAATAAAGACACCAATATGGATCTATAGAAGACAGAAAGCTGATGTGGAGAAACTAGAACCCTCTGGCGGGAATGGACGCCAGAGCTGCTGCTTTGGGATGGTGTAGCTTAGCCAGCAGACAATCTGAATTCCACCCTCAGAACCCACCAAGAAGTCCAAGGAAAGAGCTTATTCCCAGAGGTTGTTCTCTGACCTCCACACACACACCCTGTGGCACACATGGCTGCCACCATGTTACTCTTGTTACCTGAACATGCACATGCTAACCATCCAAAGCTGGACTGACACACATGCAGAAACCATGTAGAACATACACGCTGGAGAAGGGCTTAGCTCGCTGGCATGCTTCAACACAGCTGACTTTGCAAACACGGGGCGGGGGGGAGGGGGGACAGAAAAGAAACCAGGCTGCTGTGTGATTCCATCCCTGGGAAAAGTCTGGGGGATCCCCACCGGGGACGGAGATGAGTAATTCCCCAGGGATGGGGTGTCACAAAGGAAGGAACTGAAATAGGTGATGATATGGGGGAGGGGGGTGGTCAGGGTTTTTTTGTGGGCGTTGAAAATATTCTAAAATTAGAATGTAGCTCTGGCTGCACATCTACAAAGTAAAACCCACTGAGCTGTGGATGTTAAATGGGAATTTATGGCCTGGGAGACACACCTCAGTAAGCCGTGAAGGCAAGCAAGCTGCAGTCCGACCTTGCACCCCTGTCCATCGAGTTGTTTTCCTGAGAAATGTTTCTTTAGGAAATATCAGTGCCCCCACCACCACCACCACCCCCCACACACACCACTTTTCCATCATAGGTGAGGACCGGATCATGGCTATCTGACTCAACTACAGAAGCTGGCTGAGTGACCAGGGGTCAGCACAGCGCCCCCTGGAGGGAGCCTAGGTTTCCGTCTGGACCATCATCTGGTGTCACTGCCAAGCCTCTGATACTCCATTCTCCTCTCCCGAGACACTGGATTGTCACCCACAACAGCGAAAGCTGCAGCAGCAGAGAGGCATCTCTGCAACTTGGGAAGGTCTTGGACACCTGCCTGGCAAAGAGCATATTGCCCCTGCAGAGGGGCAGCATTCAGTGCCCAGCACCCAGGTCAGGCAGCTCATAACCACTGCTCTGGGGGATCCAAGACCCTCTTCTGGCCTCCTCAGAAACCTTCACTCATACACAAACTCCTCTCCCCACCCGCAACATATACACTTAAACATAAAACGTAAAAAGGTAAGAAGAGACCTTCCCAGCTCTGCTACAGCTCCTAGAAGACATGCAGTTTCCTGTTCTTGGCCCGTGAGCCCGCCCGCCCATCCCCCACCCCATCCTCCTACCCCCACCCCCCACCCCTGTCTCTCCTTGAGCTACTTGGGTTTCGTTTCGTTCCTAGAACCGGAAGGCTACTTTTCACCCCAGCCCTGCCTTTGGCCTAGGACTCTGTAACCAGCTCCAGAGAGGGACTCCTCCTATATTTTGTTTGTTGGGTTGGTTGGTTTTGTCAAGACAGAGTCCCACAACGGAGTCCCTTGTCCTTCCTGCACCAGGACAAGGATTACAGGTGTGAGCCATGGTTGACTTTGGTTTATTGGAAGAAGGTCTCTACAATCCAGACTGGCTCTAGGTCACCTCAGCACACATTCCCAATCCCTCGGATGCTCGGATTTTAGGTATGATACTCATTTGGGGGGGTAAGTTTTATTACATCTATTGATTTACATATTTTATCGGGGCAGGGCACAGCATGTGTGTGAAGGTCAAAGGAGAACTTGCAGGAGTCAGTGCTCCCCCGTGGGTTCCATCTTTACTTGCTAAGCCAGAGTCTCATGTATCCCAGGATGACTTCAAATTCACAATCTCGCTCGATTTTTAAGGAGTTATTTATTTATATGATTTCACTATAGTTGTCTTCAGACACACCAGAAGAGGGCATCGGATCCCATTACAGATGGTTGTGAGCCACCAAGTGGTTGCTGGGAATTGAACTCAGGACCTGTGGAAGAGCAGTCTGTGCTCTTAACCGCTGAACCCACTCCATCTTCCTTTAGTTCCTAACCCTCTGCTGCTGCATTCCAAGTGCTGGGCTCACAGGCTTTGGTCTCACTCCCAACTCCACCCCCCCCTTTTGTTGTTGATGATGACAAGGTCTCGCTATATAACCCTGGCAGTCTGGAACTAGCTATGTATATCAAGCTGGCCTCCGACTGGGAGATTCACCATTATCGGGAAGTTGATGATCAGCCTTTAAAATTCTGTGTTAGTATTCTAGGTGTGTGCATATGCACACGTATATGGAGGCTGGAAGTACGTGTCTTCGATTGCTAACTTTTTTGAGACAGGGTCTCTCACTGAACCTGGAGTTTACCTGTTGGATAACCTGGCTGTCCAGTGAGCGCTGAGGACCTGTCCCCAACACCCTCCTCTTACCCTAGGGTCACAGACCTGAACCACTATGCCTGAGTTTTATGTGGGTGGTAGAAATCCAAACTCTGGTCTTTATACGTGTATGGCAGGCACACTACTGAGAGCCGTCTTCCCAGCCCTTCCATTTCTCATACTTATGGTCTCCACTCAGCAGACCCCAGGGCCTGGCCATCCTGGGCATGTCCACACTGCACATCGTCACCATAGTTACAGGGCTCTTGGTTCCAATGCTTACTGTCAGCCACAGTTTGTCTACGCTCACACCCTACACCCCACACCCCAGGGGTAGGGAGTCACTCGAAGGGTAAGGACGGTGCCTGGCATGATCTCTGGCATGCAGGTGACACTGTATTTGTTCTCCATTTTAAAATGTCAGGGGAGGGGGCTGGCTACTCTGTTTTCCAGGAATACTACAGGAAACTGACAACAGGACCTGCAGACATTCTAAAAGTCACAGGAATAGCCTCTGGGTAGAGTGAGGTCTGACTCGGGCCATGACTGGAGGTGACTCATGAGGCAGTGAGCAATTTCTCAGCTCAGGCTTGCTAGCGGCCTTTAGAGAATGATGCTAAGGATTCAAACAATGGCTGGGAGTGAGTAGCCTCAGGACCCTGCCATCCCATGGGACAGAGGTGACCAAAGACTGACTGGTAGATCTGGTAACTCAGCCAAGATTATAGGAAGCCTCAAAGACAGAACGCTCGGGAACTGTGACAAGACCTTCGGAATTCTTGAACTGAGAATTTTTGAAACCCTGAGCATGATGTCTGGCCTGTGCCCTGGGCACTGTGGGTAGTAGGTACATTTCACAGCATGTTTGTTTCATGTGAGTTTCTGTTAGTTCCAGGAGTCTGAAAGTGAGTATACATCAGGGGTCATCCCTCCCAGTGTGCCAGAGGCTGAAACCCAAGTTGGCAGCTTCAGGTAATCTAATCTTTAAGAACTGGCACTGGGGCCAGGTGGAGCTGAATTCAAATTGTGAGTTTACAGATCTCTGGTTCTGGGACACAGGAAAGACGCCCAGGATCTAACTGACTGGAGGTCATGGCGGACTAGATGGTGCCTCTTCTGTGACATCCAGTCCGGAGCTGACTCTTTAGAATTAGTGGAGTTAATGGGGCATGGTAACACATGCCTCTAATCCCACACCAGGGAGGCAGAGGCAGGTGGATCTCTGAGTCAAGGCTGGCCTGGTCTACAGAGCCAGTTCCAGGACAGCCAGGGATACACAGAGAAACCCTGTCTCAAAAGTCCAAAAAATAAAAAAGACATCTGTGGTGTCCTTCCCCACGGTATCAGGAATCAAGTGCCTTCCTGTCCTATCTGGTCCCTTCTCTGTACCATGCCCACTGACTTGGGACATGCTGGCTTCAGAGTCCCCGCCTCTCTGTTATTCACCCCAATTCCTTCCATGCCCCAGTGAAATAACGAGGCACAGCCCACAGGAAGAAGATCCAGGAGAGAAAAAAGAAACAAATTTTATTAAAGCCCCAACACTCGGCTAGAAAAACCAAAAGGAACGGGAAGAGAGCAGGGATGTGGGGAAGAAAAAAAAGGACATTAAAAAAGAGACAGAAAACACAGCAACCCTTTCCATTTAGAAATCGTCAAGTTACACTGACAGAGGTCACAATATCCACAGAAGCCATCACTTCTACACCAACACAGGCCCTACGGGGTGGACGGGTGGGTGTGGAGCCGGGCTGGCTCTAGGGGGTCCTGCTTGGGACCTCACTCAAAGCCTTGGCCCAGAGGCCCCTGGGGAAACAGTATATTGTGGAAGGGGCCAGAGAGAACCCCCCATGCGAGTAACACAGCACAGCGGGCAGGGGTGAGGGGACCAGGTACAGGGTCCCCCGAGGTGGCAGTTTCTCTTGTCAAGCACACACTGATGGACAGCAGTGAGGCGCATGCAGCCGGGGGTGGGGGCAGGGATTGACGTGCTGTGGGCTTTGAGAAGTCGGGTGGGGTGGGGAGCTTGGGAGGGGAGCCGGGCGAGTGGTGCAGGGATGATGGAACACACATGCACACGAGTACTCACACACACAGAGGCCCTCTCACACGCCTGCCTGCACCTGCACACAACCGCACCCACAGCTAACGTTATCTGTACCCATCCGTATGTGGTCCTCACATGAACAGCCAGGCATGTCTCCACACAGGTCACACATGTCCTTACTCCCAAGACTCTCGCCACACAATCATGCCGATGCCGGGCAGGCTACGTTCACATACATGAACAAGGCTTCACGCATACAATATTAAGTTTTGCCTATGCACACACAAGCCACGCATGTGGACACACAAGTCATGTAGGCTGTGTGCACACACACAGGCTGCACACAATCCCATACAAATGCCTTCCAGGACACGCATGCGCAGGAACTAAATCGAAGAACTAGAACTACGCAAATCCCACGGGCCTTGCCTGGGCTCGTGGGGCAGCCCCTGCATGGATGGTCACTTCCTCCTCCTCCCCCTCTCTTCACAAAGGACACTCAACTCAGGACAATGACGGAGGGGCGCACACTCAGGTCTCAGGGCTGAGCGGGTGTGAGGGCAAGCAAAGAGTAGCAAGCAAAGAGAAATGGAGTGGAGGGGCCCCTCCCCCTCCCCCCCAAGCCAGGGGTCTCTGTACAGCCAAATCAAACCAAACTGCTTCATAGGGACTACAGAAACCTGGCCACACGCCTGTCCCCAGCCCCTCCCCTGCCAGACAGCGGCCAGGGAGAGTGTGCTGTGGTTTTCTTTTTTTTTTTTTAACTTTTTTAAATATTTATATATATTTATATTACGTATATTATATATATAATATGTAAATATATTTTTAAAACAATATAAAATGTTAAGACACTTCACTTAAATGTAAAGAGTTGCTTGCAATTAAAAGTAATTGCATCATTGTGAGGTCCTTTTTTTTCTGTTTTTTCTTTTTTTTTTGTTTTTTGTTTTGTTTTGTTTTTTTTTTGTTTTGATTTGTTCTTTTTCTGGGAGGGATCTTTTTCTTCTTCTTTTGTTATTTTTCAAAAAGGCTTGCTTGCCTTAGTACAAAAATGATCCAAAACTAGAAAACAAGAGCAAACCAACAAAACAAAAATAGAAATAAATAAAAATAAACGAAACCAAAGAAAAGAAACACAACCCAGTTTTCCCTCCCTCCACCAACCCTCAACAGCTGCCACCGGCTGTCCCCTGCTGGGCTCCAGGGTCTTGGGATTCTGTCCCTTCAATGGTTCCTCTCTGTGCTTACTGTGGAACTGGTCCCAAGACCACATCTCTGTGCTCACTTTGCTTTGTGCTCCAAAGGGGAGCCCCTCCACCCTTCCAATAATCTTCCTTCTTGCTCTGGCCCCTCTGTACCCGCTGGGGGCCAGGCCAGAACCAAGTCAGCCTCTCCCTTTGACTCCTGGACCCACCCAAAAGCCAGTCTGCCCTGTGCAGGATCCCTGCAAGGTATCCAGACTGGAGTACTAGCTGACTCTTCTGCCTTGGGGACCCTCAAACACCTGACAAGTGGTCACCAGATCCCCACAGGCAAGTCACAACTCACTCCTTCCCTGAAAACCCTCAAATCATAGAGGCTGCCTGAAGATCAAGTTGCTTCCTCTAGGGGTCAGAGACTTTACTGCACCCACCCGTCCCTTCTCCCTGTATCCCTCAAACCAGACCCTTCCCACCCTCCGAACATGTTTTTAGACCCTTCCATCTTCCCCACCCCACCCCCATAAAATAAGTTAATGGCATTTAAAGTGCTAAATTAGGGAACTAAAAGTACCAGATGCCCCTCTCAGGGCTGCCCTCTCTCAAGGCAGATCCCCAGGGGCAAGCTGTCCCCAGAAGCACCCTCCATAACAGGTGTCCTGGGGTCCTCCTTCCATCTGTTGCTAGCACCAGCCGGACACTGAGCAGTAGTGAGCCGGCGTCTCCCCTGGCACCTAGTGTCCCCCCTTCCCTCCTTACACCCAGCCTTGGCCTTTTCTCTGGGAATCCCCTCCAGCTAGGCCCGCTTCCACCCTGGTTCGAAAGAAAAACCACAGGCCAGCAGCAGAGTTCTGTCTCTTCGAAGGCTGGACAGACAGTGGGGCGTCTCCAAGGCCAGGGTCTCCCTTGTCCATTGTCCAGCCTGACGCTGGGTCAGTCCTTGTCCATTTGTTCCTCCAGGAAGGAACCCAGTAATGGAAGGGGGGGGTCTCGCTCCACTCCAAGTCTCCGTGGCTCAGAGTTTGTTCCAAGTGTTCTTGGGAAGTTAGGGGAGGTGGGAACTTTGGATGGACTTGGGGGGGAAAGAGGGTGAAAGAGCAGAAGGGAAGAAGATGACAGGAAGTGGGCGGAGCAGAGGCCGCTAGGGAACCGGAAGTCAGGGGAAGTTGGTGTGTTTGGTTTTTAGCTTTCTCTTTTGCTCTTTAAAAAAGAAAAAAAGGAAAAGGAAGATAACTAAAGGAAATCTCTTTAAAAAAAAAACCAAAAACACCAAGAGGAGATGAGGGAGCGGAGGGCCGTGCCCCCCGCAACCCTTCGGGCGTGAGAGTGGGCAGGGTAGAGCGGGCATGGAAGGAAGGAGGGGCGATGGCAGGAGTGAGGGAGAGGCAGGCTGGAGTGGTGGCCTGAGGGGCTTCTAGAAGGAGATGGAAGAATTCCTTGCCCCAAAGGAAGTCAATACAGGGATGGAAGTTCTGGAACCAGAGGGCTTTTCTGAGCCGGGGCTTGAGGTCTCATTCGGACCGCTCACCTCTTTAGATGGTTTAGTGGCCTGGAACAAAAACAGGGGTCAGGGGTCAGAGAGAGCACAGGAGAGCCTCCGCGCGCGCGCGGGCTCTCGGCGGAAGGCTTGAAAAATGGGGAAACGCCACAAGTCACTGCCAAAGCGAGAACCCAGAGGGGCCGGGCGGCTGGAGAGAACGCTCCTCTGAACTGGGGGACGGACGGGGTGGGGGAGTGTGTCAGCAGGGCACAAAGACGGTTGAGGGGATCATGGGGTTGGACCAAAGGCCTGGAAAGCAGAGTAGGGGGTGGTGGTTTCAGTCCATGGTTACTGAGAGAGGAAAGACAGAAGACAGAAGAGACACCAGAGAGACCCAGCCCAGGACAGGCAGAGGGGACAGGGGGTGGGAGGGCGGGTGAGGGAGGGAGAAGAAGTGTATGGTTAGTAGCAACAGGGATGCGTCTAAAGCCAGGGGTCAGTAGCTCAGCCCAGCAGTAAAAGTCCCGCCTCTGGCCTCTGTGGGAGACCAGTCCTCACCAGCAGGTCCCTGGTCTAAGCTGGAGTGAGCTAGCCCCATCTGGGAACTGGGAGTAGCCACCTGCCACCACCAGCAGCCCTCCCAATTCAGGGATCCCCATTGTGACCCTCCCTGCTCATGCCACCGACCCCCAGCCCCCACCCCCCCACCCCCCGCCTGCCCCAAGTGCCCCTAGCGGTAGCTGGAGACCATCCTCTGAGGCACGAGCTGTGCTCCAGGCTAGCCTCCCAGTCAGAAGCCCCGGTGCGCACGCGTTCACACACCCTCCTTACTTCTTTTACATGCGTCCCCCAGGTTTGTTCTTTGGAGCCATGGCCTCCAAAGTATGACTTCAGAACCACCTGTGTCATCTCCATGGAACAGTCTGAGGTTATGTCACACTGCATATTCTTGGGAGTGCTTCCAGAGTGATCTCGACTTTTGGGGTGGGAATGTACATTTTAAGCAGGTGTCACTACTGGGGGGTGATGACCCACAAATGAGGCAGCCTTGACGTCTGCAGCTGTAACCAGGGACTCACCTAGAGTTGACCTATCAGTGTGATAAATGAACAGCCTTGATTTGAAAAAAAAAAAAAAACCACCCACTTGCATAAAATGAAAAATAAACAAAGCAAAAATCCTGGTGTAATGATGCATGCGTGTAATTCTTGAAAATCTGAGGTTAAGGTAAGGATATGGCAAATTCCAGCCCAGCTCTGGACTGCTGTCCCCACAAACCAAACCAACCAACCAAACAATAACAAAAGCCACATTAAAGAAAAAGAGGGAGCCTGGCGGTGGTGGCGCAAGCCTTTAATCCCAGCACGCAGGAGGCAGAGACGGGTTGATCTCTTGAGTTCAAGGCCAGCCTGGTCAACAGAGTGAGTTCCAGGCGACAGCCAAGACTACACAGGAAACCCTGTCTCAAAAAAACAAAAAGAAAGAAAAGAGGGAAAAGAGAACGGTGTGGTCCCCAGTGGCCAGCCTGAGGTTCCTGACATCAGGCAGGCATCAAGTGGCCCGTCCGTGATTTACCAAGCCGCAGCTGGCAGCCAGTCCCTCCTCTTCAGGAGGGTCTAAGCAAGCATGTGGATTCAGTAGTATCTCCTCTACTGTGGTCTGCGTCATCAGTCAGCGTCCTACCCCACAGCGTTCTGCGTCCATCGCCATGGACCAGGTATGACCCCGCTCTCCCTTGACTCCAGTAGTACCTGAGCCTAGGGACAAACTCATAAAATAGGCGCCTCAGTGCCCTCTGCCACTCACTTTGGGTTCAGCCTGCTGCCCCTGCCCCATCCCTTCTGCTACCACCTTAGTGTCTCCAGAGCTGGAGAGATGGCTCAATGGTAAAGAGTGCTTGCTGCTCTTGCAGAGGACCTGGGTTCAGTTCCCAGCACCCACACGACAGCTCACAACCACCTGCAACTCTAGACTGAGGGGCTCTCGTGCCCTTTCCTGCACACGTGTGCTGGCGGGTGCATATGCGCTCATTCAGGCTCACACACATGCACATTAATGAAATATAAAGTTGGGTGGTGGTGGTGTGTGGTCCCACCACTCAGGAGATAGAGGCAGGTCGATCTCTGTGAGTTCCAGGTCAGCCTGGTCTACAGAGTGAGTTCCAGGACAACCTATAAAGAGTGACCCTGTCTTGAAAAAAAAAACAAAACAAAAAGCCAGCCAGATTCCATCCATCTGGGGACCCCCTGGCTGTAGCTCCGTACAGGATTTGCTGAAGCAAAAGGAACAGGTAAGGCTTTGCTTGACAACTCTATGCTGCCCAGAGTCCCTGGCCTGGGAGTTTTTGTCACTTCCATGTCACCTACAAATGGGTGCTTTGGTTTCTTTTTGTTTTGTTTTATTTTGTTTTGTTTTTAAGATGTATTTGTTTTATGTGTATGTGCGTTTTGCCCGCATGTATGTTTGTGCACCGCATCCATGCCTGGTACCCATGGAGTTCAGAAAAGGGCACCAGATCCCCGGCAACTGGAGCTACAGGTAGTTGTGAGCCACCATGTGGGTGCTGGTAATTGAACGGGGGGGGGGAGTCCTCTGTGAGAGTAGCAATTGCTACTCACCACTGAGCCATCTCTCCAAGCCCTCCCTACACGCCATGGGTCTTGATTCTGATAAGAGAAGCAGAACCTCCCCAGCTTTGTGATGAGACAGAAACCTCAGAGAGACCCAGCTCTCCTCTGGGAGAAGTGGGAGGGACACTTCTGGACCTAGAGGCCATGGCAGCATGCAGCTAGACCATAGTGCTCCTGCTCTCTGGGCTATTTCAGGACACCTGTCCCTCCAGGCCCTGACTCACAGTTCCGTATGGAGTTAAGTCAAGCTGAAGCCTCACACTCAGCTGGTCGCCTTAGCCAGGCCATTTCTGGTGCCATCCGGAGACTAACAGGAACAGTATTATGCTGTTACCCCTCAATCCTCCCCCTAGCGTGCCCAAAGCTCTGGCTCCCATTAGCCTCTGGTCTCAGCACTGATGTAATTCTCTCAGCACTCTGGTGGTTCCTTCACTAAAGGCTCTTCACGAGAGCCATTAAAAGAGACAGAGCAAGCAGCCGGCCTACAGAGGTCCCATAGCTTCATGTCTACACCAAGCGCTTGATTCCCTCACCTCTAGGTTAAGAGATGGAATCCAGTTCCCACTTCACCCACCATTGGTCCCACAAACAACGTACAAGGGTTCTTCCTGTCATCTCCAGGCCTCTGTCATGTCTGTTGTAACGCACTCCCATCTTGGAATTTTCTTCCTACACTTGAGTCCCGGGTCCCCACAACATCTCCTTCTCTTAATCTCAGTGACATCAGAGCTCTGAGGCCAGGTCCAGTGCCACAGGCCTGTCATCCACCTACTCAGGCTACTAAGGCAGAATCCAAGACAAGGTCTGCCTGGGAAACTGAGTCAGAGCTTATTTTATGACACAGGTGGACGGAGCATGTGTGCACACTGAACCAGAGTCTAATGGAGGACCAGCTGTGTAGACCAGACAGCCGGGAAGAGATTCAAGCTGGGCTTTGTGGGGGATAGCCTTTAAACTGCTGTGTGTGTGAGCATTCATCAAATATGCATTTTAGAAAGTCCTCACAAGTCTTAGAAAACCAATAAAAGATTACAGCAATCACAGATGACCTTAGGTGACCACACATTTTGGTGGTGACACTACATTGGGTTTTTTTTTTGTTTGTTTTGGTTTGTTTTGTTTTTTCTACAGTGCTAGGGGATCAAAGCCAGGGCCTCCCCCTACTAGACAGGCAATCCTCCACTGAGCCAAACCTCCCCACACTGGTTCTTTTATTGTTTTCTTTATTTAAAAAAAAATTTCCTAAGAAACATGTCTTGCTTTATCAGAAAGCAGACAGACCCTGGCATAGCACAGGTGACAGGAATGGTTGGCAAAGGGCAATAAGGGTGGGTTGGGGCCCATCCTGGGGTGGGGAGGGGCAGGAAGGGCCCAGTGGAGTCCAGGAGCTGTGGGGTTTGGGGGCTGCGGGTTGCTTCCTGAGGGGCCTACACCTGGAGATGCTCTCACCTATGGACAATGGAGGAGCTGCGGACACTGACAGAAAGGGGCTGGAGGTGAAGACCTCACTCGATGGCCAGGCAGGCCCGGTAGAGATGGAACAGAAAGGAGCCAGGTATGTGGTGGCGGTGACACTTGATTTGGCTGATCTGGCTGGCTAGGTGGGTATCCCCTTCCTCCCTCATAGCTCCATGTTCCTCCCTCCCAAGGCTGCAGAACCTTGGATTCCACCTCAGCATCCAAGGGCCTGTGGAGGGAGGACAACGGTCTCCGGTAGATTCCTCCATAGAGGATCACTCTTAGGCCACGGGCATACAAGAAGACGCACCGTCCAGCTCAAAGCTTCATACGAGCTTTCGAGGTTCAGAATGGACCCAGGATGGGGAGGGACTGATGTGAGAGCGGGGCATTTACCAAGCCAGGGAGGGGCTACACAGCGGCATAGAAATGGGGGAATCTCTAAACAGCCATGTTACCCAGAGGTAAGGATGAGGAGAGTTAGAATGGCCCTCGGACATCTTGCCACTCCCTGTAGGGAGGCAGGAAGGCTGAGAAGGGTCAGGCCCAGAATGTACGGAGCTGACCCACAGGGCAGCAGGTAGCCGGGCCTGAGTTTTGAGGGAGCTCCAAGACAGGACAAGGGCGGTGATGTGTAACTGCGGGGGCAGGTGGTGGGGGTGGGGTGGGTTCCTGACTGGGCAGAAGCAGGCATGCGCATGGTAGTGGTCTGTCAGATGTCAGATTTCTATCCTGTCTCAGCCTCTCCACCCGTTCTACCTCAGACTGCTGTGAAACAGACACTGGATGTGCCTGACATGAGTAGATATCCCATAACTACCAGTTGCTATTCTGGGTGTGAAATGAGGGGACCCCCACACACCCACCACGTCAAAGAAAAGAACTGGGGGGATGGGTATCACTGCATGAGTCTGGGGACCATGAGAAGGTGGGGGCTGGGAAATTAAGCTGGGGTTGACTGAATGCTTGTCTTCCTGGGAGCCTACAAGTAGACAGGTCTTGTTGCCCAGGGCTATCTGGAGCCTGATTGCTAAGTCTAGGTCTTGGCTCTAATGTCATTTGCAGTGCAGGTCTGGGAAGTCTCTCTCCTGCTGTGAGTTGATCCGTGTGGCCAGCCTTGGTCATCCCTAACTTTATCCTTCTGAGCTTTGGATTTCTAATTGGACAGAACAGGGCCAACCCAGGACCCCAAACAGGCCGGGCACACGAGAGCTAGCTACTCTTTTTGAACTGAGCAGGTGCACTGAGCGACTCGCAATAGCTCCATCCAGGACCCTCCTCTATCCTCTGACCAGGCAGACCTCACGAGCAGGCTCCAGGGCCTAGGGTAGCATGGGTGAATTCTGTCAACTCTAAACCCACACATCCAAGTGGCTTGTTAGAACTGCGGGACTCTGATTACACCTGATGGGCATTACAGGCTGTGAGCCCCCAATCTGTCACGGAAACGTGCTCAAACAGCCTCTTCCTGAACTGAGGGCAGAAGAAAAGGTGCAAAGCAGGTGGGAGCCGTGCCCAGGAGCAGGTGTAAGATGGCTGTGGTGCAGGCTTTAGAAGTGACCCAACCACTGGGGCAGGAAGTGAATCTGCACAGGGCAGTCCCTGCACAAAGCATGGGGGTGAGGCTCCTCTATCCCTGAGCAGGAGACTGGCTATGAATTCTGGGACTCGTGTCTATACCAGATCCAAAGCACTAGGCCCACGAGGAGGAAAAAAAATGGAGGGCATCGTGACAGGGAGAGAATCAGAAGAATTAGAACTATCATTAAGACAGCGGCACATAGCAGAGGCTTGGCGTGTGACCCTCCAGGGGCTTGGGTGTCTGGAATTCCGCCCTCACCTGCTGCTGGGCCTGGATCCTCATGTATTCTGTCCGTTGCTTGCTGTGTTTGCCTTTGTCAGGGCTGCCTGCTGGGCCCTGAGCCGCCTTCAGCCGCGAGGCTCCGGGAGTCACCACCTTCATGGGCGGCACGCTGCCACCACCACTCTGTGGAAAGAGAGACAGGGCTGGGGTGGGACAGTCCTGTGTGGAACTCTAAGCATTGGGGGACGAGGTGTCTCTGGGGTTAGGACCTCCTTAAGCAAGCCCTTGGAGGCCTGGAGACCCCCACCCTGACTCTATATAACCATCCAAGATTTAAGTCCCCTCTGAGCCCAGGTTCAAAGCCTCCCTACAGGAGATGATCAGACTAGGCCCTGTCCTGGGTAAGAGCTCATTTATGACTTTTCCAGAGTGGTCCAAGGGCAGCTGGGACCTTCCTAGGAAGCTGCTTCTACAGGGAAGGCCCCAGTACAACTCAATTCCCAGCAAAGGATTCCATCCTGGTCCAGGAGACAGAGTTGGAATTGGGGAGGGGGGGAGTCTCTAATAAGAGAGCATCCCCAGGTCCACATCACCCCCAGAGTAGGAGGTAAGAAGAGAAATTTCTCCCAGAGATGAGCACATCTAGCCTATAGTTACCCCTTCATGTATAACCCTTCCCCAGGGGGCACCCAGAGACGCAAGCAGAGAAATGACAGGGACAGAAAGAGACAGAAACAGGAAGGGGGAAGGGGGTGGGAAAGAGGAGAAAACTTTATTCTCCAGCTTACAGAGAGCAGACAGGGACAGAGCCCGTGATTCATGCCTGGGCAGCAGAGCTGAGTCCTGGGTGGGCCGGCTTCCCGGCCGCCCCTGGCTCTGCCCATAGGCCTTGGCCTGGACGCAGGCCCCCAGAGCATGGTAGGCTGAAATATAGACAGTGGGATGAGGGAGGTGGGCAGAGCTCCTGCGGCCCTGCTCCCTGACTCTGCAGACACAGATGCTGGAGCAGGACGGCTGCAGGGGAGAAGAGGGGAGTGGCAGCCACCTGGGGGTGGGGACGTGGGGGCTGGGGGCTGCCTGGCCATGGCATAGTCGATTTGGCGCCCATCTCGCTCAGGGTGGCTTCTAGTTCCTGGAGTGTCTCCTCCAGGCTGTCCATCCGTAGCAGGGTAGCATCCTGTACTGTGCTGCTTGAGCTGATGGCCTGCGGTCCCCTACTACAAGCTTGAGTGTCACATACAGAGTTTTGAGGGGTCTCTTCTGAGTGGGTCTCAACAGCAAAAGTCTTCTGAGTCTCATCTGGGGATGGTCCCCGAAGACAGAGAACTCTGGCTTCCATACCGCGAGGGCTCTGTAGAATTGCTGGTTCCTTTCCAGACACGGAGCTGCTCCTGGGCCAAAGTACCTCAGCCGCTAGTCCCAGCAAGGCCTGTGGGCCATTCCAAGCCTTCCCACTGCCAGCCAGGGTCCGGGGTCTTGGTGTGGGGACTGTCCTGGGACCCAGTTCCTCTAAGGTGCTCTCTGGCAGAGTGGGAGAGCTGGAAGTGCATTCTGTCAGGATGATCTGAGGGACACAGAAGACCCTGGGCCCTGAGGCAGCCTGCAGGGACAGAAAACAAGGAAGAATGTGGATCCCTGCAGAAGGGACCCTGAGCTGGGATGAAGCTGAGAAATAGATGAGCTCACTCCCTTCCTCTCCCGGGTGGGGAAACTGAGTCAAGGAACATCCTGACGATGTGGCCCAGTAAACTGGAGACAAAGCTGGGCCTAGAGTGCAGGTGTCTTTCCATCCCCGCTGACCTGTAGCCTCCTGCTTCCTGCAGAAGCATGAGATGTGTTCCTTCCCCACTAACCAGGTTACACTTGGGAACAAATCTCAGGCACTACAGAGCAGTAATACAGGCTGTGCAGCTAGTCCACAAATCAGTGAGGACGCTCTATTAAGTGTCGGGTATCATTTGAGCAAATACAAGCTACTGGTTGAACTGAACCAAATATCTGACACTTCAGCTATTTGAACAGAGAGCAAGCAAATACTGGTTTCTTTTCTTTCTTTCTTTTTTTTTTTTTTTTTTTTTGGTTTTTTCGAGACAAGGTTTCTCTGTAGCTCTGGCTGTCCTGGAACTCACTCTGTAGACCAGGCTGGCCTTGAACTCAGAAATCCACCTGCCTCTGCCTCCCAAGTGCTGGGATTAAAGGCATGCACCACCACTGCCTGGCCAAATACTGGTTTCTACCTCAAGAATGGGGCCATCATTCCCATCTTGGGCTCCTGGTCTCAACCTGTGAGTCACTCCCCAGCGGACTCAGTTTTGAAGGGGTGGAGCTTGGCCGTGGCCTCCCACACTGGGCAATGCCCCAGCTAGGCGCCCATTTCTGTGTGAGCACGTTGACTCTGGCTGCGGCCAAGGCCCAGAGTTCTCAAGAGTCCTGTGAACCTGAGTGGATTCTGCCTGAACTCTAAGTACCAGCTCATGTCAGACATTACGGCTTATGTCTTCATCGCCAAAGCTCTCTGTAACCCATGAGATGGCTGTCGCTCTCCCGTTCCCTCTTCACAGTTGAGGAACAGCACATGACTCACACCTTGTCCAATCTTCAGGTAGTTAGTAGCAGAGCCAGGATTTGAACCCAGATAGCCTGAGTTCAAGCCCAGTGCTCCTTTCACTAGACAACCTAAGACCCCCTCCTCAACCTCCCAAGGCAAACCACCCAGCCCTACCACTGCTTACCTGGAAGTAGGGTGCACACAGGGAAGGTAGGGAGTGCTCCTGCGCCTGACAGCATCTCACTATGCAGAGGGGAAGCCAGAGAAAGGGCCTTGCCTGCTGGGTCCCCTCAAAACTGAGCCTCAGAACCAGAAAGGAGCAGAGCTGGGTGCTGAGGACAAAGCCAGTCAGGAAGTGTCCCGTTCACACTGGGCAGCCCCTGAAGACTCCTGGGGCTGCACGCAGCACTGTCCACCTTCTGACGCCTGTCTGCTCCCCTGCCAGGCAACCAAAGACCACCAGGCCTCAAGCCGGGTCACAGTGCTGGTGGCCGCCATCATGGGCCCCATTGTGGGTTGGGAAGAACCACACAAGGAAGGGGAGAGGGTGTGTGCCCATGAGAAGTTGAGAACCAAGGTCCTCTTACCCCAACCTGGCAGAGCAGAGGGAGAGATGCCCAGACCTTTCTCCACCCGCCTCCTCAAGCATGGGCCCCTGGAGCGCAGACAGCAGGCCCACCCCCCAAGTTCCCACAAGGAAGTAAGTGCAGCAGAACAGCAGCAAGGGCTGAAGTTAGAGAGAAGAACACCCGGAGCAAACCAGCAGCCAGGGAAGGCATGGCTTCTCTCACTCCAGGCTCCCTGACCACAGCGGCGGCAAGAACGGTCACAGGGCAGGGAGAGGTTTAAGAAAGCCATCTCCCTGGTCTGTCCCTGACTCCCCAGTGCAAGGCAAAGATTCCAGAGGGAGAAGCAGAGCCCCTTCTCTGGCATGAGCAGCAGAGCAGAGGATATAAGGCAGGTATCAGGCAAGCTCTCGAGACAAGGTCAGATTGAGCTGGACCCTACGTCAGTTCCTGAACAAGATCCAAATTCCAATCTTGGCCCCGAGACAAGTCACAGGCTTTGGATCCAGCCTAAACTCAGGCTGCTAATGGGAACAAAACCCTCAAGAGCCAGACAGAAGCTGGCCTGTAAGAGAACTCCTGGGTCACACCAAAGACCCAGGTTGCAGTCTCCAAGGAAGACCTCCCCCCTCAGCAAACCTTGGGGAGGGACAGATTGTGCGGTTGTGCGCTGCCCTTGGCGTGTGCAGGAGGGTGAGAGTCCACAGGCGTGAAGCTGGGGCTGTGGCAGAGGGGCTGGCATGGCTGGCGTGGGTGGAGTGGGTGGCGTGTTAGCGTGTTAGCGTGAGAGGTGCGGAAAGGAAGCTTTGGAGGACCAGGCAGAGAGAGTCGTGAGAGGTGCAGGGAGGCCCGTTACCTTCCGTGGGGAGCCCAGAGCTGAGCCCCCAGGAGACCCCATGTCCTGGGGGGACAGCAAGGTGGGGATCGGCTGGCGGCGGGGCGTGGGGGGGAGGGAAGATACTGAACTTCTTTCAAACACCTGGGGAGCAGAAGGCAGGGGCAGGTTTGGAGGGCGCAGGTGCTCGCTGGGTACCTAGGCAAGAGTGGTCCAGGACGGCCGCGGGCTCCAGTCTCATACCTTGGCGCCTCACCACAGCCATTGACCTGCTGGACCTTGAGTCTCTCCTCCAAAAGACCCTGATATGCAGGGACTCTGGCATAGGGCAAAGACTTCTGGGAAGCCTAAAGGCTGTGGCTTGTCCTAATGCAAGAGTCTGGGCCCTTTGGCATGAGGGTCTCCAGGATTCAGGCCTCAGAGTACTGAGGCTTGAGGGTTTTGGAGAATGAGCTGTCCTCAAGATGGCCTGGGCGGGGTCTCGGTAACTGCAAGTTTGGGACTTTCAGAGTAGAGTAGTGAGTCTTGGGGTCCCTGGGAGAATCTGAGACTATAATTAAAAACTCAAGCCTACAAGGATGAGTTTTAGACTCACTTTCCCCTTCACAGTGGAGAAGAAACGGAAGCTAAGAAGAAAGGGTCCTGGGCTAGCAAAGGCTTGTCAGGGAACCTGGCGGGGCTGAGGCCGTGTTCAGTCATGCCTGACCCACCTCCAGCTCAGCAATGATCCGCTCCTCGTCGTCCTCGTCCTTGATGGCAGAGGCCATAATGGGCGGTGTGGAAGCGGGACGGACCACCTCAGACACAGCACGGCGTAGCTTCACCTGGGGCTTCTGGACCTCCAGCTCCTCAGACTCCGCCTTCTGTAAAGCCAGGTGCCTGTCAAGCCCAGGTCCTTCCCTCCCTCCAACAGCGACACCCTGCCAGGAAGACCCACCCCTGACCCTGCCTGTGCCAGGCCCTGCTGTGGGATCAGGACCCAAACTGGAAGTCAAGTTGGGTTGCACTGGCTGACTCCCACGCTCTCAGAGGTCAACTCAAGCTTTCCTTTCAAGCACCCCGAGCCCTGCCAACCGCCGGCTGATCGAGAATTGTACCTTGATGAAGACTGAATCTTTCTTACTGGTGACCACCACCTCTCCAGTGCGCGTGGTGGTCAGGCCGTGAGAGGAGGGGAAACTCCGGCGGGGAGGGGGTGGCGGGGGTGACTTGGAGGGCTTCTCTGTGCGGTAGCGGGGCACTGTGAGCTCATCTGCAAGTAGTGGGGATCTGGGGTCAGGAACCCACCACCACAGTGTCCACAGTGCTCATTCCTCCAGGACTGACCAAGAGGACAGCTCAGGGGCGGGGAGCAGGGCAGGACCCATTCCTTTCCATGTCCCCATGCCTGCCACCAGCTCACCCAGCCCCTCCTCCAACAGCCTTCAGCTGCTCAGTGCTGACTGTGAGCCAGGAACACTGAGGCAGCTGGGAGGCCCGGGAGCTGGTGACCCAGCATGGGCACCTTAACACCCCCAAGGCTCATGGCCACACACAAGCTTGGGACTCCGTGCCATTGTCATGTGTCTCAGAGCCACAGCTGTTCCTCAGCCCCACCAGACTCTGAGCTTCATCCTTTCTCCCCACCTCGTCTTCCTCCAGCCTGGTTTCCATGACAACCCACAGGAAGGTCACTCAAACTGTAACACACCCTTGCCTTTGATTCTCTTGTGGCTTTCCACCAACCCAAATAGTGCAAGTTCCTCGTCCAGCACCTTCCACAACCTCTCAACCCTGCTCTGCATTAAGACCCATCATGGTCCCTATTCAGGCAAAGCCACACCTCCCCTGCGCTCACCAGGCTGCCACTGCCCCATGGTACGGTGCCCATGGTACGGTGCCCATGGTATGGTGCGGCTCACTGGCTGGGAAGTGCCTGCTCATTTCTAATGCTCCAGTGGAAAGCACTCTCCTCCTTTCTAAGACTGCACAGCTCCAGCCCAGCCCAGGAAGGACATGCACTTAGCCTCTTTATTCTAGAGACACATGAAATGTGGCCTAGGACAGATTATATAAGCATTTGAAGTCTGTCCTCTTTGTAAAGAGAGAATAACTGTGTCTGCCTTCTGCAACTGATGCAAAATCATTAGGACCGACACTCAGCACTCAAGAGGCATCATGTTAAAGGGGCCGGCTGTGCAAACCTGATGACCTGAATTTGATCCTATGATCCCACAGTGGAAGGAGAAAATTAATTTGTTGTCCCCTGTCACATATGCATTTTCATTCACACACACACACACACACACAAACATGCACACACACACATGTGCGCATGCACAAACAAATAAGATAATTAAAAATCTTTTAAATAAAAAAATCCAGGGGCTGAAGTGATGGCTCAGCAATTAAGCACACTGGCTGTTCTCCCAGACCCAGGTTTGAGTCCTAGCACCCACATGGCGGCTCACAGACATCTGTAACACCAATTCTAGGGGATGTGACACTCTTGGGACTGCTCAGGCACCAGGCACATATATGGCACACAGACATACATGTGGACAAAACACACACACACACACACACATATGAAAATAAAAATCCTGAGCTCCCCGAAGCATCTTCGCGGTCAGGGCTACAGGCATTGATAATGGCGGTACCTCTTTCAGATGCTGCCTCCTGCCATCTGGCAAGCTTGGGAGATCACGGACCTGTCATAGTGGTCAGCAATATACTGCTCTCAGAGCATCCTGACTCTCTCTCTCAGGTACGTTGGGCTTGGATATACTCTTGTCCCCAGCGTGAGCCGCCCAGTAGCAGAAGGGAGAAAACTGGATGGTCCCCAGCTTATCCTGCTATTCTGTGCCCTGTCCCTTCAGTGACTACTAATGGCTAGCACCCCATTCTCTGGCAGCCTTGTTACCATGACAACCGCTCTCCAGTGCTTTCCCCCATAAGCCAAGCTCTGAGGATGGGGTTCTTCACCTCCAGGGCCTTATATCCCCATACCTGATCCTCTTCTCCCACTGGGCTCTGTGCGGGGGGCTGCCTTCTGACCATGGGGTGCCTTAGGGGGCTTGTGGTCTGGAGTGGGAGTAGGGCCTGGGTGGGTCTTGCTGGCACAGTCCAGGTCAGGGATAGCCTTGAGCAGCTCAGCCTGGGTCTCCTCCAGTAGCCGGTTGATGTCCTTGGCGCTGTACTGGGTCAGGGCTGCACGCTTCTCTTCCCAGTCTCTCTCTGCAGCCTTGAGGGGGGAAGCAGAGGCGAGGTCAGGACTCTGGCTCACGAACCCCTGAGCTCCTTGGATCAGCCCCCTCCCCAGCCACTTGTGTTAAGAACAAAAAGAGAACTTTCCAAGATTTGACCCCTCCTACTGGGTGCTTAGAGAGGCCACGCCCAATCAGATACAACTTATTAGGTTTATTTCTGGACATTCTATTCTGTCTCATTGACCACCCAGCTTGTGTTTATGTGACCAGCATATTGCTTTAGTTATTATAGCTTTATAGTATGCTTTCTATTAAGAAGGGTCTCTGTCACCAATATTTCTCAGACTTCTGATCCTCCTCCTAAGGAAAAGGGCCCACGTGCTCCTTCAGTACCTGACATTCCAAGTGACAGCAAGAACTGTGAGCCTAGCTCATGCCCCGCCCTGGCCCATCACCTCAACAGACACAGCTTTGTCCGTGTTTCTCTTGCTGGGAGCATCCAGGCCTTTGGTGGGGTTGCTGCCCTTTGGGGTAAGAGGGGTGCCTTCGGCAGGTCCACTCAGCTCATGGAGGTTCAGTGGAGGACTCGGGGGTGGAATTTCAAAATCCAGGCCTTTGCTGAAGTCGGTTTCGGCTGCCACCTTCTTGGGGGACTGGTTTAGGAGATTGTTGGGGGGAGGCCATGTGCCCTCATCCACTTGCCTAGGGTTGGGAGATTGAGGAGCAGCTAATGAGAGATGGTAGCCCTGGGTGGGGGGGGAACCTGCAGACGTCAGGAAGGCTCTGAGATCTTGTGGGAGAGACAGGAGAGCCTAGAGAAGCATGGGAGGGAAAGCCAAGGCTTTCGCATGCAGGGGTCGTGGGTCAGAATTTAAGAGCACACAGTGATCTCCGAGGAGTCAGGAAAAGGGTCTAGGCCCAGTGTGTAACCCCTGGGAAACTGAAGATCGAGTAGAGAATGACCTTCGGATCTGGGCCAGCGTGTCAGTGACGCCCCGGCAGCGCTTGAGAAGTCCATCCAGACGCTGAGGTTCCTCTTTCAGGAACTTCACCGCCTCCACCTCCACACGCAGCACTACCCGCATCTTACTCTGCAGGCCTGGGAAATGAGCTGAGAGGGCAGGGGGAGTAAGCTGGCTGGGTAGGCAGACCGAGGGACTGGGGCACAGCACGGATCCCCTAGGGTCACCCTTGTCAGGACAGGCTCACCCTTGAGCTCAGTCAGTGTCTCGCCAAGCTGCTTCAACACCAGCGCCTTCTCTTCCAACTCGGGACCAGGCACCAGGCGGTGGTTATGGGCCACGTCCCTCTGGATCTTCTCCACTGACTTCTCTAGGTCACTGCGGGCACAGAGAGACCCTTCTCAGCCCCTCTGGCCCCAGCCTAGCCCCTGAAATTGAGCAGCTGGAAAGAAATCACGTCACCAATCAGATCAAAATTAAAAGCTATAGCCAGGTGTAATGGCTTACTCCTGTAATCCTAGCACTTGGAAAGCTGAGGCAGGAGGATTGTTGAAAGATTGAGGCCAGCCTGGGCTACATAGTAAGACCCTGACTCAAACAAAACAAAACCACAAAATCAAAAGCCGTTCCCCAGGCTACGTGCCCATGTGAAATTGGAAATGCTGGATTTCAAAAATGAGATTTTCAAATAGTTCCTCAAAGGAGTCTGCCCCACATGCTCTAATCTATAGTCGCATCAGCACTAATCTCTTTCCCTCAGCATGAAACCTCAGACTCTTCCCCAGACACAGTGGAGAACCTGGAAGTCATACTGAGTCTCACAGGGGCCTAGAGGCAGCGTCTGTCTGTCCCTGTCTGAGAGCACAGCCATGCGCACCCCCTTTTGTCAACAAGATCCTGCCACAGTGCTCTCTTCTTGAGGCCAAAACCTCCTCCCTCAGGTTTGCAGCTGGTTCACTGTAAACATTTATGATCCCACATCTTCCTAAAATCAGGAGTGGAGTATAGTGGCACAAGCCTGTAACCCCAGCACCTGGGAGGGTTGGGAGGACAGGATCATAAGTTTAAGGCTAGCCTGGGCTACATCAAGATGTTGTCTCAAAACAAGCGAACAGCCTGAGAAAAGTAAACCTTGTGTTAAACTGTTAATGTATGGGTGGGAGGGAGGCTGGGAGGATGGCTCAGTAGGGAAAGTGCTTGCTAGGCAAGCCTGGGACCCTGAGTTCAGATCCCCAGCTCCCGTCCAAAAGCTGAGTAGAAGGTAACACAACTTCAGTCCCAGCAGCACCGGGGGAGGAGGAGGTAGCGATGCCCAATGCTGGGCATCCACAGGTCAGTGAGAGACCTGGTCTTCAAAACTAAGGCAGGGGAATTGGAGAAATGACTTAGTAGTTAAGAGCACTTGCTGCCTCTTGCAGAAGACCTGAGTTGGATTCACAGCACCAAATTAAATGTTTTAAATATTGTGGGATGAAGAAGTGAGAGAAAGAATTACAGGCAGATAACTCCCCGCAGTCCTACACGTGAGTCAGGAACATCCCTCACTCACATTCGGGGGGGTGGGGGGGACTTTACATATATTCCCTGTCATCTGTTAGATTTCTACCCAACAGCCCACGTGCAAATGACTTGAATCTGTTCTACCATCCGACATGTCTGCTCTGTTTTAAAGTTCAGTGTAATCAATCAATCCCACGAGCATGCCTTAGACATCATCGGCCAACCAGCAGATGAAAAGACAGACCAGGGCAGAGCCAAGGACAAAAGCCCTGAGAATCAGCACTGCTGGTTAAAGAACCACCCTACATTAAACATTTCCTGTTCATCAGGTTGGCACGGGATGGTCAGGCCTGTACATGCATTTCCTTATTTTAACCTTAAAACAATCCTGTCGGTGGGAACACCGCTTCCAGCTGACACACGGACAAACAGTGGTTCAAACACTAGACTATGTTTCCCAGCTTCCCCTGCAAGTAGAAGCGGGCTTTCTAGCCAGGCAGTGGTGGTACATACTTTTAACCCCAGCATTTTCCAGATAGAGGTAGAGGCAGGTGGCTTTCTGAGTTCAAGGCCAAGCTGGTTTACAGAGTGAGTTCCAGGACAGTCAGGGCTACACAGAGAAAAGGCTACACAGAGTCTTGGAAAGGGAGGAGGAAAGTGGCCCCTCACCTGAGGCCCACACAGTGAAGTGGGGACGGAAAGGGCACGTTTCTGCAGCTAGCCCATAAAGACCTGCTGTGCAAGCTTCCTGTATTCTCTTTCCTTTCCTGGTTGGTTATGAAGAACCATGACCTGGGTGACTTTGGAGGTGTATGTTGAACATGGCAGAATCTCCAGCCGTCTAGATCTGCATTGCAAATCCATCTACAGTGTTTTCTAAGAAATGTCATGTTTTTTTTTAAAGAATGATGTATTTACTGAACTTTAGGTGTGTACCTGTTTTGCCTGTGTCTTTATGTTCTGTGTGCCGGCCTTACCACTCCAGAGGACATTAGAACCTCTGGGCTAGATGTGGCTGTGAGTGACCATGTGGGTGCTGGGGACTAATCTGGGCGTTTTGTTCTTCTTGTTGTTGTTTTTACTACAAGAGCAATAAGTGTTCTTAACCCCTGAGCCGTCTCTCTAGCCCCTTAATTTTTTTGCAGTCACATCTCAACATATCCCAGGCTGACTGAAGATATATGTGTAGCTAAGGATGGCCTGACTAAAGACACTTCTGCCTTCCTCCTGGGCACTAGGATTACAGGCTTCCGCCACCACACCCAGCTTAAAGTCCTTACTGGAGAACCATTAAAGGATTTAGGAGCGTTTTTTGTCATAGCATCTGCCTTAAATAAATAAGGAACCCTAACTGAGGTTTGACCTTCAAAAGGGGAGTGACAGAAGCTCTGGGGTAAATTAGTTCAAGGTCACATCACTGTTCTGTGGTGTGACAGTATGGACTCATGGGGGACTGCAGTCATTGGTTCTGTGGTGTCTCACTTCCAAACTGAAGTCTCATCCAGTCTCACTCCACCACATGGGGAAAACAAACAAAACAAAGCAAAGCAAAACCCCAGCAGACAGACTCCAGCAGTCAACAGGCTTCAGTCAGGGACCATATCCATCCAGAAAAAGCCCAAGGCTTTGGCTAGACGGTCAGGTGAGTGTGCCCAGCGGGAATAAAACCAAACCAAGGCTCAACTGCCAGCAGGATGTCAGAAAAGAGGAAGGAACAAAGGAAAAGGAACATGAGAGGGAGATGGGGGGGCAGGGGGGTGCACAGGGCCTGCAGGACTATTGTCACAAGGCTAAGGCGGGAGGCGGTGATGACGACGGTCCTTAAGGCTAGACCAGAACTAACAAAGGGCCCAGTCCCTGCCTCACTCAAGAGAGACGCGTGCCAGGCTGGAGAATCCCACCAGCAGTTCCTGGGTTCTCTACAATGAGCAGTCCAGGCAATGGGTATGATGGGGTGAGGATTCTCTGTGTTCCTGGAGAACTGAGGCCCCCAGGAAGCCAGGGACCAGACAGTCATGAAGACCAGAGCACAGATCGGTCCTTTCATCTCTTTTGCCCCAGAGCTTTGATGGCTCCTCCCCACCCCCCGCCCTTAATTTCTCTTTAATGTCTCGGACTAACTCCTTTTGAAAATCCTGGCCCAGTTCCTCTATGCAAAATGGAAAGAGACAAGGAAAAGACAGGGAAGCAAAGGAAACAGAATCCCTGAAACAGAGCGTAGCAGCCTCAGGTCTGCTTACAGATCTGCGGTGGCTGTCACTGTGTCACCAGACAGGATGGTGGGTTGGAGTTACTGCAGCTGGCTCATTACCATGTGAGATTGCTCACCACTGCATTTCGGCTGCGGGGGGGGGGGGGTGTCACAGGATCCTACCTTAAAAATTACCAAAATGCATACCAGGTTTACCTGGACCCCCAAGTGTGACCTCCTCATAGAGCCCCTGTGGTGAGGGCCTCAAATATAATTTAGTAGGGTAGCACCATAGAACAGCTTTCTTGGCTCCCTGGTCCCAAGTCCCTTAGTACAGCCAAGCCCTCAGCTGTTTCCAAAAGAACTGCAAAAAAAAAAATCTTAGTACTGAGGATGCTGCTGAAGTACAGAGGGGGGCCGCTACCTCGATCACATAGCCCCTAGATTCTGGGGCTGTCTCTGGACCCCCTACTGCCCTGTGTCACTAAAAGGGACCACAAGAAAGGGAGGGGCCTTTGTCTCAGCCCAAGCAACTCAGGGGAAAAGGCTGCGTTTAGATGCTGCTGCTGCTTCCTGAATGGACAGGAAAACTGCAGCAACTCCCTTCACAGGTGCCAGACAATGGAATTGTGGCCAGACAGCCATTTGCTAAATCTGGATCAGACAGTCTTCTGTTAACCCTTCCGTGTCTACGCAGGGTTGGGTTGTTCTCCGTTCCTCCTTCTTCAAGACTGCTAGAGCCTAGCTCCACTGTGCGGAGGAGGGAGGGGCTTTCTTTGACGCTTGGTCTCAGGGATCAGGGAGCTAAAGGGTCAGGAACCACCTGGGCAGGTGTCAACACCCCTGCCGCTCCACCTTCTTGCTCAACCCAAGGGTGACATCGCCTTGGTCTTAGGTCAGAAGGAAAGCAGACGAAGGTTAGAGGGAAAACAGACGGCTGGCGTTATGAGAGTAGGCTGCAGGCCACAGGAAGCAATCATGGCAGAGGCAGGCACCAAGCCAGAAAAAAAGGAAATCAGGAATTATGCCAGATGGCCAAAGGTTTGTGGGTCATAGAGAAATCAGGCCACATTAGAGGGTGAAATCAGACTTCAGAACAGACCAACAAACGTCATCTGTGATTCCAAAATAAAGGAGCTGCACCTCCCATATGAATCAAGCTGGTTCACCCGGGCCGCGTCGTGCCCCCTTCTCCCCAGACACGTCTCGCGTCCTCTCCTCACCCCCCACCCCTACATGCCCGGACCGAGCCTCACTTGAGCTGCTGAGTAATGAGCTCCTCGTCGTTGAGGTAACGCAAACGCTCCTCCTCCACCAGGGTGCGCTGCCGCTGCAGCGGGTCCTCCTGCCGCCGCGCAGCCTCCGACATGCGCATGCTCAGCTCCGCCTCGGTGCGCTTCAGCAGCGCGCGCACCGACTCCTGGTTCTGGAGCTGCGGGACGCAAGAATGCTCGCGTCGACCCGGTGGGAGGACGCGTGTTGGGAAGGGTGGGCAGAGGGCATCCCCGCGCAAGCGAAACTCTACAGAAGACTGGGTTGCTGGGCTATGGGTGTGAACTGCCCCGAAGGCGTGGCAAGGTAGAGATAGGAGTTGGGGAGAACCCAACAGGAGATCCCGGCCGGGGATGACAGGGCTCATGGAGAGGACAAAATTACACTGGGCTTCACCCAAGGCGACATGGCTGTGAGCAGCAGCGAAGACTGGGACAACTGGGGAGGGAGATCAAGGTTATATTCTGGAGAACTATAGGGGCAGAAGAACAGGATGAGAATTTGTGTGGCCAAAGAGTGACACTAGATAAGGCCCTGACGACAGTATAACTGTGGACCTGTGGCCTCAAGAAGCCCTGAGTGCGGATAAGACCAGGAGTGAAGGATTCAAACTGAGATCTATAGGGTCTGCCGATGTAGCAGGGACTGCAAGACGAGTGCCCCAATTGACGTGGGTGGCCAAGATCGTATCTGTGGCCCAGATGGCAGCTCTCTGCCCCCGCTCCCAGCTTGTCTCTCTTCATTATCCTCACCTGACAAGCCCTAAGCCCCTCTTGAAGAGCCGGCACGGGGATGCCAGGCTCCTGACAGGTGGGACCATCTGCCAGGCAGGGCGGGACAACCACTCCAGGCTCAGGAAGGGGGAGCTGAGGGGACTTGGGGGAATACAGTTACCGGACCTGAAGGAACTGGAACCACGACAAAGAATAGTGCATGGGGGCGGGGGGGGGAGTGGTGGGCGCAGCTCAGGGATGGGGAAGGAGACTGGGGCTCAGTGAAGTGTTGGAGCCATTGGTGAGGGGTCTGAAGTTTAATAGTAAATGAAAACTAGAAAGGGAGGCAGAAAAAAGGGTCTGAAGGACCACTGAGCAACTCGGATCGCTGGAGCGGAATTCTGGGGAAAGGCGGAGCAGCACTTGCAGAGAGAAGTTACAGCCAGTAGGTGGGGGCGGGGTAGGTGAGGTGTGGAGTGGGCGGGGAGGGAGAGGTACCTGGAGCTTGCGCAACTGCTGAAGCTGGCCGCGCAGGTCGCTAGCGCTGTTCTGTAGGCCACGCAGATGCATCTGCATCTGCAGACGGCTGACCGCGGTGGGCTGCGCTGCAGGGGTGCTGCTGGCTGCGGGCGGGGGAGGGCCCGACACCGGAGTGGCCCCGCTACTCCTACTGCCTGACCCACACACTGCTGAGAGAGACCAGAAGGAGGAGCCACATAAGAAGGGTGGAGCAAAAAGGGAAGGGGAGGAGCCTGTCCACTCGAGCCCCCACACCCAGCCAGAGAGGCACATCTCTACCCCAAGTGTGGCGACTCCTAGCAGGAGTAAAGTGGAAATCTGTGGAGAGCCCATGATGTAACTTACTCCCTAAGCTCCAGTTAAGGATTAGGAAACTAATCCTAAAACTCTGGGAGGAAGGAACTCACGTGCTGAGGGGGTGGCTGCTCCATTGGAGCCTTCAATCTTCTCACTGTGAAGGAAAGAAAAGAAAATGTCCATAGGGGCCTGGACTGGCCTCAGCCCATCAAAGCTGAATGGGATCTTTAATGTCACCCAGCTCCCTGATCTTAGGATAGAGCCACAGAAAAGAGAAGGGGGCCAGAGTCGCACAGTAAACGCAGGCTTCTAATTTAGCTCACTGTCCACATCTCTGTCTCAAGCCCAGGCTCTGACAGTTTATGGGGTGGCGGGGGGGGGTCTTACCTTGGGGTCTCCGGCTCTGAGCCTCGCAGAAGGGCACTCTGTACTAGCCCAGTGAGACTGGCAATCTGCTTCTCCATGGCCTCCATACGCTCCCTGGGGAGGAGGGTGAGAATAAGCCCTCAGGTAAAAGCGTGGTCCCTCCTGCCCACCCTACTCCCTACTCCTGAGATTAGCAACTGGAGGACAGCTAGTCTTCCCCTGGCTGCCACAGGGGATCAAGCTCCTAGCTCTCCTCCGTCTCTCTTACCAGGGCCAGCACATGTCTGAAATCTGAGCAGATGCTGGGGGGCAGGTTTCAGAGTTCGAGTAACCTCGGCCACCCAGCAAGACCCGGTCCCAAGAACACAAAACACAAACACAAAAAGCCCAACTCCGCCCGGATCCCGGGCCTGCTCCAGTGGATTTCAGCGGGGCTATGTGCTGGACAGCTCTCACCGCTGGCAGGGCACTAAAGGGGCTGGGTCAGAGCTCCATTTTACTGCTGGGTAAACTAAGGCTAGGGAAATAAACACAAAAGTGGGTCTCTAGAAGCATCACTTAAGACTTCAACCATCACTCCAATGTCCTCCCTGCCACGTGGGGGAGACACTCTGGCCACCTCCTTTGTCCGAAGATATGTCTCCTCACCTGGTCTCTGTGTCTTTGGCTGGCACCGGCGGCCCGAACCCTACGAGGGAGCGCTCCCCAGGTCCAGGGAAGAGTTCAGAAGGTGGTGCTCCGGCCGTGGAGGCACTCCCGGTGCTGCGGGCCTTGCCTCCAGGACTCTCTGCAAAGACCGACGAGGAGCCCGAATCTTTGCGGAACGACTGGCGCACCGGCGAGCCGCGGCTGGGCGGCCCCGAGTAGGGGCTGTGCGGGGGAGGAGGTCCCCCGGAGGGCGCCGAGACGTCGGCCAGCTTCTGCGGGGACGAGGGCGGCAGACGGAAGCCATAGCCGTCTCCGTAGAGCGGGCCGCCGGCGCCCGCCTTGTACAGCGAGTCCTCCAGGTCGGACTGCAGCGCGGCGGCCGAGTAGGTGCTGAGCGAGCGCACGGAGCCCCGCTTGTACAAGCCGCCCGCGCCCGGGTATGCGAACGGGTCTCCCGCCGCGGCGGCCAGGCTCAGGCGGCCCTCGTGCAGCAGCCCGTAGGGATCGGCATAGAGGCCCTCGCCCTTCACCAGCACCATGCCGCCCGCCTTGCCCGCCAGGTCTTCATCTGGCTTCACGTCGCGCCGCTCCAGGATGGCGCTGGGGCTGGGGCTCACGCCCTGGCTGGTCGGGGCGCCTCCCAGTCGCTCAGCCGCGTGGTGCACCGGGCTGCCGGCGTAAGAGGGCGGCCGGCCTCCAGCGTACGAGAGGCGTGAGCGCGAGGGCGAGCCTGATGGCAGTCCCGAAGGCAGCCCCGATGGCAGCCCTGGAGGCGGGGAGCTAGATGCTAGGTGCGATGCGGGCGACAGGTTGTTGAGGCGCCGCGTGGGCGACGACTCCCGCGACGCGTAAACCATTTCTCTCTGAGCAGAAGACAGCCCGAAAAGCCCATGGAGCAGGTCACGAAGGGGGCTTCTCTCTCCCTGCTTGAGAAGCCAGCACCCCACTCTTTCCCCCAACTAGGCTAAGGAAGTCAGTCTCCTCTGTTCTGTCTTCCCTTTCCCGGTCTATCCTGGGCCCCTTGCCCATCAATGCTCCCAGCATGGGGGTAAACTGGCAGACACCAGAAAGGCAACCCTCAGCCCATCCTTGATGGGAACAGGAAGGAGAAGAGAAAACGGAGAGGCTGGGAGAGAAGCCTTGCAGTATCTATAGGTCCCTTCGAGAAATCTTGAGTATGAGGAAGGTAGGTGAGAAGCGGGGTGACATAACCTCACAATTACCTAGGGCACCTTGTCTCAGACTCCCATCTCCAAAACCACCCTAGTTCTATATTCTCCCTAGACCCCACCTGCCCAATCTCACCAGTGCCTTGGGTGCTCTCAGACATACCCGGAGGTCACCGTTGGTGAGGTGTGAGCCAGGAAAAGCAGCATACAATGGCTCCTTCCTATAGATCTTGATGATACTTCGGTCTTGGATATCCCTGTCAGGTAGAGAGAGGGACAGAGGGTCACCATATGGCCCCCAGCTGTGCACAATGGGGTGGGGGGCTAGGGGAGAGAGGCAGTGGCTACTTCAGGGAGACGAGATGGCCCTGATACCCAACCTTTCTCCCTTTCCTAACTCCTATACTCAGTGTTCAGTGTCTCCTGGTACCTTGGGATGCCTGTCACCAGCAAGCAAGTATGCAAAGGGATGAGGGCAGAGACATGCACACAGACACACACACACACACACACACACACAGAGAGAGAGAGAGAGAGAGAGAGAGAGAGAGAGAGAGAGAGAGAGAGAGAGAGAGACTCCACCTATCCACTTTCACAGCCTAGGTCAGTGGAAACCCACAGGACTGGAAGTTTAGCAGAGAGGGCGGGGCTCTAGAGTTTGCAGGAGAAGGCAAAGGGTGGAGGAGAGAGGGTGCAGATTGATCTAGGGAAGGGCCACCAAGGGTCCTGAGCTCTTCAGAGGAGTGTGGGGAAGTCCACCCACCCCCCTGGGGCCACGCCCACCGGACGTCTTCCAGCTCGTAGAAGACGTTGCGAGCCTCGTCCTTGATGAGGATGGCGGTGTTGGGCGACTTAAGCATGCCCATGGTGAGCTTCTGCGGGAACATGTGCGCGATGAGTGCGTGCAGCGTGTCCAGGCTGCTGACCTCATGCGTGATGTGTACACGTCGCGTCTCCTCCCCGAACTGCAGGAACAGGACCCCTGCGAAGGAGATGCGGCCATCACGGTCACTGCCTCTGTCAGCGCGCCTCGCGCCAGGAGAGTGCGGGGAGCCCTCAGGAGAGGCATCGGTCCCACAATGGCAAGGTCTGAGGCCAGAGGCCGCCCCCGAGTGCAAGTGCACCCACGCGCTCCTCATGCCTCTGGTTCGCGACCCGCCTCTCCGAGCACCCACCAGACCCCAGGCAACTGGAGTCTAGACGCAGAAATGGGGTTAGGGGCAGAAGCTGGTGGAACAGAAACTGCAGGGAAGTCGGGGAAGTTGGAGGGGCTGGCGAGAACACCGGGAGAAAGAAATGAAAAGAGTCTAGAGAAAGAGGCGGGCGAGAGCGTTAAGGGCCAGCAGGGGATGCTAGGGTATAGCTAAGGAGAAAGAGCGCTGAGGACAGCGAGGACAGGGAGATGACAGCCTCTAGAGGAGGGAGTGGCAGGAGATGGAGAAGCGAAGGGCGGGAGAAGCCGGAGGGAGGAGCTGTGGCAGGGCCGGAAGACGAGCAGGCTGGGCAGTACCTGGTGAGCGCAGCTTGGTCTGGCTGGCAGAGCGGGAGAGAGGCAAGCTCTGTCGGAAGCGGTTCATCCTGCTGAAGCCCAGGGGCAGCTCGGCCTCGGACATTGTCTCCAGCGACTCAGCCGAGGCGTAGGACAGCTTGGCTGCCTGGTCTGCCAGCCCGGGCTGGGATCCCTGAGTATGGCGCGAGCTGCGGGTCTGCAGGGGCAGGGCAGGGCGAGAGGCACCAAGCATGAGCCCCCACCCCCATACCATGCTCTGCCGCTGCCTCCATCTGGGCCCCGGAGCTCCGGCCAGACAGCAACACACACACGCGTACACACACACACACACACACACACACACACACACTCAGAGGGGAGTCTGTCTCCTGGGTTCCAGATTCCTCGTTGGGTAGTTGCTGAAAAGATTCCCTGACTCTAAAGACCTTGGATTCCCTGAGACAACCAGCAGGTAAGCAGCGAGCCAAGGACTCAGGCACCCTGGGCAGCCATACAAGAAACCATCTGAGTTGGACCCATGGGCACGCCTGCTATTTTAAGCTTCCAACGAACAACAACAACACAAATTTGTCACCGAGGTGAGCAGCAGAATTGTTGAGCAAATTGGAGCATTAGTTCCAGGCATTAATTAAGCGGCGGGTGTGCGAGCGGTGGATTTATCCTTCATGGAGTTCAAGGGGCTCAGGGGGAGCCGGGAGAAATCAGAGAATGTGGGACCCCAGGCTTTTGGCACTGGAAGGGGTTCACGTCCAGAGGCCTTGACTTTGAGGACTTAAGTAACTGGCAGAGTCTCCCGAACCCTCGAGTCAACTGTACCATGACTTAAACTACACACTCACGTACGGGCAAAGCCCGTGATACACACACATATACTGTGCCAGGCTCCACCCCTACCTGCGATGCACTTGCTGGCACAGCCTGGCTGGTCTTCCCTAGCCTTGAGTAAGACAGTCCCTTTCCTAAAGCTACAGCTGAGAGGGAGCTACAGCTAGATGAAGGATGCTACAGACAGCTCAGTAAATCCCTAGGTTCGATTCCCAGTACCCCCCAAATGAAGACCTGGAGTGGTAGTTCACTAGGAAGGGTGTCACGAGGCCTCACTACTGTTTCTCGGGAAAGTGGCATCTCTTATTTCAATTGTCCTTCTACATTATACTTTGACTCTCACCCAGATCCACAGCCTCCACCATTCTGCCCCAGACCCTACACCAAACCTGGCTACTAGACAGTCGTTCCATGGTTTGCAATGCTATTAGTAATTTTTTAAAAAGACTTATTTATTTTTATGTATTTAAGTACACTGTAGCTGTCTTCAGACACACCAGAAGAGGGCATCAGATCCCATTACAGATGGTTGTGAGTCACCATGTGGTTGCTGGGAATTGAACTCAGGACCTCTGGAAGAGCAGCCAGTGCTCTTAACCTCTGAGCCATCTCTCCAGCCCTGTTATTATTTATTTTAAAGATTTATTTACTTAAGGTACGTGAGTACACTGATGCTCTCTTCAGACGCACCAGAAGAGGGCATTGGATCCCATTACAGATGGTTGTGAGCCACCATGTGGTTGCTGGGAATTGAACTCAGGACCTCTGGAAGAGCAGTCAGTGCTCTTAACCACTGAGGCATCTCTCCAGCCCCTGTTGTTATTTTTTTGAGACAGAATTTCATGATGTCACCTTGGCTGTCCTGGAAATGGCTGAGTAGACTAGGCTGGCCTTGAACTCAGAGAGATCCACCTGCCTCTGCCTTCTGAGTGTTAGGACTTAAGGTATGTTCCACCACGTTTGGATCTCATTTAAGTTATTTACAGGAGTAAGAAAATGAGTTGAGTCAATATGAAAAAATAAAACATGCTGTCCAAATGTACTTAAATGATTATGTTCAAAGGCAGGTATGTTGGTATATGCCTATAATCCCAGCACAGAAAAAGCAGAGGCAGGAGGATAGCCAATGGGTTTGAGGTTATCCTAGACTTACACTGGGCTACAATGTGAGACCTAGTTTGAAAACAAACAAAAATAAACTTATTTTTAATACTTAAATCACTTAGGACCATTGAAATCAACGATCTCAGGTCTGAGAGAGCTTTCTTTATTCATTTTATTCCTTTATGAAATTGAAATTTGAACAATTGGGATATATTACTTATACAATTAAAAGGACAATAACAAGGGCATCTCTCTTATTTATTTTGTATTTTTGAAACAGGGTCTTACTATGTACCCATGGATGGCCTACTGAGTACTTGCTATATAGCCTAGGATGGCCTCCCACTTGTGTCCATCCCCCTGTTCCTGCCTCTGAGTGTGAGATTATATATAGGCAAGCAACCCCCCAACCTAACAAACATACCTTAGTTCCTTCTTCCCTCCAAATCCTGATTATCCCCTAATTAATCTCCATCTTCCTAGTAAGTCAATTTAATGTTCCAATACAATTAGCATGCTCAGAAAGGGAGAGGATCTTCCAATAGTCAGTGTGCCCAGATGTCTTCAAACTAGCCTGAAAAGCTTGGGAAGGGGCATGAAAAACCAGATTTGGGCAATCACCAAGGAGCTTCGGGTCTGTGCGGGAGATCTCATATCCAGACTTCAGAGCTTAGGTGTCAACTCTAGGCTCACCAGCAGTGACAGGGATCCTCCCACCTTCACCCCAGAGAAGCCTATGCAATAGAGGGGAGTCTGGACCAGACTGGTGGGCATGGAGTTGCCAGGCAACTGAAAGGTCAGTGGTTGCCAGGCTGGGGTCGATGAGGGACTGCAGAAGGAAGCAGCTGGTGAGATGAGGAACAGGGGTGGCACTGGGGGGAGGGGAGATTGGGGAGGAGGTGGGGAAGGGGGTTGGAAGGTGGGGGTGAGGGAGGGGGAGATGTGGGGGAGGTGGGAAGGGAAGGTGTGGGAAGGTGTGAAAAGGTGTGGAGGGGCCGGGCGGTGGTGGCGCACGCCTTTAATCCCAGCACTTGGGAGGCAGAGGCAGGTGGATTTCTGAGTTCGAGGCCAGCCTGGTCTACAGAGTGAGTTCCAGGACAGCCAAGACTACACAGAGAAACCCTGTCTCGAAAAACCAAAAAAAAAAAAAAAAAAAAAAAGAAAAGGTGTGGAGGGAGGGGGAGAGAGGAGGGAAATGTGGGAGGAGGTGGGGAGGAAGTGTTGGGGGCATGGGGAGAGATATGGGAGGGTGTGGGGGAAGGTGGGGCATTGGGAGATGGGGAAGTGAAAGGGAGTGTGGGGAGGTGTGGGGGGGTATAGGGGAGGTGTAGGGAGGTGTGGGGCGAGATGTGGGGAGATTGGGGAGCAGTGGAGACAGGTATGGGAGGATGTAGGGGGAGGTAGGAGGTGAGGGGAGGTGTGGGGGAGAGATGTGGGGGGAGGTAGGTAGGATGTGTAGGGGCATGGGAGAGGTGTGGGAGGGTGTAGGGGGGAGGTATGGGGGTAGGGAGAGATGTGGGAAGTGGGGTGCAGTGGGGGGGAGGTGTGGGAAGAGGTATGGGGGAGGTGCAGAGAGGTGGGGGAGGTGTAGGGGAAGGTATGGGGAGCAGTGGGGAGAAGTGTAGGAGGGTGAGCGGGGAGGTGGGGCCGTGTGGAGATATGGTGGGGGGGTGGAGATGTGGGAGAAGGTGGGGGTAGTGAAGGGAGGTATGGAAAGGTATGGGCGAGGTTTAGGGGGTGAGGGGAGGTGTGGGGGGAGTCATGAGGGGTGTGGGGGGAGCAGAGGGCACTGATGAGCTGTCTAGAAGAGGAGCGCGTGAAAAACATGATGATGGACAGGTCCTGGGGATGGCTGGCCACAAAAACAGGAACTAGGAGAAAAATAACCACGCCCCTTCCTATACCTGTCCCTGCCTCCTCCCTAGCCCCACGGGCATCTTTCCATTCTTTCTACCTTTATAGAAAACCCTAAGGAGATGGAAAGTCTATTAACATTTCTCTCTGCTCCCAGGCCCCACCAAAGCAGAGAAAAAGAAGACATCTACTTCTGACATGACAACATGACTGCCGGGCACCAAGTTCACACTTGAGAACCGAACCACAAAAAAATCACAAAGTAAACCTCACAGTGTTTTAGATAAGTTCACGATTTTGTGTTGGCCCACACTAACAGCAGCATGTGGCCTGCTGGTGTTAGACATGCTGGCTAAGGGAGCCGGCAAGAGAAGGGGACAGGAGCTCAAACAGAACTTGAATACAGGAAGGGGCTGCCATGAGAGGCAGTTGCTGGACCTGTTCCACCAAGGAGCTAATGAGACCTGGCCTCAGGCCAGGCACAGGGAGCTCGGGCGAGGACAGTCAAAGCCAAGATCTGAGCTCCCAACAGCTGTCTACAGACGGGCAGAAGTACCTGGGAGCTTCCACAGACTCTTTCCAGGATCGACAGACCCTTAATAGGAACCTCTGTGGGTGAAACCTGGGGCTCAAGACTTCTTATGAAACCCTAAAGCGATTCTAGCATGCAGAGGTTAGAATCAGATCAGTGCCTGTGACTGAGGAAGTCAGCTACCCGGGGAGGGAGGCTCGCTAACAGAGCTTACCACTCCAACAGGCTTCACTCTCCTCTCTTCCATCTTGCGACAACCTTGAGAAAGCCCTGATGGCACAAGCCTGTTATCCAGCAATTTGGGAAACTGAGGCAGAAGGATCACAAATTCAAGGCCTGACTGAGCTTCAGAGGTAATTCAAGATCAACCTGGACAATTTAGTGAGATCCCGTCTCAAAATAAAAGGTAAAAAGGGGGGTAGGGTGCTGGGTGTGGTGGTACACACCGTTAATCCTAGCAGAGGCAGGTGGCTCTTTGTGAGTTGGAGGCCAGCCTGGCCTACGTAGTCTGTTACAGGCTCCAAACTAAACAAGAACAAGCAAACAAAAACAATACCCTCCAAGAGTTGGCAGGGATGACACTTGGTGATAGAACCAAGGTCCTAGGTTCAATCCCCACTCTGGCCTCTATGATAAAGATACTGTTCCCTTTTCAAAGGAGAGAACAAGGCCCTATTGGAGTATAAATTACTGCTGGGATCTTAAAGCTAATTAGGAGCGGGTTAGAATTCACCACCAGGCTATCAGACCCTCAAGTCCACACACTCTCCTCTCTCCTGGCACTTCCAGAGAAGTGAGGTGGCAGGCAGATACAGGAGCCCATGATTCAAAGGTTTCCTTTGGGAAAAATGATTGCTTGCACACAGGACACTTGGCAAGTCTGGGTGATAGCCTACTACCCTTTCATAATGTCGGAGGCTCCAGGAACCACAGACCCCAGACAATAAGCCACAATAGAACTTGTCTCACCCAGCTCTGGGTGTGTGGGCCAAGGAAGATAGAGTGCCTGAGAGTGCTCCCCTGAGGGTGCTCCCCCAGGGACACCATGGTAGCCTGGGAGTGGGAAGATACCACTCCAGGTCTCAATAATACAAACTGCCCAGGGGAAGTAGGAAGGCACCCACTCCCCAGGCCTGGCCCCCAAGGTGAACACATTTAAGGTTACAGAGTGTTGCCTGGTCCTGACCATGGTATGGGAACAAGGAAGGTAGCCCTGAGGCCTTCCTGGAGAGGCAATGTGAGTTCAGGGTCCAGGGACCACAAGGAACTTGTGACTTCAGGTCCCTGCCTCTGTCAGCAGACTCTAGGCTGAGAAATGTCAGGAACCTTTCTCATTCTAAAACACCCCCAGTAGGCTGGGAGTGCTGGGGACCTGAGTATCTATCTCTAGGCCAAGCCTTTGCTTGGTGAAGTGGTAAGATTTCCACTCTAGATCCACAAGCCCCTGGCAAACAAACCCACTCTCTCCCCATCCCCCAAGCAGCAGCCATAACCGGCAGCCCCAGGCCCACCGCCCGCAGAGGAGGGGCCCGTGCAATCGCACACCCCAGTGAGAAGCATGTGCAAGGCAGAGGCGGGGGTGGGGGAGGGCAAGACATGCAGTTGTCACAGAGGCAAAAGCATCTCGCACTGACCTTGAAACTCCAGTAGTTTGGTTGCTGATGGAAATAAGAGAAGAGATGGTTATAAGGGGCTGCCAGGGAAGAGGGACAGGGACCGGTCAGAGACGCTTGGGACTCAACCCTGGGACATAGGCCTCCACCCTCTGGGAAACGAACAGAACAGCAGGCAATGCCTGTGCCTCTCAATTCTCCCCTGAGGCTGGAACCTTCTGGGTCACCAAGGATGGGCAGGTTCCAGATCTGCTGGTGGGAGAGCAGGATAGAACGCTCCAGATGATTTAAGTGTCTTTCTAGCTATAGTAATTAACCTCAGAGAGAGCTACAGGTGAGAAAAAAGTAGAGATGACCGCGAGTCGAAAGGTTTGACGGGGGGGGGGGGGGGGGGCGGTGATAAATCTGAGCGGCAGGACCCGAGAGACAGTACCCCTTGTGGGAGACCAGGGTAAAATGTCCCAGAAAAGATGGTGTTCCAGCTCAGTTGGGAAAGGAAAGAGCTGGAGACTGGGAAGAAAGGTGTGCTGAGCAAACCAGATAGCTCAAGTAGGTACCCTGGAGCAGGGGGGGTGGGGGAGGAGGGGCGGCTGGGAAGAAGCAGAAGGGAGTGAAGGGGTCAAAGGTTGTCGCTAGATGCTAGACAGCCTCTGATGGGAGATAGAGCAAAGTACAGAAAACAACACCAGGATGAAATGTCATGATATGAATAGGGACCCCAGTAGGACCTAGGACAGGGAGTAGATGGTGGCTGGGATCGAGGCCAGTGTAGGCAGGCCTGTGTGCCAGGATGTGCAAGGATTGTGGAGAAAAGTGGATCAACGCCAGTGACCTCCAGCACTTGTCACTGGATGGGGAGCTTGGGCAGCACTTGGAGCTACAGAGGTGGCAGAGAAGAGTTTTAGGGGGGCCTGAGGCTTCTCTTAGCTCTCAGTGACCCAGGGTCACCCTGCCCTCCCTAGAGACCAGAAGGCCCTTCCAGATGGCCGGCAACAAGGGAAGGACAGCCCCGAGGGCGGGCTGGTTCTTGGCAGAGCTGAGGGTACCCTGCTGACCGGTGCCAGCCTCAGCAGGAGAACAGAGGCAGCAGATGGCCTGGCCCCAGGGTGCCTGGCACGGGCAGACAAGATTCCCCTGGCCTTAGAGCCACTGACAGAGGAGAGGGACCTTGAGGGTTCCTGCTGGGAGGACACATGCTGCTGTGCCCTGTGCTCCTGGGATGCCTTAGGGGCAGGGAGGAGCTTGGGAGGAGGTGAGGATGGCGACTGCTGGGTGGATTTTATACTGACAACTCTTTGGGGTGGGGACGGTGATGACCGTCTGGGTCTGCAGTAGAGTAGTGTCAGGGGATGCCTCCGGGTATCACAGGAAGGGACAATGTGGCTTAAAGACTCGAGCCACAGCATCTGTGACCTTGGATAGAAAAGGAAGCATAGAAAGTAAAGAGACAGCAGAGCCAGGCTGGGGACTCGGAAAGGTTTACGTTGAAAGTGATGTCCGCAGACCGGGAGTGATGGACGGCTCTGCAGAGAAAGCCGCCTGCTCCCCACGCACCCCACGGTGGGCACGGGAGCCCTCCACAGCTCCCTACAACATGCACGTGGTTCCTGCAGTGAGCTGGCAGATGCAGACACATCCTTGGGCAGACAAGGAGGTCACAAACACGTCCAGAACAACAAACACACCCACCCAGGAGCTCAGCACGAAGGGAAGCCATGAGAAATGGCCTCGGAAACACACAGCAACTTGGAGACGTCCACTCGGAGACCACCCTATTCAGACCTACGTGTACCTCCGAGGACCCTAGATAGAGCCATACCCAGTCAAAAGCATAGGAGGTGGCCAGACCAGTCACACCCACCCTCAGCACATCACAGGGCCATAGAGGCACGGACACCCATTCACACACACACACATACACAAACTCTAGCTACAGAAATATACACAAAATAAGATACAAGGACCAGCAAGACTGCTCAGTGGGTAAAGGTGCTAGCTGCCAAGCCTGATGATCTGAGTTCGATCCCTGGATCCCACATGGTGGAATGAAAGAACCAACTCCCCCACACTGCCCCACACTGCCCCACACACGCACCATGGCAAGCACAGACCCTCCCCCATACACACGTCTACTTAATGTTAATTTTTTTCATTAAAGTAATATATTAAATACACACAGATTCAAAGGAAATGTCCTTTCTCTGTTCCCCTCTACTAGCTGGGTCAGGACATTTGTATCACCTCTGGCCAGTATGCAATGGCTACGATGGTCCTATCATCGTGTGCCTGGGAGTTGATTTCCTGGATCAAGAAAAAGATAAAGGTTGTCCCCTCCCTAATCCTGCCATCAGTCTCAGCACAAGGGACTCAGGATATCTGGGACAGATGACGGGGACTCAACTGGTGTTCCTAGAAGATGGGCAGGCAAGATGTGGCTCTGGCTACACAGACTGTGTGTGCCTCACTGTGGGTTCCAAGCCTGTACACACCCACTGGTCAGTACCTGCAAGGCTTGGGTCACAAACAGGCCCACGGGAGAGAACAGGGTGGCATCCATGTCAGGGAAGGGCCATCCTAGCTCTGAGAAGGGTACAGATGGAAGAAAAGTCATGTTTATGTTTGGGGGACTTAGATGGACAAATGACACTGTCATCCAACCGTAGGACTTTGCAGTTCTGAGTGCCAGGGCTTCCTCAAGTGAGGCCCCGCCTCCTTCCTTGGTCCTCTCTTCAAATCCTTTCAGCTGGCCTCAACAGGAACCAGGTACACGGTCTCCAAGCAACTCACTGTCCTTGGAGGGGAAAATTGCATCGGGGAGAAGCCCCCAGGGAGATGGGCCATCATCCACCATTTCAGGTGTGAACCCAAGGGACCCACCCAGCTGATAGGGAACAGAGGCTCCTCCAATGTGCAAGAGGGACACCTCTGGTCCCCTCCCTCCCCTTACCCCCTTCCTGGTTGCAGGTTCTTCAGCCTGTGCCCTGCACATACCTGCTATGTAGCAGTGTCCTCAACAAATCTATGGTAATGAATAAACGCTGACCAGGCAAGACCAGCAGGGAGAAGGTAGCGCTAGGCCTGGCCCCACTCCCTCCATTTCCAGGCCCTGCTGTTCTGAGCCTTTTTCCTGAGACTGTCACATGTCGTCTAACCCTGAAAGAATGACAGGGAGCTTAATGTGGTGGCGCACGCCTTTAATCCCAGCACTTGGGAGGCAGAGGCAGGTGGATCTCTGTGAGTTCAAGGCAGGACAGCCAGAGCTACATAATAGAGAGACCCTGACTCAAAAATAAATAAATAATAAATAAATAAGGCAGGGACAGGAGAGATCTGGGTCTCTCTGCTCTTCACCCAACAAAACCTCAGCAAAGCAGAGAGAGCTTTCCCAGGCCTGAGGGAGTACAAAAGAAAAGGGCTGAACAGGAGAGGCTGGCAGAGCCCTCTGCGTATAAGGCAGGCTTGCAGGAGCTGGGGCAAAATGAGAACCAGTCATCTCTCAGGACCAAGCTTTCAGCCATGGGGGAGAAGACTTCCTCCCCCCCCCCAGAGCCGAGGAAGTAAGCTAACCAGCACCCTACACACACACACACACACACACACACACACACACACACACACACACGCGCGCGCGCGCGCGCGCGCGCGCACACACACACACACACACACTGGAGGACACACACACACATACACACACACTCACACACACGCTGGAGGAAACAGCTTTTTCCCTCCCAGCTGAGGAGTTAACCCCTATCACTCCTTTCCAGTACTTAGTCTTGAGGTTGTCTCTCCGCCTAGAACTGGCCCTCCTCCACCTACTCCAGCTTTTGAGAGGCAGGACGGATCCCCATCCGGACCTAACCACAACCCTTCCCCTGGGCAGAGGTCCCGGGGTAGGCTCGGTGTCCCCATGACCCCTTCTTGACCTCGGGCCCCGAGGGAGCGTCCTCCAGGGAGGAAGGCAGCCCACGAGTGGCACCCCCTTCCTTCGTCCCTAGACTGGCGCACACACCCACTTCCCGACTCGCGTGAACCCGAGTCTAGGTAAACGCCCGCTCCCAGCCTAGGGCTACGCCACGCGCCCTGTGGCCACCAGCCTGCTACCGCCACGCCGCGCACGGCCCTCCCCGAGGGGTTTGCAGCGACACCCGCAGCTCCGAGCCCTGCGGAGGCTGGGTGTGCGGGGAGGGGGTGCACTGCAGGAGCCGCGCGGCGCCTGGGGCCCGGGGCGCACCCCGGGAAGGTCATGACTTTCTGAGGTTGGGGGAGGGGGCGCCTGCCGCATTTGGGGGTGGGGGCCGACACACGTGGAAGGCACCTGCTGCGGTGAGGAAAGGGAGGGGGCGTTTCTCCGCGATCGGGAACCCGCTGCGGTCACGCGCCCCGCACCCCTAGACTATTCCTCCGAGTCGCGGATCGGGACCCGATCTCCAGGTCCCCGCCTCCCGCGGAACCCCACAACCACTCGTCCTTACCTGCGGCCACAGGTGCACGCTCCAGGCCGGGTCCCGCGTCGGGCGGGGGAGGGAGCACGGCCCGCTACTCCCACCCGCGCGGGCTCTCCCCTCCCCCGGCCGCCTCCGCAGCCGCCGCCGGTGCCCTTTGCTGCAGTGCGAGAGCCGCCGCCGCCGCCGAGCCGGCCCGGGCCCTGGTCGCCCCGGTAACCGCGACTCCACCTGGCGCGGCGCGTTGCGCCGCCGTGCGCATCCCCTCTCGGCCCCCTCCCGCGGCGCGGCCCCGCCGGCGCAGCCCCGCCGAAGAGCAGAGGAGGCTGGTGGCTGCGTCGCCGCGGTCACCCGATACGCCGGCCCGCCGCCCGGGACTCGGGTTGCAGCAGGAGGGAGGGAGGTTAGACAGCCTAGTGGAAGCGCGGTGGGGGGAGGGGGCTGCGGCTTGGTCTAACCTCTGGTCCCTTCCCAGGATCCTCCTCACTGCCCGCATCCCCAAAGGTCTTAGTTACCCCCACCTTCCCGCCCTTACCTCCTCTCAGCAGCGCCCCTTTGCCCCTTTAATCCTTCCAAGACTTAATCCCCGACAGAGTCTGGGAGGCCTAGGATGCTTAAATTTCCTTGTTGGCCTCTGATCATGCCTTGCTGTGTGATTCTGGTCCTTTGCCGCCTGTCTCTGTGCCTTGGCTTTACAAAAATGAACCTCAGAGGAATATAAGCTGTATCAAGAGATGACAAGTCAGCCCCAGTGGCCTAATGGATAAGGCACTGGCCTCCTAAGCCAGGGACTGTGGGTTCCAGTCCCACCTGGAGTAGTAGTTCCTGTAGCACATGTGCTAACAGGTAGGTTCTCTATCCAAAAAAAAAAAAAAAAAAGAAAGACAAGATCCTGAAAGCTCTGGGGCAAAGGTCCCCTGCAGACCCATCTTTCTCCATCAGAGTACCATTCCAGACAGACCATCACAGCTCCATCACAGGACACAAGTCCAGCCTCATGTCTGCCTCTGAGGCTCCAAAGCCTCAACTCCTGCCCCCAACACTCCATCTAAGGGACCTGAGGCACCAGGGACTTGCCTGTCCATCCTGTGCCTGTCTTCAGTCCATCACTATGATTGTCCCAACCCTACTGTCAGCCAGTCACAAGAACAGACAGTCCCTGTCCCTGTTCCCCAAGTTCAGCCCAGAGAGGAAGCGTCTGTGCCCTGAGAATGAGACCCAGCGTCAAGCGGTACCTAGACAGGTTCCTCTCAGCCCAGGCCCCGGCTCTGGAGGTTCACACATCCTAGCTGGTCACAATGTCGTTTTATTACCCCTGGGAAAGTCCAGCCTTGTCACACTCGAGTGCGTGAAGAACTGGACCTCTTCCACTCAGAAGAACTGGCAACCACTGCCCTTCTCCTACCTACTATGGTGGCCATCAAGTCCAAAACTCCCTGGCTCCAGGTAGAGCTGGTATTACTGGTGCTCCCATGCTTGCTATTTCTCCCCTGGCGGGGTGCAGGCCTGAGCTGGAGCACACGCTGAGACATACCCTCTATCAGGGAAAGTGAGGCTCCGGGAGGGCCGGGGGAGCGGGATCAGAAGCAATGGCTAGATGCCCTAGTTCTTTTCAAAAATTGCAAGAAGGGAGAAAGACACCACACAGAACTTTCTGGTGGTCAGATGGGGGAAGGCAGGCTCCACTCAGAACCAAGACTGGGGCATAAGACGAGAACAAGACCTGGGAGCCCAAGGAACAAGATTAGGTCCTCTTGTTTCAAAGAGAGAAATAGCTATTTATTTGTTGGTTGGTTGGTTTGGAATCCTTCAAAAAGGTTCCAGCTAGATTCGGGAAGGCAATCGTAAGGTCTCAGTCAGGGAGATGTGAATACAGGGTGTGGGGTTTTCTTGAAAGTGGAGGGTTTGCACATAAAATAGAAGGGGTGGAAAATAAAAATTCTCAATAACCCCCCCTTACAAAAAAAGGGCCTCCCCAAAGTCAAGCTCCACCGTGGATTTAGGGGGGATGGGTGGCTCACCTGGGCAGGCTGGCCAGCCCCTGAGGGGGTGGAGTCGCCGTGGAGGTGGGAGCAGAGGGAGCTGAGGAGGCACACAGGGTCCACGGTCCAGCCGCCGACCTGTGTGTGTGAAGCAAGGGACACCCCATTAGGGGAAGCGGGCAGGAGCCGCTGGGGATGGAACCGGACAGGGATAGATGTTCCCGGGGCAAGCTCTGGCACAAGGAAGGGAGCCAGAGTCATGGTGGGGCCTCCACAGTTGCTGGAACTCTTAACTAGGGCCCCAAGTTTTTCTGCACGTCAGACAGCACAGGGCTTTCCCCACCGGAGAGAATCCTGATTTCCGGTTCCCAGCCACCTCCTCTCCTTCCTAAACGGGACACCTCAGACCTAACAGTGATGGGATCACTGACAGGAGTGACCTCACTCCTGCAGTCTCTGCCATCTCTGTAACACTGACTTCCTGCTCCTACCCGAGGCCACCAGACTCAACTCCTCCAATGGTGTTCCCTCCTGCCCCTGGCCTCTGGTCCCAGAGTCCTCTCTGCCAACCAACCATTCCTGCTCCAAACGTCCTCCAGCTTCACACCACGCTGCACCATGCTTGGGTACTCTGCCCGACTGAGAGGGCCCTGGGTCCTACCACAGAGACTCTTAAGGAGCTCTGGGGACAAGACAGAGGAAAGGGACGAACCCAAGCATGCCTGAGCTTCCACTCAGTCCAGAAGCATTCGCAAACTACTTACTGGGTGTTCACCAGCCTCCTCCTTCCTGCATAAGTGCTCCATGCCAGGCCTGCTGACCTTTGGAGCTGCCACCTGGCTACTCTCATCTTTTTTTTTTCTGCTAAACCTCCCAGACATCTGTGTAACCAGGGCGTCCAGCTCCTCACTGTACCTAGTCTCCAAACCACTGGAACTTCTAACCTCTGCCCAGACAATACCTAGGTGTCTGCAGTCTAGGCACCGACTGCCCCACGGCTCCTCTCTGACCATCGTATTCCGCTTTGATGGCCTTTTTACAGTCCACTCTCACTTCTGCCCCTAATTGGACTGCTCCCAGGCCTCCTGAAGCCACGGTCCCCCTGGAGTCCAGAAACATATATAAGGTATCCATTTGGCATCCTGGAATGGTCCTTCCCAGCTTCTCACCCCACCCCCACGACTCTCACCCACTTCTGTGTCTTTCCCAGGGACTGACATCTCCCTGTCAGTCAAGAGTTTCTTTTTAGTTCTTGAGCAGGTCTCATGTAGCCCAGGTTGGTAGCTGAGGATGGCCTTGAACTTCTGATTATCTTGCCCCTCTCCACACACCCCCGCCTCCCCAAGTAATGGGATTGCAGGCATGCACCACTACGCCAGTTTGTGCCGTGCTGGGAATCAAACCCACAACCTCTGGCATACCAGGCCAACACCTGTACCCAATGAGCTTCACCCCCAGCCTTTAGCTATGCCTTCCCCGCCCGCCCCCCCTTATAGATCCAAACAACCGACAGCCCTGCTCAGACTCCCCTCCAACCCCTTTCCCTCCTCTCCTCCTTCCCCTACCCTAACTCGCTCTCCTCCCAGCTTCGATGTACTGTTTATAATAAATACAACCCTCACGGTCTCTACTGGCTTACCCCACTTTATCAGTCTGGCTCCTCCTGTTCCACTGCAAACCTTTCCCCTACCCCCAGTCTCTGTTCCAGCCACAGGGACTTTTGTGTCATGCCCCAAGTCCACTCAAGCCCATGTTGCTTGGCCAGTACCTGCATATACAGCATTTTCTTCCTCAGTTCAAACCCTTTCACCCTGCTAGTCCTCATATAGGGACCACTTCCTCCAGGCAGCCTTCCCTAGGGCCCACCTCCTCCAGGAAGCCTTCCTATCAGGCCTGTGCAACTGTATTTCTGATGCTAAACCCCCTCCCAACAGACCAGGACGCTCACACAATGTTTAATTCCCTACCCCCAGCCCCAGCTAAGGAGGTCAGGGCTCTACCTGAGTCTAGAACCCCTTCTGAGCCTCACCAACCTGGACCCTGTTCCCAGAGGGACTCTGGAGCTGTGAAAATGCAAAAGCCAGACAGACCTAGAGAGGATGTCTGGGGCAAGCAGGGTCCCAGAAACATGGCAGGGTGTCCTTGATCTCTGCAATGAGGGGGAAATGTCCCTCCCCTGACCCCTAGCCACGCTGAATGTGGCACCTGGAAAAGGAGCTGTGACCCAACACTCCTCAGTGTGACTGAAGGAATGCTAATGGGTAGACATTGTCCACCGTCTCCCAGAAGGGACAAGGCCCATGATTCCAGAGCTGGGGACATCAGCCACAGTGGCCCTCTTGCCAATGCAGAGTTAAACACAGAATTCTAGTCCTGAGAAAAAGCTGGTGTGTGGGTGGTGAGGGGCATTAAGGAACCCAGCCTAGGGGAGGCTGAGGAGGGAAGTACCCTACCCCATGTAGGTCCTGGGCCAAAGGCAGAGGCCCAGCCCCTCCCCTCCCTAAGAGAGTCAAGGAACACAGAAAGTTCCAGATGAGTCACACGGTAACACAGCCAGTCTGTGTTACTGAAGGAGGTGGTGGCTCCAGTTCTAGGCTTTATTCACGCTAGGACTGGGGACAGGTTAGATGCAGCCTTCCAAACCTCCCACGTCTGGTCTGAGAGAGGTGCCACAACCAAGCATTTCAGCTCTGCCACTGGGTCCTCGGTGCCCGAAGCTTCCCTCCCATGCCTTCTTCCCAATCATTCCTTTGGCCTCTGAGGCACACCTTCCAGCCCTACTTCCCACATTCTGTCCAAACCCACGCCCCAAGGTGACAAACAGACCGCAGAGACCTGGAGACTGAGCCCCACTCCTTTCTCCTCCAGGCTCCAGAGAAGACCACTCCCCAACTCCGGGCGCCCAGGTCTGCCCCAGATCCGGACTCCTACAGACCCGGGCCCTGATCACACTCACCTGCTCTCGCATCCTGTCCTGCTGACCTCGCAGAGCCAGGGCATGCTGAGGGTACTTGCTCTTCAGGTGGTCCATGAACGCATCTCGTTTGCGGTCAGCATCGGCCTTCTGGAGCCCGCTGAGGGCCTCCAGGCTCTGGGCAGCAATCACGGTGTGCCGGCGCTCCGAGGTGTGCACCAGCCCCACGTTGGAGAATCGCCGGCCCCCGCTGCCCCCTCCGCCCCCACCCCCCAGGGTCCGGTACTCCCGAGGGTACTCGGCATCGTCGGCAGACAGCATGGGGGGGCTGCTCCGCTCCGGATCTGCGAGAGGGGAGAGGGTCTGGGGTCACCAAGGCGCCATGCCAAAGAGCTGCCCATCCCCCACAAGGGTCCCTGTGGGGCAGGGCGGGGTCTGATGGGGTAGGGAGGCCTTCGGGAGATGAAAGGGGGGGCAGGAAGGTATATGAGGTGAACTTAAAATCAAGTTGGGGGTGATGAGCAGGTCCTGCCTGAGCTGACTCTTTAGTTTGCTTTGGAGCAGGCAGGGGATGCTGTCAGGACAGGAGAGGTAAGGAATATTGGAGGTGACCAAGTCACCTCTCAAACTATACACTCAGGTCAGCTTCCTAAAGACAGGGAAGGAGCTACACTGTGCTCTAGGACACTCTCTAAGGAGAGGCTGGGGTCTGGAGCATCTTCCCCAGACCAGTGCATTCAGGACCTTATCCTTCAGCTGGGGGGGCTGTCTAGGAGAGGGACCAGGGAATCATGGGTAGGGGCGGGGTGAGGGCAAAGGTCAGTCACAGGGCTTCTTCCCAGGGATGAATGGAGGCCCAGAGTCTGGGGCAGAGAGACACCCTTCCCCCTCCCCAAGAGACAAACAGATGGACAGACAGCAGAGGCTGGGCACAGAGAGGACAGTGAAAGATGGACAGGGAGAAACTTACAGGAGAAAGCTGGCAGACAAAACAGGTGGACTCTTCCCTCCCTCCCCTCCCCTCCCCTCCCCTTCCCCCTCCCCCCATCTTTCAAGATTTCCTCACAACACAAGACCCACAAGTGACTGCACAGGGGACAAAGACAGAACAGAAGTGGGGTGGGGGAGGCCGGGGGCTCAGGTCTCATACAAATCCTTCATCCCCCTCCCAGGCGCCTGCTCCAGCTCTCAGCCTTCCTCTCCCCCGCTGCCCACCCCCCATCCCCCCCCCCCCCGTCTCACCCCTAAGGCAGGCAGGCCATATTTCTGGACATGAGATAGAGTTGCTTGCCCTGCCCCCCAGAGGTCACCCTGTTGAGAGACAGGACTCTCCACACATCCTACCCAAGCCTCCCACTCACAGAATGGCAACCCCTAAGCTTGGCCTAGGTAGGACTGGAGCATCAAGCCCCACAAGCCAGGCTTGTCCCACTGCACAACTCCTGGAAGGACAGACATGCATCTGGGACTCATAAGCCCAGAGAACCCAGCATTTCTTATTAACCCTCCCCCCAAAAAAAACCAACAGCACCTGTAAGAAATTCAGTCGCCGGCTACAAGGCTCTCCCACCATTGCCACAGCTCTCCACACTCCCATCTGGCAAGCGTTATTGTGGTCCCCATTTCAGACTTGGCTGCCAAACTTCAGAAACCCAATGACAAGTCTAAAGCTACAAGTAGCTGAGGCCTGGTGTGATCACCCCAGTATCTGATGGGTTTGCACTGCTATACCCACCTGGGCAAATGATAGTGTGCCCTGGACGGAGTGACCGCTGAGTACGCAACATACCATAGAGGCTTCCTTTGCTCACTGGTCTCCCTACAGCACTCAGGACCCGAGTCACCAGCTGGGACCTTCCAGGTACCCTCTGTCCCTTTCACCACAGTTACCTTTGTGAGTCTCCCCAATGAGGCAGACGCACAGTGATGAATCTGAAGACATTATTTATATCTATATCTACATCTGTGTGTGTGTGTGTGTGTGTGTGTGTGTGTGTGTGTGTAGGATACATAATTTATCAATAGTAAGTATGGGCTGGACCTAGGCCCCCCTCACATAGGTGGTAGGTGTGCATCTTCGTCTTCATGTGAGTTCTCAAACAACTGGAGAGGGGCTGGCCCTGAATCTGTCGCCTGCCTGTGGGTCCTGTTCTCCTAACCGAGCCACCTTGTCTGGCCTCAGTGGGAAAGGATGCACTGTAGTAACTTGATGTGCCAGGGTAGGGTGACATGGGGGGGGGGCTCCCTCTTCTCAGAGGAGAATGGGATGGGGTATGGGGAGGGGCTGTGTGAGGATGGGGGGGGGCTGGCGGCTGCAACCAGAATGTAAAAGTGCACAAATAAATGACTTAGTGAAGAAAAAGATGTATAATTTACTAAACTATTTTGTGTCTTGCTAGATATAGTTCAGGCTGGTTCTGATCCTCCTGCCTCAGTTTCTCAAGGGCTGTGGGTTTACAGGAGTATTTTATATTTTATTGATTACACCTTCATTTTCATAAGGATCAGAACAAATCAGAGGGACGAGGGCAAATGGTTGGCTTTATAGACACTATTCCTCAGAGTGGTAATAAGTCTCCTCTTTTTTGGGGGGCGGGGATGTTGAGACAGGGTTTCTCTGTTTAGTTCTGGCTGTCCTGGAACTCACTCTGTAGACCAGGCTGGCCTCGAACTCTGAAATCCACCTGTCTCTGCCTCCCGACTGCTGGGATTAAAGGCATGTGCCACCACTGCCTGGCAAGTTTCCTCTTAAGTGTGTGTGTATATATATATAGTCAAGTTCAAAGAGAAATTATGTTAACGGAGGCAATGCTGAATTGATACAAACAGTTCCCTCAGAACAAAAGAGACAGGGGCAGGTGGGGGTGGGGTGGGGACAAAGCCTGCTAACTAAGGCTAGGAACACAAGGGCCACCATCCTGACAGTCTGCCCCAAGAGCAACCTGTGGCAGGGCAGGGCAGCCAGGGATGGACGCATGTGTGACACAGTGGAGCGGCAGAGTGCTCTGTAGGTGTGGACTCCCTCCTCCCTCCTCCCCTACAGCACTACAGGGCGGTACCCCACTGAGGATAGGGAGTAGGAGATCTCCATGGCTAAGGGCACCAGGCTCCTCCCTCCTTCCATACCATGTGCACTTTGTCTGACCTTCTTGCTAGACAAAGATCACAGAGATCACATGGACTCCTGCTAGCCTGCTCTGTCCCACGGGACTCTGGACACACATGAACTTCCCTCCTTACCACCCCCCAAAGTTCTCCTCCTTCACCCCTGCACCGCACATCAGCCCTCCCTCCCCATTCCTGGGAGGACATCAACATTTCTGGTATGGGGCAGACAGTGTACTAGCCCACGGTAGGAGATGACCACGGGGAACCCTGGGAACTATCCAGCTCTCCCAGGATGTTGGTGGCAGGAGAGGGGGTGGGGTGGGGGTGGGGTGAGGGCTTCAGTACCACTGCACTTTAGGTTTGTAGTGGCTTAAATCTCTCCTGGTGACAGTTGGAAAGAGACTGATGAACAGGCTTGGGTGTCAAGGAGAACTGGGACAAACACCTTTACTGCCTCCTGGGGGACTGGGAGCGCCCATCAGGTGCCCAGGCACAGGACACTGGGGTTCAGGGGGTACTCTCTGGCAGGGGCAGAGAGGAGGAGGGGCTTGGATCAGAAAGGCTGTAGAAGCAGTTTAAGAGCTTTGGAGAGCCCTAGGTGTTTGCTCAGAAAGAGGGTGAGGTAAACCCAGGCATCCTGATTTCCTGCTTGGGACACGCATATCTCTTGTCTTTTCACAGGACCTGCTGGAGTTGGGAGGACCAACTGTGGGCTGCAGAGGGAATGATCAAAGGAGATTCATTTGTAGTCACTCCCTCACTTTCTGTTTCCATTTCTCTCTCTCTCTCTCTCTCTCTCTCTCTCTCTCTCTCTCTCTCTCTCTCACACACACACACACACACACACACACACACACACAGGGACATACATAATCACTGGTCTCAAATTCTCTACGTAGCCAAGGATAGCCTTGATTCTCTTCACTTGGGTGCTGAGATGACAGGAACGAGCGTCCATGCCTGACATAAACAGTGCTGAGGACCAAGCCCAGGACTTCTTCATGCCTACTAGCCAAGCACACCGCCAGCTAGGTACACCCCAGACCCTTAACCCTTTAGAGCCAGGACACCTGAATTTAGACAGTGGCCAAACCACCCGCACTTGGATAGAATCGGTTCCTTCCCTCCAGGGATCCCAGTTATTCATTCGTTCAGCCAAGCAGGCCCTTCCCTGATGAGTCAGGGGTCTAATCTGTAAAACAAGGGTGTTAACCTCCGAACCCTGCCTCCAAGGAACAGGGGAGAAACAGCCTATGACCCTGCTGGGCACGTTGGTGCCCTGTCTGTCCCCTCAGCCAGCCCCAGCTCTCAGCAGTCCTCAGACTGCCCTGACCTGCTCTGAACTGTGCAGTTTAAGGGACAAGGCCAGGGTGATCGATGGTTCCAGTAGGCTGGCAGCAGGCTCCGGGGCCAGGGACCCAGTCAATGGTGCTCAAGGATTCGGCTGGGTTTACGCTGGGAGGAGCAGGGGGATGGAGAGAAACGTAGAGGCAGGGAACTCGGCAGGTGGGCAAGAAGGGCTGGGATGCGCTGGGGGGGGATCCCCCTTTTGGATATTTTGAGGCACCTTTTCCACATGTAGCAGAGACTAGCCTTAAACCGTGTGGTGTAGCCCAGGTTGGCCTCAGACTCAGAGTACTGGATTCCAGGCAAACCCTGCCACACTGGGCTCTCAAGATTCTTAAAGGGGAAAGTGGAGGTCATAGGACTGATGCCAGGGACTAAGAAAACAAAGCATCGGAAGTGGAGAAGCAGAGGGGGCCTCTGTCACCTCAGCTCTGCCTGGACCTCGGGGGAGGGGAAGGTGGCCCTGCTGGGGTGATGGGAAGCAGTGGGCGCCCCCCAGTGGCTGGCTGTGACAAATGAGCAGGTGCTTCATAGAAACATTGTTACTTGTTCAGCCGCCGCTTCCAAACCCCACCCCCCAGTTTATTTATGGGCCTGATTTATTTTTACCCACCCCTGAATTCTCTTACATGAAATAACTGTAGCTCATTAGAAGAGTTAAGATCCCGACATCTCAGTGACACCATCTTGGAAAGTCCTCACTCTCATGCCCACCTAGTGCCTTTACCCCGGATGTCACCATCTACTCTGTTCCCCGCCTGTCGCTGGGCAGAGTTGGAATATGACATCATCTTCAGAAGAGAATGTGGGAGGGGGACAAAGGAGAGAAAAATGGAGGGGGGCAAAAACAGAGCTGCAGTAACAGGAAAGGACTCTGAGAACCTCTGAGACAGTCAGCTCCTTTTGCATGGACACCAAGGTCTCTGTCTTGGGAGAGGGGGCTGACACATGTGTTCTCCATCCATGGCCTGACAGAAGCGGGGGCCTGAATGTAGCGAGAGCAGAAAGGGGAGGGCTGGATGCTCAGAGGGACAGCTGCTCTTGTCCCCACCAGTCAGGGCAAAGAAGGAAGATGACAGAGATTTCAAGAAAGGAAGAGAGCCTGCTTCAGATTCCACAGAATCCTCCTCATAAGCACACACACACACACACACACACACACACACACACACACACACACACACACGTGCAGGCAACAGAACTCCTGGCGTCCCCTCTATAGCCAGAGCAAGAGGCATCCAAGTCACCTCGGAGCAGCCCTGAGGCACTGCCACAGCCAACACTGCCTGACAGCTTCATCTGGCTGCCACCCACTTCAGTCTGAAAGCATGATGAGCTTGAAGCTAGAGGCCAGAGGAGAAAGGTCAGAGGCCCAGACCTGCTTCTTAAATGCCAAGGTTCTGAGAGCCAGGCCCACCCTTGCTCACCCAGAGGTGGCCCGTGCTGTGGCCTATGGGCGCCCTGCCCCTCACCCGGCTGTCTGTCTGTGGGTCCTTGAGGCAGAAGCCCATCTGTGTCTGTTTTCTAGAACCAGCTTTTCCGCCCCATACCACAGCCACCAGAGTCATTTTCCAGGCAATTGCCTTTCTGTAAACATTCCTGTGTAATATCCCCCTAAACTGCTAATGCCCAGCGCCCTGTTGAGTCTCCCTGTCACTCTCACAAGAGCCTCAGAGACAGGGGTGGGGAGAGAGCAAGCTTGACAGAAGATTGAAACTAGAGTTCCCACCCAGCTACCAGCCAGGGACCTCCACACCGCACCCCGAAACTCTCCATGCTTGGCCGACCCAGCCCCACTCTAGAAATCAGGCCACCTTTACAGAACCTCATCGGGCTGGAGGGAGGGCAAGGGGGAGGGAGAGCGGGGAGGGAAAGGGGCTGAAAACAGCTAGAGGTGGCTAGACAACAGAGCTGACTTCCAGGGGCCGCGAAGTGACAGCAAACTATCATTACTGGGTCCCCAGGGAAGGCCAGCTTGGATCCATAACAGACAGAGGAGGTCACAGAGAGTCTAGCTTCGCCACAGTGGACTCGGCCTCCTGGGCTCTACAGACACAGACACCAGGTGGGCAAAGCAAGAGTCTGTCCTAGCCGGGCAGTGGTAGCGCACGCCTTTAATCCCAGCACTTGGGAGGCAGAGGTAGGTGGGTTTCTGAGTTCAAGGCCAGCCTGGTCTACAGAGTGAGTTCCAGGACAGCCAGAACTATACAGAAACCTATATGGGGGTGGGGGGGGAAGAATCTGTTAGTTACTGATGTCGCCTGCAGGCACCCTTCCCCTATCCCATTCAGTTGTCTACAGGGCCACATCGGAGAGCTTCAGGTCAGACTGTCGTCCTGGAACAGTCAGGGAATATGAGGGCCAAGGAAGGAAGGCTGAGCCCCCCATGTGTTCCCTCCTGGGGTAGGGACAGGGAGGAGACTGTTCCCTGTGTCCCTCTGTTCTTGTCCTTTCCTAGGAAGCTGGGCACTCTGACTTCAATGGAACAAGAGGTGGAAGACACCAGAAGAAGCCAGGAGGGGAGAGGACAGTGCTGGGCCCTGCCAGCCACAACCTTACACAGGCAGAAAAACACAAACCAATTTACTCAGATTTAAAACCCACCGAAGGCCACTTAGTTGGTTAAACAAGTTGGAATCTAATTAAAGGACCTCCTCAGGGCCAGGAGGGAAAGCTCACCTGCCTACAAGGAGCAGTGGGGTGGGGCCTGGGCCTTCCCCAGCTCCCTGCGGGAGTTTCTGTTGCTTTCCACGATGTATGCTTTCTGGGTGGGAGACACTAAAAAGGATGGTTTGGCCACCTCAACTAGCTGCCTGGGTCCTCGGTCCTGAGCCCAGAGTAGGAGTAGTCTGAGCACAGCATGACGCTTTGCCCCCCTCAATCCCAACAGCCCCCAGCCTCACCTGGGACCCCAGCCTCCAGCTGGGCAATCCCCAGGGGCAGGCACAGCCTTCCTCTGCAGTTAGGCCTTACCTACCCCAAGTGATAGGGGCCTCCTCAGGGCTTTAAGGGACTCTTCAGGGTGGAGCCCTTGTCTCCACCCTCAACTAAGAAGGCTTTTATCCATGAGGTGCCATGCTACCCACGCTGGGTGATCCTGAGGAACAGGCCTAGAGGTTGAAGATACTCAAGACTGACAACCACCAGAGGGGACAGTGGGTCTGGGAAGAGCCAGCCACACTGAGCCTGACAGGGCGTGCTACATCCATTCTGTAGTCCTGACCCTCACACAAGCCTTCTGGTTCACCCAGCCCAGTACTTGGGGCTCAACAACGCTGACACGTGTGACCCCACTCAGCTCCTACCTCCTAGACAGGGAGGAATAAAGCCCCTATAAGGACGTTCTTCTGCCGATCCCATCAGTGTCAAGGCGCTGTTATTTTCCAAACATCTTTCACTGAGGGAAAACTGAGGCAGAGGTCAGAGGCCAAAGCAGAAGAGACAGAGCCCAAGTATGCTGCGCCTTGGGGGACAAGGACATCTTCATTCTACCACGACACTTCCAAGAAAGCAACTCCCAGGGGAGGCCCTCCCCCAGCTTGGGCCCAAGGGGCATGAGAGCTAACAAATTCACTCAAATCACACAACACAGCAGCACTCAGGCCCAAAGACACAAGCTAGGGGTCACAACCTAGTCCAGCCCGGGCAGGGTTCACATATGGAATTCAAGATTACCTCACCACAACCCTAGCGCACACTCAGCCATAATTTCCCATTTCCAAATGAGCCACAAATCAGAATCTCGAGCACGCAGCCCTCCCTCTGGTCCATGTTCCGCACTCCCACACACAGCAGGGAAAGCTGTGGCATCACCAAAACTCACTGGATCTGCAGCTAAGAAAGCCCTACTCAGACCCAGCTCTGCCAATGACTGGCGAACGACCTTGAGGAGGTCAGGCGTCTCTGCAGACCTCAGTCCTCTGTTCAAACAACAACAACAAAAGCTCATCACAGACAGGTGCCCAAGCTGTGCCCTGCACACAGCCCAGGGGCCATGGGGTGAGCGGAGACTGCGCTCCATTTACGACTGGCCCGCTGCCTCTCACTAGCTGTCAGATTGGGGCTGTAGGCTTTCCTCTGCATTTTCACTTCTAATGAAGACTTGACTAATTGGCTTCCCTGGAAAGGGGGAGGTGGACACGAGGGGAAGGAGCAGTCACCCTCCGTCTGAAGTGGGGACTGGAAAGGCTGGAACAGCCCTGGCGTGGGCCCACGAGGAACAGTGTTAAACAAGCTAACAAAGCAAGCTCCTGCTTGCAGGGCCTCGACGCTGCTCATGCACCCAGGGAAGGTGTCCTGTCAGTTCCTCATCTCCTTGGAGAGGCAGCCAGAGAGGAAAGCAGCAGCCCAGGGAGAGGGAGAGAGAAGAGGAGGGAAGGGAAGAGAGGGAGGGGGGGAGGGAGGCAATAACCAAGCCTCCCAACTTAGAGATTGCCAGTCCTCTCTCCTCAAGCGCGGGTACCCAGGGTGCTGCACCTTGGCAGCAGGTGTGACCAGAGGCAGCATCTCCAAGACAGAGACCCCAGTCTGCTCCACAGTAGATGTTCATCTTGGGCCATCAACCCTGAGCACACGCACCTGTCACCACGCCTGTGTGACCAGGTACTGCCCCACCTCACCCTAGCTTCAGCCCAGTCCCAACAGCTTTGCTGTGCACTCCACGGGCACTGCCAATGCAAAAGGACACACAGGCCCTAACCAGGTTGTGGCCACACATGGCCCTGGTGCCTGAGTCCCCAGAGAGACCGTCCTACCTCTGGGTCAGAGCAGTGCAGCTTCAGCTTGGAGGGAAAGGCCACGGGATGCCAGCTTGGTGGCTGGTGGCAGGTGTTTGTGGCCACAGTACTCAGGGGAGGTGGAGACAGGAAGAGCTGCATCCCTGGCTACCTAGAGTTGCAGGCCAGCCGGAAGTGCATGAGACCTTGTCTCAAAGACCAAACCGGACCAGGGCTGGAGAGATGGCTCAGCGGTTAAGAGCACTGACTGCTCTTCTACAGGACCCGAGTTCAATTCCCAGTAAAATAGCAGCTCATAACCGTCTGTAACTGACAGCTACCCTCACAGACATGCGGGAAAACACCAGTGCAGAACCACCACGCGGTACCTTCCCCTCTCACTTCTCCAAGTGTCTGGTCTGTTTGGAGCTAGGCCCCCATATCACTGACTCTGAGGGCCACTGAGGTACTTGCCTGGGATCCTTCTGTTGCTACAGTTTATCAGCACCTGCCAGCCCTCCTCTCCAGAGTAGACCACTCTAGCCCCCCTGAACTCTGTGGGCCCCCCCCATATCCTGTGGCTCCCTGCACCCATGGCTAGGGTCCTGAGAGGTCTGGAGGATGGGGTTACAGCAGCTAGGGTTACAAAAGACTCGGGAAAGCTCAGGCAAGTGAGTCAGACCATGTGCTCCCAGGGGAAGTTCTCCCTGTTGTCCCGCCTGCATCCTCCCACCAGGGCAGAGCTCGGGAGAGGCCAGCGCAGGCCTGAAGGAAGAAGCCTCTGGCATCTGCTGAAGTCCCTCTGCTTGTGTCTTCTCAGTCCCCTTGAGTAAAGAGGGTAAAACTGGGTTGGAGCTTGATGCAGGCCTGGCACCCTGGGTTCCACACCCAGTGCTACCAAAGGAAAAACAAGCTGAGCCTAATGGCGAAGGCCCATCATCCAAGCTCCTCGGGAGGCTGACATGGGAGGATCACAAGTCAAGGGCTGCCCGAGCTGCAGAGAGTTCAAGGCCAGCCTGCGTAACTTTAAATGCTGCCTCCAACAACAGAGCAGGAAAGAAGGGTGTGGTCACATGTGCCTAGTGTGTGCAAAGCCCCAGGGCCCATCCTTGGTATAAGAGAGGGAGAGAAGAGAGAAGTTGAACCAACCAGTGGGTGGCCTGGAAAGCAGAGGTGCCATCAGGGACCATGGCTGTCCCTGTGTAGCCTCAGGCCTGACACTTCAAAGGGCACTTGCAGCTCTGACTCACTTAGCCCTCACAGCGGCCCTGAGAGGCCGCTTTCCTCATCGCTTTCCTCATCGTACAGGTCAGAAATCGGAAGCCCAGGAAGGGTGACTTTGCCCAAGGTGGGCAAGACACCTACTCTCAGAAGCGAGAGTCTCACTCTCCTTTCCCAGCAGCCTCCACTGCTGAGCCCCAAGTCCCCCTCTGTCCAACTCTCAATCCTCCTGCCCACTGGCCTCCCGGGATGGGACAAGGGATGGAAGGGTGGGAAGGCAGCAGCCGCCGGAGCAGCTGAGGAGCCCAGGCTAGAAGGGGGCTTCCAGTCCTGAAGGAGTCTCTAAGTGCCCTCTTCTCAACCTGGAGGCTCAGAACAACCCCCACCAAACCCCAGGCTGTGACAGATAGAATTACAAATCTTCCCTGGTCACTAGCCCCCGGGAGCTGAGACTTGGATGACTCCCTCACTAAAGCAAAGGGCTCCATCATTAAGTGGATTCCTTCATGCTGAGTGAGCTGAGAGGAGAGGCCGGACTCTCACAAGGCACCTCTCCTTTTGGGGATGAGAGAGGCTGCCACGCCAATACCTTCCTGGTTGGGACAGGTCCTCCCTCTATGGTCTGGCTTCCAGTCCCCAAGCCCACCAGCCTTGACAGAGCAATCCCCACGGTGTTCACTATCCTTTCCTAGCTGGTGTCCTTCAGAACTCCAGTGGTCCAGACAAGGTCTTAGGAATGTACCAGATGACCTCCTTCTGCCCTGCCACAAAAACACTCGCCCCACGAGGCTGCCCAGGACAGGAGCAGCCCAGCTTGGTGACCAAATTGTCATCTCCCTGCCACCCACACAGCCTCATCTTGGACCTCAGGTGCCCCGCACTCTCCCTGCACGTTCCTCCTAGGCCATCCATCTGCCTCAGAGTCTGGCCCTGCCTCTGAACTGCTCCACACATCCCAGCACCGTAGAACCTAGGTGCAAACAGCCTGTACTCAGAGTCTACCTGCAGTTCTCTGGTTAGTGGCCCGGGGCCCCAGCAGCCCTGTCCAGATGCCAGCCATTTCCAGGACACGTCACTTCGAGGACTGGGAAACCACAAACCGCTGGACCTCTGGGCACATGAGCCACACAGCGCCGCCGCCTCCTCTTTCTGGCCTGTTTCCCTCTCTAGGTGCTGTGCCTGCCCTGCTGCCCAGGGCCCCAGGGCTCTGAAGGAGAGTGGTTTAGCTCCCTGCCCCCAGCCACTTCCCGCACTGTGCCCGCATCTGATGCCCGAGCTCACGCGGTGGCTAATTCTGGCGTCTCATCAGACGGTAATTATGGGGGAATGAGCAACGCTGTCATCTCTGTAGCCCGGCACCTGTCACCACTCTGCCATCTCTGGTGGCTGGGATGGGACAGAGGCAGAGGGGGAGGGGGAGGTTCTGGAAAAGGGCCCAAAGACAAGCTAGGGGTCACAGCCTAGCCTGACCCCAGCTTCCCAGACCAGCCTGGGAGGGGTTCACATATGGAATTCAAGATTACCTCACCACAACCCTAGCACACACTCAGCCATGATTCCCATTTCCAAATGAGCCACAAATCAGTACTGGGGGAGTCACTGCTATCCCTGTGTCCTTGTGTCCCTGTGTCCCTGCTACCCAGGCATCCTAACCAAGAGAAGAAGTCACAAAAGAAGTCTGCATTTGTCCCACTGAACTGTCTTATATACCCTGGCACCTCCACACTGCCTGGCACACAACAGGCCTATGCTAACTGTTTGTTGACTGACTGCATGACCATATAGACACCAGGCACAGTCCCAGAAGTGGATCTACAAAAGACCCAGTCTATACATCAGAAAACCAGGCCCTGTGGAACTGGTTACACCTCCACCAGGACACGGTGAAGTCACACAGCAGAGAATTGCTGATGTCAGTTTTCAAGACCCAGGACTATCAGGGAATGCCCCCTATGCAAAGTGAGTGGACAGCCTCCCAAACAACAGGAGAGATGAGGCTAGACCCAAGACAGGCTTTAGGAGGAGGGCACAGTACAGGAAGTGGACTGGGAACAGGGAGCTGAACCTCTGTCCTTCGGAGCCCTGGGAGAGGAGGCAGGGTTACAGCCTGGGGCCATCTGCCAGATGGGCATCTCACATGATTTCCTGTCATATCTACTTCGTCCCCCACCAAAGGCAGCATCTTTGCTGCCCCGGGGGCCAGCAGAGGAAGGGAACATGGGATTATCTTCCCAGAGGCCATAGGTCTTCACACCGCTCACAGCATGCCCCAAACCACCGGAAGTTAGCAGTGTCACAGTCCCAGCCATGATGTAACTAACTGTCCCCACACTCCATTCCCTTCCTTGTCCTCAGAGCCCCAGGGAAACACACAGTCAGTAGTAGGGACTGAGCCCACCCTGGCTGCCCGGGCTCCCACTGCACAGCATTTTAACAATGACTTCGTCCGTTCTAAAACCCATCCACATCTTCCACTCAGCACGAAGCAAGGCAGGACTCACACACCTTTCTGCAAACAGCAGAAAGTCTCAAAGAGGTAGTGAGCTCCCTGTCACTGGGGGCATTCCAGAAGTATGTCAGTGAAAAAGAACCATTGGTCCCTCTGCTAGAGAAGGTTTCCTCCCTCAGGCTCTGCCTCTGCCTCAGCCCCCTGAGATCTGTCAGGATGAGGACTGGTCCTCCTCGCCAGAGAGGGTCAAGGGAGGACCAGTCTGCCCTCGGGTGCCAGCGCCTCAGATGGAAGCTGAGGTTGGGGGAGGGCAGGAACATGGCTGCTCTTTTAGGAAAACGGTAATTTTAATTAAGAGGCAGACAAACGAGCAAGCTCTCCGCAGATTGTCTCAGAGCAAAGTTATTAAAAAGCCATCAAGACGGCGCGGCAGCCACAGCAGTGAGGAGGGCTGCCTCCCCCCCCCCACCCGCTGCCTGCCTGGATCGAGGGGGGCAGAGGACAAAGCCACGGCCAAGATGGGTTCTGTGGTCACTGCATAGGTGGGCAGCATCACACAGCACCTGGGCACAACCAGCTCAGACCCGGAGAGGAAGCCGAAAAGACGCCACTTTCAAAGCACCCTGCTCAGGCCAGAGCCCCGCTGGTCGCTGGTCAGGGCCTGACCCTCTTCACAGCCTGACGCATGCAAATTCTCCCCGACCCGTAGGCTCAAATATATGAGGCTCAGAGAAGGAAATCGGTTTGCCCGAGGCCACACAGCTACAATGGCATAAATGGGGATTTGAACTCAGGCCACCCTGATCTTCAGTGCTCTGAACTGCTAACCTTGGGCACAGAGGAGGGCAGAGGGCAATCCTAGTCTAGTTCCAGAAGGGTGCCTTAAGGGCACATGGCCAGGAAATTGGAGTCTGAGTCACAGTTTGCTCAACCCCCAGGGTCACAGTACGGGTCTCAGGACACTCGACTGGGATGGATAGGACAGTAGGAAGGAGTTTCCAGCATTACCAGGCCAAGTCAATAATGTGCCAGTGGATGGGGTATATCACCTTGTTGGGTGGGGGACAGATGCCACCTCTGGAGGCTAGATTGTTGCTACATTACATGGCATCTGCCTAAACGCTGTGTGACCCACCCACCAGCCACCACTCCCAGAGACAACACTGTCTAGGCAGGGTGGCAAGGGGCATGGCCCCGGTTGACTCTCTCCCTCTTACGCCCTCGGGAGCCTGTGGCTCTCCTGAATGAAGTGGACACTGAGGGACAAGACAACTGAAAAACAAACTCTGAGGTCACCTGACCCAGCTTCCGCCCCACCCCCACCCACAGTAGAGCCCCTGGGGCCTCATCCCTTGGCAGAGGTGGCCAGTCTCTATCCCACGCCCGGCCCACACGGACACACACCTACGTACATGCCTGCGTGCTTGCACACGCACACTCACATGCACGCGTGCACACAGACACATATTTGCCAGGCAAGGAGCCCTCCCCAGCCTGGGGATCTGCCATCCCCTCCCCCTGACCACAGCCCTCCCGGTGGCTCATTGTGATCCATTGCAGGCAGGGGAGGGCGCTGACTAGGTGGCTGCGGTGGGCTCCCTCCTGGCTTACTAACCTGGAGACTTTAAACAGAGGGAGCAGAGTCCTGCCGGCTTCCCTCCCGCCGCTCGCTGCAGCCCTGGGTGAGGGACAGGAAAGGAGGAAACCAATGAATGAGCTGAATGAGCTAGGGGCAGAGGGCTGGGCCAGGGGGCGGGAAGCAGCAAGCCGGGACCTCGGGAGCTGTCCCTTTTGAGGTCACCAGGGTGTTGGGGGCTCCTCGAGGGGTAAAGACCGGGACTAGAGGAAGGGCAGGGGATAAGAGGACAAAGACATCACTTGGGGACAGACAGAAGGACAGACAGCACCAACACGGAAAACATGGAGGCCCCAGAGTTGGGGCCACTGGACAGACAGACATCCCCAGTTCTCTTTCTGAGCATGGGCAACAGACGCTTGGCTGGGGTCCCCATTTCAGACCCCAAATGCAGCATCCATGGAGGCCCAAGAGCTTCCCCTATCCAGGTCTCCTATTTGGGGCAGGAATAGGGTCAAGGTCAGAGGACCAGCATCACTTCTGACCAGTCTTTCCCGGCTCCAAAGACCTCCCTTCCATCTGTCAGCCCCACCCCCACCCCAGCCAGGAGAGTCCTACTGCTGCCCACAGAGACCTACAGGTGTTCACACTCAAACCTTGACTGGCCTTTCAGTGGGGAAAAGCCACTTCCCTATACCTGCCCCAGGCCCTTTTGCTAGCCACCGCAAGGTCTCCACAGCTTCCCCCATACACACCTCTCTCGCCACCACGGGGTCTGAGTTACAGAACCCCTGCCTGCCTGCAGTGTGGGCTCAGCCCTCACTTGGGAGCCCGAGAACATCCTCACCACAAGCGCTGCCAATCTCAGGGTTCCAATTTTCCCACCGATTACCCAACGAAGAGACACCCTGGGGAGAAACAGCTGCTGTGCCCAGATGTGGGCAGACTACTGAGAAAGAAAGCAAGAATGAACCAGGAATCCAGCACCCTAGGGCGCCCTGGGTGGGGACGGTGAGCAGATGGACAGATTGACTAAGGCCTAAGGCCGAGGAGGCTTCCCATTCCTTTTGTTTGTAGCTGAGACGGTGTGAACGGCCCAGCATGACCTTGAACTTCTGAGCCCCGGTCCTGATGCTGGCATTATAATCCTGCTTGAACCATCTCTCCAGTCCCTTCACGCCACCCTCCCCAGCGTCCAGCCCCCTGGGATGAGTGAAGAAGCTCTGGATCTCAGAAACTTCAAGGCCTTCTTGTAGAATCTTTTCCAACTCTGCCCGAATTCCCTCGATGAATCTGGGTGTCCCCTCTGTAAGACAGCCACCATAAATTCGTCTAGGAAGTGAAGCAATGTCCCCAGTGAGTGTCCCTGCTGGAAACACCCAACTCTAGAGCTGGACTGCAGTCAGAACCAGTTCCCATACAGCTTCCCCTTATATTTGGTAAGTCCTCCCTGAAGTCTAACCTCAGTCCATTACATGTCCAGTAAAGTTTTTTGGTTTTCAGTCTTCTTGCCTAGCCCTAGGGATTGACCCTGGTCTGTCAGGTAGACGGCAGAGCAAGCAGATTGGATGAGCAATCGGTTCAAGGGTTCCTGAGCTTCCACCGTTGGTGACTTTAACTCTAGGAACCCCTTTCCTGGCCCTCCTGATCTAGCTGCAGTAGAGGAGAGCCCCTCAAAGGCCCCACCCTGTGTGACACACCAGGAGTCCTAGGCTACGGAGAACCAGGTCTGGGGTTAGTAGTGAGGGTCTGTGCCTGCACGGGCCGTTATGAACCCTGGACACTTTCTTAGCTGGTATCTGGGGACTGCGGGGATACCTGCACATCAGCAGTTATCAGGAGAGTGAGGTACAGGAACACAGGATAAGGATGTCTCACACACACACACACACACACACACACACACACACACACACACACACACACACACACCAGGCTGTGTACAAGCTGGGGCCTCACTGCAGACTGTTCTGGGTCCTCAGCAATGAGACCCAAGAAACATAACTTCTCTCCTGGCTTGGGCTATGCCACCCCGGGTCTTGCAGGCAGCCGAGCCTGCTGGCCTCAGTTATTGGGAAACCTGGGAGCCCCACCACCTGCTGGACCCTCGGCATGAAGGAAAACACGGCCTGGATCACAGTTCAACAGAATGGGGTGCACAGAGGCTTCCAGCCGCCGTCCTCCGGCTCGGATGCAGGCAAGGTATAACTCAATCCCGCTTATGCATATGCTTTGCATATATTAATATAATAAATAAAGCTCAGGGAGTGGGGAGCTGCTCTCTGTGAGCCGCTAGTGCTTGCATGTGTGTGTGTGCTCAAATGTTTGGCCTTCCGCCATTTCTCCCGGCTCAGCTGAAGCTGGAAAACATTCCTCCTACCCTTCATGTGACAAGGCATTTCATATCTCAGGGGAAAGGAGGTGGGGAGAACTTTAGACAACTGACAGGGAGCTTAAGACCCTCTATTACCAACTTCTTTACTTATATCAAGGTCGCTGAAGACCAGAGAGGGCAACAAAGTTGCCAAGGTCACACAGCAACAGTCTAAAGTTCTTTAACAAGCACTTTATCGTTGTCCTAGGGAACAAAAGACTCCTCCTTGCTTCCTTTGTTCCACAATGCAGGTCCCCCTCAGTCACCCACCAGAGTTGGTTTCTTGCAGGGTTGGGGGGGGTGCCATACTGGCCAGCTAGTTCCCTAGCTGTTATGCCAGCTTTTACTCCCACACCGCCAGGCCCCTCACACACTGGAAAGTGTTTCTATCTGACCTCCATTCCTGCTGCTGCAGCGTGGGCTTGTTTCCTCCCAAGCTGTCCTATGCAGAGACAGGAGAGGGGAGCAGAGTGGACTTCCAGCCTCCACACCCCACCGCTTGCCTGTGCGAGCACCGAAGACCAGGGCAGGGTGTCCTGGTAGCTGGCCCCACGCCCGGTTTGCACATGCGGGAAGAGGGGCAGATGTAGCAGCCTGAATATAGGAAAAGAGCTCTTCTAGGAATTGTCGAACCTCATCCTCTTCAAAGCCTAGCCTTGGACTGCCAGTCTCTGCCCCTCCCTAGATCCCCCATCTGCTTATTGCAAGTCGGGCACTGTGCTGTAGGTTTTCATCTATTGTCCCGCCTATTGGACAGTGCTTCCCTACGTCTAACCTTGTCCCCACTCACTGCATTCCACCACCCCCACCAGCCCTCCAGTCCTTAGTGGAGGAGTTCATTTCTGTCCTTCAGAAGTTACCATTGTGACTCAGTGGTCTCATACTGCCTCCTCTAGGCCACCAGTCTTTATCTCAGTCCTGCCCCGGGTTACAGGGGACTTGTATTTGAAAGGAGCCACAGAAGGACTAAGAGCCGGGGCCTTGGGCTCTACCCTGTGATAGGTATAGAGTACGTGTGGGTGGCAAGGAGGCCGGGTCTGAAGAAACGCAGGAGGGCAGACCTGGACCTCTGGGGTTCTACACATAGCACACACGCACCCAGACACACACATACATGCACACGCAGGAATACATGCATGCACACACACATGCACACACACTGTCACACACACATACACGCACAGGCTTAAGGCCTAGGCAGGAAACAACCTCTTCTCTCTTGGCCTCCCTGTCTGAGGCTCAATTTCCAGCCCTCAATCTCAAAGTCCAGGGGCCTAGTCAGGAGTAAGAGGAAGGGGACGCAACAGGCCTCGCTGTGCACTGTGGCCTGGACTGAAGCAGAAAGCAGTCTGATGCACTAAGCCGGGCACCTACCATGTGTTCTAGAGAACTCACCCCCTACTGCCTGGTCCTGAAGGATCCCACCCACCAAAGCCGTACTCAGCACATGGACACCGGAGAGGCAGGGGTCAGACCCAACCTTCTCTGGTGCTTAGCTCCCACCCTCTAAGACGCTGGAGCCTTGGGAATTGGGCCAATGGGTGAGGGGAACTGGAAAGATGGGCGGGACTCTGGGTCCCATGTGGGTGGTGTCCTTCCCTCAGCAAGCCGGCGCTATTAATATATGCAAAGCATATGCAAATCACCCACGAGAGAGACACAACACCGAAGGGATGTCAGAAGAGCCCTTGGAGATCATCCAGCCCCGCCCCCTCATTTCAGGTGAGAAAGGAGACTAAGGAAGGGACTTGTTCAAGGTCACACAGACATCCAGGTCTGAGACAGGCTCAGTGCAGGGCTCCAGGCTCAGTATAGCTTCTAATGGTCATCTGTCATCTGGAGGGTTAACCAGGGGAGAGTGGCCAGGGCCTGGCACCAAGCCCAGCGGCTTCCTGGATCCCTCTTGTCTCTCTGGAGCCTGGAGGTAGACTGATGGGCATGTGATGGCAGAGTACCATTAGGGATCGAGGACCAGAAGGGCTGGGGAAAGAGAATAGAGGAAGAAAGAAAGAAAGAAATCTGTTGGGAAGGCGAAAGCCAGAAGGCAACTGAAGTGTGGCAGGGGTATGGAGAGCCCGGTGCCAAGGTGAGGTGCCTGAGGTGGTGTGGGAGGAGCCTGACAACACACACACACACACACACACACACACACACACACACCACATCATGCATCCTTGAGTGTGCTCTTAAATGCACAGCAGCCCCTCCAGCCCGCACTCTGACAGTGATGGCACCTGACAGCCCATAATAGTCAGCTGGCCCATCCCTGCTGAGGCTGCGGCTAAGGCTGTTCAGTGGCTGCTCCCCTCTGCAGCAACCTTCCTCTCAGCCCTATTAAGCTGGACGGCTGCTAGGGCAGAGAAGACAGACAGAGGGGAGGGGCCACCAGAGAGAGCAAGAGGAGTGGGGGGGGGAGGTCTGGGAGGGGGAGGGGGGAGTAAAGTGGAAGACAGGCGGAGAGGGCAGCCGGAGAGCCTGAGGTGACTAGAAGGAACTTTGTGGAACAGCAGGGCAGAGAAGGATGCTCTGGGGTCCCAGGGAGCTGAAGGACCATGCTATCGCCTGGGCACTGGGTATGGTGTCCTGAAACTGAGGTGCTATGTTTTTTAGCAGGGGTTGGGGACCATGCTTCTACCCCTCTGCCCATCGCTGGCTGCCAAGAAGTCGGCCCTCCCTCCCATCGTCTCTCCCTCCCTCCTGCCTCTCTCCCTTGGGGCAGGAGCTGCTTCCCAGCCAAATCCAAAGCCTTCAGCTCATCTTTTCAGAGCTGGGAATGAAAGAAGGGGGAAGCGGGCGCAGCCCTCAAACCCGCTGACGGCCAGATTTTTATTATCTTTGCTCAAATGGGCCCTGGGAAGCCGGCAAAGGAGTCTTCAAAGAGCCCCTGAGTGCCTCATTGAAACTGCACCTGCTCAGGCCCACCCAGCAGGCGCAAGCTAGGGCCCCCAACTCCAGGGACCTGAGCCACAGACGCCAGAAGCCTCATCGTCAGCACCCTCCATCCAAGCAGGGGCCACGGGGTCAGAGAGTCAAGCCAGACCTGGGTCAGCTGGGCATCTAGGCAGACCCTGTCCCTATCTAAGCCTGGACAACATAAACGAAGGAGGAAAACAATCTCCTTGCCAGGGCTTAGAGATAAGTGCTCAGAATTCCTCGAAAGAGATACTTTTATAGCCAGCCCTTGATTTTCCCCTGGTCCCTGACCCGCCTAGAGGCTCTCAGACCACTCCTTCCTTCAGACTTCCCTAAATAGGATGGACTGATGGATGCTCTCAATCACCAATGCTTCTTGCTGTGCCCCCAGCTCACTGAAAGAGGTCATTTTATGTGACCACCCCTCCTCCAACCTGAACACGGTTCCTAACTGTTTCAGCCCTCAGCTGAGTTGACCTGGGGTGGAGGTGGGGAGCTTCGAAGAACCCTGACCCTGCTCAGCACTTCCAGGGCTGGGGTTTTGGCAGAGAATGCCAAGGTTAGCACTCGGCAGACAGCAGCTGTGCCACCCCTGCCCCCAGCCACTGCTCTGACCACACCATCCAGATCGATGCCCGCAGCCAAAAAGGAATCAATGGTTCTAATTAAACCCTTTTCTTGGGTGGGTCCCTGGACGGGCGGGGGGGGGGACTCTCAGAGGGGCCATGCATCTGGTAGATCACCATTCACCTTTAAGAGGCTATATAAGTAAGGCCAGGGAGCCCACCATCTCCTCTACTAGGTGGGAAGGTAAGCAGAGGGGCAGGGGTAAAGGCTGAAATGTCTCTGAGAGCTTGTTCTTGGGACCCTTCCCCTAGTGAGACTGTGCTCCCTGCTCCAAGCCTAAGGCTACATTTGTTTCCTCTAGACCCACCCAAACCTCTGTCCAGTCCTAGGGTCCTCGGTCCTTGGTTGATGAGAACTAACCTCTCAGGAAAGGAAGGAAGAACGCAGGACTTGGGGGGAAGCATTGGACAAAGACCCCCTTGTCCCCAAGGCAGAGTGGCAGGAAGCCAGGGCAAAGCCTTTGCACTCACAGCCCATGGTGCCTGGGTACCAGGCAGCCTTGTGGTGGGTGGGGAGTTCCCTCCCCTTATGTCCAGAGCCCTCACTCACCCTTGCTTCTCTACCAGGCTAAGTCACCATTCCAACTCTCAGCCTACCAAGAGCACTCCTGGCTGCATTCTGCCCTGATCATTTATCCAGAGTGACCCCACACTGACCACCATCAGCTAAACCCCAATCTCATATGCCACAGTGACACCCCCCCCCAGTTACAAACACACACGAGCCATGCTAGAAACCACCATCCCGGCTGCCACCAGAAATGACAGTCTCTCATCTCCACAGTGACTAGCTCCGTCAGAGACATCCTCAGTTTTAAGACCAGCCACAGAGACAGGGAAGGGAATGAGAAACTGAGGCACAGAGTTAGCCAAGCAACTGGCTCAAGGTCACCCAGAACAAAGATGACCAGAGTAGAGGAAGGTATCCTATCACCTCATCCCAAAGGGCACGAACCCCACCCAAAGGAACAGCCGGATCCCTCCCCACAACTGATGTCTGCACAGTTTCTCCACTTCCCACCTTCATCCCGAGCACCTTCTGAGAGGCTGCAGCGGGGAAAACCCCACGTCTCTCAAAGCTGGGGTCTGCAGAGCCCCCAGATCTGGCAACATTAGAGAGATGCTGGAAAAGGCAGTTCAGCAATCCTTGATCACACAGCTGCTCCGGCTCACCTGGCTCCCCTCGGCCCCCAGGGTCCCTCGGTCCAACCTCCTCCCTGGGAGAACGGGCGCGACCCTCGGCGGTCCTCTCCCACCAGGCCAGGGCAAAGCGCCGGAGGCACTGCCAGGGCTGCATGGGGAGGCGTGGGGCTGGGGGCGCACACCAGCAGCCACTCACGCCCCACAGGGCCCTGCCAGCTGAGCTGTGGAGGCACCCGGCCGGCCCCCTCTACTGCCACCAGCATCCTGCTGCCCCCACCGACAGGACTCGGAGCTGGCCCGGGAGCTTCTGACGTAGCAGGGGGATGCGTGGGAGTGGAGGGGGGGGCCACGGCGAGTCCCCTCCCCAGCCCCGCCCCTCTACTTTTCCAGCCCCCTGCAGTCCCCACCTCCACATCACCCCGGACGCCCTACCCAGCTGGGGGCGCCCTCCTTTACCCCCTGCCTCTGCAAGGGGTGGGTTTAAGATCCAGAAGCCCCTCCCTCGGTCCCTCCCTCTCCAGGGCCCTCCCTACCCGCCCGGCGAGCGGGGAGCAGGTCCCCAGTTTCTGCAACTCCTGTGGAGGCTAGGAGGTCTCCAGGGCTAGGGCCTCGAGGTGCAGGGGGTGGGGTGTAGAATGCAGCTTTGTATCCTGGCAACACAGCCAAACCCAGAGCGCTCTCTGTCCCCTGCTTCCCTGAGGGACGGTCGCGAAGGGTCCAGCACTACCAGCCCGGCGCCTGCACCCCATTCTGAGAGCTGAGGCGGGGATGTGATTCTCTTGCCTTTATCCCTTGTCCCTCCCCCCCCCCACCTTCAACATCCCTGGCTTCACCTCGCATGGACCCCTCCTCTCCCCCGGACTCTCTTCGCCATCCCCCTTCACCCACCCCTCCCCCTTACATTGTAACCCCAGGTCCCCTCCCCCCCGGGCATCGCGAGGCCCTTCCCTCCGGGTCCCCAGCTTCGCCGGCTCCAGACCCTCTCGGCTCCCTGTGCTCTCCCTCCCGGGTCCGCCCCAGCCCGGCGCGCAGCGGTCCCCTGCCCCCCCCCGCAACACCTGCGCCCGGAGCATCCCTCGCCCGGCCGGCCGCCGCCTCCCGGGCCCGGCCGCCGCCCCCGCCCCCGGCCGAGGGGAAAACACACAAAGAAAACAGAAATACCTTCCACTTAAGCATGGAGGCACATTAGGGAGGAGAGAGACAGGGACATGCCTTGGGACGGAGCGTTCCCCATCGGGCGGGGGCGCGGGGGGCGGGGGCCCCGGGCCGGCCTGCCTGGCTCTCGCCCTCTTGCCGCCTCGCGGGCTCCTCGCTCGGCCCCAGCCCTGGGGCGCGGTGCCAGGCGGGCGGGCCGGGGGCGCGGGCCCCGCCGGGGTGGACCAGCTTGGGAGGGCGCCGGCGGCCGGGCGTGTGGGTGCGCGCGCGCGCGGGCGTGTCACCGAGTGTGCGAGAGCGAGTGTGTGTGTCTCTGTGTGTGTGTGTGCGCGCGAGTGCGCGCGTGCGGCCGGCGCGGGTGTGTCACTGCGGGCGGGAGCGCGCGCGACGCGGGCACGCGCGTGTGGCCGGATGGTACAAAGGGCCGCCGGGGGTGGCGGGGAGCGGGGGAAGGGAAGGGAAGGGGCACTGCGCCTCCTCGCTCCCTCCAGCAGCACACCCGGATCCCGCAGCGCGCGGCCGGGACTAGGGTGCGGGGCGCACTCACGCTCCTCCCCCCCACTCCACCTGCTTCCCCCAACCTAAGCGGTCCTCCTGCTGCGGTAGAGACAAATGCGTTGACCCCGGAGTGGCCTCGAAAGAGGCACCTGGGAAGGTGACTCTTTGGGTCCAAGCACCCTCAACGCTTTGGGACAAAAAAAAAAAAAAAAAAAAAGCAGTCCGTGTTGGTCGAAGCAGGACTCGAGGCTGGGGAGGGGACGAGAGAATCGGGGATCGCTCCAGCCAAGGTGACCTCGGAGCGCCACAGTGGTTCTACGCCTAGAGAGTCGAGACCCCAATGTACCCCTCTATTGTCGCGCCCCCTCTCCTCTGCCCACCCCTCTTCCTCAGATACCACTGGGCCAGGGACCCTGCTCCCAGGCGCCCCCTGCTGGACACCCTCCTACCCCCTACTTCGGTTTCGCGCCCCTACCACAGGCGTGAGCAGGTACTGCATGAGATTGAGGAGACACTGATCCTTTCTGAAGTGGACCCCAAAGTAGGTCGCCCCAGACTTTGTCTTCCCACACCTCTTCTGGAGACACCTCTGCCACCTCCAAGACAGCCTGTAGAGCGCCAGCTGAAGCCCCCCACCCTGGTTCACCTTACTGGGCCTACCTGGGGATGAGGTAGATGCAGACTTCTCCATCTCCAGCTCACACACCACGACCTTTGGTAACCAGGTTTCTCCCTGCTTCCTTCCCTCGGGTTCTGTGACCAGTTCCTTCTCTCGGAAGGAAGCTTCTTTTCAAGAGGGACAGGTGGGCTGAGCTTTCTGCCCGTTTTATTTACTCCTGGCATTCCCAAAGGCAGTTCAGATGGTCAAGAAAATGCCACCCAGTGCTTGCATCTCTTCCCTGCAAGCCACCTGGCAGAATGACTGGCAGACAGAGCCCAGGAGAGGAGACCCCACCCCAAGTGGCCCAGATGACAAACCGGTTTCCCCACTTCTTGATCTGCCCAGTCCCAGCCTTAATCTGGGCTCTCCTGCTTTTCTGCCCGCCCCTAGGCCTGCTTCTGAGCCAGTCTCGTGCCCAGCTAGGGGCAAGGTCCCAAATGCCCCTTACAGATCAATGTCCAGTTCCACTAACTCAGGTGGCAGGGCAGGGCAGTGGGAGGGGACTCTCAGCTCCAGCTGGTCATCTCAGGAGGGCAGCCAAGAGCTGTGTCCTAGACACACGGTCTCGGCACACAACCCTAGCAGTTAAGACCCTGACTTCTCTTCTAGGCCAGCTGCATCTCCTTCTGCCAACTGGATGGTGCCCATCTTTTGGCCTCTGGGCACTCACTGGGCACCCTTCCAGCTCCCTGCCTGGCTGCCTGCCCAAGATAGGCACCAGGACCAGCAGGCCTTGTGCACAGGAGAGGTCACAGCTATTAAGCCTTGAGTCTGGCACACACCTCTCCTCCCTACAGACCTTCACACTGCTCTATAAGACCCCTCTGCCTTTGGGGTCTTCCTAACCCAGAATCATCCCCACCCAAGGAGCAAAATGGCTACTCATCCATATTCTGTGACCATCCAAGAGGAAGAGCATCATCAGACCTTAGCCATGGTCTCTAATTTAATCTCACCATATTAGCCACATAGCAGAAATAAAGGTGCACATCTGTTATCCTAGATTTGGGAGGCAAAGACAGGAGGATCAACACAAATTTTAGGCCAGTCCAATTGTCATAAGTGAGTTCTAGGCTAGCCAGGAATACGTAGTGAGACCCTGCCAAGAAACAAAACAAAATGGAAATGAAGTAAGGCTTCAAGAAGCCTAGACAAACACCCAGTGCAGGAGCCTCCCAGCTAAAGCTGAGACTGGATCGGCCTGACTCTGGGACACCCAGCCTCTCTTCTATTTCCACTCTCTTCTTACCTGTGGCTGCCTGAAGCAGAGACCAGACCTGTCAATTCAAATCTTGTCCCCACACAGCTGGTGGCAGACAGCAGGGGCCAGAGTGAAGCAGGGAGTCAGGACAGGGGCTTCTCTCCGTCTCAAGGACCTGGCCATTCTCTCCAAGGTGACGATTGTAAAGATGCTTCTCCTTCCAATTACTCGACACTTTTCCTGCGTTTAACACTTGACTCCTAGACCTGCCAACAAGCCACTCACCAGGACTGGGTGGGAACAGTGGTGGCCCATCACTGCGGAGGCAGGGGTGCCCAGATCTCTGAGGCCAGCCTGGTCTACAGAGTGAGTTCCATGACAGCCAGGGCTACACAGAGAAACCCTGTGTTGTTGTTGTTATTGTTTTGTTTTCTTTTGTTTTAAGACTCTGCAGGAAAGGTGGTTGAGTCTGCACGTAGGAATCTTGGCCAGCTCCAAAGCACCCTCCCCTTCCGGAAGCTGCTTCATGAGGAAGCCCTCCGTGGCGAGAAAAACTCATCAGACTCAAGTTTTTCTTTTTTGAAAGCTGTTTTGGCTTTTGTTTGTTGTTGTTTTTGAAACATAACCTTGCTATATAGTCCAGGCTGTCCTTCAACACACAAGCCCCCTGCCTCAGTTTCCCTAGTGCTGGGATCACAGATGCTGGGTGCCGGGCTTGGCTTCTTTAGCGCACTTTCATTGTTGTTTGACTTTGTTTTCCAGTGCCCGGATTGACCCCAGAGGCCACACATGCGAGCACCTGCCTCTGTCACTAGGGTCATGTTTGTAATGATCATCAATCCTTCACATTTCTGATCATCTCAGAGCTAAGAACTCATTTCACACCACACACACACACACACACACACACACACACACACACACACACACACACACGGCTCTATTTTCTCTAAAGACCCTATCCATACACTACACCGGGGCAGCTAGCCCCGGAGTCCCATGAAAGTGTGAGAATAAACAGAGACTTTAAAGAGAAACAAATGTCCCACAATCCCAAAGAACAACACAGACCATCACCCTTCAGGGACCCCACCTCCCCTGAGGCCTCTGAAGGAGAACTCCCCGCTGCTCAGAGGAGGCTGGTCAGGGCCTGAACAGCCTGGGTGTTCCTTATCCAGCAGAGCTGAGCAGGATGGCTTCTAAATGCTGGCATGGTGCCCAGCACAACCCTGATGCCAGCTGCCTCCACCTGAGATGCCTCAGGTGCTGCCCCGCCTCTTCTCATTCCTCAACATAACTTCCCTCTGGTCCTCCTCCCCTGTGGCTCTGGAAGTGCTCCTTCTTAGCCAGCGGTTGCCATGTTGAAGGATTCAAAAAAACAGTTCCCTCTCTCTCTGTCTCTGTCTCTGTCTCTCTCTCTCCTCTCTCTCTCTCCTCTCCCTCTGTGTGTGTGTGTGTGTTTGTTTGTTTGTTTTTGTTTTTTTTATTTTTGGTCTTTTTCGAAACAGGGTTTCTCTGTGTAGCCCCGGCTGTCTTGGAACTCACTCTGTAGACCAGGCTGGCCTGGAACTCAGAAATCTGCCTGCCTCGGCCTCCCAAGTGCTGGGATTAAAGGCATGCACCACCACTGCCCGGTGAAAAACTGATCTTAACTGACATTTATCCTGTCCTTCCCAAAGACTCCAGGCCCCTGGCCCACTCCAAAGGCCTGCAAAAAGGAGAGAGAGAGAGAGAGAGAGAGAGAGAGAGAGAGAGAGAGAGAGAGAGAGCGCCAGGGAGCACCCTTGGGTGGAGAGCTCTCATCCTTCTTCTTCCCCAGGACACTGAAGCAGTGGACTTGGCACCTGGGCAAACATCTGGGCGAGAGGAGCACAGGAGCCCAAGGGCCCGCAGAGGAAAGGGGGTTAGGCGGAAATCAAGGCCGACCCCCAAACTCCTCACTCTGCTTGAGGTTCCCTAAGACTGTGCCCTCCCCATTTGCCTGACCAGTGCTTTTCTTGAGTCCCATAGAGCCACCCACAAAGCCAAACCCAGTAAGTGGTGGCCACGCATTGAGGTGGAAGGTGGCAGGGCAGCAGAGGAGGAAGGCCGCTGTCCCCCAGCCAGGCTTGCATCTAGGGACCCTAAACCTTGGAGGTTTCTCCTCTCACACCACTCCATCTTCATCCTCACCCCCCACCCCCCGCTCCGCAGGAGAGCAGTAAGTGGCAGTAAATTTCAAAAGACTCTCCCAATTCCCTCAGGCCCCCCTCCCCTGCCTGTTATTGTAACGAATGCAAATGGTGCTCAATAATTCATGCCTTCATTAGCACATCAAACTGCTTTTGGAAGAATGGAGGGGAAAAATGGAAGGGGTTCTCTGAGGCGCCCCCTTCCCAGACCCTCAGCCACCGCCCACTCTCCCAGCCCCCACAGCGGAGTGGCAACGTTATCAGAGGCCCAGGCTCTGGCTTCCCTGTCCCATAGCAAGGAACTGAAGCTCTCCCTAAAGACTGGGAACTCCTGTGGCTCCATCGCCCTTATTAAAGGAGGTTCCTGCGAACTAAACGGAAAAGCACAGCCCTCGGGGGGGGGGCTTTTCGGAAGAAAGGCATTTCCCCCCCCAAGTTTCAGTATCAACAAGTCGGAGAGGATGTGCATTTCTAGCAAGCTCCCAAGAAGTGTGTCTGCCCCAGAGTCAGGAACACACTCCCAGGGCTAGTGGGTGGCGATTGCCTCCTGGCTCTCTCAGCTTAGGGCTTTGCCCACAGAGGCAAGTCCTGGCAGGGCCTGGCCCACATGGGGAGTGTCTAAGAGGCCTTCCTAGCTCTTCTGTGATCCTAACACCACCAAGGCAACTTCCTGCTGCCCTGAGCATCCGTGGTCATTCCTGCCTTCCTAACCTTTAACCCTCTCCACTGAAAGACAGGGGTGGGTCTCCTGAAACCCTGTTGTGTGTCCTGATGCTGGTGTTCTGTTCTACAAGCAACAAGGAAAGAGACTTCCCAAGACCCCCCCTTCTCTCAGGGGGGTACCTCCTGGGGTCTAAATCCTCTGTGTGTGTGTGTGTGTGTGTGTGTGTGTGTGTGTGTGTGTGTGTCCTGGCTGCAGTCATAAACTCTCTACCCTCACTCTGTCTGTCCCACGGTTGCCTTAAATTTGTAATCTCAGCTACTCAGGTGGCTGAGGAAGATTTACCAAGGGGTTTAAAGCCAAACTGAGCTAAGCAATTAGTTTGAGGGCAGCATGGAATACACAATAAGACCTTGCCAATAAAAAGAAAGGAAGAAAGAAAGAAATTAAGAAAGGAAGGAAGGACAAAAGAGAGAGAAAGAAAGAAAGAAAGAAAAAAGAAAGAGAGAAAGAAAGAAATGATTGAATTACCATGGGAAATGGGAGTGATGAACTTTAATGGGGGGGGAGGACTAGAGAGCAGGGCCCACAGAAGTGAGAATGCAGAAGAGAAGAGGAGAGGAGTGGGGAGGCAGGGGGAGAGGGAAGGAGAGAAAGGATGTGGTAAGAGGAGTCCAGGGAAGGAAGAACAGGAAGGCAGCCTGTTTCTTTTTTTTTTTTTTTTTTTTTGTTTTTTTGAGACAGGGTTTCTCTGTGTAGCCCTGGCTGTCCTGGAACTCACTCTGTAGACCAGGCTGGCCTCAAACTCAGAAATCTGCCTACCTCTGCCTCCCTGGAATTAAAGTGCTGGGATTAAAGGCATGCGCCACCACTGCCCTGGGCAGCCTATTTCTGACCTTAAAAAAAAAAACATATTATGAGCCAATGGGGTCAGATGAGCCAGAGACTCCACTCCTGGAGGATCACACCTAGCCTGGCTACGGGTTCTAGATCTGATCATCTGGTCCTTACGTCTTGATGAGTGAATGAAATAAACTCTTCCCCAGTCTAGTCAGCATCTTCTGGGGCCTCAGACCAACCTGATAAGCCTGTGGTCTGCTGAGGGAATGGGGTGGAGCTACTGACCTAGTTCAAGCCTACTAGCCCCTGGGGATCATTCCTTGATCTCTGAGGTCCTGGCCATCACTTGCTTAGTAATTAAGGTGGATGAGACTCTTAGATATTGCTGGTGGGAATGAAATCAGTTCAGTAGACATGGATGGAAAGTGGTCATTCCCTTAGCATGAAATTACTGCACAATCCAACAGCCCAGTGTCTTCCTGCCTTCAGGTGGGCGAGTAGGTAATCAAGTCATGCTATGTCTGTGCAGCAGAACCTCGGTTCCACCCTAGAAAGGAATGAAGTTGGCTGAGCCTGGAACATTCAGGCTAAGGGGAAGGAGCCAGGCACCAGAGTCGCATGTTGCCCGAGCACATTTACTTAACCGAGTCACAATGGGTGCACCTGTGGACATGCTCCCGGGAGGGCAGATGTGAGGAATGTGGCCAAATGAGTCTGGCTTCCCGGTGTTGGGAAATGATGGAAGCAGGGTTTGTCCAGAACTCCCTTCTGAGTTCTTTTTTATCTTATTTTTATCTCTCCTGACCCTGGCAGTTGTTTACTTTAGAGTGCCTGGTTTTATGTTATGTGAATTTCACCTCAATAAAAAAAATGAAAAGACCGTCGGCTGTGGTAGAAAGCAACTGTGATCCCAGCACTTAGGGAGTAGAAGCAGGAACATTAGGAAATCAAGGTCACCTTGACTACATAGTAAGCGCAAGACCAGCAAGGGGCTACATGAGTGTCTCTCTCTCTCTCTCTCTCTCTCTCTCTCTCTCTCTCTCTCTCTCTCTCTCTCTCTCTCGTTCTTTTGAGACAGGATGATGTCTCTGGATAGGCCTGGCTGTCCTGGAACTCCCTCTGTAAACCAGGCTGGCCTAGAGCTCAGAGATTTGCCTGCCTCTGCCTCCCAACATTTCTTTTACCATCTTTGGAAGCAAGCATTTGTGTCCACAGGTCATAACCTTCTCTGATGCCTGGAGGCACCAGACACCTGCTCTGAAGTCTCAGATGATGGCTGAACGCCCACCCAGGATGCTGTTCTCTGCACCTACTTAGCCTCTCCCAAAGTCTCCTCCTTCACCAGGCTCCTGTTCCCCGGGTGGGATGGGGGTGGGGTAGGGGGCTCCCTTCCAGGACCTGCTGCCTTGCAGGACCTGCCACCTTTCAGGACCTGCTGCCTTCCTGAGCAGGTGGCACACGTGGATCTGCACTGAGAAACTCAGCTTGGAATTTCAGCTATCCTTGTGCCATCTGACCCACCACCAGGCCCACTGCACACATCCTTGTTTTGTGTTTCAATGACAGCTTTAACCTAAGGGGGGGGGGCACTGGAGAGATGGCTCAGCAGCTAAGAGCACTGACTGCTCTTCAGAAGGTCCTGAGTTCAAATCCCAGCAACCACATGGTGGCTCACAACCATCCATAATGAGATCTGACGCCCTCTTCTGGTGTGTACTTACATATAATAATAAATAAACCTTAAAAAAAAACAACAACAACCTACTGGGGCCGGCCAGTGGTGGCACACGCCTTTAATCCCAGCACTTGGGAAGCAGAGGGAGGTGGATTTCTGAGTTCGAGGCCAGCCTGGTCTACAGAGTGAGTTCCAGGACAGCCAGGGCTATACAGAGAAACCCTGTCTTAAAAAACCAAAACAAAACAAAAAAACCCTATTGGACCTTTGTAGGTAAATGACCCAGTAGGTAAATGGTTGCTACCAAACCTAACCACCTGAGTTTGATCCTAGGGATGCACATGGTAGGAGAGAACTGATTCCCACAGGATGTCCTCTGACTCTCACACATGTACTGTGGCCACACATCGATACACACACTCGTAAACACACAACAAAAGAAGGCTGGAGAGATGGCTCAGCTGTTATGAGCACTTGCTGCTCCTACAGGGGACTTGGGTTTGATTTCCAGCTCCTGCAGGGTGACAAAATCACCTGGAATTCCAACACCTGGGGATCTGATGCCCTCTTCTGTCTCCACAGGCACCTTCATGTATATAATGAATATATTGTGGATATAATACACAGACACAGTCAGACCCACACACATACACACGATCTAAAAACAATCTAAAATCATTGTAAATTTACAATTAGATTAATCTTTTAAAAGTCCCTCTGGCATGGTGGCACACACACTTGTAATCCCAGACACTTAGAAAGCTAAGGTCAAATCTATGAGCTGGTAGACAGTCTGGAAAGCTTAGCAAGGCAAGACTGTCTTTTTTTTTTTTGGCTTTTGAGGCAGGCTTTTCCCATGTACTCCTGTCTGTCTTAGAACTTGCTCTGTAGACCAGGCTGGCCTTGAACTCAGAGATCTGTCTGTTCCCTAGTGCTGGGATGAAAGGCATGGCCACCATTGCCCTCTTTGTTGTTGTTGTTGTGTTGTTGCTATTGTCCTCCTCCTCCTCCTCCTCCTCCTCCTTCTTCTTAATAAAAATATTTTATGTGCATGTGTGTTTTGCCTCACATTAGAGTATTAGATCCCCTGGAACTGGAGTTACACACAGTTGTGAGCTACCATGTAGGTGCTGGGAATTGAACTCAGGTCCTCTGGAAAAATAAGTAGCTTTAACCAGTAAGCCCTTGCCTTACACACACACACACACACACACACACACACACACACACACACACACAGAGAGAGAGAGAGAGAGAGAGAGAGAGAGAGAGAGAGAAATGTATAAAAACAGACTTTACATTTTTTTGAATCTCATATAGCCCCAGGTGGCCTCAAATTCACTATGTAGCTGAGGGTGACCTTGATGTTCTAATCCCCCTGCCTTCTCCTCCCAAGTACTAGGATTACAGGTATGCACCACCGTGCCAAGCTCTTTAAAATTAACCAAAAGAAAAATTTAAAAATCTGTGCGTGGAGATTGAGTGCTTGCCTGGCACATTTGAGAACCTGCCTAGTATTCCCAGCGCTGTAAACTAAAAATCAAGCCCAACAACTTAGCGGTGGTGGTCCGCATCTTTAATCCTGGCACTCAAGAGGCAGAGGCAGAGGCAGGTGGATCTCAGAGTTCGAGGCCAGGCTGGTCCACAGAGTGTTCCAGGACAGCCAGGGCTACACAGAGAAACCAGTCTCAAGCAAGCAAACAAGTAAACCATCTGATTATTTTCATCACCACTAAGCTAAGACCTCTGTTCTCCGGAATCTCACATAGCTCATAATCTCTGTCCTTTCCCAGGTGTTAGGCCCTGGACTAGCTGCTGGGGAGCTGGTGGTATAAGACTTCCAGAATAATCCGGACATTGTTCCCCTCAAAGATGCTTCCACTCCCACGCCCTCCACAGAAGGGATTTGGAGACCCTCATCCCTCTGAGGTGCTGACACATGCTTGTCTCTCACCTGCTTGGCAGACAAATGGGCATGCATGCTCATCTACAACACATACCCAGGCCCTCCAGACCCCCTAGGCACAGCCACTCCGAGTAAGGTCTGTGGGTCAGGTCTGGCCTAGCTGCAGCTTGACAAAGAAGACAGAAACAGAGAATAACCTTGAAAAACCATGGCAGCGTTTGACATTGAAGCACGTGACTGTTTTTGCTGCGTTTCACAAAAACATGATGTGCAGTCATTTGGAAACTTAAAAAGCGAGCCCGGTTATCACAGAGTTTAAAAAGCATTGTTGTGGTTCTCTCTCTCTCTCTCTCTCTCTCTCTCTCTGTGTGTGTGTATGTGTGTGTGTGTGTGTGTTCCTTAATTTTGCCCCTGTTCCTGTCTCATACCTCAGGACCTTAAGGCAGGCCATACAAGATAGAGTTTCCTTCCCCATAGTAACTTCTAGCACCTCTAACCTTCTTCGCCTTCAATTAGCCCTAGAGTAAACTCGTCTTAACACTCGCCCAAAAGCAGGTCATCAGACCTCCGCATTCTGGAAGGTTCCTGGCCCACACCAGGGAGGAATGCTGAAGGATGTGAGTGTCAAGCCTGCTGCTGCCTTCCCTCCTGCAATCACGGTTATGCAATGAAAACCCAGAAGGACAGGACAGGGTTTGGGGAGCTTCTGGATAGCCAGACATGGCGAGGTTGCCAAAGGGTGACCTGCAAGCATCTGTGGGCGATCTGGGCCCTTCCCTTGCCCCTCCCCCTTGCCCCTTCCATCAGCTCTCCATCTGTGTCTGCAATAGCCTTTTATGTCCTACTTAAAAATGATTTTACATTCATTAGTGTCTTGCCTGCATGTATACCCATATGAAGGTACTGGATCCCCTGAAACTGGAGTTACATGAGCCGCCATGTAGGTGTTGGGAATTGAACCCAGGTCCTCCAGAAGAGCATCCAGTGCTTTTAACCAATGAGTCATCTCTGCAGCCCATACCTATTTATTACTTATTACTTTTTAAAATAGTTTTAATGTATATTGACATGTACACCTGCATACCAGAAGGGGGCATCAGATCCCATTACAGATAGTTGTGAGCCACCATGTGGTTGCTGGGATTTGAACTCAGGACCTTCAGAAGAGCAGCCAGTGCTCTTAACCGCTGAGCCATCTCTCCAGCCCCTATTACTCTGTCTTAGTCCCTTGGGGAAGGCTCTCTACCTGAAGCTGAAGCTGAGCTGGAGTCAGCAAGGCCCAGAAGATCTTCCTGTCTCCACCCCGCCCCCACCCCACTGAGCTAGACTTACAGATGTACAAGCTGCCACACTGGGCTTTCTAGATGAGGGTTAGGGATTTGAACCCTGGTACTCTGCCTTTTGTCGCAGATAAGCTGTCTCCCAGCTCCCATGATAGCTTTTATGAAGGACAAAACAACATCAGGGTATGGAGGGATTGGGGACATTGAGACAGGAGGATTGAGAGTTTTAAGCTGCCTGACAACATAAGAAAATCTTGTTTTAAACAAAGGAGGTGAGGTTGGCATGGGTAGATTCTAGCCCTTGGGAAGTGGAGGCAGGAGTATCAGGAGTTCTAAATCATCCTTGGCTACACAGCAATCTGGAAGCCAGCCTGGGCTACATGAAACCTTGTCATAAATGAACCACACACACACGCACACACACGCACACACACGCACACACACGCACACACACACACAGGTAAATCAGTATCGACTAGTAAATCTAAGTAAGTATGTCAGTGTTTCCGTGTGTTCTGTAAGCACTCAAGAGAATTAACTGGACAGGGTAGGTCTGAGGAGTCCTGCTTTGTAGGCGATCCTCAGATCACAGGTAAGATAGCCAGGGACGTGCAACTGGCCTGGATGGGGCAATCCCAGGTCCTGAAGCTCCACCCTACAGGATGGGCCTAATCTGGCCAGCCTGATTGCCTCTTGCATCACAGAACGGGAGCGCACATCCTGTACCTTCCCTCCGTCGTCCAGGCCTTTGGCTAATACTGTTCCCAAGTAGGGGATTTTCTTTTCCTCCCTCTGCTCCTATAGGCCAGCTAGGCATTCTGAGGCCAGCTTGGATTCCATTTCCTCCAAGAAACCCTTCCAGAGCCCGCCCTGCTCCTCAAAACCACACACCAAGAAATTCTAGCTAAAATTCCCTCCTGGGCTCTTGAAAAATTCGCTTTTTTTTTTCATTTTAAAGGCTCATTCTATATGTATGTGTTTCACCTTCATGTATGTATGTGCACATGTGTGCCTGGTGACCTTGGAAGTCCAAGAAGGACATTAGATCCTCTGGACCTGGAGTTAGAGATGGTTGTGAGCCACCATGTGGTTACTGGGATTTGAACTCAGGACCTCTGGAAGAGCAGCCAATGCGCTTAACCACTGAGCCATCTCTCCAGCCCCCTAGTTCCTCTTAGCTTTCTTGTTGCCATCCCTCTGGCTTTAGATGGGGCAGAGCTTTGCTCCCCTGGGCCACTCTGGCCTCTCTACCCCCTAGAGCATCTAGCCCTGTGCTAGGTAGATTCTGACCATGCTGCTGTCCTGCTCTGACCCCTCCTGGGCCCTTTCATGCTGAGTCTCTGTCACATTCTCTGCCACGGCCCTGGTGTCATGGCCCCTTCCCTTTTCTGAGGTCTGGCTCTCTCAACAGTCTGTTGGTATATGACTGGGGACAAATAAAGTGATATATAAAATATTAAGAACTGCAGGTTTAGAGAGTTGGTTTTTTTTTCCATATTTGTTGAGTAGGAAATCGTGTTGGCATGTGATGTCTGATTCAAGGTACAAACAGTGAAAAGAGAGACCACGTGCCTGCAGTCTCAGCATCCTACATGTGAAGCCAGAGGATCAGAAGTTCAAGGCCATGCTCAGTAACATAGTGAGTTCCAGCCCAGCCGTGGTTACACAGTGAGACTCTGTATCAAAAACGTATTAATTAGCCAGGCTGTGATGGCGCACACCTTTAATCCCAGCACTTGGGAGGCAGAGGCCTGTGGATTTCTAAGTTCGAGGCCAGTCTGGTCTACAGAGTGAGTTCCAGGACAGCCAGGGCTACACTGAGAAACCCTGTCTCGAAAAACAAAACAACAACAACTACAAAAAAGTATTAATTAATGAGAAAATTTTAAACATTTTTTTTTACAGGAATACAGTGAAAAGTCATTTTCTCGGCCTTGCGTGTCTGCAGTTGCTAGGTCCTGTCCCGGAAGGAGCCTTGCAGGGATCCACTTCTGTGGCCATTGCACCCTGTCAGCCACACAGTGACAGAATGCACACCAGCACCTCAAGGTGGAGCTTTGGCTGTCAGCACAGGCGAGGGGCTGCTTGATGGATGTTGCAGCACAGGGACACCCTGGCAGTTGCATGATATTGCCTGGAGCAGGGAAGGCGCATCTGTGGACCAAATCCCTAATGTACGGCGACTGGAGACCGAAGGTGAGTCTGTTCCATTTGAAGTTACACTATGTTGTTGTTTTCTTTTGCTTGAGACAAGATCTCACTATGCAGCCCCGACTGGCCTGGAACTCCATATGTAGACCCAGCTAGCCTTGAATTCACAGATATCCTCCTGCCTCTGTCTACAAAGTGCTGGCATTAAAGGTGGACGCCACCAAGGCCGCCACCAAGGCCGGTATCGGTCCACTTTATTTATTTTGTGGTACTGAAGATCACATAGTCTAGGTAAGTGCTCCACCACTGAGTTACACCTTCAGTTCAAAAATGTTTAAATCCTTATTTCTGTTTTCGTCTTGGTTGAGGATTCATAGCAACCAAGCTTCCTCTGTTTGCTCACTTAGCCTTCTGGTTGTGCACAAGCTGGAGAAACTGAAGGAGAGAAAGGTCTTGGTGGAATCAAAGCTGTGAGAATCAGCTTTCCAACTCTATCACAAAACGCTGGAGTTCATCACCTTATATAAAAAAAAATGGTGGCCAGGCCAGACCTCGGCATGGTGTGGATTTCTTTAATCCCAGCACTAGGGAGGCAGAGGCAGGCAGATATCTGAGTTCGAGACCAGCCTGGTCTACAGAGTGAGTTCCAGGATAGTCAGGGTTACACAGAGAAACCTTGTCAGGGGAGGGGGGCTGCAGGATGCTCTCCATGGTCAGGTGGCTGCACTGAGCCCCGGGGGAAGCAGTGCATCATGGTGGGAGCTCCTATGCAGCAAAACCACTCCTGGACAACACAAGCCAGAGAGCAAAGGGAGGGAAAGAGTTAGGGCCCCATGATGTCCTCAGGGACAGACCTCCAATGGCTTAGTCAGCTCCCTCTAGACCCAGCTCCTAAAGACACCACAGTCTCCCAGTAGGCGCACCCTAGAAACTGAGACTTTTCCCCCTTTCTCTTTGAATTCACCGAAGCCTTTCCTCTCCCTCGGTATCTCCAACTAGTGCACAGCTAGAAGGCTAAGTGAGCAAACAGAGGAAGGCTGGATGCTACGGATCCAAGATCTTTCTGTCTTCCTTCCTTCCTTCTTCCCTTCCTTCTTTCCTTCCTTCTTTCCTTCCTTCTTTCCTTCCTTCCTTCCTTCCTTCCTTCTTTCCTTCCTTCTTCCCTTCCTTCTTTCCTTCCTTCTTCCCTTCCTTCTTTCCTTCCTTCTTCCCTTCCTTCTTTCCTTCCTTCTTCCCTTCCTTCTTTCCTTCCTTCCTTCCTTCTTTCCTTCCTTCCTTCCTTCCTTCCTTCCTTCCTTCTTTCCTTCCTTCTTTCCTTCCTTCCTTCCTTCCTTCTTTCCTTCCTTCTTCCCTTCCTTCTTTCCTTCCTTCTTTCCTTCCTTCTTCCCTTCCTTCTTCCCTTCCTTCCTTCCTTCCTTCCTTCCTTCCTTCTTTCCTTCCTTCTTTTTGTTGTTGTTGTTTTGTTTTTTGTTGTTGTTTTTGTTTGGTTTTTTTTTGTTTTTTTCAAGACAGGGTTTCTAGCTGTCCTGGAACTCACTCTGTAGACCAGGCTAGCCTCAAACTCAGAAATCTGCCTTCCTCTGCCTCTGCCTCCCAAGTGCTGGGATTAAAGGCAAGAGCCACCACTACCCAGCTTAGTATATGGACTTTTAAAAAAAAAAATCTATTTGGGGGAGAGTCTTCCTCAGGGAAGAGCACATCAGTTGGTTATCCAATACCAAACGGTCTTCCCTGAAAACATATACACATCTAATTAACATCATATAGAGAGCAGGTTCTATTTAGGAATATATATGTGTGCACATACACATCTAATTAACATCATATAGAGAGCAGGTTCTATTTAGGAATATATATGTGTGCACATACACAAATATCCACATGATAACCATTAGTGAGTAGAGAGGCCATGGATACAGAGAACAAGGAGGAGTGTATGGGAAGGTTCCAAGGGAGAGAAGAGAAAGAAAAACTTGTGATTATAATCTCAAAAATTAAACAAATACAAATTTTATTTTACATAGATGGGAGTTTTGCCTGTATGTGTCTGTGTAATGTTTGAGTACCTGGTACCCAAGGAGGCCAGAAGAGGATGTTGAAACCCCTGGAACTGGAGGTACAGACAGTTGTGAGCTTTTATGTAGGTGCTGGGACTCAAACCTGGGTCTTCAGGAAGAGCAGCCAGTGCTCTTAACAGCTGGGCTATCCCTCTCCCTCTCCAGCCCTAACACACGGATTTTTAGGAACACTTTTTTTTTTTTGGTGGCAAAGCTATGTCTTGAACCCGGGGCCTCGTGCCTGCCCCAGACTTTCTTTGTGAAACACCTATAACATGAAGCTGGGGGGTGGAAAAACAGCTTCATGGGAAACAGAAGGGAAAAAAAATCCTCTAGGATCCTGCCCACTCTGAGACAGCAGAGGGCTCATCTATCCTGCAAAGAGAGAAACTGAAATAGCACTTGCCTTGTGTGGGAAGAAGGCAAAGCAGAACACCCAAGGGCTTTCATGTCAGCAAGAGAGACTGAAACTAGCTCTGAGTGTGAACTTCCCGGCAGTGCACAGGAGTGGTGATGCCTAGGCAGCGGCAGGGGGGAGGGACTCTGGAGGACCGTGTGGAAGGAGCTCATTAAACTGAGGATTAAGGGTAGAGGCCCTGCCAGGCCCGCTGGGAGGCAGAGCCCCGGAACAGGTAGGTGATCGCTAACGCGGGCCTGTGACTAGAGTACAGCCTAGTAGTCCTCGGGCAAAAGGTCGAGAGCTGGGTTAGGAAAGCAAACACCAGAAAATTGGCGTCCCCAAAGCCATCCACCACCATGGCTTGCAGGAAGCAAGGATTATGAGTAACTCATATACTGGTTAAAAACAAAAACAAAACACAACCAGAAACCCAGAGAGGTTCAAGGTCTGTCCAAGGGCCTCACAGGACAGTAAAGACTTAAGTCCTCGTGCCTGTATCCAATGATAGGCCAGTCAGTGCGCCCTCCCACAGAGCTGGAAACTTTGGAGAGGACCCAGGACTCTTTCCTTTGTCCTTCTACTCACTCCCTCAAGGCCAGTACACCCCTGCTTCACGGTGCCACTCACCTCCCGACAGACAGTCCATGGGCAATGCCCCAGAAGAGAGGAGCCTGCGGGAAACCAAGAGTCTCCTGCCTCCCGTCTAACACCTGTCTGCTGGCGGGATGGGGGGGCGGGGCGCAAGTCCCAAACTCCCATCTCACTTGCCCTCGCCCGTCTCTATCTCAGACTCTCGTGATAGGAAAGTAGGCCAGTTTGGAATATGTCACAGATATTTTCGACATCCCCATCTGTACTAAAGCGCAGCCAAGCAGGGTGGAGCCCCAGGCTTCCCGCTGGAGGAGGTGCCTCTGGGGCTCGGAGCTCAGCTAGGGGCTGCGGAGAGTCACCAGGGGTGCCAGCGCATACTGTGCAAGCACCCTGTAGGCAGGATGGGAAGGACAGGAGTCCAGTCGTGTCTGTACAAGTTCTAGGGGAGCAGGAGTGGGACAGCTGGGTCCTGGGGCGTCACCATGACGGTGGGGCACGGAGGGAAGAGGTCCTTAGGGAAGGGGCCAGGTGACTGGGTTGTAGAAGGCAGGCAAGATTCTCCTCCGCAAAGGATGAGCGCGCGCGTCTCTGGCAGGGAGCACAATGGAAAAGCCTGGGCCCCTGGGGTGTGCAGGAGTCAGCAGGGCTAGGGCGGATCGGGCCAAGGTACTGACAGCAGGAGAGGCTGATGAGGCAGAGGCCTGGGGGAAGGTGTGTGTGTGTGTGTGTGTGTGTGTGTGCGTGTGTGTGTGCGCGTGTGTGTGTGTGTGTGTGTGCGTGCGTGTGTGTGTGTGTGTGTGTGTGTGTGTGTGTGTGTGTAAAATGAATGACCAGCAAGGAGCTTTGGGTGTGCCCTACAGGTACACTCATGAAGGATCTAAAAGAAAATTTACATCCGTCTATTTATTTATTTATTTATTTATTTGGGGTTGGGGTGGGAGGCGCAAGTATATGACACTCAGAGGACATCTTTTTTTAAAAAAAAAAGATTCTTTTTTTTTTAAAAAGATTTATTTATTTTTTATACAAGAGTATGATGTAGCTGTCTTCAGACACCAGAGGAGGGCGTCAGATCTCATTACAGATGGTTGTGAGCCTCCATGTGGTTGCTGGGATTTGAATTCAGGACCTTTGGAAGAGCAGTCAGTGCTCTTAACTGCTGAGTCATCTCTCCAGCCCTCAGAAGATATCTTAACAGGAGGAGACCTTCCATCAGGCGGCTACATGTGACTACTGGAGATGCAACTCCGGTTGTCAGCAGCCTTTGGGACAAGCACCTTGACCTACTCATTTATTTCATCTGTCCAGTTTTGTTGTGATTTTTTTCTGGACCCTGAAATTCATATTATTTATATATCACTGTGTAGCCCAGGATGGCCTCAAACATAGCTGGTCTCACATCATTAGGTGAGGACAAGATTTCCTTTCTTTCTTTTTCTGGCTTTTCGAAAACAATTTCCCTGTATATGCCTGACTGTCCTGGACCTTGCTCTGCAGACTGCATGGAGGACAGGGTATTTTCTCTTGAGCTTCTTCTGGACCCCTTGTGTCTACCTCCTGAGTACTAAGGCTCCAGGCTTGTGCCATCATGCCTGGCTCACACAGTACTAGGGGTTGACCTCAAGACTTCATGCATGATAGCATGATAGTAAACATTCTATAAACTCCCCACTGTGAGGCTTTGAATTTTATTTTGTTTTGTTTTGTTTTTTTTGGAGACAGGGTTTCTCTGTGTAGCCCTGGCTGTCCTGGAACTCACTCTGTAGACCAGGCTGGCCTCCAACTCAGAAATCCACCTGCCTCTGCCTCCCCAAGTGCTGGGATTAAAGGCGTGTGCCACCACTGCCCAGTGAGGCTTTGAACTTTTAAAAATAAATTTACCTGATTTTATGTGTACATCCGAGTAAATGTGTTTGTGCCGTGTGTCTGTAAGAGCCCTCAGAGGCATCAGATCCCCTAACTGGAGCTGCAGACAGTTGTGAACCGCGAACTATGCAAAAACAGTCAGTGCTCTTAACCACTGAGTCATCTCTCCAGCAACCCCCACCCCAGGCTTTTAAGTAACAATGATTCAGGCAGAGCACGTGGTTGTGAGCAGAAGGCAGCAGCCAGGGAGAGGAGGTCTGGGGGAGGGAACGTTGTTCCAGTCACCAAGCACCAAGGCCCTGTCCTCCTCCAAGTGGCCTGCAGTGACACCATCCTGACTGGGGACGGGGAGATCTATGTGAACACAAAGGTCCCTGTGGAGATGTGAGAAAGTTACTGTCTTCAGGGCCTAAGGTCGGGATGGGGGCTGCGTTTCAAGAGGTTTTCTTGGAAAAGCTAGTAGAGGGGAGCCCTCAGTGCTCCTAAGGCCCTGGGGTAGACACGCAGATGAATGGCTTCATTTAGTCCTTACCACGGGCCCATGTCATGGGTACACTTCTTCCTCTGTACTGATGTGGAAACAAGATTAAGAAGTTCAAGTCCAGGGTCAGCAAGATGTTCAGAATACAAAAATCCTTGCCATGCAAATGAATCAGCCTAAGTTTCAGTCCCTGGGTCTCATGGTGGAAGGAGAAAACCCACTGCTATCATAGTGTCAATGCTTCTACACACAAATACTACTACACTATGAATAATAATAATTATAATAAATATTAAAAAAATAAAATAAGGGTTAAAAAAAAAGCCATACAAGAAATTGAAGTCCCGTCAGGCATGGTGGTCTACTATCTTGACACTTGAGAGGTAGAGACAGGAAGATCAGGAGTTCGAATTTCATCCTTGGCTACATGGGAAATTTGAGGATAGCCTGGGCTATCTAAAACCCTATCTCAAAAAAACAAAAAACAAAAAAACAAAAAGCAAAGTTCAAGCCCTGTCTCCAGATTAAGAATTTAGGTCCCTTCACTCTTATTGTACTCCTAAGGTTAGCTTTCACCTCTACCCCATCTCTACCTGGCCCAGGCCTCCAGGGCTGCACAGCAACCCCAAGACACCCACTTGGATGAGGAAGCCAAGAGTCCACCCAAGGGCACACTGCCTATTCTCAAGGGAGGATTCTGCCTCGGGTTGGCCTGGTGCTGCTTGCATTCTAATGCTAATATTGTTTCCTCAAGACTGTTGCCCCAGAGATGAGAGAGCTCTCTCTCAGGCCGTAGACCCAAGGGGCCATGCCCCCCCAAGTTTTTTCTGATTGGTGAATAAAGATGCCAGCAGCTAAAGCAGGGCAGGAGAGACAGGCGGGATTTTAGGGTTCCTAGGCCGGGGGGTTGGAGGAGAACCAGGAGGGGGCTGTGGGTTAGTCGAGTCATAAAAACATGGCCCTGAGGGCTGGCCAATGGGAGGTAAGAGCAACCCAGATGGATCATAGTAAGCAATAACCTGGGGTTATTGATAGGAAAGTAAAATCTAACAGCATAGAAGGTAGAGACCTGCCCAACTCTTATGCTTTTTAAGGCTTATTGTAAATATAAGGTTGTGTGTGTCTTTTATCTGGGAACTGAATGATCAAGGCCAGGTAGAAACCCTGAACTAGGATTAAATTTTTCTACAACAAGATTCCAATTAGGTCGTTTTGCCCTAAAATAACCTGTCCTCTTCCTCCCTAAGCACATGGTCTCCTTGACCTCTAGTCTTTTTTTGTTTTGTTTCATTTTTTGAGACAGGGTTTCCTCTGTGTAGTCCTGGCTGTCCTGGAACTCACTCTGTAGACCAGGCTGGCCTCAAATTCAGAGATCCACCTGTCCCTGCCTCCTGAGTGCTGGGATTAAAAGTGTGTGCCACCATTGGCCAGCTGATCTCTAGCCTTTTCATCCACAAAATGGACCTAGAGACATGGGGTGGGAGCACACAGAGAAGCTGCTTGCTGTAGGCATAAGGTTTTTGTACACTGTGCAATGATTATCATTGTCTTATTCAAACGCTGATTTTTCTGCCCCCACATCAAGTTGTAATCAGACACAGTATTGTGGTGCTTATTCTAAATATCTTCTGTTTCAAGTTTGTGTGACTATTTCTCCCTATTTATTCTCTGACTTGTCAATAAAAGCTGACCAGCCAATGGGTGGTCAGAAGAGAGAATAGGGCTGGACTTCTACCAGCCAAGGGAAGAGGAGAGAGGATGAAGCAGGGAATCCTACAAGGAAGGGGTCTAGAGAGATGTCATGGAAATATACTTGAAGCCCAGAGAGCCAAACCAATACTAAAATGCTATCTTAAGGGTTTTGTCTGGGAGGTAGCCTCATAAGCTTAGAGGATTAGAATAGAACAGTGACTGCTCTTTATTTATTATTGTGCTTTAAAGCTAATTAATACATCCTATAATCTCAGTCTTATTTATTAGGGAACTAGCTGGAATCGAGAAAACCTGCCACTTTTTTTTTTAAGATTTATTTATTTTTATTTTATATGAGTACGCTGTAGGTGTCTTTAGGCACATCAGAAGTGTGCATCAGATCTCATTACAGATGGTTGTGAGCCACCATGTGGTTGCTGGGAATTGAACTCAGGACTTCTGGAAGAGCAGTCGGTGCTCTTAACTGCTGAGCCATCTCTCCAGCCCAACCTGCCACTTTTAAAAATGCATTTATAGCTTGCCATATTCCCTCCATTGGTTTGACATTCGACAAGTATTAGCTGAGCACTTACCAGGAGCAGGACCATTTTACTGGTATTTGGATGCAAGTGGAACCCACACTGAGCCTCTGCTCTCCTGAAACAGGTGCTCAGATGGGACCAGAGAGGCTGACCAGGAGTAGAGACAGGGAACAGTAAATGTTCTTACTGTAGCCCTACATATGAGCTGCTTCAGATACATAGGCCATTCTGCCTCTGTATCCTAGATCAAGAAAATAAGAATAGCCAGTATGATGGTATGCACCTTTAATCACATGGGAGACAGAGGTAGGTGGATCTCTGTGAGTTCAAGACCAGCTTAAAAAACAAAACAATGGGAGTGATCCTAGCTCCGAATCCTAATAGGGGGAATACAGAGACTGAAATGGTCACTTCCTGTAGTCAGGCAGGAGGACTTCCAGAGGAAAATTTGTCTTGCCTACAAGATGGGCAGGGATAAAGGTAGAGCAGAAACTGAGGGAACAGCCAACCAATGACTGGCCCCAACTTGAGACACATCCCATGGGCGAGAGCCAACCCCTGACACTATTAATGACACTCTGCTATGCTTGCAGACAGGATCCTAGCATGACTGTCTCCTGAGAGGCTTCATCCAGTAGTGGATGGAGGCAGATGCAGAGACCCACAGTTAAACATTAGGCAGAACAGAGCCTGGGGAGTGGGGGGTAGAAATGAACAAACCAGAGGGGTCAAGGACACAAGAAGAACCACAGGGTCAACTAACCTGAGCCCATGGGGGTTCAGAGAGACTGAACTGCCATCCAGGGAGTGTTCAGGAGCTGAACCTAGACCCCCTACACATTTGTAGCAGATGTGCAGCTTGGTCTTCGTGAGGTCCCAGTAGAAAGTGGAGCGGGGGTTGTCTTGGTCTCTGGTCCCTGCCGCTGGATCCTCTTCCCCCTACTTGACCTGTCTGGTTGGGCCTCAGTGGGAAGGGATGTAACTAGATGGACTGGGACTAGATGCCCCAGGCTAGAATGGTACCCAAGTGGGGCTCTCTTTCTCTGAGAAGGGGTGGGGACAATAGGGGGAGGGGTTTTTAAAGGTGGGGCTGAGAAGGGAGCAGGGAGAGGACTGTGATTGGGACATGGAATGAATAAAATGTAATAAAAATGGAAAAAAGAAAAACCAGCAGGGCACCAACAGACAACTCTGATAAGCAGCCTCGTTTCACCCCAGGGAGACCAGACCAGCCCTGCCTTGCTTTGGTTTCCTGTCGGGCCACATCTATGCAGCCAGCGGTGGATTAGCTGTTATCCAGGCTGGTGACAATGGTATATATACCACTTCCCTTTCCAGGTCTTTCTAGGACTCATAGCCTCTGCTGCTCCTTTCACAGTCAATGGGCAGCTTCCCAATCCCATACAGAACTGCACATGATGCATCTTCATGGAGGTTGTAGGCACATGATGTTCAGAGGACACTTTTGTCTGTGACCAGTGGGGTCATTGCATGCTCCACTGTCCAAGTTTATCCAGAGGAAGAGGAAGGGCTCCTAGAACTGAGGAGAAGGTTGTTCTGTGGTCTTGCAGCTTCCCTTGGTTATCGATGTACCATCATCCCTTCTAGGGGTGGCTGCCTGGTGTATCTTACCTCCAACCTCAGGGTGAAGAAGTGACATCAGACTGGGTAGTGGTGGCACACGCCTTTAACCCCAGCTCTCAGGAGGCAGAGACAGGTGATCTCCAAGTTTGAGGTCAGCCTGGTCTAAAGAGCAAGATCCAGACAGCCAGGAAGGAGAAGAGGAGGGTGGGGAGGGGGAGACACCAGGCCTCTCTGCAGCTGCTGCTTTCTAGAATCCCACCCATCCATTTCTTTCCCTCCTCCTCACTGGTAATTCTGTTTACTGGCCTCTCATCTAGTTCTCAGTGCATCCTGGGAAACTCCCAAGTCCCAGACCCTTTGTTGTGTAACCCCCAGTGTCTATCTGACCACTCTCTCCAGCCTCATTCTAATTGAGATGTCACCACTGGCCTGATGTCTTTAATCTGCCCTCCATGCCTTTAACTCAAATATTCCCCACCCAGTCTTCCTTAGCATAGTATCCATAGCTGCAGAGATGCTCCCCCAGTTCCTCAGCCTCCACTCTCTTCTCTCATCATCTCAATGTCCCTGATTGATCAACTCTTTGCAATTCCCTGCCCTTCGTGTATGATGGCTCTGCTCCTCTGTAAAGCCATAGCATTGGACTTCTGACTCTAGATGGTTGATGTAGGGCTGGAGAGATGGCTCTGCGGTTAAGAGCATGTAGTGCTCCGCCAGAGGACCCATGTTCAGTTCTCAGGACTCACATGAGGCCGTTCACAACTGTCTGTAACTCCAGCTCCTGGGAGTCAGTCGGGCGCTGCCTTCTGTCTCCCACGGTCTCTACATTCACATGCTCATATCCACACACAAACACAGAAGTAAAAATAAAATTAAATTTTAGGAAAAGGGACTGGAGAGATGGCTCAACAGTTAAGAACACTGTCTGTTCTTCCAGGGGATCTTAGTTTGATTCCTAACAAGCACATGGAGGCTCACAACAATCTATTAACTACAGTTCCAAGATGCCCTGCATCCTCAGGTACTGCATACATGAGGGACATAGAAATACACACAGACAAAACACCCATACACATAAAAATAAATAAAATTTCAAAAAATTTTAAAATCTCTTTTAAAAGATGCCTGTTCAAGAACACCACATGAAGACCTAGAGAGTCAACTGACCTGGGCCCATGGGAGTTCACAGAGACCGAACCACCAACCAAAGAGTGTGCAGGGGCTGGACCTAGGGCCCCTACACATTTGGAGCAGATGTGCAGCTTGGGCTTCGTGTGAGTTCCCCAACAATTGGAGCAGGGTCTGTTTTGACTCTGTTGCCTGCCATGGGCTCCTCTTCCCCTTGCTGGACTGCCTGGTGGGGCCTCAGTGGGAGAGGAGGCTCCGACTCTTGCTGGGACTAGATGTCCAAGGGCCTGTTGGTATCCAAGGCGGCTTTACCATCTCTGAGAAGATGGGGGTGGCATAATAGGGAAAGGGATTTGAGGGTGGGACTAGAGAAGGGGTTGCGTTCAGGATATAAAGTGAATAAATTAATGAACAAAAAAAGATATCGGAGCTGGAAAGATGGCTCAGAAGTTAAGAGCACTGAATGCTCTTCCACAGGTCCTGAGTTTAATTTCCAGCACCCACATGGAGGCTCACAACCATCTGTAATAGGGTCTGGTGCCCTCTTCTGGTGTGTCTGAAGAGCGCAGTGGTGAACTTATATACATAAAATAAATAAATCATTTAAAAAAAGATTGGCAAACAATCAAAAATATATTTATGTATTGTGTGTATGCATGCTTTCTTCAGTGCTACTGTATTTATGTATTTATTTACACTGTGTGTGTGTGTTTGTGTGTGTTCACAGAGGTCAGAGGACAACTTGCAAAAGTCAGTTCTCTCCTGTGGTGGTTTGAGTGAGAAGGGTCCTCATGGATTCATATATTTGAATGTAGGGAGCCGGGCAGTAGTGGTGGCGCACGCCTTTTATCCCAGCACTTGGAAGGCAGAGGCAGGCGGATTTCTGAGTTTGAGGCCAGCCTGGTCTATAGAGTGAGTTTTAGGACAGCCAGGGCTACACAGAGAAACCCTGTCTCGAAAAACAAAAAAAAAAAAAACAAAAAACAATATATATATTTATATATTTAAATTCTTTGTACGATGTTGGGCTGAGTAACTGGAAGAGATTAGGAGGTGTGGCCTTGCTGGAGGAGGTGGTCACTGGGAGCTGGCTTTGAGTTTTCAAAACCCGGAGGCATTCCCGCCCAGGGTGCTGTCTGTCTCTCTTATGGCTGCTGTCTCAACGTAAGCTCTCAGCTGCTGCACCAGAGCCACGCTTGCCTGTTTCCATGCTCCTCAGCACGATGGTCATGGCTCTGCTGCCCTCCGGAATCATGAGCTCAAGACTAAATGCTTTCTTACGTAAGTACGTTACCCTAGTCATGGCGTTTGGTCAATGCGATAGAACAGTAGTAGCTAAAACACTTCCTGGCGATCCCAACCCAGGGTCTCTGGCTTAGTGACAAGAGCCTTCACTTGCTGACCCCTCTCTCTGGCATTGTTTTTTGTTTGTTTGTTTGTTTTGGGTTTTTTGGTGTATATGTTTATTTGCACATGCGTTGTGTTTGTGTGTGTGCAGTTATGCTCGTGCATGTGTGTCCGCATATGTGTGGAGGCCAGAGGACAACCTTGGATGCTATTCTTACACATTTTTCTATTTTTTTATTTGTTTGTTTGAAACAGGAGCCTGGAGTGTCCCCAAGTGGCTAAGCTAGCTGGCTAGCCAGCTCCGGGAAGCTACCTGTCTCCCATTGCGCCTGCCCGGGGGTGGGGTGGGGGTAGGGACCGGAAGTGCGCGCCATCTTGCTTATGCTCTGCCGGGGTTTGGGGGATCTGAACTAAGGGCTTCAGACTTGTAAGGCAAGCAGTTTATTGACTGTGTCATTTCCCAGGCATTTGGGTGATGTTTTATTTTGTTTTAAACGGGGTGTCATTGTACTGGAGCGATGTTTTTCTACACTATGTGAAGATGTGTCTGTTCTTCCTGACCTGCCTAAAGCACCTTCTGATTGGTCAAAATAAAAAGCCTATGGCCTATAGGAGAAGATAAAATAGAGGGTGGGTCATCCAGGGGAACTCTGGGAAAGTCAGGCTTCCGGAAGACTGGCCACCAAGGAGGAAGTCAGGCGTATGACACAAGGAGAGGAAGTCAACCATGTGGCAGAACTTAGATTAGTATAAATGGGTTAATTTAAGAGCTAGCTGGGGAGCAAGCCTAAACTAAATTCATAAGCATTGTAAATGAAAATAAGCCTCCGTGTCATTGTTCGGTAAACTGGGGCGCACATGGAAAAGCCCATCGGTTACAACTATGTAGCCCTGGCTGGTCTACAACTTGGTATATAAACTAGGCTGATCTGAACTCAGAGACCGACCTGCCTCTGCCTCGGCCTCGGCCTCTCAAGTGCTGGGATGGAAGGTATCCACAACTCCCTTCATTTTGCTTGTTTTTGAGATTGGATCTCGAATTGTAGCCTAGGCTGGCCGGGAACTCACAATGTAGATTAGACTGGTCTTAAACTCATGGCAATCCTCCCGCCTCATCTTCCCAATTAGTACAATTATTGGCTGGAGCCACCTTAACCAGCTTAACTGTAAATGTATATGGAGGCTGGACTTGGTATCGTATGTCTATAATCTTAGCACTCTGGAGACTGAGGCAGAAAGATCAAGAGTTTGACACTTTCCCGGCACCCAGGAGGCAGAGGCAGGTAGATCTCTGTGAGTCTGAGACCAGTCTAGTCTATATGAGTTTCTAGACAGCCATGGCTATGTAGAGAGATCGTGCCTCAAAAACAGAACAGAACAAACAGAAAACTACAGAAACAAAGAGATGTCAGCCTGTGCTCCTTAAAAAAAAATCAAAACCAAACCGGGCAGTGGTGGTGCACGCCTTTAATCCCAGCTCTTCCGAGGCAGAGGCAGGTGGATTTCTGAGTTCAAGGCCAGCCTAGCCGACAGAGTGAGTTCCAGGCCAGCCAGGGCTACCAGAGAAACCCTGTCTCAGAAAAACCAAAAAAAAAAAAAAAAAGGAAGAAAGAAAAAAAAAACCAGAGTTGGCAAGATGGCTCAGCAGGTTAAGGCAGTTGACACCAAGCCTGGTGACCTGAGTCAGTCCCCAGGACCCAAAGATGAAAGGAGAGAAACAGCTCCATAGACATAGAGCATGTGTCTATCTACACAGATCCACACACGCAGATACACATACATGCATACACACACATAGATACACATACATGCAGATACAGATATACATACATACAGACACACAGATACACATACATACACATACAGAGACACACACAGATACACATACATACACAGATACACATACATACCCACAGATATATACATACAGACAGACACACAGATATAACAATGCATATAACATGCATATGTGCATATATGCATACATACATGGAGATACATAGATATACATACATAGAAGCACACACAAATACATACATACATATACATACATAGTTATACACACATGCATACACATGCATGCATATATACATACACAGATACACAGATATGCATATATACACATACACAAATACAAAAAAAAAAGGAAATTTAACAAAAAATGAAAGGTAAACCCAAAACCATACATGAAATAAAATAAATTGTAAGACTTCTTTAGATTTATTGTGTGTGTGTGTGTGTGTGTGTGTGTGTGTGTGGCCTGCATGGACCTGTAGAGATCAGAAAAGGTCATTAGGTCCCCTGGAATTGGGTTAGAGATGATGGTGAGTCACCACATAGGTGCAGGGAGCGGAACCCGGGTCCTCTGCAAAAGCAACAAGTGCTTTTAAGCACTGAGCCATCTCTCCAGCTCCAAAGAAACAAATTTATATGGAAATGCAAAGTGAGCAAATTAGTCAGTTTTTTTAAATTTTGTACAAGTATGTGCGTAAAGGAATAGTGAGAGATACATTCAGGGTGCAGCTAGACCCTCGGTGCTGAATAGAGCTCTCAAACAAAGCCCTCCACACAGCATCACCTGGCTCACACAAAGACACAGCTGCAGTCCAGAGAAGAATGGACAAGCCTTCGATAAATGTTGATTAATTGGATATTCACAAAGAAAATTCAATCCCAGCTTTTACTTCAAATACATCCCCAAATCAATTTGAAATGGACAATAAGCTCAAGTATGAAAGATTAAAAACAGAACTTCGAAAAAGAAATCTCATGGAAACTTATTTCCATAGTCTTGTGATAGCCACTGTCTCCTTGTTTAGGCCAGACCACTGTGGTGACTTGTGGTCATCTATACCTATCCAAACACACCGTGAAGTGAAGCCTAGCGTCCACACCCCACAGTTGAGCTGAGCATGGTGGTCCAGGCTTATGTAAGAGGATCACCAGTTTGGGGCCAGCCTGGGCTACATTACAAGATGCACCACCGCCACCCATCTCAAAAAGAACAACCAAAATAAAAAACAAGCTAGGTTTAGTAGTGCATGCCTATAATCCCAGCTATTGAGAGGTAGGGAGGTGGGGGTAGGGCATGGGAATTCAAGGCCAGCCTGGGCTAAATAACAAGTTTAGAGTCAACCTGAGCTTTATGGAAGCTTGTCTCAAAACACCACGACCACCATATATTTTGCCTGTCTTTGTAGTCAGCTCAAGCAGGAAGGTAGATTAACCCACTTCTTGATACTCATTTTGTACAGATGCTGTACGGTCTATTCATTTTAGAGATTAAATTCTTCCTTTCCGAGATATTACCTCGCTCTTTTGCTGTATTCACCTCTCTCTCTCTCTCTCTCTCTCTCTCTCTCTCTCTCTCTCTCATGAGCTCCCTGTTTAACACTGGAAATCCATCTACATCGTGGTTATTCATTTGTTCATGTGTTTCTTTTGAGACGTGTTCTCAGGTAGCCCAGGCTGTCCTCCAACTCACTAGGAGTTGGAGGATAGCTAAGGCTAGCCTTGTACTTCTGATCCTACTGCCTCCACCGCCTAAATTCGTTATAAGAGAATGTCAGCAGGGCTCCCCCTGAGCCCAGTCTTCCAGGAGCTTCCCTGCAGAGCAGAGCTTTGCCTGCCTGCCCCAGCAGTGGATGCTCTGTGAATACTTAAAAGACTCCAGGAGTCTCACCAGCCCATCTTTCCCTGCTTCTCTCTGGGTGATTCTTATTTTTATCTCCTCCACAACTTTCCTACTTAATTTTAACTTTCCTGTTCCTTCCTGGCTGGTTTCAATTACAGGAGGCTCTATGCTAGTCTGTTCCTTATGACTCCTTTTAACAGCGTTTGATTCTCTGGGTCTTGGCTTGGCCTGGTTTCCTTTCAGTTTTAAAGGATAGTTTCTGTTTACCTAACCTTTCTCCTTAAACCCCGCATATGTCCTGGGATCGTTTTGAGTTAGGGTCTCAAGTACACCAGGAAACACACCATGGAGCCAAAGAGAATCCTAGCTTCTCTTTTGTTTTGTTTTTCGTTCGTTTGGTTTAGGTTTTTTTTGTTCGTTTTTATTTTTGTTTTTTGTTGTTTGTTGTTTTGATTTGGTTTTTGTTGTTGTTGTTGTTTAGTGAAATAGGGTCTCTCTACGAGTAGCCCTGGTTACCCTGGAACTCACTACGTAGACCAGGCTGGCCTAGAACTCACAGAGATCCACCTGCTTCCCCTACCCCGGCCCCACGGTGGGATTATCACCCAGCTTCTTCTTATCTATTTTGGTTTGTATCGTTTTGTTTCTCCCTTCCCTGGTTTTCTCCGTCTCCCCTTTCACTCCAGGACTGCGGCTGTCCCCGAGGCCCTCACCTGGAGGAAGGCACACACAGCATCTCTAGGCGCGGCCAGGTCTAGCGAGCAAGAGCGTGGGGGCTGAGGTCCCGGTTTCTCCAAACGGCTCTGGCCCATACTGAGTACAGCAGGGGACTTGGAATGGACACCTGCGCCCAGCGGGGACTCCTACAGTGGGCAGTTTCTGCACTAAGACTCTTGGAGCATCACTGTAGCCTGGGATTCTTCCGGAAGTCCTTCTTTCCTTTCTTCTTCCTTGGCAGGAGTCTGGAGACCGGCCGGCTCCTTCTCTTTATATTCCTTTAAGCATTTCCTCTAACAGGTGCAAGATATTTCTAGCATTTCTAAGTCGGTGCCGTAGCTACACCCCACCCGCCAGGTGCGGTGGTTAGCTCTCCGTTGCTATAACAAATACTTGCGATAAATCAACTTAGTAAGAGAGAAGGTTTGCTTTGGCTCGGTCTGTGGTCCCATCCTATTGCTGGTAGTGATACAGCACAGGAGAACGCGGCAGACGGGGCTGTCCCTCTCATGGGGTCCGGAAAGCAGGGAAAAGCGAGGCCGAGTAAGAGCCTCAGTTACCACCCTATCCCCACCCCCACTTGACTGCTCTCCTCATCAAGGCCACACCCCCCGGCGAGCTGACTTCCTTTCACTGGGCTCCACCTTCTAGATGGTCCACCACCTGCCAATAAATAGTATTAGAGACTGAGGACAGAGCCTTCATCCTTGGGGACATATCTTAATTAACCTGAGGACAGGCACGAACGAAGGAGTTTTCCTCATTGATCGGTGGTCCTTGGTTGGCTGCTTGGACTTAACTTGAAAAGCGTTAGAAAGCAGACTGAAAGTGCGGCGCGTTGCGTTCGGCAGAGGATGACACAGGTGTTCCGTCAGTGGATCGGGCTCTTCCGTGACTGGGCATCGGGCCAGCGGTGGTTTCACTGACGACCTTCTGAGTGTTAAGATTTGAAAATGCTTCTTGGAAGCCTTTCAGTTCCTCCAGATGAGAAAACTCTTTTAAAGTTCTTTTAAAGGTTTCTCTCTCTCTCTCTCTCTCTCTCTCTCTCTCTCTCTCTCTCTCTCTCTCTCTCTCTCTTCCTTTTTTCCTATTTTATTTCAAGACAGGGTTCTTTGTGTAGTCCTGGCTATCCTGGAACGCTATAGACTAGGCCAACTCTGTAGACCTGGCTGGTTTCAAATTCAGAGATCTGCCTGCTTCTGCCTGGCAAAATAGCTCTCTTCCTTATGTACTGAGATTTGAACTCGGGTCTTTGAACATGCTTGAACTAGGCTAGTGCTCTGCTACTGAGCCTGGGCTACCTTTGCTCTTCAGCCTTCTGGTCAAGGCAACAATGAAATGAGAACGCCAACCTCTTCCCAGCGTGTGCTGCACCTCTGTCCCTGCTGGCTATCTCCACATCCCTTTGCTCCTGCCTTCAGTGTTTTGATTTTAGACAGGGTCTATTCTAGCCCAGGCTAGCCTGGAACTTGATGTATAGCCAATGTGCGACAGATTTGTAACCCTGATCTTGCGACTTCCGCCTCCAGGGTGCTGGGTCCCCACCGCCACACCTGGTTTATGTGATCTTGGGGATCAAACCTAGAACTTTGTATGGGCTAAGCAAGTTCTCTACCAACTGAGCTAATCTCCAAACCTGCCTCTCCATTTCCGTTTCTCACTTTTGTTGCTATTTAAGGTAAGGATACAGCTCAGTGGTAGAGCCCTTGTCCGTCACATGCAAGGCACTGTATTCTCTTCTAGGACCAAAGTGGGCATGGAATCTAGAAGCACATTAAGGGAAACTTCAGGGCGGAATACAATGTACAGTCTTCAAGGTCCAACCATGGCTGGGCTGGAGGTCCAAAAGTTTCCATAGTCTCCACCATACGGTGCCACCAGTTGGAGACCAAGCTTGCACATGAGCTTGTAGGAGACATTTTACATTCAAACCATATCTCCCTTGGATATGGCTGTACACAAGGACTCTTTCTAAAGAATGGAACAGAGTCGGGCAGTGGTGGCGCATGCCTTTAATCCCAGCACTTGATAGGCAGAGGCAGGCGAATTTCTGAGTTCAATGCCAGCCTGGTCTACAGAGTGAGTTTCAGGATAACCAGGGCTACACAGAGAAACCCTGTCTCCAAAAACAAAAAAAAACAAACAAACAAACAAAAAAAAAGAATGGAACAGAGACGGCTAAGAGATGGTTCAGCAGTTAAGAGCACTGGCTGCTCTTCCAGAGGACCTGAGTTCAATTCCCAACAACCACATGATGGCTCACAATCATTTATAATGGGATCTGATGCCCTCTTCTGGTGTCTGAAAACAGAGTACTCATATACATAAAATAAACAGATAATTCTTTTTTTTTTGTTTTTTTGCTTTTTTTTTTTTCGAGGCAGGGTTTCTCTGTGTAGCCCTGGCTGTCCTGGAACTCACTCTGTAGACCAGGCTGGCCTCGAACTCAGAAATCCGCCTGCCTCTGCCTCCCAAGTGCTGGGATTAAAGGCGTGCGCCACCACCGCCCGGCTAACAGATAATTCTTTAAAAAGAAAAAGAAAAGAAGGAAGAAAGTGTAGAACAGAGTAAATGTAGAACTAAATGCAGAATAAATGTATAAATGTAGAATATATGAAACTTATTCTATATGCATATTCTATATGTATTATATATTTTATATATTCTACATTATAAAATGTAGACTTATAAAATATAAAATTTATAGAATATAAAATATTAAAAAAAGAGAAAGAAAACAGGGGCTGGAGAGATGGCTCAGCGGTTAAGAGCACTAGCTGCTCTTCCAGAGGTTCTGAGTTCAAATCCCAGCAAACACATGGTGGCTCACAACCATCCATAATGAGATCTGACGCCCTCTTCTGGAGTGTCTGAAAACAGCTACAGTGTACTTACATATATAAGTAAGTAAATTTTTTTTAAAAAAAAGTTTTTCATTTTTATTTTATGTGCAGTGTTTTTGCCAGCATGCATATCTGTGCATGGGTGTTGCAGACAGTTGTGAATGAGCTGGGATTTGAACCTCTGGAAGAGCAGCTAGTGTTCTTAACTGCTGCCATCCTCTCCAGTTTCCTCTCCTCCTTCTGAAAACAAGGAGTGCTGTGACCAGGACATGTCCTCTGGATGTCCCGGAACTCACTACTCAGTCGAGGATGACCCTGACCTCCTGGTCCTCCTATTACCACCTCCCCAGTTATCGCAGGCTCACACTACCATGCCCCGCTTAAATGTTTGCTATTTAAATTACTGAGACGGCAGGTAATGTGTTGCACAGCGGGGCATAATGCAGAAGATGAAGGAAGATCAAGTTGGGGTTTGGGGCTTGAACACTGGATAAATGTCAGCAGCATTTACCAAAGGTGGGAATCTCTGCAGAAAGAAGCATTAGAAAGCACAATATTAACCAGGCAATGCCGGTGCACACCTTTGATCCCAGCACTTGGGAGGAGAGGCAGGCGGATGTTCTAGTTCAAGGCCAGCCTGGTCTATAGAGCAGGTTCCAGAACAGCCAGGGCTACATGGAGAAGTCCTGTCTTAAAACACCCCCCAAAGCCCCAAAGAAAAGAAAGCACAATATTCCCCGGGCATGGTAATACATTCCTGGAACCCTGGGATTCAAGAGGCAGAGACAGGAAGATTGTCAGATCATGTGGTCAGCTTGAGCTACCTAGTAAGTTCAAGACCACCCTGAGCTACATGGAAAGAAGACTCCAAAGAAACAAACATAGCACCAAGACTCATTGTCTTTAGGGGTGTAACAAGTGTTGAAGCCTATAACATGCTCAGAATCCTCCCAGTCCCAACACTCCTTTGGAATAACCTTTGGTCAGCTAGGTGGAGCTCGCAACAGATGTTAGGTATGGTCTCCATTCTGGAGAGAGGATGGGGACTCTCTGGCATGCTCTAAGTGTGGAAAGCCATGAGTGCCCAGAGAGAAAAGATGAGAGGCCCTGAAGGGTGGAAGGGCTTGACCTCTGAGAGCCAAGGTGTCCCGAGATGGATGGAGTGTAAGGGGTGTGACCCTGCAGGAAGTTCAGAGAAGGGTAACAGTTCCGATGCTTACATGCCCCGCCCTTTAACACAGCCCTAACTGAACATGGTGGGATAGCCCTGTAATCCCAGCACATGGGAGACTGAGGCAGAGGAACAGAGAGTTCAAGGGCAGCCTAGACTACAGAGCAAGACTATCTAGGAAAACAGAAGAATAGAGTCCAGGCTGGAGAGATGGCTCAGCGGTTAAGAGCACTGACTGCTCTTCCAGAGGTCCTGAGTTCAATTCCCAGCTACCACATGATGGCTCATAACCATTTGTAATGAGATCTGATGCCCTCTTCTGCTGTGTCTAAAGACAGCTACATTGTACTTACATATATAAAATAAATAAATCTTTAAAAGAAGATGAAGAAGAAGTAACTCTGCATGGCCAAAAAAATTACAACCTCCTTTTCACAGATGAAGAAACTCACAATACCACATGATTTATGGAGTGGCAACACCAAAAGTCAGGCTTTGACATAAAGGATGGGTAGGTAACAGGCCCCTTAGTCTTTTGAGTTCAGCTGTACAAAAATTTGCCAACTGAGAGATCACCCAACGGGTGATTCTCAGGTGAGCAGGAATAGAGGTGGAGTCAGAGGGTGGTCCCTAAGGAAGAGAGAAGGTTGAGACAGAGGCCAGGAGATTGATGCCTTTTGCCTTTAAAGGAGCAGCATGCAAATCACAGTCAAAGTGATATGCAAATGAGATTCAAATTGAGTTGGGAATGAGCATCTGTTATTTCTGAGTCAACAGCTCAGGCACTTTTGGGTGAGCCCTCCTCAGCTTTCTCCCAGGGCTGCCAGGGTCAGGAACCCCAAAGGGAAGGTCTGGTAACTGAACAGAAGTGAACCTCTAGAACAGCAGGGTTCCGCATAGGAAGGGAAGCCCCACCCACTGCGTGGAGGTGAGTCATATATTTGCAAATCCATATTCATCTGACAAATGCTTGTAAAGCATCTACTCAGCGGGAGAGGGCTGAGGCAGAAGCAGAAGACTAGGAGGGGCTCACTGCTTCTAAGGTCTAGGTGCTTTCTTCCAGGTTGTGGGATAAACAGTAAAGACGCTGGCTTCTTCTAGAACCTAAGCCAGGCTTTCCCAACCTCAGAGCTCTGGACACTTTCCATCTTTCTTTAGCAACATCCTGGGCTTGGCCCACTAGATAAATGACGGTAGCAACCCTTGACCTATGACAGATAAACATGTCCCCAGACATGACCTAATATGGAAGAGGCTTAAAAAGCATCCAGATTGAAAGACTGCCACTCAAGCTAAACACGGTGGTATGTACCGGTAAGCCCTTGGAAGTTGGAGGCTGGACCGTCAAGAACTCAAGTACGTCCTTAACTACGTAGAAAGTGTGAAGCAGGCTGGACAAAAGAAACCCTGCACTAAAAAAAAAAAAGAAAGAAAGAAAGAAAAGAAAAACAAAAAAACAAAACAAAACAAAACAAAACCCTACCACTCAGATGTCTTTGGCTGAGCAGGCATACTCCTTGAGCTAAGTAAGGATTTAGTTCTAAGGACTTAGTGTTCTATACTGTTATTTATTTATTTTTATTTATTTACTCTTCTTTCTTTCTTTCTTTTTTTTTTTTTGAGACAAGTTTTCTCTGTGTAGCCCAGGCTGTCCTGGAATTTGCTCTGTAGACCAGGCTGGCCTTACAGAGATTTGACTGCCTCCAACTCTGCCTCTGGAGTGCTGGGATTAAAGGTGTGGGTCCCCACTGCCCAGCTGAAAGGCTGTTCTTTAGTGCTCTCTGTCTGTCCTCCAGTTGACATCGGTGGGTCTGTGGGCTTCATGCCTACCTCCATAGGTAGGTCCCAAGAGTTCAGAAAGGCAACTTTGCCAACCAGTGTTTTCCCAGTGCTGCCCGTGGAATCCTGAGGGACCCCTGGAAGCTTCTGGGGGTGATGGGAGGGGCCAGCAGGAGGAGAGCCAGCCCAGCAGCTCAGACCTTCTTGGTTTTATTTCTAAATTTCTATATCATGTCCTTTGGATAAAAAGTCCCAAGTGGACAAAAGTCCCAAAGGGCCATCGCCAACCACTCAGCCAATGAGGGATCATGAGCAAGACCCCCTTTCCTAACATGTCTGCCCCTCCAGTGCTGTCTGGGGTGGCTTTCACACTTTCCTGCCCAGCTCCTGCTCACAGAGTGTGGAGGAGAGAAAGAACACTGTACCTAAAAACCAAGGGATCTACGCGTGTGTTTGGAAGAGACAGGATGGGAAGAGCAAGCCCCCAGGCGTCCTGTCACAGCAAGATGCCCAGGACAGAAGTGAGGGTCCTTGATCAACTGCATCCCAAAGCCGAACAGGACTATCACACTCAATTAGCAATACAAAGAACCAGAGCTAGACACCAGGAAGAACTTTCCAACTTAGCACCTGGGGGAATTGCTGTCTGGGATAGGAGAGTGTCCCTCTCATCAGAGCTGAGTCTCAGAATCCTGCAGAGATAATCTCTGAAACTCAGTAAGGGATAGAGGCATTCTGGGGGGTTTACCCCACCCCACTGCCCGAGAATTCTCTTCTGTCTGATTCTTGTCTGGAGCGGTGGGGATGTGTGAGGATCTTGTTCCCCAGGGGCTAGGGGACGGAACGGGCTTCCCCAAGCACCACACCCTCGGGACCCGGGCACAATCGGGCATTTCATGTCTCAGAAGGGTTGGAATGAAAGGCCAGTGTCTGTCTGCTTGCCCCCACCCCCTTCCATCTCCAGATTTTTCCATCTGCCCCTGGGCCACAGTCTGCTCTTTCTCACTTCTCCCCAACCCCGGACCCTGTGTCCTACTCAGATTAGTGGCAACAGAGGGATTGTCTTTAGTTCTCTGTGACTGGTGCTCTCTGCCCCAACACTCCAACGAGGAAGACATTAATGCCCCCTCCTGTCATGCACTGGATCCCAGAGGGTTCAGGGACTCTGATGGGACACAGAAGCCACCAGACCCTCTGATCTAGCTCTCTCTACTCCTTACAGTGTTCTGTGGCCCTAGGTGATTGGGTGACTTCCTCACGGACCCAATTTGCTTCTTCCCATTGGAGATTTTCCTAACAATTGTCCAAGACCTGGTTGAACTGCTGGACAAGCTATTTCTGTCATTGCTTATGTGTCTCCAAAAGGGATGTTCTCTGTGCTGCCTGCAGGAGCCCATATCCAATAGGCTCCCTCCAATGCCACCTTGCCTCGGGACCCCAATGCTGACGCTTCTAACATCCGGAAGCTGACGTCACTATTCTCCAGACCCCCACACCTGTTTGTCCCACCACCACCAGGAGCTGTAAGCAACCGTTCCGGGACCTGACATTCTGTTAACTTCACACCACCTTCCAGCATACGCATCCAGGAGTACTTCCTGGATAAAATATTAAACATGCAAATCTGAGAAGTGCCTTAACCAGCGACAGACTGCACGACCACAGCCTGGCGAAGGAGACGCACGCCGTCCGGGGGTGGGGAGGTATATATAGACACAGACTTTGCATCTATCTTCCCAACGTGTTTGAGGCAGAGCAGTGTCTGTGGAAAAATACTGCTGCAACCTCCAGCTGGGGTGGCCTGAGGTCGGAGATAGGGGGCTGGCAGGAGGGGGGTCAGGAGGAGCCTCAAAGCTGAGCTCAGGGTGGGGCGACAAAAGCCCTTTGTGTTGGTATTCCATACAGTGCCATCAACCAACTCAATAAGGGAACTGGAGGATGGTTAGAGGCAAGGCCTCAAGATAGAGGGGCAAAAAGCAAGAAAGAAGAGGGGAATCTAGGGTTGCTGAGAGCACACCTCAAGCCTCCTGTGCCACAGGGCCTCTAACATGACACTGTGATGACTAGGGTGTCATGAAGTTCATAGAGAGGGGTCACTAGGGTTCTTGCCTGGGTCTGGGCTGACAAAGAACCTTGTTGATGTATCCTGCTCTGACCCAGAAGGGTGAGGGTGGGGCTAAATCTACATTTCCCAAAACGTGATTGGTGCATGTAAGGTCCAGCCCACCCCGGCCTGGGCATTTGCCAGGCTCCAGAGTCCCACAGAGATCCACATGGATATAAGGGGTTTTTTTTTGTTTAGAGGACATTTTTTGTTTTGGGTTTTTGTTGTTGTTTGTTTGTTTTGAGACAGGGTCTCACTATGTGGCCCTGGCTGACTTGGAATTCTCTATGTACACCAGGTTGGTTTCCAACCCACAGAGTTGAAATCCACCTGGATCTCAGAGGTGAGATCCACCTGCCTCTGCCTCCTAACGGCTGAGATCAGAGACATGTGACACCACTTTGGGCACAAATCTAAGAGTCTTAGAACACAACTGAGCTCAGGCTAAGAACTCAAGAATACATGTGACCTGTATGTGGCATCTGTCACAACCTCCCGCAGGCCGAGGACCCACGTTTTCTTACAGTGACCTGAAAAACCCAGACCAGAGTATCAGTCACCCCAGGAGGTCAGCACTTAAAAAGAGCTCTAAAGTGACACAGTCCCCAAGCCCTGGGGATAACAAATAAAAGTGTTCATGCCGCTTCAGAGTATCACCGAGGCCATCTGGATTTAGAAGGCAGACTCACTCTATCTCAGAATTAGTTGGCCACAGGAGCCAGGACTGATGACATTCTACAAAGGACACCCATTTGGTCCAGGGTGACCCAGAGCTCACCATAGCTGGGACTGATGATGTCCTCATAGCTGAACCCCTAACCCAGAGAGGGCCCCGTGCAGGTGAGCCTGGGAAGGGGGGCTCTTCTCAGACCGGCAGGATGTGGAAGACTGGAAGGTGAGGCTGGAGAGAAGACGATCAGGCTCTAGGGAGCCTGCCAGCTCCGGGCTGCTGCAAGCTGCCTGCCGCTGTGGGCTGGGTGCTACTTGGCTGCGCCCAGTTGGAAGGTGCTAAGAGAAGGTGCTGCAGCTACTGTGCCAGCTCAGCCTGAGGAGGAAGTGGGAGGCAGAGGCAGGGTGGGCACGGGGCCCTGGCACAGGAAGAGCAGACTCCCTCAAGAGGCCTGGCACCAGGACAATCCACTGCCGAGGAGGCAGGAATTCAAGCAGGGAGGAACCCAGATGCAGTACCCCGAACTTCACACTCCCAGCCTTAATTGTGGCCAGGGCAAGGCGAGTGGGGCGAATGGGATAGGGCTTTACAGATCTCAAGTGAGGGGTGCCCAGCACTGCACCGACAGACAGCAGGCATCTCCCTGGCTGGTGAACTCCAGTCCCCAGGGTGGAGCCCTTCCTATGCTACAGATCCTGGAGCAGGTGCCCTCACCCCAAGGGATGAGCAGGAGCTGGAGAGGGTGATGAAGCCTTGACTAAGTCTAGTGTGTCATCTGTCAGTCAGTTGCCTCTCCGTCCTCATTCTCACCCAGGATCTTTCTACAGGCCTCCCTAGGAGCTGATGAATGGGTGGCAAGGGTGGGTGAGGGGCCTTGTTGGAGGGCACTGAGCAGGGGGACACCAACCTTTTTTCCAAGAAAGGAGAGACTTTAAAGATAGTTTTTCATTTTTATTTTACTTTGGTGCCTGTTTGCTATGCATGCGTGCATGCTTGCGAGTGTGTGTGTGTGTGTGTGTGTGTGTACACAGTATATGAATGCCCTTGGAAACCAGAAGAGGGCATTACGTCCTTTGGACCTGGAGCTGTGAGGCAGTTATCAGCCACCTGAAGTGGGTGCTTGGAAAGGAACTTCTGGCCTCTGCAAGTTTATAACCACAGAGCGATCCCTCTAGCAACATCGGTGTTATTGGCTTATAGATTGTTCCTAGTTTCATTTTTATTTTTCTATGTTTGTTGGGGGTAGGGTCCCTCCAAGGCCAGAAGACGAAGTCAGATCCCTTGGCACTGAAGTTGTAGGTAGTTGTGAGGCGTCCCACCTGGATGCTGGAAAGAAAACAAGGGTTCTCTGGGAGAGCAGCGTGTGCTGTTGCTGAGCTATTCCTTCAGTTCCTCCGTGTTCTGGTTTTGTTTTGAAACAGTATCTTGCTATGTAGCCCAGGGTGATCTTGAACTCACTATGTAGCCCAGGCTTGCCACAAACTCACTTTGAGCCTCTTCCTATCTTAGCCCCTCAAAACTTGGGATTAAACAGGGATACATTATCATTTCTATCTAGAAATGGGCTTGTTTTGCAAAGTTCCAGTCAGCTATTCTAGGCAGAAGCTGGAAAGAAAGAAAGGAAGGAAGGAAGGAAGAAGGGAGGGAGGGAAGGAAGGAAGGAAGGAAGGAAGGAAGGAAGGAAGAAAGAAAGAAAGAAAGAAAGAAAGAAAGAAAGAAAGAAAGAAAGAAAGAAAGAAAGAAAGAAAGAAAGAAAAGCAAGCAAGTAAGTTGGGCAGTGGCTGCACATGCTTTTAATCTCAGCCCTCAGGAGGCAGAGGCAGACAGATACCGGAGTTCAGGTATCATGTCAGCCTGGTCTACAGAGTGAGTTCCAAGACAGTGGGACCACACAGTGAAATTCCTGGGAGGGGGGCAAAAACAAAACAAAACAACCAAACAAAAACCAGATAAGCTTCTCCCTTTTTTTGGTCATAGGTCTCCCAAGGCAAGTATCAAGAAGAGGCTGTAGCCCTTAGTCTAAGGGAATTGGTACCAGTTCCTTCCCAAATCTTTTCCTATTCAGCCTGTTACTGCTGGAGAATCACTCTAACTGCATCTGCACGGGAACATCACCAGGCTGACCTCCCTTGTCTGTGCAGAGGAGACATATTTTACATACTCTTTGACACAGCTGTGCCCAACCAAGAGACACGCTCCAGTGCACACCGTAAGGAGGATACCGTGTACACCCCTGAGCACTCTTGGACTCTTGCCTGCATACACACATGGCTCACAAACAGGTCCCGAGACCCCTCAGAGACGCATGCAGGAATCTAGCTCATAGGACACACACAGGCAGGACTTCCCACAGAATTCTAGGAAAGGGAAATGTCTTAGACTCTGCAGTACGAGGTCCTGACATAGAATAAAGATCACAGGCATGTAACATACTGAGTTTTTCAATTTTTAAATTTTTATTTGGAAATTTTTAATTTTTTCAAATCTCTTTTAATTTTTTTAAAATTTTTTTAAAGATTTATTTATTTTATGTATACAAGTACAGTGTAGCCGTCTTCAGACACACCAGAAGAAGTGGCTTTCATTACAGATGGTTGTGAGCCACTATGTGGTTGCTGGGAACTGAACTCAGGACCTCTGGAAGAGCAGTCAATGCTCTTAACTGCTGAGCCATCTCTCCAGCCCCGGAAATTTTTTTATTTTTAATCTATTGGAGACAGGGTCTCACCATGTAGTCCTGGCTGTCCTGGAACTCATTATGTAGATCAGGCTATCCTGGAACTCATTATGTAGACCAGGCTGTGCTGGAACTCACAGACATCCATGCCCCTGCCTTCTTAGGGCTGGGATTAGAGGCTACCACACCTGACCTTATTTTTATTTTTGTTTGTGTATATGTATATATGCATACATGCCTGTGTAAGCCTATGCAATGAGTGTGCAGATGCCTATATAGGCCAGAAGCGGGCATCAGATTCTTTGGAGCTAGAGTTGCAGAATGCTGTGAGCCACTGCTTTCTTTACATGGGTGCTGGGAAATTAACGAATCCTCTGGAAGAGCAGCCAGTGCTCTTAACCACTGAGCCACCTCTCCAGCCCTTGGTATTCTTTAGAAGTTACATTTATCTATTTATTATGTGTGTCTACACACATGCACACCAAAACGCACTTCTGGAGGTCAGAGGACAAAGTGCAGATGTAGGTTCTCTCCATCTACCACGTGGGTTCCAGGAATGAAACTCAGGCTCACTGAGATACCTTGTTGGTCCTTTGGTTGTTGTTGTTGTTGTTGTTGCTGCTGCTGCTGCTTGAGACTGGTCTAGACAGTGGCCCAGGCATGCTTCAAACCTGAGCTCTTCCTGCCTCAGTTTCCCAACTGAGATTAGAAACATGTGCCACGGTGCCACCATTTTAACAGAATAGAAATTTAATCTCAGCACAGTGTTACATTCCTAAAATCCCAGAGCTTGGGAACCTGAGGCAGGAGGATCAGGAATTAAGGGCAGACTCACCCACAGTAAGTTTTTTTAAGGGTAGCCTGGGATACATAAGATTTTGTTTCATTATCCAGCTGAACAACCAAAAACAGCAGAAGATAAGAGTTAGAGACCCTGGAAGATGCTGTCAGTAAGGCACTTGTAGCCTGAGGACCTGAGTTTGATCCCTAGGACCCGCACCTTGGAGGAGAGAACCCACAAATATGCTTAATGGATATGAAAGATCTGAGGGAGAGGAGGAGAGGGCCAGAGAGATGAAGAGGTTCAGGATCTCTCAGGATGCTTTTTTTCTGTGTTCACCACAGATACGCTCATGTGATCTGAAATTCTCTGCTGTGAAGACAGGAGGGAACCGTCCTGTCAGGAGAATAAGCCCCTGCAGTTACCTAAGGCTGGCACAACGGAGGAAGGTACGGACCCATTTCAGACTCTGGAAGTCCCTGAGAGAAAAGCCACAGCAGCAAGGCCTCCTTTGAGGAATTTGTAACCTAGAGGGTGGGGACTTGGGAGGGGGAGCTAAAGGTCGGTCGGGGGAGCCCACTTGAGAGGCTATAGCAAGAGGACTCAATATTTGAGGCCTATTACATAGCAGGGGGCTCAAACCAAGCAAGAGCTGGGCACCATGGTGCATGCCTTTAATCCCATGTTGTGTGACAAAACTCTTCCTGGGGGAAGGCAACACATCTACTCACCTCAGATTGGGAACCTATGACAGTCCAAAGTATAGATAACACCAATGTTCCACTTGTTGAACCAATGGGTTTTATTGGGGTTACAGGAATATGGGTGAGGGGTTACTTACAGAAGCAGAAATGACTCAGACAGCTGCATCACCAAAGCCCACTCCAGCACAGATGACAGTTCACAAAGCCGGGAGCCTAGAGCACACTGCACGGCCTGCAGGCGGCTCAACCTTTCCAGGCGCCTCTGTTGCTCTAAACCTCTTCCAGGGAATTCAGCTGTTTCCTGCTTCTTCCAGGCAAGTGGGTCTGATCTCAGAGTGGTCTTTGCAGCTTTTCTCTGAGAGTCTTTGCAGCTCAGCTTCCCCCCTCTGAAAGGGACTCTCAGCATATATTGTTCACCCTGGCTGGGAGAAGCCTAGTGAATCTGTTCAGTTTCAGGGACTTCCTGAAGCTATTTTGAGTTGTGTACCTTTCTGTTTAAAGAGCTTCTCTCCAGCGGCCTGGAGAGATGGCTCAGCAGTTAGGAGCACTGGCTGCCCTTCCTGAGGTCCTGAGTTCAATTCCCAGCAACCACATGGTGGTTCACAACCATATGTAAGGGGATCTGATGTCCTCTTCTGGTGTGCAGCTGTAAGTGCAGATAGAGACTCACATACACATAAACAAAGCAAGTAGATCTTTAAAAACCGAGCTTCTCTGCATCTCTGAAGAAACTGTTACATAACATCCCTCCACTCTGAAGAGAGAGACAGTATAACCTCTGTGAGTTGGAGGCCTGCCTGGTCTATTCAGAAAATTCCAGACTAACAAGACTCAGTCTAGAAAACAAGGAAGGTGGAGGCGAGCACTGGTTGCTCTTGCAGAAGATCCAGCTTGTTTCCGGCATCTGCACGTGCACAGCAGCTCACAAACAGCTATAACTCACAAACAGTTATAACTCCTCTTCAGGCACCAGGCACACACATGGTCCAAAAACCATACATCCTAAAAATAGATCAATCTTTAAAAAGAAGGAAAAAAAAGCCAACTGTACTTAGAACACATCTATTATCCCAGTTCTTCAGAGGCTGAGACAGGAGGACCACTGTGAGTCTGAACCCAGCCTAGGCTACCTAGAAAGACCCTATATCAGAAAACAAAAACAAAACAAAAATCCCACAAAACAAACAAATGAATGAAAGAAATATTTCAAAAGTTAAAAATGACCAGGTGTGGTGACAGCTTTAATTCCAGTTCTGGGGAGGCAAAGGCAGGTGAATCTCTGTGAGGGGTGTCCAGCCCCGGACTGACAGACAAGGGAAGGAGTCGTGCTAGAGAGATGACTCTTGCAGAGAAAGAGTTTGAAGCCCTCCTGGTGTGCAAAGTGAGTTCTAGGACGAGCAGAACTACATAGAGAAACCCTGTCTCAAAAACCCAAACAAATAAATATGACTAGGGATGGTGGTGTACATCCACAATCCCAGCACTTGGGAGGAAGAGGCTAGGGAATCCGAGGTTCAAGGCTAGCCTCGACTTCACAGTCAGTTTGAGGCCAGCCTGGGCTTCATGAGACGCTCTCAAAAAACCAAAGCTCAAAAAATACAGGGTGGGAAAGATGGCCCTGCGGGTAGAGGGACCCACCTTCAGGCCAGACGACCAGAGTTCCATCCCTGGCACCCACATGGTGGAAGGAGAGAAACTCTGGTTACCTCTGACTTTCACATGAGCACTGTGAAAACTAATTAATTAATTAATAATAAATGAACAACAAGCAAGAGGCGTGCTTGGCTTTTCTGGCAGGAGTGTGGCAGTCCTCCCTAGGCAGGTGAGCTGGGAATCCAGGGAAGACACGAAGGCAGAAGGAGAAATGAAGTCGCTGGTGCTCTGCTACCTCCAGGCACTCCTCCCACCTCTGGGCTGTCCACAGTGGCTCTCCAACTCTTTTTTGGGGGGTTGGAGGTGTCTGGCAAAATCCAAGCAGAAGGCAGCCTCCTTGGACCCACCACCCCTCCTTCCTACCTCTACACCCTCTCTGTCTGCACTTAGCACCTGATTCCTAGACCTCCCCACAAATCTTCCGCCTCTGGCTTCAGCCTTCTCTCTCTCAATCTCTCTTTCTCTCTCTCTCTCTCTCTCTCTCTCTCTCTCTCTCTCTCTCTTTGGTTTTTCAAGACAGAGTTTCTCTGTGTAACAGTTCTGGCTGTCCTGGAACTCACTCTGTAGACCAGGCTGGCTTTGAATTCTCAAAGATCCGCCTGCCTCTGCCTCCCAGTTACTGGGAGTAAAGATGTGTGCCACCCCATTGCCCAGTCGGTCTGTGCTCCTTCCTCACTGCGGAGCCATCTCTCTAGCCGGCCTATTTCTTTTTTGATGTTGTTGGTGGTTTGTTTTTTGTTTTTTTGTTTTAGATTTAAGTACACACACACACACACACACACACACCACACACACACACCACACACCACACACACACACACACACACACACACCACACACACACCACACACACACACACACACACACACCACACACCACACACACACACACACACACACCACACACACACACCACACACACACACACACACACACACACACCACACACACACACACACACCACACACACACACACACACACACACACACCACACACACACACCACACACACACACACACACCACACACACACACACACACCCCACACACACACACCACACACACACACACACACACCACACACACACACCACACACACACACACACACACACACACACACACACACTACACAGGCAACTCTTCCCGGAGGCAAAAAAACTTGGAACTAGAGTTGCAGGCAGTTGTGGACTTCCTGATATGGGTTCTGGGAACTGAACCTTCAGTCCTCTGCAAGAACAGTGTCTTGGTTAGTTTGTCAACTTAAAACAAGCTAGGGTCGCCAGAGAAGAGGGAACCGCAATTGAGAAAATGCCTCGCTTTGTCTATAGGGACTTTCCTTAATTACTGATTGATGGACCTAGCAGGGTTCGGTTCACTGTGGGTGGCCCTGGTTGGTTTAAGAAAGCTGGGGTGGGGGGTGGGGGCACAGATAGGTGAGCCACACTCCTCCATGGTCTCTGCTACACTTCCTATCTCCGGGTTCCTCACTGCTTGAGTTCCTGTCTTGACTTCCCTCAGTGATGGACTGTGATCTAGACTTGTAAGCCAAACAAACCCTTTCCTCTCCAAGTGGCCTTTGGTGGTGATATTTAGCCCAGAGGCAGAAGGCTTCTCTGGGAGAAGCATCCTGTGCTCTTAACTGCTGAGTCATTTCACTAGGCCCCTCCTGCTCCGCTTCCACACCTTTTGAGAGATAATGTCTCACGTGAGCCTCAGGCTGCTGGCCTAGAACTTAGAAGGTACAGCAGGCTGGTCTCAAAATGAGGACCATCTCCTGCCTCCCAAATGCCGGAATTCTAGGTGTGTGGGTATGTGCACCACACACCTGGCTAATTGGACAAATTTTTGTTAATTAGCTGAATTAGTCATATAGTTGTATTATGCTAAACTGCATTAACTTAGTTAGGCCAAGTGGTATCAGTTAATTAAATTCCTGTAACATGGAAGACAGTGGCTGGGGAGACATTTTCCTAAGTACTTCTTGCTCTATCTCCTAATGTTTGAACTTAAATCTCTATTAAAACTATATTTTAGGCAGGTGTAGGTGCTCTCGTAGGATCGGGAATTCAAAGTCATTTTTTGCTATATATAGAGTTCAAGGTCAACCTGGGCTATAGGAGACCTGCATCAGAACAAATGAAACAAGAACTATGGCTCATAAAACCAACACGTATAGTGACTAAAGTCCAGAGTCTCAATATTTGAAGGCTCACATTTGGATAATCACTGCAAATTCAAGGCTAGTCTGGGCTTTATACAAAGTTCTAGCCAGGTCAAGGCTATATATATAGGGAGACACTATTTTAAAATAGATAGATAGATAGATAGATAGATAGATAGATAGATAGATAGATAGATAGATAGAAGACAAGTCCTTAAAGAATGTAAAGTTTCAGGGCTAGAGAAATGGTTAAGAGCACTGACTCTTCTTCCTGAGGTCCTGAGTTCAATTCCCAGCATCCACATGGTGACTCACAACCATCTGTAATGGGATCCGATGCCCTCTTCTAAAGTGTCTGAAGACAGCTACAGTGTACTCATATACATAAAATAGATAAAATCTTAAAAAAAGAAAGAAAGAAAGAAAGTAAGAAAGAAAGAAAGTAAAGTTTGTACACCTCCCCCCTCCCCCGTCCCAAGAAGACAGAAGTCAGTTGGACTCTGTTGTCAGGGCTACACAGAGACTCCAGCTTTTTCTTTGTACCACCGTACTGCTCTCAAGGGCACCCTCCTGGTCTCGTGACCAACCTTGGGTGACTGCCTTTCTGGAGAATGCCAGCCAGAAGGTGAAAGGGCATAACCAGGCTGCAAAGGCACACAGTACTGCCCCCTGCAGCCCACTGATGCGATTGCAGTCACCTGGCCACATCTGACCACAAGGAGGTTTAGGAAGGCCTGGGCAAGCCTGAAGAAGCATCTGTTGGTGGACATTTAGCAGTGGCCTCAAAGCACCCCTGTATCGCTCCACACTGACAGCCGCTGATGTCATCAGGGTTCTGGCAGACCTGTCCTGATGGTTCCGACCAATCTTCCTTTAGCTGCATCACCCTGGAGTGGCTGACTTACCTGGGCACCTGGGTCAGACCTCGGGTCTCCATTAACTCTCAACCTGACCCAAATGCCAACACGGGAGCCAAAACGATGGGATAACGGACCGGAAGTAGGCCCCAGGGGGAAACGTTGTGTGACGAGAGGTCTGGACTAGTTAAATCTAGATGTGGTAAACCTTGTGCGTTTTCAGTCTTCGCCCCTCTTCCTCCCACCCTCCCCGCCTCCTGTGTCTGTCACCCCCACTGCCATCCCTCCCCCCCCAGCACTGAAGATTTAAACCAGGACCTCAACCATGCTCCACGGGCATTCTCTACAGGAGGCAGGAGCTTCAGCTCCCTCCTTTTCCTAAGAGCTTAGGTTTTGTGATAATTCTTCCTGGGAGACATTCTAGTTTCCTGTCTATCGCTGTGATAAGCACCATGACCAAAAGCAAATTGGCGAGGAAAGGGTTTATTTCATCTTCCATGTTCATGTTCGTCATTAAAGAAAGTCAGGACAGGAAAGGAGGAAGAAATCATGGGGGAAATGCTGCTTACCAACTCCTGTTCGGCTAGCTTTCTTATGCAGCCCAGATCCATCTACCTAGGGAAGGCCGCTCACAGTGGGCTGGGCCTGCCCACATCAATTATCAATCATCAATCAAGAAAACTCTTATGAAGTCAGGGCAGTGGTGGCGCACTTGGGTGGCAGAGGCAGGTGGATTTCTGAGTTTGAGGTCAGCCTGGTCTACAGAGTGAGTTCCAGGACAGCCAGGGCTACATAGAGAAACCCTGTCTCAAAAAAAAAAAAAGAAAAGAAAAGAAAAGAAAGAAAGAAAGAAAAAAGAAAAGGAAAAGATGAAGAAAAGAAAAGAAAGGAAGGAAGAAAGAAAGAAAAAAGAAAACTCTTACGGACAAAGCCAGGGCCAATCTAACCTGGGCAATTTCTCAACTGAGATTCTTTGTTTTCAGGTGACTCTAGGTTATATCCAACTGGTAAAGACTAACCAGCCCGGGTAACCAACCTACTATGTGTGTCACAAAATCCACTGATTTTAGGAGGCAATGTTGAAGCTCAGAGAGAGTAAGTCACTGAGCCCGAGTTGACAAGCATTATCTGTAGAGTCACATGACCTGCTTCTCCTATGCTCGTATGGGTGCATATACGCACACATGAGCACAGAGCTGTGACTTCTAAAACCAACTCCACAAAGGTGTTCTCTGACTTCCACATGTGTGAGCACTATGGCAGGCATGCACACCCCCTATACACAGAGAGAGAACACTTAGAAAATGTGGTACACAACTTTAATGGCAGCTCTTGGGAGACAGAGGTAGGAGGATCTGTGAGTTCTAAACCAATCTGGTCTACAAAGTGAGTTCCAGGTCAGCTAAGGAGAGTGAAACAAACACACAAAGACACTTAGAACAATGCACAGCTCCCAGCAAGTGCTGTCAAAGTACCTACTGTGTGACTGAGTGGTAGTAGCTATCAGGCCAAGTCAGGATGGACTGACTCTCCTGTGACCTCAGGCAAATCAATTAGCCTCTCAGAGCCTCATTTCCTCAATTGGTGAACAGATACCCTTTAATGTTTAGAACGCATAATGATGCATGCATAACATTTAACATCAGCCTTAAGTTCGTAGGAATAGAGGTCATGTAAGTCGTCACTATTTCTCAATTGCTTATGAACATTAATCATTTCTTCACCCTCTATCCACAACCAGTGTCCTGCAGGTGCTTGCAGACAGTGACATCTTGTGGGGAAACTCTGGAACTTCTCCCTGGCAGATCGCTACCCCTTAACTGGCTGTGGGGTCCTTGGACTACCCAGTCAACATCAAGCAAGCATTCATTCACTGCCTTCTGTGTACAGGGAACTGATCCAAGTCCTAGAATAAAGGCAAGACAGACTGGATGGCTACATGGGAGAGTGGAAAAAATCTCAAGGATTATAACCTTATCACTACTATCCAACTTTAAAAATAGAGTTGTGGGGCTGGAGAGTGGTCAAGAGCATTGACTGCTCTTCCAGAGGTCCTGAGTTCAATTCCCAGCAACCACATTGGTGGCTCACAACCATCTGTAATGGGATCCGAAGCCTTCTTCTGGTGTCTGAAGACAGCTATAGTGTACTAACATAAAATAAATAAATATATCTTTAAAAAAAGGAGGTGTGTGTGTGTGTGTGTGTGTGTGTGTACACGTGCACCCATGCACATTGGCTCTGCTACATGTGCAAATGCTTTTGCATGGTGGCATGGGTGTGGAGGTTAGAGGAAACTGTAGATGTTCTTTCTTCCACATGGAGGACTCTAGGATTGAACTCAGATCCTTTGGCTTGGCAGCAAACCCCTTTGCTCTCTGAGCCATCTCATTGGACCAGCCCCAACTCTATCTTAGAGAAAATATAAACATTCTGTAGGGAGCTCGTCAAGTTGGACAGTGGCTTCTGCAGAAGCTTTCAAAGCTACAGGAGTGAGTCTGAGATGATGTCACATGTCAGAGACTCAGTTCAGTGCAGGTCAACACCAGGAAACGAAAGCATTGCTTGGAGTTTTAAGAGGTAACACAGGAGACCAGAGAGGATAATCCTCTCAGCTGGTGTAGCACAGCATATCTGTCTGTGGAGAGACCTTAAGGAGGGGATCACATCTTGCTTGCCGTTCTGCTGTTGCCACTGACCACACTGTGGGATCCTGACCCAGGCTCGCCACGGGGAAGGGGTGGGTATGTGACCCCAAAGCTCTACTTTCTTTGTGTTTCCAAGGAAATGAAAATTCAAGAGTCGAGGACCAGTGAGGCGGCTCAGTGTGTAGAAACCCTTGCTTACTATGCAAGCCTGTTGGTCTGCGTTTGACCCGGGACCAAAGGAAAGAAGGCTGGAGCCGGGCAACTCTCCAAAGTTGTCCTCTGACTCCCATATCTGCATGAACCCCCACATCTGTCTGTCTGTCTATCTAAGCCTAGCATTTATCTATCCCTCACTAAGTAAATCTAGGTGTGGTCGTATTCAACTGGAGAATCAAAAATTCCATGGAAAATATGTCATTTTCAAATGTGCTTTGGAGAATGAGTGTGAAAGGAAGAGTATAGGGAAGGAAGTATTGTCCAGTTTAGTAATCCCATGGTGTGTTGAAAGAAGTACAGTCGTCCAGGCTGGACAGGGGAGTCAGGGTCAAAGAACACAGGCCCCAGAAGATGGTTCAAGGAAATAACATTGAATTAAACCAGGGAATCCACTATATAAGAAGGAAGTCTGACAGCGAGAAGTCAGAAACAGAACTACGTACAGAAACTGGAGAGACGGCTGCGGCAACAGTCCAGGGTGCAGGCAGTAAGCACAGAACCAGGTTGGAACAGAAATGGTGGGTGCAAGAGCTACAGGGATGAGTAATGTTGGTGCACCCCTGCGATCCTAGGGCTTGGGAGATTGAAGCAGGAAGGTCCGGTCAGAGAAGGGAAGGAGTAAAGGAGGGAAAGAAGAGGGAAGATGACAGATGGGTGGCGCACGCCTCTAATCCCAGCCCGCCGCAGCCAGAGGCAGGAGGATCTCTGTCTGAGTTTGAGGTCAGCTTCATCTACAGAGTGAGTTCCAGACAGCTACAGAGAGAAACTCTGTCTCTAAAAACAAACAAACAAAAAAGAAAAGAAAAAGGTGGACTGGCGACATGGCTCAGCGGTTAAGGGCACTGACTGCTCTTAACCTAATGAGGTCTTGAGTTCAATTCCCAGCAACCACATGGTGGCTCGCAACCATCTGTAATGAGATATGACATCCTCTTCTGGAGGGTCTGAAGACAGCAACAGTATACTTACATAGAATAAATAAATAAATCTTTAAAAATAGAAAGAAAAGAAAAAGGTGGCATGGATCCTGAGAGGTGAGGGAACACAATTTGGAAATAAGCAAATCTTTAAAAATAAAAAGAAAGAAAAGAAAAAGGCGGCATGGATCTTGAGGAGGTGAGGAGAATTCTGATTGAGCTATCAGGTCTTGTGAAGGTGGTGAGGAGAAACAGAGGCCAGGGCTGCAGGGCTGACCTGGGCAGAGACAATAGGAGGAGTTGCCAGTGTCCTCCTGAGATATGGAACCCAAGCTCAGGAGAGGGGCTCGAGGAGAGAGAGGGACCAAGAGAGTCCTGCCCAGGGGGGAGACGCCGGAGAGAGTAAGGGGAGACAGATGAGGTGCCTACGGAGTGAACCAGGACAGACAGCATCAGCAATGGCCACCAGAGGCCACAGAGAAGCCAGAAAGAGAGTGGCTATTGGACACCTGGGTTGCTTGTCATTCTCTGAGTCAGGGGCAGAAGTCAAACTGCAAACAGGTTAAGGGGCAGAGGGTGCAGGGGGCAGCAGAGAATGCCAGGGGAACAGAGGAGATGCGAACCAAGGAGAGGGTGGTCTGAGGTGCAGCAGAGGCCCTGCGACGGGAGGCACAGGAAACCCAGGGGCTCCCTGTAGAAACACTGGGTGACAAAAAGAGAGGGCTTAAGAGACCCTGCTAGTGAGCTGGAAGTGGGGCAGCACTCAGAAGATGCTGTGATCTTGTCATTCCTGACAAACTGGAAGCATAGAGGAAGCCCAGACTCACTTCCTCCTGACCCTTCCCGGGTCTCTGATGCACTGGGAAAAGGAGAGGCACTCTACCTTCCTCAGGGGCAGCCAGGGTAAAGCCATAATTCCCCAGAAGGGACTGTGGTCCTAGTTGGAAAGGAGCTGTATGCACCCCCAACCTCAGCCCACACTGTATCATATTTCCTTGGGAACTTTCCTTTTTCTGGGACTGTTCTGTAGTGGTCTGAATGGTAGAGCCCCCAAAGATATGTCCTTAAGAACCTGTGACTGTGGCCTTTCTTAGAAATGAACTCTTGGGCTGGAGAGATGGCTCAGAGGTTAAGAGCACAGACTGCTCTTCCGAAGGTCCTGAGTTCAAATCCCAGCAATCACATGGTAGCTCACAACTATCCATAATGAGATCTGATACCCTCTTCTGGGGTGTCTGGAAAAAAACAGCTACAGTGTACTTACATATAATAAATAAATGAAGAAAATGGGCTCTTGCAGAACACACTTGTCCCTGCGCTTAGAGGCAGAGGCAGGAGGATCACAGCAAGTTTCAGTGCAGCCTAGTTTACCTAAGACCACTTCTCAAAACAGTAGGAGTTTGGAATCACATTCAACTAGGTTGAATATAGGTGGATTCTAAAGTCTATGACAAATGTCCTTAAGACAGGAGAGGCCTCCAGACCAGGAGGTGGGGACACCTAGGGCCATTAGAAGCTGGAAAGCAAAGAAAGGGACTCTCCAGAGCCTCTGGAACAGCAGATCCCCGTGGCTGTCATTTTGTCCTGGCCTGTTCAAGTGTGAGGGGGGCAGGGGGATCTCTCTTTCAAAACCATCATCTCTGTGCTAATTTGCTGTGGTAGATCTAAAACCAAATTCTGCTCCCTACTAGGTAAAATGGCTAGAAGTTTCCAGGGCTTTGAAGTTTCTCAGAGCTTGGAGCTCTGAGAGTCTCCAAGTCAAACCTTGCCCAGAGGGTAGTTCTAGGTCCGAGCAAAAGGTGTCAGGGGGAGACTAAAGCCTTCCAGTGGGGAGAGAGGAGCCAAGCGACACCATTCCTTCCAGCTGCTCAGAGAAGGCACTCTGCCCTGAGTTGAACCTCTACCCCCAGCTCCAGACAGGCTAAAAGACACAAATCCCATCCAAAAGACACTACCAAAAGCAGGGACCATGGGCGTGGCGCCTGCCTTTCTAAACTTTTCCCCTGTAATTGATTATTTCAGGATTTTCTCCCCATTCCCCAAATCTGCCTTTTCGCTTTCCATTTTCACTCCTGCGGGGGGGGAGGGGGCCGCAGGGGCAGGGGAGAGGGCGGGCAGGAGATGACAGATATCCCCAGCCCCGTCGGAATGGATAGCACTCTTTCCCTCCTCCTTCCCCCTCCCCAGGACACAGCTGGAAGGGGGAGGGGAGGTCAGCAGGGTTCATAAAGGCCAGATGTTAAGGAAAAAAAGAGAGCCAAAGTGCCCACCCACCCCATACCGTCCCTCCTCATCCCCAGGGAAAGGGGACAGCTCTGAAAAGACTTTTGAGGTCCAAGAGAGTTTTCCCCCAAGGATCCTCTCTATGTAAAGGATAAACTTTTTACAAAGCATCTTCACATCTTTAAAAAAAAAAAAAAGACATGTCTTTCCCCAGTGCCACGTAGGAACACTTGCTTCAGGTAGACACATGAGCCTTTAGAGCCCTCGGCAGCGGGCAGATCTCAAAGCACCGGAAGGCAGCCTAACTCACCTACCCTGAACCTGATCGCCACGTGTAGAGAAAGCCACTCCACCCTTCTGACTCAAGGAGTCTGTCCTGACTGGGGCGTGGTCCAGGCCTAGCTTCTCTCGGCCCGGAAAACAGACCTCTGACCCCAAACCTAATCCCCCAGGCCCTACCCCCTTCTGATCCATCAGGATCCCCGACAACTCCCAAAATGCCTGAGGCTAAGAAATGCTTAAGGTAGCTCGCGCAGCACCGCTTCCCTCCACGCCCCAGAGGCCACGGGTCCTTCCGCTTGCCTTCTCCAGCCTGTTTTGTACCCCCTCGCGTTGGGCGTCTCAAGTGTGGATTCAGATTAGCCTCCTACCTACCCCACCATCCCATCCACAAATTAGGGGCGAGGACCTCGAAAGACGACTTGTTTGATCTAATTTTATTGATTTACTCCATCTTCCATCATTGTCCCAGGGAGTTTTTGGCTCCTTCCCCAGGTAAAACCAGCCTTGGGACGCACCCCGCCACCCTCTTCTTCCTTTCCTCTCTGAATGTGAGAAGAACACAGGAGCTGGAGGTCTCTTTCCCTCATCAAACCTTCCGGCAAAGGGAAACTCCAAAACTGGACAAAAGGGTAAAGTCAGCTGGCTGAGACAAGCTCTTGACAAGGGGAGGAATCACCTGAACTTGGGGAGGGGGAGGGCTAGGAAGAGAGAGAAGGGAGGTGTAAAGGGTTAAAGGTCTGGGCTGTGGGGGTGGGGATGCCCCCCAGGGAGCTGTCAATCACCTTCAAACCCCAACCTCAGCCCCCACGCCGCTAAACTGAGCCTCATTCAAACATGGAAACAACCGGTTTGTCCATCACCAAGGTCCGTCCCTCTGTCCCTTTCATTTGGTCTTAGGGCCTTAGCCGCTTTGCTCCCCTGGGGTGAAGGCTCGCCAGTCCGCAGGGAGGACAGAGATGGTTAGGCAGCTTTCTGCAGGCTTTCCCGGACGCCAGTCCTTGGATCCTCCACGGAGATGAGTAGAAGGAGTATCAGCCAGACTTCTCGGGGACTTGAAGATCACTGTCATTTGAGGTTCCTCGGGCCACAGCCCATAAAATGCAAAGCAAAGGAGAACAGACAAATTCGAGAATCGAGGCTCCCTCCTGGAGCCCTCAGTCTGTCTGGCGGCGGGGGTGGGGGGGGCGTGGGGGGGGGAGAGGATCCACCTTGCTCCCAGGTAGAAGAGGTTCGACGCTCAGAGTTCTTCCAAGTTGACCCACCAGGACTTGAGGCCCGGGGGCTCGGGGACAGCGGGTCCTCCCATCTGCCACTTCCACAGCGGATGGGCAGGCGGCGGCTTGGCGTCTCCCTGGAGGCGAAGCGAGGAAGCCGGCCCTAAGTCTCCGTTCTCTTCCACCACCAGGGCCGGGGGACAGGGGAAGCAGTCAAGGAGGCTGAAGGTGCTCGAGGTGGGAAGAGTCGGGACGGGCCGCCGTGGCTGCACATTGCAAGGGGGCGGCGCTGGCCGCCGGCGTTTCTTGGCTGCTCCCCGGGCTTTGGCTGCCGGCCGTTCCGGCCCTCGGCGTAAACTTGGAGTATCCAGGGCGAACCCCTTCGCGTAACACCAAAGTTTCGAGCGGCGGATGAGGCGATTGAAGTGTTCCTGGCGGAGATCGCCCGGCGCGTCTGGCGCTGCGTCTGCCGTCGAGGGGCTGAGCGCGGGTGCCTCAGGCGCGGCCGGCGCAGGGTCTCCACCCCCTGGAGCTTCCGAGGCCGTCACAAGCTGCTCGGAAGGCGCAGGCTCCGGGGACAGGCCCGCAGGTGGCGACGGAGGACGGGAGCCGGGCTCAAGAGGCGGACTGCTAGCTGCATCAAGCTGGGACTCCAGACCCCGGGCTGGACTGGGCGGGGACCAGGCGGAGCTGGTCGGAGAGTCCTGAGGACGCAGGGGAGCAGGGCAGCGGCCCGGAGGTGCGCAGGAGCCAGCGCCAAAGTGCGGGAAGCCGCCTCCGCCCTCTTCCTCCTCTCCACCGCCTGGGCACACCGCGACGTCTGCATCCTCGCGGGCCGGGGAGCTCACGTCGCTCGGCCGCCCGGGCTGTCCCCCGAGGTGCTTCAGGCCGTCCGCGGCCCAGCCGCCTGTGCATGGCGAGGCCCGGGGGCCCAGCAGCACCGGGGTCCGTGGCGCCAGCTCTCCAGGCCCCGGGCCCAAGGAGGACGGCCGGGGTTTGGCAAGGGCGCAGAAGGCGAGGGCACGCAGGCACAGTGGGGAGAACTCTGGGGTCCCCCGACGCGGCTTCCGGGGCGTAGGCGAGCAGGGAGACCCCCGCGGGGAAGCGGGCACTGCCAAGCGGGGAGGAGGACACAGAGTCTCCATGGAGCAGCCTTGGGGGTCGCCCACTGCGGGGGCCCTGGTCCCAACGGCGGGATACCCCGGCGGCCCGATGAGCCCGCGGGCCAGGGGAACATCGCCCCCCGTCGACGGGGAGGTCTGTGCTCACGGGCGTCCCCGGCCCGCCACCGGGAGCCCGCGGCGGCGCTCCGGCTCTCTCCTCGGTATCGTCACGCGGCCCTCGCCGCGGCCGGACTCCTGGGTCCCCGCGCGTCCCCGGTGCGATCGGTCGCGCTTCCTGCCGCCGCGTTCCCGGCGCAGCGCTCGGCACGAGCCCCCCTCAACGCCGAGGCGGGGGCAAACAAAGCAGCCGGCGCTCGCCGCCGGCGGGAAGGACCCCGGCCCGGAGCCCGGTGCCCGGGCCCAGCGGCGGGGAGGGCGCCTTCCGCCCTCTCAGCTTCTTTCTTCCCCGCTGGCTCGGGAGACCGCGTTATAGAGAACTGCCCCCTCGCTGCCCCAATACCAGCGCCGCGGCTGCGAGCCCGCCTCTGATTGGGCGCTGCTGCTCTGACGTCACGTAGACCCCACCCCTCGAGCGGCACGGCCCCCGTCCCCATTCCGCACACAGACACACACACGTGGACCCGGAGCCGCTGGGCTGGAGAGCGGGGAGCAGGGACGCGTGGGTCTAGGCGCGCGCGGGTGGAAGTGCGAGGGGCCAGACGCACGGCTCCTGGTGGCCTGTGGATGGCCTGGAATCATTTTACTTAGTCGCAGGTCCAGCCACTCGTTTACCCCATAGAAGTCGCGGGGTTTTTTCCCCCCCGCATCTGTAAAATGGGAAAGTTTGTTTCAGCCCTTGGGAAGAGAATGGAGCTCCGTGAATTCAGAGAGACAAGCTCCAAAACAACGTGGAGGAAAAGGATGAAGCCAAGCGTCGGTGGCTTACGAGCTTGGTGTAACAAGGAGTCGCTTGCTAAGGGTATCCTGTGGTCTTTGCTCAGGGCCGGTTGAACAGCGGCCTGGCACTCAGGGAACTCAAAAACAAAAAACGCTGGTAGAGTGAGTGCTTAGGAATTCGCTATATATGTGCAAGATTCATAAAGGAAAAAAAATAAATTTGGAGAAGGGAGCATCGACAGACCCACGGAAGACAATAAGCTGACTTTCGCTCTGTACTTGTTTCCTTTTCTTGGTGAAGTATGAAAGTACCCCAGGTCTTATTGGAATTCCAACATGCTGGCACAGTTGGGAGCCTCCAGATCCTGGAATTCTACCTTCTAGATCCTGAGCGACCAGAATGGGTGGAAAAGACCAAAAGACTTACTCTCCACCCACAAACAAAACGTGAATAATTCCCAGAACATGCTCTGATAATGCACACATCTCTCACAATTCTTCCCCTTTAGTTCCTACACAGCCTGCTCATAATTTGTGAAACTGGCTTGTTCCTTAGTGCTGACCTCTCCTCAGAGTCCAGAAAGAGCTGGACTTCACAGTCGAGCCCAGCGGCCAGTAGATCATCCAGTCTTGATCACTGCTATGCCCCTACTGCCCAAACGGCACAATAAACAATTGTGAATAAATGAGTCTTTGGGCTGTTCATCGTCATCCTAAAATCAGGTTAGATACAGCTGCTTTTCATCTGCAGAAGTACATGAGATTTATATGCTGGCTTGGACTAGGGGTAGGATGAGACTGAGGGATACAGAATTATCTTCTGGGCCAGGGCAAAAAAAACAAAAAAGCAAAAAAAACCCAAAAAAACAAAAAAGCTCTCCCTCCCTCCCTGATAGGGGCTCACCCACCCACCCACCGTGTGGCCTGAAACTACATTTTCTGGCTTCAGCTTCCCGAGTGCTACACTTACATGCACACACTTTTTTTTTCTGTACCAGGACAAGTGATGCATCCTGCATCCTCATCCTCCCAGCAGTGACAATAGACACACTATTTTTCTAAATAACATCAAACAAAATCTGAGAATTAAGGGATGGGAGGATGGGACACACACACACACACACACACACACACACACACACTCTTTCCTTGGCAGAGACCCAAAGTAAAGCTTCAAAGTGGGACTTACGGAAGAAGAGGGTTCAATATTCTGATCTCCCACTTCCCTTACCCCAGGTGTCCTCTAAGGAACAGCTGCCATGAAAGGGGTGGGTCTCTCTGGGGTCCTTCCAGGTCACATGGTTGGACTGGATCTAACCTCCAGGCTCCTTTGCCCATAGAGCCCTGACCCTACTTTAAACACACACACACACACACACACACACACACACACACACACACACAGAGAGAGAGAGAGAGAGAGAGAGAGAGAGAGACTGGAAGAAATTATGGAAGGTGGATGATCTGCACTAGGGAGGGTGTTAGAAGCCTTTGCAGGATTTTTTTGACTTGGAGAGAGGTATCTAGCTCCATGGTCTTCTCTAGTCTCTGTGACAGATGTCTGAGATCGGCCTTGGCCCCACTGCAGGAGCTTGGCCTGGGAGGCTCCTTCCCCCACCCACTTTTTCTGGAGTCTCTTGAATTTGCAGCCCTGCACCCAGAATGGTGTGGATCTCTGTGTGAATAAATCAGAGAATCTTACATAACAATGCAGATCCCAGGCCTCTCACTTCTCCTACTCCAAAGCTGCCAGCTCCCCAAACCTGAAATAAGGGTTTTAATGAAAGAATCAATGCGGTTAAAGAGTTCTCCCCTGGAGGAGAAGTCCCCTCCACTTTCCCTTCCCGGAATACATGGAAGCAGTTAAAAACACTGGAAGAATGGGTAGATGCCACAGTTGAAATGACCCGGCGTCAAGGTGCCATCTTTTTCCGGAGACTTGGTGGAGGCAATTATGAACCCCTGAGCAGGATTGCCCAGATACTCTGTGTCTCCACGACCCTTTCAGAAAATAGGACAACTGTGGTTTTTCTCACAACATCAACAGCAGTGCTGAACACGAAGTTTCCCAACACCTATCACCTCAGGTGGGCGGGCCCAGCTGCTGCACTTCCCACAGTGAACAGTAGAGGGCACTCGGTCCTGTTCTCCGCCTACCACAGGATGGGTGGTTGCTTCCCCTATAGACAGCGGCTGGGTGCGAGACACCACTCCAAAGGAAGGGACGAAGAGCTAGGAAGGGCCCCTGGAGGCTAGCCCGGAAGACAGTTCTCCTTCGAAGCCCATCTAGTTCTTAACCAAGGCAGAAAGGGATTCACGGATTTTGAAGGGAGGGGCCTCCCAGGCTAACTTTTTCCTGAAGAAGACGAAGTGTTCTAGCCTTCCAGCCCAATAGAACTTCCCACCATTTTGTGTTTACTAATCTCTAAGAATTCTGCTACTTACTGCCCATAACTGCCTTCTAGCATAGACATAGTTATTTGGTTTGTTCAGTACCATGACAATTGGCAGCCCATGCTGACTTCAAACTCCAGATCCTCCTGACCTGAGCCTCCAAAGCAGCTGGGATTATAAGTGTCTACCACCATGTATACTGGGTTTTTTTTTTTTCGTGTGAACGTATAGTGGTGTGGGTGTTCCTATATATTCAAAGGCACGTGACTGTATGTGCATGTGCCAAAATCAGAGGTCAGCCTCCACCGTTGTTCCCTGGGAGTCTTCTGCTTTTCGAAAATTTTACTTATTTTTTATGTATTTATTTGTTACACCTTGGTTCTGAGATAGGGTCTTTCTTTGGGACCCGAAGCTTGAAGATCAGGAAAGGATGACTGGTCAGTGGGCTAAACTTTCCTAATACATAATTCCACACTTAACCCAACGTCTAATTAAACATTTCCCTAGTACTCTGGAAGCTGAGGTAGACAGATATCTCAGTTTGAGGTAGAAAAGAAAGAAAGAAAGAAAGAAAGAAAGAAAGAAAGAAAGAAAGAGGAAGAGAGAAGGAAAATTGTGTGCCATCATGAGGGCTTAATTAAACAAAAGTAAACTTACATCCTCGTGATCTAATTCTAGACTGGGGAATTGCTTGTCTACCATGCAAGAGGCCCTGGGTTTGATTCCCAGTACTATGTAAAAAAATTAAGGATGGTGATGATGATGGTGGTGGTGGTGGTGGTGGTGATGATGATGATGATGATGATGAAAAGAGCCATGGTGGGCCACACCTGTAATCCCAGCGCTCAGGGGATGGAGGCAGGAGACTCAGAAGGTACAGATTATCCTCAACTATATACATAGTAAATTCAGAGCCAACCTGGGCTACGTGAGATTCTCTCATGGGATCAAAATCTAATAAGATATCACTTATGAGAATTGTTATCCCCATTTGCAGTAACTCCCATTCCAAGCCCAGGGCACCAGTCTTCTTCCTGGCTGTATAGAGCTCCCATCTCTGGACATATCTTGGACATGGAGTCGTGTGGTCTTTTGTCCTGGCTTCTTTCATAAAAGTATAGTGTTTTTGAGGCTTATCCGTATACAAGTGTTCGCTCATGAGTTAGTAGTTTATTCCTTTTTGCTACTGGGTGACAGTATGACTGGGTGACAGTATGACTGGGTAGAACCCTGGCTTACCCAGTCACATTTGGAATGTTTTTACTTCTTGGTTATAAATAATACAATCATGAACACTTTTATTTAAGTTTCTGTCTGCGTACCTCAGTGGTAGAACATTTTATTTAGCATATCCAAGGGTTTGAGTTTCATTCCTAGCACTGCAAAATATACATACATACATACAGACAGACAGACAGACACACACACACACACGCACGCACGCACGCGCGCTGTTCTGTTGAGGCAGGGTCTCTAGAACTTCAGAATCACTGTGAAGGAGACTGACCTTGAACTTTGAACTCCTGGTCTAGGATTTAAAAAATTTTAGGGGGCTAGGGAGCTGGTTCAGTATGTAAAGTACTTGTTGTGGAACAGGGAGACCTGAGTTTGGATTCCCAGCACCCATGTAAACCCTGGGCAAGGTAGCAAGAGCCGATAACCCTAGTGCTCTGAAGCAGAGACCAGAGGATCCCTGGCTGACACTATCCAATCAGCTGGTGCCATTCAGTGAACTCCAGGGTCAATAAAAGATTCTGGCTCAAAAAGTATGGAAATACGATGGACATCTACAAAGGACGATACCAACACTGACCTTCAGCCTTCACAAGCATGCACACATAGCTGCATACATATGCTCTAATACACATACACACACACACACACACACACACACACACACACACACACACACACACCAGACAGACAGACAGACAAACAGACAGACAGACAGACAGAGATAGCGAGGGAAAGGGATTTTCATATATACACAAGTCATTACAGGGCTGGGCATGGTGGAACATTTCTCTAATTCCAGCATTTGGGAAGTGAATGCAAAAGGAATAGGATTGCAAGATTATCATCCTTGACTACACAATGAGTTTGAAACCAGCCTGAGCTATCAGAGACCCTATCTCAAAAGACAAACGCTGGGTGTGGTGTCTCAGGACTATAATCTCAGCACTCTGGAGGCACAGCCAGGACCACCAACCTGACGCCAGCCCAGCCTGCTTTGTGTGGGAAATTCCAGCCCAACCTCAGCTATGGAGGGAGAACCTATCTCACTGCACAGGATTGCTTTCTCTTATACATCTAGTTAACAGTGGAGTTGCCAGATGATTAAGTGGGACGTTTCTGTTAAGTTTATTTATATTTTTAGTGCTGGGGATTGCCCCCGAGCCCTGTGTGTTCTAGAAAGTGCTTCACTGCTGCACAACACTCCAGCAGGTCTACGTTGAACTTTATACTTATTCATTTGTGAGCACCCGTGTGCGAGAGCTGTGAGTTGCTGAGTGTCCCAGTGGAAGTCAGAGAAGATTCACAGCAGTTGATGCTTTCTCTCTGCTGTGTTTAATCCCTCTACAGGGTCTAAACTCAGGTGGGCAGGCTTGGTGACAAGCAACTGAGCCATCTTGCCAGCCCTGCTTTGGTTGAGACTGGGACACAGGAGCTCAAAGCAATCCTCTTGCCTCCGATTCCCAAATGCTGAGATCACAAGGATGACCACTCCATTTAGCCACCCAACTGCTTTTCAAAACGCAAATGCCATCGCACCGTCTTATTAACATCCAGGATGTGTGTGTGTGTATGTGTGTGTGTGTATACACATGGATGTGTGTTAGCATGTGTGTGTGCACACATGTCCATGTCCATGTATGTGTGTGTTTATTTGCTTTGTATTTGTATTTTTCTAGACAGGGTTTCTCTATGTAACAGCTCTGGCTGTCCTGGTCACTCCGTAGGCCAGGCTGGGTCTCAGACTCACAGAGATCCCCCTGCCTCTGCCTTTCCAGCACTGGAATTAAAGACAAGCACCACCACTGCCCAGCTAGATGAAGATATAAAGTGACCAAGAGAAATAGAGGGTGAAGCTGCCTTGCTGGCAAGGGACGGAGCCAAGGTTCAAGCCCAGGCATCCTAATCTACACTTGTAACCATAATGCTGGGCATGATGGCCTCCAAGTGTACTCCTTGAATGTGGGAGGCAGAGGCAGGAGGGTTTTGTGTTGGAGACTAGTCTGGGCAACTTGGTGAGACTTTGGATGTATAGCTCAGCTGGCAGAATACTTTCCTAATGTGTACAAGGCTCAGGGTTCTATCTCCATCAACACACACACACACACACACATATATTATAAAACATAAAAGGATTAGCAGCCATCCTTTTTTTAATAAAAATTTACTTTATTTATATGAGTACATTGTAACTGTCTTTAGTGTCTTCAGACACACCAGAAGAGGGCATAAGATCTCATTACAGGTGTTTGTGAGTCACCATGTGGTTGCTGGGATTTGAACTCAGGACCTCTGGAAGAGCAGTCAGTGCTCTTAACCACTGAGCCATCTCTTCAGTCATCCTTTAATATCAATGTCTTTAAACCTTTAATATCATGTCTGTGATCTCAGTACTTGGGAGGTTGAGGCAGTCAGGTCAGCAGGAGTTCAAGAACAGCCAGGGCTACACAGAAAGAGATGGTGCATGCACTCAGGAGGCAGAGGCAGGTAGAGCTCTGTGAGTTCAAGGCCAGTCTGGTCTACAGAGTGAGTTCCATGACAGCTAGAACTACAGAGAAACCTGTCTTGAAAAACAAAGCAAAACAAACAAACACACAAAAGAAAAAAAAAGGCCAATGTACAAATTTCTAATCACACCAAACCCAGTGGTGGTGAAATCCTCTCTCAAAAAATAAAACAACCCAGGCAGTGGTGGCGCATGCCTTTAATCCCAGCACTTGGGAGGCAGAGGCAGGTGGATTTCTGAGTTCGAGGCCAGCCTGGTCTACAAAGTGAGTTCCAGGACAGTCAGGGCTACACAGAGAAACCCTGTCTCGAAAAACCAAAAAATAAATAAATAAATAAATAAAATAAAATAAAACAAATGCCAGGCAGTAGGGGCACTGCCTTTAATCCCAGCACTTGGGAGGCAGAGGCAGGCGGATTTCTGAGTTCGAGGCCAGCCTGGTCTACAGAGTGAGTTCCAGTTCAGCCACGGCTACACAGAGAAACTCTGTCCTGATAAACCAAAATAAATAAATAAATAGAATAGAATAGAATAAAAATAAAACAAGCAAAAAACAAATTTCTAATTACCTCATAATTTAAAATTTGTTGACTTTAATAAGTGGTTAATGTCTCTTTACTTTCTTTCCTTTCTTTCTTTCTTTCTTTCTTTCTTTCTTTCTTTCTTTCTTTCTTTCTTTCTTTCTGTGTTTGAGTGTTTTGCCTGCATGTATGTCTGTGTACCGTGTTCTTGTTTACCATGTGCTTGCTTGGTCAGAAGGGTCTTGGATCCCCTGGAACTGGAGTTTGGATGGTTATGAACTGTCATGTGGGTGCTGGGAGCCAAAACTTGGTCCTCTGCAAGAGCATCCAGTGAGTTTAGACTCCGAGCATCTCTCCAGCCCTCATCTTTGGTTTTCTCCTGAGTCATTGCCACATGTAACCCAGATTCACCTCTAACTCCAGACATAGCCAAGATGACCTTGAAGAAGATCCTGCTGTCTCCATCACCCATGTCCTAGGATTGCAGAGAAGTGCCACCATGTCAGCAAACCCCACACAAACTGTCAATCACTGTTCTGCATTTCAAACTTAAGTGTAGGTGAGTGTGGTGGCCACGCCTTTAATCCCAGCACTCAGGAGGCAGAGGCAGGCAGAGCTCTGCAGGTTTGCGACCAACCGGCTTGGTCTAGACATCAACTTCCAGACAGTCAGGACTACACAGTAAGACCGCATCTCAGAACAAGTAAACTAAAAAATGACAACCGACTTAGGTGTCATCAACCTACGCTTCTCGTGGGGACCCTACACGTGTGTACAGTAGCAGAGGCACAGGCCGAGAGCGAGTGTAGACCGGCTCTGCCTCAGGGGCTCTATTCTTGGAGACTCGGGGGTGCAGGTACCACACAGGTGATTTTAGTGAGAAGCTCCATTCGTTCAGTGTCTGGCTTTCAGAAGCCCTCAATAAAAAAAAAATTTAAAAATAAGCTTTTGTAGATTTATCTTATGTGTATGGATGCTTTGCCTGCATGTATTTCTGTTCACCACGTGTGCCTGGTGCCCACCAAAGCCAGAAGAGGCAGTCAGCACCCCTGGAACTGGACTGTGAATGTGGTTGTGGGTCCTGGGACTTGAACTCAGATTCGCTACAAGAGCAACAAGTGGTCTTACCTGAGGTGGGAAAATCAGTCCTGCGGTTGTATCTGGGGTAAGAAGGGAGACTTACTCTAAAAATAACTTTTGTGTAACAAACAATAGATATGTTTCTGCAAACTGCTCCGGGTTCAGTCCACGGAGTCTGCCGTCTCCCACACTTCCTGAAGGCTTCACTGCATGCTTGGGTCTCTCTTTCTTCAGCCATCTTGAGTAACTCTGTTTACCAACACTTATCCACTAAGCCATTTCTCCAGTCCCCGTTTCTCTTCCAACAGCTGTGTCTGTGTGTGCACCTGCTTGCACGGATGCTTGTCCTGTGTGTGTGTGTGTGTGTGTGTGTGTGTGTGTGTGTGTGTGTGTGTGTGTGCTTGTCCTGTGGCCCACATGTGGAGGGCAGTGGGAATCAGTTCTCCCTTCTCATTACCTAGTTAAGGCTGCTCTTGAACTCCTTATCCTCCAGTCTTTGTCTTTCAAGTGCTGAGATACTCATTTGCACAAAGCTCTCTACCCTCCACCAGCATCTCTGTCCTATTCAGAGGCTAAGCACAAGGCTACAGATTAGCAGTAGTGTGCTTGCCCAGCACACTCAAGACTTGGACTTAAGCCCCAGCACCGAAAATCAAAAAAACAAAACAACCACAAACCAGCCACCAAATCTCTTGACCCCCAAGTCTGTTCTCCCATCCCTCATTCCTTCTCCCTTTCACAGCCGAACTTGCCTGAGCCTGCCTGCGCAGGCTGCCTTCCTTCTTCTCTTCTCACTTCCTACTTACTCCGCAACCCACTGCCATCTGCTTCCTCCCCCACCTGGCACTGAAATAGCTCCTCCTGCCGGCCCAGTGGCCTCTAGCTCAGTCGACCTCCGTCTCATCAAAGCCCGCAGGCCCTCGCCAGCCACTGCCGCGACTTCTTCCTTTCTAGTAACCCCAGGCTTTCACCTCTGGGTACCAGCTCTCGGCTGTCATCCTCTCTGGAGTTTCCAACACAGGCTCCCCTCCTCTCTTCAACCCCAAACGCTGGTGGCCCGTGAGGCCCCAGTGAGAACTCTGTCCTTTCACACGTTATTCTATGGCTACTCTATGTTCACTTTCCTGCCACTGTCCAAGACTAGACCTACATGTCAAGCTACCTTGGAGTCTCCTACTGGGGCTTCTCAGTCCTCAATCTGATTGGACCTGACAGAGACCCTCAGTTTCCCCCGTTCCCACAGCTAAGAGCTCCACTTCAAGGGGCAGCTATTCCAGGGTATGGTTCCACAATCCATTTCTACAACCAGAAATCTTGGTGTCATTCTGACTGCCCCCCCCCATCAGCCCTGCAGATAGCAGAACCCCAGAGGGGATTGTGTGCACAGCCACCATTGGACTGGGTTACACCCTTCTCAGAGACATCTTTCTGCTGAATTTTGTTTTCTTTTTTCTTTTTTTTTCTTTTTCTTTTTTGGTTTTTCGAGACAGGGTTTCTCTGTGTAGCCCTGGCTATCCTGGAACTCAGAAATCCGCCTGCCTCTGCCTCCCAAGTGCTGGGATTAAAGGCGTGTGCCACCACCAGCCGGCTCGAATTTTGTTTTCTATACAGCATCTCATATAGCCCAGGCTGGTCTAAACCTGGTTATGTAGCCAACGCTGACCTTGAGCTGATATTCCTGCTTCTACCTCCTAAGCGTTTAGATCTCAGGTGTATGGTTCCAGGCCAGGTTACGCAGTGCTGGGGACTCTGCCCAGGGCTTCCTGATTGCTACATAAACACCCTACAACTGAGCTATATCCTCAGCCCTCATTTTCTGTCTGCGGTTTGTGGGGATTAAACCCAGGGTCTCTAGCATGCTAGGGCAAGTGCTCTACTACTGAACTATACCACAGCTACATTGTTTCATTTATTTTTATGTGTAGGGCGTTTTGCCTGCATGTATGTTAGCACACAATGTGTGTGCAGAGCCCACAGAAGCCAGAAGAGGGCGCTGGAAGCCCTGCAACTGGAGCTATGGGTGGCTGTAAACTGCCACATGGGTGCTCGGAATCAGACCCACGTCTTTTCGAAGATCTACCAGTGCTCTTAACTGCTGAGCCACCTCTCCTGTCCCCAGCCATAATCTGTTAATGTTTACCACTGAGTCCAGATAGGTAGTGAATTCGAAGTGTGAGAGTCTTACACATGGGTCCTGAAAGAGGGATGGGTTCTTCTTCCTTCCGCCTTGATAGTCTCTCTCCTCAGCCACTTAGTACCCTTGGGTCTAACACACCTGCTTTCTGCTCTCACCCCTGAGCTCGGTTTCTCCTGCTCCCTTTTGGGCAATGCCTGCTCCTACTCACGTGTCCTAGAATTACCCCTTCCCTGGGGGCGGGGTGGGGGCGGGGAGCCTCCACCTTTCTAGTCTTGGTGATTTTCAGCTGTAATGGCCCTTTCATAATGTGTTGCTAGTTGGCGTAGTGGCCCATGTTTAAGAGTACCTGGGAAGCTGAGGCAGGAGGATCAGGAGTTCTAAGACAGCCAGGGTTACTCAGTGAGACCCCCATCTCAAAACAAGAAGCAAAACCAGAATTGGTGGCACCCATCTGTAACCCCAGCTCTCTAGATGCAGCAATAGGGACTCAGGATCATTCTGTAGCTGCACAGTGAGTCTGAGGCCAGGGTGAGTTCCCTGAGATCTTACCTCAAAAAACAAATAGGCGTGGTGCTCCCCTTTAATCCCAGCACTCCTTGGCGGTAGAATTATGTGCCTCTCTCTATGATGCAAATGCCTTTGATCCCAGCACTCAGAAGACAGAGGCAAGCTGATCTCTGAGTTTGAGTCCAGCCTGGTCTACAGGGTGAATTCCAGAATAATCAGGGCGACACAGAGAAATCCTTAGGTTGGAGAGTTGTTGAACAGTTTAGGCCAACCTTTGACACAGAATGAGAGCCTATCTCAAAACAAAACAAAAGCAGTCAATCAAGTTTCCTGTTTCCTGGCCCGGAGAGATGGCTCAGTGGTTAAGGCACCCTCTGCTCTTCCAGAGGTCCTGAGTTCAATTTCCAGCCACCACATGGTGGCTCACAACCATCTGTAATGGAGTCTGATGCCCTCTTCTGGCCTGTCTGAAGAGAACAATGGTGTACTCACATATATAAAATAAATAAATTAAAAAAAAAGTTTCCTGTTTCCTGTGGTATTGTAGACCAAATTATTCCTCCCCCAACATAATATAATTATTATACATACATACTTAATATTATACATACATAATACAATAATATACATATTAAATATATTATTGATTGGTTATTGAATATTTTATTGACTCAGATACCCTCCCCCCAGCACACCCACTTCCCAGTCCTCCCAGGTTTGCCTCCCGACCGTTGTGGCCTCCCCTCTCCCCAGAACGAAAAAACAAAACCAACAGCAAACACCCAAGTCCAGTCTGCGTTGCTTATATACTATATGCTCACTGGGGCGTGGTCAAACTTGCAGTGGCCAGGTTCCCCCCGCCCCCACCCCCGAGCCACCAGCTGTGAAGACCTACACTTCAGCACCCTTAACACGGTCTTGAAGAGTTCCCTTTGATGGCTTGCTGTCTAGGCTTACATTTTGGCGGTGGGGTGGTTAGGGGTTGTCACAGAAGCCTTCCATGACTCTTTGTCCACTGAGTCTGCAGTCAACGGTGCAAAAGAAACTTCCTCGCCCGCGACAGTCAGTGGGAGCATGGATCAAGGACTTCCACATCATTTCTGGAGACAGCACGAACCACAGGCCACAGACCACGCGGCCTCCAGAGTCAGCACAGCTCTGCCTTAGACCTCGGCAAGGGCCATGGACAGATCGCGCATGCGCCTTGGACACATGCCCTCTTGTGCCTGGACCAAATTCTTTTTTTTTTAAGATTTGTTTATTTTTATTTGAGTACGCTGCAGCTTGTCTTCAGAAACACACCAGAAGAGTACATTGAACCCCATTACAGATGGTTGTGAGCCACCATGTGGTTGCTGGAAATTGAACTCAGGACCTCTGGAAGAGCAGCCAGTGTTCTTAACCGTTGAGCCATCATGGCCCAAATTCTTAAGTGGAAGTGATTTCTGATGTGTTAATTGGACTCCTCCTGGTTTTTAATTTTTTTAATTTATATTTTAAAGATTTATTTTCTTTTATTAATATTTTTAAGATTTGTTTTTAGCCAGGCAGTATTAGCACACACCTTTAATCCTAGCACTTGGAAGGCAGAGGTGGGTGGATCTATGAGTTCGAGGCTAGCCTGGTCCACAGGGCTAGTTCCAGGACAGCTGAAGGTGCACAGAAAAACCCTATCTGAACAAACCAAAAAGAAAAAGAAAAGAGAGAAAAGGAGGATTTATTTTTAATTTTGTGTTATGTCTCTGTAAATTCAGGAACCACGAATGGCCACAAGAGGGCATCAGATCTCCTGGAGACAGAGATGCAGGCAGTCGTGAGCCGCTGTGAAGTACCAGGAACGACTCAGGTCCACTGCAAAAGCAAGAGAGAGCAAGAGCTCTTAAGCACCGAGTCTCCAGCCCTGTTTCTGTGTTTCCAGGTGGTGGCAATGATCTACAGTGAATCTGCAGGTCAGAATTCAACAGAGAAAGGCCTTATTTACTTAAATTATCTGGGAGCTGGCAGCCTGGTAACAGATTGTTAGAGCATTTGGTTCTCTGTCCTCAGTTTCCCGTGGAATCAAGACTGAATTATGCCCATGGGTTAGGCGCGATGAATACTCAGTCACTCCAAAACAAAAATTTCCTGCATCAGTGGTCACCTGACGGAATTATGCTATAGACAAAGGAAATTTACAGGTGCTTACAGAGAGCATGCAAAAGGGAGTACCAGCCATGGAGTCAACAAACAACAGGAAATGAAAAGAAAAGAAAAAAAAACTCAAGCAGAAATCATGGGGACCCAGGAGGGTCTCTTTTGGTGAACATTATACATCATGCATTATTCTGGTCAATGCATAGGAATTAAACTATGCATTCCGGATGGACATGAAGTCAACTAATCAAGGCACTGAGGCTGCGGCGTGAAGAGTGCTCTGCACACTGGAGGTTGGAACAGTTCCCATAAAAATCACCTGTCCAGAAATTATCACTGTAAACGAAGAACTTTCTTGCAGTCCACATTCATGTACTCCTAGGCAAGAAGGGACAGCCTCAGATTGCAAGTTAGTAATAAAGGCATTTTGTTTGTTTGTTTTTGTTTTTCAAGACAGGGTTTCTCTGTGTAGCCCTGGCTGTCCTGAAACTCACTCTGTAGACCAGGCTGGCCTCAAACTCAGAAATCTGCCAGCCTCTGCCTCCCAAGTGCTGGGATTAAAGGCGTGCGCCGCCACTTCCCGGCAATAAAGGCATTTTTATGTTTTCTTTTGAAAGATTATGATTTTATGTATGTGTGCCTGAATGTACCTAGATGTACTGTGTGTGTGCATGCATATGTATATGTATGTGTGCGTGTGTGCATGCATATGTATGTGTGCGTGTGTGCATGTGTGTGTATGTGCATGTGTGTGTGTGTGCATGTGTGTGCACACACGTGCATGGGTATGGGTGCTCATGAAGCACAATAGAGGACCCTGGACCTGAAGTTATAGGTCACTGTGAGCCACCATATGGGTGCTGCGAACAAACTTCAGGTCCTCTGAAAGAGCAGAAAATACTTTTAACTGTTGAGTCATCCCTCCATCCCCTTTTGAATCAAGGTCCTGGTTTATCTTTAGTCCTGGCTAGCCTAGAATTCACTATATAGCCCAGGCTAGCCTTGTACTCAGAGAATTCTACCTGTCTCTGCCTTCTATGTTCTAGGATTAAGGGTCTGAACTATCACAATCAGGCATGAAAACATATTTTTTGTTGTTTAAAAGATTTATTTATCTTATGTATATGAAAACTGTAGCTGTTTTCAGACACCAGAAGAAGGCACTGGATTTAATTACAGATGGTTGTAAGCCACCATGTGGTTGCTGGGATTGAACTCAGGACCTCTGGAAGAGCAGTCAGTATTTCTTAAACACTGAGCCATCTCTCCAGCCCCTAGACATGAAAATATTAAAAAATAAACTTTTATAGTTTAAAAATTAAAACACAACCAATTGATAGCATAAAAACACTTAAATACACTTAAAATGTCTTGTTTCAGGGCTAGAGAGATAGCTTAGTGGTTAAGAGCACTGGCTGCTCTTCCAGAGGGCCCGAGTTCAAATCCTGGCACCCACATGGTGGTTCACAACTGTAGTCTCAAGGGATCTGATGCCTTCAGATGAACATTCAGACTACTGTATAAATAAAACACATAGATAGTTTAAAAACATATTTTATGCCTAGCATGGGAATGCATACTTGTTACTTTGACTCTTGAAACTGGAGGTCAGCAAGTGGTTCAGGGCCAGACTTGCTATCTACCATGTTTGAGGCTAGCCTAGGTTACATGAGGCTATCTCAGAAAACACAAACAAGGGGCTGGTGAGATGGCTCAGTGATTCAGAGCTCTTACTGCTTTTCCAGAGGATCCAAGTTTGGTTTCAATTCTGGTTGGTTCCCAGAACCAACATTGGGTGCCTCACAATTGCCTGTACATGGACACACAGGCATGCGCAAGCACACACACACACACACACAATTTTAAAATACCTTTAAGAGCTGGGGAGGTGGCTCAGAGGTTAAGGACACTGGCTGCTATTCCAAAATATCCTGGTTTGATTCCCAGCACCCACCCAGCAGTTAACAGCCACCTTTAAGCCTTTAAGCCCAGAAACCATTTCTGGCAGTGACTGCACATGCTACAGATGTGTGTGTGTGTGTGTATAAAACACTCACATAGATTTAAAAAAAAAACAAACAACCTCTTATGTGTATTTTTAAGTCCAGAAAGCACCGGGTAGTAAAACGGACCTTTTTATTATACTTATCACACAGACCAACATAGTGTTTTCTTCTTCTTGAAAGAGGGTTTCACTATGTAGCCTTGGATGGCTTAGAACTCACTAAGTAGATCAGGCTGGTTCCAAACAGTGATCCTCTTGCCTCTGCTTTCCCTGTGGACTACTGGGTTTAAAATCCTATGTGCTTCTAGGTCCAGCATATTATTTTTGATGAAACATTTCAAGTGACTTATAATTTGTGTGGCAATTCACTAAAAATACACTACAGGAAGCTTTCCTACTATACTGCTCTGGCCACGCCTCGTGGTCTTAACATGGCCTTAGGACTGCACAACACCTGTTACTCTTCAATCCATCTTCTCTCCAACTTGATTTTTTTTTTTTTAAAATTCAGTTTGTTCTAAGCAGGGTCTAAATAAGGGATGCATACCACATTTGGTTGTCTCTGAAGTCTCATTTAAATCTAGAATAACTTCCCCCCTACTATTCACTTGTTGAATTGCTAAAATATTTTAAGTAAACTACAGACAGCATGTCCCACCTCCCAGATTTCTCCAATTGCTTCTTCATGGTGGTATTTATCCTGTGAGCTGGAAATGCACGTTGCACACTTTATTAGACTCAGGTCGGCCAAACCCACAAAACCAGCCCCTGGCGACACACCCCACTATGTGCTGTGCTGTCCCCAGGCCCAGGTTCTACCATGAATGATGTAGTATTGATCACCGGCTCGGCTGAGGACTGCTAACCCCTCACCTAGAAGTTGTACTTTCTTCTTCTAGGACCAGCAAATAACCTACACAATCCTCCTGCCTCTCAAGTTCTAGGAGCATTGAGAAAGCATGCCTGGTTAGGTGACTTTTTAAATCTTAGCACGTAGGAGGCACAGGCAGGAGGACTGTGTGAGTCTGAGGCTAGCCTGGGCAACATAAGTTCGAGGCTAGCAAAGGCTATAGCAAAACCTTGTCTCAAAAACAAGCAACAAGGGGCTGGAGAGATGGCTCGGTGGTTAAGAGCACCGACTGCTCTTCCAGAGGTCCTGAATTCAATTCCCAGCAACCACACGGTGGCTCATAACCATCTGTAATGGGGTCTGGCGCCCTCTTCTGGTGTGTCTGAAGAGAGCAGTGGTGGTGTACTCACTTGCATAAAATAAATAAATATTTAAAAAAAAAAAAGCAACAAAAAAGAAAGCTGAAATGGGGTGGTGGCACACACCTTTAATCCCAGTACTCAGGACACAGAAGCAGGTCAGGCTACAGAGCCAGTTCCAGGGCTACACAAAGAATCCCTGTCTCAAAACAAACAAACAAAAAAGAAAAGAAAGAAAAATGTACTTCTTAGAAGCTGCAGGTAGACTTGGAAGAGGTGGGATGGAGTCGTGCCATGCAGGATGGCTCTAGACGGGAGCACCTTTTGCCCGCTGCTGTTTGAACCCTGCCTCAGGTAGTAGTTTGGCATGAGTCACCCAGCTCATACCTCCACTAGTTTTATTTTATAGATGAGGACATCGGAGGCTCTGACCTGCTAAGACCTGCGGGCAGCTGGTGAGCACCAGAGGGGACCCATCTGATGGCAGCCAGGCACTGACTGGGAAGGAGGAGTCTGACTGAGGCAGAGGCCCAGGGCCCCCCACATCTTGGGTGGGAGGAGGAGACAAAGCCTTGAAGAGAAAATAATGAGTTTGTTCCCTTGCAGCTGCCCAGATGTCCCCAAGCCTCTCTCTCGAGAAATGGTGTTTATGACATGACAATGTCTGTAATTTGGCTTCTTGCATGCCTGGATAATTAGCTTAAGTTATCCTTCGCTGGTGTCTCATTCAAAGCATGGACATTCTTCCCTTCATTCTGCGGAGGCCTGTCCTCTATGGGAGTCACAGAAGGAACCCTGCGAACCCACGCTAGTGTCCTTATTGCTGTCTCCTCTCTCTGTGGTGGATGTTGGCCGGAGACCAAGGTTAGGGCCAGGTGAGTCAGGTGTCTGCCCAGCAGGATAGGGAGCACTAAGATGTGGGCTCCCCTCAGAAGGGTTCACTACACAGCCAATACAGTGGTTTATACAAGAATGGCTTCCATATGTTTATGTATTTGAAGCTTAGTAACAGTCACCCCATCTGTCTGTCTGTCTGTCTGTCTACGGATCAGGATGTGGCTCTCAGTTACTGCTCTAGTGCCTGCCTGCATGCTGGCATGCTCCCCACCATGCTGATAACACACTAAACCTCTGAAACTGTAAGCAAGCCCCTAATTATATGCATTCTTCTCTAAGAGTTGTCTTTGATCACAGTGTCTCTTCACAACAATGGAATAGTGACTAAGAGCCAGGGTCCACAAGGACTGTGTCCTAGGAGTCCATCCTGAGGAGGATGGGAGACTGAAGACCTTGGGAATTTAAGAAGAATCAAAGACAAGGACGCTGAGGCTGAATGAGGGAGGCACTAGGAGAAAGGGGGACCCTTCTGCATCCTGGTGGCAGGAACAAGGGAGATTTTGGAGGGCTTGGTTTTGTAGGGCTGAATCAGAGAGAGGAAGATAGAAAACTGGGAATAACTCCCAGGGTTCTGTCTGTCTAGGGAGGCTGGGAACTGTGGTAGGACCTGCAGGTAGGGCTGTGTGTGTGTGTGTGTGTGTGTGTGTATGTGTGTGTGTGTGTGTGTGAGAGAGAGACAGAGACAGAGAGAGTCAGAGAGTGTGCGTCTGTGTGTGTAGCTCTGCTCCCTGCTGAGAGGGGAAGGGGGTTTTGAAGAGGAGGCTAACACAGGAGGAAGTACCACTCACTGACAGCTTAGGGGCACTCCACAGAGGACTGACTGGACTGCTCAAGGGTGAGACTGAGAAGGATTTGGAAGAAGAGTTTCAGTAGGAGACAGAGGGGTGAGGAGAACAGAAGCGAGTCAGAGAATGAAAACAACAACACCATGAAGGGTTAGAGGGATGGCTCAGCAGTTTAGAGCCGCTCTCGTAGAGAAGTAGGGTTCTGTCCCCAGAACCTACATGTCAGCTCATAACTTTCTGTAACTGCAGCTCCTGAAGACTTGCCATCTTTTGGCCTCTACAAGCACCAGGTACATGGCACATTTATACATGTGTGTGAAAAATATTTATATGCATTAAGTGAAAACACCCTACCCCACCTGACAAGGTTTCTCTGTGTAGCCCTGGATGTCCTGAAACTTAACTCTGTAGACCAGGCTGGCCTCAAACTCAGGGATCTACCTGCCTCAGCCTCCTCTCTCCCAAGTGCTGGGGTCAAAGTGCTAGCCCCAGTAAAAACAAATCTTTAAAGAGGAAGGGAGGGATTTAAAAATGGTTGAAGACGGGTTGGGTTTCTAAGCAAAGAGAACTGAGAAGTCACTTGCAGCCGGAGCTTAGGGCCAGGAAGCTGAAAGCTCACTGGGTCTGGCAGCAGTGGGCCCAAGTTGGATGCCACCTGCTGAGCGGAGCAACGTTGGCAAGGCCGTGGGAAGCAGCCACTGAGCATAACACACAGGCCTGAAACCCTGCACAGGAGGGATACGCTCACCTCCAGGCTGCCTCAGGCATGAAGACAGAGCTAGGAACTCCATCTTCCAGTCCTCTCTGTAAACATTTACTGAGAATCTAGTACCTGCCAGCAACCTGGGGCTATACACAACCTTCAAAGATCCTTTCCTCCTGGTACTCACACAGGAAGGGGAAGGAAGGGAAGAGTCCTCTAAGAACAGGGGTTAAGGGAATGAGAGCATCAGAGTGCAGTCTCATTTTTATTGTTTACCCAGGCTGAGGCTGGTGCAGCTGGTACAGTGCTTGTGTAGCATACGGAATGTCCTGGGTTCAATACCAGCATCGCGTAAAACTGAGCATGGTACTACGTGTTTATCATTACAGTGTTGGGGAGGTGGAGACTGGAGGTTCAAAAGAAATCCAAGGTCATCCTCATCTTGAATGCTGGTCAACTAGTTTTGACTACATGAGATCGCTCTAAAAAAATATCTTTGAGAGAAGGCCCCATTTTATTGAGTTGGCCTAGAACTTACAATTCTCCTGCCTCAGCCTCCCAAGGGCTAGGATTATGAGCCCACCATACCAGGTTTGGGTCCAATGTTAGAGTCTAGGAAGGTCTGGATGGAGAAGTATTGAGAGGCAGCCAGGAAGCTGCAGCCTGGTGTGGATGAAGTCTAAGGACATGCTGGAGGGATTGGGGCAGCAGGTGACACGAGAACTTTCAGGTCTCTTTCTGAACATGTCAGGAATTTTGTGATCATACATTGGCATACATTCACATGAACATACACACAAATAAAACTAGATCTTGGGAACTGGAGCCCTGGAACTGGCATTACAGATGGTTGTGAGCTACCACGTGGGTGCTGGGAACCTAACCTGAGTCCTTTGCAAGAGCAGTAAGCCCTCTTACCTATTGTGTCATCTCTCCAGCCAATTTTATTAATGAATTAATTTATTTAGTTGGGTTTTTTGAGACAGGATTTCTCTGTGTAGCTTTGGCTGTCCTGGATCTCTCTGTGTAGATCAGGCTGGTCTCTAAGTCACAGAGATCCATCTGCCTCTGCCTCTGAGTGCTGGGACTAAAGGCGTGCACCCTCACTACCCAGCTCATTTTATTTTTATTACATTTATTCATTTATGTATGTGTGTGCTTGCATTTGTGCACGTGGTAGTCGGGCGATAGCTTGTGGAAATACTCAGGCTTCGGGAAGTACCCTTACACACCAAGCCCTAACCAGCTCATTTTGTGTGTGAGACAGTCTCATCCAACCCGGAACTCCCGAGCCTTCTGCTTCTACCTCCCAAATGATGGACTACAGGAATGTACCAGCAAGCCCAGACTTGTGTTGGTGATAAGATCCCGCTTGGTAGCCCTGGCAGACCTAATACTAACTAGAAAGCCCAGGCTAGCCTTATCCAGGGGCATCTCCCTTCCTCACTCTTGAGTACTAGAATTCTAGCTATATGTTTGGCTTTGCTGTTGTTGGGTTTTGGGGTGTGTGTGTGTGTATGAGAGAGAGAGAGAGAGAGAGAGAGAGAGAGAGAGAGAGAGAGAGAGAGAGAGAGAGAGAGAGAGAGAGAGAGAGAGAGAGGTGTTTCTCTGTATAGCCCTGGCTGTCTTGAAACCCACTCTATAGACCAGGGTGGCCTCAAACTCAGAGATTCACCTGCCTCTGCCTCCCGAGTGCTGAGATTAAAGGCATGTACCAATGGCTGGTTTGTCTTTTTTTTTTAAAAAAAGAAAAACCCAGCATCTTGCTGAGTTACTTTGGATGGCCACAAACTTGTGAATCCTCTTGCTTCTACCTCATAAATTCTGGGATTACAAGCTACACCACCATGTTCAACACCTGTATGGTTACAATGTACTGTGTGCCCATTTCTGGGGCATGGAAACTGTGACCCAATAATAGGAGCTCTAGTATGCCAAGACCTTGGGTTCAACCTCCAGCATGGCACAAATAAATAAATAAAGTTTAAATCAGTGAATTTCAAGGGACTGAGGATGTGCTCAGTGGTAGAGAACTAATTTAGTACAAGAGGCCCAGGGTGTGGTTTCTGCCATTTCAAAATAAAGTATGTTTGGGCTGGAGAGATGGCTCAGTGGTTAAGAGCACTGATTGGTCTTCCAGAGGTCTTGAGTTCAATTCCCAGCAACCACATGGTGGCTCACAACCATCTGTAATGTGATCTGATGCCCTCTTCTGGTTTGTGTCTAAAGACAGCTACAGTATACTCCGGGTACTCGTATAAATAATACATAATATTTAAGAAATAAATAAAATAGGCTGCCCTGAAGATGCTGTCGTAGATCAGCACCACGGACATGGCCCAGCTGCTCGGCTGTGCCTGTGACACCGGGGCAAAGAGCAAGGGGCTATTTCTCCGCTCAGTGTTTAGAAGCCATGAGCACTAAGAATGGTTTGTAGCCTGACATTTTGCAGAGCCATGGTGGGAAGGCTCTGGGGTTTGGCCAGACCCCAATGTCAGACAACTTATAGGGCTCACCAAAGGATTGCATGCATGGTCACCATCTAGGGAGGTAGAACTTTGGAGGTGGAGGGGTATAGAAACTAGGTTTTCTAGGATACATTCTGAGGGACTGGAAAAATACAAGAAACTATCTATCCTTTTTGTCTTCCAGATCCAGAAGCCAGGAAGAAGGGGGCCAACTTGGCCAACATGGCTGATCGGGATGGGTGCAGATATGTTAGGCCTGAGGTATGCTCTCTGACCTCACCAGGTTAATACAGGTGTGCGCAGCTCTAAATTTACCCTGGTAGCTAGCCCAAGTCCTAAGTTATGAACTGGATTTGGGTTGGCTTGGGTTTGACTGGTGAAGTGAGGTCTATGGTGGTGACACTGGGGTGGAGGACCCTCTAAGACTCAGCATCTCTGTCTAAATGTACATGGCCTTAAAAGAGATAACTGTGAGTTGGGTAGTGATAGCTGGTCGCTTGAGTTCAAGGCCAGCCTGGTCTATAAAGCAAGTTCCAGGATAGCCAGGACTTCCACAAAGAAACCCTGTCTTGAAAAACTAAAAAAAGGGGGGAGAGAATGATACAGGAGAGGGAAACTGGCTGGCTGCTGAGACGTGAATAAAAAATAAAATAAAATAAAGTACGTTCTATTACATAGAAATTACATATGGTACCATACTAAATTTGATTTTAAGAGAGCTGGGCACAGCAATGGTCACCTACAATTCCAGACAGAATGCAGAAGGCAGAGGCAGGAGAATGGCAGACAGTTCCAGACAGGGTAGTCTACATTAGGAGTTTTGAGCTAGTTGGGGCAACAAAGCAAGACCCTGTCTCAAAGAAGCAGATACCTTTATAAAAGAGAATGTTTGAGCCGAGGAGGTAGAGTTATTAAGTGCTTGCCACCAAGCATGAAGACCTGAGTTTGATATGATCCCTGGAACCTGTATTTGGAAAATAAAAGCGAGACCAGGCAGGGCTGGAGAGGTGGCTCAGTGGTTAAGAGCACTGGCTGCTCTTCCGGAGGTCCAGAGTTCAGCTCCTGGTACCCCTATCAAGTGGCTCATAGCTTGCTCCTTAAGCACTCCAATGCATACACAGACATACCCATAACTATTTAAAAAGCAATTGCTAAGCCACAAAGCTGGGTGTGGTGGCAAGCACTTGCAATCCCTGGACCACCGGGGAGATGAAGGTAGGGCCCTGGGGCTCCCTGGCTGGGCAGCCTAGCCTAGGTGGGGAGTTCCAGACCCTGTGTCAGTCAGGCTGGCTGTGCAAGCATGACGTGAGTGTGATCTCTAGAGCCCACATGGTAGGAGAACTCCGACTCTTTCCCATCGTCCTTTGCCCTGAACAGGCTTGCCTGGAGACATCCTTGTACCTACATACATGCAGAAATTAACAGTATATATGTGTATATGTGTGTGTTTAAGAAATCTTGTCTGGTGGTTAACTTCTGAGGAAAGATACCTGAGAATGACTTTTGGCCTCGACACACAAACATACACCCCAGACATGCTACTAAGTCAAAAATGCCTCTTACTGCCATATTTGGCTTCCTCCCTTCTGTAGGAGGAAGTCCTCCATCCCAAGCAAACCACTACCCTACTTCCTCTGACCTCCACCTCTCAGTCTCCCTCTAGGTCACAAGCTGTGAAGGCTTGTCTGGGTTCCCTTGGTCACCCGGCTACTGTGGCACACTTGACTCAACTGCTGTCGGACCATTCTCCAGCCCTGTGTTCCCAGGACCACGTGCCCCGGGGTCGGTCCACCTTCTCTGGATGTGCCTCGTGTTTTCTGTCCTCTGTTCCTTTTCACGTGTCACGGCCCTTTACTCCTGTCCGCTCTACACCTGCCCACCTCCCCTCACACCTGCACACCTCCAGGGCCACGGGCACCATCTATGTCCAGCACAGCCCAAAGGACACCATGAGGACTTCTTTAAGAGCATCAGGGGCATGCGAGGAGGTAGAAAGCTTCAGCGTGGAGACTTTTGATAATTTTTAAGGCGATACACATGTATGACCCTCTTCTGGGAAAGCACAGCAGCCTTAGAGTCAGCAGGGGCCTGAATTCACCAACCCCGCCCCTCCCCCTCCTTCTGTAGGATTCCTGTGGAATCCTGGGGGGTCACCCAGTCTGTGATCACCAAGTGTCAATTATCCCCTTTCAGTTCCACGGCCACAGCCCGGTGAGGTGGCACACACCTTCACTCCCCACACTTCAGAGGCAGAGGCATGTGGTTATCAGTTTGAGGCCAACCTGCTCTATGGAGCTAAAGCAGGGTTATACAGGAAAACCCTGTCCCAAACCCCTGCCTTCCAAAAATGGAATTGATTTTACTGCCATAAATTCATTCTCCCTTCCTCCCTCCCCATCCCACATGTAGGTTATTCCCACGTGAGAAAATTGTTAATTTTCTCAAGAGTACTTGGGCCCACCACATACAAAGCACTGCCCTGGGGCTGGAGTCAGAGTGCAAGCCCGAGCACGGGGGCGGTGTACTGACCTGTGCAGACTGGTCTCAGTCTGAGGCAGTGGCCTCTGGCTTCCTTCAGGCCACAGCTGAACTCAGACCATCTCTGTAGCTCTTCCTCTGCACCTGTGCCACCCCATTATACCAGCATACATACACAGTGTGTGACGTGCACAGTGTGTGACGTACACACGAGTTGTGCTTCCCTGAACCACTTTCGTCTCTACCCTAATGCTTGCCCTCACCCCACAGTACTGGGTACTGGACCCAGGAACTTGTGTGTGCTAGGCAGGCTTTCTGACACAGACCTAAATCTCCATCCCTCTTTTGACACGCTCTCCCACTTTTTTAGCATGGGAACATTGATGTCTCCCACTACCACAGGTTACGCAGTCCAGTTTCCCACATTTGGGAAATCCTAAGGGTCAGCACACCTGGAGTGCGTTAGAGTAAGATGCACCCTGGGGCCAGGCAGTGGTGGCACATGCCTTTAATCCCAGCACTTGGGAGGCAGAGGAAGGCAGATTTCTGAGTTTGAGGCCAGCCTGGTCTACAGAGTTCGTTCCAGGACAGCCAGGGCTACACAGAGAAACCCTGGGTCGAAAAACAAAACAAAACAAAAAGATGCACCCTGAGTACTGATCTTCACAGACACAGCACGCCCTCCACCAGTTGAATTATTATTACTACTGCTATTTTGAAGCAGTTTTAGCTCGTAAGCCTGGCTAGTCTGAACCTTGTAAGTGCTGGGATGTTAAGTGGGCACCACCCTTGGGGCTTCTTTTTCCTCTCTGAGTTGTCCAGGATGATTTGAATTTTCTATTTTTAGATTTTTCTTGAGACAGGGCATCTCTGTGTAGCCCTGGCTATCCCAGAACTCACTCTGTAGACCACCAGGCTGGCCTTGAACTCACAGAGCTCTGCCTGCCTCTCTCTCCCCAGTGCTGGGACTAAAGGTGTGTGCCACCTGGCCAGGCCTTTACTTTCCCACCTCTGGGTTTCAGAGCTGTGGGCTGCCGGCTCGAGTACCAGCTTCTATTTATGGGGGTTCACCCTTGACTTCTACAGCTTTGCCTCCCGATTTGCTATCCCCTTGGTGGGCTCCCCAATAATTCCTTTCCCCCCCTTTTCTTTTTGGTGTTTCTGTGGCAGGGTCTCACTCTACACCAGGCTGGCCTAAAACTCAGCCCCCTGCCTCAGCCTCCCCGGGTTCTAACTGTACCACCAATCCTAGCCTAATCTTACTGTCTTCCCTCTCAGTCTGTCAGCCTCTAGCACCGAGGCCTGGAATTTTCCAGGCTGAGGTCACCAGGCCTGCTCCTCCTACAATCCTTCCTTCCACTTCCTGATGGCTTGTGACCACCACCACCTCTGTCCTAAGTGCCTGTCTTTCTTCCATGACACGCACTCTCCTGCTTCTGGTGACAACCTGCTTGTTCACCCAGCATCTTCCCAGTCTAGGTCTTCTAGAGAATCAGACCAATCGGAACAGCTGAGTGTCTCCTGTACAACAGACCCCTGAGAAGGCGTCTGTCATGTCTGTCAGTCACGCTGCTCCACTCCTGATTGACTGCTAAGGGAGCCCTGAGCCAACCCCTCTGCTTTGCCTTGCCACTCGGTGCCAGGTTCCTCCCTCCCTCCTTTACCCCCAGTCCAGTCTCCCCGCCCCAACCCCACTGTCTGCCAAGCCCTCCCTCACCTTTCACCCGGACTCCTGCATGCTGCCCCCCCGCCCCCGCCCCCCCTCTATCTAGTGTGCCCCTGAGGTTCACTCACACATGGCCTAGGAGCATATCAAAAACACTAGATCCTTAGACTTGGCCTGGTGGTACAGGCCTACAACCTTAGCACTTAGGAAGCTGAGGCAGGGGGATTGCTGTGAGTTTGAGGCCAGCCTGAGCTAGGGAGACCCTGTCTCAGAAAACTTAAAAAAAAAAAAAGCAACTGCATTTGAATAAAACCACTGTGAATGGACTTTAAGACTGAGAATTACTGTAGTAATTACTTTGTAACTTCTAGTCTCCCTGATAACCCTAAACTATACCTGAGGGATAGTGGATGAGTATATACAGCTAAAGACATCTTGCCCAAAAGGCCCCAGGCCCTGGGTTCTATTCCTGGTTTTTTTTTTTTTTTGGTTTTTCGAGACAGGGTTTCTCTGTGTAGCCCTGGCTGTCCTGGAACTCGCTCAGTAGACCAGGCTGGCCTCGAACTCAGAAATCCGCCTGCCTCTGCCTCCCAAGTGCTAGGATTAAAGGCGTGCGCCACCACCGCCCGGCTCCTGGGTTCTATTCCTGAATCACACAAGTAGGAGAATCTTATTATCTATCATCATTTACAGTTTGGCAAACCAAAGCTATTTGCATCTGTTTGCTTATGAACCCTAAGTGCTGTGTCTTTAACCACCAGGCTTAAACCTTCATCCGTTTGTTGCCTTACCAATTCTTCCCCAGTCCTTCCTTCCAGCTACATTTGCTACGATTTGGTCGTCACAAAACACAGCTTCAACACACTGGGTTGGGGTCTCCTATCTCTGTCACTTGGGGCAGGCTGGGACCTCGCCTGGAATCTCTTCTGACCCTATCTGCCTATGGACCCTGGCTCGCCCACGGGGCCCCAGCTCAGGCCTTCCCAGACCTCGTGAACACACTGACTTCCTCCCATCAGTGTGGGAGCTGTTCACAGCACTCTCACAGACTGACCATCTGGAATAAGTGATTTCTCTCTATTGCCGTCCCTCCCACCAGGCCGGTGTTATCTGTAGCTCTGCCAGCCCAGGATTCTTTGAACGTTCTCAACTTCTGCCCTGTAACTATAACATGAACTCAAAACTTCAGGAAGACTTGGTCGCCCAGAGGAACATGGTAGGGAAAACATACGTACATCATCAGTCATCCGCAGACTGGAAAGTTCCCCGGGAACAGAGTCACCAACCCAGAATATTAAGTCCAAGGGGACTTCCAAGATAAGTCACCCAACCAAGTGTCAGACAGTAACTGCTTTGCACGAACCTAAGGAACAGAAATCTGGGGGACTGGATTCCAAGGAGCTCTCAAGTCTGGGCTCATGACTCCATGGATTTTCTCCCTTCCTAACCCATGCTAACTCCACAGAGGAAGTAGCTGCTGCCCTGATGTGATCAAAGGCACTACTTAGGCTTACTCGGTTTGTAAAGCACATGCTAGGACTACAGGTTAGTGAAGGAGCATCTAACTGTCCTCATTTTACAGTTTGGCAAACTAAAGCTATTTGCATCTATTTGCTTATGAACCCTAAATGCTATGCCTTCCTGTGAAAGAACATACTCAGGACCACTGAGACAGCGATGACTCTCCACTGCCTAAGGCCTGGGAAAGCCCCGGACTACCATGGTTCCTCTTCAGAGGGGCCTCTGAGCAACTTGCACAGGGCCCGTGATATAGGAAGGAACGTGCTGGCTCATCTCCCTTCCCCCAATAGATAGGTCACGGGTGGTCATAACCTTTGGTTGGGAAATCACCGTTCCTTGTACCCTGTTCAGCTTGCTTCTTTTAATCCCCGGGTTGGTCCAGTCTATTCTGGAGAATCTGAAGGTCCCAGCTATGGTATTCTAACCAGTCATAGCCAGTAAATGGCAGGGCTGGGGCTGGCACCTGAGCCAACCAGAACGTACGCTTTCCCTCTACCCCATGCCGGGCCAAACTACCCCATCACCAGAAGCCTCACACTCAGCGGCTGGGTTACCCCCCCATCCCGTCCCCGCCCCCCCCCAAAGCACTTAACCTCTCCAAGCGCCCCCCCAAGGTCAGCAGCTTTGCCTTGGGAGCTGAAAACAGTTCCCGAAGGAGGCGTAAAGGAAACGCAAACCCGCCCGCGGGCACCAGCGCAGTCCGTTCTTCCAGCCCAGGTCTGTCTACTAGAGCCCAGAGGAGAGGTCGCACCCCGGGCCGCCGGGACCGACGAAAGCAAACGTAGGGCAAAAAGCGAAACCCGCCACACTCTTCAGCCTCCCACGCACCGTTCCGGGAACCCGTGAGCCAGACTTCGCGGAAGCGCGTCGCGCGGCAGGCGCCTGGGCCCGGGACCGCCCCGACCGCAGCCCGCAGCCTGGGCCGGGAGGTACGGGGGCCGACGCGGTCGGGCCCGAGCAGCAGCACGGCGCGCGCTTCCGCCCCGCTCGGCTCCGGCGGCGGCCAAGGCGGCCCCACAATCCCCTTCTGGCTCCGGGGACGGGCGGGGCGGGGCGGGGCGGGGCGGGGTGGGGCGGGCCGAGAGGGCGGAAATAATTTTCTGTTTCGCCCTCTCTGCCCCAGTCCCTTTGCGGCGGGACGTGCTAGGCAGGCGGAGATACGGGAGCGGGACGCGCCGCCTGCACTGGCACGCATCGTCGTTGGCTAAAGAGAGGAGCGGCAGGGATTAAGCGCCTACTGTGTGTGTTAGGTTTTTCCGAAGGTATTCTAGGTCCACACCGCAGGGTAACTCCCCACCTATGGAGGGACCCGCGGAGTCCAAGAGTTGAAAGCTGTACGGCCAGAATATGCGTGCCACCTCAAATCAGTGACAAGTCATGTTATGGAGAGCACTATAAACTTGAACCACTTGTTGGTCGAGACCTGCTCCCTCTTGTTTTCAGTGGATATGCACGAGGTGGATGCTCAAGAAAAGATTGGAAGCTGGCGAATGAGCCTGACAGCTCAGCCTCCGGTACCCACTGCGAATCCAGCCTGGCCTCCAGAGGGTTCCCCAGGATTAGAGGGGGGGAGCCCTTGCAATAGAGCGCGTGGAGAAGAGGCGGGCAGCTCAACTCCTCACAGGCTGGAGACACGGTAGCAGAGCCTTAGCAGATGGCAAGATTGTTTAAATCTTGGCTCTGTGGCTTTCAAGTTGTGTGCCTTTGAGCAAGTCATCTAACCCATGGCAACCTCAATCACTCCATCCATAAAATAGAGGACGTTTCCACCCACTTTAAATGATCATGGGGGAAATTAAACCAAATAGCATTCCTAAATCACTAAACGTGCACCAACCGTCCGTCCCAAAAGCTTTAGCTAAGTGTTGAACACGGGCTTGACTAAAGACAGGCTTTCTGTCTCCAAGTCACCAATTCTTGGGCACAGGAACCAAGGGGGTGTGACCCTCGTCCAGCGGAACCCAAAACTGGCCACTTTGACAATGAGAGTTTCAGACGCAAATACTCTCAACATTTTGAAACTGGCGCAGAGTTAGTTAGGACAGACATTTTCGCGGCTTCCTTGTAGTTCTTACTCTCGATGGTAGAAGTAATCCGTTAGAAACTCCAAGTAAGGTTTGTCTTCTGAGTATTAACTTTTCGTATGAGCAAACTTCACAATCTGAGTAAAAAGCGTCATAGCCGAGATCCCGGCCTTCGACCTGTCCTGATTCAGAAGTCGCAAGACAGACTACGGCAAGTCCATTTTTCTAGACACAGTCTCTTCGTCCCCACAACCTCGGTGATTCTCAGGGTCCAAATTTAGCAGAGTTGAGGGCTCCAGCTCAGAACTCAGCTTCACAAACCTCCCCAGACTCCCGCCTCGCCAGGATTAAGGGAGTAAATCCCTGACGCCACCGACCAGGTCAAGGACAAGTTCTCCCCCGCCTGGTTCCCCCCCTCCTGGGCGGGGACTCACCACCCCCCTTCCGGGATGAAAGGTACTAAAGAAACGCGGAGGCTCTGGCCCCTTGATGTTCCGGTTGAACAGGTGCTAGTGAAAAGGAGGCGGGCCCGGCGGAAGAGTCGGCCAGGGGGGCAGTGCGTTGAAGGGGGAACGGCCCCCTCCACCCTCAATCCCCTAGCCCGCCAGCCCCTCTCCGATCCCTCTGCCCCTCCCCCCAGGAAGCGTTCCCGGCCTAGAGGTCTTTGAAGTGTGGATGAAGCCCCCAGGCTGCCTTCTCCCCTCTGCCACCCAACCTCCCGCTGAGAGGGTATTTGACCTTTGGTCCCTGTGGGGCACCGTCTTCCCCCTTGCAAAGAAAAACGGGGAATCAGATCTCGTCTCTGGGTTTATACCAGTCTGGGGGAAGTCTTGGGTTGCTCTCCATCAAACCCCAGACCCAATTTCGGGGGCTTTAATCCTTCGTGGTGCGTTTTTTTGTGCGCTATTGTGATTGTGTGCATGCCCAGGAGTCAGGAGTGATCCTGTTTGCAAGCACCTCCAAGGCAGCGAACTCTTTACTCGCCTTAAAACGCAAGGCACGCCTTGAGGCTAGAGATGGAACTACGTCTTTGAGAGATCCGAGATCTTGGATGAAGGTGGGGTACCTAAGTGTACCCCTAAGGTGTTTAGAGACCTTGACAGTCAAGACTTCAAAGGAAACCTCCCCGAGGGCAGGAATACCTCTACTTTGGCGAACAGCCGACCCTAGCGTTCAACAAATATTTGTGCGGGGCGTGGTGGTGCACGCCTGCACTCTAGCACTTTGGTGGCAAAGACAGAATTAGGAGTTCAAGGTCATCGTTCACTGAGTGGAGAGTTCGAGGCTAGCTAGAGCTACTGGCAATTCTGTCTCAAACTAACCAAAAGATTCGTAGAGTAAGTAAAAGTTTACACGTGGCATTGTCTACCCTCCAGAGTGGCCTCCAGGGACAGCACCCATGAGCTGCCATCCAGAGACACCCTTTCCCTTCCAAGAACAGACACGGATAAATGGTTTCATGGCTCCAGTTCTTTTTAGAGCCCCTGGTTTTTCATCTCCCCTAGATTTCTCTAGGGTTGAAGAACACCCAGAGAAGGGGGCTGGGGGATCGGAGACCCGAAGTGTGACACCGAGGGCCGGCCGAGGGGAGGACTCGGGAACTACCCACCTAGAGTCATAAAAGGGAAAAGAAAAGACGGGGAAAGCTGCACTGAGCGCACGAGCGAAAAGCTCCCTACCAAGCCAGGCTTTGTTCCCTGAACCTAAGACTTTACCCGGCGGCGGGCGGGCCGGGAGCGAGCGAGCGAGCGGAGGCGCGCGGCCATGGCTGCCGCGGCCGGGCAGGGGGGCCGGGGGGGCGGCGCGTGAGCGGGCGGGCGGCGCGGGGCGGGCGGGCGCCCGCGATGTGCCACTCGGCGCCTCCCCCGCCGGGCCCTGGTTGCACCGCGGCCGGGCGGCCCTGGTAGCCGGCGAGCGGCGCGGAAGGGGAGCGCAGCGCGCGAGTCTCATTGTTGGGGGGGGGGGCCCGTCGGGGCATGAGGGCGAGAGCACGGCGGGGGGGGCGGCCAGACAGAGCGAGCGAAGAGGAGGAGGAGGACGCCGAGGAGGAGGAAGGAGGAGGCAAAGAAAAGAAGCGGCGACGGCGGCGGAGGAGGGGGCGAGGAGGCGCGCGGCCCCCGCTCCCTCCCTCCCCCCCTGACCCCCGCCGGCCGGCCCCCAGCCCCAGCCCCGGAGGGAGCTCATGGGAGTATGAAGGAGATGGTAGGAGGCTGCTGCGTATGTTCGGACGAGAGGGGCTGGGCCGAAAACCCGCTGGTCTACTGCGATGGGCACGCGTGCAGCGTGGCCGTCCACCAAGGTAAGGGGTGGGGGGCGGCCGGCGGGGGGCTGCGGGACCCCGGGGCGGCGCGCGCACGGGGTGCCCTCGGCCGCGCCCTCCGGAGCCCTCCCGGGGCGCGTGCCCCTCCCCCACCCACCTGAAGCGAAAGGCAGCGTGGGCTTCCCCCCCCCGCCCCCCAGCCTGGTCCTCCAGGACCGGGTCAGGCATTGTTTTCTTGCCTATTGTTCAGTCCCGCGCCCCCCACCCCAAGTTGAAGGAGTTTTGGGGAGAGTCCAGGGAGCAAGGAGTGAACTCCCTGAGCCCCGCGCCGCCGGTGTCAGGGCTGTCCCGGGAATGTTTACCTGCGAGGTATCACCCCCCTCCCGCCCGGTTTATTTTGGTTCCCGCTCCGGGAGGAAGAGGTCAAGGGGGGGTCATCCCCCTTGGCTTCCGGATACTGGGAGGAGCGGAATTGGGAAGGGAGGAGAAGGGTCCCACGGGAGAAGGGATCCTGAAATCCTCCCGGGAAGAGCTGAGGCTGGGAGACCGGTAGTGCAGGGGGCCGGAATGGAGGAGAGAGAGGTTTGGAGTTTCCCCCTGCCGCACATGGTTCGGGAGTTAACTCCTTAAGGAATCTTGCCGAGGGCGCAGGCTGGCATCTCCGCCTGTCTGGCACAGGCAACCACCACCACCCCCTTTCCCGAGACAACCCCGTAATGCTGTGGCTGCGGGCCTTTCCCGCCACTCTCCTCCGGGTACCTGCACCGCACCTGCCCTCAGTCTTCACTTTTGACCTGTACGTGTGACAGAAGCAGAAGATGAGGTCCTTGAACCCCCGACTTCCTTGCCTCATTCCTTACTGGCCCTTTAAGAAGCACCCCCCCACCCCCATAACAACAAAACGTGTTACAATCATGACTATTTCTTGTTCTGGTGCCTAGGGGACTGGTCAGGGCAGAGGCCGGGGAAACAGGTCCAGAGGAAAAGGGGGAGGGGTGGGATGAGGATGGAGGATCTTTGGAAGTTTAAGGTCAAGGACTCTGCCAGACTTTTTGCCCCTGTTTGAGATGTTTCGTTGAGTGACGGAAGCCCGGCTCTGTGCTGTTGGACATTTCTTGTCGTCCTGTTTCATAGAGTGATCCCGGGTCTGGGGAGCAGCCCCACCTACTGGGCTGGTCCCAGTAGCCCGCTGGGTCCCTTCCCCGCCCCCAGTTACTCTGGGAAAAAACCAGTGGCTGACAGCTTTGCTCAGTGACTCCTTCCCCCGCCCTTAGCTTGCTATGGCATCGTCCAGGTGCCAACGGGACCCTGGTTCTGCAGGAAATGTGAATCTCAGGAGCGCGCAGCCAGGGTGGTGAGTTCAGCCTCTCCTCTCCCCCTACACCTCTCCCCCACACCTGAGCATCTCCTGCTGGTTGATAGGGTACCCTGAGGCTCCGGCAGGACTAAGCCTGTCACTCAGGATTTCCTGTTTCCTGCTGCCTATCACCAACCCCATCTCTCCCTGGGCTCTGCACTCAGCTCTGCCCCACCTTGCTTGGGGGCTTTGATTTGGGGTGTGTGTGTATATGTGCTGTTCTATAACTATTATGAGAGGTGTTCAAGGCTCTGGAAGTCGAGGGGCCACCATAGTGACTCTCAGGTTCTCCTTACTCAGCCTTCAGCGGTTAGGAGCTCATGGCCAAGCTTCTTTGCTCTACATCCTCAGGGGTAGCCTGGCCCCTACCCAGATCTTATGTTACCTTGGGGCCTTTTGGATGAGTTCAGGGAGGGCCCAGCTCAGCAGATGTCCCCCAACCTCTGTGTTCCTTGCATTGGCAGAGGTGTGAGCTGTGCCCACACAAAGATGGGGCATTGAAGAGGACTGACAATGGAGGTGAGGGGAACCCTGAACACCTGCTGAGGTCAGCCAGGCTCCCAGCAGGTGTGCTCTGGTTGGCAAGGAAGGTGGTGGACGCAGGGGACAGTCTCCAGTTTGATGTTGGGAGGGGCGGGGGGGTCTTGTGTTGCCATCCTGCTAAGGCCAGTCCCCTTACTGCCCCAGGCTGGGCCCACGTGGTGTGCGCCCTCTACATCCCGGAGGTGCAGTTCGCCAACGTTCTCACAATGGAGCCCATCGTTCTGCAGTACGTGCCTCACGATCGCTTCAACAAGGTTAGCGGCCCTCACTCCTCCCTTTCCTGGCCAGCAGGCCACCATTATGCCCTCTAGTACTCTTGGGGAACTCAGGAGATGATGGATACTTACCGCTGAACTACCTTGTGTGCGTAGACAGATAGGTGCCTGTGGACTGTAACTCTGTAAGCTCCCTCAGTAGCATAGCCAGAGGGTGCTCGTAGGTCACATTTTATTAAGTTTCTAAGACATGACAGGCACAGTACAGCAAGTACCTTGTGCTTGCTGTTAATCAAGACAAAAGTGTAAACAGGCTTTGAGATAAAGGACACCCAGTCTTGCTTGGGTATAAGATGGTCATAGAAGGAGACATTTAGGTTGAGACCTGGGGCATGGGAAAGAACTGACTTTGAGGATGGCCAGCTGGTCCCAGGTTCTGTGAAAAAGACAGCATATGCATAGTCCAGCAAGTGGGGCAGTGGGCACATCAGGACCTCTTTAACCTTACCAAGGATCACACTGTCTGATGTGGATGATTACCTGTGAACGTGGAAGTTAAATTGAGTACTTGGGCTGGAGAGATGGCTTGGGGGTTAAGAGCACTTGCTGCTCTTGCAGAGAATCCAGGTTCGGTTCCTGGCACCTGCATGACAGCTCGGAACAGTGTTTATATCCAATTCCAGGGAATCAGTCTGGTGCCCTCTTCTGGCCTCTAAGGGCAGCGGGCACCCAACATGGTATACGTATGCATGTATGTGTATACATATGTACTGTCAAGTACATATATAAAATGAAAAGAGAGAAGTCTTTAAGTTGAATACTTAGAATTCATTTCCCCAGCCTCAGCAGCTGCTGCTGAGTGCTTGATGGTCCTGTGACTAGTGGTTGCTGGCTTAGAGTGTACAGGTTAGCAAACCTTTCTGTCCCTGCAGAAAATTCTATTGGATATTACTGATCTGGGTGGCAGGCCAAAGGATCCCTTAGCTGGAGAGGTGGGGTTCCCTGGAGGAGGGGTCAATTGTGCTGTGCCCCACAGACCTGTTACATCTGTGAGGAACAGGGCCGGGAAAGCAAAGCCGCCTCAGGAGCCTGCATGACCTGTAACCGCCACGGATGCCGACAAGCCTTCCATGTTACCTGGTGAGATTGCTGTGCCCAGCTGCTCTGAGGTTTAAGGTGGATACTGACTGGGGGCACCCTGGCTACTGTCTCCTGAGAGATGGCAGCAATGCCATGCCTAGATCTTGGGTCCGGGAGGAAGGGGGTGGGGCGCTGCTGTGGTTTGTGGCTGTACCCGTCTGACCTGCCTTTCCTCAGTGCCCAGATGGCAGGCCTGCTGTGTGAGGAGGAGGTGCTGCAGGTGGACAATGTCAAATACTGTGGCTACTGCAAATACCACTTCAGCAAGATGGTGAGTCCCGCCTGCTGTGGGGCACGTGGGCTCGGTCGGGGCATTGCCTGTGCCTGGTGCTGGGAGAGGTAGAAAGACCTCATCCCTCAGTCCCTGCCTTCCAGGAGCTCTGTCTATGACAGGGAAGGAGCTGCAGCCTGAGGGGTGCAAATTAGAACTGAACCAAGCAGTCCAGGCTAGGAGATACTCCCCACGCCCCCCATGCCTGGCAATCTAGGAGTCTTTAAGTTACAGAGAACTAGAAGGATGAGTAAGATAGGCTCTTACTGGGACAGTTTCTTTCCCACATTCATGACTTGTGGGGGTCTCTCTCAGCCCCAAGTATGCTGCACGTGCCCCATTTCGCAGATATGTAAATTAAGGTTCCCCAAGGTCAGATAGCTTGTTTCATAGCTGGTGAGTGGAATTCAGGGCGAACAGTTTGATCAGAAAGCTTCTCAGGAAGGTGAGAAGGAGCTGGTGTTGGTGGCAGAAAGGGGACCAGGCATGGAATGAGTTTGAGGCAGGAGGATGAGTTTCATTCAATCCAAGGGTCTCATGGCTGAGGAGATTCCTCATACTGGGATGATCTGCCGAGGCAGGATGCAGGCAAGACTCTGTGCCCCAGGCCACAGCTTGGAGAGCTTCTAAGCCAGAGAGTAACATGACCAGATTTATGTTACAGGCAGATTACCCTGGCAAGCAACTGAGGAGCTGGGTCAAGAGACAGCTGCGAGGATGGGGGTGGGTGACGGGGCTGCTGCCGGCTGGAGTCACTGTAGGTAGACCTGGCTGAGGACCGTGAGAGTGGAGAGTGGTCAGAGAGGTGGAAGGTGAATTTGAGCTAAGATCCAGACTGTAGCCATCACAGGGTGGGGAGAGGCGCAGCCCAGAGCATCATGGTTCGGGCCTGTTGCCCTGCTGTAATGATAATAGCTCCCTTCTCACAGTGGCCTGGGTTGCTCATACATCACCCGGTCACCAAGCTTTTAGAGTCTCAGGGCGACTTAGGACAAGGTCAGTTGTTCCGTTGCGCTTGCAGGTGGCACCAAGCGGAGACAGATTTGGTAGGAGTCCCCAGGCAGGTGGTGAGGGCGGATGGAGGGTGTAGGCTCTCCATGGGTGTTCAGATGTGAAAGAGACATGGGAGAGATCTAGAGCTTGATGAGGTAGGAGCTGAGCCTGAGGAGGCCTGAAGTTAATCCTAGGCTTTGGCAATTGGGAGGAGGTTGGTGACCTTAGGGGGCAGCTGTGAGCAGACCCAGGGATGGAGTGTTGTTTAGATGTGTTCATTGCCGGCAGCCCCCAGTCCAGGGCAGCAGGGCTTCTGCTGTACAGCTGCACAGAGGCAAGCAGGACCAAGGGAGGAGGAGGAGGGAATGGTCAGGAAGAACGGCGTTCCTGGGGAGCAGGGGCTCCCTGCGTGTCCTTCGCAGACTCTTTCTAAGGGAAGGAGATGGAAATGGGCCAATCTGTTAAGAGAGCACTGTGGAGGTAGGAGTGGAGGGAGCAGCCCAGGTCCAGCTCCGTCCCCAACCCCACCGCACCTTGTTGGGGGCCGAGGCTAGACCATGCCTCTTCTGAGCCTCTGTGGTTGAATCTATGCGTTGGTTAAGACAGCTGGGGAAGCTTTCGGATCTCTAGGCCGAGCCTGAGCGGAGTGTCACTGTAGACGGGTGACCTGCAGCAGCACGGTAGCTGCATCTAGGACCATGTGACCTTCAGGAACCCTCCCTAAGCTTGTGAGAGAAAGGGTTGGCAATACCTCTCAATCTCTTTCCCCCAGAAGACGTCCCGGCACTCCAGCGGGGGAGGAGGAGGCGGCGGAGGCGGCAGCGGCGGTGGTACCAGCGGTGGTGGAGGTGGCACAGGGGGAAGCAGCAGCAACAGTTTCCTTAGCGGCAGGAGAAGCCGCTCGGCCTCGCCGTCTGCCCAGCAGGAGAAGCACCCTACCCACCATGAGAAGGGCCAGAAGAAGGTGAAGGGTCGCTCGCTCACGCATCTCTTCAGAGACTACCACCAGGCGCCTCGGCCCTCTGAGGTCACTGAGGCTGGAGAGGGAATCTAGGAAGCACAGCTCGAGGCGCAGAGATTGGGACCTGGCTTCTGTCTGTAGTCTCGTTTTCCTCGTGACACTACAGTGTCCTCAACCTCCAGTCTGTGTCCCTACATGCTTACACACATCTTCAGAATGTCTGCTTTTGCCCCATCCCACGGAGTGCCCACTTTTGTTCAGTGTGTGATCCAGGAGGGACACTCTAGTGAGTGCCTGCTCGTGTGTGTGTATGTGTGTGTGTGTGTGTGTGTGTGTGTCTGTGTGTCTCGCTCTGTCACTGGCACGATAATGGGACAGGCTATTTTTAGCAGGAGGGAGGATGGGGGAGGGGCTCTTGGCTCTCAGAGGATCTTGTCTGAGCCGCTCCTGTCCAGCTGGAGTTTTCATCCCTCTATAGACGGAGAGGACTCACTGAGCTCCACTCCTAAGAGGGCTTCAGTTCTCCACACCCACATGTCACGGTTGACCTCCTTCAGTAACCCCTGTATCAGTATCTGGTCACGTTTCCCTCCACCAGAGTCGAAAGGACAAAGAACGCCTTAAACAGAAGCACAAGAAGCGGCCTGAGTCCCCCCCCAGCATCCTCGCCCCGCCTGTGGTTCCCACTGCTGATAAGGTACCACTGCCTATACTCAGGATGCGGGGTGTGCTGGTCTGGGGGTGAGGAAGCCTGAGGAGAGCAGAGGCCTGCCCGGGCCTCCTCTCACAGCTCATGTTGCCCCTGCTGCCACCACCCGGCTGAGCTTACAGAGGGTCCGCTCTGCCCAGCAAGCCCCAACGCTCCTTGAGAGTGATGTGGGGTGCCCTTTCTGCTTGCCAGCTACCACATGGGCACCTTTGTCCAGGTAGAGGCTCAGTTTTGGGATCTCGTCTTCTAAGAGCAAATGTGTGGCCCTCAGGCTTCCGAGGGCCCAGCCCTGCAGGATTGGTGTGTCTACCAAACCCCTACCACCAGGAGAAAATCTAGATCCTGTTTCAAGCCAGTGGGAGTGGCGGTGTGACCGAGTTTCTGGCTACACCCTGGGGTCCCTACTCACACCACCTTTCTCAGCGGGCTTGGCTCTAGTAATGGGTAGCATCTGAATGAGCAACAGGCAGGCCCTACCCTGGGCCAGTGAGTGATAATCCAAGCCTGAGCAGATTAGCGAGAGTCCCCTGGGGGCTGGAGAAAGCACTCCCTCCTGTCCCATTACTGACAGTCCCCTCCGTTCCCTCACATGGTTGGCAGGACACTGGGCATCTTAGTAGGAGGCTCAGGTATCAGGTTTCCAGGGTGATGTTGCTGTGGCAACTGCCCCAGTAACTCTCCCCTCCCGCTTTCCTCGCCTGAGCTCACCTGGGAAGCTGGTCCGACCTTGCCAGGAGCCTACAGACAGGTAGAAAGACTTGGAATGTGCCCCACTAATTGGGTAACCCTTGGACAATAAGCTTTGCCTATCCCCCCACACCCATCCCAACCTTTAAGCTCCCCTTCCCCCAGCTCCTCTCTTCCATGGCTTTCTGAACCACATCTGGCTTCCTTCAGAACTCCAGCTGCTGAAAAGAACAAAGGACGACAGAGATGAGGGCTCCACCCAGGGAGGGGCAGCAGTAACGGGGTGGCTCAGACTTCCCCCTCATTTGTTCTTGGGCACAATTTGAATACCTGGTACCCACCCAAAAGAAAATCTTCCCTGGTACTTGAGGCACAAATACATAAAGGCCAGACTGTCTTCAGAACCAAGAGAAAGGACACACAGGAGACCTTAGTTTATTCCTCAAGAAATACCAGTGTGGTAGATGGCTTATCACTTCCATGTACGTGAAGCAGAGACACAGAGAAGCTGTGTAATTTGTCTAAAAGCACAACGTGATACCAAATGGGGAAGTTCTGAATCAGTGTAGTCTGACTTGGAAGGTTGTGTTCTTACCTAGCACACAAAACTGTCTTGCTAGGCCTAGTAGCAGACCTACCACCATCGGACCCCTTGTGTACTGAACCCCAGCCACACCCCTGGCACGGAGCTGCTCCTGACTCCCAGGAATGTACAATCGGCTGCTAAGGATGATGCCGTTGAGCTAGGTCCAGAGGCTTCTGGGCTCACAGCTGGGCCCCTCCCATCCTTGCCAGCACCCTGTTCTCCAGGCACCTCAGACACAGGGCAATATCCTTCACTCCAGGGCAGCATGGCAACCGCTGACATGCAGGCATGGCTCCCGGTGGCCTGAGAGTAAGACAAAATGGGTCGCTCAGCCAGGTGTGTAGGGGAGGCTTCCTGGAGTAGGGACTTGGTAGCTGGATGTTGGCTAAGCAAAGACAGGCTGCCCTGTGGAGGGTTTGCATGTAGGCCCAGGTATCCAGCAGGAGCTTGCAGTGGTCAGATGTGGGCTGGAGCCAGGTGGCTTGTGAATGGTAACCACTGACTGGTCCAAAGCCAGCACCAGCCTTCAGGCCAGATGCCTTGGACCAATAGGCCAGTGCAGATTGTGGACTGGTCTCTCTGTTGGGTCATGGGGCAAAGATAGAGACTTTGGGTTTAGGGCATTCCCTAGAATTCCGAAGCTACCTTCCCATTTCCGTGTTCTAGAGCTTCCTTCCCATAGGCTCCTGCCTCGAAGTCCTCCAAGGAAGGACGCCCAGCTCAGGCCGTGTGCCTTCACTCTCCCGAGTCAGGCTGGGCTGGACTGTGCAGCTCACGTGAATCTCTCTTGTCTCTGTCTTAGGTCTCCTCAGCTACTACTTCCTCCCACCATGAGGCCAGCACTCAGGAGACCTCTGAGAGCAGCAGGGACTCAAAGGGGAGAAAGTCTTCCAGCCATAGCCTGAGTCATAAGGGCAAGAAACTGGGCAGTGGGAAAGGTGTGAGCAGTTTTACCTCGGCCTCCTCCTCCTCCTCCTCTTCCTCCTCCTCCTCCTCCTCTTCTGGGGGGCCTTTTCAGCCTGCAGGTGAGTACAGGTGTCCTAGAGGAGGCAGAGAGCGGGACAGACTGATGTTGGGTAACAAGGCAGGGACCCCTCCCCCAGCGGGATTCTCCACCCTCTTTTAAAGACTTATATATCTATATGGGTGCTTTGTCTGCACACCAGAAGAAGGCATCAGACCCTGTTGTAGATGGTTGTATTGGAACCCATTACAAATGGTTGTGGGCCACCATGTGAGTGCTAGGAATTGATCTCAGGTCCCATGGAAGGGCAGCCCCTTTCCTTTCCCACTTAAACCAGAGCCCCTTTCCTTACAGGGCCCACCCCTCTTAACCACAGTAGCATCCCCTACTTTTGTGTCAAAAGGACCATTTGAGAACATTGATATTAGTTCCAGGTACAGAGGCCCATAATCCCAGCATTTGGGAGCTGTAGAATTGCCTGAACTTGAGGCCAGTCTGAGCTAACGCATAAGAACCTGTCCCCCGTCAGTGCTTACGTAACAGTAATTTGCTCGGTTTGCTCGAGAGTGGGAGCAGGGACCATCATCCTAGGACAAGGGCAGGTCGAGCTGGCTGGGACACCAGGCTGCGTCTCCTACCTAGGGTCTCACGCCGGTGGGGAAGGAGGGAGGTGGTCCAGCAGTAAAACCCCTCCCTTGCTGCAGGCTCATCTCTGCAGAGCTCTCCTGACTTTGCCGCATTCCCCAAGCTGGAGCAGCCGGAGGAAGACAAGTACTCCAAGCCCACGGCTCCCACCCCGCCAGCCCCTCCCTCGCCCACAGTCCCCGAGCCCCCAAAGGCTGACCTCTTTGAGCAGAAAGTCGTCTTCTCTGGCTTTGGGCCCATCATGCGCTTCACCACCACCTCCAGCTCCAGCTCCGGCCGGGCCCGAGCCCCCTCACCTGGAGACTATAAGTCTCCCCATGTTTCAGGGGCCGGGGCCTCAGCAGCAGGCACCCACAAACGGATGCCTGCACTGAGTGCCACCCTTGGACCTGCCGAGGAGGCGCCTGAGACGGCCCTGAAGGAGAAGAAACACAGAGCCAGTAAGAGGAGCCGGCACGGGCCAGGCCGGCCCAAGGGTAGCCGAGGCAAGGAGGGCAGTGCAGGCCTGACCGCCTCCCTCCCTGCGGCTCAGCTGGCTGGCTTTACTGCCACTGCCGCCTCACCCTTCTCTGGGGGTTCCCTGGTCAGCTCTGGCCTGGGGGGTCTGGCCTCTCGACCCTTTGGGCCTTCAGGAAGCCTGCCCAGCTTGAGTCTGGAGTCATCTCTGCTGGGGGCAGGTTAGTGTCCCTGTAGCAAAAGGACATCTCCGTGTACAGCCAGTCCTGTGAGGGGGTGGGGGCATAAAGAGTAAATACACTTATGTGGAAACCAACAGGCAGAATGGAAGTGGCCATTATCTCTATGATGTTCCCTTAGATGTCTCCTGCATGAAGAGGTTGGGGTGGGCACCAGCAGAACTTACAGGGTTCTAACGGAGGAATAAGAAAACCGAAGAATTTCCCAGGCTGAGGCCGAGTCGTAGAATATAGTAGTAGAACCCCAGGCATGCTGTGTTCCCTGAAGAGGGGCTGCCTTTACCTCTGACTGGAGGATTCTGGGGTAGAAGGTGATTTTGGGTTTTCCTCTCTCTTTGTACTTTTAGGCATCTATACCAGTAATAAAGACCCCATCTCTCATGGTGGAGGGATGCTACGGGCTGTCTGCAGCACCCCGCTCTCTTCCAGCCTGCTGGGGCCCACAGGGACCTCAGCCTTGCCCCGCCTCAGCCGGTCCCCATTCACCAGCGCCCTCCCATCCTCTTCTGCTTCCATCTCCACCACTCAGGTGAGACCTGCTCCTGGCTCCTCTCCTGGGCAGGATGCAGACGGAGCCCCTCTGTGGGCCACGGCCTGTGCCCTCCAGCTGGCTACTCCGTGTTCCTGCCACACCGCACGCAGGGCCACGGTCAGCTGAGCAGAGCAGCTCCAGGCTTGTTTGTTCCTCCCCATAGGTGTTTTCTCTGGCTGGCTCAACCTTCAGCCTCCCCTCAGCCCACATCTTTGGAACCCCCATGGGCACTGTTAACCCCCTCCTCACCCAAGCGGAGAGCAGCCACACAGGTATGCTAGCCTCTGCTCCTGTTGCCCTTCTGAAGGACTGAAGGACGCTACTGTGGAAAGCATGAGAGTCCCTCCCTCTGAATTTACCTCACCTACTACAAACCATGAGGCACTTGACAGGAAAACCCGTGCAGGGGCAGGTGTGTGGCGATGCCACTGGTGCCGCTCCATCACACAGAGACCTCAAAGCAGTGGATAGAGAATGACAAAGCCAGTTCAGCCAGTCGGGTCCCAGCCCAATGTAATCCCCCTCTTGCGGTCCAGTTGTAGTTGAGGTCACAGGTTTTGGCAGCTGGCCTTTCTGCTCTCCAGGTATTTAGGAGTTACGGGGTTGGGAGGCGAGCGCCCCTGTCATCTCCTAGAGTCTACTCAGCCCCTGAGAGCCCAGCAGACACCCGGCCTGTCAGTCTGAGTGTAGGGCTTAGCTTCAGGCTCCCAGTTCAGGAGCAAATCTGATTTCAGTTTCAGGTCCTGTTGGGTCAGATCAGTGCTTTCTATAGCCCAGAACCAGGATTCTGTGTTCAACAGTTTTCTCATCTGAGTTTATGAATATAAAAAGTCAAAGCTAATTATGATAATACAATGATTAAGGGCTTGCTTTGTGTTTGCTGAACCCTCCAGCCAAACGCTCACTTTGTGGCCTTATTTTAATCCCCATTTAATCACTGGTGGGAGGCTGATTACCAGCACAAGGTCACCCAACCAGCACCTAGGTTCAGTTTATCCAGGTTTATCTTGATTCTGTAACTGAAAGGTTTGGAAGCAGGCAGCAGGAACCCAGCACCAAGGGGAAGAGCCTCCCTGAGGCGGGGTGCTGCGCTCAGCTCCTTGCCAACATGAACTGCCAGGCTAGGGTTGGGTACTGAAGAGGTGTGTGCTGAGGTCCTGGGAGAAGCACCCACTTCCAGGGGGGCCCTGAGTCCCCTTTCCCCCCTGATCCTTGCCTTCTCCTCCCAAGAGCCAGACCTAGAAGACTGCAGCTTCCGGTGTCACGGGACCTCCCCCCAGGAGAGTCTCTCTTCCATGTGAGGGAGGGTGAACCTTGGAGGAGGGAGGAGTGGGTAGGGCCTGGGTTGGGACCTCCTGGTGCTCGGTGCTCAGTGCTCGGTGCTAGGTGCTCGGTTCTCCTCTGGACCCAGGTCTCCCATCAGCAGCCTCCCTGCGCTCTTCGACCAGACAACGTCCGCGCCCTGCGGGGGTGGCCAGTTAGACTCCACAGCCCCCGGGACAACCAATATGGAGCAACTGCTGGAGAAGCAGGGGGATGGAGAGGCTGGTGTCAACAGTGAGCAGGGGTGCACAGGGGTGGGAGGCCTGCCCCGCCACCCTCCCCCTCCCCAGGGCCCCAAGCCTCTTCACTGCTTGCCAGTGGCCGGCGCCGGGCTCATCTCTAACCTTGTCTACGTGGTGCTCTGGCCACTCTCTGTTTCTCAAGGCCTCCTGGCAGAGATCCTAACCAAACCTCAGGTTGTCCCTACTCCCCCATCTCCATGGTGCGTCGGGGCCTCCTAAGATCGTCAAACTTCTGTCCCTCAGACCCATCTTACCCTTCTCAGGAGCAGCCTCTTGGTCACCTCTTCCTCCAGACCCCGTCCCTCATGCTGGCCCTGCCTCTTTGATGCATTACGTACTAACCCCAGGCTCCTCCTCTCTCCGAAGTTGTGGAGATGCTGAAGGCCCTGCATGCACTGCAGAAAGAGAACCAGCGGCTGCAGGAGCAGATCCTTAGCCTGACAGCTAAGAAAGAGCGACTGCAGATCCTTAACCTGCAGCTCTCCGTTCCCTTCCCTGCCCTGCCTGCCGCCCTGCCGGCCACCAACGGCCCTGTCCCCGGGCCCTGCGGACTGCTTCCTCAAGGTGAGGGGAGCCAGGCCAGGCCAGGGTGAGGAGTTCCTGCCTGGCGGCCTGAGCTGGCTTCACTGCAGCTCCTGTCTTCCTTCTGTTAGCTGGCAGCAGTGACTCCCTGAGCGTCAGCAAGAGCCCTCCTGGGAAGAACAGCCTTGGCCTGGACAACTCCCTGTCCACCTCTTCCGAGGTAGGCACTGTGAGGAGAGGATGGGAAGGGGCCTGGAGAGAGTCCTTTTGTCTAGTTACTAACCGGCAGCTGTTGGAGGCTGGCCAGCGAAGAAGAAGCTGACTGAATAATTGGTTATCTTCTTATTCATTTTAAATAAGTAATATGAGTGAGAACCTTCTTAATACAGGGTGCTCAGTAAGCAAGCCGTGAAGGGCAGACTCAAGTCTTCCTGAGGATAGGCTGAGCCCGGGAAAACATCAAATGATTGCAGAGGACAGATAGAAAGGCAGCTCAGCTAAGAGCTACAGGAGCGCGAGGGCAGGCCCAGGAAGGAGCGCCGAGGAGGGCTGTGGAGGTTTATTACAGGGCCTCATACAGACTAATCCGTATGTGATTGGTGGCGGCTGGAATGGCACTTGCTATTATGTTGTGGTTATTATTGGAATCGAGCAATGCTTGTTTTTTTTTCTGCCACTTACTGAGACTTAGGGCAGTCGTAATCATAAAAGTGACGCTAGCTGCAAGCCTGGAACTCGAGCCTGGGTTGCTTCACCTTCCACACTGACTTCGTGGGATGCACATCACTGTCACCATAGACTATGAATACACAAACTAAGGCAGAGATGTTGAACCCAGGACTACCCGAGCCATTGAGTTGTGGGTGTGGGATTTGAACCTGGGCCCCACTTCTCACTGAGAGCTCTGTTGCTCTTGGCTGCAGAGCTCCTTAACGATTAAAGTCAAAGGCTTTAGCTGTAAAGTGGGAATGAGAGGATAGTGCAGGCCAGGTTCGAACCCTGGACCTGGTCCCCTTGAAAAACGGCAGTCTTTGCCGTTGTGTGTAGTTAGACCTGAGGAACTGAGGGTGCTCAGTAAACGTCATCTGAATACTGTGCAGATCCAGCCTTTACCCCTGGGCTTTGCTGTTTCTCCAGGATGTCTGCAGGCGGGGGGGGGGGGGGGGCTTGCTGTGGGAGAATGCTGGTGGATTCTGGGCTGAGGGCCAGAAGGGTCTCACTGGCCCTCTGCCCTCTGACCTGTCCCTTCCCCCTCCCTCCCCAGGACCCACACTCAGGCTGCCCGAGCCGCAGTAGCTCATCGCTCTCCTTCCACAGCACGCCCCCACCGCTGCCCCTGCTCCAACAGAGCCCCGCTACTCTGCCCTTGGCCCTGCCTGGGGCTCCTGCCCCACTCCCACCCCAGCCACAGAACGGGCTGGGCCGGGCGCCGGGAGCAGCGGGGCTGGGAACCATGCCCATGGCTGAGGGGCTGTTGGGTGGGCTGGCAGGCAGCGGGAGCCTGCCCCTCAATGGGCTTCTGGGGGGGTTGAATGGGGCCGCCGCTCCCAACCCTGCGGGCTTGAGCCAGGCTGGCGGGGCCCCCACGCTTCAACTGCCAGGTTGTCTCAACAGGTGAGGGAAAGTTCAGCCCTAGGGAAGGGGATGGGAGGCTGGATATGGGAGGGTCCCCCACACCCCACCCCACCCCGAGCCCCTTGTTCCCCCAAAGGAAAACAAATCCCCTGGCCCTATAGGATTTATAGTCCTAGCAGTCTGTTGACTTAAGGGATCCCCCAGTGTCCAGATACAGTCCAGAGGACAATCCATGTCCCTACTGTAGGTCTTCTAGACAGGCCGTCCATCTGCCTGGGCCTGAGGGAATCTGGGAGCCCCTGGGTGTGGGGTGGACATCTCTGCATCTCCTCATCTGTGTTACTGTGTTTGCCCTGCCTCAGCCTGACAGAGCAGCAGAGACATCTCCTACAGCAGCAGGAGCAGCAGCTCCAGCAGCTCCAGCAGCTCCTGGCCTCCCCCCAGCTGACCCCAGTGAGTACCCCCCCCTTCCCCACCCTGGCTGACCCCAGTGAGTGCCCCCCCTTCCCCACCCTGGCTGACCCCAGTGAGTGCCCCCCCTTCCCCACCCTGGCTGACCCCAGTGAGTGCCCCCCTTCCCCACCCTGGCTGACCCCAGTGAGTGCCCCCCTTCCCCACCCTGGCTGACCCCAGTGAGTGCCCCCCCTTCCCCACCCTGGCTGACCCCAGTGAGTGCCCCCCCTTCCCCACCCTGGCTGACCCCAGTGAGTACCCCCCTTCCCCACCCTGGCTGACCCCAGTGAGTGCCCCCCTTCCCCACCCTGGCTGACCCCAGTGAGTGCCCCCCCTTCCCCACCCTGGCTGACCCCAGTGAGTGCCCCCCTTCCCCACCCTGGCTGACCCCAGTGAGTGCCCCCCTTCCCCACCCTGGCTGACCCCAGTGAGTGCCCCCCTTCCCCACCCTGGCTGACCCCAGTGAGTGCCCCCCCTTCCCCACCCCAGCCTTACCCAAATTAGTTACCTCTAAGAATGAAGCCTCCCAGGGAGGGTTCCAAGCTGATGGATTGGCCTGTGGGGCCTGTGGGCAGTTAGGAGGTGAGTCTGTTTCCAGAGCCTCCTGGGCACTGGGCAAGGGCCCGTGTGAGGCCCTGGGGCCCTGGTCACAGAAAACTCCAAATAGTAAGAAGGCTGTTAAGATGGCTCCACGGGTAAAGGCCCTGCTCATGAGCCCGATGACCTGGCTTTCTCCCCGGGGCCCAGGAAGGGAGGGAAGACAGATTTCCTTGCCTGCACTTGCAGCCCCTAACACACTGAATATGTGTAACTTCATTTGTTTATTATTAGTTTTGTGTTGTTGTCTTTGAGACGGAGTTTCTCTGTGTAGCCCTGGCTGTCCTGGAACTCACTCTGTAGCCCAGGCTAGACTTATAGACTGTTGAATGCTACCTTGGTAGCGGCTAGGACTTGAACCCAGGTCCTCTTGGAAAAGCAGACAGTGAGCCAATTCTCTTGCCCACAAACCACGCTTTTGTTTTTAAGATTTATTTATTTATTTTATATGAGTACACTGTAGCCATTTTCAGATATACCAGAAGGGGGCATCAGATCCCATTACAGATGGTTGTGAGCCACCACGCGGTTGCTGGGAATTGAACTCAGGACCTCTGGAAGAGCAGTCAGTGCTCTTAACTGCTGAGCCATCTCTCCAGCCCTGTTTTTGTTTTGTTTTGTTTGTTTGTTTGTGTTTGAGGCTGTATCCCACTACCCTGATTGGCCTTGAACTCACAGAGAGCCTCCTGCCTCTGCCTTTGCCTCTTGAATGCTACCATACCCAACCCATAACCTATTTTCTAAAATCTTCCAAGCCAGTTTTGGAAGGAGAGAGGGAGGACGGGAGCACTTGGCGATTGCCGTCCTGGGGTAGCTTTCTGTTTGGAGTGCGTTGTGGTTGTCCTGGGGACCGAGGGCCTGACACAGGGGGCTGGGCAGAGATGCTCACGGTCTGCACTTGCCCAGGCACTCAGCTCACGGGTGTTTACCTCATGTGTCCGCATTTTCTGATCCAGACAGGAGACAGAGGCCCAGAGTGCAAGGTAGAGACAGAACCTTGGTTGTCTCCCAGTCATGGGCTTTATGGTTTGAGTATGAGGGGCCCTGGTCTAGCAAGGCAGGCAGCCCTGGGAAGAGACAGCGGGAGCCCACTGCCAATAAACAGGCTGTCTTCCTTGCAGGAGCACCAGACTGTGGTCTACCAGATGATCCAGCAGATTCAGCAGAAACGGGAGCTTCAGCGACTGCAGATGGCTGGGGGCTCCCAGCTGCCCATGGCCAGTCTACTAGCCGGAAGCTCCACCCCGCTGCTGTCCGCGGGCACCCCCGGCCTGCTGCCCACAGCCTCAGCCCCACCCCTGCTGCCTGCTGGAGCCCTGGTGGCCCCTTCACTGGGCAGCAATACAAGTCTCATGGCTGCAGCGGCTGCAGCCGCAGCGGTGGCAGCAGCAGGCGGACCGCCAGTCCTCACCGCTCAGACCAACCCCTTTCTCAGCCTGCCCGGGGCAGACGTCAGTGGGAATGGCCCCAAAGGAGGGGTAAGTAAGGGACCTGGGCCTTCCTGCATTCCGATGGGACAAACAGGGAAGGATGGTTAGAGCAACGTCCTCAGATATGTCTCTAGAGGGAGACAGCAACCCCTAGATCAGCCTGGTAGCCTGCTACAGACAGCACACCTCAGCTCCCATTGGTGTTCCCTTAGAGGAGAAAGGGGCCACTGAGCAGGTACCAATAATAAAAGGACCACTTAGAAAACAGCCTGCCAACCTGGTGACAGCTCAGTGTGGGAAAAAAAAAAAGAAAGAAAAGAAAAGTGTGTTTGCTACCAATCCCGGTGACCTGAGTTCCATCCCAGTGACCCATGTAGTGGAAAGAGGGAACTGATCAGAAAACCGTCCTCTGCCGTCCACATATGCACACACACTAAAGAAACATATTTTTGTTTTGTTTTAAATTCTTTTTTAAAAAGAAAATGGCAGGGCAGTGGTGGCGCATGCCTTTAATCCCAGCACTTGGGAGGCAGAGGCAGGTGGATTTCTGAGTTCGAGGGTAGCCTGGTCTACAGAGTGAGTTCCAGGACAGCCAGGGCTATACAAAGTAACTCTGTCTAGAAAAATTTAAAAAAAGAAAGAAAGAAAAGAAAAGAAAAACGGCCTTCTATGGGAGGAGTAATCAGAAAGAACATTTCTGTGTACACAGAGAAAGATGGCTCTCTGCATGAGGTGACAGAAGAAAGGGCCTTCCTTGGAGGGCCGGCCTAGGCCCAAGAATCCAGCTTTTGGCACAAGCTAGACGACACCTCCTCACTCCACAGGCTACTCCCTAGGCCATGGCCCGGCCAGCTCATCCTGCCCTTGAGCAGCCCTCTCCACCTTTGAGAGCTCTTCCTAACGGTGTCAGGGCAATATGCCTCCAACACTAAAGCCTCTCCTCCTGTCTTTCCAGACCGCTGACAAAGGAGCCTCAGCCAGCCAGGAAAAAGGCTAACTCTACCCTGCCCCTCCTGATCCCTACATGGTCGAGGGTCCTTGCCTGGAGTGGGCACCTGGGCCCAGACTCTGGAGAGCCAGCCCAGAGCCTGTGCTGATCCGCAGGGAGTATGTACCTGGAGTTCCGGGTGCTGGAGAGACTGGAGGAGCCCTTCCGCTTGGCCCACCCTCTTCACTGCACTGGCTGCTTTAGAGAGGATCAGGGAGGACAGGCTCCTAGCCTGCCTAGGAGACCCCATCCTCCACAGATGCCTAGGGGCCCCCAAAGAGCAAAGTAGGTCTTGGCATAAGAAATGGAGGGTTGGTTGGACCTACCACATAAACCAATCAGCACTTGAGTGAGGAAGGTGAAGGGTGGGCCCCCAGGCCTATCCCTGTGTGGAAATTCCTTACAGAAAAAGGGCTGGTCCCACCTGACCTGCAGTTTCTTCCCAGCAGAAGGGATGCATCCCTTTGACTGTTTCTTATCACCCTCCCCGCTGAGGGTCACAAGCTGAGCTTGGAAAAGCCTACAGATGTGGGGGGCTGAGGAAGGGCAGGATAGCACCTCTTGGGACCCCATGATGGGGCTGGGCGGGGAAGTCCCTTGCTGTCCTTGGTGTCCTGCCCCTTTTTGCACTATTGGCTTGAGGAGTGCCGAGGGTGGGGAGAGGGAGCTGCCTGACTCCACAGATCGTGAGTGTGTGTGAGTGTGTGTGAGTGTGTGTGTGTGTGTGTGTGTGTGTGTGTGTGTGTGTGTGTGTGTGTGTGTGTGTGTATGTGGTGTGAGATGGTCAGTCTGTTTAACCTGTCTGTCTGTCAATTCTTCCTCTGGACCTGGGGCAGCCAAGGGCAAGGACAGGAGCAGCGGCCAGTACCGGAGCAGGAGCTCCTGGCTCTTGTACCCTCTACCCCTCACTAACTCTGGTCCTTTTCCAGGGCATGAATGGTTAACTTATATATTAAAAAAGAAAAAAAGAAAAAAAAAAAAAGACCAGTACTCCAGTATTGGAGAATTCCTAGGGGCTGGGGGCTCTGAATCAGGGTAATATCCTACCTTCCCTCCCCTGGACCCCACTCCATCTCAGGGCCCCCTCAGGGCCTCCTCCCCCACTGTTAGTTTGATAGGTCCTGGCACAAGAGAGTAGGGGAGGGGTAAAGTGCCACTTCTTTTTAGCAAAAGTCTCCCTCTCCGAAGTAGCTAGCCTGCCTCTTGAATCCTTTCACCAGCTAGTAGAGCCACTTAAGCTAACAACTGTCCCTTCACCCACCAGCTATTTTCCAGGGTGTAGTAATAGGTGGCAGAGACTTTCTGCCCAGGGCGGTAATGAAAAACGTTAAGTGGGACACGGAGCCGCCACAGAGGCCTTGTGTCCCTTCGGTTGCACTGGCTGGGACTGAGGGTCAGTTCCAGTTTCCCTTGCTCATGTCTGTGGGTCTCTCTGCATGTGTGCATTTTGGTGTGTTTATGTTTGAGTTTTGTTGGGGTTTTTCGTTGTTTCGGTTTTTTTTGTTTTTGTTTTTTTAATAAAGAAAAGATGTGTATATTTTTGGTGAGGACAGAAACGTAGTGCAGATATATTTTTGCCTGTGCTGCTCAACTGTTTTCCCCCCCCGATCTGGGAAATATTGTTCCTGTTGATGAGACTGTAAGATGTTAGGATGGGCCGGGACCCTTCAGAGGCAAACTCTCGGCACTTGGAAGGGTTTTGGGGGACAGTTGAGATGACCTCAGAAATACTCACTTCTCTGTTTAATATTAGACATCTTCATCTTTTCAGCTCTTGTAGACTACTTCTCTACAAGCCAGTGGTTCTTTGGATTCTTAGATGGCCTTTTTATCCAGGCCCACAACCTTGCTCCACTCAGAACCAAGTACACTGCGTTGTGGCGTTTGAAAAGCTATCCCTGTGGAGCAGGGGCACTGAGTGGTCAGGAACTCTGCTCTCAGCCCTTCCCGAGTTCCTCTCTCTACTTTGGGCCAGGATGCCCTAGCAGGGTAGTCAGGTCAGGCTTGCCGAAGGCCCTGGGCCATGTGGTTTGGTGCCGTTCCTCTTTTTGGGGGGTAAGGGAGGGATTTTCGAGACAGGCTTTTCTCTGTGTAGTCCTGGCTGACCTAGAACTGGCTCTGTAGTCCAGGCTGGCCTCAAACTCAGATCTGCCTGCCTCTGCCTCCCGAGTGCTGGGATTAGAGGTGTGACGGTGGTGCTACTCCATATACTGAGGTTTGAGGAAAGTTGTGACTTGGTTTCGCATCACAGAGAGAATTCTGAGGATCCTTGAAAGGGAGCAGGATACTGCAAAATGGCTCTCACAACCTCACTTTTTTTTTTTTTTTAAAGACAAGGTCTACTCTTGCATAGCTTTGGTTGTCCTGGAACTTGCTATGTAGACCAGGCTGGCCTCTGCCTCCTGAGTGCTGGGATTAAAGGCATGTGCCACTATGTCTGGCTTTGGTCCATTTTTTGATAAAAAGCTTAGTAGAAGGAGGGAAAGGATGCAGATTTGGGGCCGTCTCTGTCTGGGAGGAGGAGGATGTGGTTTGCAGAGCGGAAGTGGAGTCTGAGAATTCATGAGTGTATCTTGATGTCACCACCCTCAGTGAGGAGAGGTGAGCGAGTGAGAAATGCTGAGCCTGTGCCCACCAGGGCAGGGATGGGTGGGTCATGGCTGTATTTAGGGGTCATTGCAGCTGGCTTTACAGGTGAGCAGCGACAGGACCTCAGTAACAGCAATGACAAGCCTTCGTACCTGGCCTTCTGGTCATAACTGCCCCACCATCAAGGCTTTTAGCTGCAGCTGGTTGGCGGGCTGTCCCCGTGCGTGTGGTGAGTGTGTGGTGGTGTGAGTGTGGTGTGGTTGTGCCCGTGGTGGGAAGGTATCTATGTAGCACTGACTGTCTTAGCTCTGAGCTGACGAATCCTCCACAGACAATGACACTTTAAGGGTTGCCTTTAAGAGAAGAAATAAGTTGTATCTCCCATCTCCCTCATCCCAGCTTGTGGGTTTCCCCCTCAGGCTCCTGGGTCTACTGCTGGCCCTAGGTAGCTTGGTCATGAAGCTGGTGACCCCTTCTCTTCCCTATGTTGAGATCCAGGGAGTACCCCCCCCCCAGACTCCTAGGAAGGGCCTTGACAAATGAGGCGAGCCCAAAGAGAGGCTAACATTCCCATTTCCCTTTCCCACCCTGGAAATGCTGACAGGTTTTCAAAGACACAGGCTCGCCCGGCTATCTCAGTCGTCCTCAGAGTGCAGTAGGCCAAAGGGAATAACAGGCAGCTGGTGCCTAGGGAGAGGTGCCCAATAGGATGGAGGGGGGCGGGGCCCGGGAGCCCCTCTGTTCCCTCCAGCCACTTCCTCCTGGATTATAGGTGTGTCTAGTTCCCAGCTGACCACCTTGTCTTGACCTACTGAAGAGTTGGGGACGGAGGGCTGTCCTCTTTCTCCTGTGTTCGCTTTCTCCAGCCCCACTTGGGACTGAAGACCCGAAGGATTCTGGCTCCCTTTCTTCCACCCCAGCCTGTTTCCATGTAGCAGACCCTTCCTAGGGGAGCAAGGAAGGGAAGCCACAGATTGCAAACCCAGGGGCTCATTTTTCATTCTTTCTGAAACCTTTATATCCTCAGCCCAAGAGGCGGTGTTCCCCTGCGACCTCCAAGCCTGGAATTGTGCATAGCCTGGGTCTTGTATCTTTGTATAACGGATGTTATTTGTACGAAGGGCAGTTCGTAAACAGCACTTGTTCTTTTAATAAAAGAATGTTTTACTAAAAAAAGAAACTCCAAAGAGACCTTGCTTTGTCTGGCTTCATTGTAGGGAGGGAGATGGGTTGTTAACTGTGGAGGCCTGTGGGGGGACAGGATATGGTCAGTGACCCTTTTTCTCAAGTACTTGTAAGACTAGTTCAAACCGGAATGCACAGAATGTGCGGTGCAGGTGAAGATGCAGACATCCGAGCCCTGCAGAGTGATAGGCTGCCTTGGTCTCGGTAGGGCCAGGGTGGCACCTGCGGGCTCCAGGGCGGCTCGGCCCTGCCCCTCCTGTGCGGGCCCGGGCGGTGTCTTCTTTGGGGGCGGAGCGGAGAGGGCGGCGACCCGGACGCGGCGGCGCGCAGAGCGGCCATGCGCAGCGTGGGGACGAGCCTGCACGCTGTGGTCATGCGCGGCGTCCGGCTGAGCGTCCCCTCTTTGGTGACCCCGGGCCGTTCGGCCCCGCCTCCCGCGGCCCAGGTCAGACTCCACCCCTCGGCCTGGCGTCCCCACGGGGCAGTCTTTTTCCGGAGGGAGTGCCCGAGTAGATGCCAAGATTCACAGGACCTCTTCTTTGACCCTTTTCCCAACCTTTTTTTTTAAAAATAGGTCCCACGCTCCTTTGGCCTGTGGTCTTTCTCTTCCCTGATGGGCTTCCGGCGTGTATTTCCAAATCACATCTGCCTGCCCGCCTTGTCGAAGCTGTGTCAGAGGCGGGAAATCTCCTCTTGGCTGGTGAGTACACCTCATGTCTTCTCTCAGCACAACTCCCATCAATTCCCCAAGCCTCAAGAGCTACATCAAAGACGGCGACAGGGACACCCTTGCTCCCAGCATGCTCTGGGGAAGGTTTGGTGGACCAGAGGGCAGAAGGCAAGGAGCCAGGTTTCCCGCTGAGGGGAGGACAGCCACCTGATAAGTCAAGCCCCAGAGTTTGAAGAAAAGTTACTGGACCCTGCTAACTCAAAAGTACATCCAAGGCTTGGGATAATCCTGAGCCTCCCATCCACCCTGGTCATAGGCCCGATGGTTCCCCAAAGACCCAGCCAAGCCAGTGGTGGCACAGAAAACACCCATCAGGTTGGAGCTGGTTGCCGGGAAAACCTACAGGTGGTGTGCATGTGGCCGAAGCAAGAATCAGGTGAGTTATTCCTGTAGCCTTTCACTTAGATGTGACAGACACATCTATGGTCATACCGTCCTGATCTCAGAAGCTAACCTTGCAGTGAGACACACATACACCCACCTCCTTCACTCCCCTCTTGCTTGGGGTCAGCATGGTATATCCTGGGGGCTTTCAGTCCGCCTGCATTTCCCTTTTTTCTGTATATACCTGAGATACAACTGAGGGATGGGGTTCGATGGCAGGAACCAGCTCACAGGCCAGGGACACCACCAGGATGGGCATTGTCAGCGTATGTGCATGTCCCTCCCCACTGTGGCTGCCTCTGTGTATACTTCTGTGCTCCAGCTCCAAGACACCAAGGACTTGCCTACCTGCCCTCCTCCCTCCAAGCAGTATCTCTGCCCATGTGCCAGGCCTCGGACCTCACAGCTGGGAATCCTGTTCCATCTTCCCTCATGTCCCCTCCTAGGTCTCTTTGCTCTCTTTTTACCTTGGATGTGACTTTTCCTGTTTGCCTGCTGCCATCCAGTGCCACCCCAGCTCTCCTTCTGGAGAACTCTGCCCTGTTTCCCCGCGCTGCGGTTGGGATGATAAACCCAGCTCTGGAGGCTTACTCTGTGGCCTTTGAACAGATATTCCAGAGGGTGGGGCAGTTTCAAGGGCATGCCAGCCAGAGGACTGTGGGTACATGCCCATGCCCTTTAGGCAGGTTTTCACCAGTACATCTCTACTCACTCTGCCCCTGACAAGGCCTCTCCCCTCTTTGGGCCTCAGTCTTCACCATCCTGTACTTTGAAGGTCTCTCCCGAGAGACGTAGTGCTTACATTAATAGTGGGACTACAGGCAGGCAGGCAGGTTGTCGTAGATACCCCCTTGTTTATTGTTTCCTGTAACCAGGCAAGACTGACCCCACCCTGGAAAGGCACTGGGGTGCTGGGTTCTCCCCACCCTGAGGGACACTGCAAAGAACGTCGCTTTCATGGGCCAATGGGGATTCACCTAGCCATTAAAAAAAGAAAAAACAAAAACAAAAATTGAGGGTGTGACTACAACCTAGTGGATGGAACCTTTGTCTGATGGGTGTGGAAGCCCTGGAGTCTATCCCCGGCACTCAACATGGGTGTAGCAACATGCATCCATAGTCCCAGTCCCTGGAAGGTGGAAGCAGGAAGGTTGGAGTTCAAGGTAGGTCTGGGTCACATGAGAACTTGGCTGGAAAGGCGCTCACTGGGTAAAGGTACTTGCCACACGGCTTTGCTGACTTGCGTGATCCCCAGGGCCCACATGGCAAAAGGAGAAAACCAAGTCCCCACAAGTTGTTCTGTGATTTCTTAAACACACACACACACACACACACACACACACACACACACACACATTGTAAAAATGAAATACCCGAACAAGAGGAAATGCCAACCTTTTAATACCTGGGGGTAGTTAACATTGCCTCTACCCGAGGCCCAGTTTCCCTTGCAAATTGTCCTGGCCTCCAGATCTCCCAAAGGTGAACAATGAGAAATGCTTGCAACACTGTGGAGACATTCTTCTCTTCATGACAGCCTTTCTGTGACCCCCACATTGCAGGGCTGGGGAATGATAGTGCTCAACTCTCCCCACACCCTAACTCCCCCCACCCTAACTTCTCTCTCTCACCAGCCCTTCTGTGACGGCTCTCACTTCTTCCAGCGCACCGGCCTTTCCCCACTCAAGTTCAAGGCCCAAGAGACACGCACAGTGGCCCTATGCACCTGCAAGGCCACTCGGCGACCCCCTTATTGTGATGGTACCCACAAGAGTGAGCAGGTTCAGAAAGCAGAAGTAGGCTCCCCACTCTGAGGGGGTGCCGTGACTCCAGGCCTCCTCCCGACTTGCCCTCCGTGAAGGCAGCAATGCCCAGCCTTACACGGTAGGGACCATCCGAGGACCGCATCTTCCTGTTAGCGACTGTACCCTGAAAAGCCTGTCTTCTCCTGGTGGGCAGCTGAGAGCAGGACTTGCTTCAGCATCTGGTAAAGCCGTCATTAAACACTGAGGTCCGCTCTCTAACTGTTCCTGTGCTCATTGGCAAGGCTTCCGGGTCTTCTGCTAGAGTATGATCTGTGGGGGCAGAGGGGATCTGGTGACCAAAGTAGGTAGTTCAGATCCACTCCAGTTAGCACAGTAAAGTTGGGGAGCACCGCACTCCTCCTCCTCCTCCCTTTGTCCCAAAGAATCACAGGCTCAAGAGTGTACACAGCATTTATTACAAAGCCAAGAGATACAAATGACCCAGGACAGGAGGGTACAGTCACGGACCTCAGACTCAGGACATGGTGTAAACAGACCCACGGGCTCAGAACCTCACACACTAAGCCAATACCCTGTCCTCCCCCCTCCCCCCAGATCTATGTACACTTGAGGGAAACCAGGTGAGCAAGGTCTGCCCCTAAGAGGCGGTCCAGCCACCAGGTAGAGTTGGGGTCAGCTCGTTTTCTATTTTCTTGTGCTTCTAGATGCCTCTGTCCTGTCCCTGCCTGGTCTCCGCTGGGGATGAGGAAGTGGACTGGAGGGCTGTTGGCTTTTGGCAGAACTGGAGTCTGTGCTTGTCTGGGGTCACCCACCCCAGCCCTCTACTCTAGGCGCCCAGCAAATATCACCTCCAGTCTTGCTAGATTGGGTTCCCGGGTCAGGGTAGGGTAGGAGAAAATGAAGTGTTCACAATGCCAAAGTCACACATAGACTTTATAGGGCCAGGATCTCCCACAGGAGGGTAGGGATGGGGGCGGGAGCAGAACTATGAATTCTTTGCACAAGGTTTCCACTGTCTGAGGAGGTGAGGGAAATGCCTTCTCCACAGCCCCTTGAGCCTCACTGCCAGAGGACAAACTGCACTTGTAAAAGGCACTGTCTCAGCAACTCTCTGGACATTCAACAACGGGGCTTGAAGAGGGATGGGGAGCAGCCAAGATGGACCACGGGCCCCCCCCCCAGTCACCCAGGGCTAGGGGACCCAACATGCCCTCTGCCCTGGAAAGCAGGGGGGACATAGGGAAGGACGTTAATACTTCCAATGGCCCCTTAAGACCACCAGGTACACCCCTAGAAGAGCAGAGTGAACTACAAAGACCCCTAACCTAGACACCCCCACCCATACACACACACACACACACACACACACACACACACACGTTTGTTTCCTGTGGCATTTAAATTAATCTGGTTGGTCCATAGAAAATAAGTATGTATATTTGGTTTTTCCTATGTACATATATATATTTATATATATATATAGATAAATTTATTTATAAAACCCACCTCCCACTCTGAAGATGGGAGGAACCAGGGAAAGTCAAAAGTGGAAAAGGGGGCCCAGAAAAAGTAAAAAGGAGGGAAAAGATGGCTGCGGAAGGAGAGGGTCCCTTTTCTCAAGGGGGGCAAGGAGCGCCATTAACAGTCATCTTGCGCCCCCTGCTGGTGGAGGATGGCGTTTGCAGGCAGTTCGAAGTGCCCCCATTGGTAGCTGTGGTGGTCCCAGCAGCAGCTGAAGGTGGAGTGGGGGAGGTAGGATGGGTGGCTGGGGGGCCGTGGGAGCTGGGAGAGCCATGGGATGGGGTCGCAGGGCTGGGCAAGGAGGAGGAGGTGGCCGGAAGGGTGGCAGGGCTGGGAGCCTTGTCGCTGACTGACTCACACTCTGATGCCCCGCTGGTGTTGGTGCCTTCTGAGGGAGTTGGCACTGTGGGCAGGGTGAGCCGCTTGCAGGCTGGCTGGACTCGGTACTTGAGGGGGAGAGGCCCGTTCTGTGGTGAGACGGAAGAAGCCAGCAGTAAGAAAAGAGAGTGTCAGAAGACCAACCAGGGGCCACCCGTCCCTGTACCCAACCAGGGCCCAAACAGGAGCAGAGGGAAGGTCTGAGCCTTGAAGAGGAGCGGCCCTGCAGAGTAAGAGACAGAGGCAGACAAACAAATAAAGAGACAGATGCAGTGAAGAAAGAGTGTTAAGAGACTTAGGGTGGGGCTGGAAATCATGCAGGACAGAAGGCATCACGCCCCACTGTAGCCACCCCTACTGCTGACCCCAAATCTGACAGGTAGTAACCAAGGCATCAGCAAAGGACATGTGGGAGGTATACCAGTAATCTCAGCACTGGGGGAGGCTGAGGAAGGAGGACTGCTTTGTATTCGAGGCCAGCCTGGACTCCATATCAAATTTGAGGCCAGCCAGGGAAAGACTATCACAAACAAACAAACAAAATGGCCTAGAGCTGACCCAGGAAGGATGAGGCACCAGGGCCAGGCCTGGCTCCAGAGACAAGGAAGGGATGGAGTGTCTAAGAGGGTGTCTCATGTCACTGTGGTCACTGAGCAATGCCAGGCCTGGCCAGGTAGGACCTTGGACTGCCCCAACCCTCTGTCACCTGCTCTGTCACAGGCTTACCCTCCGCCAGGGGTAGATGTATGCAATGTCCATTAAGGTGTAGTATTCCTTGAGGGGCTCATCTTCATAGAGGATCTCCACCTGGTGGGAGGGACACCCATTGGACCCGGCAACTGCACCCTGGCCACCAGGGTTCAGAGTCTTGGGGAATAGAGGTAAGTGAATTGAAAGGTGGACTCCAGGAGGTCTCTCCTTACTGTAGATGTGACTTCCCTTCCAGAATTTTCCCAAGAAACCCCCCCTAGCCCAGTGATAAGGAGGAGGGAGGCTTCTCTCTCTAGGTCTATGACCCCGGCTCTTGCCTGTGCCCCTAAGGGAACCACAGCGGCAGCTACCACCGTCTGTACGTCGGGCCTGACGGATGGACACAACACTTACCATCTCCCTACCCAAGTGTAGGCTAAAGGAAGCCTTGTACCTAGGAGCTTGTCAAAGAAGCAAGATCAAGTGCATCAGGGACCTCCAAGGGATCCTGTGTTCAACATGGTTTACCCGTCTGTATCCTAGAGTCCCTCGGCCCAATCAAAGGCCTGGCATTATTTGCACGCACACATCCCTGGCCCGAGGCCCTGTGTACACCAACTAAAGCAACTATGGACCATCTTATCCTCAACAGTGCGGCTGGCTACCCTGCAGGCCCAGCTGTACAACGACGTGGTAGCTGTGATGCCCACCAATCAGACACACTGACAGAGCTCTGCTGTCTGAGGTGGCACAGGCGGGCGGTCACCTTGTACTTGCTGGGCACATCCATTTTGTTGCGGAGGAACTTTGCGAGGTGCATGACGGTCATGGCTGCCGGACATCGCAGGAATCGCACTCCTGTCTGTGGGGGAAGAGGCCCCAGTGAGAAGGTGTATCCATGGCGCTCTCAGCCCACAGCCCACTCCTAGACAGGCCCCAAGACTCACCTTCTCCTTGTCCCCATCCCCATTCTCCATAAGGGTCTTCTTCTCCTCTCGGTCTCTGGAAGAAGAGATAGAAATAAGGGCTTTGGAGTTGCTGGACCATATGCATGTCTGACTGGGTCTTGGAGAATGGGCCAGGGTAGAAAAGGGGCCTAGGTTGAACTTGCCTGATGCCTTCATAGAACTCAATGGAAAGACTGACAATCTCGTCGTCGCCTAGAGCCCCCTTCTCCTGTTCCAGGACCTCGCCTCGGTCCTCGTTGGAGCCGTTGGGGACTGCAGAGGGAGACAGCTCAGAGGGGTTGGTCAAAGATAGAGCAAGGGGCTGAGGACCTAGGGAAGTGGGGTAGCTCAGAGGTTGAGCCCAGTCCCCTCTGGACAGTACTCTAGCCGGGAGGTCTGATGGAGGGCGGAGGGACAGACCAAAGCTGGTGCATTCACAGCTGGGGCAGACCTAGGCAGTCACGTTGCTTCAGGAACCAGAATGGACTTGTGGGTTCAGAGTGAACATACACTCACCCTCTGTCAGGGGGTATGCTGCATAGAAGTCCCGTCTCCGTTTCATCTCATCTAAAGGAAGGAGGCAAGGATGAGTGGGTGACAGCTGGGAAGTGGGGGTGGGGTAGGTGAGCAGGGACAACACAGGGGCTCGTGATACCTTTAAAAAGCCCAGGCACCAACTTGTAGACAATGTCCTGGAGGGTTTTGTCTGATCTGGGAAAGAATGTACAGGAACATTAGCAGCCACAGTTCCTCCATCTCTCTAGCCACGGGTTGGCTTTGTACCCCTTCTCCAGACCCAGCGTTTAGGCATGCGGGTTCCTGGTCTGGCATTTCTTAGCCCATGTCAAGCTGAAGGCCACTGGGAGGCAGGGTTTGGGGACAGAAGCCCACCTGATACTCAGCAGTGGTCGGGTTTTATGAACCTGGACATCACACATGGGGCAGTATTTGTTGGTCTCCAAGTAGCGCACGATGCAGGTTTTGCAGACTTGGAGTGTGGATAGAGAGAAGACAGTCAGAGCCCCTTCTTGCCCAGGCCTGGGCTTACATTCAGCTATCTCTTCCCACTCTGACCCAGTAGCTCAGGACTGCTCACGGGCCCAACACGGCAATGCGCACTCACACACCTGGGCTGTTGTACCTTGTCTAGCCCTAGGGGAGGATGGGCCAGGGTGGGGTCCTGCCTAACATAGAAGGTGCACCAAGTCCCAGGCTCCCCGGAGCCAGCTGGGTAAGACAACCTTACCAGTCCTGGATCTCTCGTAACCAATCTGACAGTGCAAATGACTGACCCCTGAATCTACAGGGGCCAAACTTCAGCCAGAGATATCAGAAAAAAAGGAGGTTTCTGATGCTGTCCCATGTCCCAGGAATGAGCTTCTGGGTCCAGGACTCCCCTGGACACGCACGCACGCACGTGCACGCGCTCTCTCTCTCTCTCTCTCTCTCTCTCTCTCTCTCTCTGAGTCCCTTCTTGGCAGTCTCTCAGTGATTCAGGGTCTGCCCTCCAGGGCAGCAAGGGATGTCCTCCATTTTCCCTAAGCAGTGTCCCCAAGCTGGGCACTCCCCAAATTCAACTCACAGGAATGTAAGCATTCCACAATGGTGGTGGCATCGATGAAATAGCCCCCACAGAGGGCACACATGAGATGAGGGTTCAGCTCCGTGATTTTAATCCGTGTGGTCCGATGCATGATGCCGGGTCAGGACTGAGGAGACTTTGGAAGGGTCACCCTGAGAAACAGAAATGGGATCAGAAATCCAGCCACCCTTAGTGACTTCCCTACACTGCTCCCCGCGCTGGACCCAAAGCCCGCTTTTATTTTTTCCCCCCGTTTCATATGTGCAACTGGGTATCAGTTTGAGGCTGGCTGCCTCTGCCCTTCCCTCTGAGTGCTCATTGGGTGGTGGGGGCTCAGGAGGCCTCTGCCACCTTGAAAAGCAAGGTCATATACCATCTCAGAAGCAGTAGGAAAGACTGAAGTCAGACCATAGGAAGCACTACCCAATTCTTGAAGATGGATGTGGGAAGGCAGGAAAAGGGAAGATATGGATGCTTTTAAAGCGCTCCCTGGGTGGGACCTGTGAGCCTGTGAGAGAGCTCAGCAGGTGAGGGTAAGAGTCAAGCCTGGTGACCCACAAGAAGAAAACGATGCCTGCAAGTTGTCCTTTGACTACTTGCACATGCACACACACAAACAGAAAAATAAATGCAATAAAAAAAATTATAATAATATCCCTGATTCCAACCCATCTCTACACTAGTGCCCAGATATTTACCAAGCACCAAGAGCTAAGAGAAATAGTGCAGACAACTCAAGTTGCAGACCAAAATTATCGCCACTCCATCAATGAAAGATTCTTCATGAGGAAACCTTCCAGAGAGACTCTGGCACACAGGCCCGCCACCTGTCCTTTTGACTGTCCCACTCAGGCCTCAGAACACTCCCTTCCTCTAATGTCTCTGGATGCAGACAGTTCCTATTATGTCTACTACGTGCTGACCCTTTGGCTTCCTGGCCAACCCTGAGGCTGGTTTTTATACATCCCAAGTTATAAAGAAGGAGCCGCAGGCCCAACTTGATACTGTACAGCTAATCCAAGGGCCTGGCAAAGAGACCTCCCCTGTCCTGTGGTCGTAAAGCCCCCACCCCCCCCATGTTGTCCACTCCAGCCCCAACAGCCCACTAACTGCTCTAGTGTGCATGGTCTAGGAACCCACTTTCATGAACACACAGAATTGCTTCATGTGCCACCGGGCTCCCACCATGTCCCAACCTGGCAACTGTTATCACCCGTTTACAGGTTGTCCACCAACAAACTACAGGCGCTCCAAGACACCTGCCGAAAACCGGGCAGAGGGCGTTCTCTGTCCCCGGTTTTCCAGTGCACTTGGCCAGGCCCTGGAAGGCAGAGGTCAGTTCAAAGCTGGCTCTGGCTCTGGACTGAAGGGGTTACTACCTCATTCCTCTCTCTCTCCCAGAGCAAAAGCCCAGGAGCCTTGAGAGGCTGGCCAAGCCCCAACTGCTCCTTTACAACATACACCCTTCTCTCTTTTCCAGAAAGATTTCTAAAGCCACCACACAGGGTTTTCTAGGACAAGAAATTCACAGCCAGGATCTGCAGTTTCTATAGAGACCCCAGGATGAGCCTGGCCAGAACCCAAACAGCTAATAAAGCCCTAGGGCACCTGGCCAGAGGCTGAGATAGATGGAGCTACACAAAAGGCTACACTTGGGACAGACACCAAGTTGTAGAAAAGAGAGAAGGGAACAAGCCAGCCAGAGGTGGCCCAGAGACAAGGCTTCCTGACCTGCAAACCTGGAGCAGAGTTCCTGCCCCTATAAGTGGCCTTAACTGGTACTCCCTGCATGGGTTCCCCCTTCACAATTTCAAAGAGGCTGCTGGCTACTCTACTGTTTAGTTGTTTCCATGGTAACACAGTCTCTGGCAAGAAGCCCAAATATTATTACAACCATCCAGAGGATAGAACAAACTCCAAGTGGCTGTCTCTTTGAGCGTGTGTAATAGCCACCGTGTGTACGTGCTGTCTGGACTTCCAAAGGTACTTCATGTGACTGCCTGCCTGCCTTGTGTGTATGTGTCTATGTGTGTCTGTGTCCAGAGACACACAGGCAGGAACAAACTGTATCAGTAGGATCCTGCCGGGGAATCCAGGCTGCTAGGGTAAATCCCTTCCACCCAGCGCGCGCGCGCACACACACACACACACACACACGAATGTATGTGCTCTTCACCCACACACTTCATTTGCAAAGAGATACAGGCTCCTAAGAAGCCACAGGAGCCCCACACAGGAGTCCGTCATTTTAGAGATTTCACACAAGAGCAGTCCCCAGCTCCCTTTCTAAGCTCAGGGCCATAAGGGAAGGAGATGCTATGGATGGAAATGTTCCTTGTCTCCTCTAGGAGCAAGAGAGCCTCCCTGTTCCCAGTTCCCATCCCTAGGGGCCTCAGAAAGCCACCACAGGGGCTGGGGGTGGGGAGAGGCACTGATTGGCTCCTCACCTGATTGCCATGGTTACCTGCAGGGCCCTGTCAGCAGGTGCCAAGAGTGGCGGTAAACAGGAGCTCCTCGTCCCCAGAGCATCCCCTCCCCATTTTCCAGCTCAGCATCAGAACCTGTGTTCGGTCCTTCCTGATACTGGGGGCTGAGGTGCTGATGGGGAGAACAGGGAACAGGAATGTTGTACCACACCACTACGGAGGGGACGGTAGGGAGAGACAAAGGGCCTGTGGAAGAAAAAGTACAAGACACAGGTCCCAAGAAGCAGGAAAGGAGCTGAGACCATTTGGAACTGGTGTCATTGGAGCTGGGGAAGAACACAGTCCTTTCTACATCCCTCCAACAGTCCCCTCTACACCTCCCACCCCCAAGTCTATAGTCTTCTCTGGCTCTAGCTCCTGGCTCCCAGAGGCCCCAGGCAGGACAGAGGTTTGACCAGCACCTAGCATCCAGTCCCATTTGGGTTCACCGGTCTCTCCCTGTGCTTCCAGCCTACAGCTGACACACATCCCACATCTCTCCGACGAACTAGACGTTTCTTCTGTAGGTACTGGCCTCTGACACCACAGAGAGAGAGGGTCCTGCTGCCTCCAGGGACACCAGCTACAGCCCCCTGCCTCTGTGCACCAAATCAAATGAAGTCCCAGGCCACGAGAGAGGTCATTCAAGGTCACATCCTAGCACTTGATTAGCGGACATGGAGGTACCTTGTGAAGGCTTCTCAATTCACAGATGAAAAAAAAACCTTAGATGTGACTTGCCCAAGGTCACTCAGGAAAACAGGCGATGGTCAGACAAGGATCTGCCTGCCTCCTGTCCTAAGCTGGCACCCAGGTGGGCATTCCTTACTCAGCTGAAGAGCTGAGCCGGTGGGTAGAAGGATGGAGAGCCATTGCTTAGAAGGGCAGGAAGCCTGTACTGTGGGCCTGCTGAACGGGAGGCAAAAGCTAATGCCTACACCACAGTAGAGATGGGGAAACTGAGGCACAACGGAAAACAGAGCGAGCCCGAGTATAGTGTGTAGACATGGATTTCTAGCATTGGCTTCCCTCCCGACTTCCCTCCCTTGCAGCTCTGCAAGCAAATCTCATGTGTTTATGTATGGGACAGAGGGATCTGCACCAGGACACGGAATCTCTTATCTTTTCCTAACCTTTGGCAGTGGTACAGTCCTTAGCATGGAAAAAAGGCAGAAGCCTCTACCTACCACTCAGTTCCTGAAGACCGAATAAAATAAATAAATAAAACAACAATAATAAAAAACAAAGACTATACAGAGGGCAGCACCACAAGATACTCCTATTCAGAGCCAGACACACCCCCTTCCTCTCTTACATCCACAACACCCAGCCAGATAAGCTGGTCGTACACACAACCCAGACGGACGGTTGGCCAGACACACATCAGCACATGCACAGTCAGGCTGGAGCCGGGTTCCTATTCCACAGATGCAGAAATCATTTCCACCCACCCCGTCACATCCCCGCCTGAAACCGGAGCCACAGACATTAACCTTCTATGAACCTCAAGTCCTCTCAGGGCAAATTATAATTTAAGTCTTCCAGCAACAAAGGCAGCTCGGCCCCCCAACACGGCTGTGGGGCCAGAGGTGGGGGCGGGGTTACAGTTGGCATCTGACCTGTATAACATGTAACCTCTTCTACTTCAGGCTCTCTCCATTCCCATGGCAACAGCTCCATCAACCACTCAGGGAGTTAGTTTCCCCCTTCCCTGCTCACCGCCCAATTCTTCAACTTGAACAGGATCAGGCGACAGCCGGACTGGATCCTGGAGGCTGTTTCCTGCCTCATTCCCCAAGCACAGTTCTAAGTGCGCAAGCCCCAACCTCAAACCAGGGGAACCCCTGGGAAAACCTCTCCACCAAGATGCTACAACAGAGCCGGCTTTTATGCTCCTCCGATTACAGTAATAACACCTTGGAGCAGGGATTTGTGCATGTGTGTGTGTGTGTGGGGGGGGGGTCATGAGTTTCGGGAACAGCACAACTGCAAGAAGTCCAGAGAGGGAGGCCCAGGACTGTGAGTGCTGGCTAAGAGAAGCCCCTCCCTCAGCGAGAGGGAGACCAAGAGAGACTGAGGCAGCATGGGGGATGGCGGGAGCACGGCTGGGGGCTACCAGAGACAAAGACGCAGGGAAAACTCGAGGTAACACCTGTACATACTTAAACATATTTAAATTCACATATACATACACCCTTCTCAATCAAGCAACCAGAGCAATTTTGGATAGACCCGGGAAGTGAGAGATGGAAGAGTAGGGGGCTTGCCTAGATGCCCCTGGGAGACAGGAAGGGTGCAGGGTGTCTGCAGGCCCAGGGTTCCCCAGCTTTCAGAGCTAGCAGCGGCAGGGCTCAGGGAGAAAAGAGTAGCCGCTTCCCCTTTCGCCCCCTGAGGCACAAGGGCCAGCTCATCAGACCCCTTGGCCACTAATGAAAAGACAGAGCATGCTAAATCTCTCCTCGCTCCCGTTCTTCTCCCTCCGTTCGTACTTCCCTGCGAAGCCTAGGTCAAGGGATCAGGCACCCCAGTGACCGAGTGGCTACTCCTTCCCTCCCTAGAGCCAAAGTTTGGTGGGGCCCCAGGAGGGAGGTAGGGGAAAAGCTCTGCCGAGGTGCTTCAGGGAGGGGGCGGGGCGCCTCGCACCGGGACGAAAGGGACCTCTGGGGGAGGTGCCCAAGATCCCGACCCCAGCAGTTAGGGCGCCCTCCCTCGGCCACCAGAACGCCAAGTCCCCTTCCTCCGGGCCTCAAGTCCTCGCGCGTCTACCACGCTCACTGCCCTCTCGGGAAGCGACCCTTGCCCGACTCGAAGGGGGCTGATCGGCCAGAACCACAGTCTGCTCCAGCTTGTGGAGATACTCGGGTCGGGGGGCGAGACCCACCCTAGCGTATGTCCCCAAAGCCCTCGTGGCCGCCCGGACCCTCCCCCTCGATACCTCGCAAGCAGGGTCTTAGCAGGGGGCTGCTGCACAAAGAGGAGGTGGTCGAGGGAGACTCCAAATCGTTAAGAGGGGGAATCCACTTCGGCCATCTTGGAAGGGAGGCGAGGGAAAAAAAAAAGAGAGAGAAACCGGGAACGGGAGAAAGAAAGGCGGACCGGGAGGCTTGGACAGCGGCTGGCGGGGCGGGAAGGGGACGCGAGCGGCAGGCCAGGCTGGGGCGCCCGGCTCCCACTGGGGTCTGCGAGGAAAGGTGAACAGGTCCCGGTCGCCCGCCCTAGACGCTTACGGGGTAGCAAGGAGGCAAGCGCGAGTCGGCGTCCGCTTACCTGGCTTCGGGGTCCGGTGGGTCTCGGGGAGGGGGGGGATGGGAGGGAGGGAGGGAAGGGAGGGGAGGGGGATCACAGCCCTGTCGCTCGCTCGGTCGGCGGGAGGGGAGAAACCTATGGTAAGAAAGGAGTTTGTAAGAGCAGCTTGGGGTGGGAGGGAGAGTGGGGAGGGGAGGGGACCAGAGAGGAGGGGAGGGGCCGTAGGGGGGGGCAAAATGGCTTTTTTCCTCCAGACAAGAGTAGGTCCCGCCCACTACTCACCCACGTGACCTCATTCCTTCAGGATGTTTGCAGAGAGGGAAAGAGGAGGGGGAGAGGCTAGCTCAGCTGCTCCCCACCGCCTTGCGCTGGGCTTACCCCAAACCGAGAGGAGACCACCTCTTATCCAAGCAGGTCCCTTGAACCCGGAGGAAAGGTCCTATTGTGTTACCTTCCGTCACGAAACCACCTCCTCCTCCTAAAATAAGTGTGTTCTCCCACCGACCCTGCGATCCCTACCCTAGCTGGGGAGCTTGGAAAATGGTGAGATGCAGACTGGGCGGAAATGTGTCTCGCAGCACCCGGTGCGTCGCCGCTACCAAAGGGCGCTTGGGCGGGGGACGCGGCGCCGTCGGCCACGCGTCCGAGTGAGGTTCACTCACTCCAGCTGAATCCCTTGGGATTCGTAAGTGCGTGTGTGACCCCGAGCTGGCCCTCACCGCTTCCCCCACACACCGGTTCGGGGTCGTCGCACCTCGCGGGAAGCGCACGGTGGCCGCGGGGCTTGGCTGTGACCGAGGTTGGGGCACTCAGCGTGCTAGGGCGGAGAAGAATGGAACGCAGTCCGGGGCGGGGAGAGCAGCCCGAGACACGAACTCGGGCGCCGAGCCAGAGACACAATAACTAGCCGAATTCGAGAGGCCCCGACGCAGTAGGAAGCGAGGAGTCGAGAGAGGACGCGCGCCTTTTCGCCGCCGGTGCGCTTCCCTCGCGGCCGCGGCGGGGCCGGCGAGCGCGAAGGTAGCTGGTGCCAGCTCACTCCGACTGTCGCCCTCGGCTCCACCCAACGCTCGCTCTCCGGTCCCCAGCGGCCCCGGGCCCCGGGCAGTGTAGGAAGGAGAGCTGGAAGAGACGGCGCCAAGGAAGCGAATCGATTCTGCGTTACCACAGGAACCGGGGACCTCAATAGGTCGCTCGATTTCGCTGATTCGTTACTTATGATTTATTGGGGGTGAACACTGTGACTGTCCCTCCAAAGAGCTCGATTATCGGGCCTGAAACGCCTTTAAGCGCCTGGACAGTAGGTTGGCTCGAGTAAGGAACGAATCTTTGTCGAGCCTGCCTCCTCTCCTTGTTCCAAGTCTAAAGCAGCCCCGAGTGAGTGCTTTCGTACACTGACCGGCTGATCAGGAGCCCTGTGAAGGTTGTCCGCCCAGTGACCCCACCAGCTTCAGCTCTCAGCCCGCATAGCCGAAAGACGGTTTAGAGGAAGGGCAAGAGATTTCCGCTTAGACCGGGTAGTCCAAGGGGGAGGAAAAGAGGCCCCGGGAGGATCGGTCACTTGCTTCCCAGTCCCTACAGCGGGTACCACGAGCTCACAGGCTACTGTGGAAAGGGGTCTCGAGTTAGACACGCCCACTATCATCAGGGCCCTTGTGTTCCGAGCGTCTTGAACTCTGCTATAGCAAACACAAATGCTCAAGCCGAAGGGTACCACAACAGGGAGCCAAGGGCTGTCTGTGCCTGGCTGGCTACCTTTGCTTATTGGGGTGGGTATCCATTTGCTTCTCAAACAGTTATTCAGTTCCAGTTCCAAATAAACCGCCGGAGAGTGGAGGCACACTGAAGACCCACTACCCACCAAAACTCCAATAAATCATCTATGCTGGGATATTGCTAACCTCTGTCGTTCATCATGAGAACCCCTGACTCAACTGTCCCATTAACCACCTGGGAGTACCTGGCAGGTGCCAACGTCAAGTGTTGTTTTAGGCACAGTAGGTAAGCTGGGCTTTGATACAGAGTAGGACCAGTGAGGGCAATAAGCCTGAAAAGACTTCTCCATTTGTGTTTGAAGTGCCAGGTGGTCCTCCAGGCTTTTGCCTGTCTGCAAACATAGAAGGGACTTCTTTAGAGCCCAATGTCTAGAGAGAACTGATGGAAAGAACTTGCACATCCTCCTCCTGCCCACCTTCTCCAATGTGCTCTGCAAACATGAAGAGCCCTTATTAAACACCAGGTTTGTAGCTTACCCTATCCTCTGGCTGATCACCACACGTGGTGAGCATGATCAGTCAGAAATCAGAGGTTCCCAGAGAGCAGGAACCTAGGACTTCAAGGCAAGGATCAATGGGCATCAGTTTCCATCGGATACTAGAGCTATACAAAGGAGATCCCTTTCAAATGGTAGCAATAGTTAGAGTCGTTCCTCCTTGCTTGTGTGCAGTTTTACCTCCGTGTCCTTTATACCTCTCCCTCCTGCAAACGATATCCTTTGTTGATCTCTGTGTTTATTTCCTTCCCCATCTTTCGCACTGTCTACTTAGGTCCCTTCATTGTATGCCTTTCTCTGTAGATCACAGCTAGGTTCTTCCTCCTTCCGCTACCTCTTTTATCCCTCACTTTGTTCCTGTGGTTTCTTTCCTGTTTCCATCCATCGGGACAGATGTCCTATTTCAAGTTGATATCGTCCACTCATGCAGACAACGGAAAGCTGTCCAACCTCCACAGCAAAATTTAAAAATTGCATTGTTAAGCACGGCAGCGAAATCTGGCTTTGGCTTTCTGTCATCCTGATTGAGAGAAAGAATGATGAGAGGTGGTGGGGATAGATCCGTTGGTTCACTGACCACAAACGAATGAATTTCTAAATACAGTGACCATCTGGGTTGGTGTATCACAATTACTGCTTCTGGCACATCGGTACCGATTGTGGCTTTTGAGCATTTGCGATTTAAAAAAAAAAAAAAAGTACAGGCCGTCCCTGGGTGGGCTCGAACCACCAACCTTTCGGTTAACAGCCGAACGCGCTAACCGATTGCGCCACAGAGACGGTGACAGTTGTTTGTGAGTCAGAGAGCAGAGTCAATAGGAGCGAGCCCGATATGACGCAAGACCAGTCACAACTCAAGCACTTACAGTAGCTTAGAAATCCAGCGAAACAAAATCTGATCTCGAAGAAACAGCGAATCGTGGCTGTGGCGGGGGGGGGGGGGGGAGGGGGGCGGAACAGGGGTTGTGCTCGGGAGGGGAAGGCGAGGGACGCACACGTTACGCCTGGGCTGCTCTGGGAGCCGTTGGCCCAGGCTATCCTCGGTCAATGTCTTGGAAGTGGCACAGAACGTTCCTTTGTAGAGTGAACGGAGACTTAGGGCTACATCTGTCGGCCAGCAGGGATTGGGGGTGAGGGACTCCAAACGCTGAACAACCTGTAGCTCACTCCCGCAAAACATAACAAAGCTCCATTCTGGAATTGAACCTTCTCAGCATGAACCCACGGAGCGGTCTCCCCATTCTGCGAAGAATGGACGCCTTCGGTATACTTGGTGCCGATAGGTAAATTGGCACCTGCAAAAATCCCGGTAAACAGTAGGGATTTGTGAATGAATACATGAAGTCGGCTAGCTTGAGTAAAATGCCTAACTCCTACAGCACCACAGTAAGTTCCAGGTTACTTACTCGGCTACAGCACCAGCCTTACAAGGCCTTGTCCCAAGCCCACGTGTCGCAAACTCCGCCCCTAAACGGGGCAGCCCGGACTCCAGGTCCTCCAAGATCCCAACATGCCCCGGTCCGTAGGCTCTTCCGCACTCACAGTGACTTTTCACTTTCCGCTTTCCGTGCCTCCGTTTTGGTGTCTCAACCAAACTATGCATGTTTGTGACTGACGGGATGAGTGGCCAATAGAAAGCTGAACTAGTCAATCCGAGTCGGCCCGCCAGCCAATGGGGAGGACCCAGCAAGAGCGTTGGCCCTGAGAAAGCCAGAGCCGGTTTGCAGGCAAAGCAGTAGAGATCCGGCTTCCACTACAGCGCAATCATGGTGAGCTTGGGGAATAAGGAAAGGAGTCTGGGATGGGAACTGAAAGCGTGGACGAGGAAGGCTTGGGTTCGGGACGGGGAGAACCTGGTGGTCAGTAGAATGCACATGGGAGGACCGTGCGGATGAGTGCGGTTCCTGGGTGCCCCACCGGGCCCATCTCAGGGCTGGGGCTCCTGGCGTCCTGGCGCCTCCGGAGTGGAGGGCACGGGTATATGAGCTTCGGAGTCCAGGACTGAGCTGAAGGTTATGGCCGCACTTAGCTCCACGAACTGAGCCCCTTGATTTGTTTGCCCCCAGTCTATTATGTCCTATAATGGAGGGGCCGTCATGGCCATGAAGGGAAAGAACTGTGTGGCCATCGCCGCAGACAGGCGTTTCGGGATCCAGGCCCAGATGGTGACCACGGACTTCCAGAAGATCTTTCCCATGGGTGACAGGCTCTACATAGGCCTGGCCGGCCTGGCCACTGACGTCCAGACAGTGTAAGTGTCCTACACTTCACCAGCCCCACCTTCACCCAGGTTTCTTCCTTGAGCAGCCCGATGTCAACCATCTGCCAAAAGCCACGGTTGCGTGTGAGACTCAGCTGAACACCACAGCGATACAGAGATTGGTCCTAACCTATGTTTGTTTTCTGGCATTGCTCTGTGCTAGGCACTATGGGAAGAAGCATCTTTGTTAGGGAGTCCCTTAATCGCCGTCTTAATATTACTGGCTAGCTGTCTCATTCTGCAGTTAAAAAAATTGAGAGTCTTTTGTTCAATATGCACAGTAATGAATGTCAGCCAGGAATCCCAGTGTGGGTCTTCCTAAAGCGAAACACCGTGGGCACTCCCTAAAGCAGGTGGCTGGCAAAGCAGACATACACGGTGATAATAAACCACGATGAACTGCCCACTTAACTTACCTAGTTGACAGTAGTTATGTGGTTTGAGTGACGGGAGGGTCTGAGAGGGGAAACGTGTTGTTTGTGGTGGTCCTAATGTGCCAATTCTGATTCCTGTGGTTGGTGATGGGAAAGTAAGTATGGGACCTTTAAAAACAAAATTTATTGATTATTATACTTATTTTTATTCTGTGCGTATGTGTGTCTGTGCACCACATGTGTGCAGTGCCTTCGAGAGGCTAGAGATTGTTGGGCAACCCTCCCGCCACACAACCCTCATGCCCGAGCCTTGAGTTGGTTATGAGCCAGGTGGTTATGAGCCATTATTTGGTTGCTGGGAATTGAACTCAGGACCTCTGGAAGAGCAGTCAGTGCTCTTAACCTCTGAGCCACCTCTCCAGCCTCTACATTTTTTGTTGTTGTTGTTGTTATTATTATTATTATTATTATCCCTGTGTGTGTGTGCCCAGGTTCCACAGCATGTGTGTGGAGGAGTTGGTTCTGCCTTTCCATCATGTGGGTTCCAGGCATTGAACTGCTCAGGCTTGGCATAGGTGTTATTATCACCTGATGACCCATCTCACTGTCTCAAGGATGGAACGCTGTGGCTGTGAGTTGCCGAAGAAAGATTCATTCATTGATTTACTGAGCATTGAGGTCAAGAGTCAAGTCTTTCCCCTGACCCCCAACCCCAGTACTAGAAATTGAAAACAGGACTTTGAATGCTTAACCATATCATAATGTTGTTGAACTACATCCTCAAGCCCAAGCCCCCATGCCCATTATTATTATTATTATAAGGCTTATTTTATATGTATGTATGTTTGCTCACATGTCTGTCTGTACACCAGCTGCATGTTGTACCCAGGAGGCCAGAAGGGGGGGTTGGATTGCCCAGAACTGCAGTTTTGAGTGTCTTTGTGGCTGCTGGGATTGGACCTGGGTTCTATGGAAGAGTTGCCAGTGCTCTGTCTTACCTGCTGAGCCATCTCTCCAGTGCCTTTTTATTTTTGAAGTGTAATACAGTTCACCCTGAAGGTTCTGCATCAGATTGAACTAGCTTAAATGAAGAATGGGACTGTGGTTCAGTGGTGGAGGCTGTGTCTTGCATGTACGAGGCCCTGGGTTTAATGTCTATCTAGCACTGGGGGAAAGAGGGAGATAGTCACGATGGCTCATGCTTATAATCCCAGCCTTAGGGAGCCTGAGGCAGGAGACTGATAGCTGACTTTAAGGCCAGCTGAGTTACCTAGCCTAGGTTAGCCTGGGCTAAAGAGCTGAGAGGGCAGGCTATGAATTTGGAAGAAAAGATTCATCTATACTGAATGTGCTCAGAATTTTCTTGTCAGTATCCCCCACACACTGGGGTAGAAGAGACATAAGAAACTGGCCCTGCTGGGCTTTGGATCTAAGGGGAAATCCTGGGACCGGTCTTTATGGTTATTGAGGGAACACATGCATCTAGTCTAGTGCCTGGCTGTGACATTTCCAAGATAGTTCTTTTTTTTTGTTTGTTTGTTTTTCGAGACAGGGTTTCTCTGTATAGCCCTGGCTGTCCTGGAACTCGCTCTGTAGACCAGGCTGGCCTCGAACTCAGAAATCCGCCTGCCTCTGCCTCCCAAGTGCTAGGATTAAAGGCGTGCGCCACCACCGCCCGGCTTTTTTTTTTTTTTTTGGTTTTTCAAGACAAGGTTTCTCTGTCCTGGAACTCACTCTGTGTTCCAGGCTGGCCTCAAACTCAGAAATCCGCCTGCCTCTGCCTCCCAAGTGCTGGGATTAAAGGCGTGGGCCACCACTGTCCGGCTCCACGATAGTTCTTATTGTGAACATGTTGTGACTGAAATCCAGCAGTTAGGACTGTGACAGATGATAATCTTTTTTAATGCCAATTTTGAGGAGCTAAACACACCCCTCAAAGGTTTTGAAGTTATACCTTAGGTCTGGAGAGGGCTTGGTGGCGTGTTGAATCTAGGTGAGCAGAGTCTAGAGGGAGAGAATGGGGGTGGGTGGGTTGTGAACTGCTCCTAGAAAACTGAACCTTTATTTTTAGTAGGGGATTGGGGAGAAGTTAGAAAAGGAGAGAAAAGGGAAGGCAAAATGGTTTAGTGGGTCAGAGTGCTTTGTGGCCAAGCCCAGTGACCTGGGTTCAATCCCTGGAATCAAGAGGGTGAGAATACTGACTCCCTACAAGTTTCCCTCTGACCTACACATGTACGATGTGTTGCGAGCATATGTGCATACACTCGAAATACAGTAACAGCTAGAAGAAGAGGGGGAGGGGAGGAGGAAAGGGGAAGGGTTGGGTTAGGATTTCCAGGATCATGAGACCTCAGCAGCAGGTGATATAGCATGGGAAGAGAAGCTTATCAGGCATCGAGCAGTCTCCAGAACACAGAACGCCCCAGGCTTGCTCAGAGACTCTGGCAGCCCTCCCTTACTGTGGTCGTCATCTGCAGAATCTTCTCACGAGGTTTGCCTGCTTACTGTGCACAGCAACTCCTGATTCACTAGACCTCGGTTTCCTTACCTATAAGAGATGAAGTGAAATTCACCCCCAAGACTCTTTGTTCCTGTGTCTTGGGAAGCCCTGTTTTGCTCAGTAGGTGTGGCATTGGTTGGTTTTACGCAGGGTCTATCCCAGAACTCTGAGGTGACCTAGGGGACACAAGGTCGTCCTTCGTAGGCACCTTCTCATCAGCAAGCACCTGCAGGAGCGTTCCTTGGCAGGACAGAATTCATATGTCTCTTTGTGTTACTCCTGACTGCCACAGGTTGAAGACTAGAGGACCTTTAGCAATGATTTCACTCTCTGCTTCTCCTACCCCAGTGCCCAGCGTCTCAAGTTCCGGCTGAACCTGTATGAGCTGAAGGAAGGTCGGCAGATCAAGCCTTACACCCTCATGAGCATGGTGGCCAACCTCTTGTATGAGAAACGGTGAGTGGAAACCAAGCCCGGCACCCGTGGGGCTCAGAGGCTTGGTTGACCCTGTGGTGTGGAGGAGACTGTGGCTCCCTGATTTCCTTTATTTCTCACCTTACTGTCCTGTCCCTCCCCCATTCCTCCCTGTCCCAGCTGGCCTGCATCTCCTCACACACACCAGGCTGGCCCTGAGGTCGTGGTGATGTTCTTCTTGCCTCTGCCTCACCAATACTGGCTCACAGGGTCTGCCCTCCCGGCCCTTATTTGCAGCACACATCCTTATTTAATGCTCTGAGTTCTCTGGGCCTGTCTCACAACCAGACTGGGGCCAGAGGACTGACTCCAGGGAACCCGGAGAGCCGTGAACTCATCTGGAGCCCCACCAAAGAGTTCTGGAGTCTTGCAGCACCGTCAGAGTCTAGGGGTCGATGGGTTCATTTTTGCTTCATGGATTTTGTTCGATGTGCACGGTGTGCATTCTGTATTCACAACACCCACAGAAAGAGCGTCTCTGAAAACTGGAGCCCTAGGCAGTTATGAGCCACCCTGTGGGTGCTGGGAACCAGACACAGGTCTCTCTCCAGCCCCGGTGTGGTTGATTTTATCAGTAAAGATGAGCACCTGCTGCCGGCTGAGCTAAGGAAGGCCCCGCCGGATGGGAGCCGAAATGTGTTTGTTGTTGCTTTCTGTCTCTTATCTCATTTTGGTGCTCTTAACCTTTTATTTTGAAGTCAGTTTGGGTTTTGTAGAAAGGTGGTTAACGTCACCAGAAACGGGGACAGGGTTGGAGAGATGGCTTAGCCTTAAGAGCAGGTGCTGCCCTTGAAGAGGTCGGTTCCCGTGGGCTCATAAGCGTCTGTGATGGGGTCTGATTGCCTCTTCAGTCGTGCATGAAGACAGGGCACCCGCATCCAGGAATCACATGAATGAATAAATTAATTAAAAAAGAAAAAGCATTCATGGGGTTAGACAAATGGCCCAGCAGTTGAGAGCTGTTATTCTCGTAGTGGACCGGGATTGATTCCTAACAGGACAACGCATGACAGTCTGTGACTCCAGTTCTAGGAGGTCTGATGCCCTCCTCTGGCCTCGGGGGACACTGTGACACACCCATTCCCATGAAATAAAAATAAAATAAAAACAAACCAAGAAGTTGAAGGTCATCATATCTCTAAAGAGGATTTTATAAATATTTTAAATTTCTTTTAGAAGTTGATGCGTGTGAGGTTGGAAAGACTCAGGATCACAGTACTTCTGGCCTCAGCACCCGCACACGTACATAATTAAAAATTTTTTAAAAAATTTTTTTTCTTTCCTTTTTTTTCCTTTTTATTTTTTAGTTTTTTGAGACAGAGTTTCTTTGTGTAACAGCTTTGGCTGCCCCTAGAACTCATTCTGTAGACTAGGCTGGCCTCAAACTCACAGAGATCTGCCTGTCTCTGCCTCCCAAGTGCTGGGTTTAAAGGTGTGTGCCATCTTCCCAGTTTCCATCCCCACTTAAAATAAATTTTTAATAAAAGAAACAACTTTGCATCAAAGTATCCTATGTGACCTGGACATGGGGGGTGCATCTGTCAGCGGAGCTCTGGGTAGTTAGAGGCAGGAGGATGGACCACCTGGCTCTGTTGGAGCCTGACTGGGGCAGAGAAGTTTCTCGTCCTCGTGACTCTTGTGACCCCTCCTGGCTCACGGGTGAGCAGCCTAGGCCTCCTACAGACCGGGCAAGTGTGCCTTGGCCTCCATCAGACTCCCTCCCACCAGCTTTTTTTCCCTCATAAGTATTTATTTTGTGGTGATGTGGGCTAAGCTTAGGGCATCATACCTTCTAGGTGAATGCTGTGCCACTGAGGGCCATATTCAATCGTAAATAATTTTTATAGTGTTAAGACTGAAGACCATGCCCTGAGTAATACTGGGAGCTGAGTGTAACCCCCTGGAACCACATGGTGGAAAGAGAGCCAGTTTATGCAAATTGTCCTCAGAACTAACTACACACACACACTTACATACACACACTCCAGTTGTAAAAAGTACTACAAACCAAGAAGACACGTGGATAGTTCCTGCTGAGAGACTGGCCATTTGGTGTTGAACTTTTTTTGGTTTGCTTTGAGACATGGTCTCTGTGTAGCCCTGGCTGAACTAGAAATCACCATATAGGCCAGGCTAACCTCAAACTTAGATGCGCCCGCCTCCCCATGCTCAGCTTGGATTTGTACATCGAGATCTCTGGGGTTTTGTTTGTAGCCCAGGTTGGCGTCCAGCGTGGTCCTGCTGCCTCATGAATACCAGGACTACGTGTGCGCCACCATATCCGGCCGAGTTTTATTTATTTTTTTTGTTTGTTTGTTTTTTTGTTTTTTTTTTTTTTTTTTGGTTTTTTCGAGACAGGGTTTCTCTGTATAGCCCTGGCTGTCCTGGAGCTCACTCCGTAGACCAGGCTGGCCTCAAACTCAGAAATCCACCTGCCTCTGCCTCCCAAGTGCTGGGATTAAAAGCGTGCGCCACCACTGCCCGGCGAGTTTTAATTTTTTAAAAAGAATTATTTATTTTATGTATATGAGCACATTGTAGCTGTCCTCAGACACAGCAGAAGAGGGCATCAGATCCCATTACAGATGGTTGTAAGAGCCACCATGTGGTTGCTGGGAATTGAACTCAGGACCTCTGGAAGAGCAGTCAGTGCTCTTAACCTCTGAGCCATCTCTCCAGCCCGAGTTTTAATTTTTTTACAATTGTTTTTGCAATAGTGGAGCTCAAATGCAGGTCTCCATGCATGCTAGGCGTGTGCTCCGCCACTGAACCACACCCTAGCCTGGTTGCTCTCAAATCCTTTCTCTAAAGAGGAGGAAGTGTGAATGCGCAGGTTGAGTGCAGTCCTGGTCCTAGTGGGATTTGGATCAGTAAGGAGATTGAAAAGGCAGACTTCTCAAAGGAACTAGGAAGGGAGGGAGGACCAGGAGGAGGAGAGGTCAGAGAGGAGGGTGAACACACCTTAGACATTGCCAGATGCCAGGAGAGGGGGAAGTGGCTGCACAAAGCTGACCACAAGGACAGGACGTTTCCATGCCCCTCCCTCGTTAGCCTCCCCTGTCTGAACAGGCATGGTGTGAAAGCCAGTGCTCTTCAGCTCGGGACTCTCACCCCGGCCACAGGTTTGGACCCTATTACACAGAGCCTGTCATTGCTGGCCTGGACCCAAAGACCTTTAAGCCCTTCATTTGCTCTCTGGACCTCATTGGCTGTCCCATGGTGACTGATGACTTCGTAGTCAGTGGTACCTGCTCCGAACAAATGTATGGGATGTGTGAGTCTCTCTGGGAGCCCAACATGGTAAGTGACCAACAGCAAGGCTGGCCTCTGTACCCAGGCCGTCAGAGACAAGTGTGTTTGTGCAGCAGGAGGTGGAGAGGGATGTAGGGCGATCGAGCAGGCCTCAGCTGCTGCTCCATTGGCGGGTTCCATCTGGGCGGGCTGGAGGCGGGAACAGCCTTTTTACCTACCCTGGTCACACGTCTACTACAGCACCAGCATGCTGGATTTCCAGGTCCCTCCCTCACACCCCACCCCCGTGATAGGCAGCACCAGAGTGAGCCTAGAACTTGGTGGTCTGAATTAGAAACTATTATTTTTTAGTAGCCCTGACTGTCCTGGAGCTAACTCTGTAGACCAGGTTGGCCTCAAACTCAGAAATCTGCCTGCCTCTGCCTCCCAAGTGCTGGGACTAAAGGTGTGCGCCACCACTGCCAGGCTTTTTTGTTGATTTTGATGTTTTTCAAGACAGGATCTTTCTGTATAACCCTAGCTTCCCTGGAACTCTCTCTGTAGACCAGGCTGAGCCTCGAACTCAGGTCTGCCTGCCTCTGCCTCCCGAGTGCTGAAGAAATGCATTCTTGCATAGCGCGTCAACCTTGCTCTGCCTCCATTTACCTCAGTTGTGATTGGGAACATTCCTTAGACAGGGCACTGAGGATAGTACATGAGAACATTAGAGCTACGCTTCACAGGGAGACAGTCCTCGGGCTCACGGGAAGCCAGGTACAAAGCGACTTCATGGGCTTACTGCCAATAACCAGTCAGACATTTAAATGCCTGCTTAAAGGAGGAAGAAGAAAAAGCTGGCCCCCAGTGGGCAGAACAGCCTTACTGGGGTACAGTAGGACCCAGAACTGTCCAGTCTGTTGAGAGAGCCTATGGTGGGCAAATGCCTGTGGTGAGATGAGGCTGGAGAAGTGGGGGGAGCCTTGAAAACCAGCCTTGCTTAAATGCTTTCCTAATGGAGGGAATCTGAGGGAGCCTGGCTGCAGCTGGTGTGGCGAACTGCTGGTCCTGACTGGGGACGGGGACAGCCAGAGTCGAGGTGGGAAGTCAAAGTAGAGAATTCAGGAGAAGGGGCAGGTTTGAGGGCGGGGTGGGCATGTGGGATAGCCTCGGGCTGCTGAGAAGCAGCTGGAGCCACGTGGAGATACTCCTCACTTCACAGAGGGAATGGAAGCTCTGTACCAGGATAGGATGGTGACACTTACCCAGTGTCACACTTTCAGGTTTGAAGTGTTTTCTTTGTCCTGTTTCTTCCCAAGGAAGGAGGTTCCTATATCTTATAAGAAGGTTCCTATATCCAAGGAACCATCTCTCACTGCGGGCACAGCAGGGCCTAGAGCGGGGCCACTAGAGTCAGAAAATAAAGAGGGCGGAGGCACCAGAGGATGTCCCCGGGTCTGAAAGCTTTGCTCTGTTGGCAGGACCCAGAACATCTATTTGAAACCATCTCCCAGGCCATGCTGAATGCCGTGGACCGGGACGCCGTGTCAGGCATGGGTGTCATTGTCCACATCATGTGAGTATAGGTTGGGAAAACTTTATAACTCCTTCACAGATAGTGTCTCCTCCTTCCCCACAGCATACCCCTGACCCTCCTCAGGTGTGACATTAGAGAAGTGCCACGGAAAGCAGCCTGGTGACAGGAGCCAGGTGGAGGGACATTGTATTCTCAGCACTGGGGAGGCTGAGGCAAGAGGATTTTGAATTCAAGATTAGTTTGAGGAAGAGAGAGATAGAAGGCAGGAGTGAGCGGACAATAGGCCTAGAACAGCAGTCAGTGTGTTACTAAGGTAGACATCTGGGTGCTGCCCAGACTCTCTAGGTCTCAGGTGACACTCTGTGACTGAGTCTCCTCACATTGGACATTTCTGTCCTTCCCTAACAGTGTCCCCAAAGTGTCAGGGGTGTCAGGGATGCTGTTGGGCAGCAATTTCCTGCAGATGGAGTGACTCCTGGCTTCCCATCTCCCCCGCACCCTCTAGTCTGTAGACCAGAACTGTGTGTGTCTCACATCCCAGTCTCCAGCCAGACCTGAGGTGCAGATTGCACTCTCCCTGTGTGAAGCTCTCACCAGGACCCTAATAGAATGGAACAGTGTCTCCTTTCCTCATGGGTCCTGCTTACTGACTAGGAAAAGCAGAATCAGCCATCCCAGGTTTTTTCGTCCTCTGCAGTGAGACCAGGTGCTTGTGGAAGCACTTGCTCTGTAGGCCTGGAGGGGCTCTGCTCCTTGGAGGGGGTCTCAGTCTAGCCCAACCATCTGCAGCAAAGCTCCCGCCCTTGCCTATCCTACCCTCAGAACAGTCTGTAGGCAGCAGACTCTCAGGTCGCCAGGCAGCCTTTCCCTTTACAGCTGAGGCTCAGAGGAGAGGCAGGCAGGAGGGACAGTAGACATGATTGTGTGTGACTTTTCTCTCTTGACAGTGAGAAAGACAAGATCACCACCAGGACGCTGAAGGCCCGGATGGACTAACCTGTGCTCTAGTCCCATCTCCCTTTTGTTGTTTTTCTTTTTAATAAAATCACCTTTCTTTCATGCCTGCCTGCCTTTGTTTCTGCAGCCTCGTCCCCATGGGGGAGTCCAGTACAGAGCGATGTCGTCGCAGTTGTCTTTGGTTCCCTTTTTTTTGGTGCAGGGAATTGAACCTGGGCTCTGGGACATACTAAGCACACATTCTGCTACTGAGCTACACCCCAACCCTGTGTTTCCTTTCGGACTTGCCCTTGCTTCATTGGCACACCTGGGCCCCCAACTAGTCACCAGTGGCTGCCTGCGCTGTGCTGGGCCATGCAGAGTGAGCCTTACATACATAATGTAGAACTCAGGCATTGTGAGCAAAGCAGCTAACCGCAGCCTTAGAGATGAAAAGCGCCCATGCACGTGTCTAAATCCGCTAAGTGGTGCTACAAGGATAGAAGCCATGTTCCATTTGTCCCCAAACCTGGGTCCCTCTCGTTCAGCTCGGCTGGCGTGAGGGGAGCGATCTGGCTCAGTGTTTTATCTTTGTCTTCAGTTCATCACCTTGATGGGGAGGGGTGGGCGTGGTCTCCAAGATGATGTCACTGACCACCTAGAGCACTGTCTGGCACACTTGTAACCTGCAGTAGACTCGGTGTTCCGGTATGTGGATGGTGTGTGGTTCCCAGGTAGCCTCTGAATGATCTGAGGGCCCATTCAAACTCATTCCTATTGGAAAGAAATTTTTGTGGTGCTGGGGAATCAAGCCCAAGGCTTTCAGTATTAGGCAGTATTCTACCACTAACCACAGCCCAGGCTGGCCAGGCTCCTGGGACCTTCCTACCTATTCTTTGCAGGCTGAGATTATAGATCCACACAACCCTAGTGGGATTTGAATTTTTTTTTTTTTTAACTTTATGAGTCAGAAGGTCTGAGATAAGCTAAATTTTGTTTCTGGGCCGCTGACATAGCTGGCCCAGGTCCACACTGGGAGCTTTTTTTTTTTTAAAGATTTATGTATATGAGTACTCTTATCTGCAAGTATGCCGGCGTGCCAGAAGAGGGCATCAGATTCCATTATAGGTGGTTGTGAGCCACCATGTGGTTGCTGGAAATCGAACTCAGGAGTTCTGGAAGAGCAGCCAGTGCTCTTTAAGACCCCCTACCCCCACTTTTTTGGTGTGTGTGTGTGTAAGTGCTGTACCTTTGAGATACACCCTCCAGCCCAAGTACTGGATATAGATGGATGGCTGAAAGCTCACACGGACGCTGTATTCAAAGCCACACAGGCAGTTGGGATCCATGGCTCCTAGCCACTGTCTGTCCACAGCGGCAGGGAGGGAGGGGGCAGTGCATGGTAATATCATCTAGTGGGCAGGCTGCCCAGTGCTGTGAGCTCAGGATTGCTCATCAGTCACCTCTCAGAACAGGCTGCCGCTGCCACACTGCTGCTCCAAACCATCCACAGATTTTGCCTCTAAAACTGGGACAAAAGCGTTCTAATTCTGAAGGAGGGTGGGCTGCCCCTCAAAGGACTCACATACCAGATGTACACAAAGCTTTTTGAGTTTTATTTTGTCCTCCATTTGGACATTCTTTTTTAACATGCATGCATTTTAAAACAGTAACAGAGGCTGGAACTGCTCAGAGCAGACATTAGACAAGCACAAGGGTGAAAATTCCTATTTAAAAAAATGGAGCTTGCAGCCGGAAATGGACAAGTCACATGTGGTGGGTAGTACTTTAATCCTGCGGTCCCAAAGATGACTCTAGATTTCATTCACATTTTGGATGTGCAATGTTCTGACCTGCCGCTGAGATGTGCTAAGCAGATGGTCCCCCCTAAATGTACGGGCTCCCACCTCAAAAAATGGCTGTGGGCAAGGGACCGGCTCTTCTGGTGTCTCCTCAGCCTCCTTCCTGGTGACTCAACCTGAAGGACAGTTGCGTCTTTATTTCCCCTTGGCAACACTCTTCCTAAGTGGCACATTTCAGAGGACTGGGACCACAGCTAGCAGATTTTGGGGAGCTGTCTAAGTGTGTTTCCCTTTGAAACCCTCTACCCCACCGGCCATTACTGCTGGTGAGGTCTCTAAACTTGGGAAACCAAAAAGAGCTCTGAGGGCTGTCTCAGTACATTGTCCTTTCTGCCCGAAATACTTGAGTAGGTCAAGCACTAGAAACAGTTAATGGTTTTTCTCTCTCAACCTGAATTATTAAAGACAACTGGGGACTGCTGGGTGGGGGGTGCGGGACTGGCTACTGAGAAAGTCCTGGGTCTACCTCCCCAGGGAGGCCTGGCACGTGGTGAAGAGGGGAAGTCTCGACAGGAGTCCAGTCTCTCCTCCCCTGAGCACTGCTAGGGGACCTGTTCAGGCCTAAAGCCCAGGACTGAGAAAGGTGGTTCAGGGAGGGAAAGGGGGAGGAAGAGCTGCCTGTGGAGGGGAACTATAGTGTCACTGAGAATAGCCCGGGGCCACTCATGGCGCCAGTCACAGACCAGCAACCCCTGAGCTAGATAAGGAGAGATTTAGCACTGCAGTGGAACTGAACTGCACTCCTGGCGCTGTGCTGCAGGCTCCTACCACCCCCACCCATGCAGGGATGGCCTCAGACTGGGAACAGGGCCTGAGGCCATTGCTTGGTGTCAGAGTTTTCATAGTACCCCTTGAGTCAGCTGGATGTGAGATGAACTTTCTCAGCTCCACAATATCCACAGGAGGGATGGGGACTGGCTGCTACCCAGTAAGCGGAAGGGTGAGGGACCTGGAACAGAATCCCTCCCGCTTCCCACATCCAGACCTCACCCAGTTGTCTGGGACTCTATTCTTAAATGTCTATTTCTGGAAGACCCAACATGATGCTGGATGCCATAAGACAGTATGGCCGTTCTTCATGGCCCTGAGGAGTCAAGTTAAGGGTCTTGTCTCCCCCTTGACACCTGCTGCCCAGAGAGTGACCGGTGGTGGGACTCAGGAAAAGAGGGAGCAGATAAATGGGGGGAGGGTGTGATCATTTGGAGATTGAAGTCAAATAGCACATCTTTGTCACAAAGAGAAAGAAAACTTGTATGAAACGAAAATAAATAGCTTTTAAACATATGAATGCCAAAGGAAATCAGAGAGTCAAATCTCAGGTTTTTGAAGACGGTGCAGAGAATGACCTTTTAAAAAACAAAACAAAACAAAACCTAAAATCCACCAAACCACAGCTCAAATATTTTGACCCACTCAACAATACTGTCAGGAAAACAAAGATCTTGAAATAGAAAGCTATCTCTCAAAATTGTAAACAATATACAACAAAACGAAATGAAACCCCCACACGACCCACCACCCACCGTTAGCCCAGTTAGATGGCTGGTGGTTGCTTTGAAAGGACTGTTAGGTTTTGCAAACAAAACAGGAGCAGCCAAGAGCAGCTTCCAAGCCCTCGGCAGATCCAGAGTTTTCACTGGATTGTGAGGTGGGAAATCCAGTCCCGACATTATTCCTACATAACCCCTCTCCTGCATTAAAATCATTTCTCTGCGAACCATGTGGTTCCAAGTCCTTCCCCAAGACCCCTGTGGTTCTGCTCCCCAGAACCTTCTCTTCTTGGGACCCAATTGGCAGCCCCAGAGAAGCCCAAGACTGACATCTTGCTTCCTGTCTTAGTTCAGTGCTGGGTAGGGAGGAGACGGCACAGCGGCGACTCCAGCTCCCCAGGCTGGGCTCGGCCAGTTTGGGAGGCAGGCGTTGGAAATCATCTCTTCACCCAAGACAGTTCCACAAACCAGCTTCACATCTTTGGGGTTATCTACAAAACTCCCATCTCATCCTAAATTCCTGATTCCTTCTGAGGGGGCTGGGAAGAGGTAGGGAATCTACCTCCTCCAAGGGCAGGCCAACAAGGCCATTTTTCTTCCTGGCAACCACTTGCTCTGGTGCCATCAGTATGACTTGTGTAGCTCCCTTCTGAGGCCCTGGGCCAGAATCCTGAAGGAGGCTGCAGGATGTCACTCTTTCCAAGGAGGACCGTAGGCAGATCCCAAGTTCAGAAAGAGTGAAGGTAACAAGGAAAAATCAGTCAGCCCTGAGGCTGGGGGATGGGCAAAGCCCCACGTCAGGCCTCCAAATAGGCTTTCCTGGGACACCTCCTCAGGTGACTCAGGCAACCTCAGGTGCAGCACCTTGCTGGCTAAAGCTGTCCAGGTGAGAAGCCGCAGGCACAGGAGCCAGACACCTGCACGGTAGGCCGGGGCTTGGAGTGGCGTCTCTGCAGCGAGCTCTGCACTGACCACACGCCAGTTACAGGTGACTGCACCCAGAGGTCAGTAGTTAGGGTACGGATGATGCACACGGGCCCGGTTGGTAGATACTAGTTTCTGGGATTTTTCCCAAAAGGAAACAGCCATCGAAACACAGGGGTCCCAGTAAATGCAAGATGCTCTGGAGTTCCGCTTGAGCCAGTGGGTGGCCGGCCTGACAGACATCACGATTCCACTCGGAGGCTTCGGTGGTGATCTCGGGGTTCTTTGAGAACCGGCTGTTTGAGGACCCAGCTGCTTTCTGGTCACTCACCATCTCATGAAGACGAACCTGTTCCCCTCTGAGGCCTCTGACTCGGGTCCAAGACGTCAGGGTCAACCTGCAACGTCCTTCAGCGAGGACGCGATGGAGGAGCCAATGTGACGCTTCACTTAGATCCGAGGCGGAAGCATGGAGGGAACTATGCGCGATACTCCAGGGAATAAAAAGTCCATCGAGGTGAGATCAAAACGTGGCTGACTGAGGTGTCTGACCTTAACTGAAGGGAACTTGAGAGCCTGACAGGTGGGTGCCTAGGGTGGTGATGTACGGTGTTATAAAGAGCGATCCTGGAGCCATGAATTTAAGAAACAAACCCAAAGAAACGCACAAAGTCAACTCCAGCCCCCAGGCATCAGAAAAGGTTACAGAGACACCGAAGAGGAAACCCTGTTTTAACCAGGGGCAAAGGGGGCGCATGTGTCGAGGGCGCTCGGGAAGTAAGGCTGCATCCAGTGAGCATGTGGGCAACGGCATGTCCCCTTCTTCCTTTCCAGAGTTGCTTTGTGTCACAGTTGCTTTGTGCCTCTTTACTAAAACCCTCGTGAGCCCCCACTCTGCTCCCCACCCTCCAAATACACCCTTTCCCTCTCCCGATCCCCGGCCCCTCGTCCAGCAGCAGTCTGGCTCTGGCGGAAGGTAGAGAGGATTACGTCAGGATGTTGGACATGAACTCATTGAAGCGCTTTGAGTACTGCTCCGGGTTCACAGTGGAGATCTCAGCCCCTGCCTGGAACACACAAGACATGGTCAGACACTCAGGCCTGCCCAGAAGCTCGCTCGGGAGGTGACCGCTGAGAGGCACGGAGTCCGCTGCAGCTCTTCTATTTACTGTTTTTCTTAAAAAAACAAACAAAAAACTGCACTGACTGCTCTTCTGAAGGTCCTGAGTTCAAATCCCAGCAACCACATGGTGGCTCACAACCATCCGTAATGAGATCTGACGTTCTCTTCTGGACTGTCTGGAGACAGCTACAGTGTTCTTACATATAATAATAAATAAATCTTTAAAAAAAGAAACCCACTTAATTTTAGACCACTGGTTCTCAACCTTCCTAGCGCTGCAATCCTTTAATAGTTCCTCATGCTGTGGTGACCCCCAGCCATGAGATTACTTTTGTTGCTACTTCATAACTGAGATTTTCCTACCGTTATGAATCATAATGTAAATATCTGATACACATCGCCTGCGAAAGAGTCCTTTGACCTCCCCAAAGGGTTGCAGCTCAAAGGTTGAGAAACGCTGTCTTAGGGCAAAAACACTTTTTTTAAAAAAAAGATCGTTTTGGGTGTGACCAGTGCTGACTCTGAATTTACATAGTCTTCCTGCCTCAGTCTCCCAAGCACTGGTGTGTCATTAGCCAACCAGCCTGTCATTCAGCACCAAGGATCACCAGGCTGGGCAGGCCACCTAAGGAAGTGGCTTGTATGTCACGTCAGAGCTCTCTGGGGCTCTCCTCTGACTGATACACTCACTGAAGAAGTAGAAAGTACAAAGGCCCTGGCCTCTGGGGGTGGGGGGGGGAGGCGACGTGGGGGGAGCCTGGCCTGTGGGGAGCACTGGGCGCCTGTAAACAAAGCTATTCTTGGCTATTCAACAAGATGCGCAGCAGCCCAGCAGCCCCCCCGGGAAAGCAACTGGCAGCTCGGGCCCAAAGGCCAGACAACTCCTGGGAAAAACAAGTTGTGTTTATTACCTGGCCAGGCTGGGCAGAGGGGGAGAAGCAGGCGGCACAAGGGAAGGCAGCGGGGTTGCTCCCCTACTGTACTGGGGAGAAGGGCACGGGCACAATACCAGAGCACGAGGCCAAGGCCACCTCTTGGAGCAGGGGGAGGGAGGCAGTACAGATGTACTGCGCTGGGCTGGGCTGGGCCTGGGAGGGGACAAGGACCTCACTCACCCCATGTTTCACTGTTTTGGCGGCATGTGCAGCTTTCTTCTTAGCGTCATACGGAGTAAGGATGTCAATGACAGCCATGAAATAGACCTCCTTCTTAGGGGCACCTGCACAGAGAGGACATAACCAGTCTGGGGCACGCCCATGACTCCTGGATCCTTAGAGTTCTGTCCCCTTCAACTTTCAGCCACTCCATAGGACCAAAAAAGCAACGCAAAAAGATCTGTCTGTCCTAGCCGGGCAGTGGTGGCGCACGCCTTTAATCCCAGCACTTGGGAGGCAGAGGCAGGCGGATTTCTGAGTTGGAGGCCAGCCTGGTCTACAGAGTGAGTTCCAGGATAGTCAGGGCTACACAGAGAGACCCTGTCTCGAAAAACCAAAAAAAAGTGTGTCCTTCCCATGAGCTCTGCCTTATCACCCAAGACAGCCAGAGAAGTGACACAGGACCGGGGAGAAGGAACCCCAGTGGCTGTAAATAGAAGCCCTGAGGCCAGGGGTGGTAAGTCACCAGTGAATGAGGTGGGGATGCAGACACCCCAAATCCCAACAGTGAGCCCAATCATTCGGGGCTGGCTGGGCAGGGCGGCACGAGCGAGCGAGCTCTTACTTTCATGGCTTTTCATGGCATAGACGTCGACGGAGGGGTCGAACTCTCCTGGGCCAAAGAACCGGGGGAAGCTCAGGAGGTTGCCGGGGCTGTCGGGAGGGGTGCCGTAGGAGCAGAGCAGGCCCCCGCCCACGCCGTCATTCTCGCATTCCTCCTCCTCCGCTCGCTCCTCCACCTCCATCTCCTCCTGCTCCGCTCGGTCCACGTCGTGGATGCCCACCAGGAGACTGTAGTCCATGATCTTCAGCTGGGCCAGGAACTAGGAAGGCGAGAACAGGCAGGTGAACGGTTTATAGGGGATGTTCCCCGGCATCTGGAAAGGGAGAAAGCGACCCGTTGAACTCCTCTCCACACGGGCTTTCAAAGTACAACGGGAGGAGTCTCTACCACCAGAGGGTGTCTGAGACGAGGGAGCTGTTCAGCAGGGCAAGGGGGTACAAGGCTGGAGGCGGGGTGACCGGGCTCCCCGGACACAGGCACAGGGCCGTGGCTACAGGAAGAAGAGGGGCCAGACGGCGGGCACTGCTGCCTGAGGGAGGAGCAGCCCAGGATGGTGTCACTCCGCCAGAGTCTGAGGAGGAATGGCGCAAAGGCATGCTGCACCGTGGGAGATGGAGAGACTGACACCACACAGTCATTCCTCTCAAACCACGACATCCAGCTGCTTCTGGTCAGAAGCCAATAGAGCAAGCTGGCCTTAAGTTGTGTTTGTTTGTTTGAGCTGGGTGTGCTCATACGCAAGAGTCTTTCTGTCTGGCCTCGAACTCAAAAATCCACCTGCCTCTGCCTCCCAAGTGCTGGGATTAAAGGCCTGCGCTACCACTGCCCAGCCATACACAAGTTTAATCCCAGCACTTGGGAGGTAGAGGCAGGCAGATCTCTATGAATTTGAGGCTACCCTGGTCTACAAAGTGAGTTCTAGTATAGCCAAGGCTACATAAAGAAACCCTGTCTCAACTCCCACACACCAAACACACAAACAAAACAACAACAAAACCAAAAACAGAAAGGCAGCCCTGGCCCACCACTCTTTGCTGAAGATCAAAAGAAGCCGTGTGGAGCAGAGAAGAATTCTGGACCCCCTGGGAAAATAGGGAGTCAGAGGCAGGGGGCAGCTGGCTGGAGAACCTCAACAGCTGGTCCCTGTCACTAATGCTACATGCCCTTCCCCTGTGGGAGCTCTGTGTGTAGAACGGTCTAGTAAAGACACGGGAGAAAGCAGTCCACACTGACCTACAAACGTCCCACCTGTAAAATCATGTTTGTGGAGGTCTGAATAAGAATGAATGGCCCCCACAGGCTCATATATCTCCACGCTTGGTCCCCAGCTGGTGAACTGTTTGGGAAGGATTAGGAGGTGTGGCCTTGTCCTGGAAAGACTGGATGTAGGGGAACGCCAGGACAGAGTAATGAGAGGGGGTTGAATGGAGAAAAGAGGGAGGGAAGGGGGCTTATGGGACTTTCGGGGAGGGAGGAAACGGGAAAGGGGAAGTGATTTGGAATGTAAATTAAAAAAATAAAATAAAATAAAATAAAATAAAAAAAAAAAGGAGGTGTGGCCTTCTGGGAGGAGGTGTGTGGCTGAGGTGGGCTTGGAGGTTTCAAAACACTGCGTCATTTCCGTCCTAAGCTCTGCCGCCTGACTGCAGATGTGAGCTCTCGGCTGTTCCTGCCGCCAGGCCTTGGCTCCGCCCTCTCGGGACTCTAGCCCTCTGGAGCCAGAAGCCCAGTTACACGCTTTCTTTTCTCAGTTGCCTTGGTCATGGTGCTTTATCACAACCACAGAAAAGTAACCCAAACAGTGTTGCCCGTTCCCATAGGTTTTAGGCGACAGTGTCGCCCATCCTCACAGGTTTCACATTGATGCCACCCTTTCACCACACCGCTGGGAACAGTGAGCTCCACTCTCTGAAGAATAAGGAGGCTCCTGGTCTGAGAACCAGGATGAAGACAGAGGTCAGAGGGTACCTCAACGTCCCGCTTCAGTTTTTCCAGGAAGTTCTTTTTGCTCTCTTCTCCCACGTGCAGCTTCTGCCCTTCATTGAGGAAGTCATTATCTTTGAATGTTGGCAAGTCCTTAGCCTAGGAGAGCAACAGCAGGGTCAGGTTAGGCGGGTTAACTCACTCAGCCAGGAAGCATGGCCCGTCTGCTGGGAGCAGTGTGCAGAGAGGGGAGGGGTCTTTAACACAGATGCACGGTCAGAGAGTCGAGTGTAAGACAGGCAATGGCAGCCATCGTGGCGTGTATCAGACTCTGAGGACAGAACTGAGGATCCCTCCCGCTGAGCATGGGCAGAGCTTGGACTGGACTACGGCATAGACACCTTCTCCAATCCAGCAGAACCACAAAGAACCCAGCAAAGGCTGAAGTCAGCGCTGAGTACACCAAGGGCAGGCAGGTGCTTAATGTCACAGAACATTTCACAGTGACAGAGCAGGACTGGGGGTCACAGAGGGGACATGACAGATGGTCACAGAAGGTGTCACGGGGCAAGCGACCCTTTCACATACCTTCTCCTTGTCACTGGCTTCTCTGGCAACAGTGGAACCCTGGAGGGACAAGAGCCACCAGAAGTCACGCTGAGGCAAACTCCTTTTGCAGATACACATGTGTGCAACATATGTGTACGTGTGCATAGGGACCAGAGGCTGACAGCAGGTGTCTTCCTCTGCCTTTTTCTTTTTCCTGAGACAGGGTTTCTCTGTGTAGCCCTGGCTGTGCTGGAACTCACTATGTAGACTAGGCTAGCCTCCAACTCACGGGGATCTGCCTGCCTCTGCCTCTTGAGTGTTGGGATCTCTGCCCACACCCCAGCTTTCTCTCTCTCTCTGTGTGTGTGTGTGTGTGTGTGTGTGTGTGTGTGTGTGTGTGTGTGTCCCAAGTCCTGGCGTCAGAAGTGAACAACCCAGTGCTGGCTTTTTTCTTCAGTGCTGCAGACTGCACTTGGGCCTTCATGATTTCACAGTGAGTGCTTTGCCAGCTGAGCAATCACCCTAGCCCCGGAGGCAAACTCCTTTGAGCAAGTGAATGTACACTAGATATAGTTAAGGGGTACATGGACATAGGCTGGTTAGCATCTTAGAGGAGCCAGAAGGTAGCCATGGCCACTCCAGCACGGCCATTTCTTGAACTGACTATGACTAAAAGACATGGCAGATGCTCAGTAAGCAAGATTGCCCTGAATAGCTCTGTTCCCACTCTCATGGAACTTTCCTTACAGCAGTGACCAAGTCATTCGTCACCACCGGGCTACATGGTATAGGAAGGAGACACTCTAGGCATGGAGCACAGGCCCAGCCCTGGACTGTAGGGAGGTGGCGATGGCCAGGCCTACTTCTAGAAGGGAGGTAGGAGGTGTTTAGTTACGGGAAAGAGGAGGTGTGGAGGAGCACAGGGCTGCTGGGAGGGAAACCATGCAGACAGTATATATGAAATCCTGGCTAGGGGCAGGGGACAGACTGTGTGGCTACAGCAGAGGGAGGGGACAGAATTCAAGGTGACAGAAATCAGGAAGCCTGGCTCAAGGACAGCAGAGGCGATGTACCCCAGTTAACAGCCTTAAGCACATCCTTCTTGGTGTACAGAAATGCATCTGTGCAGTCACTGTGTGGCACCGGACAAAAGCCAGCAAGTATGCACCGGTGCAGCCTGCCTCTTGGCGTGCACATCCCACACGGACAGGAACGAAAGCGCATCAACTGTCACGTATTCTATACCCAGGGCTTAACTAACCTCTTGATTACCATCACCTTGACTTCAAATAGCCGGTCTACAATAATTAGGCACGTCAACTCTAGAGCTATCCATCCCACCAGAAGGCGTGCTTTCCCTACAACCAATACACACTGCTGGAAGAGCACCCTCTCCCGGCCACAAGGAGAGCAGTGGACCCACAGAACACAGGGCCTTTACCTTCAGGTCGTATTTGCGATGCACAGTAAGCCGATGACTGAATACGTTCCTGGTGACCACCATGTAGGTTTCCACACCATCCACCGTCAGGCGGTACATGCCCAGGAACTGTGGCAAGAGGGTGTTGCCGTGACACTCCACTATGAACTAGAATGGAGAAGAGGAAAGAGGAGGGTTGAGGGGCAGAAACAAGGCACCTGGGACAACTGGGACTCTCCCAGGCTCAGATGCTCTCTCAGAGATCCTATCTCTAGACTCGTGGTGTTTAAAACAGGCTCTGCAGTGGCTCAGGAGATAGACAGCTCAGTGGTTAAGAGCACTGGCTGCTTTTCTAGAAGACTTCTGAAAACTGACTAACTCCAAAGCCACATCCCTGACTATATCATGGAGTAAAGCCCAGGGCTTCTGCTCTAACATCGAAGATCACAAGTTCCCTTTACCACGTCTCTATGCTTGGTTAGCAGGTACAATGGTTCACTCCGATGGTAACTTAACTAACTGGTCTGGAAGCATCTACGAAAGAACTAGGGAGGGCCCAGCAGATAAGAGCATTTGCTCACTTCCAGAGAACCTGGATTCGATCCCCAGCACCCACATGGCAGCTCACAACTGTCTGTAACTCTAGCTCCAGGGGTCTGACACTCACTTCTGGCCTTTCTGGGCACCAGGCACACATATGGTTCATAGACATATAACAGTGCATAGATGTATATGTAGGCAAAACACCCATACACATAAACTTAATTTTTTAAAAAGTACCTAAAAGATTAGTACAGCATGCCTGAGGATGTAGGATATAGTCCACAGCCATGAGGACATGAGGGCAGACCTAAAAGATAGATGACTTGATCTACTGATGTCACCATGGTATGAGGCCATTATTAGCAGGTGGGAAAGGTGGGAAGCAGGAGCAACTAGAGGAAGTAGGTATCTGGGACACGTCCTGGGGAGCTGTGTCCTGCCCTAGCCACTTCCTACACGTCCTTTCTCTGCTCCTAGACTGCTCCTCCCTTGCTACACATTTCTGGCACTGTGATACTCTCCCCAAGTGCATGAGGCCAAGGGACTGAGCTCTTCAAAACCACGAGCCAGAAGAGATCCTTCCTCTCTCTCTTTTTTTTAATTACACTTGATTGGTTGCTTTTACGTGGTACTACATGCTTGTGGAAGTCAGAGGACAACTTTCAGGAACCAGTTCTCTCCTTCGATCATGTGGATTGAGTTCCAGTCATCAGGGGTGGTGGGCTGGGTGAGTATGGCCTTCTTAGGCTCAGATGTTTGGACACTTGGTCCTCAGCTGGTAGCATTGAATGGGTAGCTTTCGGGGCGGGGCCTTGCTGGAGGAAGTATGTCACTGCAAGGCTCTGAGGTTTCAAAGCTACACACCATTCCCAGTTTGCTCTCTTGGGTTCCTGCTTACAGTCCAAGATGTAAGCTTTCGGCCTGCTGTTCCAGTGGCCAGGCCTACTGCCTCTGCTCCACCATCATGAACGCTAACGCCCTGGAACTGTGAGCCCAAATAAATCCTTCTAAAAGGTGTCACAGTCATGGTGATTTAGCACAGCACTAGAAAAGTAACTAACAGGTCAGCGGCAAACACCCTTGCCCGCTGAGACGTCGCATAGGCTCCTAATTTTTTATTCCTTAAGCTGTTTCTGTCAGGTGTTTTGCCACCTCAATGAGAAAAGGGACTAAAGTACTAGGAAGCACCTGCCACCACCAGAGTGGACCTGGCCTCCCTGCCAAGTCCCACTGCAGCTCTCTCTCCCTCTCCCAACCCATCCTCCACAGTCCAGGTCTGGGACTGACCACACCTGGTGGCATTCCATAGTCCAGGTCTGGGATTGACCATACCTGGTGGTATTTCTTTAGGATGTTGTGCATCTCGGCCACATCCTCACTTGACACAGTCTTGATGACAAAACGCCGGTCATAGGTGGTGAGGAACCGTGTGCCGCACCTGCCCTGGCTGTCACTGTTGATGGGGGCACTGCGTGTCACTGAATTCTGAGGAGTCCAAACAGAAGCAATTGATTTTGATGTATTTATTTTTCCCTTTCGTTCCCACAGTGCGGAGAGGTGAACCCAGGGCCTTGCACATGCTGGAGAAGCACACACACCCCTCCCCACGGCCCCTGCTGAGCCACCTCTCCATCTCTAAGATTCTGGCTTCACCTCAGAACTTCTATAGACTGACAGACACCAAGACAGAGGTGCCCAGGGTACACCTCTCCAAACCCCTTTTCTCTTAGGGTGTTCATATCCCTCACTAAAATTCTTCTCCAGATAATCAGAGTTTTACCTACTTTTGACCTCAGATGAGGCTCTGTGTTTGATGTGTGGCACGTCCATTATCACTGAGAGCTGCTCTAGAAACTAGAACTGCCTCAGTGTGAGGTGACTGAGTTCTAATCTTGACCCTCACAAGCAATATGGCCTCAAGTGAGTTGTTTACGTTTCACCACTTGGAACACAGGGAGACAGACCAAGAGGACCACTGAGTCTCTTGGGTAATGAAGTTTAGGGAAGATTCAGAAGGCCCACCTCAGGGAGCCGTGGGTATGTATGCCTCTTTCCTAAGTACTGATCCCATCGCTTGAAAGGATGATGTCATCTCTCTTGCCTCAGGAGGGCCTTCCTCATCTGTGCATATCAGAAGGCAATACGAGGAGCCTGTGCTTCTGCTCTGGTCCTCTGTCCCCTGCTATGCTCAAACAGAGAAGCCCAGAGAGGGTGGGACATGTATATAGACAAGGGCACTCGGACTTCCAGGAGGTAAGAGGCAGGGGTGATCCCTGCTGCCCAGGTTACTAAAAACCTGTTGGGACCTGCTTGCAGCGAGGTTCTTTGCCCAACTTTTCCCGGTCTCATGAAGTCCTTCTTGATCACTTAATACAACCTCACAAAATCATCTGAAGGGGCCAGAGAGATGGCTTAGCGGTTTGAAACATCTGTTCCCAGCAACTTAACAGTAACTCCTACTCCAGGGGAATCTGATAGCTCTGAGTGCCATGGCACTCTCTCATGCATACCCACACAGACACACCCGTAATTAAAAATAAAATGAATCTTAAATAAAAAGGCCAGGTTTGATGACACACATCTTGATTCTCAGTACTCAGGAGGTAGAGCCCTGTGGATCTCTGTGAATTCAAGGCTAGACTGGTTTACATAGCAGGTTCCTAAAGAGTCAGAGAGAGCCTCACAATAAATTCAAAAGGCAAATGAACAACAACAACCCTGTGGAGAACCAGCACTGTCTTCAGAGGGGCAGCAATGCCAAGAGGTCGGGAGTGCTGACGTTTTGCAGTAAGGGTGCTAAATTTAAGAAGCATGTCCTATGCGTCCCCAGCCCAAAAAAGGTGAGTAGGCTGTGTCAACCTGTTGTCCTCTCTTCCGGCCTGGCCCTGTAGCAGTAAGCCAGGTGGAGATACAGAGGCCTGCGGCCTCGTGTGCAGCAGCATCCGGGACTCTCAAGCACTAGGAACACAGGAGCTAAGCGTCCCCTCCTTGAACGAGGACTTGGAGGCCTTGCTGCCCTCGTTTCAGCCTTGAGCACAGTAATGTGCCCAAAAGGCTATTAGAGGCACGATGCAGACACCGAGAGGATGTGGCGAGCCAGCCCAGGGACCGGGGACAAACCACAGTGGAAGGAAGAGAGCCAAGCAACTTGGGGTGGCAGAAATGACAAGATCTTTTCAGAAAAGCAGACTCGGTTCAGGTTATGGCTGGGCTCAGGGTTTGGTCTCAGCAGAGGGGCTGGAGGGACCTCAGGACTTCTCAGCTGTGGACCTTCGCTATGGCTTAAGTCTGGCGCAAGCTTGGTGTCTGCTCTCCCCTCCATCCTCAGGACACTTATAGCTGCCTGCATGTCCTCCAGAGTGGGGGAGGGGAGGGGAAGGCTCTGGTCCCCACGAACTCTAGCAGGTTCACGACAGTGCTTTCTGGGGTTTAGGCGCTTGGTTTTGATCCTTTTTGATTCACTTGTGTTTGTGGTATCAGCACAGGTGACCAAAAAAGTAAGCTATGGTCCTATTGCTTAAGGGCAGAGAAAATCTCCTCCACCTTCACTAGCAGGCGGTGTGCTAGGAAAGAAGGGGCTCTGCGTGCAAGGCAGAGCCATGACTGCTCAGTCAGACTTGACTGACATTCCCAATAGGACAGGCCAATGGCTTCTAGGACAGGATCCTGCTCTGAAGGCTGCAGCCGCCCACCCACCCCAGCCCCGCCCCTCAGGACAGGGGGCATGCTCAGGAGGCAGCGTCCATACTTGGTAGGAGGATGATGTAGGTTATGTTACCCTTGATGCCTTCCTTTGCTGACCTGTCTTATCTGCTTTTAACAGGCCTCATTGCTTGTGCGCTCTTTCTCAGTCAAACGACCAAGGAGGAGGTTCTTTGGCGGAGACAGGGAATGCCAGACTGAAATGAGGCAGCTCCTACACAGCTCTCTCCCGTTGCTCTCCCTCGCCCTCCCCAGGGCAGGAGCACCCGCTGAGGCTCCTAAAGGCTAAGCAGTCCCGGTCTGCAGGTACTAGGTGTCGGACAGGAAGATGCTACAGTCAGGGACAACTGACACTCTGACCCCTGCCTGTCTTGTGGCTTCCAGACCCTCACATCCCTGAATCCTCTCTGCTGCGCCAAGACAGCTCAGCTCCTTACCTGGTAATCCTGGTCATCAATGCCAAACCTCTCCCTGAGGTTCCGGAACACCATGGGGCAGTACTCCTTGAACTTGAAGCGGCTGGGGAGGTTCTCCCTGGAGAAAGCAGACACAGGCTTTGTGAACCACCCTCACTCAGCTTGAGCAACACCAGGCCCTTCGAAGTGTGGCTCGGAGAAATTCTGAAAGTGAGTCTCAAAATCTGCATTTCCTTTTCTATCTGCCTTTTTGGTTTTTTTGTTTCTTCAGGTCTCACTCTGAAAACCAGGCTAGCCTCGAACTCACCCTCTGCCTGCCTCTGCCTCCCGAATGCTGGCATTAAAAGAATGTACCAGGCTGGAGAGATGACTCAGCAGTTAAGAGCACTGACTGCTCTTTTTCAGAGGTCCTGAGTTCAATTCCCAGCAACCACATGGTGGCTCACAACCATCTGTAATGGGGTATCTAATGCCATCTTCTGGTGTGTTTGAAGAAAGCGACAGTGTACCCACATACATGAAATAAATAAATAAATCTTTTTTTAAAAAAAGATTTATTTATTTAATGTATTTAAGTACACTGTAGCTGTTTTCAGACACTCCAGAAGAGGGCATCAGATCTCATTATGGATGGTTGTGAGTCACCATGTGGTTATTGGGATTTGAACTCAGGACCTTCGGAAGAACAGTCAGTGCTCTTAACTGCTGAGCCATTTCTCCAGCCCCAATAAATAAATCATAAAAAAAAAAAAAGAAAAGAAAAGAAAAAAAGAAAGAATACCACCACATCTGGCAAAATCTGCATTTTCAATAAACACTGTAGGCAATTCTAGGTAGGTAGAACTTTACACCTTATCTCTGTAAGAATTTCATCTAACTGTACACTTGTAATTTAGATGTCTTTCTTTATTTGTTTGTTTGTATGCTGTCCTTAAACTTAAAAAGAAAAGTGTATCTCCTGGGAGGTGAGTCCCAGAATATGCTGAAGCGAGAGTGTCTAGAAAGATCTTTCTCATTGAAAGGCCACTTTTCTCTGGGATACTGTCATGGAAATATCCTGAGAATAGTTATGTCCATGGTGGCTCACAACCATCCGTAATGAGATCTGACGCCCCCTTCTGGTGTGTCTGAAGACAGCTACCGTGTACTTACATATAATAATAAATAAATCTTTAAAAAATTAGGCAGGAGTGGGTGAAGGCCTGGAACTCCAACACCCAGAGGTGGAGGCAAGTGGGGCTGTCAAAAGTCAAGGTACCACACTGAGATCCAACCTAGGCTACAGGAGATTCTGTCTCAAAGCAGCAATGGCAGCAGTAACAAGAAACGGCTGAGAAGGCAGGTGTAGCCTGCCACATCTATAATCCTAGCATTCAGGAGGTTGAGGCAGGAGGACTGCCAAAAGTTTGAGGACAACCTTGTCCACACAGTGGGATTCAGGTCGCTCTGAATCCCAGCTATATGCCTGTAATCCCTGAGCTAATGGGGCAGAAGTGGGAGTTCACTGAAATTCGAAGCTAGCCTGGTCTACATAGTAAGCCCCACACCACCCTACATAGATAAATCCTGTTTCAACAAACAAACAAACAAACAAAAACGGCTTAGAGTAGATCCTCAATAGGTAAAAGATGATCACTGGAAGGTCTCCAAAAATATGGAGACAACTTCTAGTAGTGGTCTGACGTCCAAAAAGCCACAAAGTCACCAGTGAGAAGTTACTTTGGGTAGTGATGTCCAGCACCAAGCTTTACCTGTGGTTTATCCTAGCCCACATCGGTGGGAGAACACAGGACTCGACACATCCAGACCAGGAACAAGCCGTAACTGAGAGGAAGACAGACCCCTGCAGGAGCACACTAGCTGCCTCCACTCCCAGCACCTCGATTCTCTGGAGCTGGTCCTGGGCAGATCACCTGGGGTGCCCAGCCACACACCCAAGGGACACTGGAGGTAGGCTGGTCCAGAAGGGCTGGGCATGGGGGAATCACATTTTCTAAATGCATCTTCCAGGCCCCTTGGTCAACTCTTGGCCCAACTTGGTCAACAAGTGTGGTTTGACACAATGTCAGGAGCTTTAAGGAAGGGAAGGATTGTCCACAAAACCTAAGCTCCCACCCCCCAAGAGACCACTTACTTATTGAAGAGATGATTGTCCACCTTGATCTTGCTGTAAGCTTTGAAGTCATCCGGCATTAGCATGACGGGGACAGGGACATTGCCCAGCTCATTGATCTGCAAAGCAAGGGGAAAGTGAGAGTCTTAGTCAGGAGGCCCCGGCCTTGGGGACAGACCGTCGTGGGTATGGAATGCATCCCCATCCAGAGTCTCTCCCTGTCTGCTTTTGGTCTTCTCGGATTCACCTCCACCTGTCCGAGTCTCCTCTTCCTGATAAGGAAGAGTTCAAAAGGCGCCTGTTCCCTGAGGCTTTCTCAGGCCTACCACATATTTCAGTTAATGCTGATAAACCTGGTGGGACTGCTGGACTTCAGCTAGGCAATGCCCCATGGGGGTCGAATCCAGCACTTTGCACATGCCGGGCCATACTACTGACTGTGCTTAGTGACGATCACCTACTTGACCTTTGGGGACTCCATGATGGCGCTCTTGGACACGACAGTTACTCAAAAACGAATTTGTCAACTGTAATAAATACATCAACGAATAAATGCCCTACAACCTCCTCGGTGCATACTAAGGGAGGCCTTTGGTTATCTTATTACAAACTGAGGGTCATTCAAGAAATTAGCTCATGGCAAGAAAAAAGCTGGGTGGAACTGAGTGGATGGAACTTGAATCCCCAAAGGATTAAATCTGAAGTCATGGGGTGTGGTGTTGCATGCCTCTAATCTCAGCACTCTAGAGTCAGATACAGGCAGGATCTCTGTGAATTCAGGACCAGCCTGATCTACAGAGCTCCATAATAAAACCATGACTCAAAATAGAGATAGATAGATAGATAGATAGATAGATAGATAGATAGATAGATAGATAGGGATGGATGGATGGATGGATGGATGGATGGATGGATGGATGGATGGATGGAAAGAGAGTGTGTGAATAAAGTGAGCAGAGGAGTTAAACATCTGGGCCCTGATTCATTTTGACCCCAAGAAGAAAGCTGGGCCATTTTACCATGTAACAACCTGCTTATGCTGAATTGGGGGAAGGTGCCTTGCCCTAGTGCAAACACACACACACACACACACACACACACACACACACACACACACACACACGGATGCACACTCAGCACACAAGGCCTGGACAAGGGAGCTGGCTCCCCATTGGTGCAGCACTGAGAGTGGCTCCTGCACTTCCCCACCTTGTTTAGTCAATTAGTGGTCTAATTTGCCACAGATGTCCTTCCCCCATCACAGCAGAGTATTTGACATTTGACCCTCAACCCGGTCGCCACTAATGCATTCAGGGTTTACAGAGGAAACCCAAGTCATGACTTAATGGACTGGGGTGAAGGGCACAGCCTTCTGTCTCCCAAATACTCTCTTCGCAGACCCTCTATTATCTACTCGGGCCCCATGTGGCAGGAAGGGGATATCCTACAGTCATTAGGACTCCATCAAGAGTACAAATGGGGGAACTGACATTTAATTTGCTGCTCCTTTTATGTTCTAAATCTCTTTTACTTAGAAATGTCAGATGATGGAGTAAGTTTCAAGTTAATTGTGCCAGTGAACCACTTTCCCAGAGTTGGTGAAAAGCCCAATGCACTTATGGAGTGTGTGTGAATGCAGAAAGAGGGGGGGAGGGAGGGAGGGAGGAAGGAAGAGGGGGAGACAGAGAGAGAGAGAGAGAGAGAGAGAGAGGGTGAGCAAGAATGTAATGAGGAAGCTATTCAATAAATAGCTGGCAAAACCAAAACCTTGATAGGATAGATGGAAAAGCACACCCCAGGTAACTGCATTTACGTGAAACTCTAGAACAGGGATCTAAACACAGAAATCCCATTCTACAGTCTGTGTGGGCTGCGGATGGCCAGGAGTGAAAGGGACAGAGGAAACATGCCCTCCCCGCCGGCATGGTGGCACACCTTTAGAACAACCCCAGCCCAGCGCTACGGAAGCTTAGGGAAGTGGAGCTCTGTGAATTCGAGGCCAGCCTGATCTACAGAGCAAGTTTCAGGACAGCCAAGGCACGTCCCAGGGTGATAAAAATAATTGAAGAATTGAAGATCAGGAGTCTGGCAGGGGCGGTGGCACCTGCCAGCAATCCCGGTATTTGGGAGGAGGAAAATCAAGAGTTCAAGGCCGACTGAGCTACATGGGACCGTCTAAAATAAAACAAAGCGCAAAAGGTTGGCATGGAGCTCCAAGGCAGAGCATTTGACTAGCATGTATAAGGCCCTGGGTTCAATCCTAGCACTGCAAAAATAAATACAAAATATAAAAAGCCTATGTTGTTTTGTTACATGAGCATATACTTTTTATCGAAAGTCAGTACACAGTTCATTAAAGATTCCCGGGGTTTATTCTATGCACAGTTTTCTTTGACAAAGGCGGTCTTGTAATTCCCAGAATCCCACTCCGTTATGCCCTTCATTGGCTACACCTTCCACCGGTCAAAAGAAAAGCTGCATGGCTGGTGCTCTGACTGTCGAATCCAGTCGTGCGGTGGAAAACGGTCCATCTCCCTGCTCCTCCGCCATCAGAGACAACCCATAGGTACCCCACTCCCTCTGCCTGGCATTCCAAGCCTCACTCAAAGTTAAAGGACACACAGACAGCTGATTTTAAAGCCAGCCTGGGATACGCAGAAAGATCCCGACTGAAGGATAAGAGTGGGGTGGGCTGGGACACGCCGCCAGACCGGGCAGTCAGGAGACAAAGGCAGAGACAGGAGGGGGAGTGAGACGGAAGACTATCACAAGCAAACTTGGAAAACAAAAGGGCAAACGCCTTTCATTCCAACGCTTGGGGCGCAGAGGCAGGCAGATCTGAGGTGGAGACCAGCCTGGTCTACACAGCCGGTTCCAGGCCAGCCAGGTCTACATGGAGGTGAGGCTCTAGCCCTCATAAAACAAACATAAAAACATAAGGCAAAACTCATAAAAAACAAAGAGGTAAGACGACTTAGACAATTCCGGCTTTTCTTTTTTTCCCTTTTCTGAGATAGAGCCCTTCCTATGTAGTCCTCCTGGCACCTGATATGTAGACCAGGCTGGCCCCAAACGTGTGCTCCTAGTGCCACTCTGCTTCTCTCTGCCCGGGTCACCCGCATGCACCATGCTGAGCTTCAGGCTGGCTTTTCCAGGTCATCCCTCCAATAGGAGGATCATTCCATTGGCTCAGAGAATATTCTACCCTCCAGCATTACAGACCCTGCTACAAACAGACTCTGGACTAACACAAGACACTACTTGGTGCTAAGGCCAGGGCTTGATATTTCTGGAACTAGAAGACTGTATATTAACCATGATATTACTCACTACACTATCACTCCGGGCATCGGATCCCATTACAGATGGGTGTGAGCTGCTGGGAATTGAACTCAGGACCTCCGGAAGAGCAGTAAGTGCTCTTAACTGCCGAGCCATCTCTCCAGCCCTAAAGCTTTATTTTTAATTATGCATTCATGTCTATGTCTGCGCGTGTAGGTGCATATATAGTGAGTGTAGGTATCTCATTATATAGTAGAGGCTAGAACAGGATGGCAGAGCCGCTGGAGCTGGTGTGAGCAGGTGAAGGAGCTATGACTCATCATGAGTGCTGGAGATGGAATTCAGAACCCGGGACCCTGCAAGAGCAGTGCACATTTCTTTTTGAACATTTGTTTTTTATTTACACGTATGTGTGCACTTGTGTAAGTGCTTGCACATGGATATGGGTTGGGGTGGGGGAGAATGATTACCACATGCACGTGGGTGCCTCCACGTGCTAGAAAAGGATGTTGGATCCCCTTAGCTGGAGTTACAGGAGGTTGTAAGCCACCAGCCATGGAAGCTCAGGAACTGAACTCTGGTCCTCGGGAAGAGCAGCCAGTGCTCTTAACTACCGAGCATCTCTCCAGCCCTATGTGTAACTCTTACTGTAATGTAAGAGGTAAATAGTTGTAAACTGGCTATCTTTGGGTTTCAATTCCATCCTTATTATTGAGCTTACAACGTAATAACAGAACTTTTAAACTCAGATAGTACGACAGCGAAAAATTATATCTCACCTTTGGTTCCGTGGAGCCACGGACACAGATGGCGACTCACTCTGGAGACCAGAAGTACATTTTTTTCCCCTGAATTGTACTAAATTTTATATCCCCAGAGAGCTCGATTCGATTTCAGTTGAACAGTACTTATTTAAATAGCTACTATATGGGTCTTTCTATGTTGGTTATATGTGTGGGAGGAGGAGGGAGGTGAGGGAGACGTTTTATACACAAAAGAAATAAGACACTCATGCTCTTATGGGGATCACTAAACAAGCCCGACACATGGATTCCCAGGGAGCACACAGTCAAGTGGGAACACGGAGAGACACGAGTAGATCCCTGGCCCTCATACATCAGGCTAGAGACTGGGAACCTAAGCCTCTCCCAGCATTGTCAAGAACACTTGACACTGGAAGACTCTACAACAAGATCATGTCACATCTCTGCTTAAAAGTCTTCCATGGTTCCTTTCTCATCAACCCCAGGGCAAAGTTTGAACTCCTTAGCCTGGCATCCAATACCTTCCCCGATCTGGCTTAGTCTCTGCTAGGAGTGTGCCAGAAGCTCGGGATATACAAACAAAAAGACATCTTTTCCATTTGGCTGGGAAGAGAGTCAGGTAGAAAAGTGATGTGATGAGCGTTGGAACTGTGCTACGTCACACGGAACGGGAGCTGAAAAGGCAGACTAAGGGGGCAGCTAACTCTGTCTGGCAGTGGGAAAGTGAGCGCTGGTGGCTAGAGCAAGCGCAGGAGAAAGGCGTCTGAAAAAGGTCTAGGATGGTCCTCCAAAAAACCAGAGGAAGGGAACTCCAAGTGGTGGGGATAGCCAGAGCCAAGCCTTGGTTGCGCAATAAGGTGCATGTTTCCAGAGCAGTAAGAGTGTGTGCAGGCACATGTGGGAGGGTACAGGCCAGAGGTGAAGGGTTGGGGCGGGGATACAGCAGAGACAAGTAAATGATTCAGCATGCCGTGAATATTAATTAATAAATAACAACTAACTGGACCTGGTAGTGTAGGCCTATAGTCCTAGCCATTTAGAAGACTAAAACTGGAGGGATCACGAGTTCAAGACCAGCCTGCACTGGGCTTCCAAGCAAGTCTAAGGCCAGCGTTGGCAGTTTTGAAAAACAAGTCTCTAATCTCAGCACTCAAGAAGCAGACAGAGCTCTGTGAGTTCGAGGCCAGCCTGGTCTACAGAGTAAGTTTCAGGACAGCCAGGGCTACACAGAGAAACCCTGTCTCAAACAGAAACAAAATGAAAAACAAAACAAACAAAAAAAAAAAAAAGAAGGAAGGAAGGAAGGAAAAGAAGTGTCTCAAAGAGTTTAAAAAGAGACATGGGAAATGGGTGGGCTGCAGTTAGATATCTGCTACCAAATTCAATGACCTGAGTTCCATCCCAAGAACCCTTGTGGTGGATGGAAAAACTGACTTCTAAAAGTTGTCCTCTAACCTCCACACACACAGGATCATAAATAAATAAATTAATGTTTTAGAATCAAATGAAGGGCTGGAGAGATGGCTTAGCGGTTAAGAGCACTGACTGCTCTTCTGAAGGTCCTGAGTTCAAATCCCAGCGACCACGTGGTGGCTCACAACCATCTGTAATGAGATCTGATGCCCTCTTCTGGAGTGTCTGAATACAGCTACAGTGTACTTACATATAATAATAAATAAATCTTTGAGCCATAGCGAGCGGTGCCGGAGCAGTGTATACATAAAATAAATAAATAAATCTTTTTTAAAAAAGAATTATAATTGAAAAAATAAAATAAAATGAAGAGCTGAGGTGTCAGGATAGCCAGGTTTTTAAAACAAACAAACAAACAAAGACTGAAGGGATGGCTCCGTGGTTAAGAGCACCGACTGCTCTTCCAGAGGTCCTGAGTTCAAATCCCAGCAACATCGTAGCCATCTATAATGAGATATGGTGCCCTCTTCTGGTCTGCAGGCATACATGCAGGCAGAACACTATACATAATAAACAAATCTTTAAAATAAATAAATAAATAAATAAAATAAAATGAAGAGGCTGGGAATGTAGCTCTGCATTAGAGCACTTGCCTAGAATACCAAGGTTCTGAGTTCAACACCCAGTACAAGTACAAAGATTAACTGATTAAAATAACAGTTGCTTGTATTGACTAAATCCCAGGTTGGTGCTTTGTAAGAATGTAACATCGGTGTATTTAATGAACTCTCTTTTCTTTTTTTTTTTTGATGGCACTTTATTTATTTAAAGATTTATTAATTATATGTGAGTACACTGTTGCTGTCTGTCTTCAGACACTCCAGAAGAAGGCATCAGTTCTCATTACAGATGGTTGTGAGCCACCATGTGGTTGCTGGGATTTGAACTCAGGACCTTCGGAAGAGCAGTCAATGCTCTTAACCACTGAGCCATCTCTCCAGCCCCCTGAATTCTCTTTTCTATGTCTTTTTCCCCCATTTATTTATTCTGTGTGCATGTGCTCCCGGGGGAGTGTGCAGGAAGATCCTTTATGGGCCCATTGAACAGTTCAGATGACAGAGCAGACCAATAAGGATGGAGAGGACATAGGGTTAGAGAGAGGGTTCCGTGGTTAAAAGCACTTGTTGCTCTTACACGGGACTCAGGTTCAGTTCCCAGCACTCAAAGTTCAATTCCAGAACATCTGACGCCCTCTCCTGGCCTCTGCGGGCACTACATGCAGGCAAAACACCATACACTTAAAAGAGAAACAAGTCATTCTTGGCGGGTAAAAAGGCTAAGTAAAAAGAATGGAAAGAATGAAAGCCCAAAGAATAATCCAAGATCTGGCTGAATGATAGTCCTGTCTTGAGAGGCTCCCTGATTCCCCCAGGGCGAATTAATTACTCAGGCCTGTGTGCATCTTTACAGATGCAGGGATGTGTATCACACCCAGGGTAACTTTGCTTGTTTGTTTGTTTATCATGGGTCCCAAGGCACACGTGTGGCCTCATGGGCCAAGTAATTATTTCTTTACACGTCTGATTTCTCCACTTGGCTGAGAACCCTTAGCACATGATGGGAACCAAGAAGTTGCTCGATAAATGTTAAGCTAAAGGATATATGAGTGTGGGGGGGGGGGAGTCGGGGAGTTGGAGAGTCGGGGGTCTAAAGGATGAAGGCGAGCAGAAAGATAAAACCCAGGGGGCACAAGCAAGACCTGTAACTGCCAATGTCTCCCCATACGGAAGATGGGAAAGGTTAAGGCTACCTGTTAAGGCTATGGTCGTGCCCTGAAGCCTCACATACCACAAAGAGAAAAGTAAATTCTACTTGGTAGACAGAGGGAACTTAAAGTTCTGTCCCAGGAGGTGTGCGCTTGCTTCACTATCCACACGGTCCTGAGCCTCTCTCGTCCCCTTTCAGGGTAACCAGTGCATCATGGGACACAGACCCGCTTGAACGCCAGGCTAAGCACACCACACTGGAAGGCAAATCTGTTGCATCTCCTCACATAAACGGTTTTTGGATTATCCACATGATTAATTCCATGCACCACGAGCACAAATAACAGAGGCTGAGGAAGCTGAGGAAGAAGCCAGGCTGGGCATGGAGGCTCACACTTCCGCCCTGGGGAGGAAGGAGCAAGAAGACAACATGTCAGACAGTGAGATCCCGGCTCAAAAGAAAATAAACTGGGCCCTGTGGAGGTGGGGATTTCCCAGCTGCTTAGGAAGACTGTAAAACCAGAGCCTGCCTGGGATACAGAGTACTTTAGGCTACCCTACCCTGCCCAATGTAATGAGACTCCATTTAAACAAAAAAAGTGGAAAGGGGACTGAGGCTGTAACTCAGTGGGTAGAATAGGCCGGGCCTATACATCCACGGCCCTAGGGCTTGACGCCCAGCACTGCGTAAAACTGAGAGTAACTATACACACACACACACACACGTGTAAATCGGGCACTCAGAAAGTAGAGGCAAGAGTTTCAGAAGTTCAAGGCCATGTTAGGCTATGAAGAGAGTTTGAGGCCAGCTTGAGCCAGGGGTTCAGGACCACATTGCCCCTGGTAGGTTGCTAGCCTTACTTGAAGGTTCTTTTTCTTCAGAAGCCCGATATGACACTATATTTTAAAGTCAGAAAAGAAAAAAGAAAAAAAAAAGGAAAGAAAACAAGAAGTGCTTGCCTAGAATGAACAAGACTCTGGGATCATAACCATATCTCAGGTCCACAAAAACAAGCGAACAAACATAAATAAACAAACAAGTAATCACAATTTGTTTTTAAACGCACAAGGAGTTTAATAAGACATTCTCCAAAGAAAATATACAATGGCCGGTGCATATGGAAGGATCCTTAACGACATTAGTTACCAGAGAAATGCAAATCAAAAATCACCATGAGATCCCGTTCCCCACCCACCAGAATGCCTATGCTAAAAAAGACAGTAGCAAGCGTTGACAAGGATCTGGAGCGGTTACATCACATGCTGCTGGCGGAGATGTACAATGGTATAGCCACTCTGGGGAAGAGCTGGCGGCTTCTCAAATGAGTAAATACAGAGTTACCATCGACTGCTACTACTCTTCCTGGTGACGCTCCACTCTTATGTGGTTCCTCAAGGGATCAACAACCACCAGATAGGGCCGCCTTCCGGTACTGTATTCCTTCAGAGAGAACCTACTCCCTAATTCCATACCCTCTGAACTATGCTTAAGACTCCAGGTGCTTTTTCTTTCCTCATTAGTACTGCTCTGTTGGGTCTAACATCCTCTCCACCCTCTGCCTCCACTGAGGAACACAAGGGGCTGAATGTCTTACCCAGGGACTCCCATGACTACACTGAGTTTAAATGCCTCTCTTAAAGCAAAAACAAACCAGTTCTTTTTTTTTTTTTAAAGATTTCTCTTTTCCACTCAGAAGTAAAGAAAGCAATTAGCTCATGAGTAGCTAACTGGCTTTTGTCACAGACATGTGCATTCACATCTGATACACCATTTTAGCTCTAGACCAACATGACTAAAGGCTGCAGACACGGAGAACCTGAAGAACTGAAGAAAAGGTGGTATCTGAAATCTTAAGTGGCAAAGAGGTGAGACAGGAAGTTTCTGAAGAAAGGGAACCTCAAGAAAGGCCAGCAACCCACCAGGAGCAACTCGGCCAACACCCTGGAGAAACGGCGAGACGTTAAGGCCTTCTGGGCCCAGGCGTCTCACACGGCACCTCTACACCTTACCGTAGACCAGAAGGAAGCACGACAACTAATGAAGTGACCTCCGAAGCTCGCCGACCCAGGGCAGTGGCCCCCAGATCCTCCTCCCACCTGTACTCAGATTCGAGTGGATCTTGCCTAAAGTCAATGCTTCTCCAGCCAGCCCACTAAACTTTTCTTAAAGTTAGCAAAGGGAAACAGTGGCCACCACGCCCTCTTGCCGCTCGGAGTCTTCCATCAGATGCCCAGGTCTTTTGCTTGCCCATGAGAGAACCAAATACTATATATATATGTGTGTGTATATATATATATATATATATGTGTGTGTGTGTGTATATATATATATACACACATATATATATACACACATATATATATAAATATAGAATCCCAGGAACCGGTATACATGTGCGCGTGCACGCGCGCACACACACACACACACACACACACACACACACACCCCTTCTCCCAGTACGTATTCAGGTTCTCTAGCAGACCATACCCTCATCTAACCATCTAACCTTGGTCATGGCTGAGAGAGTAAAAGGAACAAAAGACCTGTCACTCAAGAACCACCACTAACCAACAGAGCCTCTTGGTGCTGGACAAGGAACTATATCTCAACAGCAAGCACAGACAAGCTACCCTGAGCCAAAGGCTTCAGTCTCATGAGTGAAATCAGGGACCCGAAGTTACCCACCTTCAGGCTTCTTTTACCAGCTCTCTGCAGACAGGATGCTTTCTAGTGAGAAGCAGGATGTCAAACAAAATCAAGGAGTGACTCCCAGAAAGGGATGCAGGGTTCACGATTTGCTGACCCAGTTTCCCTGGAAATGTCAGATGACCTCAGAAGCAGCAGAAAGCAAGAGGGACAAACTCTCCTCACTGCTGACCTCGGGCAGCTTCAGAGGACCAGGCATCACACTACCTGGCCAGGATACTCATTAACCCCAAGGATTACATGGAAAGGGGTAACGTGCCCAAGACTAAGAGGCCAACAAGGAGCTCACATACACACGCGCTCTTCCCTACAGGACGTAGACATCTGACACACTGACTTCGGCGGCTGTTCCTCAATCTCTAGCCAAAGGCTCCTCTAGGTCTTCTACCAAAGCAACAGAAAATGAAGTCTTACTGACCCTGGGCCCCGGGGTCATTGTTTGGTCTTGTGGACAAGTTCAAGTGTTTAGAAAAGTCAGGGAGCCTAAGGAATGAAATCCAGGACACCTGACCCTTCATCCCCCACCCATTCTAAACTTGTGGCTGGTGAGGTTAGCACTTCAGGTCCTTTCACTTCCTCTGTTTGCTCCCAGTGTAGGGACTCACAAAGAAATGGTGAGAAGGCAAGGAGCAAGCCGCTGAAAAGAGAACGATCCTAAACAAACAGCACATAAACAAAGTCAACCAGCTAATGCTGTCCACATCCAACTTCTTGGCAGAGGCTGGTGCACAATCCCAAAGCACCAAGGACCCAAAGGACCACTCATCTGGGACAGTAATCACCATTATCACATCCTGGAAAGCCATACGCTAGACAAGAAGTCAATGTCTTTGAAACATCACAGAAGAACGGGGAAGATACATTATTTCTATAACCAAGTCTACACTCCCTCGGGCCTTGCGTTCACACTTATCCTTCATCCAAGGGGACCGAAGTCAAGTGTCTGCGGTTGGAGAAGTCTCTGCTTCTCCAGTTGGTACGTCTTTATGAAAAAGAAGGAAAAAAAAAAAAGGAAACCCAGAGAGGATTCCAGAGCCAGGGGTAAGGAGGCCTAGAAGATGGGAAACTTTGAGCAGCCACACCAACCAAAGGACCACAAACAGGAATATTCAGGCAAGCCAGTCCCACTTGCCCTGTCAATTGAGCAATGATCTGGTAGCCAGCTATAAGGGACAAGAGAAATAGCCATGCAACAAACACGCTGAGGGTAGAAGTAGCGTCGTTGCAGCACCCAGGCCTTCCCTCGGAGCTCCGGGGTTGCATGGAGCCAGCATACGGACGCAAGAAGCCAGAGAGGCTGGAGCGAAGGGGAGACGGCGACGGCATAGCACGGGGACACCAGGCCTCGCGTGGCGAACGGGGAGTGCACGCCCGGCCGGACAGCGTGCACGGGTGGGCGGGCATGCAAGTGGCTCGGTGGAGGGGTTGCAGGCGTCACCCGCGGGGCGAGCGTGGCGAGGCCGGAGGGAGTGGGGGCGCGCACGGGGAAGCTGGTTACCGTGTGGTTCACCCCCCACATCAGGACGCTGAGAATCGGCTCGCTGGCCCGGAATAGCTTCACTTTCTGGCACACGAAATGCTTCTTCTTGGTCTTGGTTTTGCTGGCGCTGAGCGGCGCCACCGCCACCGCCGTGGTGCTGGTGCAGTTGGACGACATGCCCGGGGCGGCGGCGGCGGCGGCGAAAGGGGGGGCGGCGGAGACAGCGCACCAGCGAGCGGCCCCAGGCCTCCCCCGAACCGATCCCCACCCCCGCTGCCTCACCGAGCCATGGTCGCGCCCGTCCCGTTACCTCCCCACCCCGCCCCGGTGGTTCCGTCCGCCCCACGCCCCGCCCTCGCTGCGCCGCCCCGCCCCGCCCCGGGGAGCAGGCCAGCCCGTTCCTTACCCCGCCCCCGGGCGGCACCGCCCACTGGATCCCGGCTCTCCCCTCCCGGTTGGAATGGTACAGCCCGTCCCCGGGCGCTTGCGGCTGCCCCGCCCATTCCTCCTTCCCGGGCCTGACTGGAACCCAGCCGGATTCTCGCGCGGGAACGAGGAAGACAGGGAGCGGACAGCCTCAAGGCACCCCAGAAGGAGGGCTTCCTGCTCGGACACCCTCAAGGCCGGAGTTTGGCTTTGCCTCCACCTTAAGTACTAAAATGGCGGCAGCGCCACCGCTTCGGGAGGGGAAGAGGGGCCGGCATGAGAAGAGGCTGGAATATACCATCCCCACCCCGGGGGACAGAGGAGTAACGCGGCAAAGGGAAAAGGAAGTCCTGCCTAAAAAACCAGGCCCGCCCCCTCGCTCCACCCAAGCGTGGATCTTCCCACTCCCCTGGGCCGAGGGCACGCTCCACCCACGGGGCACGCCCCCTTTCCCGGGAGCCAATCAGAGGAGCAGGCCGGGAATCCTAGGTTTTATGAATGGGCCGCGCGCCCACCCACCTGCCGCCTAGCCTCCTCCTGATGGTCAAGTTTAGATACCACTAGCATCTGGGACGCGTATTATAATAATCCTTTCATTCTTGCTCCAAGAAATCTTGAGTAAACTGCCCACGGTTTATTACGTAATTCCACTTGGACGAAGGGTCTCTGTATTCGACACAAATTACAGGTCAATACTTGGGATACCAAGTCTCAGTACCAGGCACGTGGTCGGTCGCGCTACACAGTTACAAAAATAAATGTAGCCTTTATTACCAAGTAATAAAATAAAAGCCATAATTAACTATATCATAGGGCAGCAGGATGAGGTGATTAGATGAATGAATAACGTTACATTGTCTAGGGGGGGACTGAGTTTTAAGAATTACAGTGTGCTTAAAAAGATAAAAATCCAAACACATTTTAGGAGGAATTAGGAACTGGTAGAACAAGGAAATGGCTTAATATATGAGTTAAGAGCACCTCTGAGGGCCACATGGTCTGTAATCACAGTTCCAGAGGCTGAAACAGGAGATCATGGCTAGGGTGAATCTATTGTCTGTTTAAAAAGCACCTAGAAGTTCCCTGGTCAAATGAGGGCTTCTGGTGAAAGAATAGAGACAGGAATGGCAGGAAAGAATAGGAGTGGCCCCTTGAGTCTTGTCTTAGATTTTTAGTTATTACAGGATAAAAGAGCAGCTAGGAAGCTGGGGGTGGTGGCTAGTGACTGCAGCCAGCACTCAGGAGAGCCACCACCCTGGGCCAGTAAGGGCCCTGTATCAAAGACAAACCACAAGGCAGCAGTGGCAGTAGGAGCAAGTGTGTGTGTGGTCAGAGGTCACGGTACAAAGCTAGCCTGAGCTACAAGAGACCCTGCCTCAACAAACAAACAAATAAAACATAGCCAGAAAACAAACAGCTTCGGCAGTATTGTCTTTTAGGAGTCATGGCTCATGGGGTGCCCACTATGAGACTCTGAGAACAGAGGAGGCCGGGCACCTTGACAGGTGTGTCCTTCCTGAAGCCAGTACATACCTATAAATGCAACCTAACACATTTGTAGAGGACAATGTCCAAATGTCAAAGGTCAGTAACCCCAAAGCTCCCCATGCCCCGAGTCACAGAGGAGAGTAAGCCAAGCTGCCTGCCTTACTGTGTTACTTTTCTGACAAAGTCATCGAACAAAATGTTCTCACAAGGCTAACTTTTTAAAAGTAAATATGGAATTATACATTTGTATATACATCACACCGTTATAGCTTAAAGCCCAGGTAGTCAGCAGTTTGCTTAGGGCTTTCTGGTTCTGTTTTCTCTTCCAGCTTCTTTGTCACTCTCTTGGCTCTTCCTGATGCTTGGCCATCCTGTCACATAATCTACTAAATAAAGTCAATGTCCATTTATCCCCGTGAGCACCTTCCGTCTGGGTGGCTATGAATGGAAGTTTGATCCATTCATTCAGGTAGGAGGGAAGAGGGTGACAAGCATCCAAGCCTTCCAGTTCCATCCACTCAGACACAGTGAAAACCCACAGTGCATCCAGCCAAAGTTCCCGAGGATCCCAAAATCAGTTCATATCGAGTTTTAAAGGTGTGAAGTGTTTCTGCAGTCAGTGGATAAAGGGCACTTTGAACAGTGGTGGATTTTCATCTGTACAAGAAGCCATTTGAACTCTTATAAAGAGAATTTTAAGGAGTCAGTAGCCTCCCGGGCAAATTCAGGCAAACCAGTAAGAGAGACCGGTTTCATCTTTTCATGAAGTTCTTCTCCAGCGCTGCTGATGTCCGCTGCAGAGAGTGGATGTTGCGCTTCACGCGGTCCTCCAGGGAGGAGGTGGACGCGCTCTCCAGCTGCATGCGGCTAGGGAAGGAAGGACAGGTGAGTGGGGAAAAGAACATCTTCAACCGGTCAGCCCCGGGAGAACCAAAGAAACAGGTTTGTAGCCAGAAAGCAACTGTAGACATACAAGTTCTTTTCAGCCCACATAGACAATTTTCAGAGAGCTCCATCTGGAACCAGGGTTTTTAAATGTCCATAAGGGAAAACTCATCTGTTTTGGAAAACAAGTCAAGTTTCATTGGAAAAAGGTTTTCTGAGCCACAAATTTTTACTTAAAAAGAAGGCCAAAGAATTTCAGTGATTTGGGAAAAATACCAATTACTTCTTCTACGTCAGATAAAAATGCTATTATCTGGTTAGAAACTGGGAACAGAACCAAAAGTGGTCCCAAGGCTGGTTCCGAGGTCTCTGGACACTTACTGGATGAACTTGCCGGGTCTCGAGTCCAGCTTCTCCAGCCTGCACTCTCGCTCGTCCTCCTTGGCGTGCCTCTTGAGGCTGCTGACCCTCTCCTCCTCCCTCCACTTGGCATTTTCCATCATCTCCTGCCGTTTCCGCTCTAGTTCCTCTGCTGAGAGTTTTCTGTTGAGCACAAAAACAATCCCAGGTTCTACCCCTTCCCCAGCAAAACAAAACCGGACAGAAGCAGCTCGGCATGCTGGCAGGCCACGGGCTTGCCAGCTCGGGGTCCCCAAAGAGGGGGAGCAATGCCAAGCCAGGTGAGTTTCCTTCCTTCTGATGCCTCAGGCAGATGGTTCCAACCAAACCATGAAGACTTCGGAAGGATTTCATAATCACACTAGGTAATCTCTAGGATAATTATTTTAAAACAACTACGAAATAGACTGAAAGCTAATCAGGAACCTAACCTTATAACAAGTTTGTCACCACATGGCTAAGAACTTACAAAACAAAGGACTGGGCCATCCACGTGATTCCTGCTGCTTCACACTCCATAAGAGATGCTTATAAACCCACGAACAGAAACAAAAGCCCACGGCTACAAGTTGAGACTGGCTCAAGAGTACTTGCTGTGCAAGGCTGAAGTTCTGAGTTCAAAGCCATAGCTCCCCTGTAAAAGCTGAGCATAGCCACACATGCCTGGAACCCCACCATTAACGGGCAAAACCAGGCAATTCCCAGGAACTGGCTGGCCATCTAGCTTCGCTAAATCACTGAGCTCCAGATTCAGTAAGAAACCCAGCTCGGAATAAGGTAGAGCTCAATGTCCTCCTCTGGTCTCAACATGTGTGTGTAGGGGTGTCCACGACACACATTCATGGATACAACCCAGGAATGTAAAGTACCACTTTGGGATGAAGCTAGATGCCAGCAACCTGACTTAATGACCTCAGAATATAATAGGTAGATCGTCTTCCCTGGCATTCGGCCTAAATGAAGTTAGAACAAAAAAGGGAAGTGATGAATCAGATTAGTCACCACTCAACCATGTCAGACATCCAAATCTACTGCTTCTAAAATCGGTATGTTACAGTTTGTACATAGTTTATGATACAAGACTTTAAAGGGAAAAATGACAGAGTTCTGTTTTTTAAAAAGTGCCCATTTGGAGAAACAAACTATTAAAACCTGACATTTAGTTATCCATGGTAACTATGCTTCCTGTCAAAACACTAAGCTGGCTGGCCAGGCATGGCGGCATACCCCTTTAATCCCAGCACTCAGGAGGTACACAGGCATCTCTGTAAGGTCAAGGCCAGCCTGGTCTACATAGTGAGGGCTAAGACAACCAGGGCTGCTCAGAGAAATCCCATCTCAAAAACAAACCAAAACCCCTAAAACACAGCTCCACTAAATAAATACATAAAACTGATTATACAGAAGGACTGCAGAGAATCCCAGGCCAGCCTGGGCTTCAGAGGACACTTTATATAAAACCCATGTGAACACATGTGGAAGACCAAGGCCAATGTCAGATGTCATTCTTCAACCCTTGCTCCACCATATTTTTTGAGACAGGTCTCCCACTGAACTTGGAGCTCATCAATTCAGATGATCCACAAGCCCCAGGGATCCACTTAGGCTGCAGCCCTTCATACCCAGTGAGCTATCTCTCTAGCCCTATTTTTTTTTATAATCTTTTAATTAAATTTGTGTGGGTGAGTGGATAGGTGTACCTTGGTGCATATATAAAGGTCATAGGACAACTTGTTTTCTTTTTCCTCTGTATGGGTATTGGTGATCGAACCCAGGATGTCAGCTTTGGTAGCAAGGCTTTACCACTAAGCCATCTGGCCAGCCAGATTTTGTCTGTTCAGTGTCCCTTATGAGTAAAAGCTGACCAGAGGGGTGTGGCTATCGGTGTCCACACCTGTAAATACCTCCCTTAGAGGCTGAGGTAGGAGGATCACCACAAGCTCAAAGTCAGCCTAGCTCACAAAGTAAGACCCAGTATTAAACCAAGTTGAGCAGGACTAGGGATATAGTTCAGTTGGAAGAGTTCTTGGTCTGAATGAACAAGATCCTGGTTTGATCCCCAACACCACATAAACTGGGTGTAGAGGCATATGCCATTAATCTTAGCACTCAGGGGATGGAGGAAGACTGACCAAAAGTTTAAGGGTCACCCTTGATTATATCTGAGTCCGAAGCCAGCAGCCTGGGATACATGAGACTATTGTTTAGAAAAAAAAAAATCAGAGGACTAAAGGAAATCAGATACACTACCAACTTCCCTACTGCCTGCTGCCTCTAGGTGCAGCCTTATGAAATCCAAACTTAGCAGGGTCCTGACTTACCTGGTGTATCCAGAAGTATGCCGCCTCTGGTAGACCTCCTTTTTAGGTGATGGGCTGTCTCTCTCTTTCCTGTTTACCTTAGAAGTATGCCTGTAATAGATACAGAGGGGACAAGCCTTTTCATATGGGGTTTATTAGTATACCCTGAACCAATGGGACTCCCTTAAAATACAATCCAGGCTGGAGCCAGCAAAATGGCTCAATGGGTAGGCACTGCCACCACGCCTGGTATCCTGAGTTCAATCTCTAGGAATCCATATGGCAGAGGTCAGAACCAACTCCCTCAAACTGTTCTCTAACCTCCACAAGCATGCAGTGACACAAAGGTGTGTACACACACACACACACACACACACACATACACACAAATAAGGAATTTTTAAGTATAATCCAGAGCCTCAGCAGTTAAAATTTCCTGCTAGATAAGCATGAAGACCAGAACTCAGATCCCAGCACCCACATAACAAGTCAGGCACAGTCCCGCACATGCCTGTAACCTCAGTACTGAACGGGAAGGAGTCAGGAGGGTCTCTGGGGTTTGAAGGCTTCCAGCATAGCCAAAGGGAAAAACAGTGAGCTCTAGGATTAGGGGGCAGCTGCCTCAATAGAATAAGGTAGACAGTGGCAGATACCTTTTTTTGTCCTCCATATATGCCCAAGTATGTGCACCCCCCCACACACACGTGTGCATTCACCACACATAAACACATAAAGAGAAAATATAATCCAAATCGGAGAGGAAATTCTGCCAATGTATTAATAGTCCTGCAAGTGCAATTCACTGTGACTACCCCGTGACTACATGGTGACTGCACTGTGACTACACCATGACTGCACTGTGACTACCCCGTGACTACATAGTGACTGCACTGTGACTACACCATGACTGCACTGTGACTACCCCGTGACTACATGGTGACTGCACTGTGACTACACCATGACTGCACTGTGACTACACCATGACTGCACTGTGACTACCCCCTGACTACATGGTGACTGCACTGTGACTACCCCCTGACTACACAGTGACTGCACTGTGACTACACCATGACTGCACTGTGACTACCCCCTGACTACATGGTGACTGCACTGTGACTACCCCCTGACTACACGGTGACTGCACTGTGACTACACCATGACTGCACTGTGACTACCCCCTGACTACATGGTGACTGCACTGTGACTACCCCCTGACTACACGGTGACTGCACTGTGACTACACCATGACTGCACTGTGACTACACCCTGACTGCACTGTGACTACCCCGTGACTACATGGTGACTGCACTGTGACTGCACCCTGAATGCACCGTGACTGTACTGCAACTACACTGTGACTATACCATGTCTACACCATGACTATACCATGACTGTACTGTGACTACACAATGACTGTACCCTGACAGCACTTTGACTACACTATGACTGCACCGTGACTATACTATGACTGCACCGTGACTATACTATGACTGCACTGTGACTACACTGTGACTGCACTGTGACTACACTGTGACTGAACCATGACTACACTGTGAATACACCATGACTGCACTGTGGCTATACCATGCTGCTTTGTGACTGCACCCTGACGGCAGAGGAAATAAACCTGAGACATCTAAGGATGGAGGCGATGAACATCATCCAAGGCAAACCCCTGCTGTAACCAGGCCTTTTTACTCACAGATTATTTCCCATTCAATTCCTATACTCACTGTTTGCTGGGCCTTGGGGACCGGGACCTTCTGCCGGGGGATCGAGACCTCCTGTCCCGCGGCCTCTCTTCCTTGGTGCTCTTCTTGCTGACATGCCTGGGGGGTGAGGAGCTTCTTGACCTGGAATGGTTCTTTATCGACCTTTGTTCACCCAGAGAACCCTGCAGCCCCTGGTTACGGTCAGAGACCCTCACCTGTATCATTGAGACAAGATATCAGTTTTAGGAAAATCTAGCTGTTCAGACAGAAATGCAGTAAAGCAGGGGAAAGAATGAAGGTTCTTTTTTTTTTTTAAGATTTATTTATTATATATGTAAGTACGCTGTAGCTGTCTTCAGATGCCCCAGAAGAGGGCATCAGATCTCATTATGGATGGTTGTGAGCCACCATGTGGTTGCTGGGATTTGGACTCAGGACCTTCGGAAGAGCAGTCAGTACTCTTAATCACTGAGTCATCTCTCCAGTCCATGAAGGTTCTGTAAAGTGTCAAAAGTAACCATGTGACTTTATAGCTGCATGGAGGTGTGCAGGGCATACCTGAACCCTAGTACTCAAAATGCTAAGGTAAGAATACTGTAAGTTCAAGACCGCCCCAGTCTCCATATGTCAATTATGTGCAGTCCTTGGCAGGATGCTAAGTGCTCCAACTAGTGATGTTTCTACTTGGAGGACTCTCAGAAAGAGGCAAAGGGCTCAAGCACAAGGTAACCAGCAGTCCCAGCCCCCACGATCCGAACTCCCGTTATCTGCAGGGTCAGGGGTGACACCCTGGACTGCACAGTCCCATTAGTCACCCCCTTTGAAAAGCCCACATCTCTACCTGTAAGCCGTATCCAGGGACTTTGGACAAAACAGGAAAGGAATTTGCCATCTTCTTTTGAGACCTAAGGGATTAAAACATATACACATTCACTGAAAAAGAAAAGGCAGGCGGGTCCAGTTTGAATCTCTCCTGCTGAGCCCAGTCTCCCAGCACCCCGCTACCCCCATGGTTTGGCAGCACCCTGCTCTATCTGGACTGTCTTCCCTGGGAGAGACATCAGCGCAGTCAAGTTTTTCCTGTGAAAAGCCGTGGGCGGAGCTCTCAGCCTCAGAGCCTGAATACATTCTCCTCTCACCCCACGTTGCTATTCCGGGGACTAATCGTGAGTCAGCAGTAACAGAGCTGACTGTCCCTTCGGGAAAATGCAGAATGGACCCACATGCTTCCAGTAATCCATTTTTTTTTTTAAAGAGGGAGAGACTACAGAAAACCCCCTTCAGTACCAAGGACTCCGGCTGAGATGGAAGAGTGCTGTCAGAGTTCCGGCCTAAGGTCTGGGTCAGAAGGTGTGCTGGGCGGCAGCACCGGCTTACCGCGCCCGGCGCTGGCCCGCTTACCGCGCCCGGCGCTGGTCGTCCCCGCTGCTGGAGCGGTCGCTGCTGGAGCCTCTACGCTTGTGCTTCTTGTGCTTCTTTCTCTTCTCCTTCTTCTTCTTCTTCTCCTTTTTTTCAAGACTCATTTGCAGCTGGGAAATGTCCAGAATATAATCACGTGAGATTACTGACACTGTGGTTAGTACCTGGTGTAGGGAATGGTTCATATCCAAAAATATGATCAAGGTATTCATGCTGGTACAAAGGCACCCAGACACTTTCGGAAAAAAAGTTTCTGATAAGTGAGCATGGAATCCACATTTTAAAAATTATTATTATTGGAGAGATGGCTCAGAGCTAAGGAACACTGGCTGTTCTTCCAGAGGACCCAAGTTCAATTCCCAGCACCCACATGGCAGCTCACAGCTGTAATTTCTGTTCCAGGGGATCTGACACCCTCATACAAACGGTCATGCAGGCAAAACACCCAATGTACATAAACTATAAATAAGTAATAATAATTACTATTGTTAACACTATGTCCCTCTGGCAGGTCTGCCATTCACTGGCTAACTACACTTGTCACCAAGCCTGACGATTGCAGTTCAGTTCTCAGATCACTCACATGCCATGGCACACATGCACATAAACACACACAAGTAAACACACATGCACATACACACACACAAGTAAATGCAATTTAAAAAGAAAAAAGAAAAAAACTGAAGACATGTAGTTTTTTCCAAACCAAAAGGAAATAAACCTTAATTAAGGTATTAAGTTAAGGTTGCACAGAATCACCAGGAAATAGTATCTAAAACACAAAAACTGGGGGGCTGGAGAGATGGTTCATCAGTTAAGGGAACTTGCTGCTTTTCCAGGGAACTTGAGTTCTATTCCCAGTATCCACATCCAGCAATCCACAAAAGCCTGTAACTCTAGCTCCAGGGGACCCGATACCCTCTACGCCCACATATACAAGTAAATAAAAATAAGCTTTTAGAAATGTCAGCCTAGCAATCCTGTCACTCAGGCTGAAGGAGGAGGACTGAGGTCTAGACTGGCAGGGGTTCCAAATAAGTCCTGTCTCAGTATAGACAGAAGTTATAAAAGCTGAGCAGTGGTGGCGCACACCCTTAATCCCAGCACTCAGGAAGCAGAGGCAGGGGGATCTCTGAGAGTTTGAGGCCAGCCTGATCTAAAGAGCAAGTTCCGGGATACTAGGAAGAAAGGAGGAGGAGGAAGAGCAGGAAGAGGAGGAGGAGAATGAGGGGAGGAAGAGGAAGAGAAGAGAAAAAGGAGGGAGGAGGAGGAGCAGCGGTAGCAGCTGTGGCTGCTGCTGCTAAAGGAGAAGCTGGAGAAATGACTTAGCACTGACTGCTCTTCCAGAGGACCAGGGTTCCATAGAGCAGTTCACAACCATCTGTAGTTCCAGGGGATCTGATACCCCTCTCCTGCCTCTTCAAGAGCCACACATAGACACAATGCAGGCACACACACAGGCACACAGCGCAGACACACACAGGCACACAGCGCAGACACACACAGGCACACAGCGCAGACACACACAGGCACACAGCGCAGACATACACAGGCACACAGCGCAGACACACACAGGCACACAGCGCAGACACACACAGGCACACAGCGCAGACACACACAGGCACACAGCGCAGACACACACAGGCACACAGCGCAGACACACAGGCACACAGCGCAGACACACAGGCACACAGCGCAGACACACAGGCACACAGCGCAGACACACACAGGCACACAGCGCAGACACACACAGGCACACAGCGCAGACACACACAGGCACACAGCGCAGACACACACAGGCACACAGCGCAGACACACACAGGCACACAGCGCAGACACACACAGGCACACAGCGCAGACACACAGGCAGTCATTCCCATCTCGGTGTGTGTTCAATGCATGACTTACCAGCTCTTTGATTTTTTTCATTTTCACAGGATTGTTCAGTACTTCTCTTTTTTTCTCCTCCTCTTTTTTCCTAAATAGAAGAAAGAATTTTAATTCTTTTGAAATTTAGAATTTTAATGGCTTTTTTTTTTCCTTGCAAAGGAAATTATGTTATCCTCCTCACCAAATTCTATGACTCCTTTTCAAACCTGTGCGCAGCTAGCCTGGGCTACACAGTGAGAACCTGTCTCAAAAGACAACAAAACAAAACAGAAAACAACAAGAGAAACCTCACTGACACAGAAACTACACTAAACCTACAGGATGGTGTGGAAACAGCTCCAACAAATACACACAGGAGACTGCACTGGAGAGAACATCCATGAGGGCACTGCGGCCTACAACCGAGAGTTTGGCTTCCTGTTCAAGTCTTCCCGCCTTAGTAATCAGTGTGGAGCTGTGAATCCACAGGGTGCAAGATTCCAAAAACAACCTCCACTGCTTAGCATACAGACAGACCCATCATGTGGGGGATAAAAACAGCAAAATGGTTCTTCCTCTGAGAAGAAAGTGAGCATGTGTGTCTGTGTGTCTGTCTCTATCTCTCTCTCTCTCTCTGAGTATGTGTGTATGTGTGTGTGTGTCTCTGTGTGTGTGTGTCTCTCTGTGTGTGTGTGTGTGTGTCTGTGTGTATCTCACTCTGTGTATGTGTGTGTCTGTGTGTGTCTCTCTCTGTGTGTATGTGTGTGTGTGTCTCTCTCTCTCTCTCTCTCTCTCTCTCTATGAGTATGTGTGTATGTGTATGTGTGTGTGTCTGTGTGTGTGTGTCTCTCTGTGTGTATGTGTGTATGTGTGTGCGTGTGTCTGTATGTCTCTCTGTGTCTGTGTGTGTCTCTCTCTGTGTGTGTCTGTGTGTGTCTCTGTGTGTGTGTGTCTCTCTCTCTGTGTATGTGTGTATGTGTGTGTCTGTGTGTGTGTGTCTCTCTCTGTGTATGTGTGTGTCTCTCTGTGTGTGTCTGTGTGTGTCTCTCTCTGTATGTGTGTGTCTGTGTGTGTCTCTGTGTGTGTGTCTGTATGTGTCTCTCTCTCTCTCTGTGTGTCTATGTGTGTCTCTGTGTGTGTGTGTGTGTGTCTGTGTCTGTGTCTGTGTGTGTCTCTCTCTGTGTGCTTGGACATGGAGACATGGCTCAGCAGTTAAGAACACCGGCTGCAGCCGGGCAGTGGTGGCGCACGCCTTTAATCCCAGCACTTGGGAGGCAGAGGCAGGCGGATTTCTGAGTTCGAGGCCAGCCTGGTCTACAGAGTGAGTTCCAGGACAGCCAGGGCTACACAGAGAAACCCTGTCTCGAAAAAACCAAAACCAAAAAAACAAAATGAAAAAAAAAAAAGAACACCAGCTGCTTTTCCAGGGATTTTCCCTGGAATTCAATTCCCAGACCCCACACGGTGGCTCCCAAATGGCAAAGCTTCCGTCCTCTTCTGGCCTCTGTAAGTTATCAGGCCTGTTTATGGTGCACAGGACACCAAAACAGTCGTATACAGAAAATACATTTAAAAAATCAAGAAATGTCACTACAAAAATTTCAAATTATAACAATTTGAAGAAAATTGTCTTTAGAATCAAGTGAGGGCTACACAGAAATACTAATAAAGATGGACGTGATAGTGCAGACCTCAGTACTCAGGAGGCTGAGGTAAGAAGATGGTAAATTCAAGGCCTAGGCCACATAGACAGATGCAGTCTCACTAAATCACAAAGGCGGGCATGGTGACACACATCAGAGGGTCAGGAGTTCAGTCACACTCAGCTACAGCAAGGATTTGAGGCTAGCCTGGACTACATGAAAAGCTGAGCGAGGCAGGTGTGGTGACAGGCGCCTTCAGTCCCAGCATTGGGATGACAGGTGTGAGTCCACAGTAGGCCTGGCATATAGTGACCTCTAGGCCAAACAAAGCTACAGAGCAAGGCCCTGTCAAAACCAGTAACAACAGAGGACCGTAGGCAGAGCAGCACGGGGCCATAACCCTAGTGTTCTGGAGACAGCAGCAGGAGGCTCCTGGGCTCGCTGGCCCGGGTAGATGAGCAAGCAAGCTCTAGGTTTAGAGAGAGGTGAGAGGGCAGGGAAGAGCAAACTTCCGTTAAAAGGACTTGCTGTCAAGCCATCCGAGTTCAAGTCCATAAGGCCATGTGGTGGAAGGAGAGAACCAACTCCCAAAAACAGTCCTCTGACCTACACACACATACTGTGGCATGATTACACATGTGGGTTCTCATGCACATATGTGCACACACAAATAAGGTAGAGTGATTGAGAAAGATCTAACCTCCACAAACAGGTAAGCACACATACGCACGTATGTACAGTAAACACATGAAGCACACTCATCCATGAATAAATAAACAGCAAGGTAGGGGGCTGAAGGAGGAAGGAAGGCAGACTCGTTGCTAGCTATACACCTGCAATGGGTAAGTGGAAGGTTAGGGGAGTATTTACCTCATTGCCAAGGAACTAGCAAGTGTTTGCCACCTTACTTCTACCTCCTTTTTAACTTTAATAGGATTTTTATTATTTCTAATGTGTGTGTGTACGTGCATGTGGGTACAGGCCCATGGGTGCCAGAGGCCTTGGGTCTCCCTGGAGCTGGAGTTACAAAAGCTCTAAACTGCCTGGCCCGGGTACTGGGATCCAAACTCAGGTCCTCTGCAGGAGCAACACATGCCGTCAACAGCAGAGTCATCCCCCAGCCTTCCACCCCTTATTTTTGTTTAAGAGTTCGAAGGCTAATCTAGTCTGGCTTGGTGTACTTGCCACTCCTGCACAAATGCAGAAACATGGAAAGCAGGAGTGCTATAAAGCAAGAGAAACACCAGACCTGGAAGAGTCCCCAGGCGTCTCTGTAACAACCCTTCTCAACCGCCCAGCAGTACCTTATGATGAAGAGAGGGTCTTCCCGGATTTTGCTGGCCATGTCAAGAAGGGAATTGGCACCCGATGGGGCAAAGATTGAGCCTGGGAGAAGTCCTGTCTCAGAAGAGCAGCCGGCTTCCCTCTCCTCCATCTTCTCAAAAACATACTTGTCAATGGGGCGCCCCAGCAGATACTCGTCGCGGTTCACCATGCCACCGGGACCCTGGTACATCCAATCCAACTTTTCTTCTTTTTTCCTGGTTTAAAAAAGAAATAAAGGGGGTTAGGGGAGGGAGGAGACACACACTCACTCAAAGGGAAGGGGAAGGCAGGGTCCTGCTGAGCTCCACACAGGACCTGAGCTGATCAGCACTGGGTCCCTCTCCAAATCCCTACCGTAGGCCAAACAGCATTTCTGACTTGGCAGAAGAAACATCGAAGCTTACAAATGAAGAGATACGCTTCACAACCCATGAGGAAAAACCAGAATCCTCCAGCTAACGCGTGGATCTTTACCTAGTTACCTAGTCTCCTCTTCCAAGCTTATACATTATACCTTCATGCCAAAGCACCCAGAACGACTTCAATGACCCCACACAAAGTTGTGCGTACTGCCTATCTTTGCCCTTGGCACAGTGGCCCCAGTGGGGCTACCTGTTTGAGAAGAAAGGGGGAGTTTAGTAAATGAGCTTGCACTTGAAAACCAAAAGAAAGTAAAATAGTAAATGATGCTTTAACACAAAAGGACACCAAGTGATGTCACAGCATCGTCTCTTGTTGTTGTTTTTTGTTTTTTGTTTTTAGAGACAGTTTCTCTGTGTAGCCCTGGCCGTCCTAGAACTCACTCTGTAGACCAGGCTGGCCTCAAACTCAGAAATCCGCCTGCCTCTGCCTCCCAAGTGCTGGGATTAAAGGCGTGCGCCACCACTGCCCAGCTGAACTTTTTTTTAAAAGTACAATTTTATGTGTATGAGTGTTTTTTGCTTGCGTATATGCCTGTGTACTGTATGAGTGCCTGGTACCTCAGAGGCCAAAAGAAGACACTGGATTCCCTGGACATTTTCAATAAAAATAATTTAAAGCAATACAAACATGACCACTTGTAACTTTTTTGGTTATTAAAAGGATCTGTTGGGAAAAGCATTAGTCTTTAAGTAAGAACTGATTGTGGCTGCTGAGTCACACTGCAAAGAGCATACCCAGGTCCCTCACCCGGCTAGAGTCTATGTCACCTTCTGGCAGGCGGTGGAAGACTACGAGGGAGGGTGGTTTTTACAATAGGTGCCTCGGACAGTGGCTTCCAGGTAATCACAGGCTTCCCTAATTCTCCTGTGCGTAAATCTCAGACTGGGAGGGAGTCTGCCCACAACTGAGCTCCCGGAAGACTAGAGCTCCCAGGGAGGAGTTGTTCCAGGCCAGCTGAGGATGACCAACTTCTTATCCACACAAGTGCTGGGTAACAGCACTGTGCCACTACACCCAGTGCACACCGCACTAGGGAGCAGACCCAGGGCTTGGGCATGCTAAGTAAGCACTCACTCAAATAAGCTCCTGGGTTTTCATTTGCTTTAAGTTTTTTATTTACCATTAGTGTGTGTGTATAACAGGAGGGGCATATACGTCACAGTGTACATGTGAAGGTCAGAGGGGACAACTTTCAGGAATCTGTCTCTCCCTCCAGGGTCATCTGGCAAGTAGCCAAGGCTGGGTTTGAACTCCTAACCTTTCTGCCTCTTCCCCCAAGTACGGAGCTTACAGGCGTGTACTGTCATGCCAAGTGGATTTGTTTGTGACAAAGTCTTTTTTTTTTTTAATGTGCATGTGTGAGTGACTGCTGTGTATGTGTGCACCATGGGGACTCCTGGTACCTGTGGAGGCCAGAACTAGAACAGGCAGTTGTGAGCTGTCTAACATCCGTTTGGGAATGAACTCAGGTCCTCTGCAAGAACACTACAAGTTCTTAAACTCTGAGCCATCTCTCCAGTCATTAACCGCCTAATTAATATGTATGTCTATGCGCAACTTGCATGAGGTAGTAGAGGAGGCTAGAAGCCGGCATGGGAACTCTGACCTGGAGTCACAGGTGATTGTGAGCAGCCATGTTGGTGCCGGGAACTGAACCCGGGTTCTCTGCAAGAGCAACAAGTGTTTTTAACCACCGACGTATCTCTGCACACCTTGTAATTGCTGTGTTTGCTTTGTTTCTGAAGAGTTTCACTGTTATCGAGGCTAGGCTAGCCTCAAACTTGAGACGCTCTTGCCTGGGCTCCCAGTTTGTTTCTATTTGTTGGTTGGTTGGTTGGTTCTGGTTTTGAGTCTTGGCTGGCCTAAAACTTGCTATGTAGATCATGCCAACCTCCAACCCATAGACATCCTCCTGCCTCTGCCTCCTGAGTGCCGGGATTGAAGGCGTGTGCCAGCACACCAGGTCCGCTCAAGTCTTGCCATGCTGTCCGGGCTGGCTCTGGATTCCTGGACTCACAGGGTTCTGAGCCCCGCCTCCTGAGTTCTGACATTTGCCACAGCACCTATCTGACGGAGAGGATTTTAAAACTACATGTTTCACTAAAGAAAAACAACAAACCTAAATAAAGAACATGTCTGAGATGACCAGCCACACGGCGCCTTCTGTGCCTGCTACGCATGGGGCCAGTAAATAAGTGTAACTTATTTACGTGTAAGCAGTTTCTCATCACAACTCCTATGCCAGAGATGAGTAAGGCCTGAAAGATGGAAAAGGGTTGTTCAGTGGCTACCGCGTGAGGCCCAAAGGTCAACAAATCATGTGGTATGTGTGTGACCAAGTGATGGAGACCCTCAGACCCAAGGGAGAACAGCCCGGTCTGCAGCTGCATGCACAGAGGCAATGAGTTTGCGGGGGATAAACTGAGGACCAATTAGCACGATGAGGAATGCTGATGCCAGAGAGCTGAACACTCTCACCGTGCAAAAGGAAGCGGCCATGTGCAGTTCAGATGGGAGAGAAGCTCGCCCCCAACCAAAGGGGGCGGAGAGTAAGGGAGCAGGAGAGCCAGTTGCCTGCGAGTAAAGGAATAAAACACTGCTGGGGAGAGGAACTGAGAGAGGAAGGCACACACTCTTTGCTTTTGAGATGTCGTCTTACCATGTAGCTAGCCCTCGTGAGTTTCCCACCTAGTCCACCTAGTCTTAACTCACCATGGCAAATATCTCTGAGTGGTAGAGTACTTGTCCAACATGTATAAGGTTCTGAGCTGAATAAACAAGAGAGAGTGTGTGGGGTGGGAGGGTGGGGAGCCCAGGATACCTATGAGTTCTAGAGCTAGGTTCCAGGGACACATCGCAGAACTTGGCTTCTGGGATCACCATTAGCCAGAACTGGACAGAATCCTGGACAGGCTGTTTCTGTAACTTCATCTCTAAACACAGCCATCAGCCACTGCCTTTCACTATCTCCCTGAGGCTTTAATGAGAAACTATTGGAAGAGAAAGCATGTGAAACAGAGGAATGATCCTGTAGATTTTGGGTTTTGCTAACATGAAGGGTACAGAGGTATAGAGTAGGTTCTCCATTAAGACTGCACATTAGCTTCACCCAGGGTGATTTTAAAATATACAGATGGCACATGCTGGCAGAGCCATAAGGAGCAGGAATTCAAGGTGTCTGCGTTACAACATTTGAGGCCTGTGTGGGCTACGTAAACTATCTCAAAAGAACATCAAACCGGGCCAGAAAGATGGCCCTGTGGATAAAAGTGTTTGCCTCCAAGCCTGATATCATGAGTTCAGTCTCTGGAAACCACATGGAGGAAAGAAAGGTACAACTCTAGCAAGCTGTCCTATGACTTCCACACGAGTGACAGACCATGCACCCACACACAGAGAACTGGGGGTACCTCAGTGACAACAGCGCTTGTCTAGCAAAAACACGGTCCTGAGTCAGTCCTCAGCTCTGGGGGTGGGGGGGGGTTACAGAAAAGGTCAGAGAAACCCCACCACAGATCCCTCCTGTCTCTTGATTCCTTTCCATGCCAGAGAACTGGATGAGATAGGACTGCCCATCTTTATCTATTTAATGCAAGAATCAAATATCCCTGTGTAGGAACTGCAACCATGTAACACTATCAGCAAATACTAAGACAATAAGCTATTGCTCTGTGGTAGACCACTTGCCTAGCATGCTTGAGGCCTTAGGTTTGATCCCTAGTTCCGAAAGGGATTTGGAGATTTACAACATAATGTATATGGGAGGTCTTCTTTGCTCTAAGAACAATGCACTACAAACACAGAAAAGATCATGTGAACTTGGGCTAGAGAGATGACTCAGCAGTTAAGAGCACTGGCTGTTCCTCCAGGGGTGATGAGTTCAATTCCCAGCATCCACATGGTGGCTCACAACCATCTGTTATGGGATCTGATGCCCTCTTATGGCGTACAGGTTCACATGCAGATAGAGTACTCATACATATAAATAAATAAATCTTAAAAGATGACCTGAACCCCAAGAGTGGAATGAATCATTAAATCAATGGTGTTCAATTAGATAATTCAAAGCATATCACTGTACAAAGCATTCAAACCAGCCAAATGGACAAGTAAATCATCTACAAAAGCTGGGGTCCCTACCAACTGCCACAGGGTACTCAGGCCAGCCTGCCTTTCTGAGTCCTGAATATCGTTTTTTTTCCCTCTCTCTTTCATCTTTTCTTTTGGATGCTAACCAGGCCTAGGTGTGTTTTCTCTAGCTTTTTGGGCTGCCTTACCTTTTCTTTTTTCTTTTTTTTTTTTTTTTTTGGTTTTTCGAGACAGGGTTTCTCTGTGTAGCCTTGGCTGTCCTGGAACTCACTTTGTAGACCAGGCTGGCCTCGAACTCAGAAATCCTCCTGCCTCTGCCTCCCAAGTGCTGGGTGCCTTACCTTTTCTAAAGATCCCCTCCCCACCTTGTGAATGTGTATAGCCACGAAGCTCACCTCCATGCCAGCTTATCCCAAACAGTATGGCTTTTGCCCCCCTTCTTTTCTCCATTCTCCTCCTCCAGGAGACTTATAGTTTGTCGGTCTTGGTTTTTAAACTCTTAACAATTGTCCTCAAACGTAAAAAAAAAAAAAAAAAAAAAATCACGGAGACAGGAAACTTGCAATCTCAACACCTAGGAAGTTGAAACAGGAGGAGACCAGTCTGGGCTATAACATGAGACCCTGTCTGCACTTTTTTAAAAGCTGCTTTTATTGTATGTATTTTGTCTACATGTATGTGCACCACTTGAGTGAAGTACCCTCAAAGGCCAGAAGAGGGCGTCAGATGTTCGGGAACCGGAGTTCTGACGTCATTACAGACACTGGTGAACAGCAGTGTATGCTGGGAATCAAACCTGCCCTCTGCGAGTTCTCTTGACCAATGAACCATCACACCAGCCGCAAAATGAGGAAGTAAATATTTAAAAAAAAACAAAACAAATAACTCACGTTCTTGTTCCGTGTTTGTATTAATGCTGGCCTTACTTTCTTTTTGCTGTTATGATGAAACACCAACAAAAGCAACTTAAGGGGGAAAGGTTTATTCTGGCTCAAGTTTAAGGTACAATCCGTCACGGTGGAACCAAGGCGGCAGGAGCTGAGGCAGCAGTCACACTGCACCCCAGTCATGTGCTCACAGCTGAGTCTTACACAGCTTGGGATCCTGGGATAGGCAGTACTCCTGCCACAGTCACGATGGGTCTTCCCATTGACTAACAGAACCAGATAAACCCTCACACATGTGCCCAGAGGCCCATCCTCAGGATTCTGTCAAGTTTCACCATTAACAGTTACCATCACCATTCCCTAAATACATGGTATTTCATTTAAAAGTTCTATGAACCTCATTCTCTGTACAACATCAGAAACTCCCCAATCCATTTCTTGAAAGAATGTGGTTTTCTCCCTACGTATATGTCATGATGATGTATGTTCAGTTCCATGTACTGAAACTAAGTCTCACACACACAACTATGGATGTAACAAATCCCTCTGCCATGAAATTAAGGAAGCGCCCACACATCCCCCAGGGAAAGTGGTCACATCTCACCCTGAAGGCTTGTCCATGAAACATGAACAAGGGGAAGAACAGAAATGACACTAATACAATCTGTCTGCAGTTTCCATACCATCCTCATTTAGGAATGCACTACAGAGAGCTGGAGGGATGGCTCAGCGGTTAAGAGCACTGACCGCTCTTCCAAAGGTCCTGAGTTCAATTCTCAGCAACCACGTGGTGGCTCACAACCAAATGAGATCCGATGCCCTCTTCCAGTGTGCCTGAAGACAGCTACAGTGTACTCATCATATATATAAAATAAATAAATAAAATCTTTAAAAAAAGGAATGCACTATAGAATATATTTCATGCTTTTTATTTCATGAGATAAGTAGAGTAATTATCTACTGCAATTGCCATGTAGTTTCCAAGAAACTGACCAAAGGCAAAATTCAGCAAGACCATTCATAGCTACAACAGGATTTTACTTATTCACACACATTTACCCACTGCCCCCAAGATGAGCTTGCAGTATATTCAGAGGCCTCAGGCAGCATAAAGACAATGATTCTTTGTCACAGTCATGGTCTTTTGTCAACTGACTCGTGGAGCATGGCCTACACTAGATTGGTTACACACTATCACATCTGGTCCTCAACAACCCTTACAGATGCAGATGCGGGTACTGTGATTTCCTGGGTTCTACTGAGATGTCAAGGCTCCTAAACCTTCTCTCAGGTATGCAATTCAGGACACACAAAGCGAATCGTAGAATCAAGTTGGTCAGGCTGCAAAATCCTCATGCTGAACCACTTGACTATGACGCAGCACCTGGATCGGACACGCAGCCTCAGCACTGCCAATCCCTAGGCACCAGAGCAGCCAGCTCCTCACTTACTTGACAGCCCCGACATCCTCAGCGTAGCGCTGCATCTCCTCCCGAGCTCTCTCCTCTCGGAGCTCTCGCTGCAACTCCTCAATCTTTTTCCTCTCCGCTTCATGTTTCTGCTCTGCCTTCCACACTTTCTCCACATTGCGAAGGGTCTGCGGGTGCCAGCTCTTCTTCAGGTTCTGTGTAATTGACAGGAGAGAGAATTCAGCGAGTGGTAAGTGGAAGGTGATGAGTCTAGCTAACCCCGTGTTCGAATTTCACTTCTGTTGCTATAGAGGGGGATTTATTTCATCTTATAACCCCAGGTTACAGACTATCATTGTCAGGAAGTCAAGGAAGGAACTTCAAGCAGCCAGCCACACTACATCCACAGTTAAAAGCAGAGACACAGAAATGCAAACACGCGCATGCTTGTTCACGCAGCTCAGCCTGATTTCTTCACTTTTATATAGTTCAGGATCCTTGCCTAGAGAATGGCTCTACCCACAATGGACAGGGTCTTCTCACACTGACTACTAAAGACAATCTGCAAGCTGGGCAATGGTGGCGCACGCCTTTAATCCCAGTACTTGGGAGGCAGAGGCAGGCAGATTTCTGAGTTCGAGGCCAGCCCGGTCTACAGAGTGCGTTCCAGGACAGCCAGGGCTACACAGAGAAACCCAGTCTCAAAAAACAAAACAAAAAGACAATTAGCAATAGACATAACCTCAAGCCAACCCAATGGAGACAATCTCTTGCTAAGTTTCTCTTTTCAGGGCGGGAGAGATGGCTCAGAGGTTAAGAGCACTGACTGTTCTTCCAGAGGTCCTGAGTTCAATTCCCAGCAATCACATGGTGGCTCACAACCATCTGTGATGGGATCCAATGCCCTCTTCTGGTATGTCTGGAAACAACTACAGTGTACTCATAAAAATAAAATAAATCTTTAAAACAAAAAAAAAGATTCTCTTTTCAGATGATTCTAGATTAAGTTACTTAGACAGTTAAACCTAACCACCATAGCCAGCCTCACTCACCCTTCCCATAACCAGCACATTCAGTCATGTAAAGGCAAGAGAGCAGGGTGGAGAGTGCAGCTCAAGAGTACTGACTGGTAGGCATGAGGTTGTGGGCAACGTCTTTCATTACAGTTTGAGGATGGAACAGTTTCAACTGTAGACTCCACTAGCCATGCCTAAAACGGGCGTGCTAATGTCATGAGTTGATAAAAGCAAGGCAGGGAGAAAGGGCAAAGCAAAAGCTATCACACTTTGAAAGGCGACAGAACAGTCACTCTTCTGCAAACATCTTTTTATTGAGTCCCCTTACTGTGCTGTGCCTAAACCTGCATGTTGACCACATACCTACGCCCTCTTTCAACTTTCCTTCCCATGAATTTCCCTGTTTCTTCCCCTTCACCCTCAGTAAATGTCTCTCCTCTCTCTGCTTTGCTTCAAGCTGTAACCCTAGAAGTTTCCCAAGGAGGCAGCATGTAAAGATGGCTGGAATATAGCTGGCGACGTGGGAAACACTGTAAGCAGAAAGGGCACTCACAGCCACCATTCCTGTGGTGAGAAGAGCACAGCGTGGATAATTCCCTGTGGCTGGAGATGGGGGGCAAGCTGAAGGAGAAGAGGGTGTCAGATAAAGCCAGCTGAGAAGGAAGCAGATAAAATCCTTTACAGGCATGAGGAGGGACTGCACTCCAACCTGTTGGTGGCTGGAAGCAAGAACTGGCAGGGTGCAGGCTAGACGCATGACTGGCTATCACGTGAAGAATGGATTGGAGAGGTATAAATTAATTATTTATTACCAACATCCCCTCCCTGCAACAGAGTGGTACAAAACGGGAGGCCAGCTAAGAAGACTGAAAATACAAGGCGCCTTACAGATGCAAAGCACACAGTTCGTGCAAACACAGGTATGTGTGCAACGTGTACGTGCACACAAACTCACAAGCCAGGGCCTTGCTGCTTAGCTCAGGCTACCTTTAAACTTGAGATCTTACTGACTCCACCTCCCAGGCACTGGAACCAAAGGCATGGGCCATTCGCTTGCCTTTTTTACTGTCTTTTTCCCTTTGCCAGGTTGTTTTATCCTTCCCTCCTTCCTACATTCTTTCCATTGACCAGGACTGCCTCCACCACCACCACCACCACCATGGACACATGCGCCCTTACTTTGTCCTACGTAGGTTTTCCTTTCCATCCCAGGGCACAAATAGCAACCAGTGTCTGGAGAAATTTGCAGATGTCACCGCTAAGTGAGCGTGTTGAAGGCATCCTGTGGCTAGAGGCTGCTGAGTGCACAAGTTCCAGGACAGCCCCACCACCATGCATGCCACGAACTATCTAGATTAGAGCTTTCCTGGCAGGGATGGCTAGTCTTGGTTGTCACCTTCAATTGAGGAACTGCCTCCATCAGATTGTGGGAATGTCTGTGAGTAAGTGTTCTTGGTTATGAACTGAGGGAGGAAGGCCCAGCCCACTGTGGGTGGTGCCATCCCTGGATAGGTGGTCCACCTGTATTAAAAAAAGGTAACTGAGTAAGGCGAGAGAAGCAAGCCAGTAAGCAGCATCCCTCCATGGTTTCTGCTTCAGTTCCTCCTGCCTCTGGGTTACAAATTGAGCTCCCTTAATGATGGGCTCTAACCTGTAAGATGTAATAAGCCTTCTCCTCCAACAGTTGCTTTTGATCTTGGTTTTAGTACAGAAGTAAACTAATGCACTGTCCATAATAAACAGTTACATGAAGAACATACTCAACTAGACTAATTTTGATGGAGTCCTGGAACTTGATCAAATTAAGGACACCTGGCAAACTCAGCTTAATGGACAGATACCTAATGTACTTATTGATTCAATTATCTTCACTTTGAGAAGATCAATAGTGTCCTAATCTAGTTCTGTGCTTCGTGGATATTTTTCCCTTATTTAAGGCATTAGTTCGAACGAACGAACTAACTACAGGACTTATGAGCAATTGCCACTTAGCCTAAAAAAGTGTTGCTGATACAGAAGAAAGCAAAACACTGATGTAAGGAAGGGAACAAAGATGGAAAAGATTTGAAACGCACTCCTCTAAATGGCACAGCTGAGGATCGGAGATGACTAGAGCCCACCCACCCTTTGACAGTCCAGGTCCGGGATACAACTGTGAACTCCTAGCTAAAAAAAGGTGATGGTGGGGGGACTATATCCAAAGATAACACACACTAAATAAAGTCTACGTGCCCAAGATCTACCTCCTTCCATACCTCTCCCTAACCTCAGACTTCCCAGCCTGGGGGCCCCCCAATCAGCAAATCCAGACACCAGCAGACATGACTCGCCGCACATCTTCCCGAGTCTCATCCCAGTTCCTCTATGGTCTTCACCATCCGCTTCCTCTCCATGTTTATCACCCCCTTGTGCTGAAAACAAGACTTCATTACCAGGGTTACCCACTGCTATCCCCGACTTCCACCCCATCCCTGCCAGTTTCGGTCCCGGCGCCAGTGGGTCTCGGGCCTCAGTCGTCCCTGACCAGGCCTCTAGCACTTACCAGATCTCCGCCTCCCATGATGGTGGAGAAGGTTCCTCAGTCTGTGGACCTGAAAGATTCAGTGAAGGTCGAGAGGAAACCTAATGAAACAGTTCAGAGACCGTCTCACCGGACCTAATCTCTAAAGGTACCAGCTGCCTTTTTCCCCGCCCGCTCTAGATCGCACTTCCGGGGGTGGCATCATATTACTGCGTCAGAGTCTCGGCTCGATGACGTTTGGTACGAGTCCTAAGTCTACGTGAACCTAGAGTCGCAAGTACTTTCTACCCTCTGTCAGGGTTTTGCTGGTCTCATTTTGGTTGCCTCGTGTAAGCACCTGGCCCCAACTGTTGAAAAGCCATAGGCAGGGCTCTGTTGCCTTGGCAACGCATCAGGGCTCTGCTGTAGAAGCTTGACTCTGTTGTAAGACGTTAGTATCTGCCAACTTAGGCCGCCTTCCCAGCACACCGCTACACCAGGATTTCCAAACCAGCTTTCAAAACTGGACTTTCGGCCAACTCCCTCATTCCCGGCATGTTTTATAGAAATAGATACCATCAAACAAAATCCCAAAGGCCAGATGTCGTGACACACCCCCAATCATCTCCACGCTTGGTAGATGGAAACTGGAAGATCAGGAGTTCAAGGCCAGCGTTGGCACAAAGTTTGAGGTCATTCTGGTCTGGAAACCCGTTTTTATTTTATTTATTTATTTATTTTGTTTCGTAGACAGTGTCTCTTTATGTAAAACCCTGACTATCTGGGAGCAATATAGATCAGGCTGGCCTTGAACTCAGAAAGATGGATACCACCTGCTTCTGTCTCCAGAGTGCTGGGATTAAAGATTTGCTACATGGCCAGCTTGTGTTTTTATTTTTGAGTTGTTTGAATTAAAAAACTGGAGGGATAGCCGGGCGGTGGTGGCGCACGCCTTTAATCCTAGCACTTGGGAGGCAGAGGCAGGCGGATTTCTGAGTTCGAAGCCAGCCTGGTCTACAGAGCGAGTTCCAGGACAGCCAGGGCTATACAGAGAAACCCTGTCTCGAAAAACCAAAAAAAATAAATAAATAAATTAAAAAAAAAAAACAGTGGCTGCTTTCAGAAGACTCTGGTTTGATTTCGCCATCTGTGGCTCCAATTCTAGTGGATCACACACCCTATTTTGGCCTCTAGTCACACAAATGATGTACAACCATACATTGCAAGCCCCCATACTCATAATTTTTTTTAAAAAAAAAATTGATCTAGCTGGATGTGGTTGATAAATAAAAAGAAAATTGGCCAGGTGTGTTTGTACATGCCATTAATCCCTGCATTCTGAAGGCTGAAGCAGGCCAATCTCTATGATTTCGAAGCCAGCCAACTCCACATCATAATACCCTTTCTCAAGGATTTTTAAAAACTAGCTACATGTTTGGGAGGTGGGAATTAAGGTTTCTTTTTAGAAATACCTAGAAAAGACTGGAGGGACAACTCAACCAGCTCACATCTTCCTGTAACTCCACTTTCAGGGGATCCAGCACCCTCTTCTTACCTCCATGGGTACCTACACACATATCAGACACATACACTTTAAAAAATTGATGGTGGTGTTGCACGATTGTAATCTCAACACTTAAAAGGAAGTTAGAGAAGCCAACCATCAGACTGAGTTCAGGGACCCCGGTGCGGGAGCTGGCAGAAGGACTGGAGGAGCAGAGGGGATTTGCCACTCCATAGAACATCATCTGCTGGCCGAACCACCCAGTGCTCCCAGAGTCTAGACCACCAACCAAGGAGTGTACAGGGAGAGACCCATGGCTCCAGATACAGAGGTAGCAGAGAACGGCCTTGCCTGAGAGCAATGGAAGGGGAGGCCCTTGGCCCTGTGGAGGTTTGATGCCCTAGTGTAGGGGGATGCTGGAATGGTGGGGCAGGAGAGGGTGGGTGGTTGGGGGAGTACCCTCATAGAGGCAAAGGGGAGGGAGGAAAGGGCAGATGTGGGATGGAGGGGTTTATGGAGGGGTAACCAGGAAGTGGAATATCATTTAAGATATAAACAAATGGAATGATTAATTAAAAAAAAGAGGAGTTGGATCTTTGTAAGTTTGAGACAAGCCTGGCATAAATTGCAAATTTCAAGACAGCTAGGACTTACACAGTGAGACTCTGTCTCTAGATAGGTAGGTAGGTAGATAGATAGATAGATAGATAGATAGATAGATAGATAGATAGATAGATATAAATGCAAGAGGAGGAGGAAGAGAAAAAAAAGGAGGGAGAACTAGGTATAAAGTCTTCCTTTCTCTTTCCAGGGCCCAGTCTTGAACCAGGGCCTCACACACCTTAGGTTATTGCTCTACCCCTGAGCTATAGCCCTAAACCGAAGACTTTATGGTAACTGAAGCTCAAGTGGAAGTATATGGTGACTTTGATTTATTGTTCTCTTGAAATGTGAGAGGACCAGGCTAAAAGTTGCTTGTCCCTCCTGTGATACTGGGTCTTACTCCCAATTATGGAGACAAAAGTTGAAGGGGGCACCCGGATTTGAACCAGGGACCTCTTGATCTGCAGTCAAATGCTCTACCCCTGAGCTATACCCCCTCACCTTGTTGTAGTCCTTTTCCTTGTCCACTTATGGTGAGTCACTATGGTCTGGTTCCACCCACACAAATGCCCTGGGGAGCTCTGTGTTCTCAAGCCTCACCTTTGTATACACCATCTGCTTTGACTTCTCTGTTGGTCACCAAGAAACAGGGTGGGGACATGAAAGCATGACAACTGGTTGAAAAGGAAGTTGACAGAGAATCCTGTGATTTGGGCTAATATGTACCCCGGAAGGTCATCTTGTACTCCCTGCTCTCCTATGAATTGCGGGTAAAGGAGATGGACGGCGTCCGCTTTTTTTATTTGTTTTGTTTGGGGCTTTTTTTTTTGGTTTGATTTGGTTTTGGACTAAAAATTGAACTTAAGGCCTCAAACAGCCAGCTAAGTTTCTTACCACTACCACCTAGCTATAATTGTGTCCCTTGACATTTTTTTAATTTAGACAGTGTCTCCCTATGTAGCCTGATCTAGCCATGCACATGCAGTTCTTCCGCCTCAGACTCAGCTAGCTGGAATTATAGACCCAAACTCCCAGACACACTTAAAATGTCAGTGTTTTTTAAATAGGGGAAGGTCATTACATCAGAAAAATCATGTTCTTTTTGAAATGTCTACAGTCCTTGCGGAACTCACTGGAACCCAGGCTGGCTTTGTGCTTTTGGAGGTCTTCCTGTTTCTACCTCCTTAGTATGGGATTACATGCATGTGTCATCATGCCCTGTGAGGGCCCCACCGCCTAGGCCTGCTGTACTTTTGTTTTTATTTTCTTTTTATCTGTTTTAATTTATAATTCGGGTTCGAGTATGTATTATGTATATGGACACACACACCACAGAGTACATGTTGAACTCAGAAGGTAGTCAGTATTCTCCTACCCTGTGGGTCTTGGGAATATAACTTGAATTGTCATACATAGTTCCTTCCCTGTTCTTGATGTAAACAGTGGCCAGCTTCTGACCTAGGAGCCTACTGGTGCTTGGGGAAGTGCTTTGTTGAGATATGAGCTTGCACTATGTAGTGCAAGCTAACAAGGGAGCTCATTGGCAAAATCCTGGAAACAGAAGCTTCCTTGATCCTCTCCCCTCCTGAGATTTGGAGAAACCAACTTTTCCCTCCTTCCACCCTAGGAAAGAATGAGCACACCCAGAGACACAAATGCAATGTTTAAAAATATAGAATATCATTGGGACAGTTCATCTAAACATCTGTCTTGAAGACGCAGGTCAAGGCCTATGATGAAATGTCTTCAGAAAATTGGAAATGGCGTGACTTCTCCAAACACCGACGTGTGCTGGCGGAGGGCTGGAGTGTTCCTGCGGTAGCCAAATCGACCGTTTAAGCCCGTAGTGATGGCCTTCTGGTTGGCATTGTAGTAGTCATGACCACTCACCTGCTGGAGGGAATGCCCTTGGGGGAGAGGAGAGAAGCTGAGCCTACCGGCAGCATCCTCTTACCTTCCCTCATTTAAACCCAGTGTATCTCCCATCACCACAGCGGGACTCTAAGCCCCTTGAAAGAAACCAAGGGCAGTAAGGTCCAGGAGACAGAGATGTCCTAGAAATCAAACTCTACCCGAGGTGAGTCTACAAGAGAACTGCGAGTCATATGTTCTGGGTCTGGACTTGAGTCTCAGGTCATGTAAGGATTTACCCTTGCCTCTATCCTATCCAGAGAAAAATAGGTGATATCAGTCTGATTATTCAGTGCAAAGGACTTCACTTCGTGGTAATCCTGTGTCCAAAAGGTGGTGCAGTTGGAAGATCATCCCTGCCAGAAAAAGTTAACCTTCCTTTTCCATGACTGCTAAACTAAGCATGGTCAGGGAGCCAGAGTGTCTGTAGAGGAGGACACTACACACACACACACACACACACACACACACACACACACACACCAGACTTCAGAGTGGACAGAGGTAAAGCCCAACTCCATCTCAACTTCTCCCAGCAAATCAGTTTAAAAATCATGCCTAGCAGATGAATCGTGCCACAGGGATAAAATGAGGCTGAGCCACACACGACATGGAGGGAGGAAGTGTTCAGAAGTGAGTATGCTAACTGCTAACCGCCACTGCTCACATATGGCTGGATGCTGCCCTTGGCCCCCCCAACCACGCCTCTCTGTAGACCTGCCTCTCCAAGCTCTGGGGTTCACACTTTTTCCATGGTAGGACCACTTGCCTGCTCCTGCCCAGTTTCTCCTATTGATATATCTCTGTCCTTGACCAAAAATGTGGAAATAATCCACCATCCAGCCATCCCTTCCAGTACCACCATGATCCTGAAAATGAAGGAGAGAAAAGATCATCAGTTCCAATGTCCCATGGAATGAGGTGCAAACTTCCTGGAGCTTCTTTGAGGAAGGGGAGAGTTCAGGGCCAGAAGAAACTGGAAGACAGATTATATACACTAATGATCAGGACAGGCAGGTAAGTAAAGGCTCTGTTGCCACCCAGTCTGGATCCTAACTCCAGTACTACCATTAGCAAGCTGTGTGATCACAGGCCAATTACATGGTTTCTCGTTCCTCAGTTTTCCTCATTAGTAACCAAATGAGAAGCTGCCATGGGTTACTTTAGAAGTGACTTACTCTAGGTAATTGACTTACTTTAGATAAAAGGCCTGCTACAGTAAAAGCTAAACACACATATTTTGTTGTTTTGTTACACATTGTTGGTTATTTTTCTCAAGATGAGGGGGCTCATGTAGCTCAAAGGAAGGCTTAAACCTATTTGGTTGAGGATGACCTTGAACTCCAGTCTCCCCTTGTCCCCACCCTCATATCTCTCAAGCACATACACCCTCACCCTACCTCACCCTGCTCAAATATCTTGTTCTCATATCTGTATTCAAATAACAATTCATAGCACAGATGGTGATTTTGATGATGTTAAAAAAAAAAGGCAGATGCTGGTGGCCCTTGCCTTTAATTATAGCACTCAGAGGGAGAGGCAGGCAGATCTCTGAGTTCTAGGCTAGTTTGGGCTACAGAGTGAGTTCAGGAATGCCAGAGACACACAGAGAAGCCCTGTCTCATAAAACCAAAGAAAGGAAGAAAGAGAAAGAGAGAAAAAAGAGAGGGGAGAGAGAGGGAGGGAGGGAGGGAGGGAGGGAGAGAGAGAGAGAGAGAGAGAGAGAAAGAGAGAAATGAAAATCAAGTTAGGTGGCATAAGTCACTAATCCCAACGTTCAGGAAGCAGATGTTAAAAGGGGTTGCTTCATGTTAGAGACTAGCCTGGGCTACACAGACTGTAGCTCCAAAACAAAAAACAAAAAATAAAAATACTGCCATTCTTAGACATACACATCTCTGGCTCCTGCTATCAAAGTGACAAGGAGACAGATTATGAGTGTGTGTCTACACACAGGCACTGTACATATATAGGCACACACAATATTATGGACCATGGAAATCCCCCAGATCTGTTCCTAGTGCAACCTGGGAGGTCCTTTTTGCCTTCAGATCACTGAAATCAACACATACTGAAGGCAAAAGTGTCGGGAGGCATGGCAGGTGACGTGTGCTGGAGCCATGCATTCCGCACCATTAGTTTTGGTTTATGGGGGTGGTGCCTGACCTCATTCATGTGAGGCAGGTTTTGTATCAGTAAGCTGCATCTTCAGCCCTATGCCCAGTCATTGGACTGAGGATCACTTGAGCGTAAGAGTTCAAGGACAGCTTGGGGTACAGGGAAACTCCATCTAAATGAAAAATAAAAATGTATAAGAAAAAAAAAACGTGTTGAGAGAAAACGAAGCGTCAGTCAACAGCCTGAGATCTATGATCCTGTGCAAGTAAGTTCTGCTGAGGAGGGATGACTGCAGACATGGGGCAGTTGCTTCCCTTGGGCTTACAGGTGCAAGCCAGCGGTAACCCTGTGACTGTGACAGCACAGGACAAGGCAATCCCCTTTGATTCACAAAGCTTATCGGTAGCTTTTACGGGTTTTGAAGATTTGCAGTGAGCGACTCCTGTGACGTCACAAAGACAAAGAAACCCATTTGTCCGGAGAGACCGGCTTTGCGCCCTAACCTCCCCTTGCAGAAACAAGAAATGAGACTGTAAATGGGTGGGGTTCTGGGTAGAAAGGACCGTGAGCTCAGCACCACCACTCCTCACTCATACTGCTCCTCCTCTCACTAACTCACCAAAACAGCCGCACGGTACCGGGTTCAGCGGTGCACAGCGCCCCGTAGCGTAAGGCCCAGAATCAGAGGGGTGCAAAACCTCGAAGGCCTTGGCCACTAAGGCCAAAACCCGTGAGCTGGCTGCCTGAAGTCACAGGTGCTCCGGGATGCTCCCACACCTACCTGATCAGTTTTCCGCAAAATGGGCGGAACCACGCGGCTCCGGAAGTACCGACGAGTGTGGTGGTCCAGTTGAGGATTATAAGGCGGAATTGCCGACCACAGCTTGGGCCTCGAGATGCTGTAGGCTTGGGCCATCGTGCTCACAGCCACCCCATCCAAAACAAAAGCTTTTTCGAGTCGCAGAGGACTGTCATAGCATCGAGCCATCCTAACCACTGCAGCCTCTGAGTCTGAGGGCTTTCTGAGGTAGAGAGCCTTAGATGGGGACTTCACTGAGCATTGTTACGTCTGTCAATTACCTCCCTGAGACACAAACCCTATTGTTATTTCAGGGTCCCCACCACGCCCATGTTATCGTGATTCTGGAATTGAGCGGAAGGAAGGCTTTATGCATGTGCATACTAGGAGAGCCCCCTAGGGCTGGAGAGGTGGCTCAGCGGTTAGGAGCATTGACTGCTCTTCCTCAGGTCCTGAGTTCAAATCCCAGGATTCGAATGGTGGCTCGCAACCATCAGTAAAGAGGTCTGACGCCCTCTTCTGGTGGTGTCTGAGGACAGCTACAGTGTACTTACATATAATAAATCTTTAAGGGAAAAAAAAGGGGGCAGGGCGCACACACACGTTTTAACATTACATATGGATATGTGTGTGCAGGTGTGCCGGGAGTTGAGTGGTAACCGACCGGCTAAGATGTGGATCTCTGTAGTTCCAAGACAGGGCTACACAAAGCCAAACCGAACCAACAACAAAAAAATGGTAATGGAACAGTCCCTCTGTAAAGCAGTGCAGTCCAACACCTCCAGCCTCTACACTCAGGCTTTTTCTTGGCTGACTTTTAGTATCTAGATTTGACAATTCAGAACCCTCCGAAGTTCAGTGTAGGCAGCTGTTTAGAAGGGTCTCTGCAGCCGGGTGGTGGTGGCGCACACCTTTAATCCCAGCACTTGGGAGGCAGAGGCAGGAGGATTTCTGAGTTCGAGGCCAGCCTGGTCTACAAAGTGAGTTCCAGGACAGCCTGGGCTACACAGAGAAACCCTGTCTCAAAAAAAAAAAAAAAACAAAAAAAAAAAAGAAGGGTCTCTGCAAACCAGGCATGGCAGGGCTCACCTGTAATTCTGGTATTGAAAAAAGGTGGCCTTGAATGCCATCCTCTGCAACTTGAAGTCAACCTGATCTAGTTAAGACTGCCCCCGTTCCCTAGCCCTAAATGATCAAGTCTAGTTGCAGAACCTAAAACCAGAATCCAACTCTTCCAGAATCCCTGTTCCTCTAATACCACTTCTGGAAACCATTTTGGGTAGTTCAGGCTAGCCTCAAGTTTCTGACAGTTTCCAGTGTTGCTATTACAGGTATGTGCCTCACCTGGAACCAATTCTTTACTCAGCACTTTCACTCGGCTTTGTCCAATAGGGCCTCAAACATGTACTGACTCTGCTGGCTTGCAGGAACACAGCTAAGGACTTTGTCCATGCCTTTATCCTAGCATGGGGGAGGCAGAGACCAGTCTGGTCTAAAGACTTCCAGGACAGCCAGAGAAACACTGTCGTAAAAAAAAAAAAATCAAAGGCAGTGGGAGGCTAGCCTGGTCTAGAGTTCCAGGACAGCCAGGGCTACACAGAAAAACCCTGTCTCCACAAAAGCCTGATAGTCCAAGTTAAAGTTTGTCAGGTGTAAACCTATAAATCCCAGCACTAGGGGTCAGAATACTGCTTACACTTAGATCAATGGAGCTCAAACGACACCTGTACAGGAGTGATACACATTCCAGCACCCACACACAAACCCCGGAGGAGCAGGTAGATATTGATCTCTTATGAATGTAAAGCCAGTCAAAAGTGGCTAAATATAGCAAATAGTACACTACTCATGATCAGGATGTCCTTTAATGCAGAGAAGTCTGCTAGGTGGATGGACACCATACAGGGACTGCTTTCGATACACACTTCGTTCTTTGGACACTACTTTCCATGCTGAGTTAGGAGGTTCACAAGTGTTTAATTACCCTAATCAAACACATCACATCCATGGCTAGATGAGCAGATTACATTAAGTATGTGCACTCATGCACAGTGGCTCCTCTATTCAAGTGGCCACTCAGGCTCACATCAGAGGTTACCTTCTCTCCAAGGCTGTTCTCACTGAAGCACCTCACAGAATCATTTATTATGAGGATGAACACACACTCTATTTTAGAGACCCAAAACACAAAAGATAATTTATCACACATGCACGTTTATCTGTATACCATGTGTACCCGACCCCAGCAGAGACCTGAAAGAAAGCATTGGTTTGTTTTTTTTTAATTGGAGTTGAGCCTTTTGTCTTCTAGAATAGCTAATGGATGACCTTTATATCGGATCTATCTGGACAGTCCCCAAAAGTTTTGAAGTCATGACCAGAGCTGAAATTTAGAAGTTTCCTTCTGTAAAACTGATATTGGTAAAGGTGTCAAGAAGACTAGTTCTCAGAGCAAAGACTTTTTAATGAATATAGTTTACAAATACACCGGAGAATCATGCAATGCTTCCTGCATTGGATGCAATCCTGGGCCACAAGTCTGCACACTCCTTTGCAACTGGACCTGTGATAGCCGAACCTGCATGGAAGAGAAGACACATCAGACAGGGTCCTTGTCCGTGTCCCCAGAGTCACCCATCAGAGACATACATACAGTGATGGCTTAAACCTCTCATACCTTTCATCTCGCCTTTATTGTTTACTATGACCCCTGCGTTATCTTCAAAATAAAGAAACACCCCATCTTTTCTTCGATATGACTTTCGTTGTCGAATTACCACTGCTGGATGTACTATGGACAAAAAAAGAAAGGGAAGCAGTTACTAGCTACACAGAAAAACCTCTCCACAGAATGTTCACACAACATGAGGTTTCCATCACCTACTAGCAAGGATAAGAATGCAAACATCCAACATCCCATAAATGGCTGTTTTTGTACAGAAGGAGAAATATATTCCTTTCCAAGGATAATTCCAAAATATAATATAGGCACTATTTGCTTGCTACACCTCCCCACATCTACAGCCAAATTGATAGGGTTTGCCCTATAAATTATGCATACTTGGACCTAAAAATGTTAACTATGTCAAATAAACTTCTATTTCCAAGAATCAGATTTTACATATAGCACCCTGTTTGCCAACCAAACACTCAAAGACAAGCCATTACCAGTGTTTGCCATGTAATCTATGTAGATAGGATTCTGTTACTGTGCCTATTGATAAAGCAGTTCCACTTACAGTTCTAAACTTTAACTTTACCCAAGTTGTCCATTATTAAATCACTTCTGAAAAGAGTGGCATTTGCATTTAAAAAGTATGCATTGAGTTTCCCACAAGCTGTTTTAATGGATCAAAACAGAACTAAACAGCCAATACTACAGGGACTATTCAGAAAACTGTACAACCACTTAAAATGAGCGACATCTACTAGTTGCTTACAGCATCACCACATGATAATGGCCCATCAATACAGGGAAATATTCAAGACTAGATCACTTTGGGGCATTACTGAAGTCAGATAGGACACATGGCAATATTTCAATCTCTTGAAAGCTAGAAGCTAGGGTCTCACTAGTACCCACAAGCACTTCTCTGTGTTAGGGACTGATCAAGGCCTTGCACACTAGGCCAAATGGCCTACCATTTGGAGTTACTCAGGGGGCTAGAGATGGCTAAGTGGTTAAGAGCATTGAGTGCTCTTCCAGAGGTCCTGAGTTCAATTCCCAGCAACCACATGGTGGCTCACAACCACCTGTAATGGGATCTGATGCCCTCTTGTGTTGTGTCTGAAGACAGCTACAGTGTACTCAAGTAAAATAAATCTTAAAAGAAAATAGATCAAACTGAACCTAGTAAGTTACTCAGGCCTTGAACTTACAATCCCTGCCTAGGTCTCCAGAACAACTCTAAGTCTGGTACCACCTGTTTAAACTACCTGTTTAAAGGCAGTTAAGAAGCAGACCAACCATGCCTGTCACCTGACACACTAAGGCTATACCCACCATTGGAGACAACAGTACGTGGAGCTGTTGTCTCACCACAAGGTAAGGGGGACATGCTCTGCTCATCTCTGACAGCTTCCTGAGCCACCAACCAGGCCCTGGAAGTGTTCTGAGAAGAGGACAAGAAGCCCTGGCGGATTTGTTCCAGTCTAACCACATTAGGTACTTAGCTACAACATCACCATTCCCTCAAACAGTATTATAGGGGAACAGTGAAAGATTTTGAACTAAATGTTGAGAGCATACTGGCGCTCGTGGAAGCAAAGCGTCGCTATGAAACACAACCCCACAGGCCACATTTGCACTATATCAAAGGAATGCTAGATCTCTGGAAAAAGAACCCAGCACTTGGGAAACTGAGGTGGGGAGATCTGAACTCAAGGCCTCCAGTGAGATCCTGCCATTAAAGAGTTCTACAGATAGACCACCACTCAAGACAGAGGTTCTGAGATCTGTCCTTTTTAACTCAATTGGACCTAATCTGACGGGCACACATTTCAGAGTAGTTAATAAGTCAACAATCAGCTCCCAGTATAGTGTCTATCACAAGAGGAAACATGCCTCTGGTGACAGACGTTGTGCTTGCTTCCAGTTGTTCAGACAATAACCCACACAAATAAATCCATTTAGCACTGCCGTCTGCATTGACAGCTAGCTTTTACTGAAGGAAGAACTTAGCCAGGCTGAGTGGCAGATTTAAACAGCAAGAGACCCTAATTAGAGAAACGACCCTAATTAGAGAATCAAGCACCATAACCATAAACCACAGCAGCCGGGCATGTGGAAGCCCAACACTGAGGCCCAGCATGTGCTACCAAGTCAAACCCTGTCTCAAACAGCAGGAGCAGAGGTAATGATCTCACAGCCTCTTAAATGTGCGAGTTATTTGACAGCCACAGAATTAACATCCCATTTTCTAATACCTCCCACCACGACATCAGGAGCTTTCTTCCCTACTCACCCTTTTTCCTTAGCTCTGGTTTGCCTTTCTTAACCGTGGCCATCACCATGTCCCCCACGCCGGCAGCAGGAAGTCTGTTCAGTCGTCCCTTGATTCCCTTCACAGAGATGATATACAAGTTCTTGGCTCCTATAGAGAAGTAACAAAAATTAATTTTGTTATGAGACGGCAGTATGGACAATATGGGGTCAGTCAAGGATACACAACAAGTAACTCAAGTCTCAGAAAGCATAAACACAAAGCAAACCAAAAGTTTCCGTAAATGCTTCCCAAGCCCCCTCACTCATCGGGCTTGCAAGCCATCTTTCGGTAGTTTCTTGTAACAACACCGATTGAAGTTAAACAACACAACACGTTGCCACTTCACCCAAAAGTGGTGTTTTTCGCTCTGCCCCTTCTTGACGGCTCAGTGGGTCACGAGCAAAAGGCTCACTGAGTGCTTTTAAAAGGGGACCGTGGCTGGACGCAGCCAATGGCCTCACCTGTGTTGTCAGCACAGTTGATCACAGCTCCTACCGGAAGACCCAGGGAAATCCGGAATTTCGCTCCGGAGGACCCACCACGTCCTGCAGGGAGGAAACAAACAGGATGAGGGGCCCCAGTTCGTCTCACTTCCAAACTATAATCCACCGCACAAGCTTTGTCCAAAACCAGCCTCTCCCCACTACAATCCACTTGTCACAGAACCTGGCAGTCCCCATTATTACCATCCTCCTGTGGAAATTAAGGAGACAGGTGTCGGCTCCGACCTGGTCTGCACTTTTGCAAAACGTTAGCTATACGGCAAGGCGGGGATCGCAGAGACCGCCCAATTCGGTCGAAAGCAGGCCGACCCCACGTTCTCCGTTCGACCCCATGCTCCGCTCCTACCAGCTCAACACCAATTCCGCCGCCCTCCTCTTTCGGGGCTCCCTCTAGGCCTCTGAGGTGACCCCCATCTTCTCCTCTCCGGCCCTGGGACTGCAAACTACCACCGCCACCGGGGACTATCGCCAAGGAACGGGCGGCCCGTCCTGTGCGGCGGATGCCAGCGGATCCCCAAACCCAAAATTCTCACCTCGCTTCGACATCTTGACTGTCCGGAAAGAGTCAGAAAGGAAGTTAGTACAAGGGACACTGGGATATGAACGGGAGGCCCCGCCCAGTCAGCCATGTGACCGGATCTCCTCTAGTCGGCTTCCCTCCCCTGGTCGCAGCTATGTGACGTAAATTCCTGGGCCTCTGCGGGACTGCTCTGCATGGGAAAGCTGCGGTTGAGTTATGAAGGCGCGAGTAGTTTTGGGTCTCTTCCCAACGCCGTGGAAGTAATTGGAGATATAGACACATCGCCTTCTGTCTTTTTAAGTTTTCTCAACAGTTTCTTTTGAGCTCTGTTGCCAAGCCCCTCTATGGATAACAGGAGTACAAAAATAGTTTTTGCTGCGGGCGAGTTTGTACTAGGCCGATAATCCCGGCATTCTGGGAGCTGAAGCAGGAGGATTGCAGCGACTTCGAGGTCACCTGAGCTACCATGAGATCCTTTCTCAAAACAAATAAATACATAAGTAAAATAGATTCTTCTGTAAGGGTTCCTAAAGAACAGACAGATGGGGCAAGAGCAAGTTCAGAATGGTTTCATTTGGCTATAGAACAATTAAATGGAGCGCTACAGATGTGTCCATCTGTGTGTGTGGTAGCATAACATTCTCTCATTATGAGAATTAACAATACTTTGTATTAGTGACATTTACTCAGACGGTCAGACTACCACTCAGTATCTTATTAATTATTCTCAAGCTTTCCCCACAGCTATCTGTGAACGATTGATTGGCTCTGCGGCTGCTTTTTTTTTTTTTCTTTTTGTCCTGGAACTCACTCTGTAGACCAGGCTGGCCTCGAACTCAGAAATCCGCCTGCCTCTACCTCCCAAGTGCTGGGATTAAAGGCGTGCGCCACCACTGCCCGGCGCTCTGTTGCTTCTTAAAGATGTGCAAAGTTTAGTAAAGCTTAAATATAGTATAGTTTATGTTTACTTATAGTATAATCAAGATGGGCATGTTTTAATTTATTAATATTAATTGCTCCTTTTACGACCTCAATCTCTCCTATTTTCCCGGCCTTTTACCTTCTGTTGATACATTCATTCAAATGTGTATTGAATACTTACTTTAAGCCAGATTGTGTCCAGATTACATGAAGGCATAAAACAGAGCGTTATTCTTGCCTTTGTGGACTTTACTCTGCAGGGTAGAGGTTGGAGGCAGGTAATAGATACTAAATAATAAGGATAATTGTTGCCGGGCAGTGGTGGCGCACGCCTTTAGTCCCAGCACTCAGGAGGCAGAGGCAGGCAGATTTCTGAGTTTGAGGCCAGCCATGTCTACAGAGTGAGTTCCAGGACAGCCTGGACCATACTGAGAAACCCCCACACACCAAAAAAAAAAAAAAAAAAAAGGAATAATTGTGAGAGTTCCAGTATATAGTTTGTTAAATGGGAAAAAATATTATGACGAAAGGATAGTAAGGTGTGGAGAGGTGAAGAGGCAGATTGCAATAGAAACATTAGTGGCGGGTAGTTTGTCATCTCACCTATTTAGATGCTATCTCAAATTCAAGGTCACCCTGAGCAATGCAGAGATCCTATCTAAAAATACCAAGTAGGAAAAAGAGCTAGGGGTGTCTCTCAGTACTGAAATACATATTTTGGTTTGTTTTGTTTTGTTGTTGTTATTTTGAGACAGGGTTTCTCTCTGTAGCTGGGGCTGTCCTGGAACTACCCCTGTAGACCAGGCTAGCCTCAAACTGAAACATTCACCTGCCTCTGCCTCTCAGGTGCTGGGATTGAAGATGTAGACTGCTGCAACCACCAACAGGCAACATATGCAAGACTTTAGGTCCAGTCCCCAATACCAGAAAAAAAAAAGTGAGACATTTCATTTGACTGTGTGTGTGTGTGTGTAAAATCATGAAATTATGGCTAGAAAAAAATGGTCTCGTGAGTAATTGCTTTGTAAGCCAGACCACTGAATGTGATTCCCAGAACCCTTATAAAGGTGGAGGAGAGAGCCAATTCCATAAAGGAGTCCTCTGACCCCATGCACAGCATGGTGCATGTGCCTATACACACATCATATATAAGCAACAATGGTAAAATTTAAAATAGCAAACTGTTGTGGCAGCACCTGAAAGGCAGAGAAAGGAGTGTTGTGGAGAGTTTGAGTCCAGTTTGAGTTATCCTGGAACTCCCTGCCAAAAAAAAAAAAAAGAAGAAGAAGGAAATAAAAGAGGGGAGCATCTAAAGATGTGACTCAGTGGCTAGAGAAGCAGTTCTTTTTTTTTTTTTTAAAGGTTTATTTATTATATGTAAGTACACTGTAGCTGTCTTTAGACACACCAGAAGAGGGCATCAGATCTCATTACGGATGGTTGTGAGCCACCATGTGGTTGCCGGGATTTGAACTCAGGACCTTTGGAAGAGCAGTCAGTGTGCTTACTTGCTGAGCCATCTCTCCAGCCCCCTAGAGAAGCAGTTCTAAACCTGGGGTCACAACCCCGTTGAAGGTCAGACAACCCATTCACAGGGGCCCATATCAGATAAGCTTGCATATCAGATATGTTATGATTCATACCAGTAGCAAAGTTACAGTTATGAAGGAGAGATAAGATGATTTTATGGTTGGGCTTCACCACAACCCGAGGAACTGTGTGAAAGGGTCGAAGCATTGGAAAGGCTGAGAAGCGCTGGGTAAAGAGCATTTGCTCCTCCTGCCAAAGACCTGGATCTGTTCCCAGCACATGGAGTAGTTTCCTAAGCAACTGTGAGTCCAGTTCCAGGGGCTCTGACACTCTCTTCTGGCTCTGAGGGAGTCAGGCAACTATGTAGTGCACATAGACACAGGCAGGCAAACACTCATAAACATACCAATCAAAGATTGAAAAATAGAGAATAATGGAACTGGACCAGGGAGACCTTTGCACACTGCTGTAGAGATGTGTTATTTACTGAGAAAAATGAGGAACTTTAGCCTGACTTCAAGCCAAAATAGGCATGAGCGAACTAACAAAGTAAGATCGATCGGAGGGAGATTGCTAGAAGCCACTGTTCACAAAGGAAATGGTTGGTTTGGATTAGCAGGAACGCTAATGTGATGGAGTGAGGACCTAGATTCATTTGGAGATGGAACCAAAAAAAAAAATGTGGAGTGAAAAAAAATGGTTGTGGTGGGCAGTGGTGGTGGTACACGCCTTTAGTACTCTGAAGGCAAAAGCAGGGGGATCTCTGTGAGTTCAAGGCCAGCCTGGTCTTGGCTGTTCCAGGAAAGCCAGAGCTACACGGAGAAACCTTGTCTCAAAAAGCAAGCTGGGCAGTGGTGACACCTTTAATCCAGCACTTGGAAGGTAGAGGCAGGCAGATTTCTGAGTTCGATACCAGCCTGGTCTACAGAGTAAGTTCAGGACAGCCAAGGCTATACAGAGAAACCCTGTCTTGAAAAACAAAACAACAATCAAAAAAAAAAAGCAAAACAAAATAAAAAAGAAAAACAAGAAAGAAAGAAAAGAGAAACAGGAGGAGCCAAGTAGTGTCTTGAGGAGACGAAGTTGTCATGAACCAACAAACCAACATAGAGAAGAATGTGGGAGAGTGGCTTTGGATCTCAGTCTGTCTCTGTCATTAGGAATGGTCCTCTTGGTTATGGCTCCAACCAGTTTGCCAACTAGAAGAAAGGGACACATTATATTCTTCTCTTTCCCAGGCACCCAGATTTAATGACCAAGGTCTGTAGACTTGACTCTTCCTGAACCGTTGAGCCAGGCGTCCCACTGCTTGCGTTTGATGCAATGCTACTGCAGCAACTTCTAAGTGGTTTAACCTCAGCCTCCATTGCTTTAAGACTGTGCTGGCCCCTTTGGCTTTTATAGAATAAAATCTAAGCTCCTGTCTTAGTCACTGTTCGACTGCTGTGAAGAGACATGACCAAGGCGACTTAAAAAAGAAAGAATTTAACTAGGGGCTTGCTTATGGATCAAAAGTTAGTCCATGGTCATCATGGCAAGGAGCATGGCAGCAGGCATGAGAGTCTGCAGTAGCTGAGAGCTCACATCTGACCACAAGTTGGAAGCAGAGAAAGAGTAGGCCTGGTCTGAGCTTTTGGAACCTCCAAGCTCACTCCCACTGACACACCTCCTCCAATAAGGCCACACTTCCTAATCCTTCCCAAAATAGTTCCACCAACTAGGAACCCATCATTCAAATATATGAATGTTTTGTGGCTCGTTCTTGTTCAGACCACCACAGCTCCTAACCTCAGCATTGCAGTCTCTTTTCCACAATTGCTTGTCCCTCACAGACCTTATCCACTGTCCTCCTGTCCCTCTGCCTTTTGGGGGAAGGGGAGGTTAAGATTGTTTTATTTTATGTGAGTACACTGTCATTCTCTTCATGCACACCAGAAGAAGGCTTCAGATCTCATTACGGATGGTTGTAAGCTACCATGTGTTTGCTGGGAATTGAACTCAGGACCTCTGGAAGAGCAGCCAGTGCTCTTAACCACTGAGCCACCTCTCCAGCCCCCTCCTGTCACTTATACCTCACATTCCAGCAACACCAACTTACCCAGGGTTCCTGGTTATGCTGCGCTTCTGTTTTACACCTTATATTTGTGTACTCGATACTGCTTTCCACTGCCCACCAAAGACAGGGACTTGCCTAATTTGCTCCATAAGCTGCCCATAAAGTCTTGAACCCACTCTGTGACCCAGGCAGGACTTGAACTTGTGTGATCTTCCTGTTTCAGCCTCCAGAGTAGTTGGAATTTAGACCTGTGCCACCATGCTCAGCTTATATCATATATATATGCATATATATAATACATATATTTTTGTGTATATATACATATATATTTGGGGGGGGGCAAGGTCTCTTAGTGCAGCCCTGACTGGAACAAAGTATTACCTAAGGTATTTTCTCTGTAATAGGTTGAGGACCAATGATTGTGACTTGCTCCCCAGACTAGAGAAAATTAAAGAGGAAAGAGAAATTATTAAGCAGAGGCTGGAATCCAACAGTATTCTTTAGTATTAGCCATCTTCTCTTTTCTTTACTTCCCCTTCCTCCTTCTCCTCATCACCCTATTCATTACCTTCATCCCTTCTTCACCAATGTCTTCTAATTCTTCTTCATCATCATCTTCTTCCGCTTCTCCTTCCTTATCATCTGCATCAGGAACCAAATAGTATTGCTTTGGCCTAATGTCACTATTTCTTGAGACAGGGTTTTTCTGTAGCTTTGGCTGTGTAAACCAGGGTGGATGACCTTGAACTCTCAGAGATCCATTTGCCTCTACCTCTCAAGTGCTGGGATTAAAAGTGTGCACCACAGTCGAGTTTCTGTTGCTGTGACGAAACACCGTGACCAAAAGCAACTTGGGGAGGAAAAGGTTTATTTAGCTTATACTTCCACATCACTGCTCATTACTGGAGGAAGTCAGTACAGGAACTCAAGCAGATCAGGAACCTGGAGGCAGGGACCATGGAGGAGCACTGCTTACTGACTTGCTCAGCCTGCTTTCTTATAGAACCCAGGACCACCAGCCCAGGGATGGCACCTCTCACAATAGACTGGGCCCTTCCCCCGTCAGTCACTAAGAAAGTGCTCTATATGTTTGTCTACAGCCTGATCTTACAAAGACGTTTTCTTCTCTCTGATGACTTAGCTTTTATCAAGTTGACATAAAACTCAGCAGCACAGCCAACTTGTTTGATTGTCACATACCACCTTTGATGAATTCTCCTCACCCATCTGCACCTGCATGGAATGGCCGGTGACCCTGGTAAAGAAGGTCCCCTGGCTCCTCGTGTAGCCTCTTCCCCCTGGCTCCATCCTGTGCTTGACTTGAACGTTTTGTGAAATCCCTCCCAGATTTGTATTTCACTGGACTTTGAAGATAAATCACCACTCTTATCTGGATGAAGTTCTTTGGGAAGAATTTTGTTTTTTATTTATTTGAGACTGGGTTTCTCTGTGTAGCCCTCACTGTCCTGGAACTCACTCTGTAGACCAGGCTGGCCTCGAACTCAGAGAACTATCTGACTCTACTTCCATAGTACTGGGATCAAAGTCATGTGCCACCACTACCTGGCCTTTGTTTTTCTAAGTAAGGATTTTCATCAAAATAAAAATGTATTCTGTGACCTGGTTTTATGTCTTCCTATTCTTTTACTTCAACTCTGACCAAATAATACTGGGCTTCTTCATCTTCCTCTCCAAGCAGGTCAGACGCCTGTGGATGGCTGACAAAATGGCTGGAGTGATATTTCGATTTTCAGAATTTCTTCCGTGGCATGATCTTTTCATTTTGTCACTGTCACTCTGTACTTAATAAACATATATATATATATATATATATATAACATATTATATTATATATGTTTATTATATATAACATATATAATGTATAATATACCATATACCATATAATATACTGCTTCTTGATTTTTTCCGTATGTCTTGGCTTTGTGTCAGGAGCTGAGGCTGGAATACAGATTGTTGTTTCTCCATGCTACCAGGAAAATCCAAAATCCCAATCCTAGATGTTCTCAGCACAAGGAACCTCAGGAGACTTGACTTACTTATTTGCTTATTTATTTATTTTTGTATTTTATGTGTATGAATGTTTTGTCTATGGGTGTAGAAGTACCACATGCATATCCCTTAGAGACCAGAAGAGGGCATCAGATCCACCGGAACTGGAGTTATAGATGGTTGTCCATCTATAGCAGTCTATAGTAGTTGCCTTGTGTCTGCTGAAGACTCCATCTGTCTTCTACAAGAGCAGTAGGTAGTCTTAACCATTGAGTCATTTCTCCAGCCCCCAACACTTTCTTTTTGTTTGTTTGTTTATTTACTTACTTATTTCCCAACTGGGGGATCCGTGCATTTGAGTTCATAGGCAGGTGTGTTGGAGGTCAGAGGACAGTTTGAATTAGTTTGCTCCTTTATTGTATGGGTTTCAGGGATCAAACTCAGGGCCCTAGGCTTGAGCAGTAGATACCTTTACCAGACAAGCCATCTCATGGGCCCAAGACAGACTCAGGCCTGGAGGTTACTAAGTAGACTGTCTATGTCTAGCAAGTGAGCCCCAGGGATCTACCTATCTCTGTATTATTATTACTATTATTATTATTATTAATATTATTATTATTATTACTACTACTACTACTACTATTTTTGCTTTTCCAGACAGGGTTTCTCTATGTAGCATTGGCCTGGAACTTACTCTGTAGACCAGGCTGGCTTTGAACTCAGAAATCTGCCTGCCTCTGCCTCTTGAATGCTGGGATTAAAGACATGTACCACTAATGCTCTGCCACTCAACATTTTTAGTGATGCTGAGAGGAACAATAGTAAGCCAATTGGTTGAAGTCACTCATTTGTTTGTTGTTTGTGCTGGGATTAAAGGCATGCTCCACCACTGCTAAAAACTAGATTTTCAAAGGGTGTGGTGGCTAACAGTGTTTCTCATGGACTAGGAATATACCCAAAATCTACCAAATACATTAGATTTAGACAAGTCTTTTTTTTTTAAGATTTATTTATTTCAAGCCGGGCGGTGGTGGCGCATGCCTTTAATCCCAGCACTTGGGAGGCAGAGGCAGGAGGATTTCTGAGTTCAAGGCCAGCCTGGTCTACAAAGTGAGTTCCAGGACAGCCAAGGCTACACAGAGAAACCCTGTCTCGAAAAACAAACAAACAAAAAAAACCAAAGATTTATTTATTTCATTTATATGAGTACACTGTAGCTGTCTTCAGACACAGCAGAAGAGGGCATCAGATCCCATTACAGATGGTTGTGAGCCACCATGTGGTTGCTGGAAACCAAACTCAAGATCTCTGGAAGAGCAAGTAGCCAGTGCTTTTAACCACTGAGTCCTCTCACCAGCCCCTATTTAGACAATTTTTAAAAATATATATAGATGATGCAAAGCACACCTTTAATCCAAGTACTTGGGAGGCAGAGACAAGTGGATCTCTGAGACTTCTAGGACAATCTGGTCTGCACAGTGAGTTCCAGGAACAGTCAGAGCCACATGGTAAGACCCTGTCTAGAAAAAAAATGAATAAGTAAATAAATAAATATTAATTGATTTAAGAACTATAAGCATTGGGATTGGAGAGATGGCTCAGTGGTTAGGATCTCTTGCTGTTCTTCCAAAGGACCCAAGTTCAGGTGTCAGCATCCACATCTGGAGTTAACAGCCACCTGTAAGTCCAGCTCCAGGGATCTGACCCCCTCTTCTAGCCTCCATAGGCACTGCACACATATGGCACACATACATATGCACAGGCAAAACACTCACTGGTACACGTAAAATTAGATTGATACATCTTTAAATTTTAATTTATTAAAGCCAAGCATGGTAGTTGTTCTAGTTAGGATTTCTGTTGCTGCAACAAAAACACCATGATCAAAAGCAAGTTGGGGAAGAAAAAGTTTATTTGACTTACACTTCCAGATCATATTCTATCATTGAAGAAATCAGGACAGGAACTCAAGCAGGGCTGGAACCTGGAGGCAGGAGTCGATGCAGAGGCCATGGAGGGATGCTGCTTACTGACTTACTCCACAAGACTTGCTCAGTCTGCTTTCTTGTAGAACCCAGGACTACCAGCCCAGGGATGTCACCACCCACAATGGGCTAGTGCCTCCCCCATTGATCTTTCTTTGAACAAATGCCTTACAGCTAGATCTCATGGAAGCATTTGTTTATCTGAAGCTCCTTCCTCTCTGATGACTGTAGCTTGTGTCAAGTTGACACACAAACACATCACTATTAAGCTACAACACTTCCTTTCTTGTTCATCCCCAAGAACTCATTCAAAACATAAATAATTAGGCCAGGGAGGTGGTGGTTTATGCCTTTAATTTCAACACTTAGGAGGCAGAGGCAGATCTCTGTGAGTTCAAGGCCAGTCTGGTTTACAGAGTGAGTTATAGGATAGCCAAGTCTATACAAAGAGACGCTGTCTTGAAAAACAAACAATCAACAAAAACAAAAACAAAAAGAAAAGAAAGCAAGAAAGCAAATAGTTAATCTCTTTTAAAATCCAAAGTTTTTGAAAATTCAAAGCCTGTTAACTGCAGTGTTGACCCCAGAACCTACTTTCTTACTTCAAGAGGAAAAAACAAGGCACAATCAAAGCAATGCAAAACCAAATTCCAAACATCCAATGTCTGGGATCGACTCATGTCTGGAATCTTCCACAGGGCTTGGGTCACTTTGGCTTTGCTCTCTGCAGCACACACAGCTTGTCTTCTAGGATCCAATCCACAGTTGCTGATGTTCTTGGTTAGGATCCCATAATGCTGGCATCTCCAAAACCCGCTGGGCCCCTTGCTGTAACTGAGCTGTACTTTCACCAATAGCCTCTCATAGACTCTCTTCACAGTGCCAAACCTCAACTTCTCTGCATGACCCTTTCAGTCCTGGGGCTTCAACTGCCACTGAAGCTGCACCTTCACAGAAAGCCTCTCCTGTCCTCTCACAGTGCCAAGTGTCAGCTATTCTCCATGACCCCTTCAAGCCTTCAAAACCAGTACCACCCAGGTGACTCTTACACACTGCCAAGTCTGGCTGCCAATACGAGGTACAGCATGGTTGCCTCTGGAACACAGTTTCTCTGTGCTTTGAGGAAATACTTTCCAAAAGATTTCACCTTAGTGATGCTGGTCTCTTCTTAATTACCATTAATTTCCTAGTTCCAGCTAACCAGCATCAATAGTCCCAGTTCCACAAAGGTTTCACCTCAGTGGTGCTGGTTTCTTCTTAATCCCAGCTGATTCTTCAGCCCCGGTTATCCAGAATGGCAGAACCTTAAATCAAAATAGCAAACAGTCCCGATAGAGTTTTAATTTTCCCTCTGAAGTGTCACAGGCCAGGCCTCCATCTTCTGCACTGCTCTCAGCATTCTTACCTTCCAAGCTCCTAAAAACGTTCCAATGAGTTCTTAACACTGAAGGGCTTTTCTAGCCCAAAGTTCCAAAGTCCTTCCATAATCTTCACAAAAAACACCGTCGGGTATGTCGCAGCAATACCCTACTTTGATGGTACCCGCTTCTCTTAGGGTTTTTATTGCTGCAATGAAAACACTGTGACCAGAAAATACAGTGGCGCACACCTTTAGTCCCAGGACTTGGGAGGCTGAGGCTGGCAGGTGTTCAAGGCCAGCCTGGTCTATATAACGAGTTCCAGGACAGTCCGGGCTATGCAGAGGAACCATCTCAACAAAACCAAACAAAATGTAATTAAAATTAAAAAAAAAAGTTAAAAAAAAGAAAGGAAGGAAGGAAGGAAGCTGGTTACGGATTCTAGTGCACAGGAGGCAGAGGTAGGCAGATCTCTGTGGCTTTTAGGCCAGCCTGGTCTACATAATGAGTTCCAGGCCAATCAAAGCTATATAGTGAGACCTTACCTCAACAACAACAAAAACGTAGTGACAGTTTTGGAATTTTGGTTTCTTAAACAAACAAACCCCAGAGAAATATTTTAAGAATATGTTTTCGTTTTAATCCCAGGTATAGGATGTGAGGCTGCTTCAGATTGTCCACAGCAGCTGACGAGGATTTGCCTCCTGCTCTGGCCGTGGGGTGGTGGGGGGGGGAGGGGAAGGACGAAATTTTCCCAGGTGCAGATAGTTTCAGTGATCATGTGACATTTGGAATTCCGGAACTTTTTAGAGGTCATATAAATGCTAGGGCCCAGAGAGCCGGAGTGGGTTGTTGGTGATGGGTTGTTGGTTGTTGTTGTTGTTGATCACCTTGGTTTTTTAAGTAGTCATGCACAAAGAAGGAGAAATTGGATGTCTTGATAGTAAAGATCAGACTTATCCCAAGGAACTCGATATCCTTCACCAGCAGGAAGTAATCTAATGATAACTGTCACCCCGTTTTGACCTCTGACTGCTCAGAGATTTCTTTCCTTCCCTCTCCTTTATTTTTTTCTCTTTTGTCTAGTGTTAGGGGGTTGAAAGGGTGAAAGAAAAGGGGTGGAGAAGCCGGGCGGTGGTGGCGCACGCCTTTAATCCTAGCACTTGGGAGGCAGAGGCAGGCGGATTTCTGAGTTCGAGGCCAGCCTGGTCTACAGAGCGAGTTCCAGGACAGCCAGGGCTACACAGAGAAACCCTGTCTCGAAAAACAAACAAACAAAAAAAAGACACCCTGAAAAGGGGTGGAGAAAAAAGAAGGGTGGGAGAAAAAAACCCCACAAAATAGTAAAGGATTGGCTACAACGAGCAAACACAACACAAGAACATTTAGATGTATTTAATTTCTGTCAGTGTTTTTTGCATGTATATGTACCACATGTGTGGCTGGTAGAAGAGGGCATCAGAGCCCCTGAATGGAGTTACAGATGGTTCTGAGTCACTGTGGACACTGGAACTGAGCTTGGACCCTCTGAAATGACAATAAGGAACTTCTAATTGATGAACCATCTTTCCAGTCCCCATAGATGATTTTTTTTTAAAGTCTATTGCCTAGGACTTTAAGTGTAGTGTTCAAGACCAAAACCCAAAATACCTAACACCCAGTTTATTGACATTAAATGCTCCCCATTAAGGAAAGTGTAGAGCCAAGTTGTCTTTAATTAGATTTCCTTATTTATTTATTTATTTATTGTTTGAGACAGGGTTTCTCTGTGTAGCCCTGGCTGTCCTAGAACTCACTCTATAGACCAGGCTGGCCTTGAACTCAAGAGATCCTCCTGCCTCTGTCTCCCGAGTGCCGAGACTAAAGGCGAGCGCCACTCCTAACCAGCTCTAGCTCTGTGTTTTAGAAAGACTTGCCTGTTGAATTAGCACACTTATTAACCATAAAACCATCTTGAGTCCCAAATAGCTGTTTTTCTCCAAACATGTCCTCCTTTATTGACTTAGATGACGGAGGAGCAGTAAGAGAGAAAGTCTGTGTACAAACAGAAAGGTCAGACACCCAGTATGCTTTCAAACAGAAAGGATACCTTCAGCCAAAGCTCTGAAAGCAAAAGAAGAGGTATCCAACACCGCATTCGACCTACACTGCCATCCCAGAACTAAGAGAAGGCCCCTCAGCCGAATCTCAGCTGCTGCTGCCCTGGAAAGAGTGTCCCCTGAGACAGGGCCAGGCTGCCGGTCACTGGGAGGCCATGTTGGTGCTGGGTGCTGATCCAGGGTACTCCTCTGGAGAATGGTGGATTTCCCCAGGCTTTGGTGGCTAACTAGTGAGACTGTTTCCAAACACTAAAAGGAAGAGGAGAGAATGAGAAGGAAGGAAGGAAAGCGCATTGTCCCTGGGGCCCCACTTTGAACACCATAATTGAACTGTGAAAAAAACCCAACATTATTCTGGCCTCAAAAGGAGTAAGACAGAGTTTATTCAGGAGACAAACACAAGTGACCATGGCCAGGGAGCATAGATTCAGTTTATTCCAGTTGCCATGTTTGATAGAAATAGAACAAAGTAAAGCCATAAGACAAGGTTTCTTGGGGGGGGGGGCGTATATTTGTTTTGCTGTTTTGAAACAGGCATGTGCCATCAGGCCTGGTCCTAAGACTTTTAAAAGAGATTGGTAAAAATCCCTGGTTGGCAGGTTCCATTTTTCATCTTTTTTTTTGGTTTGTTTGTTTTTTGTTTTTTGAGACAGGATTTCTCTGTATAGCCCTGGCTGTCCTGGAACTCGCTCTGTAGACCAGGCTAGCCTCGAACTCAGAGATCCTCCTGCCTCTGCCTCCCAAGTGCTGGGATTAAAGGCATGCGCCACCACTGCCCAGCGGGCAGGTTCCATCTCAGAGGGAAACCTCTTTGAAAAGTTCTGGAATGTTTTCTGATGATGTTCTTAGCCTTCAATTGGTGGCACAGTTCCTGCATTACATTGGGATTTACCTAATAGTCACAAGGATGTGGTCCTTCATAGACATCCACAATGAATGGCTACTTAGAGAATAAGATAGCTCAGCAGAATTTGGCTCTGGACCTGCAGCATTCCAACTGTCCACAAACATTGATATCTAATCGATCATTTTAGAATGTTTAATGCAGGAGCAGCTTCTTGCTGGAAGCCTCAGGTGACATACTAGCTCCTACGACATCAATGCCTTCCTCCTAAATAGGAAAATGTTTCTTTTACTGTGGTCTTCAACCTATTTTTCAATCTTTTAAATAGTTTTATTTTTTATTTTTGTCAGAGACAGGGTTTCTCTGTGTAACCCTGGCTGTCCTGGGGACTCTCTCTATAGACCAGGCTGGCCTTGAACTCACAAATCTGCCTGCCTCTGCCTCCCAAATGCTGAGATCAAAAGCATATGTTACTACTGTCCAGCCAAATAGTTTATTATTTTACATTTCTTTTCTTTTTTTTTTTTTTTTGAGACAAGGATTCACTGTGCATCCCTAGCTGGCCTGAAACTCTATGTAGCCCAGCCTGGCCCCATAGAAATCTGCCTCCTGAAATTGCTAGAATTAAAGGTGTATGGAGCCTTTTTTCCCCCTAGACAGGGTCCTACGTATTCCAGGTTAGCTTTTAACTCTCTGAACTTGAACTCTTGGTCCTTCTGCCTCTGTCTTCCAAGTGCTGGGATGCTGGGTTTGCTGCTGGGTACCACAAAGCTCAACTTCTCCACAATGTTTTGTGTGTTTGTTTAGTTTTGATTCTGTAACTTAGTTACAACCTTTCTTCCTTCCTTTCCTTCCCTCCTAACCCTCTCGTACTTCCTTCTTGCTCTCTTTCAAACTCTTTTTTGCCTCTTTTTCCATTATTATTATGTATTTTTTGTACATAAATCTTAATTCCTAAACATAACCTGTTGGGTCTAGTCCATACAACATACGCATGTTTTTAGGGTTACCATTTGGAACGGGACAACCGATCAGTCTGCTCATCCCTGGGGAGGTCCACCCTCCCACCTCCAGCTTCCCTCAGTTGCCTGTTGTTCTCTGTTGAGGTCTCGTGTGGTTTTCCCTGTTCAGTGTGGCATATTTGTTGGTGTCCTTGCTCAGCTCACATCTGGGTGCTCATACTGATCAGACTTCATGAGTACCTTCTGATGATGCTAGGAGACACAAGCTCGCGGCAAACTCCCTGCTCCCCAGGCTCTTACAATCTTTCCATCTCCTCTTCTGCAACATTCCCTGAGTTCCCTTAGGTGCAGGAGTGTTTTGTACATGTATCCATTGTACACATACAGCACTGGGCTGTAATGGTCTCTGTTCCAAAGAGACGTTTCCTTGTGTAGGGGTGAAGACTACACTTTTCTGTACTAGAGTGTCCCTTCAACTCCCAGGACAAAGTCTTGGGCTCATAGGCTCTCATCATCAGAGACCTGTCTTAGATGTTCTCAATGCATTTTGGTTTTGGAGTACTTCTTACTTGGAACACATATCTTTTTTTTTTTTTTAAGATTTGCTTATTTATTTAATGTATCTGAGTACACTGTAGTTGTCTTCAGACGCACCAGAAGAGAGCATCAGATCCTATTACAGATGGTTGTGAGCCACCATGTGGTTGCTGGGAATTGAACTCAGGTCCTCTGGAAGAGTAGTCAGCACTCTTAACTGCTGAGTCATCTCTCCAGCTGGAACGTGTGTGTGTGTGTGTGTGTGTGTGTGTGTGTGTGTGTGTGTGTGGTGTGTGTGTTTCTTGAACAGAGGGATTACACTGAGTTCTTTGTGTTCTCTGGAGTTCTTGTTTGGCGAACCATCTGGTTCACCTTGAGTGTTAGGTTGTACTTCCTTGCCAATCTACAGGTCAAGTAACTTGAGTTATAATATCATTCCACAATCATGCCTATCGGCTGTGATTGTTGGAGAAAAGCACTTGACTGTGTCACTCTGCCTATCTCTAAATGTTTTATCTAGCATCCTGACACCTCTTTCGTGCAAGTATGTTCACCTTTTTCCTTTCCAACGTGATCATCCCACAGTTTCTCCTGTCATGTGTCTACCACACTCTTCCTTTTCCCTCTCTCAGCTGAAGAGCTTGCCAGTTCCTTTCTGAAGAAAACAGATGCTGTGCTGTGCTGTTAAACAGTAACTATAAAAGACTTATTGGTAGGTTTGCCAGCATATGCTGTGTGTTAGAAATAAACACAGGAGCCAGGTGTGGTGGCACGTGCCTTCAATCCCAGCACTCTGGAGGCTGAGGCAGGTGGATCTCTGTGAGTTGGAGGTCAGACAGGTCTACAGAGTTCCAGGACAGCCAGGGCTACAATAGAGAAACTCTGCCTTGAAAAAAAAAAATTCAAACAGCTTGCCAGTTTCAAGCTACCTATAGAAGTTAAGTCAATTTTCTGATTGAGCCAAACTCAGCATACTTTTGAGATAACAGCTTTCTTATCAAGTAGAGTAGCATCTATATAGTGGAAATGACCAGAATTCTACTTTTGGATCAGACATTCCAAATGAACTCCAACTGTATTCTCAACATCTGCCTCAAATGTCTACCTAATGTCTGTCTCCGCTCTGTGTAGCTCAGCGGTGGAAAAATCATGCTGAACTGCTGAGTTGGTTTCCCGTCCTGCTCATGTTGGTGCTGGATGCTGATCTGGGATACTCCCCTGGAGAATGGTGGATTTCCCCAGGCTTTGGTGGCTAACTAGTGAGGCTGTTTCCAAACATCTAAAGGAAGAGGAGTGGAGGGGAAGGAAGGAAGGAAGGAAGGAAGGAAGGAGCTTAATAGCTCAGCAATGATGATGCATGCTTTAACCCCAGCACTTGGAGACAGAGGCTGATCTCTGAGTTGGAGGTCAGCCTAGATCCCTGTCCCTCCATGTCTATCCAACTTGAAATGTCCCCGTGGTACTTTCCTAAAAATCTTGCTTTTAGTATATTCACATATTGGCAGGGTTTTGCTATCTAGCCAAGGCTAGGCTTGAACTCCTAACGTTCTAAGTGCTAAGTATTCCTCTCCAGGCACCACCTCAATCATTTTGTGTGTGTGTGTTTGTGTGTGTGTGTGTTGTGTGTGTGTAGGTATGTAGTTTCTCATTTTCACTACTGAGTTTTTACTTGTTAATTCAATTGTGCCTTTATTTCTAGTCTGCCTCTAGGACACTAAACTCATAGCGAGCCAGAATCTTATGTTTTTATTGAAACTTTATGCTGCCTCTTGACGGGGTGACAAAGTGCTCTATGAATTAAAGAGGAAAATTGAGACAGTCTGTAAGCTAGGAATGCCTTTCAGTGGATGTTCTGATTGAGGTGCGCTCTCTCTCTCTCTCTCTCTCTCTCTCTCTGGAGAGCGCAGGGGCAGGGGACAGTTTTGCAAATTTGTAACTTAAATTCACGGTTTCGAATTGCTGGTGATTTCTTTTTTGTTTGTTTGTTTTAAATGTATGTCTTTTTGTTGTTTAAATTCAATATAATTTAGCAAAATAATATTAATTTTAAAGAAATAAACCATTGTCAGTGAAAAGCAAACAAGTTATCTAAGAAGAATTTGATAGCTTTCTACCAGCAGAGGGGGTATAGCTCAGTGGTAGAGCATTTGACTGCAGATCAAGAGGTCCCCGGTTCAAATCCGGGTGCCCCCTTAGCAAGTAGACATGTTTTTCCTATGAGACTCACTCACATTTCTCAGTTATTTCCAAATCCAAACTCTACCTTCCCAATTTTCCTCATTTGAATGTTCCCGGTACTCCAGAATCAGCAAGGAGTTAAGGAGCTATCTCTGCTAACACAAGGGCAAGTGAGGTATGGGACTCTTCTTTTTTTTTTTTTTACCTACTTTGTATCCCGACCCAAAAAGCTAAGGATAAATCCAGAAACAATGTTTATATACTTGCCTATTTTAAGATATGTTACAGTCAGGTGTTGTAGAACACGCCTGCTAATCCCAGCACTTGGAAGGAGGCAGGAGGATCAGAGTCCAAGAGAATTTAAGATTAGCCTTGGCCTATATATCAAAATTGAGGCCAGTCTGGACTACACCGCGCTCTGTATGGAAAAAAAAAAAAAGACACGGTCTAAAGATACAAAAAACGAGTGTCTTCCCTGAGAAGTTGAGACCTGAGGAAGTACAAGTCCAAGGCCCAGCATCTAAGAAATGGAGACTCGCTACTCTGGTATTTCTGTGCTCTGCCCCAAAGCTGCCTGTCCCCTTCCTTGTTCCGCTCAGCCGAGAACTGCAATGGGAACTGGGAGGGAATGCATGAGAATATTCCCCTGGGGTCGTGGGATGACACAACCAGATTCCGTGTTTAAAATATCACAGTCACACCCTGACACAGGCAGCATGCCTCTCTCTGTCTCTTTTCTTTTTCCTTTTTTTGGGCAAAACCTAGCTGAGGGGGCCGCCCTTGCTTCCCTGTTCACAGAGATTTCTTCCAGATCAGATACCCTAAAGCCATACACTCAGCAGCTAGATACCTGTCCCCAGATGAAGATTTGAAACTTGATAGCGTTGTGGTAACACTCCAGTGATCCTCAAAGAGCCAGTCCTCGGGTCCCTGAATGATTTACCTGACGAATCCGCCTAAGAGCTAACTGCCAAGGCCTTCCTCGGGATCTACACGATCGGAAACTGGGGGTGTTTTAATGAGCCCGCCAGGTCACTCTAGGGCACGCACAGGTGTGACAACCACCGCATTAATTTATATTACTTGACTTTGGGGTCTTGTTCTTTTGCCCCGAAGGGAGCAGATGAGCGCTCAGCGGCCGGTTTCACGTTCTCGAAGCGCTTTTATTCGTTCCACGTCACCAAGTAACAAGGAAGCGTGAGAATATAGAATAATAAAGAACGCAGAATGAAATGGAAAGGAAAAAGAAAGCTTAGATTGGAGAAGGGCTATGTCCTCGAATGTCCCTTTTATAACCCACCCTTACCCTAATTGGACACACACCGTCAACCTGGGGAGTGACCTTGCCTTCCGAACCCAAAGTGTGGAACCATCCAATTCAAATTCACAAGCGAACCTTGGGCAGAAATCTCCAGGACTCTGGCGGCAGTCAAATGAGGTCGTGCAACTTCTGCTTGGTACGAGGCAAAAACAAAGGCTTTTCTGCTCAGATTGTTAAAATGAGGAGTGGCCTTTAGATCTTTTTTTACCTGTTTTAATGACCCAGGGTCGAAATCAAGATCACATTTATAGTGAAATGGATTTGTATTGTCATTGAAGTGAGGAAAAGGCTCTAAGGGGGCACCCGGATTTGAACCAGGGACCTCTTGATCTGCAGTCAAATGCTCTACCACTGAGCTATACCCCCGCACCGCCACACGCCTTGAAGCAATCACTTTTCAGTATTAAGAGGCAGTTGCAGTTGCTACACAGGTGGAATAAGGGCAAGAGAAAAGAATGAAAGAGCAAAGGCAGCCAAGCTGAACACAGAAGATGCCTGGATCCGAAGAACCCATGGGAAAGCAGCAGGGTAGAGGCGCGGGGAGGGTGAACGTCCGAAGGTGCTGAGTCCACAGAGAAAGCGACAGGTACCAATGTGGGAGAGGATGTGGGCGGGAAGGGAACTAGCTGGGGGACGGGGCGGGGCAGGGGGTGGTTTCCCCGCAGGTTGATGCTGGGGACCCACGGGTTTAAGGAAAGTCCCCGAGTCTGGAGAATCTGTACCATCCCCACCCTCGCCGGGTGCGTGGGGTTCACCCACGGTCGCGTCTGTTTCTCCAGCGCGGGAAGGGCCGTGGCCCGGGCTCGTCCTCGGTCGGGGAGCCCAGGGGCACGTGCACCCCGAGAGCTCAGGGGTTCCAGCACCTCCGTCCCGCAGCCCTCCCTGGAACCCGCCCCCACGCAACCCCACGTCGCCCGGGGAGCGCGCCTGGTCGCGCGCGCCTCTTTCCGCGCCCGAGGCGCGTCCCCGCCCCAGCCAGTGCAGCCCCTCCTCCCCACTGTGTTTATTAGGGGAAGGAGGGCGGAGGCGGAGGCCAGTTCCCCTGTTCCAGTCGCCGTCGCCTGCACTGTTGCAGCCGCCGCCTCCCACCAGCTCGCCCAAGGAAAAGGGAACGCGCGCGAGCACGGGCGTCCCCGCCCCAGTCTTTCCCCGGAATCATGAACCCTAACTGTGCCCGGTGCGGCAAGATCGTGTACCCCACGGAGAAGGTGAACTGTCTGGATAAGGTGAGCTCGGGTACCCGGCGCCGCGAGCTAGCCAGTGTTAGTGCAGCTCTCAATCGGAGGAGGAAAGAGGCTGGGTCTTTGCGGGCTCTTCCCTGCGATCCCCAGAGCAGGGAAGGAAGGCGGGAGGCGACTTGGGGTGTGGGGACAGACCCCAGTCTGGAACCCGGGAGGTCCAGGGCGAGGTGGTGAGCAGCCACCGCTGGAGAAGGGTGGGCTCCGTGCTTCGGGGTCGGGAGGACTGGAAGGGCGGGAGAACACCAGGGAACCAGGTTCCCCCGGGTGTGTGCAGAAGGTTAGAGGTGCAGTCCCGCCCCCCGGACTGGGAGTGAGAGAGGAGACGGCCGCTCCCTTTCCCCGCGGCGGCCAGCGCCAAGTAGGCGGAAGCGCGGGGCGCTGGGGGAGGGGGCGGCGGGGGCGGGGCGGAGGCTGGAGCCAGCGCTACCCGCCCGGCTTGGGCTGCTGGTAGTCTGGCTTCCTGACTGGGAAGCTGCGTCGGGTCCTTCATTCAGCGAGTGTCAATTGTGGTGAAAGGGATTTAGGGGCAGCACCGGGATCTCATTGCGAGACCGTCCTCTTTTGAACGACCTGCTTGTCCCCTCCTTGCTGGTTTTGTGGTTGGGGAACCCGCAGACCTCCTGAAGCTTTCCCAACCCCCAATTCAAATTGCAAGCCACTCCGGGTGCTCGGCTGCCCAGTCGGAGCTGGGCGGGGTGGGGAGTGGGGAGGACGCTTCTTGGAGATCTGAAATTGTGCTCAGCCTGGAGACCGGTTTAGAGAACAAAGAGCTAACTTTTCAGAGCTGTTTTCTGCGATGGAGGTTGGGATTGGCCGAGTTCTGGGGAAGCAGAGGAAAAGGAGTTTTTTTTTTAAGAGGAGAGAGAGGGTAGCCTTGTGGAAATTAGCTGGCCCCTAGGGGCTCTTACGTACGCATCCCCCGGCCCAGGCTGGACCCGATCATCTGTTTGCCATTACACTTTTGCCAGGGGGACCGAAGAGTAGATCTGGGTGTTTCCGGTACAGTTTGAGGTGGGACCCTCTTGCCTTACTCTGAACCCCCTAAAGTCTAAGGCAACCCGTCTCTTCTCTGTGTCCCCCTTTGCAGGGAAGCCTTTTGGCTCCTCATAGATACGTTGTACCTAGCTCTCCAAGCTGGATCTGAGTTTACCTACTCCCACCTTTATGGCTGAACTGGCCAGAGGCAGGCGCCTGAAAGAGGCTATCTAGTTTTGTTGGAAATGGATACTTTGTCTCTCCTTTCCCGGTTTGGGTTAGTTCCTTCTTAGGAACCTTTGGACACCCCTCCCCTCCCCTCATCTCCCCGGTCCAGGTCAGGAGGTGGGGACTTGTGGTTTTGAAACATTTGAACTTTTTCCTGAGGTAAGACAAGGGGCTTGGCTAGGTACCAGGGTAGAAGGAGCTTAAGGGAAGGTGATGGCCTGCCCAGTCACTGTGCCAGCCTCTGGACTTGTGCTTGGCACTCCTAGATGAAGACTCCCCCCCCGCCCGAAAAAGAAACCCTGTCCTTACATGAGTGCCTTTGTCCATGGGATCAGATTTTGAGCCTTCAATTTGCAGCACCCTGGGCCAACAAGTGGGCACCCCTTATGGTCATGAATGGGGAGGGGCAATGAATGATGGGACTTTGCTAACTTTGAGGGTGGGAGACTTGGTCCTGGTCCCAGGTCTGTGCTTATTAACTTTATGAATGGTTCTGGGCCTCAGTATTCCCTGTCTGTCGCCAGATGGGTATGGATGATGTCATTGCCTTAGAGGTGGACAGTATAGGGAGTGTGGTCAAGGCTGGCCATTCCTCTCTTTTCTATACAGCATTCCAACCACTCCCCTTGTAAAGACCTTCAGTGCTGTGTGTCACAGAGAAGGGGGTGGGGATTTTATGTGATAACTTGTCCTTGTCGAGGGTTGCCCTGGGAAGTGGGAGTAGGTGATTTCTTCCTGGTTTTAGAACTCCCCCTAGCGGAAGTGGCCCTGGAGAGATATCTGCCTTCCACACTCCTCCCCGACCCAGACTGGAAAATCCAGGTATTCTGTCTCTTCCTTCCATGCCCTGCAGGCAATAGGAAGCTAGAATTGGAACCCTGGAGAATGCTGGGCAGAAACCTGGGTGTGGGCAAGTTCAATCCCATAGGCATGGTTGCTACCCAACTTTCCAAGGCTTCTCTGCAGTCAAGGAGAATCAACTTCGATTGGCCTGATTTACTGCAGTCCCCTATGGCATGCAGCCTGCAGCATGGCTAGAGAGGGAGCTGTTCTTAATGTTCAGTCTTGTCTCCTGTCTGAGCCTTATCTCTCAAAGGCATAAGTGGATAAACCTTGTCACCAATGAAGGCCACTCTGTCCCCAACCCGAAGTACCAGCGTGCTCTGCCTGCTGGGTAAATATGCAGTGCTGATGGTGGTGTTTGAGGAAGGAGGTTGAGGTTTGTTTCCCTAGAGAGTTTCTGGGATTAGAGCAGGAAAGAGAAACAGGGTGACCTCATTCGTTTAACAAATATTTATTGAACACTTATTTTGTATCCAGTGACCTACACTGTTGAGAATTTTGCCACATCTTTCTCTTTCTTTCTCCCTCAGCTTCTAAAAACAGGTGGAGATGGTCAGGTCAGGAAGGCTAGAGGCTTGGTCCACTGACAGTTGCTTTGGAATGTCCAGTTACAGAGGGCCTCTTGCCCCATGATGGCTCTGTGAATGTACTCTCTCCCCTCAAGGGAACAAAGTCTGTGTAGCTGTGAATAACATTTTTGTTGTTGTTGTTTGTTTTATTTTATGTGTATGGATGTTTGCCTACATGTATGTCTGTGCACCATGTGTGTGCCTGGTGTCTGAGGAGGCCGGAAGAAGTGTTGCCTGGGACGGGAGTTACAAAAAATACTGAGAGCCACCATGTGGGTTCTGGGAATGGAACCAGGATCCTTTGGAAGAGAAGCTTTTTCTCTTAACCACTGAGCTGTTGTTCCAATGCCCCCCCCTTAACTCCTCCCCTTGGGTTTTGTTGTTGTTAAAAGTTTAGAATACCCCACAATCACTCTAAGATGGGCCATTAATATTAAGGTACTACTTCAGTGTACTGAGCTGGCCAGCCTCACAGGTCAGAAGGGACAGCTCCAGCAATCTATGAGCCCTATAAATCAGTGTGCCCAGCCGTTGACATTGGGACATGACATTGTCATCTACAGAGTTCTCTATAGAGAAATATACAATCACCTTGCTCAAATTGCAAAAAAAAAAAAGTTTCTTAAAATATTTTAAGTAAGTTACAATTTTGTAATATTGGGCTACATTCTGGCCCTACCCAAACCCTGACTTTGGTTTGGAATATGCCTGCTTAGAACAGGAGGCTGATGGATGGGATGTTTTCCCGTCCTTTTAGCCAAGTTTTATCTTTCTTTTTTTAAAATCCTCCTACTATCTCAGCTCCCTAAGTTCTGGGATTATAATCATATGTCACTATAACTGACAGTGTTTTGGTTTTTTTTTTTTAAATTTTTTTGGAACAGTGTCTTGTATAGCCTGGGTTATTTTTGAATTCCAGATCCTTGCTGGGCAGTGGTGGCGCACGCCTTAATCCCAGCACTCGGGGAGACAGAGGCAGGAGGATTTTTGAGCTTGAAGCCAGCCTGGTCTACAGAGTGAGTTCCAGAACAGTCAGGGCTACACGGAGAAACCCTGTCTCAGGGGAAAAAAAAAAGGCAGATCCTCTCTTACTTCCGCTTCCCAAATGCTGGGATGACAGATGAGGTCTTCTTCCACATCCAGTTTTGCCTTGCTGAGGACTAAACCCAGGGTTTTGTCCAAAGCCCTTTACCAACTAGGTTACTGTCCCGGCTTCCAAAATTCTGACTGTTTAGGTCTTCTGCTGGAATATTTGGAAAAAAAATATTATTTTTTTAATTTATACTATGTTTTCCAAAAGTAGATCCTACTCAGGTAGCATGGTGGTATATATCTTTAATCCCAGCATTTGGGAGGCAGAGGCAGGAGGATCTCTGAGTTTGAGGCTAGTAGCCTAGGCTACATATATAGTATGTTTCTAGGCTAGCCAGAGCTACATAATGAAACCCGTTGTGTGTGTGTGTGTGGTGGTAGGGAACGGTGTCCCACCCTTCCTCATCCTGTTTGGAGGAATGTGTTAGGCCTGGGATCCTGGGGCCTGGAGCTCTGGGAGCTTCAGGTTACCAGAAAGGAATTGTGGAAGTGTATGTGGAAGTGTATGCTGCACCATGTGGCATTCCTAAGCTGGAGGCCCCGAGTTCGGTTGATAACTTGGGTCAGGGTTGTGCTGGTATTGACCTTAAAGAAGGGACAAACCCTGACTCTAGGCTACAGGAAGGGAGGTGTCCCATACTCCAGTCCTGAGTCACTGCCACCCTAGGGAGCAGATGACAGGCTATAGGTACAGAGACCTGAATGAAACTCCTCTCCCTAGAGTCATGGAGCCACAGGGTCTGGCTCAAGTGAGTCTGGATCCTGGGGTGGGGGTGGGGGGTAGGGGTGGTTCTGTCCCCACTGACTTGTTTGTCTTTCTGTGGAATCCGTTTTCCTGAAATGCATTTCAGGCAGGTGAAGGAAAGGTGTTTGTCCTCTGGTCCCCGGGGTCTGACTAAGCAGTGTGACCTGTGACCAGGGAATTTGAGCTGCATGCCTCTAGGTGTGGTTTGCTTCCTCAGTCACAAGTCCTAGGAGTGTGTTCCTGTCCTGGACCTTGTAAGCAGGTCCACTCTTGATGTGAACCAAGGCTTCTAGAGCCAGGGGAAGAAGGCAGACAGACCCTCTTGGGGTAATACAATTTTCTTTGCTTAGCAGCATCCCCCCCACCTCCATACCTGACAGAGACAGGATGAAGTTTCTCTGAATGAATGACCATTTCCTGTCCCCCTGAAGGAGTGGCTTTCTGGTTCTCTTATGGTTCCCCGGGGGAGATAATAGTTGTGGCCCCTCTATACAGATAAAAAAAAAAACGTCCTAGCTCAGTACCCAGCAGGGCCCTCAACCAATTCTGGTTTCTGTTATTCTGCCCTTGATGGACGACCATCCTCCCCTGTCCCAGACTGATGTATCACATTGAGAACACTGGATCCCTAAGGGTCCCTGGGAGTAAACTGCTAACAGGAGCAAACTCTTGGGGTCAGCCTCAAGTGTGGTGTGCTGAAGCGCTGGTCTATACACTACTACCTTCTTTCTCCACGTGACTTGGCTGGAGGCTAAGGGTCTGACCATCTGCTTGAGATCTGTTTCCTGATCCAGAGTCAATCAGGAGGTGGCCTTGGAGGTCCCTAGCCCTGGGACAGTGTATTCCTGAGAATGTGTGCATGAAAGTGGGTCATGGTCTGGATTCTGCAGAATGTTTTTTCCTGGCAGGCCCCTGCGGGGGTGGGGGAGGCAGGGGCCCAGGCAGGGGCATGCAGGCAGAGGCCGTAGACTGGCTGGTGACAGAGTTAGGGCAATCTGCCAATGCCTCCCAGTCAGGGGAATCTATGGGGAAAGGACCACCCCGTTTCCTTCTGGGGGTTTATATGTTGGGGTTATGTGCCATCTCCAAACAGTAAGGATTCTGGAAGTTACTGGGGGTGGTGGTGGTGGCAATGGCTCTAGGATGGGTCCAGGTGGGGGTGGGGTCAAGCTCAGACCAGCCAACCCTTCCAGACTTACAGTTGGCTTTCTTCCCAAAGAGTGGTTTCCTCTGTCGTCTTGTTAACATTCCCTGTTAGATTTTTTTTTTCTTTTGGGTCTCCTTGATAGGAAAAATGTCCCATTAAAGGATGATTTCCCCCAAGAAATACCCTTGGTGTCTGGTTTGGGATTCCAGTATCTGAGCTTCCTTTCTTCTGACCCCTTCTCCAAGTGTGTCTGAAGCTCTCTTAGTTTGGGAAACGTTTTAAAAATCACCACTTTGGCTGAGACAGATGGCCAAGAACCAATCCTACTACTTGCTCGAGCACTTTCTGAGGTCTCCCCTGGGCACCCCTCTCTGGCCTCTGGCTGCCTCCTTTGGGGGTCAGGAGTGTCTCCATTGACGGCTGAGAAGCAGTCAGATACAGTGAGAGACACCCAGTCAGCCTAGAGTTTTGGAATGGAATTAACTCACATGGTTTCTCCATCCCTCCATCAACCCCCTGGGTTAATCTTGATGGCTCAGTTTTAGAATCCTGAGTGTACTGGAGTCACCCTTCAGTCCCACATAGACACTTAAGCTCAAGTCGGGCTCTGTGACTGCCTCCAGCGTCCAGCACCTGCATGGAAGTGCCAGGTGCCTTGCCAGGAGCCAGAGGCTGGCTTTCTCATGAATCTTTAACAGTCTGGGAGGGTAGGCAGTATTCTCTGCAGTCCGTAGACAGGAAGTAGAATCAGACTCCCAGGCATGGTGCTGGCAGACTGAAGCCAAGGTCATCTAGCTCTCTGGGTGGGTTTATGATATGGACACACCTGTAGTCTACTGCTGGGTTTTGAAACAAATCTCCCTGCCTTCACAGGCGTCTCCCACCCTTATTCAGCTGTGGGTGGGAGAGATGGGATTAGAGCGGATATGGGTGTGGCTGAGACACACACCAGTTATTCTGATCCCAGCCAGGTCTCTTGGGAAGTGGGAGCCAAGTAGTTAGAGCATCACGTAGGGAAGCCGAGAGAGTCATAGGCATTTGGAGGAGGCATAAGATGTTCCCTGGTTTGGGCCTGTGTACCGGGGCGAGGCTCTCCTCCGCAGGCTTGGCGGCAGAAGGACCAGCTCTTTGCATGTGCTGCTTAGCAACAGAGTGAAGCTTTGCATAAGCAGTGAAGCCCATCCAGTCCTGGGCTGGCGTGGTCTGGGAGGCGGAGCTGACCTCTCTGGGGGCTGCTGTCTTCTTTTTAAGTGGGTTCTTCCCTTTACTCTCAGATCAGACCCCTCTCCTGACAGCTAAATAACTGTCTGGTGGGGCACGGGGAGGGGAGGGTTGTGTCATTGGCTGTCAGAGCTTGTGACCTGAAATGGCCCTGTACACCAGGTGTGCTTACAGTCTTAGCATGGGCCCTGGGTGGAGAACTTGGGTATCCATTCCTAGGGAAGCTCTGTTGTCTAATCGTTGTCTTCCGTCTGTCTCCACTCAGTTCTGGCATAAAGCATGCTTTCACTGCGAGACCTGCAAGATGACCCTGAACATGAAGAACTACAAGGGTTATGAGAAGAAGCCTTACTGCAATGCGTGAGTCTCAGGGGGACACAGCAGTTTGGGGGACCCCTGGCTTCCCTCCCCAGTTCTTTCCCCCTCTTGTAGCCTCTTTTTTTCCTCTGACATGGGGGCATTTTGCATACCCTACTTGATAGATTGTGACCGCATTGTCCCATCTTAGCAGAGGGCTCTCACTGTCCCCATTTTACAGGCTTGGGAAGGGATGGGGCTTTCTCAAGATCACATGGCAAAGCCAATGTGAGGCTAGTACATAGACAGCCTCTGGATGGTGAAGTCAGTCCGCTCCATTCACTGTACAGTTGTGCAAAGGGAACAGTGGGGATTAAGAGATCCATTCTGTGCCTGCTGTAACACATCCCGGCTTGGGAGTGCAACTCTCTCCTTGGCCTCCTCTCATTTGGCGACTCTTTTCCATTGTCCCTTCTAGAAGGTTCTAGAGATCTCTTGTTTCAATCTTTTTTCTTTTCTTTTCTTTTCTTTCTTCCTTTCTTTCTTTCTTTTGAGAATACAAAACAGATTTGTTAATGTATTTTGTTTTAGGTGTATGAACGTTTTTATGTATGTGTGTGTGTGGGTACCACTTGTGTGCCTGGTATTCATGGAGACCAGAAGAGGGCATCAGATCCCTTGTAATTGGAGTTATAGGTGGTTCTGAGCCTAGATGTAGGTGCTGCCAACTGCACCCAGGTCCTCTGTAAAGGCAGCCAGTGTCCCTCTTAGCCTCTGAACCAACTCCTTTTCTGCCAGACACTGTTTGACCATTATCTTGAGAGTTGCTAGCTTAGGTTCTGCTCTGGCCAGCTGGAGGCAGGGCTTGGGGAGAGAGGTCATTGTTTCCTACCTTAGAGGTCACCATCCAGGACTTGCTTCTCCGTGACCAGTTGGTCTCCCAATTTAATTCTACTTAGCCAAAGTTTACCAGGAAGGGAAACTGGAGACTCATCTCTCTGAGGGCTGCCTATCAAGACCCCATCTCCTTGGGGATTTGAGCATTTATCAGACACTTGCTGCCTGCCCTCTGATATATGCCAACATCTCTCAGGTGCTGAGAACCTGATTTCTGAGAACATCCCAAGCCCAGGAGGCAGCATGACCTTTGTTCCAGGCAGTTGGACCACAGGAAGGACCACAGCTTTGTTTGGGTCCCTTAGTTCTGATTTCCAAGGCTCCTCTGCCTCCCCCTCCCCAACCCCCAGCCAGTCCAGCCCCAAGGGAAATGGGACATTCTTTGAATTCTTAAGGGCTCACACAAACCCTGATTCTCCGCCACTTCCTCCCCCTCACCCCCCTTTGGAGAGTGGGGTGAGGTTCAGAAAAAAAAACCCAGGGTGCTTAACCCTTTGGGTGCTGGAGGACTTCAGACTGCTCTGCCATCTCCTTTGAGCATCTTCGGGCTGGGCCTCCTTCTTGGGCTCTCTTCTCTAGTCAGCGTATCATCCTGGAAGTTGGAGAGAGAATGTTTTCTGTCAGAATTCCCTTAGCTCTGGTGCCAGAGTCTAGCTTAGTCTTCTTGGGGAGAACCACAGCAAACAGAAGAGGAGAGAGCCCGCAGCAGTTTGGAGGGGTCTGGGCGAAGCAGGAGATGAGGTCTCCCTCCCCTTCCTGACATTCAGCTATCGGAGTAGGTTGGCATCTCCCTTTGCCTCTCCAGCCATTTTTACAGACCCTAATTTCAGCCCTATCCACGTGACCTTTGACCCTTGACCAAGTGGGTGTTTGTTGGGAAGGACGTGCATTGGGATGTGTGTGTGTGTGTGTGTGTGTGTGTGTGTGTCTGTGTGTGTGTGCATGTGTGCGTGTCTCAGTTGTGCAGTCATTCCAGCTTCAGCTGCCTCTGGGCCACACACAGCTGATGCTCCCTGGTGCCTTGTCCTGGGTGCTGTCTGCTGAGCTCATCCGAAGCCAGATGCTGATCTGTGGCCTCTGTGCCTGACTGAACTTGGGTTTCCCCTGCCCTAGACCAGAATCCCTGCTATGTGCCAGGCCCTATGGCAAACGTCATTCCCTCCTGTTTCCAGCTGTCTCTGGCTCTAGTTTTCAGTGACATTAGGGTTCCTGAATCTTGGCTTCTGGGGAATAGCTCTCCCTGCACCCCAGACTCCTTCCAACCTCAGCTGTGCTATTTGGGCCACAGGCCAGGTCTCCTCCTGCAGGGCGCTGCTCCCCTCCCCTGGGCTAAGACATACAGAGCAGGTGACATTTCCTGGCATTTTACTGGGGCTCTAAGGCCACCCACAGAGTGTGACTCTGGTGTGCTGCCTGTTTCTGGCCAGTGCCTGAGCCTGAGGGCAGCTAGGCTCTTGTGGAGGAAGAAGGCTGTCTTCTCGGTCTTTCCAGAATTCCAGAAAGTGAACAGAGAGAGGCTTCTGTTTCCCTCCTTGCACCAGACATGTGTGAGGAGGAGTCAGGGGCATGAACACAGGCTAGGGCTTGCAGCCAGCCCACCCGGTGCTGTGAACCACAGGCATGCAGTTACATACTCCTGGAGTGGCCTCATCCTCACCTGGGGACCTACTTGGCTCCCACTGAGCTTCCTGCAGATCCCTTATGGTCAGCTCTCTAGCCCATAGCGGCAGGGGCCACACACTTAACCTGCACAGTAGCCCAAGGGCCCCCCCACCCGTCCACCCCCTCAACTCTTCTTTCAGGTGGGTAGGGTGGGCCCCATCTGTTGACTAGAGAAATATTTATACCCTGGGTTGTTTGTTGTGTAAATTGGATCATCAGAGCCTGGTTCATGCAAACCTGTTTCACTGGGACCATGCAGAGACAGTGAGAGTGTGGTGCTGAGGGCTGGGGTTGGGATGGAGATGGCAACACACTGCCTTGGGAACCTGCAGACAAGAGGCCCACTATGGGCTAGAGCTGGGGAAGGAAGAGGGGCCTCGGTAGGACCTTTCTCCTCAGACTGACAAAAGACATCTGAATTCCTGATTCAGTTTTCCTGAGCTGTGGGGCGAGGGACTGAGTCGGGAAGGGTGAAAATGTTCTTTCTGCTGGAGACTGTGAATCTTCCCATTTCCAGGGCCTTAACTGGGAGTAGGGTCTAGTCAGTGTGTCAGTATAGTCTAGCATACCGAGCCCAATCGCAATTTGTTTAGTTTTGGTTCGTGATACAGTGTCAGGTAGCCAGGACTGGTCTTAAGCTCACTACGTAGCCAAGGATGACGTTGAATTTACATAGTTTTTTTCTTGTGTATGTGTGAAGGGGGAGAGAGGGAGAGGTGTGTGTGTAAGTCCAGGCAGTCACAAGCCAAGGCACGCACGCAATACAGGTAAAGTCAGGAGTTGGTTGTCTTTCTCCACTGAAGTTCAGAAGTTCTCAGGCTGAGTCATCTTGTTCCCTTGCCTGACCTTGAACTTCTGATCCTCCTGCCTCCACCTCCAAGTGCAAGAGATGACAGGTGTGTGCCTCCATTCCTGGTTAATCTAAGCTGGAGGTTGCGGGCTTTGTGCGTGCTAGCGACAAACATTCTACCGGCTGAGCTACCTCTAGGCACAGATGGGCCTTGCTCTGCATGTAGATCTGGTCGGCCTTGCTACAGTCCTGGGTGGAGCATTTGTGCCATCTCAGGCTTGTCTACCTCCCCCAAATTCTCTGCCTTTTACTGGGGAAATTGAACCAAATGTCTCAGGGAGCTAGAAGCAACACAGCCGTGAGGGCGTGTCTGTTATATTCCAGGGTGAAGCTAGAGTGTCAAAGCCAGTCATCAAACACCTGTCTCATTCACCCCGTAGCTCCTCGTGTAGACATGTCAGGGCCTCAAGGAATTTTGGGGATCAATCGCTTCTCTCCCACACCTGGGCCCTATTTATTGATAAGAAAATTGAGGCCCAATATTTCCATGCCTTATTTAGCTTGACAAAATCTTTTGAAATATCTCCAACAGGGAGAAAGTGTGGACATTGTTTAAAGTCGTTGGCGAATGAAAAAAAAAAAAGAAACAAAAGGCCGTGGTTTTTCATTTTGTTGGCAAAGCCTAAGGGCTGGTAAGTTCTTCCTCCAGTCTACACTTAATCTTTTGGACTGCTCATTTTTGCCCATCTGGTCAAACAATGCCTCCTTGTTTTTTTTTTAGCCCTGCCACGCTGGGCCTGAAGGCCTGGAGCTGGGCTGGTAAGAATCGAGGCTAACGGAGCCTGCCCTCCCTTGCTTGTGGGCCGTGTTCCTAGCAGGGGCTCTGGGGATCCACAGCTCTAACCAGAGGCGGGATGTTAAGATTTTTTTCCTTGTCTCCCTTCCTTTTGGCAAAACGAACAGTTTCTTATTTTTGCAGATGTATTTTTATTCCTCTTTGAACACAAAGCCGTGGTTTTGTTTTGTTTTTGTTTGTTTGTTTGTTTGTTTTTAAGAGGTCCCAGCCTGGAAGGAGTAAAGTTCCCTGCAAAACTGAGCAGCTGGGCATTCAGGATCTGTGAGCCTGTCCTTGTTCTGCCCCGGGATACACACTGTCCCACACACTCCCTGTCAAGCGGCTTCCTAAGTCTTCCTGCCTTGAAACAGTGTGTAGCCCAGGCCCACGGTTAGCGTATCTCCCAGGATGGAGGCTGCTTCTCTTGATCCCTTAGGGCATTGTTCTCTCAGGGGTTTCAAAGGTCAGGCTGGGCTTCAAGGATGAAGTACTTCGTTTGGCAGTTGCTCAGGCCAATTATACCTTCCTCGGGGCTGGCGCTGGGCCAGAGCCCATCTGCCCCAACAGGTCTGCATGCCCTCATCTGACCAGGCAGCTGTGGGGCAGGGTAAAGTGCACTGAACTAAGTCTCTATCCTTGAATCCGAGCTTCAGTTTCCCCATATGCAATGGTGTCCTGATAAGGCCGACTTTCCCAGTCTAGAGCCTGTGGGGGAGTTTGGGGAGAGGTTGTACTCCTGACATCCTGGAGAGGAGAGGAGAGGAGTGGAACAGTGAGTCGGTGGGGTTTCCCCAGCATGCCCTGCACACCCCCCCACCCCCCACCCCCCCACCCCGCGCTTTCTGGCTACCACAGGCTTTTCCTGCTTTCACCTTCCTGATGCCAGGTAACCTCCTTGTCCCTCCCTCTCCACCCAGCTTTCTGTCCTGTCTGTGTCTACACACACACACACCACAGCTATCATTGGCAAAGATAGGTCTATGATGAGGCCCCTAGCGAAAGGCATCCCAGTCTCTGGGAATGATTAGTAAGAGGCTAGCCCAGGAAGGGACAAAGAGCTGCTGTTCTCTGTGGACTCAGCTCTATCTCTGACCCTTACACTGTCCCCTCATTTTGTTTCCGTGGGGATGTGAAGATCTGGCTGGGGTAGAGGGTTAAGGGAGTGGACTTGTGATCTAAACTGTTTCTGAAGCTACACTGGTGTGTTCTCATTGCGCCCCGCCCCCGCCCCCTAAATCCGAAGGTGAAGGCATGGCTTTGACCTGGGGTCTGAGAGGGCAAAGGAACGTCGAATTCTCAGCACCTGGAGTCCTCTTCAGAGACCACACTGTTGGGGGAGGGGGGCAGCGCGATGCTCTGAGGTATCCTGCCTTTTAGAAACAAATCTGAGCACAGCTGTCTACGAGAAACCAGCCCAGGCCCCTTGGGCATCTCCTTGGTGGAGGATACTCTTGTAGTCTGTCTTCCCCTGCCCCCATACCCGTAGACCTCTCTCTCCCTCCTTCCCCTCTCCCTTTCTCTGCTCTCCTGCCTGGAGCTGAGGATGAGGTTGCCATGGGAACCTGAAGGTAGCACAGCAGCTAGCAAGAGAAGGGAAAGGCAGGGTTGTCTCACCCAGGGTTGGGGGCTGTGTGCTGGGGGGGGGGGGGACTGGGCTGACCCATCAGGAGTAATGCAGTCCTTGTGGTGCCCTTCCTCTGCCTGGGGATGGGCGTAGTCATTCGATGGAGTGTCTTAACCTACTCGGACTGATACAGGGTTAAATTCCTTCCCCATTCCTAGCGCTCTAGAGTCCACGTCTAGGCTGCCCCCTCCCCCCATTAATATTCCCGTTCTAAGGGGTCAAGAAGATAATGGTGGCTACAAAGAGGTGAAGTACCCCAATTCCATCTGAAGGATCTGGTGCCTGGGATCTTCTGATGGGTGTGACAGGGACAGGGCGAGTGGAGGAGGTGTGAATGTGGAGACTCCACTGCTGACAGCTCAGTGCCCAGGAGATGCTTGGCCATGTGGAGGACACACCTTTGTAGTAATCACAGGGCAGACCTGTGTGCACTGGAGCTGAGGGCCTGGGGAGAGGGCGTGGCAGTCTGGTGCACGCGTCTGGCTGTCCTTGGGCCAATGGAGATGGCTTTCTGCCTTAAATCTACATGCAGCCAAATGAGAACTATCTCCCCAGGGTTTGTGGATGGCTTCTGTGGATGGATGCTTTTTGATTTCCCGTTTTTTCTACCCTGTCCAACATTAATGACTTGACCTTGCACATGTGGCCAGAGCTGGCTGGATCCTGGATCCCTCCCTTCTGCTGTGTGCATCTCTATTGACAGATGCCCAGTTCACCCTGGTTTGGGTTCGACTTCCCTTCAGAGTGACCCCAGTTTGTATGGAGGGTCCTCTCTGAAGAGCCCTCTCTCCTAGGGTCTTGGGGCCAGCCAGCTCTTCTAGAGATCTCTCTTCCATTCCCTCTGTTCATTTCTTGTCTCTAGGAACAGAGTCCACCTTAATCCTCCCTGCCCTGGATGGGAGCAGGAGTTTTGGATGGGCTCCTGAGCTATGTGTGGCTTGGCTGTGCAGGGCACCAGGCCAGACCTGGGGGTGGGACTTTGCCCTTGCTTGTCTCCATCCATGTCCATTTCTACTGCCGGCTGCAGGCACCTGTGTTTGCTTTTCTCATCTAGCTCCCTCATTTTGCTGAGGGAGCTGTTTATCTGGCTGACTGGGATGGCCAAAACTCACATTGGCATCGCCTGGGCCTAAGACAATGACATCAGCATGGAGGTGAAGCTGGTCACCTAAAAAGAGCCCATCATGTGATCCTTCTAGCCACGCTTTCTTTGGTTGAGTCCGCTCTACCCTAGGTGGCCCAGAGGGATATAATACATTCACAGGGTGGTGCAGGTGGCTAGAGAACATGCCAAGTTTGGCTGAAGTATACAAGCAGGTGTCAGCTCATGACTTCCTGTGGGCACGTTGACCAGCTGGGGTGGGTCATACTTGGAAAAAGGACCATTAGGGCCATCTTTTTCTTACCTGGTGCTTGTGAGACAGGGGGTCTGCACTGGTCACAGCTGTGATAGGTGCAGTCACCCAGAACTAAACATAGCCTAGTCAGGCTTTCTAATACAGTGTCTGCATGGAAAAGCCATCCACCAGGTCCCTGAGGTGAATGAAAGTCATGTGGGCCCCAGCTAGTCCGAATTCTAGCACTAAATGCAGACCTGCCTGTCCTCTGGCTGGTTTACCTGAGGACCTCAGGGGGCTACAAGGCGTGAAGAGCTCTCTGTTCCTAGATCAACTTTAGCACCTATTAAGATGTTTGTTAACTCAAGTGTTTGTTGGGCTTCAGCTGCCTTTCTGGAAGTGTGGATAATTCAATGGATAAGTGAACAAAAGTCTCTCTGCTCATGGAGAATTGGGAAGAGAGTGTCCGTGTGATAAGAACAGGAACGTAGAGACGGCTGAGTGACAGCTGTGTATAGTTTACCTCTCTGTGCAGTTAGGATGACATCCTTCAAGTCCCTGCAGGTAGATTCTGGGCCACCTCTAGACCAGCTTTTTCTAGGGGTCAGAATTCTGATCTGTTTCTGTGTGTGTTGACCAGATCGTTTGACCTCTCTAGCGTGTCTGTTCTCCTGTCTGTCAAAGGGGAACAGTAACAACACCACGGTAAGGTGACTGCCAATTTGATAACTAAGTCTCAGAAGTAAGGCCCTAGCACAGGCAACCCTAGCTGCTCTTCTTACCGGTCACTTAAGTGTGACTGGCCACAAGCAGATCTTCCCACCAACCTGTGAGTTGGACCTCTGTCTTTCTCTGTTGTTTTTCTTGGTTTCAGGGTTTCTCTGGTTTCCTGGCTGTCCTGGAACTCACTCTGTAGACCAGGCTGGCCTCAAACTCACTCACTGGTCCACCTGCTTCTGCCTCCTGAGGGCTGGGATTAAAGGTGCCACTACCATCCTGTTCATGTATTATTATTCTCTTATCACAATGACAAGGAGCCTCTTGGGTATTTTTGTCCATTTTTCCTTCAGTCTTGAGTCCCTCGTGCTCCTTTGTGTGTTTGATTGTTACTGCTAGAGGTCTCAGCTCAGATCCTGCACCTATCTCCGGCATGTCTGGCTAGGCTGGCTCTCCGGGTGGCCTGTCCCTGGGATCCTCCATGGGGAACTCCAAGGCATGGATTATCTGAAACAAGTAATCTGAAATCCTCAGAAGCCTCCCTGTGGGCCAGGACGGTTCTGTCTGCCAGGCAGCTGCAGACCTGCCTTGTCTTGCCTTCTCAGCTGGCCTAGGCTGTGCCTTGGAAGCCCCCACCCCCACTCCAGATCCCTTCAGCACCGGTAAGCTAACAGGGGCTGCTCAGCGATAAGAGAAGCCCAGAGTTCCTGTCTTTGCCCTGAGTGACACCTGATCCACTCTCTGTCCCACAGACACTACCCCAAGCAGTCCTTCACCATGGTGGCTGACACTCCGGAAAACCTCCGCCTCAAGCAACAGAGTGAGCTGCAGAGTCAGGTGAGAGCCCAGCGCTCTGGGGCTGGTGGAAGGGGAGGGGGTTGTGTAACTGAATTGGGCCAGGCCACTTGTGGTCTCTGACCTGTCTCCCCACCCCCACCCTCGCTCAATTACTTCACACTTCCTGACTTCTGCAGAGGTCGGGGAGGGCATAAACTTCCTCCCTGAAGTTGGTTGGAGAAGTGTGGGCATCTGTTTGACTCTGCTGGGCTCCTAGAGTCTGCTCCTCTGTCCCTTGCCTGCCGTCACCTTCACACCTGATACAGAAGGACTTGGAGCCAACCCCAAAAACAACAACAACGAAACAAAACAAACAAAAAAAGTACCAGTCTCTGTTACACAGCCTGTCCTCTGGAACCATGTCTGGGGACCTTTTGGATCTCTGGGAGGGAGGGCGGTGTGAGGGGGCCCATCCTCCCATGTCTTTAGCTTGACTCTCCTGAGTGGTACAGGTTCCAGTGATAGAGAAGGAGACATCATACCCCCTGGCTCAGAGAGGAAGACTCTGTCCTTCAGGGACTCGGAGCTGCACTGTGCTGGGTGGTCTGGAGCCCTGGGAGCCTGCCTGGAACCAGCCTGGCCTGCCTCAGCGAGGATTAAAGGATTAAATGAGAGGGTACAGTGGGGGAATTTACTGAGTTGGCAAGGCGCCCAGGTTGGTGCCACCTGGGCCACCAGGGCTCACAGACCCTTGCAGGGCTGCTTCAGGTGGCTTTTTTTGTTTGTTTGTTTGTTCTGAGATGATAATATCACATAACCCTTGTAAGAAATTCCTTGAGGGTTGGAAAGACAGCTCAGAACTCACGTCATCAGAGCGTTTGTAATACCAGCTCTCGGGGATCTGCAGCCTCTGGCCTCACGTGTGTTCACGTGCACATAACCTCATGGAAACATGCATCTACATATAATTAAACATAAAAGGCTTAGGAGGAAAAAAAGAGAGAGAGAATAGCATTGACTCCTTCCTCCTCATATCTCTATCTCCCAAGTGCCAAGACTGCAGGTCACACACCACATCTGGCTTTATGGTTCCCTATGTACTACCTGAAGGGAACAGTTTCCTTCTCCTTAACAGTCCTCAGTACTGTTAAAAGTGGTGTGGTTACTTCTCCTTTCTGGTCCTTGATGCAACTCCAAGGGCAGGTTTGGGATCAGTTCCCTCCCCGTCCCTGCTTGGAAAGCGAGTCCTAAAGAGTTCAAGGCCACATTGAGCCAGGTTGTCATATCTGGGCTCCGGTCTTTTCACTCCCACTCACAAGTGTGCACCTTGAGTGTGTATAGCTCTCCAGTGTGTTCCACAGCACAGGCAGCTACTTACCCCTTAGCATTTCCTGGGGAAGCTGCTCCAAATGACGGATAGAGTGATCCAGCAGGCAGGGAGAGGGGTCAGAGGGCCAGAGGCAGGAGATCCCCTCCTCCTCCTCTTGCTCTTCTTCCTCTTCTTTTTTTTTCCTTCTACACCCTACTTTGAGAGCCCACAAGAGCTCCCCCTCAGCTTTTTTTTTTTTGCTTCTGGAATTTGACCCCTGTAGGGTGGGGCTAATATCAAAGGCAGCCAGCCCGCCCTACTCCCTGAGCCTGCATACTCGGGCACCAGGGTTGCCCTTGCTGCTTGTAGGGCTGGTCTGCTGTCCACACACAGACTTGGAGGTTCCTAGACTGACTATCCGGGGGTCTGCTGGGTGCTTCCGTAGCACTCTCTTAGCTTCTTACTAAGGGACAGTGTGTATCAGCTCTCAACAACCGTATTGTCAAAAAGAAAAGAGCTGCTTTTGTGGGGCTTCCTACCTCTTCGGCTGTTGGCTTCTCTTTTTTTTTTTTGGTTGGTTATTTTGAGCAGGGGTCTCATTGTGTCCTTGGCTGGTCTGGAATTCCCTATGTAGTTCGAGATGGAATTCTGCCTCAGCCTCCTGGGTGCTGGAATTTTAGGTGTGAGTCCCCACTCCTAGACTAAGAAGGGGCTGTTCTTATGATGTAGGTGGGGTTACTGAGATTTGGAGAAGCCACGCTGATGAAAGCTCACCATCTTTCTTATCTAGCCACTGCCCCTGCTCTGTCTGCCTGCCTGCCTGCCTGCCTGCCTGAGACTCTAACGACTTGCCCAGCCCACAGGATTTTGAGCTTAGCTGGTGGAGCCTCAGTGCACAGCTGGGGCTGTTCTGTGGGACTGACTGCCCATCAGACCAGCTAGCTCGAAGGAGGTTAACCCAGGCCGGCCTCAAACCCCTGCTAATCCTTCAAACTCAGCCTCCTGGTGTGTGCACCCGAGCCCAGACCAGGCAGGGGTGCCCTGGACGCTTCCTCTGCTGGGCTGCTAATTTAGGCTCCAGCTGGGTAGAGCTAATAAAGCCAATAGGCAGCAGCTTTGGGCTGGGGCCACACTGGAGGGTCTGTGTGACCCCAGTCAACAGGGTGGGAGGTGAAGGAATTGACCTTCTGCAGTGGGGGGCACAGATCTGTTCCTGGACCTGGAGGACCATGTGGAAAGGAAAGCGCTAGGCGGCGGGTGTGTCTCTCCCACCATCTTCCACCTGTGCAGTCTGAGCCATTTGTTTGTTTGTGTTTCTTTCTCCCTCATAGTTTTTTCCCCCCTCTGTAGTGAAATAGAGATAGAGACCCATTTGCCTGGAAGTTGGGGGCTGGGCCTGTCGCTAAGGGCTTGGCAGGACTGGCCTGGCTGGCTGGCCTAGTGATAGATCTGTGGCTGCTGTGGGGGCAGGGCGAGCTAGCTAGAGCTTTGTGTGGCTGGCTGGAAGCAAAGTGGGGATCTTCCTCCCCTTCCCTGCCCCACGCCAGCAGGGTACCCTGGGCTCCTTCCAGGGTTGCCTGCTTCCTGACCTGGCTTCATGTGTGGGTTCTTTTTCCTTTGGGGAGCTGCCTGGACCATTTCTACTTTGTTCTCCCTCTGCTGTATTGGTCCCGAGAGTGGTGCTTTGGGTGTTTGGGATATCTGTAACCTCCCCAGCCACAGAGCTGCCCAGAAGTAACACTATGAGCGGCCCTGTCAAAGCTGGCGCTGTCCCAGCTCCCCTCTTCTCACTGTACCCCCACCGTATCTTTGGGGTAGAGTTGAAATAGAGGATGTTTGTGCCTGAATCCAGGCCCTCTCCCAGGCAGACCTGCTGGGTGTCTCTGTTCTTCTGTTCCTTGTTACCTTCATAGAGTGTTTCAGGAAATGCCGTGTGAGTGTGTGTGTGTGTGTGTGTGTGTGTGTGTATGCACCCATGCAAGGGCCTCTCCCTCACTCATCTTGGAGCAGGGTTCTCACTCCTGTCTTGAATCCTGTGACCCGCATGCGCATGCCAGTGGTGCACCCTGAAGAGTGGCGCTCTTACTGAGTGTAGTAGCACCTATGTGTAATCCCGCAGGAGAGAGATGAGGGAGATAGCTCCATTGGTAAAGTTCTTGTCCCTCAAGTTCTGAGCACCTCAGTAAAAAATGCCAGATGCTCATGCTTGGAACCCCTCAGTGGGGGGTTCAGACCGGAGGACTCCTGGAACTCTGTCCGGATTGGTGAGCTCCATGCTTATAAGAAGCCCTGTCTTAAAGGAGGTGGGTTCCTGAAGAAGACATCTGAGCTTGCGTGCCTTTTTGCATGCACGTGTGCATGCGTGCGCACACACAACACAAACATGATCATAAACAGTGAACATGCATATGTGTATACATATCTTTAAAAATGATCTAATAGTTTGAGCCAGGTTTGATGATGCGTATATTCAGGAGTCCAAGGCCAGCCTTGTAAGTTTAAGAGAAGCTTGGAATGGGTACACAGAGAGAGAGAGAGAGAGAGAGAGACAGAGACAGAGAGACAGAGACAGACCTGTCTCAGATTTTTATTTTCAAGATAGGGTTTCTCAGTGTAGCCCTGGCTGTCCTGGAACTTACTTTGTAGACCAGGCTGGCCTCAAACTCAAGAGATCTGCCTGCCTCTGCCTTCCAAGCCGGGGGGATTAAAGGCGTGCGCCACCACCACCCCGGCAGCCCTTATTTAATTGCCAGAAGCAGCAACCTAAAGTTGAATCTCAGATTACCACCTCTGGCCTTGTCTTGGCTGTTGTCATTTAGCAGCCTGCCACAGGGCCTCCATGTATAAAATGGTGATCATCTCTCAGGTTTGCCTGTAGGAGCATTAGCATGTATCAGGTGATTGCCTCTCCTGGCGTAGTGTCAGAGCTTAACACATTTCCTTTCCTCTACAAAGGGAGAGGAAGTGGATGAGATGACTTTGACCTCTGCCCCAGCTCTGATCTTTCCTTAACTCTTCATATCTGTGGGCCTGATCCAGTTGCTATTTCAAAGGGGAATCAGCCACACAGTAGGGGTCCAACATAAGTAGAAATGGTTGGTAGAGTGTTTCTGGTTTTTTTGACAACTTCACTACATATCCCTGACTGATCTGGGACTCTTGCTTCCAAGAGTGCTCAGAACTCAAGGAGATCACCTACCTCTGCTTGGGATTAGAGGCACACACATACCCCCTGCTCTTCCTCCCCACCTTTTGAGATAGAGAGATAAGTGTTTTGCTCTGTAGCACAGGCTGGCCTAGAACTTTCGATCCTGCCTGTGTCTCACTGGTCTTACTGTGTGCTGCCGAGCTACTGGCTTCTTCTGCTGGATACAATAAGTGATGTGTCTGCGTTCAGTTCATTCTTTTTTATCTGGCAAATGCTGGTGTGTGGCTGCTCTCATCGGGGATAAACGAGAGAGGGTAATCAAACCTACCCAGGAGAGGTAGATCTTCATGGATACTGGCTGTCTGGGCATCACGCCCAATGCTGCTGTGGGAATTTCCAGAGAGGGAGGCCCTGGCAACACCAAGCAGGGACAGAGTCATCTGGCCAAAGTTCAGGCACTGTTGTGGCCAAACTGACAAGAGAGTTGAGTGACCTGGCAGGCACTGCCCCTCCACTCCCCAACAGCTACCCTGTCCAAATGCAAGCACTCTTGCATGGGTGAAGAGAGAGTCTGATTGAGGGCTTCCAGGCTACACCCTTTTAGCAAAATAAAATAATAAAATAAAAAGCCCTCAAAGAAATTTCTCCACCACTATTCTCCAGTTAAGTCCAAACACTGCATAGATAGATACAGGGTCATAGACTCCAGAAAGAGCGAGCTTTTGGAGACTAGCTAGCCTGTTCTCCTTCCCTACACACCAACCTCAAGAGGGGCACTAGCTTGCCTTGGGACCTGCGGCCCCACTGTGTGGCACCCGGGCTTCCTTGCCCTCTCCCACCCCACCTTCTCTGCCTCCTGTGTTGGTGTGAAGTGGATTATCCTTTCCCAGTGAGGAGGAAAGGCAGTAGTCCCTGAGCCTGGGAACCAGTTGATGTCATTGCAGTGTTGCCATGGCAATCGTTCCCTGGATTAGGGGCCTGACCCTTGCCAAGCCAAGAAAGAGGAGGGAGTGGGGCTCGCCATTGGTTCAGCACAGCCGCCCTCATGTGGTGTGCAGCACAGCACTTCTGCCTCAGCACAGCTGACACCATTGCTTTCCCATTTAACAGATGTGGAACCTGAGGCTTCAGAGGTTAAGTCACTGCAGGTTTGGAGATTGGGTCTATCTAAGGTCCTTCTGGTCCCAGGCCCATATTTAGTGACAGGAAAGTCTATCTTTTGACAGAGAGAGAGAGAGAGAAAAAGAGAGAGAGAGAGAGAGGGAGAGAGAGAGAGAGAGGGAGAGAGAGACTGACTCTGATCACATTGTATAAACTGGGCTTGCCTCAAACTCATGATCCTCCGGTTCCTGTCTTTAGTAAGAGTATAGGCAGCTGTCATTATGCTCAGCCTGTGTGTGTGTGTGTGTGTGTGTGTGTGTGTGTGTGTACATATAAGTGCATGTGCACGCATATGCACATGCATATTTTGAAATAGTCTTATGTATCCCAGGCTGGCTTCAAATATATATGTATATATCTTATCTCACAGATTGTCCTCTCCCTCCCTAGTGCTGGGATTATAGGTGTTATAGGTGTGTATTCCCATCCTGGAATTTCTTTTTTTTTTTTTTTTTTTTTGGTTTTTCGAGACAGGGTTTTTCTGTGTAGCTCTGGCTGTCCTGGAACTCACTTTGTAGACCAGGCTGGCCTCGAACTCAGAATCCTGGATTTTCTTATGGGCTCGCTTTTTTGTTGTTGTTTTTGTTTTGTTTTTTTGAGACAGGGTTTTTCCTTTGTATAGTCCAGGCTGGCCTCGAACTCACTAAGATCAGCCTGCCTTTGCCACCAAACTAAGGCGTTCACCACTACTAACTGGCTTTTTTTTTTTTCCATGTTTTCACTAGTATCTGTGATGGCTCTTTTAACAGGAAACTGAGACTGGATTCCTGCAGTCTCCATTCTTTGCAGATATCTTTTTTTCTGAAGGGTTTTTTAGAAGTTGTGTGCTGTCTAGGACCTTCTAGGTGTGTAGATGATAGGTTACCCTCTCCGGGGTTCCAAGGGAGGTGAGGCCTATGTCAGTCCAGGCCTACATCTTAGTCTCTCACTTCTAGTATGAACCAAATGCGTTCAAACCCTTGGGTCTTTTTGGTCTCACTATGTAGATATCTCCTAATTTAGCAGCCTATTGAATGCTGGATTACAGGCCTGAGCTACCAAACCCATCTCCATCAAAGGAGGAAAGATCCTCCCAAAATTGTGATCCTGACCCTGGAGGGCCGGACAGGAGCGCTCAGGGGCTGTGAGTCCTTAGCGCAGTATCTCAGTTCCGTGACCAATGCCTCTTATTTGAATTCTGGAAACTCCCAACATCCTGGCCCCCTGTGTCCTGGACTGACCTGGTTTAGGATAGTGCAGCCGTTGTAGAGGAAAACCAGACAGCTGGTGAGGCCTGAAACAGATGGTTACTGAGGTGGACAGTGAGCTGCCAAGAGCCAAGAAACAGTTCCCAGCCTCGGTTCTCCAAAATCCCCAGAGAAGGATGAGCTGTTCCTTAGACTTCCGTCTGCATTGGGGAAGTCCTTTCTGTAGTGTGTCCTGCGTGCCTCTTGTTTTCCATAGAGTTCTCAGGAGAGTGGGGCAGCAGTGCATGGTAGAGCTCTCCTCAGAGCTCGGACCTCTGCTCTGCGGTTCCTCCCTGCAGAACTCCCTCTCCTGTCGTTACTCTCAGAGGCCGGCTTGGCAGGCTCTGGGAAGCTGTTCTGGCCTGTCTAAGGCTCACTGATGGGCTCACCACTCTCTGGAGCAGTGGCTTTGTCCTTTGGCACAGCCTTTCCTCAGCTAGCTGCTTTAAAATTCCCCCACACTCTTGGTGGGTCCGGCCATGTCCTGGCTGGGATGCAGGCTGCTGACAGTCGGATTTGGCAAGGGTGTTTTTTAGAGTTGTAGGAAGGAGGAGTGTAGGGTTAGAAGCCAGGCGTCCTGACGCCTCTGGACATTTGCTGCTAAGCCACATGACCTCAGGCAGTAGAAATGACCTTTTTAATTAAAATGGGTTTGTGGCTTTTTTTTCCCCCCTTCCTGTTTTTTCAAGACAGGGTTTCTCTCTGTAGTAGTCTCGGTATTTTGGAACTCTGGCCTTGAACTCATAGAGATCTGCCTGCCTCTGCTTCCCAACCACTGGGATTAAAGGTGTGTGCCACCACCACCTAGCAAATAAATAAATAAATAAATAAAAAAGTAAATTTATATGTACTGGTGTTTTGCCTATATGTTATGCACCATGTGTGTGTCCTGCACCCTCAGAGACTAAGAGGACCTCAGACGCCCTAGAGCTGGAGTTAGGGATGATTATGAGTTACCATGTGGTGCTAGGAACTGGACCCGAGTTACCTGTCACAGAGAGGTGGGCAATCTGGCATCTGTTTTGAATGTACAGTTTATTTACATGCCACACTTCAGGAAAAGGGTATAACTCACAGCAAGTGAGTCTAACTCCGAGTTAATGCAACAGATATCTAGAGACAGTTCATGCCCAGACAGTGGGTAGAGTTGGCACGAGCGGGTTGCAAGTCCTATGCAAGCCCACTGCACAGCAAGGCATTATGTCCATATTCACTGCATGCACCACCATTCCCAGCTAATGCTCTCGTCTGGTGTATTCTGATGCCTGCATTTTGAGCATAAGTGCCTCCATCTTTGTTTCCTTTATTTTGTGTTCTAAGTCTTTATTGCAGGTCTTCTGGAAGAGCCGCTAAGAACTTGTAACCATTAAGCCATCTCTCCCCCCATAAGATATTGCTTCTTTATGGGCATTCAATGTATGGCCTCCCTTCAGAACCCTTAGATGTGTCTTAATGGGATTATTATTGCTCTGACACTGTCTGGCTTAGGGTTCCACATTGTGTTGGGGGTTCTAGCCAGGGGCCTCAGGCCAGGCAAGCCCATCCATCTTCACGGTCCACCTGACCCCAGACTCTCCCTTTTCTCTTGGCCTCCAGGTGCGCTACAAGGAGGAGTTTGAGAAGAATAAGGGCAAAGGCTTCAGCGTGGTGGCAGACACGCCCGAGCTGCAGAGAATCAAGAAGACCCAGGACCAGATCAGCAATGTGAGCCCCTGCCCCTGATGCCCAAGCTACCCTCTGCCCTCCTCAACCTCAGGAAAGGCCTGAGTTGGCAGTGGCCTGATCAGAGGCAAGGGAGAGGTTGAGGTACCCAAGGGCCTTTTCTTTGTTCTCCCTCTTTGGTAGGCACTTTGCCCAAATGGCATTTCCTCCTTAAAGAGACTGCCCTTTTGTAGACAGACAGACAGACGCACAGAGTATCTAAATCACCTCCCATTCTCTGGAGCAGGCCCTATTCCCTGGGCTTCATGGTGGCAGGGGTCAGAGTGCAGATTAGATGCTTGTTTTTAGCACCAGGGTCAAAGCTGGGGTTGGGGGTTGAGCCTCCCATCTGTCTCTGGGTGCTAACACAGCAGTCATTTCCGCCCTCCCTCGCCTGCCTCCCACCTCAGTTTGTTCTTCCTTCCTGTGTGAAAACCCAGCTGGCTTTGCCCACAGGCCCTACACCCCCTCCGGGCCCTGTCAGGCCCAGTCAGGGACTGGTCATTGGTGTCTGGTTGTTAGACATAGGCGTAGAGAGTGCATGGTGGAGTAACAGACAGTCTGGGCTTGCAGAGGCCTGATTTGGAGTATGTGGGAGTAGGTGCTGCTGGGAGCGACGTCACAGAACATAGGCACAAGCCTGAACACCGAGTTCTAAGAACATGTCAGCTGCAACAGACTCCTCCTGCAAATGAAGGTCAAGGCAGGCCGATATCCTCGTGTCTGTAACAGGAAAGAGTCGACCAGTTTGCCTGAGTCACTCTGGCTGGGGGACTAGGGATGGAGAAGACAGGATCCAGATTCAGATGGCTCACCTTGTACACACCCTCTAGGGTCCAAGTCTCATAGTCCACTGGGATATGCCTGGGGTGAGATAGCGTGGAGGGTCAGGTGGCTTCCATAAACACTGGACATCGACAGAAGCACCCTCTCTCAGGGTGGTGACTTTCTTATTCTGCCCTCTGTCTTGAACGAATGTGTCTTGGTCAGGGTTTCTATTCCTGCACAAACATCATGACCAAGAAGCAAAGGGAGAAAAGGGTTTGTTCAGATTACACTTCCATAGTGTTCATCACTAAAGGAAGTCAGGACTGGAACTCAAGCAGGTCAGGAAGCAGGAGCTGATGCAGAGGCCATGGAGGGATGTTACTTACTGGCTTGCTTCCCCTGGCTTGCTCAGCTTGCTTTCTTATAGAACTCAAGACTACCAGCCCAGGGATGGCACCACCCACAATGGGCCCTCCCCCCTTGATCACTAATTGAGAAAATGCCCCACAGCTGGATCTCATGGAGACATTTCCTCACCTGAAGCTCCTTTCTCTGTGATAACTCCAGCCTGTGTCAAGTTGACACACAAAACCAGCCAGTACAGAATGTTTCCTTTGTTTAGTGGCACATGCCTGTAACCCCAACATTTGGGAGGCTGAGGCAGGAGAATCATGGATTCAAAGCCACTTGAGGCAGAGGCAAGAGTTTGAAGCTATCCTGGACTTTATATAATAAAACACATGCACACATGCATGCCCTCACACACTCTCGCACACGAAACAAAGAAAACTTCTTAAAGGAGGGCTGAGGATGTAGTTTAGTGAGAGCGTGCATGGGGCCCAGAGTCCCCTCCTTCCCACCCTAAAGAGGAAGCATGAATAAACCGCTTTTTTTGGGGTGGGTGGGGTGGGTGTGGGGCTTAGAGAGTTCATTCAGTATTTTCTATTAGTGTTTCATAAAAAAACCAAGTGGGTTGTGCAACCCAGTTGTTGGGCTGAAGTTTAGAATGAACAACCTGATGAAACCGTCTTCTTCTCCTGAGCTGGAGGGCCTGCCTCAGAAGATTTCAAACCATTCTTGGTCCCCAAGAATGCCTGTTACAGTTGCCCTCTTCCAGCCTGGGCCTGGCTCACACCCTGGAGTTTCCTTTCTGGCTCTGACCACACAAAGGGTAAAAGGGTGTGTCTGGAGCACCAGCGAAATGAAAGAGGGGAAGTGGTGGGGCCGTGGGTGATTGGGAAACTGGAATGGCTCACAAAGCTGGAATCATGTGGCTTTGTGAGATGCCTCCAGTCAACCTTTAGGACATTCATTCATTGGTTTACTAGGTTAGTTTAGAGGAAACAAGCAAGCCCTAGTCATCTCCGCATTACTTTCTTGGAAGGTTTCCAGAGTGTTCTGACACCCAGTCTCTTTCACCTACCTCCCTGTACCCTGCTATTGGACATTGGACACATTAAATGCCTGAGGAGTTCTAGTAACAAAAACCTACTGTAGCCAAGGTATCTTCAGGACAGATAGCATCTTATCAGCCACTTCGGGGAGGCAATTAGCTGATTGCCCTGGTTCTCGGCTGGGGGAGGTGTCTTGAATCTGACTTGGGCTTCCAGAGCAGCCGAAGCCTGAGCTCTGGGAAATGTCAAAGCTGGAAGTCTTTCTCTTGGTTTTAGTGAATGTGACCGAAGTCTGACTCTATCAGAGCCCGGCACAATCATCTGGGCTACGAAGCTCCGTGGAAGAGTGCCTGGCATCCACAAGGACAAGTGGGTTCAGTTTCCCCCATCCACAAAGGACCCCCTTCTGTCATCAGGCACTGAGTGAATACTCAGGCCTCTGTTTCTCCAGCCTTCCAGATTGGCACCTTGGACTGGGGCCTGAGATTGAGAGTCATCAGTTTACTGTGGTACTGACTGAAACTTATTGCTTAAACCCAAAAGGTCTTCCCAGCCCCTAAGTCCGAGGACACTGAGGGAACTCTAAACCACAGACAGAACTGTGGCTAAGTTGGGCCTACCTCCAGCATCTCTCTGAGAAAGGTGCTGTTCAGAGTCACACTGTATTTTGGTTCCAAAATAGCGTCCTTGTGTGGGGCTTGTCCCTTCCCAGTTTAGCACCTAATGACTAGTGGTCAGTTCTGAAGGTCAGACTTGTCTTAAAGAGATGGAGACTGGCTTCCTTGGTGAAATCACTTCAGACAAAGGACTTTTCACCAGTCAGAGCAGTTGAAAACCAAGTGCCTGTTTTCCTGGAGTGGTCATGTTTGCTTGGGAATGTGAAGTCTACCTGAGTCCTATGTGAGGCAGGAAAGTGAGAGACACGAGTGCCTCATTCCGGACATGCCGGGCTCCTGTCTACAGCTGCTGGGAAGCTCGGGAAATGCCGAGTGTTTGCTTAGTCATGTGTCATCAGGGGTGTTCAGGACAGGGTTAGCTCTACACTGTGAGTAGAGAAGGGACATGAGGAGTCTGGAGTACAGCTAGCTCAGTGACAATGTAAATTTAGCTCGTATGGAGGCCATGGGGTTCATCTCTAGGTGAGGGGGGAGAGGGAATCACATATTTGTTATAATTCTGTTTCGACGGGCAGTGGTGGCGCATGCCTTTAATCCCAGAAGGCAGAGGCAGGCAGATTTCTGAGTTCAAGGCCAGCCTGGTCTACAGAGTGAGTTCCAGGACAGCCAGAGCTACACCAAGAAGCTCTGTCTTGAAAAACCACACACACACACACACACACACACACACACACACACACACACAAATAAATGATGATGATGATGATGATGACAATTCAGTTTTCACTGGAGGCTTGTCCTGGCCATAGGGAGCCCTTTGTGCGGGTCTTCATTCCAGTCTTTTTTTTTTAAACGATTTATTTATTTATTTTCTACATATAAGTACACTGTAGTTATCTTCAGACACACCAGATGAGGCCATCAGATCCCATTAAAGATGGATGTGAGCCACCATGTGGTTGCTGGGAATTGAACTCAGGACCTCTGGAAGAGCAATCAGTGCTCTTAACTTCTAAGCCTCCAGCCCCCCCCCCCTTTTTTTTAAAAAGATTTATTTATTATTATATGTGAGTACACTGTAGCTGTCTTCAGACATTCCAGAAGAGGGCATCAGATCTCATTACAGATGGTTGTGAGCCACCATGTGGTTGCTGGGATTTGAACTCAGGACCTTTGGAAGAGCAGTCTTAATCACTGAGCCATCTCTCCAGCCCCCTTTCCAGTCTTTACATGAGTACATATCCAGCCTCAGTTTTGTGTCTTTCCCTCACTTGTGAACCAGGCACAGTACACAGCTCTTCTCTCACTCTGTAACTCAAGGACCAGGGGTATCTCGTGTTGGTGGTGCACTTACCTCAAATGTATGGGGTCTCAAGGGTAAATCATCAGAGCCCCTTAAAGAAAGAAAGAAATGGGGAAAGGAAACGAAGTTCAATCCCTGCCCCCAGGTCTAAGGGGTTTGCAGAGCATTAGATCTGGGGCTCTCTTCGCACCTGTCACAGGTTTATATGTAGCTAGAGACTCTTCTTGGCAGGAGAGAGGCAGAGGTGGAACCAAGTCTTTCTGGTTCCACCCTGGCTAATGACCCACAGGACAGTCAAACCATAAACTGCGCAGACACCTTCTCTCCAGGCTCCTTTGCTTTTCTATCCACTAAAAATCATCCACATTCTATGCAGTAAATTAGTTTTAGTCTTCAGTGTCTGCGCCTGATCAATAAATAGTAATTAGTTTCGGGGGTATTGTGAGACATACCTGCAATTTAGTGCCCTGTAGGCTGAGGCAGGATAGAGCTGAGAATTCAAGGTCACCTAGACAATCTAGTGAGACCTAGGATGGATGGATGGATAGATGGAACGGATGGATGGACAGAGAGAGAGAGAGAGATAAGTAATTGTAAATTTTCATTTCCTTCCCAGAGTTAAATGGTCAGGAGTCAGGTTGATTAGACATCCTTTAGATTTCTCAATTAGAAAGATTTGTTTTGTTTTTATTTATGTGCATGTGTTGCTGTGCCACTTGTGTGGGGTGCTCTCTCAGGCAAGATGAAGGTGTGGAATCCCTTGGAAATGGATTTACAGGAGGTTGTGAAGCCACCTCATAAGAATGGATGCTTTATGGACCAAACTGGAGTCCCCTGGAAGAGCCTTCTCTGTGGTCCTAATTCTTGAGCTTGATTTTGAAAGGCCGCATTTATCCATAGCTTTTTTTCGTCTTTCAAGATCTGTTCTTATGGAGTGTTTGCTTGCCTGTGTACCTGTGTGCCTCATTGTGTGTTTGCTGCTCTAAGAGGACAGAACAGGCCATGGAGATCCCTAGAACTGTAGTTAAAGACAACTACAGATTGCATGCCAGCAATGAGAACTAAGCCCAGGTCCTTAGCATAAGAAGCAGGCATTCAGCCGGGCAGTGGTGGCGCACGCCTGTAATCCCAGCACTTAGGAGGCAGAGGCAGGCAGATTTCTGAGTTCGAGGCCAGCCTGGTCTACAGAGTGAGTTCCAGGACAGCCAGGGCTACACAGAGAAACCCTGTCTTGAAAAAACCAAAAAAAAAAAAAAAAAGAAGCAGGCATTCGTAACTGCTGGGGCATCTCATGTGACACTTGGGCCACATGAGCTAAGTTAGATGTAGCCAAGTTTGGTGTCAAACTGGTACTTCCTGCTTGAGTGCTGGGGTTACATGCCCAGCTTACGTGCGTTCTAAAAATACCACGAGTCTCTCACCAGTTGCCTTTAATCCCAGCACTCAGGAGACAGAGGCAGGTGGCTCTCTGAGTTTGAGGCCAGCTTGGACTACAGAGCGAGTTCTGGGACAGCCAGGGCTATAGCCAGGGCTATACAGAGAAACTCTGTCTGAAAAAAACAAAAATAAAAAATAAACAAAAAACAAACCATGAATCTCTAATAGGAAGCCAGGCTTGGTGGAGAACTAAGGCTCTATGTGCTAACAAAGTAGATTCTGTTATGATCCATTTAACCTAGCCCTTCCTCAACCTTGGTTTTCCCATCTGTAAAATGGGGACAATAGCAACATGCTATTGAGCTGGGTAAGAAAGGGGGTGTTATATAAGGCCACAAAACAGAAGTTCACCCTCTCAGCCCTCTCCCTCTCCTAATGGGCTAGCTTGTGAGAGTGAGCTGATTATTCCATTTAACACTTAATGTTAGTAAGTCATGACGCAGCATCATGTGGGGAGGAATGTGTGGCCTCAGGCTTTTTGTCAACCACAGACAGGAAGCAGGTAGTCAGAAAGCAGAACATAAGCCAGCCAGTCTCAAGGACACCCTACCTAGTCACACAAAGGGCCTGCCCGACAAGGCAGTTCAGCCCCAGTCACTGAACAGAGACTTCATGGTATAGTACAGGAAGGCTTGGCTTCCTTCTATGGAGGTCCAGCTTTGGACTTTTAAAGATCAGAACTTTGGTGGCTGGACAGCTGACTCAGCACGTAAGAGCATTTCTTGCTCTTGCAGAGAACCCAGGTTCAGAGCTGAGTCCTGATTGGCAGGACCCTCGGGGTGGGGTGGGGTGTTCTTTGACTGTTTGCTTATGAAGCTACTAGGTGGGTGGGTCAGGAGTAATCACCCAGCTTCCCCCTTTTTGCTGAGGCGGAAGTGGAGGGCAGTGGGCAACCTGAACAGGGCCTTCCATTTCAGCCATTATACCCCATGCTTCTGGGGTCTGCATTTCTAGGTCCTTTCCAAGGTAGAGTGATCCAGTGATTACCCCCCATTTTTAGGGGGTCTGAGGTACTCTTGATGTTTGGACAGAACTTGAAAGAACAGAGAGGGGTGTGTGGTCCTGCCCCTCACTTGTTCTCAGGAAAAGGCCTGTCTAGGTGGGACTTTGTCCACTGTCCCAGTGAAAGGTCCCATAGAGGTCTCCAAGTCCTATTTCCTCTTGTTTGAAATGGGAGTTAAAGTGTGCATCCGGCTGGAATTATCACTTAGTGCGTGTGTTGTGGAGGTCAGAGGACAGCTTGCAGGTTAGCTTTCTTCCTCCTATGTTTGTTCTGGAAACCAAGCTCAAGTCATCAGGCGAGTGCCTTTACCCTCTGAGTCATCTTGCCGGACCCCTTCTTATAGTCCAGGGGAGACAATGTATGGGATGCTTCATGGCCTCGGTGCTAAGCGCTGCCCAGATGTTAAGGCTGTTAATATTGACAGTGGCAAGTGGCATCCGTGGGTCAAGAGAAGATGAGGAGGATATCTTGTGCTCAGGTTTCCACGATGCAAGATGCCTGAGTCTTTGGGATCTAATTTTATACGCATCTTCCCACAAGTAGCGACTCTGATTTTGTTAGACAGGGCCTTGCTATCTGTCAGGCCCAAAGCTCACTATCTAGACCAGACTGGCCTTGAAAGTTCGTGGCATCCTGCTTCTGCCTCCCGAGTGCTGGGTTTATAAACAGATGCCATTCTTCCTGGCTGCGCACAGGGACTTCTAAGAAGTGAGGTGGGCGGAGCTAACGTGGAAATGCACACGTCCACATACCTGACTTCAGAACTGACGGGCATCCTCGGAATCACAGGGGAGTAGGGAGTAATTAGAAATTAAAAACAAGTTTTTCAATATGAGAAGGTTGTAGTGTCTTGTGAGCCTTTTAGGTGGCATTCTCTACTGCTCCCTATTGGCCACAGAGCAGGGTCCCTCAGGAGCTAGAGAGGTCCCCTGTGTTTGTGTGTACCTCACACCTCTGTGCCCTTCTAGGTGGTGTGAGGGGTTCACCCCTGTGAAGTGTTAGTCCAGCTGCTTTGTTCCAGCCTGTTTCACCGTTTGGATGTGTGTCCCCGCTTGGTCATGAAGGATAGGACAGAGGAAGGGAGAGGTCTGGCTCTACCCAGACTCCTGAGTGGGCAGCCCTCTGCTTCTAGACAGCACCCTCCCACTCTCCATTGTTGCGCTGGCTGCTGGCCTGCCTGTCAGCCTAGACTACAGCAGTGACCGTTACTTAGCCAGCGGTAGTGACCCAGGTATTCCCAGTTGGCCACAGCCCCATGCTTCCTGCCGCTGCGCTGTACGTAGAGAACGCTAGGGGTGATCCCTCCCCAGGACTCTCGGGTCTCCAGAGCTCTGGGTCTGGCTGGCTCCTTCCTTTTCTGTTGTAAGAACATGAGTGGGTTTGCCCAGCCTCTTTACTCATCCCTTCCACCGCCATTCTCCAGGGTTAAGGAAAGGGCAGGACAGAGTCCTGGTAAACAAGCAAGAAACAACCTCTCGGCCAGATGCTGAAGCCTCCCGGGGATGGGACAGTCAGTCTGCCCCAAGGATAAGCTGTTCAGCCTGTCTCTCTTTTTTATTCCTTCTACCCAAACCTTGGGCCTTCTTTCCCCTTGGTTGATCCTCCCCGCCCCCTCCCCCACACCCTCCCCCCTCCCCCCCTCCAGGTTTCCTCTGTGGGAGAGCAGGGAGTAGGCCTCATGGAGGTTCTTCAAGGGGGAGGATGTGCACTGTGAGGGTGCAGGAAGGACACTGAGAATCCCTGCCTGCCGCTTCTCTGCCTCGTGTTTTGTCCATCACTTTCTGTGCTTTTTACAATATACATTCCGTATTTGTACAGTGATAGTTCTGTACCCTTATTCTAAAGTACCATGTGCTTTGTGAGGATTGCGCCAAAGTCACCCAGGGGAGTATTTGGCCTGTCTCGGCAATCCGGGGACTGGCACTGTCATGGTGTCGTGTGCTGATCACATAAAACGAGCAGCAGCCTGTGACTGTAAGCAACACAGGGCCTGGATCACGGGAAGGGCCAGGAAATAGGAGCAGCTATGGTGGTTAATATTGACCGTCGGGGCGGGGGGGAGCTAGAAAGTTCGGGCCCTGCCGCAGGGAAGCAAGCTCTCCCTTCTCCCTCCTCGCCGTCTCTCTTTCTTTCTTTAGAGATAGGGTCTCCTGTAGCCAAGCCATTTTGCACTTTTTGTTTGTTTTGAGGTAGGGTCTCACTGTGTAACCCTGGTTGGCCTAGACCTGGCCATGTAGACCAAGATGGCCTTAAACCTACATCTACCTGTCTCTGTCTCTGGAGTGGTGGTGTTTTATATACTATGCCTGATTTTGTATAGAATGTGGGGCTTTGTGCCCTGCTATCCTAGACCAAGCACTCTATCTACTGAACTGTAACCAGCCAGTCCTTTATGGACTTCTGATAGCTGGTATCTCCTTGTACTGTGTAATAATAGCACATAGCATGAAGGAGGTGAGTTGAAGGGCAGCCTGGTCTACATAGTGAGATATTCTCACCAAAAAAAAAAAAAAAAAAAAGAAAAGAAAAGGTTTAGCTGAGCTTATCATGGTTCGGTCACTTAGACAGCTGGTACTGTCTTTCTGTAGCTCTCCAGAACACTAGGTATGGGTGTGTGGGTGTGGGTGTGTGGGTGTGGGTGTGGGTCTCACTGTGTTGCTCAGACTGGCCTCTCTTCTCCCCCCTGCCCCAGTAGCTAGGACGGTGGACACTTATCACCATGCCGAGCTTGAGTGGCAACGGGAGAGAACTGGTTGGCTCCAAGCAGAGCCCTTCACCCATTCCTTCTGCCCTACAGATCAAATACCATGAGGAGTTTGAGAAGAGCCGCATGGGGCCCAGTGGGGGGGAAGGTGTGGAGCCCCGAGAACCCCAGGACAGCTGCAGCTACCGGAGGCCCACAGACCAGCAGCAGTCACAGCCTCACCATATCCCGACCAGTGCCCCAGGTGAGTGCCGGCGAGGGAGCTGGGGGGGTGCGAGGAGGGGTGCCGAGGTCAGGAGAGGGGCAGGAAGAAACTGGCTACATACACAGGCATCTATGCATGTAGGTCTGCTCCCCCAAATCTCATCCCCATCCCTGCTAAGGCTGTGAGAGCGGGAGAGCTGGAGAGGCAGATCCTGGTGTGAGGAGCATACAACCCTGGCATGATGCCCAAGACACTAACGAGTGTGCACGCCTACCCACAAGCCTTTGCTTTGGGGAAGACCAGTGCCGAGCAAGGCGCACATGGGGTTGGAAAGTCATACTTTTGACCTCGTAGGGGGTGGGGGTGGGGGTGGGGGGATGAGTTTGGCAACACACTTCCTGAGCTGCCTCTTCCATCTTCCAGTTTACCAGCAGCCCCAACAGCAGCAGGTGACCCCGTCCTACGGTGGGTACAAGGAGCCAGCAGCCCCTGTCTCCGTACAGCGCAGTGCCCCAGGCGGCGGTGGGGTGAGTGACTGACTGGAATAGAGGGGGGCCCTGGGGTGAAAGAGGTCACAGCTGTATGCGCCTGTATATAGGCAGGCGCACACACACACACACACACACACACACACACACACACACACACACGATAAGGGCTAAGGATATAGCTCAATGTTAGAGTACTCGCCTAATATACACAGGATCTTGGGGTTCTTTTGGTCTCCAGTCCCATGTCCCTTTCCCCAGAAAAGGATTATACTAACTTGTGTCTCTTGTGTGGGCAGGAAGTAGCTTTGTGCTGCTGTCTTGAGCTAGCTTATGGCTAGCCTATGGTAGCCTGTAGTTTTTCTGGATAAGAAAATGAGCAACAGTAAGTTGGACGGCCCTGGGTGTGAAGTCCCGGCCTGGGTGTTCAGGGATACATCCCGCCAGGGTGCGCCAGGCTGAGATTCAAAGCAACTCATGTCAGCATAGAAAAAAAATCAAGTGGCCTGGGATGAGAGACCTCTCTTTAGGGAGGAGGCAACAAGAGGCAGCGTGAAGAAGGGGGAGGGTAAGGGTGATGACCTGATGACCTGTGCAGGGTGAGGGACGCAGAGCGCAGGGTCAAGCTGTAACATTGATGGCACAGGGGCATCAGCAGATACAGGATCCTATAACAGGGCATCCTGGGAAAGAAGGGTCAGTGTCTTGTGGGAAGGCCCCGGTTCCTGGGGACAGGAAGAGGAAGTAGATGAGGTCAAGCCCTTTGGGCACTTATAGACCCAGGGCAAGCAAGGCCTTTGAGACTAGTGATCTACACTGCACTGCACCACGCTCCTCTCCACTCCACTGATGTTTGACTTTTGTTTTGTGAAAATCACCCTGGTGGTTGGATATTAGAGGTGTAACCTCAGCACTTGCAGGGTGTGGCAGGAGAATCACCACGAGTTCAAGGCTAACCTGGTCACCTAGCTAGATCTTGTCTCGAACATTTTTCTCTCTTTCTCTTTTTTTTTTTAAAGGGGAGAAGTTCACCTTTGTGCCTGTGTAGGGTAAATAGAAAGATGGCAGACTGAGGGGACGGGCATGTTGGGGAGTCGTATAGCCATAGACTGCAGTGGCAGCTTGGCTGGAGATGAGGATAGTCAGTATACAAACCAGGATCTGCTGGCCTCTCATAATAGATTTGGAATCTTAGAAGTCTTTTGTTCGCCGGGCGGTGGTGGCGCACGCCTTTAATCCCAGCACTTGGGAGGCAGAGGCAGGAGGATTTCTGAGTTTGAGGCCAGCCTGGTCTACAAAGTGAGTTCCAGTACAGCCAGGGATACACAGAGAAACCCTGTCTCGAAAAACCAAAAAAAAAAAAAAAAAAGAAGTCTTTTGTTCCCTATTTGGACTGAGGTCAGACTGATAATGGTTTCCAAAAACATTGGTACCAATAATAGCCCTTCAAATAATAGAGATTAGGCTATACCTCTTTTTTGTTTTGTGGTATTGAGAATCAAACCCAGGACCCAAGGATACGAGGGTTTTTAATTAAGAGCTATTTAGTCCTGAGTCTTGAACTCAGGATCTTGTCTTTTAAATCTCAGTGTCTTAAGTGCTGGAATTCAAACTCCTATGTTGCAACACTCAGTGTGGCATATCACTTTTTTTTGTTAGTAATTTATTACTTTTTCTTATGTGTATTGGTGTTTCACCTGCATGTCTGTCTGTGCAAGGGTCCCCTGGAACTGGAATTATAGACAGTTGTGAACTGCTAGCCGGTGCCAGAAATTGAACTCAGGTCCTCTAGAAGAACAGTCAGTGCTCTTAAGCCCCGAGCTATATGATATGCAGTCCCTGTATGTCACATTTTAAAGCCACTATTTGTGTCAAGCCTATGGGACTTTACTGCTGCTATGTGGAAACAGGTACAAGAGACTCTACCCCAGGCTCCATCTTCTGGTTTATTGTTTCTTTCCCCCCAAGGTCCCTGAGAGGTAGAGAGAAACACGGGGCCCTGGGGGTGACTTGGTGGAGCCCTTGCCCAGCACAGGAGAAGGTCTGGGTGTGGGCGAGCCCAGGCTAACTATTGGCTGTGTTCCCCAGAAACGGTACCGTGCCGTGTATGACTACAGCGCTGCCGATGAGGACGAGGTCTCCTTCCAGGATGGGGACACCATCGTCAATGTGCAGCAGATCGACGACGGCTGGATGTACGGGACCGTAGAGCGCACCGGTGACACTGGGATGCTGCCAGCCAACTATGTTGAGGCCATCTGAGCCCTGTGCTGCCCCACCCTCTGTCTTCAATGCATTCCATGGCATCACATCTGTCCTGGGGCCTGACCCATCCACCCTTCAGTGTCTCTGTCTTTTAAGATCTTCAACTGCTTCCTTTTCCCCGCCCCTCCTCCTCCAGCTTCTTTTGCCAACCCAAGCCTTGTTCTGCCCCGGTCGTGGGCTCCTTCTGGCAGATTTTCCCTTGGACCAATCAACTGATTGATTTTTCTCTCCGAATGGAACAAACAGGCTGGGCACTCTGGGGAGGGCAGGATTGTTCTGAGGAGGGTGGGCTCACAGGACTGGGCTGAAATGGGAGACCCATTAAGGAGATCAGCTAGACTGGGTGTGGTGCCAAACACCCTTAATCCCAGCAGAGGATTAATCCCAGCGAAGGGAGGTGGAGGCAGGCAGCTCTATGACTTTGAAGCCAGCCTGGTCTACATCATGAGTTTCAAGGCAGCCAGAGCTATGTAGTGAGACCCTGTCTCAGAGGAAGATGGGGATTGGGTAGCTCCCAGCTACACTTCCTGCCTTAGACCCCTCGGAACCCCTGGCCCAGCTCCCTGACACCCTTCCTCCTAGAGCTGGGGTGAGCTGCAAACTCCTCATGCCTTCCGGTGGGGCTCCACACATTCCCAGGGGGTGGGTATTAAGGCCTCAGTTTTGTAGAGAACAAGGTGATGGCCTTTCCCCTAGTCCATCTCCCTGACTCTCTGCCTCCTTAGGGCATCCAAAGGAGAGCAGAGTTCCTGCTTCAGCCTGACTCCCTGCCCTGTGTGCAGTCCTCACACACAAGAGTGTGCCATTCTGCCCACACAAACCTAGGGCGGCCAAAGAGCTCCCCGGAAATCTCCGCTTGGGTCAGATTCTTGCCTTAGTTCTAGGGGCAACAGCAGGAAGGAAGGAACAGGGTGTCCCGTCTTCTCCTCCGGCCTCCTGGGACTTGCTTTATCTCCCTGGCTGGGAGCCTGCTGTGAAGGATAAGAGCAAGGAATGCCTTTGGGACTTGATTTAGCTGTTTCTTCCTGCTCCCCTGGGAAAAGGTCTCTGTGCCTCCTGTGGCCTTCCTTCCCCAGAACAAGGCTGGACTGGCTTAGAACTCTGCAAAATCAGAAAGTGGAAATAGTCTTCTGGATCACAGGAGTCCCTCCCACCTCACTGGGCAGGTGGGAGAAGGCTTATGGCTTAGACATGTGCTTTCCTGTCTGTGTCTACGGTTCCAGAAGGACCAAGTCGCCCACGCTGTGGCACCTCACCCGAGGCTCTCCTGTCCTTGAAGCAAAGGAGAGAGTCCAGGGCTCCAAAGCTGGCAGCACCATCTCTGGGCTGGTGCTAAACTCAAGTCCCTCCTTTGCATCCGGGCCTGGGACGGTCCTCATTCGACTTCGTTCATCTCTGGGTTTTCTTGTCACTCCTCCTGGGTCCCCTGATTCTCATCTTTACCCTGAGTCTGATGTCACGTCCCTTTACATACTCGGACCCTGCTGCCCATGAGGTTTGAACCTGAAGATCTTGGTCAGGCCGGCAATGTGGTTGTCATGAGGGCTTGCTAGAGTAACCATCTTCCTACCTGGTCAATCCCTTTACATCCGGCCCTAGCCTAGGTGAAGGCAAGGAGTGTTCTGGTGGGCAGCATAGGGAGAGCCTTGTAGGAGCATCTCAGGAGCCACGGGGGAGGTGACAGGCCATTCATTCCCTCTTGATCTCAAAGCACAATGTGGTTCTGGGGACCAGAGGTCAGGGGCACTTGTTCTTGGAGGGCCTGTGTTCAGGAGGTGCTACAAGCCTCCTGGTTCCCCTCAGCTGAACCTCCCTTCCAACATGCCAAGTCAGCTGTTCTTCTAGTGCCCTAGAAGTGGGGGAGACTCACACACCTGCAGAGGGAAGAGGAACTACCCAAGGTGCTGAGGGCCCCAAGCCTGTTGGAGTCCATACTTTTCCAGAAGCATCCACCCCTAGAAGAGCACAGAATCCCCAAGCCCATGATTTCTTCCTTTGTAAAGGTCTTTTCAGCCAATCAAAAACCCAGGAAAGAAGGCGCCTTGGCTAGACTGTGAACTTAACTTTTGTGGACCAATCCTATAATGCAAGAAGCCCCATGGTGAGGGACATGAATTCTCCCCATACTGCTTCCTGTTTTCCCTCCTCATGTCCCTTCAGGGAACATTTTATTTCCTAATAGCTGGACACAAGACAAAAAGTACCACCCCACACAGAGCCTGTATTTAAACAGAAACAGAAGTGACCCTGTGAAGTCCGCCTCTGTCCAACATTTCATCTGTGTGTGAGTGAGTGAGTGTGTGTGTGTGTGTGTGTGTGTAACTACCCACTCATCTTTTATATCGGGTTGTCATCTTTCTTTGGTCTGTTTGGTCCCCTCCCTCCTGGCCTAGTGCTTGGGATCAATTCTTTCTGGCCTATTATGATTTTGAACATTGACTTGAACCACAAAGTGAATCTTTATCCTGGTGACTCAAATAAAAGTGTAATTTTTACCTGCGGACTAGGCTTCTTCCTCTTTGACTCTGAAGTAACTTCTGCGTGTGTCCCGTTTGCCAGGGGGCATTGACCTGTCACTCACAGTGAACCCAGCTACCCCTCAGGGAGAGGAGGACTACTCTAGAAACCAAAGTCTTGCTCTTCTACCCTGACACTTGCTTTCTCCTTGAGGACATAGCCCAGCCCTTCAGTGGCATCCACCAGTGACAGCTCTGACCAGCCTGGGGTACGGTCACACTTGAGGCTGGCATTCCGAGAGTTCAGAGGCCCCTCACACTGTCCCCCCTCTTCAGTTAAGCATCTTCCTTCTAGCCAGTGTCCTCTGGGACAGTCAGGGTTGTCATTCAAGTTCCCGGCCTTGGGAGTAGGCTGCTCTACAGGAGTTCAAGCCAACCAATGAGCTCATCCCAGGGGTGTTCTAGCCTAGTGTGTACCACTGCCACGTTTGAATTGTAAATCGATAGCAAGTAGGCCAGCCCGCAGTGCCACGGAGCCTGGATAAACCCTAGGGTGGTCTGGCAAGCAACTGGGAGGCAGTATTCCCGCTTTCCTCCCATCTCGCAGCCCTGTGACGGCCCTTCCCCAGCCAGCTAGACTGCAAACATTACGGCCTCTTCTCTCCGCGGGTCTGGGAAGGCACCCGTGGTAAGCAATGCAGCCCTGCTGGACCCTGACTCCTGGTCGGCAGCACCCTGGCCTGAGGCTTTGGAGAGGGGCATTTTCTTCCTCGGTTTCACATGAAAGCATTCTCAGGCCTCGGGAACAGCAGGTGAGAGAGGCGAGGGCTAAGTGTAATCAGGAGAAGAGCATGGCTGAGTGAGGAGTGTGGGGAGTGCTCCAGGCAGCAGAAGGAGCTGGCAGCTTGGAGCTCCCAATCGCGGCAGAAGAGCCTGTGACCCAGCGTGGCCTTATCTGCTGGACTGCCTGCCTGCTCAGGAGGGCTCGCCTCTCCAGAGTGGCCTAAGTTCCTGTTAGAAAGAGGGTTACTAACAGCCCTTCAAAGAAAATATTTGGGGTGAGGCTAAGGATGCCAGACCTTAGAAACTGGCCTACAAGGCTGGAGAGATGGCTCAGTGGTTAAGAGCACTGACTGCTCTTCCAAAGGTCCTGAGTTCAAGTCCCACCAACCACATGGTGGCTCACAACCATCTGTAATGAGATCTGACGCCCTCTTCTGGTGTGTCTGAAGACAGCTACAGTGTACTTACATGTAATAAATAAATCTTTAAAAAAAAAAGAAAACTAAAAATTAATTTAAAAAAAAAGAGAAACTGGCCTACAGAAATCCTTTCCTTTTTTAATAAGAAACAGTCAATGCACAACACACAGCAGAAAGCATCAAAATACATCACTGTAGAGTGTGGGTTTTGGGGTTTTTTTTAACATGATTGTTTATGTATGTATGTATGTGTGTGACCACCAGAGGACATGTGTGGACATCACAGGACAACTTACAAGAGTCCTGTCTTTCCATTGCAGGCCAGGATTGAACTCAGGTCATCAGGTTTGGTGTGAGACACCCTTTCCCTCTGAGCCCTATCACAGTGTTTTAGTAAGACTCTGTTCCCTTAGAAGAAACCACCATGTGAAAGCTAGCTGTAATTGCAACGCTCAGGAGGTTGAGAGGTAGAGGCCGGAGAAGCCAGTCAAGGGCCAGCCTGGGCTAATTGAGACTATCTCAAGACAAAATAAAACAACAATAATTAATACAAAAAGGAAAAACAAAACCCCACTTGGATTTGCATTTCTAGACACTACCCAGGAGTGGGGTGTGTGGGTTTCTTGCTGTTTTCTCTGAACATCACACAGGGTAAATCCAGAAGACTCAGAGAAAACAAAAGGGGGTAAGGGCAGCACAGAGGGGAAGGAGAGACCTCATGTGACACAAATGAGCTTAGGCTCCGAGGATCTCCCAGAGCAACATGACAAGCAGCGTCGGGTGTACTCCAAGAGAGTATGCATTTAGGAATGTGAGAACCTCGCTTTGACTCCTGCCCCCTATTGACAAGTTGTTAAATTTATCAGGCAAGCTTCTGACCACCTTTGAGCACAGGCTATAAGACTTCAGACTGGTTGAAACGACCCCACGTGTGCAATACCCGGCACAGTGGACAAACTCGCGTCCAGGGTCGGCCCCCTCTTCCCCCCTCCCCAGACCCACATGAGTCCTTCCTTGTGTTCTCTGAACTAGCCGCAGGCCCACAAAACTGGCAACAATTAGTTCTCTGAGATCCATTGTCAGAGATGTGTGAGAGGAAGAAGGGAAAAGGCGGGCAGAAGAATCCATTCCTAAGGGTGTGTAGAGATAAATCCTCTGCTCACACCTTCCGGAGCAGCCCACTCAGTGCAGAAACTGTATCTAAATAGAGATAGCGATTTTTCCACACAAAGGGGCGGGAGCTGGTTTCCTGGGAAGAAATTGAACCTCTCTGGTTTTGCCTGGTCTAAAAGTAGCTGTTCCCTGGTTACCCACCGTGGACTTTGTGATTGGCTGGCCGTGATGGTGGAGGTGGAGAGTAAGCTGCTGATGGAGTTGCAGCATCCCTTAGCCTCAGGTCCCCGGGAGGGGGAGGGAACAGGAAGCGGGAGGGAACCGGAGCCATTTCTCCGCGCTGACCGACCTCCGCGCTTGCAGCTCCCACTTCCCCGGAATCCAGGGGACTCCTCTGCCTAGTACTGAGCCATGCTGGATATTTTCATCCTCATGTTCTTTGCCATCATAGGCCTGGTGGTTCTGTCCTACATTATTTACCTGCTCTAGTGGCCTGGAGCTGCCGGGGCTGCGAGGGGAAGGATGGAGTTGAAGGGCCGAGCATCCTGTTTGCTGACGCACCGGTGGATTTTTGCTCCTGGTCATTATTCGGGTATTGATTAAAAAACAAAATGAAAAGAGAGCTTGTTTTTGTATCTATTTGTCATACACGTTGACGTAGCATTTCTTGGATCAATCTGAAAAGAATAAGAAAGGCCAGCTTTCTTTGGGAACTGATTTAAAATGTGATTTCTTAAAAATAAACTAAACTATAAATAAATAAATATAAATAAAATGCACTAGGTTTTAGGTAGGATGGGAGGGAAGTATGTGCTGGGGGCGGGGCTGGCAGACTATTATTTCCTAATTTCCTCTTCCAGGTAGATGCAAAACCAAGTTGTCCATTCTCTCCTGACAATGACTACAGCATCCTTATGTATGGACAAGGCAATTTTCAAATCTGCTGGCACAAGTGCATTCATTAATTCACTGCAACTGGCACAAGTGCATTCATTAATTCACTGCAACTGGCACAAGTGCATTCATTAATTCACTGAAACTGGCACAAGTGCATTCATTAATTCACTGCAACTGGCACAAGTGCATTCATTAATTCACTAGTGATTAACCCCCACTTGAGAAAAAATAGCAAATGAAACTTTCTTGGGGTAAGGGTGGGGGAGGTGCCCACTTCCCCAGTTGTGTGGGCACAGTTTGGTGTAGAGGGCTGGGGAGGATTCTCAGAGCTCTTGCTAGTTCCTGACCAGTGGAGGGATCCCTGCTGAGGTTCGCAGCTGACCACTATGTTTTTGGGTTTCCCACAGCTCCTGTGTTGAGTCCAGCAAGAGGCCTGTTACCACCAGCAGAAATCCTGAGACCCAACTGACTTCTTCCAGTGTCTCCGGATGTGGCTGACCCTTGGCACGCAGGCGTTCTGTGAGGCAGGGGCACTCCTGGGGACACCAGGAGTCCAAGAACGCCAGTACTGGCAGCTGCTGCATGCGATTGAGCAGTAGACGGGGTACTGAGAATATGGAAGGTTGGAACAGTAAAGTCAGAGTGGAGAGTGCCTAAGCATTGATATGAGCAGTCTTTCCTTAGGTCTAAATGCTACTGCACAGTATGCTAAAACGTTCTCTCCTTTCTGCTTCACAAGCAGGCGGTCCCTTGTAAACTCAAGGGCAAACTCTGATCAGTAATTTACAGTTTGCCTGAGGTTGCATGGTTTCTCTTGATCTACAACCCATCCCTACCCCAAAAATTCCTGTTATTTGCATTCTTTAAGATTTATCATTTCTTTCCTCCTTTTCCCGTTTGTTCCCAGCTTAGTTGACTAGAGGCGCATGGTTGTAAAGTCCTTATTCTTTGTGCCTACCTATAAAGCACTGAGGCAAAATGGCTATATTAATTTAGGAGAAAAATTTTATCCTAAATGGAAGGGTTTGAAAACTTTTTAAAATTTTTTAAACGTTCCTTTATCTTTAAATAAAACAAAGCTGTTATTTCCTTGTCCAGTTAGGGTTGAAAAGAAAATTATGTTTTAGGATACAGAGTGGATTTGACCCCAAATCTGTGGTATCTATTATTCCCTCGAAGACTCTATCGTAATTGTTCTGCATTGATTTTCTTTTTTAGGTTTAAATAAACAAGGAAAAAGAATGAATGAATAGTTTCTTGTAATAATATTTTTGTTCAATTGCTGTTTTAAGAAGAAACAAGCCTCTGGGCAGTGGTGGCTCACGCCTTTAATCCCAGCACTTGGGAGGCAGAGGCAGGCGGATTTCTCAGTTGGAGACCAGCCTGGTCTACACAGTGAGTTCCAGGACAGCCAGGGCTACACAGAGAAACCCTGCCTCGAAAAACCAAAAAAAAAGAAGAAGAAGAAACAAGCCAAGTACAGTGGCACATGCCTATAATGAAATAATGGCAGCACTTGGGAATAGAGACAGAAGGATCAGGAGTTCAAGGCCAGCCTTGACTGCATGAGATCCTGCCTTCTAGAAAGAGAGGGGCTGGAGAGATGACTCAGCGTTTAGAGCACTTGTTGTTTCTGCAGAGGACTGGTTTTGGTTCCCAGCACCCACATGGTGGCTCACAGTCATCTGTAACTCCAGTTCCAGAGAATCTGATATTTTCTGGTTTTTGCATGTACTGTACACACAAGTGGTGTACAGACATACAGGAAGGCAAAATACCTGTATACATAAAATAAAAATAGAGAGGCAGAAATTGAGGTTGTATAATTTATGCTACTAGTTTGCATCTTAAATTCCTTCCTGAACAAACCTTCTTGTGATTACCCTGAAGTCCTGGAGCTGAGGCAGGAGAATTGCTGGCAGCAGCAACAGAGAAAAAGCTCACCTTTTCCCATTCTTTATCTCTGCAGTGCTCAGGATTGAACCCAGGGCCTCACCCATGCTAGCCAAGTACTCTACCAGCTCCAGCCCAAGACCCACACATCTTAAAATTAATGGTGCTAGCCAGGCAGTGGTGGCACACTCCTTTAGACTCAGCACTCATGAGACAGAGGCCAGCCAGGTCTATAAAGTGACTTCCAGAATAGCCAGAGTTACTCAGAGAAACTCTGTCTGGAAAAAAACAAAAAACAAACAACTGAAAAGATACAATCCAGACAAGAAAGAAACATCAATTCTGCCTAGGTCACGGAGTCATTTAAACTCTACAGCTTTAGTTTATTCCTAGACTGGAAAGGATTTCTTATCTCTTCCCATGTTAAAATTCTAAAACAGACAGATGTGGTAGCACACTCGGGGGGGGGGGAGGGGGAGGCAGGCCAATCTCTCTGAGTTTGAGGCCAGCCTGGTCTACAGAGTGAGTTCCAGAACAGCCGGGGTAACACTAGGAAACTTTATCTTGAAACAAAACAAACAAAATCTAAAACTCTCGCTAAGTAACTGTGGCCAACTCTGAGCAGTTACCATTCTCTCTCAGTCTTCCCCAGATGGCCTTCTTTCTTGCAGGTAGGGTCTTGCTATGGAGCCCAGGCTGGCCTTGAACTCACAGTCCTCCTGCCTCAGCCCTCCTGGGTGCTGAAATTACAGGTGTACGACCATCTTCACATAAGACTTTCTAGTGAAAATTCAACTGCAAGATAAATTTGAGGAGAAAATATATTTATTTACTGCAAATATATATCGCCGGTAATCTGTCGAAGGTGTTAGGACATGTTAAGAAATCTAATACTAAGTCGGGCAGTGGTGGTGCACGCCTTTAATCCCAGCACTTGGGAGGCAGAGGCAGGAGGATTTCTGAGTTCGAGGCCAGCCTGGTCTACAAAGTGAGTTCCAGGACAGCCAGGGCTACACAGAGAAACCCTGTCTTGAAAAACCAAAAAAAAAAAAAAAAAAAAAAAGAAATCTAATACTATGTGACAACATTGTCTTAAGGCAAGTAATGGGCAGATTCACTAATGTAACGAGCATGTCCCTGAGCGTTGATATATTTAGGGGTAATTTTCAGGGGCACCCTGACATTTCCCTCTCAAGTATTTCTTTGACTCAAGCATAATCTTATTATTTCAAACTCCAGTTCCTTCTTTCCTTCCTTCCTTCCTTCCTTCCTTCCTTCCTTCCTTCCCTATTCTTATGCAGCCCAGGCTGGCCTCAAACCTGAAATCCTAACAGTATCCACTCCCACAGAGCTAGGATTACAGGCCTGAAGCACTGTGCCTCGTCCAAACTACAATTTTCTACCAAGATAGCTGTTTGTATCCTTACCTAAGCAAGTACCAAGGTTTGAAGGAATCCAAAGTACAGAGTTGATTATGGTGATTAAATCTTGATGGTGTAGTCTCTAATCAAGTTTCACTCTGAAGTTCTTCAGTTTGTATCCATATATAAAATTGAAACAACTTGTTAGTAATCCCATGAAAGGGCAAAGAGGCTAACCTCAGAGAAGGTACATATGCCTCCAGACGTGAGCACAATGTAAGATCAGACAAATCCTTTTTTAAAATTTTATTTTATCTTGTATTTATGTGTTGCATGGCTGAGTGTATGTCTATGTACCAGGAACTGCAGGATCCCAGGAAGGTCAGAAGAATATGGAAACCAGATGGCTGTGAGCTTCCCTGTGGGTGCTGGGAACTGACTGAACCTGGGTCCCCTGCAATAGCAGAAAATACTCTTAACTATTGAACTCTGTGTGTGTGTGTGTGTGTGTACCACAGTATATGGAGGCCAGAGGACAACTTGTGGGGAGTCTGTTTTCTCCTTACATTATTTGGATCCAGAGAATTAAACAGGTTTTTAGGCACAGGCACTTTTATGTCTTCGTAATTTTAAGAAATAAACTTTGGAGAATTGTTACTTTGTGCCTACACACCCAGGCAACAACGCATCCAGAAAAAAACAGTAGGTTTTCTGTTGTATTGTCTTGTTTTGTTATTGTTTTTTCAGGACAGGGTCTCACTTTACCTGTGGCTGGCCTCAACTTGCCATCTTTCTCTTTCGACCTCTCCAGCATTAGTATTGTTTGATTTTGGTGAACTTATTTGCTTTACAATTTTTTATTATTATTTTATGTATATGGGTGTTTTCCCTGCATGTTTGCCTGTGCACCACATGTGTGTCTGGAGCCAGCAGAGCAGAGGCCAGAAGAAAATAAAATCTCCTAGACTTGTTACAGTCAATTGTGAGCTGCCAGATGGTTATTAGGAATTGAATTTGGTCAATTGAATTGGCAAGAGTAGCACTGATTTCTCTTCCAGAGGTCCTGAGTTCAAGTCCCAGCAACCACATGGAGACTCTCACAGAATATCTGTAATGGGATCTGATATACATACATACATACATACATTTATATATTAGACATTGTTTTAACTGCTGAGCCATCTCTCCAACAACATTTTTTTTAGATAGTCTCTGAGTGATGTTCAGGTAGGTCTCAAGCTTTTGGGTTCAAGTCTGCCACTCAAACAGTTAGAAAAAAAAATTTTTTTTTTTTAAATTCTAGCTGGCCAGGAATCCACTGTTGTGTTGATTTGAATAGGGTTGGCCCCCATAGACTCATGTGTTTGAATGCTTGGCCCACATGGAGTGACACTATTAGGAGGTGTGGTGTGTCCTTGTTGGAATTGGTGTGTCCTTGTTGGAGGAATTGTGTCATTGTATAGGTAGGCTTTTCAGGTTCCTAGTGTTGAAGCTCTGCCCAGTGTGGAAGAGACAGTCTCTCCTAGCTGTCTTTGGATCAAGACCCTCGGCTCCTTCTCCAGCACCATGTCAGCCTGCACACTGCTACGCTTCCTGCCATGATGATAATGGACTGTAAGCCAGGCCCAATGAAATATTTGCCCTTATAAGAGTTGCCATGGTCATGGTGTCTCTTTACAGCAATGAAACCCCAAGATAACTATGTACCATAGACTGGCCTTGAAGTTGTAGCAATCCTCTTGCCTCTCTCTCCCAAGTACTGGGATTACAGGCATGAGCTACTATGTCTAGCTAGAAAATGTTTTATTTCATATTTAAACTACATGTATATTGGGATTCTCAAGCACAATAAAAATAAATAAAACTTTGTGTTATGTAAAGTTTTGTATACATGTCACACATCTCTGTTATAGTACCATCATGCAAAATGGAGCTTATATTTGGTTTATGCCATTGCAATAAAATGTATCTAAATAAATGTAAATTATGCTGCAAAAGTTAAGATGACATAATGCTACGAATCATTGTGCTAATATTTTGATGAAATTATAGAAGTGATATAATTTATTTTTAAAAAAATTACTGAGGATACATTTTGATTATGTTAAAAGAGAGGAGTGAAACGCTGCAAAGTCAGACACCCACAATGTATTTTTCTCAGTGTGTGGACTCAGACTAGAAGCTTATCATCTTGAAATGGGGCTGAAAAAATAAAATCTATTAAATTTCAGGGAAAAAGACCTTGCTTTTCAAAATTTAGCATTATTCAAAATGTAAATTTTTTAAAGATTTATTTATTATATGTAAGTACACTGTATCTGTCTTCAGACACTCCTCCAGAAGAGGGAGTCAGGTCTTTTTTTTTTTAAGATTTATTTATTATTATATATAAGTACACTATGGTTATCTTCAGATACACCAGAAGAGGGCATCAGGTCTCATTATAGATGGTTGTAAACCACCATGTGGTTGCTGAACTCAGGACCTTCGGAAGAGCAGTCGGTGTTCTTAACTGCTGAGCCAACTCTCCAACCCCAAATGTAAAATTTCTTAACATATCATTTAAATTTGAAACTACAAATAACATTTTCCTTAAGCATAGCCAAGGTGGAAACTATCTTATTACTTGCTTTGGCTTTATCAGACTTGGTTTTCATAAAGTTGAGAACCACTACCTCCTCTCTCTCCTCTTTCTCTCACTCTTGTTTTTTTAAGACAGGGCTTCTCTGTGTATCCTTAGCTGTCCTGGAACTCACTTCATAGACAAGGCTGGCCTTGAACTCATCTACCTGTCTCTACCTCCCAAGTGCTGGGATTAAAAGTTTGCACCACCATGCCAGTTAAAAACATGTAAGGATCACTTACCTACCTTGGACAATACCCTGGGTTGTATCTGCTCATTCAATGAAAGAGAATGGGAGGGAGGGAGACACTGAAACCATGTAGTTTTGGGAAGTTGCTGGTAATAACAGTAATATTTGCTTATTTAGGGATTTGGAATTGACATTAAACTGATAATTATAACATCTATTTTAGCAGCAATTAGAATAATGCTTGGGGACTTTCTCTCTGAACTAAAGAGAACATTGGACAATGTTGCTCTACTTATATTGTTCAATTTATGAGTAATTACTAGTAAATTAAGGTTTGTATGCTACACTGCTAAGGATAAGATTGATATTTTAAAACTTTATATTAAGATGATTCTCTGGAGCCTGCAGTGTGGTGTAGTAGTGGAGTGTGTATAGCATGCTTGAGGCCCTAAGTTCCTTCCTCAGCACCTGAACACAGACACGCAGGCCTGGGATACACTCAATGGTATACAGTGCTTGTGTAGCGTGTACAAGGTGCTGCCTTCAGTTCCCCATTCCCAGGGTTTGAAAAGAAGTGCTCACTTTTGTCTTGTTTTGAGACAAGGTCTTGCTGTGTATGCACTTCTAACTGGCCTGGAACTTGACATGTACAACAAGCTGGCTTCAAATCAACGGCAGCCTTCCTGCCCTAGCCCCTACCTCCCAAACCAGCTCTGACAACTCAGTTTTAAAAATCACTGTAGGGTTTAATTGATAGCTTAGCCAGGCATGGTGGCACAAGCCTTTCATTCCAGTACTCAGGAAGCAGAGAGATCTCTGTGAGTTTGAGGCCAGTTCATTCATAGTGAGTTCTAGGCCATCCTAGATAGTGAGACCCTGTCTTAAAAAAAGAGAGAAAAATTAACAGCTTAAATAAATTTAAGGACACTGCAGAAATTCAATGAATGGAACAATAAGAAACTCTTGGTACATTAGAAATGAATCCAGTTTAAACTTAATTTTATTAAAATGAATAAGAAATTAAAGTTTAACAAATACAATATTAGTTTTCAAAGATGTTTAGCACAATCCAATGCGTTTGAGATAACACTGCACACAGCTAATGGAGTGCTAATGCAGTTTCCAGTGTCAAAGGCGTGTACAAATCTGCAATCATGTGACTGAGTACTATTCACATGAGGACGCTGACCTTGAGGCTAACCACACAAAGAGGGTAGTGTTTATTTCTCAGACATGAAATGGTTCTGTCATTACACCTTCTTCTGGGCACCTCCTGCTTGCTCTGTTCTCCAAAGATGAACAGTTACCCTAGCAATAAACTGTTATTAACAGGACCTAGGAGTGCAAACAGTCGGCCGGCGCATGGAATCAGGAACTTCTAAGCAGGTGCCTGACAAACATTGCTGAACTTTGCTACTGGAACGCACACGCCACCACATGACTGAGAGGACAGATGGCATCACCACAACAGTGTGCCAGAAGTGCATGGTTTCACAGTTAACACAGTCACCACAAGATATAAATTTCAGTTCCTAAAATGAGTGGCAACATGGTATGCTGTGTGTACAGAAACAACAATCACAGCAATGCAGCGATGCCACTTACTTTCCCTTCTAGGTAAAGGAAATCCACACAAAAAGGAAAAGACATCCTGGGAGCCTGGGTCTCCAGTGATCACAGCAATTTGAGATGATTTGGAAAAAGACAGGAGAAATGATCTGCTTATTGGAAAGTTTACAGTGTTTTTGTGACTATTCTAGTTAATCCTAGTCTAGCCAGTTCTAGCATTTCAGTCTACTCATTTTCAAATGTTCCACTTTGTGTGTGTGTGTGTGTGTGTGTGTGGTTAATTAGACTGCCTGTTACATAAACCTCTGTGCTATACAAATGTCTTTTTCAAGTTAATATCTGTCTGTCTGTCTGTCTCGTTTTAAAAAAGTATTTATTTTTATTTATATGAGTACACTGTAGCTGTCTTCAGACACACCAGAAGAGGGCATCAGATCCCATTACAGATGGTTGTGAGCCACCATGTGGTTGCTGGGAATTGAACTCAGGACTCAGAGCAGTCAGTGCTCTTAACCACTGAGCCACTGCTCCAGTCTCTCAATGTTTCTCTTTAAAACTCAAAATCACTTTATTTTTTTATGACAAATATGCTTAGCAAAATCAATAACCGATCACTGAATTGTGGAAACTTCAGATTTTTTCCCAAATTTACTTTATCTATTAATAATTAGATGAAGAATTTGCCTATTTAGTTTTTAGAAATTTAAAAAAAAAAGAAGTCGGGCAATTGTGGCACACACCTTTACTTGGGAACTCATGGGAGGTGAATCTCATGAGTTCAAGGCCAGCCTGGTCTATAGAGCAAATTTCAGGACAGCCAGAACTACACAGAGAAACCCTGTCTCAGGAAGAAGAAAGGCCATTACTGTACTCATGGCTTAATTTTCTTTCAAATTTAAACCCAGAAGTGGGGAAAGTAATCAAGATTAACAAAATTATGTGAATTTAAAAGAATTCATAGCAGCGAGTTGTGTCAACAAAGGTGTAAAAAGTCAAATCCCAATAAAAGAAACTTTAACAGGATTATAGCTCAGTAGTAGAGTGGTTATCAAGCAAGCATGAGGCTCTGAGTTCAATTCCCAGTACAGACAATAAATTGTTTTAATTAAAACATGCTTCTTTGGTAAATTATCTGAATTGTGGAGACTTACATTATTCAAAGCAAACTTCATAATGATACATTTCTTTCTCTAAGAAAATGAAATTATCTTTAAAAAGTTTTATATTTATTCTATGTGTTGGGTATTTTGACTGGACAGCTTATATTTATTTTATGTGTATGGGAATTTTGATTGGATGAATGAATGAATGTGCCCAATGTATAATATGCCTGCACAGGTCAGAAGAGGGCAAGGATCCCCTTGGAACTGGAGTTACAGACGGTGTTAAGTTGCCATGTGGGTGCCGGAGACTGAACTGGGTTCTCTGTAAGAGCAACCTGTGGTACTCGTAGTCTCCTAAAGTGAAATTATCTACTTATCAAGATCTTTAGAGCTAGATGTGGTGGCACACATCCCAGCACGCCAGAGGCAGAGATGGGTAAATCTCTGTAAGTTCGAAGCCAACCTGGTCTGTATAGTATGTTTCAAGTCAGCCAGGGGTATGGGGTATGTAGAGAAACCGTAATTCAAGAAAACTAAAAGAAAATAAGTAAGGATAATCTTTAAAATACTATTCCCAGTAACATTTGCTTTTCCCCCCTTTCTTTCCAAGAAAACTTCAACTTGAAATCACTACTGTTTTGATAAGTAAATCTAGTCATCTTTCCAAAGTGGGTATGGGACTATCAGAGACAGAGAAAGAATGAACTGCTCTGAGGTGTTACTTTGTACTCTGCCACTTGCTGTTACCACAGGCTGCCCAGGCTGTTGGGTACAGATCAATTCTTCAACTAAACAGAAGAAAATTAAAGCTGGGCAGTGGTGGCGCACGCCTTTAATCGTAGCACTTGGGAGGCAGAGGCAGGTGGATTTCTGAGTTCGAGGCCAGCCTGGTCTACAGAGTGAGTTCCAGGACAGCCAGGGCTACACAGAGAAACCCTGTCTCAAAAAACAACAACAACAACAAAAAAAAAAAAAAAAAAAAAAAAGAAGAAGAAAATTAAATAAGGAAAAAAAACAAGACTGTTTCCCTCCCTAAATCTTCAAATAAACTTCAGAGGAAACAACCCCCAAATCTTCCCACTAGTGGAATTATACTTAGACAACAAAAAGGCAATTAATTTTGATCCTTCCATATTAAGTGTGTTTTTGCTATTGAAATGTAGTAAAAGTCTGATATCACAATATTTACTTCTCCACAATTTTCACTGTCCTCAGTACTATCAAATGTTCACTGAACCTTTTGTTAAAATTCATGGATTTTCTTTATACCCCACTGCTGAAGGTGATTTCCTGATATCCCAGTATGCCGAGGGAAAGAAGGTCAGCCCTTGAGGATGCAGTGGGAAGGTGAGTGTGGGTTGGGGAAGCTCAGTGGTGAAGTGCTTGCAGAGCTGCACGAAGCCCTGGGTTTGACTGGAGAAGAGGAGGAGGAGCTACACAAGGCCCCTGCATTATAGCCACTTTGACTTAAGTGGAGGTGAAGGTAGGTGGTTGGTCTGCTATATGGGCCTAGAGTGTCTGGGGATCCACAAACTCTCTTTCCTTCTGCCCTGTCCGAGCCTCTCTCTTTGGCTACTCTACAGTCTGAGCTTTCAGTTTCCATCATGAACCCCACTTTCTGGGACTGGGAGGAAAGTCTTATAAGAAGAGAAGTGACTTGTGAAGATTGTTCTGGCAGCAGAAGAGCTACTTACTTTTATTATGTTTTTCTTCTGCTTGCAATTTTTTGTTCTAATCCCCAGGGAAGTTACAAGATGATTCCATTATCTGAAAACTACAGTTCATGCACACACACACACACACACACACACACATCTTCCTCCATTTGTAGACCTTTTGTATGATTGTCTTGCTGGAAATATATGAACATGTATCTATACATATATAAATATACATACATATATTATCTACAATACTTATTTTGGATTTTTCTATTAGTTCAGACAAGTATAAATGAAATATAAGATTGTTTTGTAACCATATGCTAAGAAGGTGGTAAAGAATGTGACTTACATAATGTACATTCTAAAAGACAATATTACAAATCCTTAGAGAACATGTGGGCCGTATTTGCTCGAAGTAAGCAAAGCGAACAGAGAGCTCTAGTCATCAAATGTGAATCTGCTCTTAATAAGGCAGAATTAGCTCTTGCTTCAAAGAGCCATATAGATAGGATGAGCCGGCTGCAGATTCTTGGACAGTTAACAAACACTCTGATTTGGTTTGATGTTATATTTACCAAGATCTGGAGAGCCAGAACTTGTTTTCCGGAAAAGTTGCAATATATTCTTAGGTTGCCTGCTCTTTTCTAATAATCAGAGTGAAACAGTTACAGCTAAAGTCCTGTATAACTGAAGTTTCTGGTTAATTAGATTCTCCAGAGTCCAGTAGGTGCTATCCTTGGATGTAAAAAAGCATCACTCTCCTGAATGCCAGTCCAGAAGGACATACTCTAAGAGACAAGCTTCCTGACTTAGGAAGAGACAGCATTCATGGTCAGATACAGCACCTCCTTATGGAAATTCGCCTGAGCATGGAGAAGATGGAACAAATTCAGGAAGCCTCTGTCATTGTCATCACGCTCTCCTGTGACACATACACAAGGACAGACAGCAGGGAAAGGGAAAAGTTAAACATTTTAACACATGGCTCAGGAACGTAAGATGTTCTAAGTATCCCTAATAATATTTAAACAAAATTTTTGTCGGTGCTTTTTACTAAGTCATTCTTTTTATTAACCACTAAAACCATGAAATTAGACTAGAGAGAAAACACGGGAAATGATCCTGGTCTACACTTCAGCATCTCTCAACTTTATGATCTTGGGTAATTTAAATTATATCTGTTCTTCCTTTTTTTCACCTATGAAACTGGAGTCATGAAGAGTTCATCGGTTAGGAGACTCACAATGCTCTTTTGCAGAGGATTCTGGCTCTGTTCTCGGCACCCGCATGGTGGCTCACAACCATCTATCATACCCTCTTCTGACCTCTGTGTATCAGGCATGCATGTGGTACACAGATAAAATAAAATAAAATAAAAATGACAATTTTAAAAAATGTCTATAAAGGTCTGGTGTGGTCATGCACACCCTTAGTCAAAGCACTGGGAGGTTTAGGCAGGTGATCTCCATGAATTCCAAAAAAAGCTTAAAATAACAAACAACCCCAAATAGTGTAAATTGTGTTGGCCACCAAACTAAATTAATATCTATTAACTAGGCCTACTGTAGTGGCCTTTAGTCTCAACATTTGGAAAGCAGAGGCCGTCAGTAGAGATCTGTGAGTTCAAGGCTATTCTGGTCTACACAGAGAGTCCCAGGGCAGCCAGAACTACACAGAGAAAGACCCTGTCTCAAAAAACCAAAATCAACGCCCCCATAGGCACCCACTCCTATGCACTGTCTGCACGCTTACTTACCAGACATAACAGGCTGCAGCATCTCCATCGTGACACAGGCAAAGGCATTTGCTATGCTCTGCAGGAAGCTCTTTCTCTCTGCTGCAGTGTTGAAGACTTTGCAGACTTTTTGCATCATTCTAACTGTCCAGTCCATGCAGTACAACTCTTTCTCACACACCTGATTCACAGGCACAAGCACTGCTATCAGTTTCCATGTAAAGAAACAGTGGCAGTGACAACAATGGCTTATGATGAAGCATAGTTTATTACATAAGGCAGGCTTGTGATATAGTATAGCTTATTTGTGATATAGCATGGCTTATTACATAGGGCAGGACTATAATATAGTATAACTTATTACATAGGGCAGGACTGTGATATAGTATAGCTTATTACATAGGGCAGGACTGTGATATAGCATAGCTTATTACATAGGGCAGGACTGTGATATAGCATAGCTTATTACATAGGGCAGGACTGTGATATAGCATAGCTTATTACATAGGGCAGGACTGTGATATAGCATAGCTTATTACATAGGGCAGGACTGTGATATAGTATAGTTTATTGCTTAGGGCAGGATTGTGATATAACATAGTTTATTGCTTAGGGCACCCCACTGAGTCATAAATGGGAAATGCTCAGTAAGTGAGTAACATGGAGTGTGATGGCACATACCTATAATCCCAGCACCCAGAAAATCCAAGTCCACCTTAGCTACATATTGAGTTTGGGGCCAGCCTGGTTATATGAAACCCTATCTCAAAAATCAAAGGCACTTTTTCTATATTTTCTGTATATCTCAGTTTCCAATAGTGTCTCTCCCCACCACCACCCCCCTCTCTCTCTCACACACACACACACACACACACACACACACAAAAGAGACACAGACAGACAGACAGACAGACAGAACTGGGGCTTTGGGCCAAGTGGAATGCTAAATAACTTGCTAGAGAAAAAGGTTTTACGTACCAAAGCCAAGAAGACTATGAGTCTTGCTAGTTCAACGGCTCTTCCATTTACAGCTTTACTGGCCATGAAAGTGAAGCAGATGTTGTTCCCGCTCAGGATTAGGAGGCGTGCATTATTCTCCAGAAGCCACTCCCGGGGAACCACTTTTATTAGAGGAAGAACAGTTATTTAATGAGAAATTATATAATTGCTGTAGTAAACATCTTTAAACACATTAAATATTATATTAGTTTATTGGAACTGTAATTAGTGAAAAAAGAAAGACTCAGAAATGTTTTAGGGTTTTTCTTTTTTTTCGAACAGGGTTTCTTTGTGCAGCCCTAGCCGTTCTGGAACTCACTCTGTAGACCAGGCTGGCCTTAGAGATCTGCCTCCCTCTGCCTTTTGAGTGCTGGGATTTAAGGCCTGGCTACCATGCCTAGCATGTTTTAGTTTTTCAATTACAGCATTCAACCAGAGACATCAATCACCTCCACGCCATAGTGCTTTTACTGTCGTGCCATTTATTTAGTCAAAAAGGTTCTTCATATATCAGCCGCCAGTGTGGCACCGTATGTAAGAATAAAGTCCTGCAAACTTCAGAGTCTAAAGTAACTATTTCACTCTCTCCCGTCCATCAGCAGAGGGTTTTCTTTTTATATAATCTAGAAGGGTGTGTCTGTGTGCGAACCTGTAAAAGAGGGTAAGCAAACTCATTGAGCTATGAAGTAATCTAATAATATGTATCTATAAACTGGGCATTGAATCCCTCCTAGGGAGCTGGCGGCTGCTGATGGGTGCTGTGAGGTGGGAGCCATTGTTTCCAGTTGTGTACCTGCTGGTGAGTCCGCTAGCCTCCAATGGACAGTTCTGTACCCATGCTCATGTGGACAGCCCTGGCTAAACTTAGAGGGTCCCAAAACAAACAAAAGAATGATAGAAAGTCTTATAGGGAGGAGGGGGCAGTTAAGGAAGTGGGAGGGAGCTGTGAGAGGGAGAAGCACAGGAGTAATCAGAATGCACTGGATAAACACATGAATTGTCAAAGAACAAATTTAATTTAAAACATTGGAAAGTGAGATAAATATATTCCTTTTTTTTTTTGCTCTGTGTAGCCCTGGGTGTCCTGGAACTCACTCTGTAGACCAGGCTGGCCTCGAACTCAGAAATCCTCCTGCCTCTGCCTCCTAAGTGCTGGGATTAAAGGCGTGCGCCACCACTGCCCGGCGATAAACACATTCCTACACCACAGTATTTACATACTCCAAATATACACACACACACACACACACACACACACACACCCAAAAAAAACCATAATACAAAACTAGAAATGTTTTGAAGCAGTAACAAAACAAAATTAAAACTGCATATTGAGTAATTAGTGACTTATTTTTAATAATTCTATTAATATTATTATGTGCATTGGTGTTTTTGTCTACATTCTTGTCTATGTGAGGGTGTCAGATCTCAGGCAGTTGTGAGCTGCCATGTGGGTGCTGGAATTGAACCTCAGTCCTCTGGAAGAACAGCCAGTGCTCTTAACCACTGAGCTCTCTCTTCAGGCCCACAATTAGTAATTTCAAAAACATTCTTTGTTACCTAGAGAATTGTCTGTATACCTTTATGGTTGTATTCTAATAATAAATTTCTGTTATTTCATATTACTAAGTACATATTTTACCTGATAGCTCATCTACAAGACTGATGACATCATCTGCTGTCCAGCCTTTGGCACCTGTGTCATATAGTAACTTAATGGCATTAGCCAAACCTTTCAGACTGGATTCATCTGTAGGTCCTTCTATCATTTCCCGCCAAATCACCTGCCCTGGATTGAAACAAAGGATAGAATATGATCAAACAGATGGTTTTGTGATAAAGACTTCAAGAATTGTTTAGAACAAAAAGGATTACACAATCCTGTACAGGGAGCAGCACTGAGACTGCTGAGACATGAAAGGGTCTATGCATAGCCAATAAATCTTGTTGGGTAGAGTGTCCTCAGGACTTATTGTGCCATCCTTTCAAATGACAAGGATGAAAAATAATATTACAGCTTGGTTATATAGTCCAAATTAATCAATAAAGAAAGACAGATGCCTTACTTGTTCAAACAAAAGGCAAAGAATCACTTTTAGGTGATCTGTGCATACTGTACATTCCATGCATGTGTTAATGCAGAAATGTACATTGTCAGCCGGGCGGTGGTGGCGCACGCCTTTAATCCCAGCACTTGGGAGGCAGAGGCAGGAGGATTTCTGAGTTCGAGGCCAGCCTGGTCTACAAAGTGAGTTCCAGGACAGCCAGGGCTACACAGAGAAACCCTGTCTCGAAAAAAAAAAGAAAAGAAATGTACATTGTCTTAAAAATTTATATGTTCACAAAGAAAAAGAACCAACACCAGTAAAGTTAAAGCAGCAAGATTCACCCTCGAGGATGCTGAAAAGGATGCTTAGACACTGAGACATATTTATTCCAGTATCCTGCTTGATTCAACCTCAGTCTACCTTAGCTGCTGTTTTATCAAAACTTGCTTCTAAGACAGCTTCAAAGCAGATGACCCCAGTCATCCAGCTTCTCAGGCTGTTCCAATCAGTTCTTCAGTTGCACTTTTATATCACACAGAGACTGGACAACAAATGTTACAGCTAGATTTCTTAAAACTGACCACCATCCCAATTTTTAGGGCCCCCGAAAGAGAGGTCACCCCAGACAACAGGAAGCAATTTTAAGAAGATAACCCTCAATTCCCCAAAATGGGATAAGTGGGTTTTGGTTGTTCAATGGATAATGAATGTCTGTCATCATCTTAGGAGGGTTAGTCACAAGTTGTCAATGGTCTTGGTCAGGGACAATTCAAAATAAAAGAGATTAGATTCAGGGATTTCTCTCATTTTCTTTCCTCTATTCTTTTTCCTCTTCTATCTAGTATTAGTGGGGGAAAGGATAAGAAGGAATAAAAAGAAAAAGGGAGGGATATAGGCATGATAGGATAAAAGGGTAGATTATTAAATCTCTTAAAACTAAAGAGCATCAACAAGCAAAATATTTTACATTAGTATGGATTTTATATATTGATACAAATTTAAGGTAATTTTTGCTATCACATGCTGTATGTATGTTCCAACTCCTATATAAGGTATTGTACCTATCCAACTTATTTTAAAATGCAATGTGATAGCTGGGTGGTGGTGGCATATGCCTTTAGTCTCAGCACTTGGGAGGCAGAGGCAGGCAGATACTGAGTTTGAGGTCAGCCTGGTCTACAGAGTGAGTTCCAGGATAGCCAGGGCTACACAGAGAAACCCTGTCTCAAAAAAACAAAATACAAAACAAAACAAGAAAAAAAACAATATGATGTTCTAGTCCTTTTGAAAGCAACTATTACAAACTGTTTAGAATAACTAAGAAAAGCAAGTCAGTAATTAGTCAATCAAACTTAAGTTTATGTTAGGTATTAGTATAGTTAATTATAGAAATATGTTTCCTATGTTGAACAGATAGTAAATAGCTAGTAACAATGTTTGCCTGTTTATACTATATATAGAGAGATAAACGTTCTTCAAAAACTTCTGAGATGTACAGAATATGGCATTTAAAGATGTTTATTAATAAAAGGCTTTTTAGACAATGAGATATTTCAACTTTTTTTTTTTTTTAGGTTTTTCAAGACAGGGTTTCTCTGTATAGCCCTGGCTGTCCTCCCAAGTGCTGGGATTAAAGGTGTACACCACCACTGCCCAGTTTACATCTCAGCTCTTGGAAGCACCCCATTCCACTTCAAGGAAGATAATGACTGTGATGGTTTTGTATTCTCTAGGCACAGGGCGTGGCACTATTAGAGGGTGTGGCCCTGTTGGAGTAGGAGTGGCCTTGTTGGAGTGGGTGTGTCACTGTGGGTGTGGGCTTTGTCCTAGCTGCCTTCAGATGAAGATGTAGAACTCTCAGCTCTGCTTGCATTATGCCTGCCTAGATGCTGCCCTGCTCCCACCTTGATGATGGGCTGAACCTCTGAACCTGTAAGCCAGCCCCAATTAAATGTCTTTTATAAGACTTGCTTTGGTCATGGTGTCTGAGCACAGCAGTAAAACCCTAAGACAATGAGCATCAAAGAACCTTCATATAAGGTATTGACAAGCAGAACACAGAAGTCTATTGCCAAGCTTTGTAAGGATGAGGTAAGCAAGTCCTTCAGAATTCCTTCTTCACAGGAAAGTCTGTTATATACTGGGCCAGAAGGTCAAAGGTGATGCTCCAACATTGCAAAGGAATCTTGGATAACTGTGTAGGCAGCCAACTGTCTCTGTCTTGTCTAAAGATTTGGAAGCTGCCTGCTCTGTACTTCCTGTTTACTCAGGTAATACTTATCTTTCTCAGGTCTCTGATGGGGTTGAAGACTAGTTATAGTTATAGACTCAGAATTAAGCTTAAGTTGCTTAACATTAAAAAAAAATGTATGTTTTAAAGTCTAAAAGTATATTCATAGGTTGATACATATAAGTTATGATAAAAAATTAAGTACAGAACTCTGAACTTACCAAGAGAGGATAAATAGTAGAGTACTTTCTCCAAGGTTGTCAAATACAAATGGACTGGACATTGTGAATGTAATTTTTACCTGATAAGTTTTCATAACTAATCTTATTGTACATAGTTTATTAATATAAGAGAAAGAGCCTTTATTGGACTAAAAAGGAGAGATATAAGGAGATGGCTTTATGCACTGTGTACTCAGATGCTGAGTACTGTGCCTAGAGATCTGGTTGCAGTCTATATGTAATGTTGTATAAAAATTGTTTTCCATCGTCTTTGATTGGCTAATAAAGATCTGATCAGCTAAGCGAGCCTATAGAGAAGGAGGTGGGACTTCTCATCCCAGAGAGGATCTCTAGTGGTGACCAGAGAGAGAGAGGGTGATTCTTCATGAGAGAGTTACCATGAGCAGGTCACCACGGCAGTTGCCATGAGGACACTCTTGGAACAGGAGCAGCCAGGAAAGACTAAGTTGGCAAGTAATAGGGCACCTAGCTGAGTGGTGGACAGCCGTATACAGTTTATAATAGGGTTATAATATATAAGTATCTGCCCAGCTATAGTGCTAAGTAAAGCTTATAATAAATATAAGGTCTCCATGACTTTATTTGGGAGCTAGAGTGGGCATAAAAAAGCCAGAATTACCTCTAGTATCATATGCATGACTGGTGCCACTGAAGTCAGAAGAGGGCATTGGATTCCCAGGAATGGGAGTTACAGGTGGTTGTGGGCCACCATGTGGGTGCTAGGAAACAAACCTAAGTCTTCTGGAAGAGTAGCCAGTGCTCTTGACCACTGAGCCATCTCTCCAGTCTTTTATATTAATATAATCTTTATTAAGTCACAACTCTGCTTCATATAAAATAGTGCTTTTATCTACATTTTACTTATTTTATCCTGTTCATGTGTGAGTATGCGTGCATGTGGAAGCCAGGGATCATTCCTTAGGACTCATTCACTTTAATTTTTGAGATAGAGTGTGTCACTGAGACCTGGGGCTCAATGATCAGGCTAAGATGGCTGGGAGCCCCAGGGAGAAGTCATTTGTTGCTGCATCCTCAATGCTAGGATTACAAGCGCAACCCGCTACATGCAACCTATTACCTGTGTGCTGGGATCAAAGTCAGATCTTCATGTGTATACAGTAAGCATATTACCTACTGAACTATCTTCCTGCTTCAAATAGCACTTTTAATTCAAAGATGACATTACCCTGTGATACAGATTGTAACATCAATTGCTATAATTTACTAAAGTCAAGTAAAATCCACTGGCATCCTTCTAAAAAGGAGCATGCTTCTGTTAGCCTCTTTCAAACATTTGTATTTCACCAGAGCAGCTCAGTCACCTTCTATCTGCTCATCTATCACCAATCTTCTCTGTGGCATAGACACAAAATTTTAATTTCACAATAAAATTCCTGGCTGCTAGCCAATGTGCATTAAAACTGGTTATCTACTGATAAAGGTGGAATAAAGAGATGTAAGATAATGTTTAACACTAATCTAAGCACAACCTAGGTAACAAAAGAAAATCCAATTATGAATCTGAAAATCTAAAACTGAGTAAATTACTGATGCAGGCCGCTGTTTGTTTCTTAGCATCATCAGTCCTCCACAGCAGCATGCACAGACTGGAAAAGCAGCACTCAGGTATATATGAGATGACAGGAAGATATCTGGTTCTGTATTAGAGCAAAACAGCTTCTGTCTTGAAGCTTAGGGTTTGTATCAGTTAATGTAGTTTGTCTTTGAAATAATGAAGCACACTTCTTTTTTAAAAGATTTATTTATTATATGTGAGTACACTGTAGCTGTCTTCAGACACACCAGAAGAGGGTGTCAGATCTCATTACGGATGGTTGTGAGCCACCATGTGGTTGCTGGGATTTGAACTCAGGACCTTTGGAAGAGCAGTCAGTGCTTTTAACCTCTGAGCCATCTCTCCAGCCCCTGAAGCATACTATAAACACTAGCATGATGAAGCTGAGTAAAAATAGATGGCCTTCCTAGGGCCTGCTATATGGCTCAGTAGATAATGTTGTAAAGGTGCTTGCTGCCAAGCCTGGTGACCTGAGGTCCATTACTAGAACTCCACAGTATAAAGGAAGCAGTGATTCCAGCAGACTGCCCCATGACCTCCACAAATACACCATGTTACACACACATACACACACACAATCAATTAACTGTTTCTGTCTTTATTTTTGAGGCAGAGTCTGACTATGTCTCTCTAACTGGTCTGGAACTCAATATGTGTCAGAATACAGTAGTCCAAGAATGTAGTCCTGTGAGGAGAATTCTGAGTGCTTGTGAAAAAACTCCAAGAAAACATGGCAAGAGTCCTGTGACCTCAGTTTCTTCAAAAACACAAAATTGTTCCTGGAATGTGTTTTCACGCTCCTTCCAGGTGAATCAGATAAAGAGTTACTTCAGATTATTCATTACAACTGCATATTTTTATTGTTTATTTGCCTCTATATAAAAACATTTTTGCCACATGCAGCTTGTCCTTGTGATTGGACACTTTACTCATGTGATTCTTCTTTACCCTCAGAGTTATAAACTGTCTGATGCGCTGAATAAAGTTGCTTATTGCATGAGGCTATTGTATGGATCTGCTTAGCTTTTAGGCTCCATTTTTCTAGGTTCCACTGCCTCTAGAGCAGTAAACAGATACATAGATCAGCCTGGCCTTGAACTCACAGAGCTATATTACCTCTACCTCCTGAGTGTTGAGATTAAAAGTGTGCACCAACCAGTAAAGATGGGTTGGGTTTTTTTTTTGTTGTTGTTGTTGTTTGTTTATTTTTGGTGGTAGTGGGATTGTTTATTTGTTTTTGGTTTTTCAAGACAGGGTTTCACTGTGTAGCCTTGGCTGTCCTGGAACTCACTCTGTGGACCAGACTGGCCTCGAACTCAAGTAGATCCACCTACCTCTGCCTCCCAAGTGCTGGGACTAAAGGTGTGTGCCATCATGCTTGCTACCAGTAAAATTTTTAAAAAGCCTATCTAAAGAAAAATTAATTAGTCAGGTATATAACATACATCCCTGAAAAAAAATGGTGCTTACCATCATGAGGAGATATTGGTCCAAAGATAATATATAGCAATCTTGCCTGATTCACCATTGGCCATGGCTTTAATATTCGAGTTAACCAAAATGCAGAATCACTTCGATGTGTCCAGTGATCAAGTAGGACATTCCGACAGAACAGTCTAACCCTTAACTCTAGTTTTCGAACACTTCCTATGTAGAAAAAAGAGTTATAAGTCATTTTTTTTTAAAAGAAAGGTAAGTTATATACTGGATAGTGATCAGAGCCAGGCATTAACCACTGTGGTTAAAAGAGAGATCATAAGCTGAGTGCATAAACAGGGTGTCACCAAGAAGTAAAAGGTGCCCCTAACTTTATAGTTTGACTATCTTCTTGTGTTTACTTTATTTATTTTCTGTTTTGTTTTGTTTTGTTTTTTGAGACATGGCTTCTCTGTGTAGCCCTGGCTGTCCTGGAACTCACTCTGTAAACCAAGCTGGCCATGAACTCAGAAATCTGCCTGCCTCTACCTCCCAAGTGCTGGAATTAAAGGCATGTGCCGCCACTGTCTGGCTTGCAGTATTTTCCCCAGAAGTATTATCTTGAAGTTAGGGTTCGTTGTCCCTGTTCCTTCTGTGTTAGTCAAGGTCCTCCAGAGAAAAAAGTCATCAGAAGCAGAACACACCCATAGGGCATCCCAGCTCATGAGGCGCTGGAGATAGAGCCTACTACTACTTGAGCTACAGCCCAGTCCCCACAACTTGCCTTACATATACCTTTGAACTCTACCTCTTCTTAACATTTCATCTATACACAATATTATCTCTGAACCAAAGGTCTTTACCTGGTTTGTTGCAGACAAGAGTCTGCATCTTTCGGGAGAGATTAGTCAGTTCACATAAGAAGTTATACACACGATGGCATTCAAGTTCATCCCAACCTGCTGTTAAGCTCTGAAGAAAATAGAAGAAACGTGTACAAGTTCAGACACAAATTGGAAGGGTAAGCCACTACTTCCTAATACAAATAAGAAGCTGTTTTTAACATATGACCTAGTTGATATGCAATGTTTACCCTCTCTGGAGCTATTCAAATTCACAAGAAATTTATATAATTACAACCTAAAAACTCTTCAAAATCTTTCTTTTTGGTTGAGAAGGAAGTATCTTTTAAGAGAATTTTTTTCTTTTTGTTTTTTTAAGACAAGAGTTTCTCAAGCCGGGCAATGGTGGTGCACACCTTTAGCCCTAGCACTTGGGAGGCAGAGGCAGGTGGATTTCTGAGTTCGAGGTCAGCCTGGTCTACAGAGTGAGTTCCAGGACAGCCAGGGCTACACAGAAAAACTCTTTCTCGAAAAACAAAACAAAACAAAAAGACAGGGTTTCTCTATGTAGCCCTAGCTGTCCTGGAACACATACTGTAGACCAGATTGGCCTCTAATTCAAACACCCACTTTCCTCTGCCTCCCAAGTGCTGAGATTAAAGGTATGCACTACCACTATCCAGCAAATTTTAAGTTTTTATAAAGGTTTTTATTCCTATTTATGTTTATGTGTCTCTGTGAGGTTATGCTACATGAGTGTAGATACTTGTGGAAGCCAGAAGAGTTGGAGCTACAGGCAATTTTGAGCTGCCCTGATTGGTACTGGGAACCAAACTTTGGTGTTCTACCAGAGCATCAAGTACTCTTAACTGAAGAACCATTTCTATAGTCTTCCAACTCACCACTGTACTATGAGTGGCCTCAAACCCTACATCTCTTTGTATTAGGCCTGAGTAATGGGATTGTAGTCCCAGTTTTGTGACTTAGTTTTTAAACTTAAACTAAACTAAGTCAATTATTAATTTCTTTTTCTGTATGTGTATGCAAGAATGTATGTGACCATGGAGGCCACACATACACACACACACACACAAACCACACACACACACACACACCACACACACACACAGGAGGATGCTGGGTTTCTTCCTCTACATGTTCCTTATACCTTTGGGCCACTATCTCATCAAACTCAAAACTTGTAGGTTTTGGCTATGCTGGCAGACAGTAAGTCCTATGGATGGGGTCACAGGTCATCAAGGCAATGGGAACTTTTTACTTATGGGCTAGGGATTTGAATGTAGTCTTACACAGCAAGTACTCTTACTTCCTGGACAATGTTTTCAGCATCTGTAGCTTAGAACTTCTAGCCGGGCGATGGTGGCGCACGCCTTTAATCCTAGCACTTGGGAGGCAGAGGCAGGAGGATTTCTGAGTTCTGAGGCCAGCCTGGTCTACAAAGCGAGTTCCAGGACAGCCAGGGCTATACAGAGGAACCCTGTCTCGGAAAAAAAAAAGGATTAAAAAGAACTTCTAAGACTCTTAGACCTGTCTTTTCGATATTGTTTATAAATGATAATGATCCCATTTTAACATGGTAACTGTATTTTTTTAAAGATTTATTATTTTATGAATATAAGTATACTGTCTTTCAGACACACCAGAAGAGGGCATCAGACCCCCACTACAGATGGTTGTGAGCTACCATGTGGTTTCTGGGAATTGAACTCAGGACCTCTGGAAGAGCAGTCAGTGCTCTTAACAGTCTCTCCAGTCCCATGATAACTGTATTTGATTATGACTTGTTTTTAAGAAATGAGACAAGCCGGGCGGTGGTGGCGTACGCCTTTAATCCCAGCACTTGGGAGGCAGAGGCAGGAGGATTTCTGAGTTCGAGGCCAGCCTGGTCTACAAAGTGAGTTCCAGGACAGCCAAGGCTACACAGAGAAACCCTGTCTCGAAAAAAAAAAAACAAAAAAAAAAACAAAAAAAAAAAAAAAACAAAAAAGAAATGAGACAAGGTCTCACTATGTTTTTGACCTACAGAAGTCATTAGGTAGACCAGGGTGGCCTCTAACTCAAAGAGACTGACCTCTGCCTCTGCCTCTAGAGCACTGAGATTAAAGGTGTGTGCCACCATTCTTGGCCCCACACATAAATCCTTAAAATATTTAACTGGATTTTAGTGGTTTAGAAAAAAATAATCTTCTGGGACAGTGAGATGGCTCAGCAGGTAAAGGGGTAAAACCTAAGCCACAGGAGAAAGGAACACTGGCTTCCTAAGTTGTCCCTCTGATATTTACACATACATTCAAAAAATACATGTATGTATACCATGTGTGTGCCTGGTACCCACGAAGGTCAGAAAAGGGCAGAAAGATCTCCTACAACTGGATTTAGGATGGTTGTGAGCCAGAATAGGCATGCTGGGATGAACCTGGGTCCTCTGGAAGAACAGCCAGTTCCTCTAATGGATGAGGCATCTCTCCAGACCCACACACATTTAAAAAAAAATTAATCAGATAGGTGATGGTTGTGCCCAGCACTTGGGAAGCAGAGAGGTAGTTGATCTCTGAGTATGAGGCCAACTTGATCTAAAGATCAAGTTCCAGGATAACCAGGGCTACACAGAGAAACCCTGTCTAGAAAAGCCAAAACAAACAATCTTTAATCCCAGAACCCTACAATTTAACATTATTCCTTCTAGAATGAGGAAAATTGCCAAGCAGTGATTATTTCTGGTGAAAGGAAATTGGTAGATAGGAGACAGTCCTGGGAGGGAGGCTTTTTACTTTATAACTCTTGTTCCTTTTGAGTTATATATGAATCCATATTCTAATACTTAATCCAAAGATAGAAAGTACAGAACAAATAAGAAAAAGTAAAAATCTGTCATGGAAGAATGTTAGTAGGAAGTCCTAGAATCTGGGTTCATGGAAGCTAGTTGCTGGCAGCTTGGGTGGAGTCCTGAGGTGTGTGCTAAGTGCCAAAGGTGGCAATAAATTTTATTTTATTTTATTTTTTTTGTTTTTTTGTTTTTTGTTTTTCGAGACAGGGTTTCTCTGTGTAGCCCTGGCTGTCCTGGAACTCACTTTGTAGACCAGGCTGGCCTCGAACTCAGAAATCCTCCTGCCTCTGCCTCCCAAGTGCTGGGATTAAAGGCGTGCGCCACCACCGCCTGGCTGGCAATAAATTTTAAATTAGATAATTCATGTACACGATTTAGGACAGTGTCTGCCACATAGTACAAGGCTTAACAAATGACATTTTTCATTTTTTATGTTTATCATTTTACCTGTAAGAGATTAGTAAATATTTTGAAATAATAAATTGATTTCTAAAGTCACATTTCAAAAAACTAGTATAGAAATTTAAATTCATAGTGCTCATAAAAAAGTTAGGTGTAGTGGTATATGCCTTTAATCTTAGCACTTAGGACACAAGAACAGCAAATCTCTGAGTTCAAGGCCATCTTAGTTCACAAAATGAGTTCCAACACAACCAGAGCTACATAGTGACTCAAAAAAGCAGAACAAACAAAAAACAACCAAAAAATTCTAAACACATGTACATATATACCAGCAGCTTAGTGGTAGAGTGCTTACCTAGAATCCCTAAGGACCTAGGTTCAATCCCCAGGCCACAAAAAGCAAACAAAACAAGGTTTAGTACACTTGTGTAGAGTAAATAAATGCTAGGCATTTCTCACCAGTTACAAAACCAAACAAATCCTTAACAAATTGTAACAATGATGCTTTGCTTTAAGATTATTATACCTTCTATAGCTCACACAGGGATTCCAATGCTCTATTTGTTAACAGTTCAAAGTCATTCCTTTCATTCTTTCATTAAACAATGTACCTGTAAAAACATGCCGTAACATGATAATCCTAAACACTGCAAAGGAGCTGAACAGCCACTGAATTTAAAGCAGGACACCTGTAAAGAGAGCAACTGTTAGTAGACCTATACAATAACAAACGTTTACTGCAGAAATCACACACAGCTGCCCCGAGACAGGGCTTCAGAGATCCACCTGCCTATGCCTCCCTCTGCTAAGATTAATGGCATGTACTACCACGTCTGGCTACTGGAGACATCTTGAAACAGAGTGTAGCTCTCATTAAAGGAAAAACTTTGGGCTGGAGGGATGGCTCTGCAGTTAAAAACACTAGCTGCTCTTTCAGAGGTCCTGAGTTCCGTTCCCAGCACCCAATTGATAGCTCACAACCATGTATGACTATAGTCCCATAGGATCCGATGACCAAATGTGGTACGCAAATAGACAAAACATTCACATACATAAATCTTTTATAGCCAGGCAAGGTTGCATTTTGCCTTTAATCTCCAAAATTGGGAGGCAGAGGCAGTTGGATCTTTGTGAGCTCGAGACCAGCTTTGTCTACAGAGCAAGTTCCAGGACAGCCAGAGCTGTTTTACAGAAAAAACAAACAAACAAACAAAAAAACCTATCTTAAAAAAAACCCCAAAACAAAACAAAAAAAGGTGGTGGTACACATACTACCTTTAACACATACCACATTTAATTCCAGCTCTTGGGAGGCAGAGGCAAGCAGAATGCCCAGTATCTATGTAAAAACAGCTGAGTATGGGATGGTTTTGGAGAGAGACAGGTAGATCTCCAGGGCTCTCAGTTCAGCTAGACTACCTGAAACAGGAAGCTGGAGCTCCATGTTCAACAAGAGATGTTTCCAAAACATAAGGCAGAACGGAGTGTAATTAGACACACCTTTAATCCACCACTCAAAATGGTAGCCTAGTCTACATAGTGAGTTCCAGGCTACCCAAGGCTACATACTAAAACCCTATCTCAGAAACAAACAAACAAACAAACAAACAAACACTAAAACTAAAACTAAAACCTCCCTTCCCAAAAGAATACAAAATATAAAGTAAAGGGTCTGGAGAGGTGACTCAGCAGATTAGAGCACTTGCTGCTTTTATAGAGAACCTGTGCTCAGTTCCCAGAACCCCCATGGTGAGTCACAAACATCCACAGGCTCCAGTTCCAGAGGAGCCTATGCCCTCTTATGACTTTAGCACTCTCCAGACATGTACATAATGCATACATACATACATATATACAATATATATATTTATAAATGTATACACATATGTGTATATATAAATGTATATACACGTGTGTAAATATATGTACATACATATACACTCAGGCAATATATTCATGTTTATAAAAATAAATCTTATTAAAAGAAATAATGTGCCGGGTGGCGGTGGCGCACGCCTTTAATCCCAGCACTTGGGAGGCAGAGGCAGAGGCAGGAGGATTTCTGAGTTCGAGGCTAGCCTGGTCTACAGGGTGAGTTCCAGGACAGCCAGGGCTACACAGAGAAACCCTGTCTCGAAAAACCAAAAAAAAAAAAAAAAGAAATAATGTGGAGAGCCATGTTTGCTGGTATATATCGTTAATCCCAGAATTTATGAAGCAGAGGCAGCTGGATCTCTGTGCTTGAGGCCAGTCCTTTTTTTCTTTTTTCTTTTCTCTTATTTTATGTATGTGGTTGCTGGGATTTGAACTCAGGACCTCTGGAATAGCAGTCAGTGCTCTCAACTGCTGAGCCACCTCTCCAGCCTTGAGAATAACAACAACGAAAAATGTGGACAAGCTTCCAGACATTAACTTATGGTTCTGAGATTAAAGTTGTGCACCACTAAAAAAGTCAATGAGGTTTTGGAGAAAGAAGCAGAAGAGGAAAAGCTCCCCCTTTCTCAGTCTTCAGCCAGGTTTCCCGTGGCTCATAGGACCACTTTGTTTTATTCTTTGAGACAAGGTCTCTTGTAGTCCAGCCTGGCCTTGAATTGGTTCCACAGGAGAGATGACTGACTCCTGATCCTCAAGCCTCTGCCTCGATTGCTGGGATTACAGACTTGTGCCACTGCCCTGGGTAAGAGGTGCTAAGGATCAAATCAGGCTAAGCAAATAATCTACCAACTGAGCTACATTCCCAGCCCCTAAGTCACCACTTTAAACAACTTTGGCAGCTGTGAAAAAGATAACTGCTCGGAAGATAAAGTGCATGTCTCATAAGCCTGAGGACCCGGATTCAATCCTGGAACCATGTGAAGCAAAAGATGACCACCATAAAGTGTACTCCTACCTCCACACGTGCACCATGGCATATACACCCTGACACACACAAAAATAAATATTACAGAATACTCACTGCTTTATTATTCTTGTGTGGTATAAAATATACTGCACAATCACTCATGGTACACAAATAGCACTCATGAAGTCTTTTTGTCTAACATTTCTCATATTTTCATAGAAGTTGGTTGTGGTTAGCAGAAATTGTGGACAAAAGAGATAACTATACTATATTACATGTTTTGTAATCTCCAAGTTATTGGTAAAGTATTAGATCATCACTGGTCAATTATTGGTGCTAATTCATGAAATCTTATTAGTTATAAGATTAGGGATCTGGGCAGTGGTGGCACAAGCCTTAAATCCCACCACTTAGGAGGTAGACACAGGTGGATCTGAAGCTATCCCAGTCCAGAGCTTGTTCCAAGACAGCCAAGGCTACACAGAGAAGCACTGTCTTAAAATATGTGTGTGTGTGTGTGTGTGTGTGTGTGTGTGTTTAGGAGATAATTTAGTTAAGAGAGCTTGCTATTCTTTCAAGGAATATTAATTGAATCCCAGTACCCACATCAGGTGGTTCACAACCACCTACAACTTCAGAGGATCTGACATCTTTGGTTTCAATGGGCACCCATAAACAGAAACATACACATGCACACAATTGAAAAATAAAATAAGCCGAGCGGTGGTGGCGCACGCCTTTAATCCTAGCACTTGGGAGGCAGAGGCAGGCGGATTTCTGAGTTCGAGGCCAGCCTGGTCTACAGAGTGAGTTCCAGGACAGCCAGGGCTATACAGAGAAACCCTGTCTCGAAAAACCAAAAAAAAAAATAAAATAAAATAAAATAAATCCTGTCTTTAAAAGATAGGTTTGGGGTTGGAGAGATGACTCAGTAGTTAAGGGCACTTGTTATTGTTGCAGAGGATCCAGGTGTGACTTCTAGCATCCATATAGTAGCTCACAACTGCCTGTAGATCTGGTTCCAGGGGATCTGATGCCTTCTTTTGGCTTCCATGGGCACCAGGCACACATGATACATATGCACACACACAGAGGCAAACCATTCACACATACATAAATTTGAAAAGAGAGGCTTATAAAGAATATATGACATTAGTGAAAAGTTATCTTTGCTGGAAATCGAAATTGTGAACTAATTCTGGCGTATGACCTTACTTCTGAGAGTATCTTGTGAATGTACTTCAGTCTTTCCTTGGTGGGAAGCAGCAAGGTGCATCTTTTAAATAGTAGACCTGAGAAAGGAAAGAGACATAAGGAAAAAGTGACAGTGAAATTCAAACTTATCAACAGCATAGCACAACATTCCTTAAAAATTAAGTATGTTGCGCCATTGTGGATTATAATACAGATTTTACACAAATATTTGGGAGGAACAATAAAAACATCCACTGCATGATAGTCACCAAGTGGTGCTGATGTCCATCTAGCTTTAGCAAAAGCCAAAAGCTCGTGATATAAATAATATAGGACACATGTCAGAGTGTTTGACTTAAAAGATAAAATAATAAGGCATAAAGATATATTAGGGAAACTATCTTTACTCTGTAGAAAACATACTCTAGTATCTCTTGGGATTAATCTCATATCAACAAAGGAAAACATTATAAAAATTATGCAATATATGGAAAGAATAGGAAGAGATTATGTACTTCTTTCTCAAAATATAAAACTTTAGCTGGGTGTGGTGACGGTGACTCATACCTTAAATCCTACCACTTGGGAGGCAAAGGCAGGCAGATCTCTGAATCTGAGGACAGCCTGATCTACAGAGTTAGTTGTTTCAGTACATCTAAGGCTATACAAAAAACTGTCTCCAAAAAAAAAAAAAAAAAGGAAAAAATATCCGTGCATTCATGCCTTTAATCCCAGTACCTGGAAGGCAGAGACAGATGGATCTCTGTGAGTTTGAGGCCAGTCTGGTCTACATACTAAGTTTCAGGACAGTCAGGGATACACAGAGGCTCTGCCTCAAAAAACAAAAACAAAACTAAACTAAAAGGACTTTTTTATGTCATTAATTAAAATTTCAGAGGTTAGAAGTCATTTTTGCTCACAGAAATTATATAGACTGGATTAAATAATTATCGTTCTCTTCAAAAATCATACCTTTTTTTTCTTTTTGAGACAGGGTTTCTATATGAAGTCTTGCTTGTCCTGGAACTAGCTATGCAGACCAGGTTAGCCTTCAACTCATAAAGATCTGCCTGCCTTTGCCTTTGGGTACTGGGATTAAATGTATGTATGACCACATTAGATTTTATTAAACATTTATGTGGGGGCTGGAGAGATGCCTCAGTGGTTAAGAGCACTGGCTGCTCTTTCAGAGGTCCTGAGTTCAATTCCCAGCAACTACATAGTGGCTCACAACCATCTATAATGGGATCTGATGCCCTCTTCTGGTGTGTCTGAAGACAGCTACAGTGTACCCATATACATAAAATAAATAAATCTTAAAAAAACCCCAAAAACCTTTATGTGTAAGTGTTTTGCCAGCATGTGTTATGTACACAGGGTTTTAGATCACCTGGAACTGGAGTTACAGATAGCTGTGGACCACTATGTGGGTACAGGGAAACAAACCACAGTCTTCTGTAGGAGCAATAAGTGCCCCTAACCACTGAACTATCCCTCCAGCCCCTCAGATATTTTATAGGGCTAGTATGTTAATAATGTCTAGGATTCTGTGTCATGACATTGAAAAAAAAAGAAAAAACTTTCCAATTTCTCAGTAAAATGTTCTTTGAACTATAGTGACTGTGACCTATAATGTATGATTTATTTCCCTTAAGTACTATGTCTTCCTAAAATGGCAATACATTGTTAACATTCCTGTAAGGACAAGGGCATTCAACTGAAAATGATATACATGCTAAGGAAAGATATACTTGAATATCACTTTCTCCAGTTTTTATTCTTTATATAATATAATCACCACTTGTCTACATTTAGCCCTTACATAATAAAATGATTATATAATTCTGAAGAATCTATAGGAACCAAGTTTATTTTTAGAAGTTGCTATGTTTGGATAACACATGACCAGATTTGGATTTTAAACATGAACCCTCCTTATTTTTGCTTATAGGGAGTTATTCTCAGCGTTTGGCTCTAGTCTGAGTTCTTTCCCTTCCAAGTTTTGGCATCGTGTCTCATGTTATATCATAGCTGGTACTGCAAGATAAAATTGCATACTGGTTGCCTTTTCTACTGCAAATCTCCTATTTTTAAGAGTTTCAGTTTACCATAAAACCCTTGCATTTGGCTGACTGTTTTTTCTAAACACAGGTACTCTTTTTCTTAAAAGAGACCAACTTCTTTTAAGTTCTTGAAGTAAAATAATCTCAGATGCAGATGCAGTATTCTTCTATATTGGCCATCTGCTCTATTCAGTAGAAAATGCAAATTGAAATTTATAATGTTCAAAGTTAAGATTCTGAAAAATGTTATTTTAATATCTAAAAACAGGAACAGATCAGATGGGAATGAAAGCACAGAGCCCGGCAGTGGTGGCGCACGCCTTTAATCCCAGCACTTGGGAGGCAGAGGCAGGAGGATTTCTGAGTTCGAGGACAGCCAGGGCTACACAGAGAAACCCTGTCTCGAAAAACCAAAAACCAAACCAAAACAAAAAAGAAAGCATGGGAAAACACTGAGCATGTCAAACATTTACCAAAAGAACCAACCATAAAACAGGGATCTACAAAAAACTGGTTAGAAAATTAAAGCTAATATATAATCAAACCTGTTTTGAAGAATTTTTTTTAATTGAATTACCCATGTAATTATCATTTTTGTTGTTGTTTTCAATGTAGAGTTGAAGATGGAACCCAAGGCCTTGTGTATTTATTTGTTTGAGACCGTAGCCCAGGCTGCCCTCATAGTCACTATGTAACTGAGATGGCCTTGAGCTTCTCATTCTATTCCCTTCATTTCTCCAGTGCTGTGATTAATAAACTTGGGCCATAACCTAGGCAAGTACTCTACCACTGGGCTCTATTCACAGACAATATAATTAGGTTTGCTTAAGCAGTAGAGAATTGATAAGGAAAAAAAAATCCTTTATGGCAAACCTAAAAGACAATAATCAAATACCAGATTCAGTTATAGGCTTTACCAAAACTACTTATAAATACTGAAACCAACAACACTGTATTCAGACTTCAGAAAAAAAAAAGATTTGTAAGTCAGGTATTAGTGGTCCACAACACTCTCAGGACTTGGGATGCAGAGGGAGGTGAATCTCTGAGTTCAAGTTCAAGGCCAGCCCTGTCTACAGAGTTTCAAGACAGCCAGGACTACACAGTGAGACTCTGTCTCAAAAACCAAACAAATCAAAATAAAAAACTAAAAACATTTATCTATCTATCTATCTATCTATCTATCTATCTATCTATCTATCTATCTATCTATCTATCTATCTATCTATCTGTTTTCCCTACATGTATCTGAAGCAGTCAGTAGAGGGTGTTGAATCCCCTGGAACTGGAGTTTCAGAGGGCTATAAGTAACCATGCTGGGAACTGAAAACAGGTTCTCCAGAAGAACAGTCAAGACTTAATTTCTGAGCCTTCCCTCTAGCCCTAAACTATTTTCTTTCCTCTTTTCTTCTTTGCTTCCTTTCTCTTCTTTTTTGTGCTATTAGAGATTGAACCTAAATCTTTATCTCATGCATGCTAGGACAGCCTCTGCCAGAGTCTCTCTAAATTGCTCAGGTAGGCTTTGAACTCTACAGCAAAGGCAGGCCTTGAATTCACAATCCTCTTGCCTTAGCTTCCCAATTAGCTGTTATTACAGGCCTATACCACAAGCTGTTATTGAGGAATTTACATGTTACTTTGCTTTTTTAAAGCTAGGTATTTCAGATGGTTGTGAGACACCATGTGTTTGATGGGAATTGAACTCAGGACCTCTGGGAGAGCAGTCACTGCTCTTAACTGCTGAGCCATCTCTCTAGCCCCATTTTTTTCTTCCCTTTATATAAAATAATTTGTATTTTTTACTCTATTTATTGATTTTATTTTCCCTAGAGTGCTGAAATAAAATTCTAATTTCAGTTTGACTAATGATACCCATTTAACTATGAAACTAAAATATAATTAACCAAAACATGGCAATAAAACCAAATATCATGATGTTGTTGGGAAATAAAGATGTAGTAAGTTGAGTGAATCTTGCCTTTTAGAAACACAGGAATGCATTTAAACACACTACAGGAAAATCATTATTCTCTTATCAGAATCTGTAAATTTTTTTTTTTGGTTTTTCGAGACAGGGTTTCTCTGTGTAGCCCTGGCTGTCCTGGACCTCACTTTGTAGACCAGGCTGGCCTTAAACTCAGAAATCTCCTGCCTCTGCCTCCCAAGTGCTGGGATTAAAGGCGTGCGCCACCACCGCCCAGCTGTAATTTTCTTTTTTAAGTACACATTTACTAACAAATCATTATGCTGTAACTAAGTTGACCTTACCAAAGGAAATGCTATAGCATTTTTCTTTCCTTTTTTAAAAAATGCTAGGCAACACTCAACCTACTGAGCTGCAGTCTCAGTCCTATAAGGTTTTTTGAGACAGTCTCATGCCTTTCTTCAGGCTAACCTGGAACTCAGGAACTCACTATGGGGTACAGGCTAGGCTCAAAGTGTGATTCTCTGGTTTTGGTTTTTCAAATGCTAGAATTACAAGTGTGAGCTACCTTGTTCAGCTTTCATCTTTAAAGTATGTAGGAATACTGTTAAGGTCTTTACACTGAAAATAAAAATATTATAAAAAAAGGAAAATTTCCAGGAAACAGTTTATAAGCTACTAGCTTTACAAAATTATATAATAAAGCTATAAATAGTCTTTGTTACAGTGTGCATTTCATAAATTACCTAGAGCTCTGTAGTGCTCCAGTAGAGCAGTCTCTTCTTTTGTGCCAGGCAGATCAAGGTCATGAAAGTTCTGCAGTAAAAGTCTCCTACTTCCAGATGAGGTTGAGATATAATTAATTATGTGCTGGCTGACTGTTTTGGACACCATACTTAACATGCCAATATCTTTCACTATCAAAAAGAAATAAATGTATATATATATATATATATATATATATGAGTGCAAATTCTTTAAATCACTGTTAGCATATTTTATTAACTTATGTTAACTCACCAATAATACAAATTACTTAAAAGAAAGTATCATGATTTGTACAGTATATTAATTTGTAAACTAACTTAATAATAAACCTAGTGGTGTGTTGCTAATGTTAGCACTTGGGGTGCTGAGGGAGGCAAATTGCCAGGTATTTGAAGTCAGTCTGAGATGTAAAGTTCAAGGACTGTCTGGGCTATGAGAGAGAGAGCCTGGTCCAAAAAACCAAAAAACGGTAAATACGCCTAGTGCTTAAAAAAAAAAATCTTAATTTTGTTTAAAATCTAGTTCTTAATAATTAAAACCATGTTGCAAAATAACAATCAAGCTACCATTTTATTACTGTTCAGATAATTTAGAGGTGGTAGTAGTTTTTTGGGTTTTGGTAATTTTTTTGTTGTTTTTTTTCTCTGTGTAGCCCTGGCTGTCCTGGAACTCACTCTGTATACCAAGCTTCTGCCTCCCGGTGTTTGTTTTAAAGGCTGTTATTGTTGTTTCAGACTGGATTACTCTCTAGGTAGTCTTGTCTGTCCTGGAACTTCTTGCTATGTGGAACAAACTGGCCTGGTGGACAAACAGATACCTACTGCTTCTGCCTCCCAAGTGCCAGCACAAAAGGTTTTTTGTTTTTGGGTGTTTTGTTTTGTTTTTTAAATAGGATCTTGTTATGTAGCCCAGGCTGGCCTGATATTTGTAACCTTGCCTTAGCTCCTTGGTGCTGAAACTTCAGGTATGTGCTGTATCCAGCCTACAGTATCTTTACAAAATTTGAACATTATGATGAGCAGTGCTCATGGAGTTGCCAAGTCTGCTGCCTCCTGTAGTCTACTAAATAAATGCTTCTGTTGAATATGAATAGTGAGGGCGGGGGGAAGAGACAGAGGAAGAGGAAGAGTGAGCAAGAATGTTGTTGTTGGACCCTTAGAAAATAAACTCAACATAAATGTTCCAGAATATAAACTCAATATTAGTATTCCAGAATGGTATTAACATAGATAAAATAAAGAGGACAAAATAATACTTGGAGAAAATTATAATATTCTAATATCTTATATAACTACTTTTAGGCCCCAAACCTCACCTGACAGGTATCTTAAAATTATGTGTAATATTTCCAATGGTAAGACTTTAAAATTTCCAAGTGTAGATAAGAGTTGAGGATCTGAATCAAGGATGTTGCAAAAATAGCTGGATTGATGATTAGAACGTCTACATTTTTGGTTGGGTATCAAAGTGAAACTGGTATTTACTCTAGACGCCATCTTTTCTTATCCCATGAATTTATCCTGGAAAATAAAGCACAAGACACAAAGAAAGACAATTAAGGCAATGAAGTTGTCTCTTTTTAAATTAAGAGTTACACACTTTCTGTTCTTCCCCCTCTTGTGTTGCTCATCAAGCCCAGGGCCTGGAACATGCCAGACAAACACTCTGCCAAGTGAAGCAGAGTCCCAGTCCGTGGTGGCCATTTTGATGGACAGCACCTGTCTTTCCACATTACAAAATATTTACTATAATGTCCAATTATGGCACACCCATCAACAGAGTCTCTTTATCCATCTCAGCATTATTTGAAACACTTTTAAATCCTTAACACCTTTTGGCATCCTATCTGTTCTAAGAATAAGACTTTAGTAAGAAATTAAAACATTTAAAATTAGATGTGGAAGCAAATCCCAAAGATGGAGGCAGAAGGATTACAAGTTCACAGGTAAGCAGAGTTGTTGAGACCCTGTGTGAAAATCAAACAAACCAAAAAGAAAGAAATCAAACATGTAATTGGATGAAATATATTCTAAGAAAAGTAAAAAGCAAAATAGGAAAAACATAAAAGATTTAATACAGTTTAACTTGTGGGAAGACTTTTAGACTACTGTAAAAATAAATCCTTTTGCAACTTGAATTCACTGTCCAATATGAATTTTTGTAGGATGAAGGAACATGGTTGGGGAGGAAAGAGAAAAAAAAGCTATTATAGCATAAAATATGCTCAATACCCTCATAGGTATGAGGGATAGAGTGCAGTTTAGTGACAGAGCAATTATGGAGTATTTGAGATCCTGGGGTTTAATCGCAATCCTACAAGGTTAAAATGACAAACAAATCCCTGTAACATAACATCTGTCATCAGTATATTTCATTTTTCATTACTGCTTTATTTTTTCTTTTTTTTGAGACAAGGGTCTCTCTACTTAGCACTGGCTATTCTGGAATTCTCTGTGTAGATCAGGCTGTCATGGAACTCATAGAGATATACCTGACTTTGTCTCCTGAGTGTTGGGATTAAAGGCATGTATCATCAGGTCTGGCTTACTTTTACAATTTTTTTTTTTTTTTGGTTTTTCGAGACAGGGTTTCTCTGTGTAGCCCTGGCTGTCCTGGAACTCACTTTGTAGACCAGGCTGGCCTCGAACTCAGAAATCCTCCTGCCTCTGCCTCCCAAGTGCTGGGATTAAAGGCGTGCGCCACCACCGCCCGGCACTTTTACAATTTTTATAGACTAAAAAAGAGCATTAATATAGCTTTAAGTATTTGTAAGAATATTTTTAAATTTTTTATTTCATTAAAACTAGATACTGACAGGCTTCTGTTACAAACAGTAAAAACAAAGAAAAACAAACATATTAATTTTAGAGCAATTTAATTGTATCACCTAATCTAATCTAATAGATTTAAACGTACCACCTTAATATAATAGATTAAAACTGGTACTAATACTATCACTAGTTTTGTGCTGAATAGTAAAATAAGCAGTGACATTGAAGTTTTGAAATTTCTATTCATATAAAATTATTTTTGAAGGAGATTTGGGAATAGATTTTAACTATGTGGGTCCTGCTTCAGTCTTCCAAGTACTGAGATTAAAGGTATAATACTACTGCATCTCACTGTCAAATAAGAGATGAATAATACATTTCCTTCCTTTCCAGTTTTTGTTAATAATAACAGTTACAGGGCTTGATTATAGCTTATAGGGCTTGATTTTACAGTCATTTCCTAAAGGGAATTTGTTAAATATATTAAAATTATTATTTGATTATACTAAACAATAACAATTTAAAGGCAAAGTAAGCATCACACAGTGACTTTGTATTATTCTACTCTTCTAGTTAGAAAACCCTACATTTTGTTTTGGAATTCCAATTTAAGGTCTCTGAAGGAGCCGGAGGCAACAAGTAAGACATTCCATCAAAGAGTTAAAATATAGCTAAGAAAAATCTTGATTTTCTTTTCTATACAAAATAACTAAAAAAGAACCCACATTGATACTTATCTTGTAAAGTTACATCTTAGTTTACATCAAGTCAAAATAGTTACACATTTGAAAACATGACAAAGTATTTCTCAGTTAAAAACATAATCTGAACCTCCATTAGGATCATAATTGTAAAGCAGAGTGGTGGTGGGAGGCAGAGGCCGGCAGATCTCTCGGTTTGAGGCTAAGCCTGATCTACAAAACTACTTCCAAGATAGCTAGAACTACCCAGAGAAATCCTGTCTCAAAAACCAAAACAAAACCAACCAAACAAAATGACTACAGTTGTGCTTTACTTCAGCATTCAGTCAAATTTCAGATTAGTAATTGTAAAATTGAGTACATTTACACAATTTAATTTTTATAAAACACAGCTAAACGAAAGAAAACTAAATTCACTTATGCATTTTGGTGTTTATATTATTGTGAAAATTGTATTAATGTATTTTCAACAAAAAAGTAAGGATTCATACTATTTTGTAATCTTGTTACAGTTTAATTTTATGCCAATACATGTACTTCTACCAGAATATGTATTTTAGTATCCGTATGTTAATTCCAAGTGGAAGAATTCTGATTTATTTAATCAAAAAGGCTTTTAGTTTTGTTGTTGTTGTTTGTTTGTTTGTTTGTTTTCTGTGTAGTAATGCTGGCTGTCCTGGGACTCACTCAGCAAACCAGGCTAGCCTCGAACTCACATAGATCCACCTGCCTCTGCCTACCAAGTGTTGGGATTAAGGGCGTGCCTCACCACTGCCATGTTTACCTTTAACATTTAACAGAATTTATAATAAAATATAAATTTGCCACTTTTGCCAGAAAGTTCCATCCTGGTCAGACTAGGGTTGGGTTTGTGGGACTTTTAAACACTTTTAAACAACCTCCTCTCTTTATCACCCACTAAGGGCGTAGACATATGTGTATGTATAATTTTTCACTTAAATCTCTAAGAGTTCTAAAAAAAATAACTGATCCCAGTTATTTCAAAACTTAAGTCTCAGCTGGAGAACACCTTTAGTCCCATGGGGCACAAGGGAGACAGAGGCAGGCTGATGCCCTGAGTTCGAGGCCAGCCTGGTCCGCGGGAGTCTGACAGTGCGAGTCCCACAAGAGCTGGTGGGGGGCGGGGTTGGGGTCACAAAGAAACACTGTCTTGGAAACAAACTAAGAAAAATCCAACAAAGGAAAACAAAACCCCAACATCAACAAAAACCCAAACCAAAACAATTCAAGTGTCCTTTTCCTCACTCAGACCTATTTTAGGGGTGGAGGAGCGCGGGTTTCTTGGGAAACAGTAACTCTTTCTGCTTTCCTCTTAGCCCGAAGGGTACGAAGTTCACAAGCCAAACAACGTGATACACTTTTCCCCCTTTTGGATCGCGGGCGCGGATGGCAGGCAAGCACTGCCCCGCCCACGCACTGAGAGGAAGGGGGAGGGTCTAGGGCCGCGACCTCGTCCCTGCCCCCACACCCCCTTCCGGAGGCGGAAAAAACCCCAGCAAGTCGCCGCGCTTTGCTTTAACGTTCCTTTGTCAGCCCTAAACACCTCCGAAGAGGTCACCTAGGGAACCATAGCAGAAACTGGCCCACGTAAAAATCAAATAGGACGTGCGGGAAAAACACGGAATTATTTCTACCAGGAAGTAGATGGGGAAGAGGAAACACTTTTTACCACAGATTTCGACAGTTTTCCGGCTACAGTATCACAGGGAAGTGGGATTTAGTCGTCTTGTCCCACCATCCTCAGATTTCATAATATTTAAAAGCAGAAAAAAAAAAATCTCCTCAGGCTTTTCCCGCCAGATAACGGGGGAGGATCCGATCCTGCTTCGCTCCCTCCGCTCCGCCCCGGAGCTGAGTCCTCAGCTCGCGGGCGCCCCCGTCGCCTTAAGTAGATTCTAGAATTCTCCCAGGAGCCCCAGCGGGAGGAGGCTCCGCCCCCTCATGAATATCAAGCAGCCTCGACTCTTCTGCCCCTCCCCTCCCGGGTATTCAGAGCTCTCCCAGGAGGCCCTGCGGGAGGAGCCTCTCACCCCCCTCTGGAAAGGACGGGACGCTAGGAGCCTCGGCTCTTTAGCCTCCTCTCTTGAATTGCGCAGAGCGCTCCCAGGAGCCCCCGCGAGAGGAGGCCCCGCCCCCTCGCGAATAGCAAGAAGCCTCAGGTCTTGGGTCTCTCCCTTAAGAATCCCCGGAACCTTCTCAGGAAACACCCCCAAGGAGGCCACGCCCCCTCATGAATACTAAGCAGAGACTCCCATGGTTCCCTCCTTTTCCTGAGTATTATTCACAGTGAGGCTTTTAAAGCCTGTGCTACCTCCATTTTAAGCACCTACGGAACAGTAGGGGAAGTGGGGAGGGAGGCTGTAGATGGAGAGCTCGAACTTGGGGGAGTCACATGCTCCACTTCGTGTTTTACATTCAGTTTTGTCTTTGGTTTTGTTTTTGGTTTTTTGTTTTTTTTTTGGTTTTTTGAGACAAGGTTTCTCTGTGTAGCCCTGGCTGTCCTGGAACTCACTCTGTAGACCAGGCTGGCCTTGAACTCAGAAGTCCACCTGTCTCTGCCTCCCAAATGCTGGGATTAAAGGCGTGCGCCACCATTGCCCGGCTTACATCCAGTTTTTGTTTTTTGTTTTTTTTTAAGATTTATTTATTTTATGAATAGGAGTACATTGTAGCTGTCTTTCAGACACACCAGAAGAGGGCATCAGTTTCCATTACGGATGGTTGTGAGCCACCACGTGGGTGCTGGGAATTGAACCTAGGTCCTCGGGAAGAGCAGTCAGTGCCCTTAACCACCGAGCCATCGCTCCAGCCCTCCACTCAGTTTTAAGGCAGTTTTCGATTCACTCTTCCCGTAGGTCAACAGGATATGTCTTTCATTAATAAGTTGTTAGATGCCGGGTGTGATGACACTTCCCGAAAATCCGCACAGAGAAGATGGCGACATGAGGACTAAACCTAAACCTAAGGTACTTGAGAATCTGGTTCAACCCCAAAAAAACTTAATATTAAATTCTAATTTATTTACAGATCCTGTGATCTTTTTTTTCTTTGAGACAAGGTCTTGTTGGGTAGCCTAGGCTAGCCTAAACCTCTGACTCTCGTTTGAGCCAATTACGGTGCTGGGATTACAAAAATCATGATCCAGTATGCAGGACTTGATTCAGTGTGGATACCTGCAGTGGGATAGGCTGTCTAGGAGGCCTTAAAAGATATAACAGAGAACTATACATATTATTTGAGACACGTCTCTTGTAGTCCAGGTCTTCTAGATCCCTCAGGTACACAGGCATATATGTTCAGGAAAAACACCTATCCATATAGAAAGAAAAGAAAACCAACCAATTAAAAAACAAAATATCCTGATCTCGCTGGGTTGGCGTAGCCTAGTAGTGGAGTGCCTGGGTTCCATCCCTAACATCTTTAAAGTCCTGGATTCCTCTTCTAAATCTTCCTCTGGGTTCCTTTTGGAAATCTGTACCTCCTAGATGTTGGGAACATTAGCTCAGTAGTGGAAAGTATGTACTTATAAGGTGTGAGACCCTGGGTTCAATCCTCCCCCCCCCAAAAAAAAGCAAAAAAACCACACCTTACATGACTTTTTCCCAAGCCATACTTTCATCCCCAAGTGGTGCTGTAACCTTGAGATGACCTGTCTCATATCTCTCATTTACTAAAGGACAGATACTTCCGTACCACCTAGTTGCCCCCACCTTCCTTATGCTGTACCATAATTTTGGTACCCAAAAAGCAGATGAAATATTAGATGAAGGAACGCTTGGGTTCAAACCTGTCATTCCAACTACTTGGGAGGCAGATGCAGGAGGATCACAAGTTCAGGACACCAGCAGAGGTCAAGGCCAGTCAGCGAAAGTGGATAAGACCCCGTCTCAAAATAAAAAAGAGAAGGTTTGAAGGGATCAGTATTGGTACAAGACATCCCCAAACCAGCTTCTCAATACAAAGGGGGATTTATTTGCTCCAGAGGGACAAAGGACAGGGAATAAGAGACAAAGACAGAAGATAGAGGAGGAGGGACAAGGGAAAGGGGGAAGGGATATTTGTGTGGTGGTGGGGTGGAGGACAACAAAGAAATGCCTCTGGTTAGAGAGGAGATAGACATGGCTGTAGGAAAATGGCAGTTTATAAAGGGAAAAAGGAAAACCCAAGTTAGGTTGAAGTACTTAATTTTATTTTATTTTTTTGAAGTATTTAATTTTAATTGGGCATGTTGATTAGGTGAGCCAAAGGGGACTTTTGTTGTTGTTGTTGTTGTTGTTTTTGGTTTTTTTGAGACAGGGTTTCTCTGTGTAGCCCTGGCTGTCCTGGAACTCACTCTGTAGACCAGGCTGGCCTCGAACTCGAAAATCCGCCTGCCTCTGCCTCCCAAGTGCTGGAATTAAAGGTGTGTGCCATCACTGCCTTGTCAAAGGGAACTTTTGATAGCTGGACCTTGGTAGTCAGCCTCAGGAGGAGGAAGTGGCCAAATAAGGGGATAGACCCTGGTGACGAGTTTTAGGAAAGTAATGGGTTTTAGCAAGGCAGAGGGCATGGGGAAGAAGGGAAAGGCCTGCCGGGGCAGTGACTGCATTGCTTAGGCCATCTAGAGTCCCTTCAGTGCTGCTATAGCTCAGTGATAAAGTGCTTACCTAACATACGTAAGGCCCTGAAGTCAGAAGAACAACAAACAAACAAAACATCAAAAAAGGAAGTAAAAATTTAATGTATAAAATAACCAACTTCAAGTATTTCTTCATGTATTAAATTTTATCAGTAAAGGTCTGTGCGAAATTTTTAGGTATAGAATAATAGGCTATTTTATTCCCATGTGTCATGGCTCAGTGTTTTCTTGCTATCTCTAACCAAATGCAGGTTGGTCTCCAAGTTCTGCCTCTTTGTGGCTGGGCTTGAGGTCTTCGGCCTTCTCCCCTACCCCCAACCCCCAGACTCTTATTTTCTTCCCCCAAGACTGAATTCCTGACTGATACCCTGACGATACTGTTTCTGACAAGGTCTCCACTTGGGAAGCTCGCTATTCCAACTCCATATTTTGACACCTTAGAGTATTCCTTAAGGCCATTGTTTCTGGAAGAGAGATCCCTAGCTTAGTAGTTAACTGAAAAGCTTTTTAAGAATGTCAGCATCTCAGCTTCTACCTCACTCTATCAGCTTTTGTGTTTAAAAAACATTTTAAAATTTTTTATTTATCTTAGTTTATGTGTATGGCTGTTTTGTCTGCATCTATACATGTGCCTCATGCATGTCTGGTTCCTGCAGAGGCCAAAAGAATGTGTCACATTCCCTGGAACTGGAGTGACGGAACAGTTGTAAGGTACCATATGGATGCTGGGAACTGATCTGGATTGCAGTAAGTACTCTTAACCTCTGATCCAGCGTCTGCATTTTAAGGTCTACAGTATGAAGTTTGAGGCTACTGACTTAGGACATTTCATAGGTCATATCCTCAGAGTTATAAATTTTTTAAAATCTCTGTAATGAGATACATTCTTCTACCAAGTGTCTGTCCTCTGTGCTGGTACTTCTCTTTGGGGACTTTATCTGTGAAGGAGACCCCTCCCCACCCCACTCCCACATCTTGGACTGTGGATTAGGATTAGGCACATGCATACTCAAACACCTGTTTTTACAGAGAGATCATTTATTAATCATGGAAGAAAAGTTAAAGTGGCTGCTTTCTGACTCAGGCAAATGACCTTGTAGGTGTAATTTTTAAGCATCGAAAAAAGGGGAGAGTTGTGTTAGAATCGGGTAGGATGCAGGGATATTTTGATTGGGCCTATTAATTAGGTGAAGCAGAGGGGGCTTTTGATTGCTGGACTTCAATACTTTGATAGCTGGACCTTGGAGGTCAGCCCCAGGAGGAGGTGGACAAACAAGAGACCAGACCTTGGTGGCTAGCATTAGGAATATAATCTAACAGTTTTTAGCAAGGCAGAGGGAATTGGAGAGAAGTCAAGGCTTGCCAGAGCTTGCTACACTCAACCTGGCCGGAGGCCCTTCAATATGCCCTTGATTTGTGGTTACTTACGTACAGGTCTAAATATCCTGTTAGGTAGGTGGTGGACCTTTTGAAGGCAACATCCAAAACAGAGTATTTTTAAAAAATTATTTTATGATGTATATATAAGTATACTGTCTTCATGCACACCTGGAGAGGACATCAGATCACATGGTTAGGATCACCATGTGGTTGCTGGGAACTGAACTCATGACCTATAAGAGCGCCTAGGGCTCTTTTTGTTGTTGTTGTTGTTGTTTGTTTGTTTTTTGTTTTGTTTTTCCAGACAGGGTTTCTCTGTGTAGCCCTGGCTGTCCTGGAACTCACTCTGTAGACCAGGCTGGGCTAGTGCTCTTAACTATTGAGCCATCTCTCCACCCAGGAAATAGTTTGACACAGAATGAATTGACTTGGTATCTTATAATTGTTTCTTTTCCTCTGAGTCCAAGGATTAAAACATTCTATCCTGCAGGAAGGTTCTTAACCAGAAAGGGAAACAACTCAAAATAGCTTTAGGAAGCCCCTGAAACTGACAAGATTCACTAGGCCCTCCCTGGCCAGAGTAAACAAGAAAAGCTAAGAATCCTTCTCAGACAAGACAAGCTGAAAAGACCACTTAGAGATTACACCAGCTGTCTAGAAGAAGCAGAAACCAGCATAACTGCCTGAAAGAGGTTCAGATCGACTGAGGATCCTGGAAAGGACACTCTCCAACCAGCTGAGCTGCCTGCAGGCTGTGCAGTGGGCTCCAGGTTCCCAGCTCTGTGAGCTGTCACCAGTGCTGGAGTGCTTTGGTGATGCAGCCATCTTTGAGTCATTTCTGCTCCTGTAAGTAACCCTAAGAAAACTCATTGGTTCACCAAGCTTGCCTTTGGTGCTATCCATATTTTGGTCTGTTGTGGGGTCCCCATCTGGGGTAAGTATAGAGTGTGTGGTTTTTAAATATTTATTTATTATATTTATATGAGTACACTGTAGCTGTTTTTATTAAAAAGATTTATTTATTATATTTATGTGAGTACAATTCTTCCTAGTTTTGACACACAACACTGGTAGCCTGCCAAACACAAGAAATCCTCCTGAGGGCCTAGTTGGTGTTGATTGTGTTTTAGTCACGACTCAGAATCTTTCAAGAATCCAAACGGAAATTGACTTTCTACCATGTCATATGTAGGAGGGAAGATTTGCTGCAATTGATTTATTTAATGAAATAAGCATCAATTATTGATATGTTGAATATCATTCTCTTCATACAAAATCTTCACAAAGATTATTCCTTTGTGCTAAATTTCAGTGTAAGTATAAATTATTCAAGAACAGCTGTTTTCATACTGCATAATGCAGATACTTGAAAGACGGGGACGTCACGTTTGCTTGATTAAAACTGTAGAGGAGCCAGGAGTGCAGCTTGGTGGCACAGTGTGTGTTTAGTTATGGGAGGCTCTGGGTTCAGTCACCAACATTAACAACCAAACAACTAGCAAGCAGGTTTTCCCATGAAAATATTCCTTTAAAAATTCCCATAAGTAGCTGGGAAGATGCCTTAAACAGCAGTTCTCAAACTGTGGGTCACTACAACTTTAGGGGTCACATACCAGATATCCTGCATACCAGATATTTACATTATGATTCAGAACTATCAAGATTATAGTTATGAAGTAATGTGGTGGTTTGAATAGGTTTGGCTCTTATAGATTCCTGTGTTTCAATGCTTGGTCATAGGGAGTGGGTCTATTAGGAGGTGTGGCCTTATTGGAGGAAGTGCATTACTATCGTAGGTAGGCTCTGAGGTCTCCAAGTTCAAGCTCCACCCAGTAAGGAATTCCAGATCTTTCTCCTGGATGCCTTCAGATCAAGATATAGAACTCTTGCCTCCTTAAGCACTATGTCTACCTGTATGCTACCATGCTTCCCACCATGAGGATAATAGACTGATCCTCTCTCTGAAACTGTAACCTAACCCCAAGTAATGTTTGTCTTTATAAGAGTTACCTTGGTCATATTGCCTTTCATAGCAATAAAACTGTAATTAAGATAAATAGCAACAAAATAACTTTATGGTTGAGGGTCAGCACATGAGGAACTGTATTAAAGGAAGGTTGAGAGCTTCTCCCTTAGTAAAGTGCTTAGTTTGCAAGTACAAGACCCTCAGTTTGATCCAGAGAATCCATGTAAAGCTGGCATGTAGCATGTGGGTGTAGCATGTAGCATGTGGGTGTAGCATGTAGCATGTAAGTATAGTGCCATCACTGGGGAGGCAGAGAAAAGTGGATCACTGGAGCTCCATTGCTGGTTATTGAAAGTTCCAAGCCAGTAAGAGACCCTCTCCAACCCACCCCAGCCCTCTCAAAAGGTGGGTTATGTCAGAAGAAGAATGCTAAGGCTGTCCCTAATCTCCATATGCACGGTGTGGTACACAGACACACAAGCAGGCAAAAGACCTCCTGTACACAGAAAGGAAGTTAAAATTTTTGGTTCAATTTTTTTCTGTTTAAATAATGCTGAAAGGGCACTGTGACACTGCATGCTCCTTTTAATTGTTTCTTTTATCTTTTTCTTTTCTGTTTTTGTTTTGTTTTGTTTTGTTTTTGAGATAGGGTTTCTCTCCATAGCCCTGGCTGTCCTGGAACTCTCTTTGTAGACCAGGCTGGCCTCAAACTCAAAGTGATCTGAATGTCTCTGCCTCCAAGTGCTGGGATTAAAGTGTGCACCATGACTGACTGGCTTCTCTTTCTTTTCTTTTCTTTCCTTTCTTTCATCTTTTCTCTTTCATCTTCTTTTCGTTTCTTTTTTTGGGGTGTGTGACAGAGTCTTGAGCCTCGTGCACACAGACCTTGTACTCTCTGAGTAACAGATAGCCTTGAAATTCTGATTCTTTTGCCTCTACTTCCCAAGCAATAGGATTACAGCTATTCTTCACTATGCCCCAGATAGAATACATTTTTAAGAGTCAATTTCAATTTTAATAGTGTTCAATAGTGTCCAGTGTGGTATCTCATGGTCTTAATCCCAGCATTTGGAAGGCAAATTTCAGGGCCTGGAGAGATGGCTCAGCAGGTAAGAGCACCGACTGCTGTTCCAAAGGTCATGAGTTCAAATCCCAGCACCCACATGGTGGCTCACAACCATCTGGTGCCAGAAGATAGCTACAGTGTACTTACATATAATAAATAAATAAATCTTAAAAAAAAAAAGCCGGGCAGTGGTGGCGCACGCCTTTAATCCCAGCACTTGGGAGGCAGAGGCAGGAGGATTTCTGAGTTCGAGGCCAGCCTGGTCTACGAAGGACAGCCAGGGCTACACAGAGAAACCCTGTCTCGAAAAACTGAAGAAAAAAAAAAAAAGAATGGAAGGCAAATTTCTTAGAATTCAAGGCCAACTGGGTCTACATAGGGAGTTAGTTTAAGAATAGCTATGTATCTCCAGGTTTTATCTCTGTGAAGAGACACCATGATCAAGGTAACCCTTGTAAAGGAAAACATTTAACTGGGGCTGCCTTACAGTTTCAGGGGTTCAGTCCCTTACCATCATGGTGGGAAGCATGGCAGCATGCAGGTAGACATAGTGCTGGAGGACTCCAGAGTTCTGCATCCTCATCTGAATGCAGCAGAAGGAGACTGTATGTCACACTGGGTGTAGCTTGAGCATAGGAGACCTTAAAGCCTGCTCCCACAGTGACACACTTTCTCTAACAAGGCCACACTTCCTAATAGTGTCACTCTCTATGGCCAAACATTGAAACACTTGTCTATGGGGGACAAACCTATTCAGTCTACTACGCCATGATGACAAAGAGACTTCGACTTAACAAACAACAACAAAGAGAGTGTATCGTCTCCAGAATGGTGCACTACCTAAGCCTTTACTTGCTCTTAAACCTGAGGAGCCAAACGTAGAAGTTAGGGTCTGGTTCTTCCTCCCAGCCCCATGCTCCCAGAATTAAGACTCAGACTCAAAATTTATTAACAAATACCTTGGCCACATAGCTACACCCTTCTCTTACTAGATGGTGACTTAAATTAACCCTCTTATTCTAATCCATCTTCTGCCATGTGGTTGATTACCTATGTTCAAGTACCATGCGTCCAACTCCTTACATCTTCCCACTCCTCGCTGTATCCCAGAATTCTTTCTGCCTCCCAGATGTCCCACCCTCTACTCTACCCTTTCCTAAGGAGCATAGTTGTTTTTTTTTTTTAATTGACAGGTAATGCATTCATACAATACACAGGATAGTCTGTCTATAGTCAAGTTTGGTCCCTAGAACCCAGGTAGTAGCAGAGAAGTTACTCCTGCTAGGTTTCCTTTGACCACTGCACATGTGTAATGGCACTTGGCAATCGCATGTGCATGCACTCACACACATACATACGATAAGTAAATAAACATTTTGAAAGTGTATCATTTGATGACTATTACAAAAGAGAAAAAGAAGGAGTGGCTTGGTGGTGGAGCTCTTGACTAGCACATGAGAGGCTCTGGGTTCAGTCCTCAGCAACATGTTTATACACACACAGACTATACATACCAAAAAGTAACAACAACCAAACAAAAGCCTGACTAGAATGAGGAGAAATCAGAGCTCTTTAAATGATTTTGGGGAGTGTAAAAAAGTCCAATTGATATAGAAAACAATATAGTAGCTTTTCAAAAAATTTAATATAAAATTCCATGTGTTTCTGTTGTGTGACAAGACTTTTCCTGGGGAGACTAAACATATACGTCTACTCACCCCAGATAGGGAACCCATGACAGACCAAAGTACAGATGCCACCCAAGTCCAGCTTGATGAACCACAGAGTTTTATTAGGGTTACCTACAAGGGCAGAAATAACTCAAAGACAACTGCATCACTAAAGCTCACCCCAGCACAGGTGACAGCTCACAAAGCCGGGAACCTGGAGCCCACTGCCCAGCCTGCAGGCAGCTCAGTGGGTTGGAGAGTGTCTTCTCCAGGCCCCTTAGCTGGTCCAAACCTCTTTTAGGGAGCTTGACTGATTCCAGCCAGCTGGTCTCTTAAGGACTAGGTAGAATGTGAAAGCCAAGTTAAGTGTTACCTGGTCAGCCTGCCATTTTGTGCTGTTACTAATATAAACTTTCTCATATGTTGTTTCTGCTGTTACAAGGACACTTTATCAAGTCCAAGTTGATTTTACATATTGCATTATGTTCTGTGCTCTTGGAGACCATTCACATTAGAAGTCAGTTAGAACTGCTTTGTAGCCAGGCAGTGGTGATGCACACCTTTAATCCCAGCACTTGGGAGACAGAGACAGGAGGATTTCTGAGTTCAAGGCCAGCCTGGTCTACAGAGTGATTTCCAGGACAGCCAGGGCAATGCAGAAAAACCCTGTCTCAAAAAACCTAAAAACAAAACAAAACAAAACTGCTATGTATAGTTAGCCACAATAAGCTTGGACCTGAGCCAACCTCCCATCACCTCTTCCTGCACCTGTGTATGATCTTTTACAGGTTTTGCCTTTATAGCTGCCCCTGGGATGGACCCCAAGACCTCTCTGGGAACTGACATCCTAATTGGCAGAAAGAGTCATGTATGTGGGTAACTGGCATCCTGGTTGGCAAGTTAATACATAAATATTATGAAAGGCAAGTTCCATCCAGGTTGGCATGTTAAGATATGAGTGTTAGGCAAGGCAAGTCCCCTGTCACAGTTGAATACCCCAACCAATGGGAGCAGGATGAATGTATAATAAGGACATGTTTCTAAGGAAATTCCCTATCCCCAAATCCTGATTGGTGGATTAACAGCACAGATGTTTGTGGATTTTAGGCTTAAAAGCTCTATAGAATTCTAGCTGGGTGTGGGAGTTCAGCTTCTGAGTCTGCACCGCCACCCTGATCAATCAGTCCTGGGGTGTGTATGCTCAATAAACTATTCCTGTTTGACTTGAGTATTTTTGTGGTTTGTGAGGCAACTCCTGGACCCCAACCATCTGTCTGAGAATCTTTGAGCTTGACTCTGTTGAGAGGGATCCTCAGCTTGGGAGGGGCCCAGTGAATCTGTTCAGTTTCAGGCACTTCCTGAAGCTATTATGAGTTGTTTGCCTTCCTGATTGAGGAGCTTCTTGCAGGATGGAATGTTTCCCTTAGGAAATATTTACACAATAGCATCATGTGATCCAGCAATTTTACTGCAGGCCTTTAACCAAAAGAGGGCAGGAAAGCTGGAACTGGTGGTGCAGGGCTCTAATAGGAGTTACTGGGGAGGCAGAAGCCGGAGGATTGTAAAGTCAAGGCTTGCCTAGCTATAAAATTAATTCAAGATCAGTCCTAGGCAACTTAGTGAGCTCTGAGTGGGTTGAGTAGCTAAGTGTGAGGCCATGCTTCCAATCCCCTGTATCACACATGGTAAAATAATAAAGAAGGGGAAACAGGCCTGATTTTACTTTCTCATTTTTATCAGCATTGTTCAAGTCAGCATGTGAAAGCAACTCAGGTGCTCAGGAGGCTGAGTGGACGAAACGGCTGAGGATGGAGCTCAGTTGGTGGAATGCTTGCCTCTCACACACAAAGCCTTAGGTTTGATCCCCCATAAAACCGAACCATGGTACACGGCTGTGGGCCCAACAGTTAGGAGGTAGAGCCAGGGGGATCAGGAGTTTAAGGCCAATTTGGACTAAGTATCAAGTTTGAGGTCAATTTACCTTAAAAACACATCAACAAAACAGCCCAGGGCTGTGGAGTTGGCTCAGACGTTAAGAACATCTCTGTTCTTCCCAAGGTCCTGAGTTTGGTTCCCAGAACCTACAGCTGACGGTCCGTAATATCCTGCAACTTCAACTTCCTGTAACTCCAGCTCCAGGGGATCCAATGCCCTTTTCTGGCCTTCCTGAGCACCTGCATACACATTACAGACAGACAGACAGACAGACAAACAGACAGACATAAAAGTTAAAATAATCTTTACCTAGAAACACAAAATGATATTACTAAGTATTTACAAGTAATCTATATAGGACAGTTGGAAAAATACATAGAGAGTTCCTGACATACTTCGATTTGACTTTGGTTTATTTAACTTTAAGATGCATGAAAATAGTAGGCACTCAAGAAAAACCATATTGTTTTGGATTCTGACTTTTCCCCTCCCTGGGCCAGTCAGCTGTATTCGACTCTGATGTCATCTGGGGATGCCGGACTGCTGGACAAGGATCTACAGCTTCCACACAGCTGTGAGGCGGATGACTGATGTTGCACTGTAGAACCTAGTTTAATAAGGATACTTAAATGCTCTAACCTCTCTTCTAGCCCACCACCCACCAGAGGTAGTGGAAAGGAAAGTTTACTAGAGCAAAGGAGGATGTGGATCTGTTTAGAAATAGTTTTTTTTGGCAAATCCAATCTTTCACACAAATCATCCTTGGTAGCTAGATCCACTTGCAACACACAAGTGACTATTAGATCCAGTAGAAACCTTGAGGCTCTGCCAGTTGGTCTGAATCTGGGGAGGAGGCCTAGCTGCTGGAATACCACCAGAAGTTCTGATGTGTTTCATGATAAATGATGATCAAAGAAGGCAAGGTGAACCAATGCCACAGTGTCCTCAAAGACCAGCGTCTAAAAAAGCCCAAGGAAAACTGTCAAGGCCAACCAATGCTACACACCATCATCCACCATTTGCTGGACTGTATTTACCCCTTTCCAAACATCACCTGTTCTGTCATGCATCTGCTCCAGCAAAACATCACATGTCCTTTCCCAGGCAGCTTCCAGAAAACGCCATGTGTCTGTTCTCAACAAAGCATTTTCCCTCTCACATGTCTGCTTCAGCAAAAACATCTTCTCATAAGACAGTTTCCAGAAAAACATCACGTGACACAACGGACTCTCCAAAGAAACCAGAAATTTCCACTTCATTTCATGGTTGAGCTGTGATATTTGGCAGATTAAGCATATTAAACACGTGTTTTGTGTGCATGTTTGTTTATGTGTGTGTACCCACGTGTGTTCTTATCCTTAGGTGTCATTCTTCAGGTGCCATCCATATTGTTTTTGACACAGTTCTCCCACTGGCCTATAATTCACCAATAGGCTGGCTGGCCAATGATTCCCAGAGATCTTGTTATCCCTGCCTCTTCAGCAGTGAAATTCCAAGTGCACACTAAGTGGGCTCTAGCATTGTGTACTGGCTGGTTTTGTGTGTCAACTTGAGCTGGAGTTATCACAGAGAAAGGAGCTTCAGTTGGGGAAATGCCTCCATGAGATCCAACTGTGGGGCATTTTCTCAATTAGTGATCAAGAGGGGAGGGCCCCTTGTGGGTGGTACCATCCCTGGGCTGGTATTCTTGGGTTCTACAAGAGAGCAGGTGGAGCAAGCCAGAGGAAGCAAGCCAGTAAGGAACATACCTCCATGGCTTCTGCATCAGCTCCTGCTTCCTGACCTGCTTGAGTTCCAGTCCTGACTTCCTTTGGTGATAAACAGCAATTTGGAACAGTAACCTGAATAAACCCTTTTCTCCCCAACTTGCTTCTTGGTCATGATGTTTGTGCAGGAATAGAAACCCTGATTAAGACAAATGGCAAACAGGGCTCTGGCAGGTCTTGCTCTTCCCCCACTTCCTCTGCCTTGATAAAAACCATTCGGTCACATTCTTTTCTTCCTTTTCCTTCTTTCTTTCTTTGTTTTTTATTTTTTGAGACAGGGTTTCCCTGTGTCCTGACTGTCCTTAAACTCCATTTGTAGACCAGGCTGGCCTTGAACTCAAAGAGATTCCCCTGCTCTGCCTCCCACATACAGGAACTAAAGGTATGTACACTACTCCTAGCTTAGATTACATTCTTAAAGCTAGTCACAAGGTCTACCCCCTTATTTTGGCCACTTCCTCCTCCTGAGGCTGATTACTAAAGTCCAGCTATCAAAGTATTAAAGTCCAACAATCAAAATCCTTCTTTTGACTACCTTAATTAACATGTCCAATCAAAATTAGGCAACTCATGCTAACATGGGGTCTTCCCCTTCTTTATAAACTGCCATTTGCCTATGGGCCACGTCTGTCTCCTCTACCCAAAGGCAATCCTTTGTCGCTCCCAGGCAAATACCCCTTCCTCCTCTCCCTTGTCCCCTTCCCCTTCTCCCTCATGCCCTGTCTCCTGTCTTTGTCTCTTATTCCCTGGTCTTTGTCCCTCTGGGGCAGATAAATCTCCTTTGTGCTGAGAACTTGGGGTGTCCTGTGCCTATTTTTTTTTTTTATATACCATATACCCAGGTGTAGTGAGATCCAACTCATGGCCTCATGTTTGTGTGGCAGGCATTTTACACACTGAGTCATCTCCCAGCCCTTAAAGTCAAAATTTGAACTTACATTTTCTTTAATTTATTTTTATGTGTATAGGTGTTTTGTCTGCATGTTTGCCTATGTACCACATGCATGCCTGGTGCCCACACAGGCCAAAGAAGGTGTTAGATCCCTTGGGACTGGAAAGACAGCTGTGAGCTGCTCTGTGAGTGCTGGGAATTGAACCTAGGTTTTTTGAAAGTGCAACCAGTGCTCCAAAGCACTGAGCCATCTCTCCAGCCCTGCACTTATATTTTCATTCACAGTGGATTTAGCAATATGTAGTACCATCACAGTGAATAAGGACATATACTAACAACAGCAACAAAAATGCATACATATAAGAGTGTGTAGAACCAGGGACTGTGGCGTTCAGAACCTTAGAGTATAGTATTATACTGAGCAGTAGTATAGTATTATAATATATATTACCATAGTATTATAACCAAGCATATTATGTTATAATTGTAATGTGATGGTAATCCCAACACTCAGGAGGCAGAGGCAGATCTCTGAATTCAAGACCAGCCTGGTCTAAATTGAGTTCTAGGATAGCCAGGGCTAAGCAGAAAAAACTCTGTCTCAAAGCAAATAAAGAAAAAGATTAAGAGAGATTTATGTTTTTTCTGCACTTCTTGACAGAGTTTTCTAAACTCTCCCAAGCCCACAGTGTTTTATCTATTAGGGAAAGTATTTCAACTATGTTCTGTTTTACATTACCACAAATGGAAGAGATAGGAAAGGGCAGGGAAGTATTTTGGGATATTTTTAAATGAACGTCATCATAAACTGAATAGATGAAAGTATTAAAACATGCAGGCTTGTCACAGCTGTCTGGGAATTCACAAGGCAGGGGGACAGATACCATGGCACTTAGTGGGTACTGGGCATTGCCTGCTTTCCCAAGGTCTTTCCTGATGTCCTTTGAATCTCTTCCTAACATACATTTTTAGGAAAATATAGGGTTTGGATTTTATAACTTTCTATTTCACATCAAGTTCCAGGCAGCTAAACAAGATATTGAGGTAATGGGAGTTCAGGAGCCGAACTTGCAGTCCGTCCATCTGTCTGTCCATCCGTTCGTCCATCTATCCATCCATCCATCCATGCATCCATCCATCCATCCATCTTTCCACCTGTCTTATATCTTAGCCCTCTGGTGGGAATTCTGGAAGGAAAGTGCTTTTGTTTGTCGGTTAGTTGGTGTGTTCTTGGAGACAGGGTCTCATTATATAGCCTTAGGTGGCCTGTATCTCGATATGTAAACTGGCCTTAAATTCACAAGTCCCACCTGCCTCTGCACTCACAGTATTTGGGTTATAGACACGTGTCACAATTCCAGGTAGTTTTATTTTTTTAATTTATGGACCACAAGAACTGGGTGTGGTGGGTAGTAAGACTATGTCTCAAAAACAAACACCCAAACAACAAAACAAAACAAAAGCCCTTAGAAACAAGTATTTGGCTGGGCAGTGGTGGCGCACGCCTTTAATCCCAGCACTTGGGAGGCAGAGGCAGGTGGATCTCTGAGTTCGAGGCCAGCCTGGTCTACAGAGTTCCAGGACAGCCAAGGCTACATAGAGAAACCCCGTCTCGAAAAACCAAAAAAAAAAAAAAAAAAAAAAGAAACAAGTAGTTGGGTGTGACCTTTGTAAGGGACAGTATGGGCTCAGGACACCCCAGGACCAAGTTCTTAGCACAAAGGTTTATTTGCCCCAGAGGGACAAAGGCCAGAGAATAACAGGCACAGACAGGAGACAGAGGACAAGGGAGAAGGGGGAGGGGTGTTTGTTGGGGGTGGAGGGTGGATTGGGGAAGTGATAGTGACAGGGCCAGGCAATGACTATGAAGGACTGTATCTGGATAGAAAGGAGACAGATGTGCCATTAGGAAAATGGCAGTTTATAAAAAGATAAATCCCATGTTAGGATGAGGTGATTAATTATAATTTTGCATGTTAATTAGGTGAGCCAAAGGGGCCTTTTGATCGGTGGACATCATGATAGCTGGATCTTGGTGGTCAGCTTCAGGAGGAGGAAGTGGCCAAATTAGGGAATGGATGGACCTTGGTGTCTAGCTAGGAATGCAGTCTAATGGTTTTCAGAGGGAATGGGGGAAGGGCAAGGCCTGCCAGAACAATGATTGCCCTGCTCAGACCTTCTGGAGTCCCTTCAGTGACACCTGCCTGGAATCTCAGCATTTGGAAGGTGGAGACTGGAGTCCAAGGTCAGACTCTGTTACACAGTGAGTTCAAGGGCACAAGGCCGCGAAAGATTTGTGTCAAAATACAAAACAAAAGCCAGGGTCTGGGGAGAGGGCTGATAGGGAAAAGCACCTGCTCTATACTGAGTTCCTCAGCTTTGTTCCCAGCGTCCGTCCACGTGAGATCCCAGGGGCTGGTTGGCCACCCAGGCTGGCCCAGGTTCACTGAGAGATCCTGTCTCAGAAAATGAGATGGACAGTAAGAGAGGGCCCCTTGACCTTGACCTCTGGTCTCCACAAATGTGTGCACAGGAGCACAGATTTGTATACATACATACATACACATATGGGACACACACACACTTCCAAAAAATGAAACAAAAACCTGAAAAATGACCCATATAATTAAAAATTAGCAGAAGAGCTGAACAGACACTTAGCTCATTAAAGAAGATACACAAATAGCAAATAAACGTGGAAAAATGATCTATATCATGTTATAAACATTTTAAATTTAAGACATTTATTCAATTCAAGCCATGCCTGTTTTGCAAGCATAAGGCTCTGAGTTAGGATCCTCAGAATCCCCATGAAAAGCCTAGTGCTGGGGGATTGGGGGGGGGTCACAGAAAGGAAAGAAAAGGAAAGGAAAGGAAAGGGGAGTCCCTGAAGCTCGTCATCCGCACAGCCTCACCCCACCCATAAGCTTCAGATTCAATGAGATAGCCCCTCTTGAAATAATAAAGATGGAGAGAGATGGAGGAAAAGCACCCAACATTGATGTGGATTCTCTACCAGAACGTGCACACGCATGCATACATCCCATCAAAACACACACACACACACACACACACACACACCCAGTCAGAGAGACAGACAGAGAGAGACAAAGAGGCAGCAGAAAATGTATACAATGTGATACAATTCTACATCTACTAAACTGGCCAAAAATCCAAACAAATGGCCAGAGGATGTGGAAACTGAAGGGAAGGGCCATTCCGTGCTGACTGTGGGAGTACAAGTAGTCCAACCACTTGGAAGACAGTTTGGCCTGGCTTGTGGTCATCTTCTTCTTCTTCTTCTTCCTCTTCTTCTTCTTCTTCTTCTTCTTCTTCTTCTTCTTCTTCTTCTTCTTCTTCTCTCTCTCTCTCTCTCTCTCTCTCTCTCTCTCTCTCTCTCTCTTTCTCTCCCTCCCTCTCTCTTTTTCTTCCTTCCTTTCTTTTTTCTTCCTTTCTTTCTTTTTCTTCCTTTCTTCCTTTCTCTCTCTTTCTTCCTTCTTCCCTCCCTTCCTTCCTCTTTCTTCCTTTCCCTCTTCCTCCCTCTCTTCCTTCCTTCCTTCCTTGCCCTCTTCCTCCCTCTCTTCCTTCCTTCCTTTCCCTGTTCCTCTCTTTCTTTTTTCTTCCTTTCTTCCTTTCTTCCTTCCTTCCTTCCTTCCTTCATTACCCTCTCCTCTTTTTGAGACAGTCTTCCTACATAGCCCAATATGGTCTGGAACTCCAGATTCTCCTGCCCCAGCTTCCTGAGGAAACAGAAACATAAATTTTAAAAAAGAAGAAAAAAGCAGAAGGGCATTTTAGAAATTCTTGGTTTGGAGTCTGAGTCTCACAACTGTAACCCAGGCTAGCCTGCAACTCTAGATCCTCTTTCCTCCACTTCTCAAGTAGGCTACACCACTAGGCCAACCTCCAGGAATCTTCCAACGATCACTTAAAGCTGGGTGTGGTATTGCTTGCCTGTAATATCATTGCTTGAGAAACTGGGACAAGAGGATTGCTGTGAGTTCAAGGTCAGTCTGGTCTATATTATGAAACCCTGTGTCAAAACAACAACAACATAGAATTTAAACAGTTTTATCCTGTTCTTGTGAAATTTTTTTTTTTTTTTTTGATTTTTCGAGACAGGGTTTCTCTGTGTAGCCCTGGCTGTCCTGGAACTCACTTTGTAGACCAGGCTGGCCTCGAACTCAGAAATCCTCCTGCCTCTGCCTCCCAAGTGCTGGGATTAAAGGCGTGCGCCACCACCGCCCGGCTCTTGTGAATTATTAAAGCACATTCTTTGAGTCAATTTGGCAGGATAGTAGCTGCAAGACATCAGGCAAGTATTAAAAAAAAAATCAGCATGGGAAAAACTGTTAAAATATTGATTTCCAGATGTACAAAGTTCAGGCCTGATTCATTGAAATGAGTTACAAACTAGAAACTCTGTAAGATGGAAAACACAGAAAAACAATAATTCTCATTAATTGGCTGAAACCACTAAGTAAACAAGTCATACTATCAGAGGGAGTGTGGCTATTGACTACAGAACTGTATGCAGCATCCTGTCCAGCAGGTGGCAGAAGAGAGCTGTATAAGAATTAAGTTCTCCCGATGAGGTGGTTCAATCCAAAGGGTAGAAATCTGGCAACCTCTGCACTGACTCAGATACACAGCATCCTCAATTTACAGAGGAAACAGCCCTGGAGAGAGATCCTCTGGCTTTGTTTTAGTTGTTTTTGAGATAAGGTCTTACTGGGAAGCCTTAGCTAGCCTGAGACTCATCTATCTTTTGTTTATTTGTTTAGTTTTTGGAGACAGGGTTTCTCTGTGTAGCCCTGGCTGTCTGGAACTCACTCTGTAGAGGTTGGTCCCAACGCACAGAGATCTGCCTGTCTCTGCCTCCCTAGTGCTGGGACTAAAGGCGTGACCCACCACTATCCTGCTGTTTGTTTTTGAGACAGCGTCTCTCAACGGTTGGAGCTGGAGTTATAAGCTGTGTGAGCTGCCCTGTGTGGATGCTGGGAGCTGGCAATTTGTCAACCATTAATCTATAGCACGCGACAGGGAAGCATGGAGTCTGATATTTGCACATGTCCTTAAATCAGTATAATAAATGTCTTTGTTTCAGCTTGTTTGATGTCTTTGTTATTGTCTTGTAATCCTGTTGGGTGCGAAGACAGTTATCTAAAGGGTTTTGTGCTTTGTGCTGGGGAAGGACTTAAGACCTTGCCAGGGCTAGTCAAAGTACCACTAAGCTCTACCAAGCCCAAAGGTCTCAATTTGAGGGCCATTGTGACTATGTGGGTCAGCCAAGCATCTCTCATGATAACAAGCTTTACCCACTTTCTAAAATAAGAGTACAGATATCTGGTACTTTAGCCTAGAAATGTCTTCCTTGTTACAGATAACAGGCTATTTTATGTGATTGTGTTTTATGTATCGTTGGAAAAAACCCAGAGGAAGCAAATGGGCTAGGTATGGCCAGAGGACCAAGTAGCCCATTTTGTAGGTGCTGGGGACTGTTTGTGAGGCTCCAACAAGGACCGGGGGGGAGTAGAGGAAACACATAAGGAAGAGTTGGTCTAATATGTACAGAGCTGTTTGTCGGCTCATGGCATTGGAAATGTCTTTTCAGGCTGTTGCATTCACTTAGGACCTTTGAAGGACTAAGATCATTGTGTGAATCTGTAACTCCAGTGCTAGGGATCTGATGCCCTCTCTGGGCCTCCTAAGGCACCAGGCACACACAATTAGCCAAATGGATGGATGGACGGAAGGACGGATGGAAGGAAGGAAGGAAGGATGGATGGGTGGATGGATGGATGGATGGATGGAAGGATGGATGGGTGGATGGAAGGATGGATGGATAAATAAATAAATGGCAACGGGCTAGTGGGATACATCTTTAACTCCAGTATTCTGGAGGCAGGGGCAGGAGTCTCTCTGTGAGTTCAAGGCCAGCCTAGGTTACATAGTGAGATCCTTCCTAAACAACAAACAGACAGACAAATAAAACAACAACAAAAACACAAAAGGAAACAAAAATAGCCTCAGAAGGACAGCAAGTATATCGAATAACAAGTGAAAAGATGTACGCAGAGGCTGGCTGTGGTGATGCCCGCCTGTATTCTCTGCATCCCGGGCAGGAAGGGGTTGTTGAGTTCCAGGCCAGCCTGAGCTGCACAGCCTTGTCTCAGAGAAAGAACAGCTTTTAAGAAACAGCAATAAACTGAACATGACTGAGTTAGCGGCCAGCCAAGAGAGCAAACAGCAGCACATCTGGGGAGTCACGGGAGTCTGTATCACCAGCTGCATCGCCGGCCTCCATCCCGGGGAGATGACTGTTGTCTGTGGTTTTATATTAACCACTTATGTAGTGGGAAAGTACACACGACATAAAAACTCATCGTCTCGTCAGCCCTGTGGCAACTCCTAAAATGTCCCTCCCCCGCCTCCACATGCACAGACCTCCTAGAGACTAGTGCTAGCTGTCTTATTTTGTTTGCTTTTTCAAGATTTTATGTGTATGTATGTGCATCCGTGTTAGCGTGTGCCACATATATGTGGTGTCCTCGAGGGCCAGGGAAGGTTTCTGGATTCCCTGGAGCTGGATTACAGGTGGTTGCGAGCTGCCTGATGTGGACGCTGGGAATTGAACTCAGGTCCTCTGGAAGAGCAAACCGTGCTTTTAACCACAGATCCCTCTGTCCAGTCCCTAAGCTCTCTTTTAATATTTTTGTTATTTTGAGACAAGTTTTCCTCTATGTGGTCCTGGCTGTCCTAGGTCACTCTGTAGACTAGGCTGGCCTCAAACTCAGAGATCTGCCTTCCTTTGCCTCCCAAGAGCTGGGACTAAAGGTGTGAGTCACCCACCATGAGGCCAAAATTTAGTTTTAATTAGTTAATATTTTCTTTTGGTATAGGATCTCAGGTAGCTCAGGCTGGCCTTGAACTCACTATGTAGCTAAACATGGTCTTGAACTCCTGCCTCTGCATCCCTAGTGCTGAGATTAAAGGCTTGGACCACCACTGCCTGACAAATATTTTTAAAGTTTTTAAAAACGTCTTGAAGGGATATTCAGTTTTGTCTAAGACTTCCCCTATCTCTTACTCTGTTAATGTAAATTTCATTACTGAATTTTCTTTTTTTCATAACTTTTGTTATGAACAATTTTTTTCTTTTCATTTTTCTTTTTCAAGGCATGGTTTCTCTGTGTAGCCCTGGCTGTCCTGGAACTCACTCTGTAATCTGCTTGCCTCTGCCTCCCGAGTGCTGGGATCAAAGGCATGTACCACCTCTCTCTCTCTCTCTCTCTCTCTCTCTCTCTCTCTCTCTCTCCCTCCCTCCCTCTCTTTCTCTCTCTCTCTCTCTTTCTTTTCTTCTTTCTTTCTGGCGGTGGTGGTAGTGCATTGAGACAGGGTTTCTCTGTGTAGCTTTGGTTGTCCTGAAACTCACTCTGTAGACCAGGCTACCCCTGAACACAGAGATCCTTCTGCCTCTGCCTCCTGAGTACTGGGATTAAAGGTGTGAGCCACCACCAACCAGCTCTGTTGTTTTCTTTTCAATATTCTATCCCTTAAGTATGACACATACACTGTGGATTTTAGCATCTGAGACCGATGTCTGACGGAGAATTATATAATGTTAGTCAGAGAATACTCGAGAACAGCCGAGGTCTGCAATGTTTATGCAGTCACTTTTTTTTTTCTTTTTTGTTCTTTGTTTTCTCTCATGGTTTAAACTTCAATTTTGAAATTCTCCTAAATGGCCCTGTTGTTTATTTTCCTTGTTAGCATTTCTGGTAAACAGAACAGTTTAATGATTATTATCAAAGGAACGTCTTTTAAGGACAGTGTGATCATATTGGATGGTCCCCATGTAGCCTGCCTAGTTTTGAAGTTCACAATGGAAATGTTTGGACGGTCTGACTCGCTGACTTTAGTTAAATACCATGCTTTATTTTCTGTGAATGCACTGACGATTGCAGCAAGAGTCAAGCAAACCCAGCACAGAGGAGAGAAGGAAGGGCAGGAGAGGGAAGGGGAGGGAAGGGAAGGGGAGGGGAGAGGGGAGAAGAGAGAGACCCCATTGCTTTCTCCCCTTTCCTAGGAAAGCTGTTCTCTCTAAAGGAAGCAGGTGTGGGCGTCCCCTTGTCTTGTTCTCAGTAGCACCTCTCCCTGTGACCCCGGGCCACTGTGAATTATAAAGACTTCCTTCTCCTTTCTTTCTCTCTCCTCCTCTCACATCCTTCTCAGGCTTTTCTCCTTCACCTACTCTATAAATGCCACTGCAGCTCAGAATGTGTGTGTGTGTGTGTGTGTGTGTGTGTGTGTGTGTGTGTGTGTTTTGCTGTCTTCATCCCACAAGCTGCTGCAATAGCTGCCTTATGATAATGGCTCCTGCATGGACACCCGATGACTTCCCAATCGAGCATCCAGGACTTATTCTTTCCCAATTTGCCATATCCACTTCCCCATCTTGTTTCTGTTCCAGCCAGACCTGGGAATCATGCTGCCTGCCTGCCTGCCTGCCTGCCTGTCTGTCTGTCTGTCTGCTTTGAAACAGGATCTTACTCTGTAATCTGGACTGGCCCTGAGCTCTGTGTGATCCTTTTGCTTCAGCTCATCAGTGCTAAGATTACAGGACTGAACTATCACATCAGCTTACTTGCCTCTGAGGCTGGTCAATACTTTTTTCAAATGTGTGTGTATATGTATGTATATATGTATGTAAATAATATGCATATGTGTGTGCATATATATGTATGTATGTATGTTTATATATGTATCTGTGTGTCTTAGTTACTTTTCTAGTGCTATGATAAAACACCATGACCAAGGCATTTTATAGAGGCAAGGGTCTCTGTAGGCTTACGGTTCCGGAGTCCAAGAGGGCAGAGGAGAGGCATGGCAGCAAGATCTGGAAAGCTAGGGCTCACATTCAAATGCCTGAAACAATGGGGGATGTCTCATTCAAACCACCATACTGTGTGTATATGTATCACACACACACACACACACACACACACACAGTGTATGCCCATATATATGAGCATATATATTCATTCTCTGATGCATTACAAATGTCGGTGTCTCCCCCCATCCCTTCTTGCCTGGCTACCATGCTGTACCATCTCTGGCTCCTTGGATTCCCATAGTTCATTCATTCATTCACCATGCTGTCCCCAGGAGACCTCCAGCGCTCTTGCCCTAGAGTGCAAATCCGATACTTTTTCCTTGCTTGATCAAGGGAAAACATTACAATTCTTCAGCACAGTGTGCCGTTTTCCTACACCCCCGCCTTGGCACACTGCTGTCCTGTAGCCAGCCACACCTACCCTGTGTTCGGGAACAGTGAATTGGTCACAGTTCCCAGAGGTTCAGGCTTGTGCATATTAGTCCTATTTGCTGGGAGCGTCACTCGCTTGTCAGCCAACATTTTCCTTTTGGTCTTTCCAGACTCAGGTCAAACGTCACCTCCTCTTGAACTCCTCTTGCAGCCTCTCCTTTCCCCCAGATGAACTTGGGCACAAGTTTTATTGTTTGCACGTCTTCTGAGCATTTTGTTGGTAGAGTGGAGCCCAGTCTACTGACAATGGTTGTAAGGCTGTGAGGGCAAGAGCCTGCTTTCTGCTCGCTTTGGGTCTTGGGTACCTAATATGTCTCTCACTTTTTGAGACAGATCTCATGTAGCCCCGGCTGGGCTCCTCAATACGTAGCTAAGGATAACTTTGAGTTTCTGTTCTTCTTGCTTCTGTCTCTCGAGTGCTGGTGTCACAGCCTTGAGCCACCATGCCCAGTTCCTGCAGTACTAAGGATTGAACCAGGGCTTCATGCATGCTAGGCAAGCAACTCCCATCTGAGCTGCGTCTTCAGCCTATGAGCTTCTCTTCACTGATTCTTTGATCCCAAGCTTTGATCAGCTATGCGATCCTGGGTGACCCACTTAACTTCCTTATGATTGATTTAGTGAACACAGTAAGTTCTTTATGATGACGAGATAAAATAAAACAGAATAATGCTGTGTAGCTGCATTCTACTTCTTAAATATAAGGACTTACTATGTTCACTAAATGAATTGCTCCTTTGACCTGCACACTTTTACTCTATTGTTGTGGTTCTGGCATGAAACCCAGGTTCTGCCAGACACAAGCTAAGCATGTGCTAGGCTATCGTAAGTCTGACTGTGCGCTCTCTTGCCTTGGGACCTTCTCTGCACCACCAAACTCCATTTGCCTCCGGACTCCTCTTCTGCTTACAAACCCCTTCTTGTCTCTCCCATTCTGCACACAGGCTCCCTTCGGCCCCACCTCCATCTGGAGTGGGACTTTCTTTTCTCCTCTGCATCCTGCCAGAGCCCTCCCCAAAGTGTTTTCCTTGGCTTCCTCAGCCCCCACACCCACTTCTTTGTTAACCAACACAATCTGGATCCTGCCTTCCTGCAGCCTGATCACTGTGTCCTCTGAGAACTCTCTTGCTGCTGGGTGGTAGTCCAGGTTTGCTCACTGGATTTCTGGGGCAACCTGGGGTCATCTCTGGGCCTAAGCCACTCCTCCCTGTCTGCTCTGACTCTGCACTTGCCTGAGTCTCCTTTTCTTTCCTCAACAGCTAGTTGTTCTTTTCCCATCAGTGCTGATTCAAGGTTCTTGTCTTTTCTCTGCCCTTGTGAGTGAGTGGCCTCACTCTCTCCTGAGACAACTGTTAGCATCGCTTTGCATGTGGCTCCTGCTTTTGTTTTTTTCTATTAACTTGACATACTTTGATTCTTCTCAGAATGAATCTTTTTTTAAAAATGTTTTTTTTTTTTTAAAAAAACATGGGTGCTGGGAACAAAACTTGGTTCTTCTGCAAAAGTAACACATAACACAGGCTTTTAACCACTGAGCTGTCTCTCTAGCACCTCTGGGAGGAGATCTTATTGAGAATTATCTAGATCAGGGTAGCCTATATAGGCCTGTCTGTGGAGGATGCCTTGGTTGTTAATTGAGGTTGAAAGACCCTGCCCACTATGGGAAGCATCATTCTCTACCCAGGGGGTCCTGGACTATATAAAACAGAATAAAGAGAGATGGCAGCCAGCTAATTCTCGCTTTGCATTGACTGTGGATGTGATACTTTAGGTTCCTGCCTTGAGTTTCCTCAAATAATGGAACATAACCTGCAATTATCAGTAGAATAAACCTCTTCTTTCCTATACTGATCGTTGTCAGAATCTTTTATCACAATAACAGAAATGAAAGTAGACCTTCCCAGGCCACGAGGTCAGTGGAGCTGGCGTTCAGTGTGTCCAGCTGCTGGGCAGATATTTTTAGCGGCCTGTCCCAACCTAGAAGCACTGTCTCACCGACTTTTCTCACGCATCCACTTCCGCCCTGCTCTCATCACTTCTGTTAATGTCCCCCATTCTTTTGCCATCAGATGCTCCTGCTGCATATTCAGTCTGTTGCCAAGTAGGTGCTCTCTTTAAAGTATCCCTGCCTGCTCAGTGTGACTTTCCACTGTCCTGCAGAGGGGCTTCATTATCTCTCTAAAGCATCTCCATAGCCCTCCACCAAAAATATGTATTGAGCACTTGAAAATAAGAAACCAGTGTCCTGTGTGGTTATTCCTAGGATGCTGAGAGCCAGGAAGGGGCTTACATCAAGGCTCACTATCCAAGGGGACCAGAAAAAAGGAAGGAAGTAGAGTAGAGTACACTCAGGGCCACGTGCCTGCTCCCCGGCCTCCACCGATCCTCTACTGCAACCCATGTTCTCTGCTGCCCCAGGAAAGCATTCCTTAGATCTGTGACAATTCTGCCAGTCCCCTTCCTTAGTGGGAGGCCTCAGCATGCCTGATCAGGTCTTTACAAAGTGCCCCCAGCCAGCTTCTCTAAAGCCAATACCCTTTTCTCCCCTCACCCTCCAACACAGCCTACCCTCCCTCCATCACAGCCCACCCCCACCACAGCCCACCCTCCACTATAGCCCCCCACAGCCACCCATAGCCCACCCCCATAGTCCACCCCCAACACAGCCCACCCCCACATCCCACCCTCCACCACATCCCATCTTCCACCACATCCCACCCTCCACCACATCCCACCCTCCCTCCACCACAGCTCACCCTCCACTACAGCCCCCCCATAGTCCACCCCCAACAGCCCATCCCCACAGCCCACCCTCCCTCCACCACAGCTCACTCCCTGCACCACAGTCCCCCACCCTCCATCACAGCCCACCCCCTACCACAACCCACCCTCCAGAGCTCTGAAGAACCCTGTTTCTGTTCCTGTACCTCTCTTCTTAGAGCTCCCACAGCTGTTTTAACAAACTGTCTGTCTGTCCCCAGCAGATGTGACCCTTCTGCCCAACAGGATGGCACCCTTTCATTCTCAACAGCAGAAAACCCATGACGACGAGCAAACCCTCTTCTGCTAGAGACTCAAAGGGCAGCAAGCACAGCTTGGCCCCCCTAGGCTTGTCAAAGAATATAGATACGAACAAAGCCAGTCGTCTTGGTAAAGGCATCACCAGGAGCTGCAGGGCGGCCGAGTGTGTGGCACCAAGATCTGCGCATGCCTGTGGAGGGAACACAGAGTCCTGGAGATGTCCTGTGTCCCCTGATGGCCTGTCCAGTGTCATCTCGGTTTCTGCTTCCCACACCACCACTGTTGCTCATCCCTCGGGGCCCCCGACTTCCTCTTCCACATCTGCCAAGCCAGTTGTCACCTCCTGCTGTATAGACCTACCTCTTCCTCCTTCCCCCTCCTTCCCTTTCCCTCCTCTTCCTCCTTCCTTCCTTCTTTCCTTTCTTCCTTCTCTCTCTCCCTCTCCCTCTCTTTCTTTCTCATCTAAAAACCCTGAAGCACAGAAGTGGTAGATGGCTATTGGTGACCTTGAATTCTTGATGCTTTCTTTCTGCTGTGGTGAGGTTGGGTAATACAGGGCAGGAACTTTACCCCAGGCCTGAGAGAGTCATGCTGTCCAGGATGACTCTGGAGTGGTTTAGATGCATGCATATCCATACCCACACTTTCTTTAACACTGATTGAGGGTTTCAGTCCCAAAGTGGCTTATTGCCTTCTGTGGCATTTCAAATGCAGGATGAAATTTCTAGTCAAATGGAAACTCAAGCCACAAAAATTGAATTAACATTTAAAAACCCACATGCTATATTGCAGGCACATATGGAAATGACTAGCTCAGCATCTGACACACAGTAGGTGCATTCAGTCAATGTCAGTGTTACTCCACACACACCTAAGACAGCGTCCAGCCAACAGTGTGAGAGAGTCTCTCAAGTCTTCCCTTTGCCTTCCTCTGTGGGTGGGTCGATATTGCATGGGGGATAATGTGAAGAGTACGGCTGTTCCGCGAGGCTAGGTGGACAGGACTGTGGGATGTGGGGCTGCCAGACAGCCATTCCTGAACTCAGCAGACACTGACTGCACCACCACATTGTGCTAACATACCACCGAGCTGAGGAAGTGCTCGACTCCCCTCTGGGATGACATAAATTGCATAATCTGTCTCAAAGAGCAATAGGACCTTTTTTCATGGTAAACTTTCATGTCTGGTCATAATTTGAAGAGGTTGAAGGATAGTCCTAAGTGTGTCCTTATCCTTTGGAGATGCACACTGAGCTGTCTGTAGATGAAATAACATGATGTCTTATATGTGTGTCAACATGGTGACAGAAGACGGGTGGATAGAGCTTTGACAAGAGACTAGAGCAGCCCCTGTTCACAGCAGACGTATCTTGGTGATGGGAGTAAGTTCATTCACACACCAGCTTCTGGGGCCTTTGTGGATATTAGAAAATTACATAATTACATTTTAGAAAGTTAAATTTTTATTTTACTTTTTTGTTTTGTTCTGTTTTGGTTTTGGTTTTTTTGTTTTGTTTCGAGACAGGGTTTCTCTGTGTAGCCCTGGCTGTCCTGGAACTCACTCTGTAGACTGTGCTGACCTCAAACTCATAGAGATCCGCCTGCCTCTGCCTCGAGAGTGCTGGGCCGCTAAGGGCGTGAGTCACCACTTCCATCCCAGCTCCTTTTGTTTTTATTTGCTTGTTTGGTTCAGCTTTTTGGAGAACAGGTCTCATGTAGCCCGGGTTGGCCTCTAACTCATTATGTAGCTGATGAAGCTGACCTTGAACTTTTGACCCTTTTGCCTACAGTTCTCAGTTCCTAACATTACAGTCAAGAGAGGCCATGCCAGCTCTTTCATTGTCTTGGATGGGGAATGCAGAGGAGAAGGGGGGAGGAGGGGCACTGGCAGGATCAGTGCAGCCTGGTTGTCAAGGTGAGGGAGGGGCTGCAGAGGCGGAGGGGTCAGCCTGGACTACAGACCGCTGAAGTGAAATCTCTCCCAGGGTCTCTGCAGTAGACACCTTTTGTTTCCTACCTGGACATTTTCCTGTGAGCAGGCAGCCGGCGTTTCAGCGGCTGTCTTGGGACTCTGGCTTCTGTCCACCTGGGCATATTTTCAGGATTCAGCTGGCAAGGCAGCCCACCATTTTACAAAGGAGAAGTGCTGTGGTAAGAGAGCGTGATCTCACAGCATCGCAGATTCTCCTCCTTTCTGGGCCTTCTCCTCCCCCACCCAAAAAGTAGCTGAGGGTGTGTGTGTGTGTGTGTGTGTGTGTGTGTGTGTGTGTGTGTGTGTTTTCCTAAAGACTCAGCATTCAGGCCCTGCCAGATGGGAACCTGTGGGCTCAGCATGCAGATAATTATCCTTTCAGCAGTGGGAGGCCTTTTCACGAATGGAAGTTCAGGCATTTGCTACAGCTGTGGCCCAAAGCCACACCAAGCAAGCAAGAGTTCCCTAAAAAGGTTTGCAGGACACGATGACGGTGGCATGAATGTAGATTGGGGTCCTACCCAGGAATGTGGTGTGGAGCCACCTGAGAGGCTCTTCCTAGAAGCTCAAGTGGGCTACATCCTCCCGAGCTCTCTAACACACAGTAGGATCAACAGACTTTCCTCATTTGATGGAGAAAAAAAAAATCTAATCTAAAAAATCTAATCCCACAGTTGGATAACAGTGGGAAATACTGCCTCATGAAGAAGTGAGTCCCCTATTTCTGGAGGTATGTAAGTAATGCACTGCCTTCCAGAGACACTGTAGAGATAAGACCCAGCATAGGGAAGGTTTGCCACCTGTGCCTTTCACCTCCACCTTAATGAGATCTCAGGGGTAAAAGCAGGAACCGGAAGTCAGCATAGGACTAGGGTTCAAGTCCGGGCTTCGAAGGTAGCTAGCTAGATGTCCTTAGGCAAGACACAGAATGTCTTTTTTAAATCATCATTTTTATTTTACTGATTTATTCTTATTGTGTATGTGTAAATATATATACATGCTGTGTGTGTGCACATGTGGAGGTCAGAGGACAGCTTTATAGAACATGTTCTCTCCTTCCACCATACGAGTCCCGGGGACCAAACTCAGGTCGTCAGACTTGGCAGCAAGCGCCTTTACCCCTGAGCGTTTCGTTGGCCCTATTGTATTAAATTATTTTTGAAAAAGACTCTCAGACTGTAGTCCAGTCTGGCCTCAACTTCCTCTGCGCTTGGATTACAGGCATGCATCATTACACCCTACAATGTCTGTTGATGTTTTTGTTTGACACAGGGTCTCGAGTAGTCCACAGTGAATTCAATATGTAGGTGAGGCGGTCTTGAACTCCTCATCCTCCTGTCTTTACCTTTTTAGTGCTGGGATGACACCATGTGCCTTTCTCTCTCTCTTTTCTTAAAGATCTCTCTCTCTCTCTCTCTCTCTCTCTCTCTCTCACACACACACACACACACACACACACACACACACACACACACTGTATGCTACATGATGCCCACAGAGGCCAGAATCCGGCTTTAGATCCCCTAGAGCTGGAGTTACAGGCTATGATAGGCCCAGGATAGATGCTGTGAATGAACTCTGGCCTTTTTCTTCTTCTTTTAATTGTATAGCACAGCACAGCACATACAAGGTCCTTGTTTGACTCTTTAAAAATAGGATGCTGTGCAAGCAAGATGGCTCAGTGGGTAAAAGTGCCTGCTGAAAATCCTGACTGACTTCCTAAGTTCAATCCCTGAGACCCACATGGAAAAGGAGAGAGCAGGCTCCTGCAAGTTGTACTTTGACTGCCACATGTACTGTGGCACATGTGCACTGATACATGTACCCACAAGGTACACAAAATAAGTAAGATAAAAAAAGGCGGGAAGCCAATCCCTACCCTGATGACTTCCAAAGAAACCTGGATGATTAAAACGAGACACCGCAATGAGGAGGCGCTTTGAAAACAGCATCAACAGAAGAAACTATGATTGTGTTTGTGCTGAGTTCTGCAGCATGCCTGCGCTCAAGCTGGAGAGGGCCAGTGATGAGACTTCCAGTGGCCACACCCTTCGGGGCCAAGCCCTTCCCTCGCTGCCACACCCTTCCCTCGCTGCCACACCCTTCCTTCCGGCAGCTGCACCTGGGCACTCCCACTCTCCCTGTCTTTAAGACTTGAATGTGTGGAAGTGTTTTGAGAGCTTTAAAGCTCTATAGAGGAATCCTTTGATTAAGCGTAGGGGGTGACGGCAGAAGTGGGGCACTGCCTTTGCCAGACTGATGAGCTCTGAAGAGAGTGTGGGAGACAAGTGGCTGGCAAGACCCACCTGCATCTAGGTTCTTATAATTGCTACTTGTCAAATCCAAACAGCGGGGCAAAATGAAAACAGAAGATGGATGGGACAGGTTTTCCTTTAGTTATCAGAGGCAAGCCGGAAGGCAGGGAATCTGGCCCTGCGGAGATCTGCTTTTTTAGAGGCCGGCCTCAGAGAGCCTGTATAGTAGCCTTTGGGCGCCTGATTTTAGTGGTAGGCTGAGAATCCCCTCCATTTCCCCCTCCTCTGTGTCTATTTCATAGCAGGCGATTTTCCCCAGAAACTGGAACCGGGATGGAAAGGAGGGTCTGGGGAGGGGTTTGTCCACTTCGGTGCTCTCGATCTTTCTTGGTTTTGTGCACCCTTTCTCTGAACCACACTGCCTGTGAGTCATGTATTGGGTGCAGAGGACCTGAGATTCAGTTTTTTGTCCAAGAACCAGCAAACTGGCAGGGGACCGTCCTAAGTCTGGTTTCTGCATCCGCCTAAGAATAAGAGGATGCTGCCCTCTCTAAGCCTAAGCCCCTCCAAATATACCTCGAGCAAGAAAGCACCACCTGAGATCACCTTGTCTCCTTCTGTGACCTTGAAAGAGCCTGAAGGCTTTGCAGCCTGTTCTCATTATAAAATCCATTGGGTGTGTGGGGGCGGGACTGCTCTGACAGGAGAAGAGATGTTGGGCCTACACTTACTTACCTTATCCAGTGAAGACCTGTCACAAGCCGAGATTTGCTGATGCTTTGACTCAAACCCAGAGCCTCGAACGCTAGGGCAGTCTCCACCACTGAGGTCCACTCCAGACTAACCTGTCTCTAGGAGGAATTTGTAATGGTTAATGTAACCGAAAGAGAAAAATCAGCTCAGTGCCTTATCTGGCTTATTAACATGGCATCCTGGGTACTCAACCTGCTCTCTTCCTTCCCCCAAAGAGTGTGTGTGTGTGTGTGTGTGTGTGTGTGAGAGAGAGAGAGAGAGAGAGGCAGTGACAGAGGCAGACAGGGAAACAGAGTTAGAGGATATCTCTGGAGATATCCTCCAGATACAGAGACAGAAACAGAGATATTTTTCAGATATAGAAGCTCACTATTGTCCCTGTGTAGCCCAGGTTAGCCTCAAACTCACGATTCTCGTGCTTCAGCCTTCCAAGTCATTGCCTGAAAGATGTGTTTAGAAGATATATATAGATATAGATATATAGATATAGATATATAGATATAGATATAGATATATAGATATATAGGGAGGCAGGAACCTGTGGTGAGTAAATGTTCAAACACCTCTTTCCTCAGAATAGTGAGAGCTGTCCCTGGTGGGATGGAGGTGTCTTTCCTCACCCTGGGTTAGCAGGTGGTGTCTGAAAGATGTAGGCAGCCAGCGGAGCAGAACCCCTCCCTCTGGGAGACAGAGCAAAAAACACCAGAAAAATCCCTTCTCTACCCTGGGCCAACAGATGAGTCTACTAAGTCATTAACAACAACAACAAGAAAGGCAAGGGGGTGAGGGTATTTGATGGGGTGCATTGATTCCAGGCACTGAGGGGAGTCTGATTTTCCGAAAAGCCTGGTGTGGCTGGGGCTGGCATCCCATCATCTCCACTAAACTGATATTAGAAGTAAGATGGAGATACGGAGTCACTGGGAATGGAGTCAGGCCCTGTAGCTTCAGGGGCAAGTGCTCGCTCTCCTACCACCCTGCTCTGATGTCGCAGTCAGGGCTTTCCCACATGCTCTGTGGTCCCAGGCAAGTCTCTTTATCAGGCTTCAGTCTCCCTTGTGGAATGCCACAAGGTTGGGGGATTGGATAAGCGAGTCCTTCTGCAGGCTGGAAAACTGTAGATTCCAGTCTGTATGCTCTGTGTCCCAGTGGTGAGAGAAGACTTCCTGGAAGGCCAGAGTCTAGCATCATGGGGTCACTCAATGGTAAAAGGGCCAGAGCCTAGCGGCATGGGGCGACCCAATGGTGAGAGGGTCAGAGCCTAGCCACATGGGGTCACCCAACAGTGGGACCTCAAAACTCTTGAAGATGAGGCAGAATCCACTTCCTGTCTAGGAAGTTGAGCTTCTGTGGAAGAAGAGTCCATGAAGCCCTTGACAGACAGGTTGACAGTGCTGAGGAAGGAGAGTAAGAAGACTCCCACTCTATCACTGAGCCGTCTCTTCAGTCTCCAGAGTTAACAGTCTCCATTTATGTTGTAGAATCTCAGATGATGTCTGAGGCAAGCAATGAGACCTTACCTGAGGTCGTATGTCTTCAGAACTCAGACTGTTGCTTTAACCCTAAATCTCTCTATATAACGGGAATATTAACCCTGTCAGCAGCTTCTACAGCAAATGCTAGCATTCTAGCTTCTCAGTTGGTGAGAAGCTTCAGATTGCCAAGGTAAGGTGTCTTTCTTCTTCTGCATGTGGTGGTTTGAACAAGAATGGTCCCATAGACCCATGTGTGTGTGTGTGTGTGTGTGTGAATGTTTGGCTCATAGGGAGTGGCACTTTTAGGAGGTGTGGCCTTGTTGGAGTAGTTAGCCATGTTGGAGGAAGTGTGTCACTGTGGAGGCAGGCTTTGGGGTCTTCAATGCCTGAGCTACACCCAGTGTGGTACATAGTCAGTCGCCTTCTGCTGCTTGTGGATCAAGATGTAGAACTCTCAGCTCTTTCTCCAGACTCAAGTCTGCCAGCATGCCAACATGTCCCACCACAACAGTAACAGACTAAACCTCTGAATCTGTAAGCTGGCCCCCAGTTAAATGTTTTTCTTTGTAAGACTTACCATGGTCATATTGTCTCTTCACAGCAGTAAAACCCTAAGTAAGATACCTCAGGTCCCCAATAATGTCTATGTCTTTCTATCAGGCCTCAGGCTGGGGACTGTTGGCTATAGGTTTCACTGTTGCCCCCAGAGCTGTTCATTGGTTGCTCTGGGGTGGGAGGAGGCTGAATGTAACCAGGATTTTAGGTCATGGCAGGATCTGGGGAGGAGACTTAAGGAACAGAGAGAGGAGTCAGCAGCTGTGGAGCCCTGGGGAAGAGACAGATCCTGGGGGATCTCCTTGGGCCTTGAGGAGGGGCTTCCTGATATTCCTTGAGAGAATGGAGTGAAGGCTAGGGTGGACTGATAGTGGTATATCTCTGTGACTGAATTCAAGATGGCGACTAGGGCTGGAGATATAGCTCGCTGGCGAAGCATTGACCTCTTCCCTAGGACCTCAGAAAAATAAACATAAAAATAAAAATAGGATCTAGCCAGTCAGTAGTGGCCCAGGCCTTTAATCCCAGAAGTTGGGAGGCAGATCTCTAAGTTCTAGGCTAGTTTGGTTTACAGAATGAGTTCAGGGAGAGCCAAGGCTACACAGAGAAACCCTGCCTCAAAAAACTAACCAAACAAATAAAAGAAAATAGATAAACAAATAAATAAACAAACTAAAATAGAATCTAATTAGAGCAGACCATAGAGCATCCATTGAAGGTACCAAATCTGAGGTTCTGGATTTTCCCAGCTTAGCCCGGCAGGCTAACTCTCAGCCATTTTGGGCACTCCATCAAATCACCAGGTGGTTACAAGGACAGACTGAAGGAGAGGATGAAGAGTCAATCCTGGGGATCTAGGGATGGCTGATGAAATCTAAATGTAAAAAGCCCCACATTTCTCCACTCAGCGTGTGTAGGTGCTAAGCCTGGGTGCGGAGGTTATTTGTGAGAATCAGCCTTCTCCTTCCAGCACAGGGCTCCACGAATCACACTCAAATAGGCAGGCTTGGTGGTGAGAGCCTCACGCCCACAGAGCCCTCTCACAGCTCCAGGCCTGCAGCCAGACACCTCATTTCGAGGGCTTTTAGTTTTGTGGAAAAACAGTAGGAATTGTCTAGCTATCCTTTGGAACCTGATATAAAAATGTTCTGTGAATATCAGAGAAAGAAATATCCCCACCCTCCAGAGAATTCCTCTTTGATTTTAGCAGCTTATGTAAAGACTCTCCTGCCAGAAACTGAGTAGTGGTCTGGAAAGAGGGTGTACCAGAGGACCTGGGTTCCGTTCCCAGCACCTGTGTGGCAGCTCACAACCATCTGTCACCCTTCTGGCCTTTGCAGGCACCAGTCATGAACCCAGCACACAGACATACATGACATGAAGGTGTAATATTCATACTCATAAAATAAAAAATAAATCTTAAGGCATCACCATCACCACCATCACCACCATCACCGTCATGGTCGTCACCATCAGCAGCTGCAATCGTGGCTTCCTCCACGATGCTTTCTTCCTGCAGTCCAGTTGTCAAAGCAGATGACGGAGGCAGCATCATCAAGAACATCTGTGTAATCGTCGGATTGTGTAAGAGTCAAAGATGCACAAACAGCTTCAGGAGCCGAGTGACCACTGGAAGTCATGGCTGTGCCTCTAACTGGGGGTCTCCACGGGCCAGGGGCATTCTGTCAGAATCTACAGCCATGTTCCTCTGTGACTATGAGGTGCTCTGTCACACTGTGGCCACATGGTTTTTCCGTTGTTCTGAGGTACACAGAGAGTAATCTTCAACTATTTCGGAGATTTTGAAGACCTGGGTTTGGGTCTTTCTAGCTGTGTGACCTTGGATGAGTCACTTGGTCTGTCGTACACTAGGATGGGTCACTTGGTCCATGGCACACATGATGACTAGATAAGGCTCTATTAGAGCCTCAGTTTCTTCATCTGAGAAATGGGGAAAACATTTCCCCCAACAGGCTGTGATCCCCTAAGTAGAATTGCTTCCCATGAACCCCCAAGGCTGCACAAATGCACGTCTGACTCAGTGTGTCTGGAGTGGGTGAGACTGGGTCCTGTATACTGTCTCACGCTATGCTCACAAAGTCTGGACATATGTGGACCGAAAAGGCTCCTGACGACAGCCCTCAAGTTAACATTATCTCTTCAGCCAATGGGGTGGGAGAGTACCAAAGGTCAAAGAGCCTCTGGGAAGCAGGACTTTCAGGATTATCACCAAGAGAGTCTTGAACCAACTAAAACAATATGGCAGTCCTGTCAGGATGATGGGAGAGAAAAGTTTGGTCCAAATTGCTGTGAGATCTGTGAGGGCGATTGCTAAGTCCTCTCCTTAGGCCAACTATATCAGCCCAGCCCTTCTTATAGAGGTGGAAACAGGCCCAGAGACGTTCAGTGACTTGTCTCATGTCACACAGCTACTCAGGGACACTGCTGTGGTTCCAGCTCCCGCCTTCCGACTCCAGCATCTCCACAGCCTTTTCCCAGCATGCTCCAGCAGCATGTTTATTTATAAATTGGCTTGTTTGGAACCTGAAATTTGGCATCCGTGGTTTTGGCTGAGGAGTTCAATTTTTTTTTCCTTTTTGTTTGGTTTGCTAACCTACGTTTTGTGAGGGGGGGAAACCACAAAGGAATAAAAACAAGAGACTGCGAAGTCGTTTGAATGTGAAGCATCCTGCAATGTGGCAGCATCAACTTATTTTGTGTCTCTAGATATCAGATTAAAAATGCATCGTAAGGTTGGCTTCTGGGGATTTACAAAAGTCCTTCACGGGGTTGCCCCTGGGGCCTGGCGGGAGAGTGGGAAAGGACACTTGCTGGGCTGTGGCTGGAGGCTGTTCCTCCACAGCCAGGGACAGGGCCTGTGTGAAGAGCTCAGAGAGCAGCAGGCCTCAGACAAAGGGTGTAGCTCCACATCCTTTGCATCACGCTTTATACAAAGCCGAGGTTGTAAAAGGCTTCTTTTTATTCTTTAGTTTTTCAAAACAGGGTTTCACTGTGTAGCCCTGGCTGTCCTGGAACTCACTCTGTAGACTAGTCTGAGCTTATTTGTAACATGGAAATTCACACAGGAAACAGGAATCTGTTACAGGGCAATCGGGTCCCCTCAGAACTTAGGTCCTTCTAGCTGTATTGAAATTCCAACAACTCCTCGGAGAAAGGCAGACTGTTTTAACTGATGACATTGATCCTGCTGCAGTGTGTTCTCAAGGTCAGGGAGTCTGGGCACAGCCCCTGAGTGCTACTCCATGCCAATCTGAGTGTTCCTATGAGCAGGAAGACTCAGAGTTCTGCTCATCGCCAGCCTGGGTCCACTCAAGTGGTGAACACTGCTTCTGGAAGTGTTTCTCTCTAGCAGCTTTTGCCACTGTCCCAACAAACTCAGCGAACGGCTGAGCATAGCTCTAGCCTCATCCAGCATGTTGTTACTGTAGTTCTTTTTATTGAGATAGGGATTTGTGTAGGCCTCAAACTTGGTATTAGCCAAGGATGACCTCAAACTCCTGATTCTCCTACCATTATCTCACAAGTGTTTGTTCAATGATTTTAGCAGTAAAGTGTGTTGTATGTATATGTGTGTGTGTGTTTGAGAGAGAGAGAGAGAGAGAGAGAGAGAGAGAGTGTTACAGAATGCAGTAAGCCTGATAAGATGTATCAATTTAAAAAACTGTTTCCATAGGTTCACCAAGAACCTTTCATGGTGACCAAAGGACATCTTTGAACTCTGGCTCCAGGCTAACAAGTGGCAACCACAGACCCAGGGTCTGCTGGGTTGGGTAGCAGGTCATGGCTGGAGAGTGATTTCTGGGTAAGCTTGCAAAACATGTCTATGGTATTGAGTGGGGGTCTCCTGTGTGTTGGGGTTCACAGTGGGCTCATATGACTTGTGCTCTAGAATCAGAAACCCCAAGAGACAACTTTGCAAACCTAGGAGTGGCTGAATGCGGTAGGCAGAGTTCCCAGCCTTTACACTGGGTCATATTCCCATTTTCTTTGGCTATTCCTCTTTTAAGATTGTATTCTCTCTCTCTCTCTCTCTCTCTGTGTGTGTGTGTGTTCTATGGTATACATGTGTGGAAGTTAGAGAACAGTCTGTGAGAGTCAGTTCTCTCCTTCTACCTTGTTGGTCACAGGGATCCAACTCAGGCCTTCAGGGTTGACAGCAAACACCTTTACCTGCTGAATCATCTTGCTGTTTTTTTCTGGTCTCTCTCTCTCTCTCTCTCTCTCTCTCTCTCTCTCTCTCTCTCTCTTTTGGTTTTTTTGAGACAGGGTTTCTCTGTATAGCCCTGGCCATTCTGGAACTCACTCTCTAGACCAGGCTGGCCTTGAACTCAGAAATCCGCCTGCCTCTGCCTCCCAAGTACTGGGATTAAAAGCATGCACCACCACTGCCCGGCTTGGGTGTCTCTTAAGGATACAAAATACAACCTTCCTAAGACCTGCTGAGCACTTTGAAAAACAGGGAAAACTCCCCGGTTCACTTTCACAGATTAACACTTTCTGTTGTGTGGTGGACTTTTACAGAGCCCCCACCTACTTCCCCTAGGATACTCACAGACACCAAGCAGAAAAGGCACTGGCAGCCATCTTGGATGTACCATAGGGAGGAAAGTCTGGTTGATGGTGCATACTAGGAGGCACCACCTTGCCTTGCTGGACAGCCACAGAAACCTAATTATAAAACCATCTCACACCCAGAGGTCCTTGGTGCTGTGCTGATTGGTCACTGGCAAAGACAGCCACAGGGCTGGATGCCAAAGTCATAGACTTGGCTGTCTTCTGAAGTCCACCATCATTTTCTCAAGTCCCTCCCACAGCCCCTGTCCCCACATCCCCATCCCCTCAGCCCCTGTCTCCACAGTCTTTTCCCCTTTGGTTTATGAAGCAGAGCAGACACCAGCATATTTCCAGTTGTGCGTGTCATCAGTGTCCCTTCATGGGTCAACCGTGGAGTGGCTGGAATTTTCTGCACCGGATGTGCCCAGGTATCTGCACTCAGCCTTCCCTCCTCCCACTGATCCCCCCGGAGCTCAAACTTCTTCCCCGTTGCTTCCTTATGCACACAGTAGGCATGACAGGGTGGGCACAGTAGGCATGACAGGGTGGGCACAGTAGGCATGACAGGGTGGAGGCTGCACCATGTTTGTGTGCTGCTGATACTTCTTTGGGATAAGGGTGAGCTCTAGATTTTCGTTGTCCTTTAGAAGCAGTCCTGGCCCACCACAAGGACAGAAGTCCCTTAAAACCAGGCTGCATGTGGGAACATCAACTCCCAGCTCCCTAGAGAGATGGAGGCCGCTTTCCAGGTCAAGGTCTCTCCCTCTCATACCAGATCGCTCTGCCCTACCTTCACGGCAGCTGAGCGTCAACAGGATCCAACTGGAGCCTCTTGGTGAGGCAGGGGAGTCTCAAAGAAATCTCTAGCACCCCCCCCATTTGTTTTGTTTCTTCAAGACAGGCTCTGTCTCCCTTTTCTCTCCCCCCCCTTTGAAACTCTCTGTAAACCAGTCTGGCCTTGATCTCAGAGCTCTGCCTGCCTCTGCCTCCTGAGTGCTGGGATTAAAGGCGTGCACCACTACGCCCGGGCCCCTAATTGTTTTTAAGAGTTACAAGAACCTGGCTCTGGTCAGCCAAGTTAAAATAGGAGCCTGGTAAACTTTCCCTCTCTTTGAAGGAAACTACTGTCATTGACAACAGAACAGGTCAACGAGTAAAGCAGGCACCAGACACATCATGGCACAGTAAGGGCCCCACTCTTTACTGGCAGCCATGCAAGACCGGCTTGCAAGGTGGATGCTGAGGAGCAGGGTAGGGTGCAGATGAGCTGCGGGCTACAGTGCTCTGATGTCAGCCCTCTGCCTCTGCAGAAACAATGAAGCAAAAGACCAAGGCCAGAAACTACAAGTTCCCCAAGGTTATTTCTCTCTCCTCTCTTTTAGCTTATCTCAGGGATAAGAGCTCTCAGATGGAGGACATCCCTTCTTCAGGCTTCCAGAGCTGCAAAGTTTGGAGCCAAGTGCACTGACTCCATAGCTAGGAAGACCAACGCTTGAGTCTATAGACCCTGGAATGCAATGGCCCAGTTCGGGCTTCAGTGAGCAGGAGGAACACAGGAGGCTGTCTCCAGCGGGCAGGGGCTCCAACATAGCTGCAGACCACTGAGAGACCCCCAAATGAAGCCTCTTCCCATTGAAACAAGGAACTCTGAGGTTAGTGTTCCTTTAAGAAACCTTCGAGGTTGTGTTACTGAGCCCCCTTTATCTGGAGTTTTGGCACCGTAAGCTGTTATCTTGTCTTCCTGGCCCAAGGCCAGCTCCGAGGAGCCCAGGAAAAAAAAATCACTTCTCTCTGCAGTGACTTCTTTCATGCCATCCCCAGGTCTTTGGCCTGATGCTCTCAGCACTGCTCAGCCTCCACGAAGCCTTCCTTCTCGTGGCCGGAGGGCTCTACCTCTGTGTAAGTGGAGTGGTTGGGGTGGTTGTGGAACTTCATGGCTGGCCAGTGGTGAGGTCTCCGCTGCAGGAACACAGAGGCAAAGTCAGTGAATACCACTCACTGGACCCATCTCTGAGAGATTGTCCAAATCCTCCTCTCAAAAGGATTCTGGAGGAATGGGTGCTCACTGTGGAGAGGTAGCTGGAGGCGGGGGTGGGGGGGCTGCTTTCTGTGCAAGATTCCCCAGAGTAAACCCTCAGTCACTAGAAACCCTATATAGGCCTGGCTGGCCCCAGAACCCTCTATGTAGCCCAGGCTGGCTTTGAACTTGCAGCAACCTCCCCCCCTCAGCTCATGCCTCCCAAGTGTTGGGATTCTAGGTGTGCACCACTGTGCGTGGCATTTTTAGAAGCAGGTTTAGAAGGAGCACACTGTGGTTTGTAGAACTGAGCTTCAACAGCAGACTGGAGACGTGAGACTGTAGGAAGTGATGATGCAGGCTGCAGGCTACAGGGGCTGACTCTGGAAGTGCCAAGATAGCACAGGCTCCACATCAGAATCGACAGGGGTCTTACTAAAATGTGGAGGCCTTGGCTTACCTTGAATCCACCCATCAAAGACCTTGTGGCCTGTGCACCGGTGGTCCTAGGTGATTCCCAGGTAGGCTAATAATTCAGAACAACTGGAAAGACCCTGCTTCATTTTAAAAAACTGAGGGAACCACTTAGGCCTCTAGGGGATGAGGTCAGCGGGCTTGCAACCCAGGTAGAGACAGATGATCCCCTGGAACCTACTCAAATGATTCATTGAGGAAGGGGGGTGGGGAGTTCTGAGACACGATTTCTCTGTGTCGCCTTGGTGGAGCTGGAACTCACTCTGTGGACCAGGCTGGCCTCGAAGTCACAGAGATCCTCCTGCCTCCTGCCTCTGTCTCCTCAGTCATGGGATTGAAGGCATGCACCCCCTGCCCCCCCAGCAAAATGATCCTTCCAAATAAGAGTTCTAGGAAAGTTCATCCTGATGTGCTGCGTAAGTGCTATTGAGGAGTTCACTAAGGGCATCTTCAGCCTGTGACCTACTAGAGGGCAGGGTCAGCATTTCCTTCCTCCTTATGTCCTCAAAAACCATGGAAACACCTTCACCAGTGGGATAAGAGCCAGACTTTACTGAGCTCTGTGGCTCGCAAACAAGGGCTGAGCCTCACTTCCCATGATGCACTTCTACTGTTCACACTAAGTTCTGGAACATCCAGAGCTGCCGCATGTGTCCTCAGCTCAAACTCCAGAACAGCACAGCCTTCACTAACATTTGGGTTGTCACCTGTCACCTAAAAAGTCCATAGAAGCAGCGGAACACAGTGGCTCTGAATGAGATCAACACCTAGAATATGGGGACAAGAATCCTCAAGTCATTACGGGGAAGCTACCTGCCACTATGCTGTGGCATTTTGATCACTTTCCTCTGGGGGCTTTCCTAACCTCAGAAAAGCAGATAGGCCACTCCCCAGGCAGGGAACGCCTAGGTGCTGAGTCCTGGGGATGACGGACCATGGTACCGGTCACTGAAGACGTGATGGAGTGGAGGAAAGTTTCTCAGGGAGGTGAGGGATGGGATTGGGTGAGGCAGGTTCTGAGTGTCCATGGAAGGTGGCCGGAAGAAGATGCAGGCAAATCTCACACTGACCTCGATGAAGAAGAGTGCGGCATTGGAGTTAGGGTGGCTGCTGATGTAAATCCCAGCCAGGATGATGGCTGCTACCAGGAGTACAGCAAGCACAATGCCCACGATGGTGCCCAGGTGCACGGGAGGACCCTTGGTCTTTGGGGACAAGTGGTCTGGAAGGCCTGTGGAGATAGTAGGACAGAGGAAGGCATCAGGGAGGAAAATAAGCTGGGCCTCAGGGACTTGGGTTCTGACAAGGTCCCAGAGATGAATGCCCACATTTCTAAACCCACAGAAAGGTGTGGCAGGAATTGGGAATGATTATAACAGCATTAATGTTCTGGCATCTTGAAAGTGTTTTCCAGTATCATCTGGAGGTCGCTCTTGAGAAGTTATAGGAAGCTTTCTCAAATACCTATGCCACATAAGTAGTTTTAAGGACTTCACAAAGGACATGTGAGAATTAATAGTATGGGATCTGCGAGCTGATGAGATGGCTCAGTGGGTGAAGGTGCTTGTGGCCAAGCCTTATGACTTGGGAACTACATGGTAGAAAGAAGAGAACTGACTCTTACAAGCTGTCCCCTGACTACCATGGGGAGGATAGTGGGTACCCACCGACTCTACACACACAAACACAAATAATAATAATAAAAAAAAATGGGATCTTAGCTGAGTGTGGTTTCAAAGGCCTGGAATCTCAGCACATGGGAGGAGGTGGGAGGATCAAGAGTTCAAGGCCATTCTAACCTACAGAGTGGGTTTGAACCTAGCCTGGGATACATGAGACCTTGCCTCAAAAAATCTGATGGTGAAGGCACGTGTGCACACCTTTAATCCCAGCACTTGGGAGGCAGAGGCAGGTGGATCTCTGAGTTCAAGGCCAGCCTGGTCTACAGAGTGAGTTACAGAACAGCCATCGTTATACAATAAGAACCCTATCTAAAATAATAATAATAATAATAATAATAATAATAATAATAATAACAACAATAATAATAATAATAAATAAAGAGGGGTGGGGAATCTAGACTGGCTTCTTGGGTTCAAATCTATTCTCTGCCACTTACTAGCTGTGTGACTTTGGGCAAATTAGCCTCTGGGAGTTTCTGCCATCACCTTTGTAGGACAAGGACAATAGCTATCTAGCTGGGGTTACCAAGCAGTGGATAAAACAACAGAGCTCAGGCCCAGCCCTGAGAGCCTCTCCCAGCATCATGGAAGTCTTGAACTAGTATTGATTGCTTTGATAGCCAAATAGCCATAGTCATCCTTGCTTCTGTCTGTTGCCAGACCGAGATCTGCTGGAGGGCAGGAACACTCTCCAGCTCTTAAAAACAGGGTCCGCTGGGAGGTAGAGGATCCCATTTCAACTGAACCCAATGGGATGAACTAGATCCTCTGGAGGCACCCACCAACCACTCTTAGAGAACATTCCAAGCTTCCAAAATACACCCCAAGGACAAGGGCCTCACCTAGACCCCCCTTTCTTCTATGACTGGGGTAATGAAAACACAAAGATGGTTCACCGTTTGTGTAAGGACACACAGAGTGTGACAGCCATGAATACTCGAGGCTCCCTAACATTACCTGGGTGGGTATTTGCTCCCTCCCTTACTTAATATGAAGGAATGAGCCAAAAAGACGGATGTGGGTGTCAGCAATGGAAACACCCACTTCTTCTCACAGGGTCTTGGGTGGGAAGGGAGGCCACAGAGTGAGGATTTCATAAGATGTCAAGAGCGTCAGGACTGTTGCTATCCCCATTTCTCTCTGCTGGGCACCATGAACACAGAAGCAACCCAGGATAGAAACTATCCAGGCCACTCCCAAGTATGCTGGGGCCTCCAACCGGCATGAAGCGGGACAGGTGAAAGGTCTTATACCCCAGGCTAGCCTCTGCTGACTCACTGGTTGGCCACCAACCCCTCCCTAGCTTGCTGTGATGCTGTGATCTGACCTTCAGGGTTGTGTCAGATGTGCATGTAGCACAAGCTAGAAGAGCCTGGCCTTGTTCCTTCCCCACCACACAGTCTCCCAAGCTCCTTGTAGAGCAGAACAATGACATCATCTCCTCTGCGAGGTATATCACACTAAGTTGTTAAAAAGGAGTCTTTCCTGCTGGACTCCCAAGGACTACCTCCAGCCTTGATCTGGAAAGGCCTTCTCTCATCCATTCTGGATTGGGATTTTGACAGGGGAGGATGGCCCTTCCTATGACCAGAGAACATCTTCCCTGAGCCTGGTAGTAGCCCACCTTCTGGTACCCCCCCCCAAGCGGGCAGTGGTCAACATCTGCATGCTCTCTGTCTGGGAGGGAGACTGAATATCGCAGAAACCTCTCTTCCACACAGCTGTGAGGGCCACAGAGAAGCAATGAAACCGGAGCCTGAACGGGACCCTGGCTGCTCGTCTCTTTCTTCTCCCTCACCTGCTCTGACTCCTCAGGGCGAGCCCACCGCCATCTGTCTGGTGAAGAGAGGCAAGGAGTTTTGTACTCACCGTCTCCTTCTGCGTAGGGGTTCAACTTGGTGTCGTCTTCAAAGAGGACAGAAGAAGCAAAGTTAGTGGAATCATTCAGACCTCTCGCACCCTGGCTCTGGATGGGACTTTAAGGAAGTTCATTTCAACTCTCCATCCCGAAAGGGTAGGTGTCCAGCCCCAAACTACACAGCAGTGTAACAAGGAAGACTGGGACAAGCCGGTTTTTCCTCTCTTGTGTCATTCAATCGACAAACATTATATGAGTGTTTATTATGGGCTGGCACTGGGGGTAGAGTTAGTGAGATCACAGATGGACGTGTGATCCCACCTATATCAGGTAACCTATAGGGAAGAGCACTCACAATGCCAGACTGTAGCTCAGTCACTGAGCACATGCCAAGCATGGGACATGTGGGGAGCTTCAGATTTAGCTTACACACACACACACACACACACACACACACACAAAACAAAACAACAACAACAGCAAAACCCCAGCCAAACAAACAGAAAACCCCCAAACAGATCAATCAATAAACTTCGCATGATGATGTCTCTCAGGCCTCACTCAGGTCATGAGAATGAACAAACATTTCCCAGAGGGAGGATGTGAGTCCTAAGCTAGTAGGGCTAGGACATGTAGCCCAGAGTCAAAGAATTTTCCAGCTGTGTCTACGATGGGGTAGAGACGAAAGGGGCCAGGCTGGCTGGAGTGCGCTATGGACATCTTGCCCGGGCAGCTGGGAGCCGTGGAAGGCTCACAGGGGCGACTGGTTCACTTGTAGATGCCAGGGCCTGCAGCAACCTTCATGCCCTCTCTACACCTCAGGGCACACACCAGCAGCTTCTCAGTCTGCTCTGCAGCCCACCCTCTCCCTGGGGTTTCACCACAGGAGGCAAAGGAAGCCAGCATCCAAAGGCCCCATAGCACTGAAGGCTGTGGCTCTAATCACTTCAACTAAAACTGTCTTAACCACGCCTCCAGCATCCAAACTCTTGGAGACTCTTCCTGGGTCCCATGTTTGCTCACATGGGTTCCAGGCCCTAGTAGGTCCTCTTTTCCTCCTGTCACATGTCACACTAGAGAAGCTGCTGGAAAGAAAGCAGCTGGGGAAGCTGCTCATGATTCTCTAGACCCCCTGGCTGTCCCCACTTCTGAGCTGCCCAGTTTACCGTCACTTCTGCCTCCTTCCCTCCCTCTCCCCCCAAGCCCGCCCCACCCCCACTTCCTCCTGCCATGTCTCACCACAGAAAACTCTGCAAGACTGACCCATCCTTTGTTGAAAACGTTGGTATTTGGCGCATCCTGGAATTGTTAGGTTAATTTTGATCTTTATAAACACTGCATCAAACTCAAAGGTTACTTTCAGGGCTCCTGGAGTTTCCTTTAAATTCTTACCCACTCACCTCTCACTACTCTGGTCCTGCCACTTCCGAGGGACCATTTCTTGTGCCCTCCCTCCCTCCCTGTCCTTGGCATCTATTCTCCTAGGCTCTGGGACTCTGGGATCGAGTTGCTTCCACATCTACCTGACACTTGTTTGCTCTCACAGGGTCTTGAAGTGTCAAAATGTAGATAATGGAAGAAAACCAGGATACAAAAATTTAAATGGAGGACTGGAGAGATGGCCCAGCGGTTGGTCAAGAGTGATTGCTGTGCTAGCCAGGCAGCCGTGTCCCAGGCCTTTGATCCGGAGCTAGGGAAGCAGAGGAAGGAAGTTTGGAGCCAGCCTGGTCTACAGAGTGAGTTCCAGGGCAGTCAGGGCTACACAGAGAAACCCTGCCAGCGGGGTGGGGTTGGGGGAGAGTGCTTGCTATTCTCCCAGAGTTCAGTTCCCAGTATCCTCAGGGCAGCTAACAATACTCTGTAACTCTAATAACTCTAATTCCAGAGGATCTGACGCCCTCTTCTGACCTCTGTGGGTACTGCATGCATGCAGTACCTAGACATACATCATGCTGGGAAAACACACACATTTTAAAAAAAAACAAAAAACAAAAAACAAACCAAAACAAAACAAAAAAACCAGAACCACCAGGCAGTGGTGGCACATGCACTTGGGAGGCAGAGGCAGGCGGATTTCTGAGTTCGAGGCCAGCCTGGTCTACAGAGTGAGTTCCAGGACAGCCAGGGCTATGTTTGTCTCGAAAAACAAAACAAAAACAAAAACAAACAAACAAACAAAAAACCAAAAAAACCCAAAGCCTAAAAATATTTAAAAAGTTGTTCTCTATGCGGCAAGAGGAAATAAACTGGGGTGTGTGTGGGGGGAGGGGAGACAAGAAACCAAAATTTGTCAAATATACCTGTTTTTATAGATTTTACTTTGAAATCCTAACAATTATCCTTCAATTACTAAATGGTTATAAAATGTAAATGTAGAAAACCAATCTCCTGGGTCAATAGAGATGGCTCAGAGGAAGAGGGGCTTGCTGCGGAGGCGCAGTGACCTGAGTTTGATTCCTGAGCCCATGTGGAGGCAGAAGGAGACAACCAACTCCACAAAGTTGTCCTCTGACCTCCACACACACACTGTGACATGTGCGCTCCCGCACACACACTAATTATAATTTTTAAATGTTTATAGGGCTAGAGAGATGGCCCAGTGAATGAGCAGACTGTTTTTGCAGAGGACCTGAGTGTAATTCCCAGCATGTTCACAACTTCCTGGAACTCCATCCCAGGGGCATCTGATACCTCTGGCTTCCTAGAAACTGTGCTAGACTCTTTCCATTGATTAGAGAGCCGCCTCGGATTTCACAGAGCCCTGGCAAGATGGCCGCTGGGACCCAGTCCTGGTGAGCAGGAGGGAATGTCTTGACCAGTGTGGCCACCTTCTGTGACTCTGTAGGATGGACTGGAACAGGAAATCATGTCAGTTGTCTGCCAGGATAGGTGTGAGCTGGGCTGTGATTAAAAGGTCTCGAAGCAGTGTGGAGAGGATGACTGGGCACAGGGAGTTTGTTAGAAGAGTTATGATGAGACAACAGCATGAAGGGACGAATCAGGGCAGGTGTTAGCATTCCTTCTAGGCTCCGCCCCATCCATACTTGGCAATAGCCAAGCAGGCCTGGCATATTATAAAAGGAGCTGTTTGCCCCTTCTCTCCCTGCCTTTCTCCCTCTCTCCCCTTCCCTTCCTCCTCTGTCCATGTATTCCTGGCTAGTCCCTCTTCCACCCTCCCCTTCCCCCCTCCCCTCTCCTCCTCTCCCCCTCCTCTCCTCTTCTCTCTCTCTCTCCCTCTCCCTCCCCCTTTTTTCCTTCCCAATTCTCCTTCCCATATCCTAAATAAACTATTCTATACTTTACCCGTTATATGGCTGGTATCTCAGGGGGAAGGGATGCCTCATCATGGGCCCTCCAAGGCACCCCTCTTACCTCACCGTACCTGGCTCTCTCTTTTTAATAAGCACAACAGCATGAGTTCAGTCTTTCCTTGTACCTTCCTTGAGGGTGGGAACGGTTTCATAGCACTAGCGTGCAGTCAGGCTCTCTGGTTCCCAGGAAGGCGGCAGGGAAGGGGCGGGGCAGGATGTGTGGTTCCCAATATCCACTTTGAAGTAAACTTGCTTCCCCAGGTGAGAAACCTTGGCACTCAGCATCTGTTAGCTAGCTCCCAGACACTGTCTCAGCGGAGTGCCTGTCTGTGTCTATGAGAGGGAAAGGGCTACTGCGAGTGATGTGGGCTGACCAGGGCTACTGTGGGCCTTGTAGGCTGACCAGCACCTGAATTCTTATAGAAGTTCTTGTGGCTGGAGAGATGGCTCAGTGGTGAAGAGCACTCGATGCTCTTCAGATAACCGCCATTTGATCCCCAGCACCTACATGATGGCTCACAACCATCTGCAACTTCAGTTTTCCCAAGAGACCCAATGCCCTCTTCTGACCTCCACAGTAACCAGGCACCAGGCATACACATGGTACACAGATGCATGCAGGCTAAATATCTATACACATAACATAAAAAAACAAAAAACAAATTACATTCTTCAAGTAATCTGTATTCCCCGTGAAGTTAATTTGCCCAATGACAATTAAGACTACTTTGATCAGGCTCTCTTGTTTGCTTTATTGTCTCCCTGTTTTTCATCTCTTGAGATAAAATTTTGCTATACTATATAGCCCAGGCTAGCCTCAAACTGGGAATGCTCCAGCCTCAGCCTCAAGTGCTGGCATTATTATAGACAGGCACCACCATGCCCATGTCTTTGGTCATTCAACTCTCTGAGTGTAGCATCTTGTCTACAAAACAGAGATGCAACAGTATCAATACCCAGGACTGTGGATAAGATGTAACCCTGTGACTGTGCATCCTCAGGGCTGTTCCCCCCATGGTGTCAGGTGTCTTCATCAATGGCTCAGAATTCTCCTCCAGTCAGGTCTGAGGTCGGCTGTCTCTCTAGACTCTAGGTGATGTTTAGAAGGGCAGGAGGCACTCATGTGGCCCTTAGTGACCTACTTGGCTTCTTATAAGCTCCCTCATAATATGTAAGACTGAGTTGTATTTTCAGATACTGGCTTTTCCTCTTCCCAGGAAACTGTAAATAACTCACAAGTCTTTCGGCCTTCCTAGGTGAAAAGGATCTGACTGAGGCCTGAATCCTAAAAGGGTTTGAGGAGCAGAACAGACTCAGAGCCCTTAGCACCGGAGGCTGCAGGGGCTGCCAGAGACCCTTGAATGATGCTCCGGGTATCTTTATCTCTAGCAGCTTTAGCTCGACCAAGAGCCCCAGGCTTTGAGGTAGCAGAGGAGTCCTGCAGAGAGTCAGGCCTTAGTGGGCAGCGGATGGGCACTTCCCAAGAAGGGAGGTGTGAGTCCGAAGTAAAATTAAGAAGGGCATTGTGGGAATTGCCTTTAATCCCAGCTCTTGTGCCAGAGCAGTAGGTCACTAGGAGGCAGCGGCAGGTGGATCTCTGTGAATTTGAGGCCAGCCTGGTCTACCTAGTGAGTTCTAGGACAGCCAGGGCTATGTAGAGAGACCCTGTCTCAACTTCCACCCCCTTAAACAAACAAACAAACAAAAAAATCCCAGCTCTTGAGAGGTTGAGGTAGGAGGATCAGAAGTTCAAGGTCATCCTTGGCTACAGAGGGAATATCAAGCCAGCCTGAGCTACATGAGACATTGTCTCAAAAAAAAGGTACAACATAGTGACTCATATCTATGATTCCAGAACTTGAAAGGCTGAGACAGGATAATTGCTTACAAGATCAAGACCAGGTGGGAAGAATGAGACCAGGGTGAGACCCTGTATGGTAGTTTGAATGAGAACTTCCCCAGCCCCCAACAGGCTCCTATGTTTGAGTACTTGTCCCCAGTTGGTGGAACTGTTTGGAAAGACTTAGGAGGTGTGGCCTTGTAGGAGGAGATGTGACATTGTGGGGAGCCTTTGGAGTTTCAAAACCCAGTGTGTTCTCTCTGCCTCCCGCTTGTGGTTTGAGATCTGAGCTCTCAGCTGTTCTTGCCACTGTGGCTTTGCTCCCCCACCATGGGTCAGCTCTCTGACACTGCAAGCCCAGCTAAACACTTAAGGTGGCTTGGTCACAGTGTCTTATCACAGCAATAGAAAAGTCACTAGCCTACGTACCTTGTCTCAGTAAAACAAAAGGGCTGGACGTACCGTGTAGTGGGAGAGTGCTTAGCATTGTGCAAGGCCCTGATTCAATCTCAGTACCAGAAGAAGGATATAAATACATAAAGGAAGGTTATAAAAGAAATCATAGTCTTCTCTCGCTGCTGACTGCATGGGCAGAGCTCATGCCTCCTACAGTGTAAGTGACCTCACAGCTCTGGGAAGTTAATATTGAGATGAACTGCGGTGCTCAAACATCCACTTCCCCTTCTCTAAGAGGACCTCCATCTCACGGTCCCATGCTTAGCCTTCCCAAGGGTCAGAGCCTCTCCTTCTGTATCAGCTCCAGCAAGAGAGCTAAGATTTCTCAACTGTGGTGCCTTGCCAGGGACATGAGTCCTGTCCTGTGAGATGGTCCCAATCAGGAATGGTCAGGCTCTTCCCGAGACTCCCCTCTGCCCTGGGACTCATGTCCTACCTTCTGTGGTGAGGCTGTCAATGAAGAGGGAGGAAGAGGTAGAACTGCCTTCGAAGGGGCTGAAGGAGCTGTCGGGGGAGGCTGAGTAGTGGCCCTCGTCCTGGAAGTCCTCGCACGTCTTGCCTTCTGCCTGCAAGAGACCCCAGTGCAGCTTCTGGACACAGCCGGCCCTGAGTGCACTCAAGCCTTGCACTTACTCCCAAGTACTTGAGATATGGAGGGAGGGGTGGTGGCTGACTGAGCCCAGGAGTTCAAGACCAGCCTGATCAACATAGTGAGACCAGATCTCAGAAAATAACTAAGCTGGGGTCTCCCCCTTCACCTTGAAAGCGTCTTACTGTACAGGGTAATTCCTCTGTCACCTGCTTCAAATCCTTCATTAAGGAGGGGGCTGAGATGTCAATCTTAAATAAATAGATGAAATCCTAACAGTCACTAGCTGGGTGCTCTCCTTTAGTCCCAGCACCTGGAGGCAGAGGCAAACAGATTTCTGTGAGTTCCAGGTCAACTTGGTTGGGTTCCAGGACACCCAGTTCTACACAGAGAGACCTTATTTAAAAAACAAAAGCCCAGTAACAATAATAATAATAATAATAATAATAACAACAACATCTTAACAGCCACTAATAGCCAATGTCAGATACGACTGGCTAGACAATTTTTTTTCATTTAACTATTAGTGTATGTCTGTTATCTATTTAAAGCATGTAGGGGGCTGGAGAGATGGCTTAGAGGTTAAGAGCACTGGCTGCTTTTTCCAGAGGTCCTGAGTTCAATTCCCAGCAACCACATGATGGCTCACAACCATCTATAAGGTAATCTGATGTTTTTCTTCTGGCCTGTGGATGTATATGTAGCAGATCACTTATACATTAAGTAAGTAAAATTAAAAGAAAAAGAAAAAAGTGTGTAACTGCTACAGCAAGCATACAGAAGTCAGAGAACAAACAGAGTCAGTGCCTTCCTTCCATCGTGTGGGTTCCAGGAATCAACTCAAGTCCTCAGACTGGGCAGCAGGTGCCTTTACTCACTGAGCCGTTTTGCTGCCCCGAATATTTCTTCTTAAAACCAGAGAAAGATGGGAATACTGCAGGGAACCAAAGGGCTCCTGTTTAAACACTGAACCTGGCACCTTGTCATGGTAAATGGCAGGCCGGTCTTTGAACTTTTCTGTGCCTCTCTGCTTCCCCTCTGGTCAGTGAGGATCCCCATTAAATAAAAGCGAGTACAGAAGAGCACACAGTGAAGTGCTCGGCATGTACAGTGTGCCCGACTTGTCAGAAGAGTCAGGAAGATGCGTGAGGTAGAAGCTAGCCTGGATTTAAAGGAAGGCCCTACCTGAGGGGGAAGTGGGAAAAGAACAAAACAACTTCCTCTCTCCCAGAATTATCTCCTCCCTCAAAATCTGGAGGGTGAGAGCTTCATTAACGTTACAAGGAGTATGGTGGCCCAGAGGAGTCAGTTGTAGCTGAGGCCAGACTCAGGACCTCTTCTCTGAGATATCCAAGAGCTGCCTGTTCAAGGCCACACCACCAGCAGGACTAGTGTCAAGGACTCAATGAGCCTCAGAAAATGTTCCAAAGTGACTTAGAGAAGAACAGAAAACACATCTGGGATGAAGCAGAGGGTCAGGCTGTGACGCGGCAAAGCCACCAGGAGAAGCACTATCAGGGGTCCTCTGGAGGCATCGCACCTCACAAGTAGGGACTATAGCAGACCACTCAAGGAGCTCACCTCCTGGGCACAGCCATAGGCCAGCCATTCTTGGCGGTATCGGTCAAAGCCACTGGAACATCTAGAGGGGAACAGATACAGGAGATGTGAGGGGTTCAGCACAGAATTCACCCCACCCTACCCCTACTCATTACCCCTCTGTGAGGATACTGAGGGAGGGGCTCAGTTCCAGGCTGGCTGGTTAGGCTCTGGAAGGGCCCCTGCATAGGTCCCTTGGGAAGGAGGTAACTATGGGACTGGCAGTCAGACCTCATGCCCTCTAGTTCTTCCTTCCCATCAAGGCTTTCTCTGCCTAGCGTGTCTGTGTGCGTATAGGATCCTGGAAACTCTCAGGGTTCCCTCAACTCTGTCCTAAGGCACTGCTGGGAATCTGGGATGTCCGTGACTAGGTTTTCTTTGGAGAAAGTCTTGCTCATTCAAGGGACTCTCATCACTATTGAGGAGTCTCCCCCGTGGCAGCAGAGGATCATGGGTGGAGGGTGGCATCAGCTGATGTAGCCAACTCCTCCTGTGTAATCACAAAGAGGCAGCCGTAAGGATGGTGCCAGAGACCGAGAAGGTTCTCTGGAGAGGCCACTGCAGTTCAGACAGAAGATGCCAAGGGGTTTCCTAGGGGGAGGGTGGGCACAAGCATGGACTGGGGAATGTTCTTTGCATCATCCTGCTTAAATTTCCATCCTTCTTTCTTGGTGCCAAAGGAAGCCACTAAGCCCTACTCAACCCAGGCACAGCTGCAACTGAAGGATCAGAGCCCAAGCCAACAGCACAAAGAACACATGCTCTGCAAGTCAGCTCAGTCCCAGCAGCTGCCCTGTACACACCCTCCGGCAAGGGCAAGGCAATGCTTCCGAGGACTGTCCCCACTCTTTAGGGGATGGAGGACAAAGAGGAGTTTGGAGACTGGAAGTCAGGCTTCTTTGATGATGTTGGCAGATTCCTTTAAGACTGGATTGGGCCAGGCAGTGGTGGCCTTTAATCCCAGCACTCTGCAGACAGAGGAAGGCAGATCTCTTGAGTTTGAGACCAGCTTGGTCTACAGAGTGAGTGCCAGGAAAGCTAGGACTACACAGAGAAACCCTGTCTTGAAAAACAAACCAACAGAGTAGCCTGAGTCTTCACAGTGGTTGTGGCAGTGTATGTCCAAGAATCAGTTCCAGGCCAGCCTGGTATACGCAGCAAGTTGACCCAGGTTCTAGCCCCAGCGACTACATGGAAATTCACAGCTTTCTGTAACTCCAGTTCTAGGGGATCCAGTGTCCTCTTCTGGCCTCCGAGAGCTCCAGGCGTGTACAGACTTCCATTTGGGCAAAATATTCATATACATAAACAAATCAAAAGCCAAAAAAACCAAATCCACCACAACCCCAAGTCTTCAGTTTGGGTTTAACCACTCCACATGTTAAGTCTCAAGCCAGCACAGTCTCAGAGAAGAGAGTGAGAACAGGCCTTACTGAGTGCTTCTTGGATATCAACCACCGCACCAGACCCATCTCTGGGACCCTCACGATGACATGGTGAGGAAAGAATTACTGAGCAACCACAGGACTGAAGCCACCCCTGACTCCTCCGTGAGTCAATGGGACAAGTGTAGATCAGCGTAGATACTGCATGGTCAGTGAAATTGTTCTTTTGTTTGTTTGTTTTTTTCTTTTTTCGTTTTTGTTTTTTGAGACAGGATTTCTCTGTGTAGCCCTGGCTGTCCTGGAACTCACTCTGTAGACCAGGCTGGCCTTAGACTCAGAGATCCACCTGCCTCTGCCTCCCAAGTGCTGGGATTAAAAGCATGTGCCACCACTTCTCTGCGAAATTGTTCTTTTAAGAGCAGGGAGGGGAGGCTCACAGCGGCGGGGCGGGGGAGTGGGAAGGAAGGAAGAGAGGAAGAAGAGACCCACAGGTATGCCCTCTGGCTTTGCAGGGACCTGGCATTAACTCTCACTGGGAGCTGAGGCTCCAGAGAGCTGGCTGGGGGCCATGAACTGGAGTGAGCTGTGGCTATCTGCCTGGGAGGAGTAGTTTCTGCTCCCTTGTGCCCTCTGATAGAGCATCTGTTTTATCAGAGGTACATCCCAACAGCAGAGCCCCCAAATTTCCCCACCTGGCCAGCATCTTTACACCCAGGAACTCCGGGTCTCATTACACTGTCTTGTCTCTGAGTTTGGGTGTAGCCACTAACTGGGGGTGGCAGTGAAGGGAGAGATTGCTTTGTCTGCAAGAGCCTGTTTCCTACGACTCAGCATGGGTTGGATGCTGAATCATGACTGGCAGCTACCCCAGGATCCCAGGGACCATGTGAGGTCATCTCAGGTATCACCCCAAGGCTCCGAAAACACTCCCCAGCTTTAAAAATGCATGAGATGGGGTCCTGGCTGATCTTGTAACGGATATGGGTTCAATTCCCAGTACCCACCTGGTAGCTCACAACCACCTGTAACTCCAGTTACAGGTGATCCAATGCCATCTCCTGGCTTCTAGAGGCACTGCATGAAAATACACACAGGCAAATCCATACACATAAGATAAAAATAAACATTATTTTTAAAATGGGGCTGGAAAGATGACTCAGTCGTTAAGAGCACTGACTGACTGTTCTTCCAGAGGTCCTAAGTTCAATTCCCAGCAACCACATGGTGGCTCACAACCATCTGTAATGGGGTCTGATGCCCTCTTCTGGTGTGTCTGAGGACAGCAATGGTATACTCGCATACATAAAATAAATAAATAAAATCTAAAAAAGAGAAAGGAAGGAAGGAAGGAAGGAAGGAAGGAAGGAAGGAAAATGTATGAGATGAAGTGTTCCAAAATCATGCTCCTGGGATTTTGGTCCCTCAGAATCACATTTTGTTGGCTGCTAGTCTCACACTCACTACACAACTAAAGATGACCTTCCTCTCAAGTGCTGGAATTATAGGCATGTGCCACCATAAGCAGAATTTTGGTTGATTTATTATTATTATTATTATTATTTTAAATTTTACATATATGGGTGTTTTGCCTGCATGTATTTTATGTGTACCGTAAGTGTGCAGTGCCTGCAGAGGCCAGTAGAGGGCGATAGATCCTCGAAACTGGAATTGCAGACAGTTCGCTACTATGAGTGCTGAGATTTGAACTGTGTCCCTCTGGAAGAGCAGCCAGTGTTCCTAACAGCTGACTCATCTCTCCAGCCCTGACCTGGATTGTTCTGTTTTGTTTCTTTGAAACAGGGTCTCACTATGTAGCCTTGGCTGTTCTGGAACTCACAATGTAAATCAGGATGACTTTCAATATCCTAGATATCTGCCTGCCTCTGTCTCTAAGTGCTAGGATTAAAAGCCTACACCACCACCCCTAGTCCCGCTGGCCTTTTTATCAAGCTTTGAGGTGGTTCTCACACTCCACAGTCAGTAAAGCTCCAGTCCTGAAAGTCAGCTAAGGCCTTAGGCCAGGTACTTCTGGGGGCTCTGTGCCCCTCCTCCTAAGGTCCCTGGATGTGTTTGGTAAAATGCTATCTGGCACTGGAGGAGCTGCAGTGACAGTGTGTGCCACACCCACGCCTCCCTGGGTCACAAATGCTAGGTAGGTCATTTCATAGGGGTAGAGGAGCTGAGATACCAAGGAAGAAATCCTGGGCACAGCAGGAGGGAAGGTCAGCAGGAAACCGCGCCCCTCTCCCGCCTCCTCCGCCCCCGCCTCCCGCATCCCATGCCCGCTGCTCCTTGATGGGTGGTTTGTCTCCTGTGTGCCAGGCCAGCAGCCTATGGGATCAAGAGCTTCTACTTCTGCTCTTGGATGCTGGTAGGAAGCAGAGGAAATGCTGACAGCTGTGCAACAGCTGCACAGAGACTTGGACCCTGCAGTTCGGCCATTTTCAGGATGACCTCAAAGGCTCTTGGAATTCATAGGGCTTCCCACTCTCAGGAGAGTTGTTGTCCTCAAAGGAGTCTTCCCCCCATTTGTTTATCTTGGCTAGAAGAACAGAGGTTGAATTGTGAGTCTAATCTATAAGGAGATGATTCCGGATCAAGGACTAGGAGATGAGTCAGGTTTAAGAACTTTAACCACAGCTGGGCGGTGGTGGTGCACACCTTTAATCCCAGCACTTGGGAGGCAGAGGCAGGCGGATTTCTGAGTTCGAGGCTAGTTTGGTCTACAGAGTGAGTTCCAGGACAGCCAGGGCTATACAGAGAAACCCTGTCTCGAAAAACAAAACAAAACAAAACAAAGAACTTTAGCCATGAAACTGAATCTCATCCAGAATGTCTCGAGCTTCCAAAAGCAAGCAAAGAGAGTTTTGTAGCTTCCTGGGTAACCATGGATACCTGTAGTGCCCATGGCCCTAGTTTTCAGGAAACCCCGTTCCAGCAAAGGAGAGATCTTGGGTTACTTTGGGGGGCCATGGAACTCACCCAGCAATTTGTGCTATGGTCTGTCAGTTGCTCATACCTAGGTTGCCATGTTAAGACGCAGGCCTGGGGTCTCTCTGTAAATCCCGACTGGAGAGGCCAGTGATTCTGGTGTGGCCACAGCTCTGACCAACTCTTTGTGAAACTGGCTCAGAATGAGTCAAGCTTTCTTGGGAGCAAGGAAGATCTCTAGCCTCTGGGGAGTCTGGATGGTCTTGCAGAGGCCTGGCCACCCCGGGTCTTACTCTGCTAATGCCCACCTTAATCAGGTACAAGCCTTGAGAGAAACTTACTTGTGACATTCTTGTCCTAAGAGCCACTCTGACACTGGACAGAGAGATCCTAACGCTTGAGAGAGTAGGCAGTGAGGCCTGAGGCTGCCAGTGGACTCTGGCTACTCCTTGCCCGTCCCCACCCTCACCCCCATGGTCTGGTCACAAACCTCTGCAGGACATGGCACCAGCTGCAGTTGAAGGTCAGGTTGGAGGACATGCAGGTGTCACAACTCTGATGCTGGAGGCAGGCTGCAAGAGAGGAGGTGACCGCTGTCAGCATCACGTCACTGTGTCCTCGGGCAACGCTTCTGAATTCAGGGTCCTTTCTGAATGCAGTGTCTCTGACTTTGGGGACCCTAAGGGTCATTACTGCCTCTCTTCTCCCTTTTGTCATTGTTATGTTTTGAGACAGGGTCTCTCTATGTAGCTCTGGCTGTTTGGGAGCTCGCCATGCAGAACAGTCTGACCTCAGACTCCCAAAGATCCTCCTGCCTCTGCTTCCTGAGTGCTGGGATTATTAGAGCCAATTCCCTCTTTCTCTCCCACCCTCCTGGCTATTGTCCCTGGGATGATCCCTCTTCATAATCTACATGACTGAATTTTTTTTAAAGATTTATTTTATTTATGTGAGTACACTGTCGCTATCTTCAGACACACCAGAAGAGGGCATCGGATCCCATTACAGATGGTTGTGAGCCACCATGTGGTTGCTGGGAACCGAACTCAGGACCTCTGGAAGAACAGTCGGTGCTCTTAACCACTAAGCCATCTCTCTAGCCCCAGACTTGAGTCTTAGACGTGCACTCCCAGGATGGCTACTACTGTCCTGGCAGCTGACCCTGGCCTTGGCTATCCTTGTTCCATGATACTCAAAGACTTCAAGATCGATTCTTCCCAAAGTCTCTCTATATAGCCCAAGATAACCTTGAACTCAATGTCCTCTTGCTTTAACTTCCCAATGGGGATTATAGGCCTACGTCACCATGCCCAGCCTGAGATCTGCTCTTACCAATCTTAGGGAAACCCTTACTTCCCAGGTCTATTGGCTGCTTGTCTCAGTGGAAGATGACTAGGTCGATGTGTGGCTGTGACCTAAATTGTGCCCTCATCTCCTGGTCACTCTCAGATCCCTATTCCAGGAGAAGATACTTGCCTGAGGTCAGGCTGAACTGAGGCCCAGGGCTCCTCTTTTCCTTTCCTTGCTATCTATTCCCAGAACCTCCAAGGACGAGAAAAGTATGGTTGGGAGTGGTATGGGACCCAAGAACTGTCACAGGCGGCCGGCTACAGTCTCAGGTGGCAGCAGGAAGACATCAAGAGACAAGAGAAGGAACAAAACCATCTGCAAAAATGGAATTCTAAACCAGGTGCAGTAGTGGCACATGCCCTTGGGAAGCAGAGGCAGGAGGATTGTTGCAGAGGAGAAACCAGCCTTGGTTACACAGCGCGCTCCATAACAACCATGGTCACCCATCTAGAAGACGGTAAGTGACTATAGACCAGTCTATTCCTGGACCCCTGCCCAATCGGTCTCAAGGCTAAGGTCTCTGGGGTTTCACATATATGTTCCTAGCAATAGGTGACATTGATTAGACACAAGCCACCCCCCAGACCTGGAGTGAGCTCGTGTCAAGGCTGCCATTTCTGTACCCAGGTGGCTTGTGCAGTTCTAGCCCTAACCACAACTTTGCAGGTTGGTGACATTAGGCCCTAAGAAGTTAGGTGACTGGGTCCCTCCAGGGATCGGAGGTTGGGTCTGAGATCAGAACCCAGTATTTTTTAGTCTAAAGCATTTTCTAGATTAGCAGACTGCCCCTGCTCACTTGGCAATGGGGTGAACTCAACGGCCGAGGCGGTGGTGATCTTGCTGGAGTCCAGTTCCACGCGGTGGTATTCGAAAATGGTCCGTCTCCGAGACTCTGAGAAGGAAGCAGAGTTTGTTGTATCTGGAACACATCACGGTCAGAGGGTGCCCAGGACCCCAACATAAGTCAGCATGCAGTCAGTGAGGAAAGGAATAAGCCTACCAACCTGGGATAATGATGCCAGAGCTACAGGGAGACTTCACCTATAGCATCTGTCCACCCTCTCTGTGCGTGGATAGCTTGCTCCTGCAGACACACCCGAAGGACTGCTTCTCTGAGAACCCCCTTAGGCAGGCCCCTGTTCTGTTCTCCTCAGGCAAAGGGCCTTCCCCACACTACTTTACTAATTTCTTTGTTGTTGTTGTTAAATTTTAATTAATTAATTAATTAACTTTACATCACGACTACAGTTTCCCCTCCCTCCTCTCCTCCCAGTCCTTCCCTCCTCTCCCCCCAGTCACTCCTCCTCCCTTTCTCTTCAGAAAGGGAGAGGAAGCCTCCCATGGATATCAAACAGCCTTGACATATCAAGTTGTAGTAAGACTAAGCACATCCTCTCCTATTAAAGCTAGATGAGGCTCCCCAGTTAGGGGAAAGGGTCCCAAAGGCAGGCAACAGTCAGAGACAGTCTCTGCTCCCACTGTTAAGAGTCCCACATGAAGACCAAGCCACACAACTGTGACATACGTGCAGAGGGCCTAGGTCAGCCCCATGCATGCTCTCTGGTTGGTGGGTCAGTCTCTGTGAGTCCCTATAGACTTAGATCAGTTGATTCTGTTGGTTTCCTTGCATTGCCCTGGCTGCTAACTTCTGATTGGATGGGTGGTGAGCACCCAACTGTGAACTTGACCCCAGTGAATGCTCTCCAAGGGTTCCCGAACAGACAGGTTGCCCTACCATGCTCCACCTCCCCCCTCCTGGCCTAGGCTTAGGCAGGCTTCAGAACCAAGAATCAAGTCTAAATGCTACACCTGTCTGTAAAGGCCCCCACCCCCCACCCCTGCCCATAGCCAGGAGAACAGAAGTCCAAGTCAAACCCTGCTCCTGACTTACCACCGGGTAACTTTGGCTAAATCACTTGAGCCTCTGTGTTTCGCTAATATACTGGAAAGAGAAGCACTTGTCACAATGCCTTTAAGAGGAAAAACTAGAATTGTAGGTGAAGAACCGAGGCTAACCTAGCAGTCTGGAAAGTTCTGACATCCCTACTAGTACCAGACCTACCTAAGAACCACGACTCAAAGCCAGCAGTCAGTTGCTACCTTAGGAAGTGACTTTCCCCACACGGTGAAGAGCCAAGGTGTATGTCGGGTCTGTCCACCCTCTCCTTCCTCCCTCTGGAAACAGCTTTTCCTGGGGCAACCGTGCCCAACCCATTTCTACTTGTATATGTATGTGGCCCTGAGGGATCTTGTCCTTCCAAGGTCCTGCCTTGCAGTAATTGGCTCAGTGTTGGACCGATAAGAGACCTTCTTCTGCCTATGACCTAGGACCCTTTTGCTCTTTGAGCAAGTGTGGCTGTGAATGGGAAGGTTCAGGCCTGTGGGGAAAGCTGTTTGTGGGGAGAAACAGGAAATACTGGAGGTGTGCACAGACCTGCTCTGGCCCTTCCCGATCCTCAACTCTGCCTGTAGATCTTCGGCCCACCTCAGTTTCCCCCAGTACAAGCCCCTCTCTGCTTCAGCTAGGAACCCAGTGCGGGAAGAAACACAAGGCTTTCATCCAGTTGAAGGTGGTTTGGAGAAAAACTTCCCAAGATGACAGAAGAGCTCAGCTGGGGTGTCCGTAACACAAAAATGAGCCTGGATGCCAGCTGGGTGAGAAGGTGCCCTTGTGTCACCTGATGTCACCTGTGTTCTGTTGAGGCTTATCTTAAACCTAAGAAATGTTCCCAATTACTTAATCTAGGGCTGAACCCCAGTTGCTGTGGCGCTCTCCTAATCTAGCCTGTCTGCTTTGGGGGTCACAGCAGCCAGAGCAGCCCCCAAACAGAAGCTCAGTCTGCACAAGTAGGAGGAAACTGCTTCAGCGTCTGTGCGGCATCCTCGGCAGACCTTTGGCAGATGGGAGTCACCACAGAGATGTAGCCATGGGGCCTGAGCTCGAGATGCCCACACACCTGCTCCCATGTCAGCCAGGGTCTGCCGCTGCCCTGGAATGAAGTCTGGGAAACTGATGGAGACCCTGAGCGAGGAGATGATTTTTGTCAGGAGGAAGAGGAGGAAGCGAGGCTGCTGTCACCCTGCCCAGGTGGCCTTGGATGAAGGACTGAGATTCAGTGAGCCTCACCGAGAAATGAGACTAATTAAAATCCACCGATGGCAATGTTCTGAGGCATTGGATTATTTGTTTGTTTATTTGTTTTGGTTGTGGTTTTGTGTTTTTTCCTCAACATGTAGCCTTGGCTGGTGGCCTGAAACTCATTATGTAGACAAGGCTGGCCTTGAACTCACAATGATCTGCCAGGCTCTGCATCTACATAACTGGGACTCCATCGGCCATGCATTGTCACTGTGGTGGTTTGAATAAGTTTGGCTCAGGGAGTGGCACTATTAGGAGGTGTGGTCTTGTTAGAGTAGGTGTGGCCTTGTTGAAGTAGGTGTGTCACTGTGGGCCTGGGCATTAATACCCTCATCCTAGTTGCCTGCAAATCAGTCTTGTCCTAGCAGCCTTTAGCTGAAGGTATAGACCTCTCAACTCCTCCTGCCTGGATGCTGCCATGATCTTGCCTTGATGATAATGGACTGAACCTCTGAACCTGTAAGCCAGCCCCAATTAAATGTTGTCCTTGTAAGAGTTGCCTTGGTCGTGGTGTCTGTTCACAGCAGTAAAACCCTAACTAAGACAGTCACCACCACCATGCCCTAGTTTGTTCTCTTTCCTCTCAGTCCCGACTGCTTTATTTCTGCCTCTGTTTTGCTTTGGATAAGATTCTCAGGCCCTTCCAGCATCTCCAAACACCTCACGTTTATAAACTCAAATTTGGAGAGGAAGAATGGCCGCCTGTTCCTTCCTTCTTACCCGCCCCCCCTCCCCAGCAATGGCACAGTTCCTGTCGGAGAATCTCAACCAGTTTCTGCTGTCCCCTCCTGCTTTGGAAGTTACTGTGCAAGTCCCCTACCCACCCCTCAGCCCCACAGAGGCCCTGACCACTGGCCAGCAACCTGAGTATCCTTTCTGCCCTTGCTTGCCTAGGCTCTGCCATCCCGGCCACTGCCTGATACTCCGTAGGCCACTGCCAGGAAGCACAGGAAACACTAGGCTGTCGATGCTTGGGTGGTAAAGGGGTCTTGGGGTCCAGGTAACTACTTTCTAAGGACAGTTCAAAGAACCCCAATTTCAGATCTCTCTCCCCACCACACCTGCCCCAAGCTCACACATCCTACTGGCTCTCTGGAGCTGTCGGAGGATCTTGACCTTCCTTTCCTGCCAGGGAAGATGACCACCCTGGCCTGAGGCTCCTTCCTTCCTTCCTTGGGGACTCCTGCTTAGGAACCAGATGGTTTATAATGAGATCCAGGCTCCTGCTCCTTCTTCCCTCCCTTCCAGCCCAGGCAGAGCCTCAGGCAGTCGGAAAGAGTGGGTGGGGGGAGTAGCCCAGGGCTCCCAGGGGAGTGCTGCCCACTGTAAGCTCCGTCAGAAGTGACACTCAAGATGCCTCAGGCTGAGCTGCAGCTGAGCCAAGACACTGTCCTGCGGTTCATTTTACAGGTGGGGAAACTGAGGTGCAGCCAGGTTAACCCATAGACCAATACTCTATTTTATAACACATTATCAACTGAGGCTTTCCACAGCCTTAAATAGAAGACACCTGTGGTTGGGGGGCAGGGGAATTGCAGAAGAGCCCAGCTAGCAGCACGGAGAGTGCCAACATGTAGGTGTGGGCACCTGCTAAGTCCAGTATGTAGGTGTGGGCACCTGCTAAGTCCTGAGCATTCAGCAATGTGCTGGCAACCCCCAGCTCTATTCAGCTCAAGTCAGAGACCCCCAGACCCAGACCATCTCATTTGCCCTGGAGTTTGAGGACAGATGTCCCTGTGCACTGCATTTTAAAAGAAGAATCAAGAACAAGGGGATCCTGGGTATTTTACTTAAGACTCGGGTTTCAGCTAGGCCCCCTGGCACATAGCCCAAATCCCCGCACTCAGGGAGCTAAGCCAGGAAGATTGTTATGAGTTGGGGGAGCAAGAGACAGAGGGAGCATTTACGTAACTGTCTTGAAAGGGAACAATCATACCAGCATCCGAAACTTGGACAATGGTGTGTTTGTTGTCCTACTGTCTGAGGGTTTCTACTATTGTGATAAAATGCCATAACCAAAAGCAACGTAGGGAGGAAAGAGTTCATTTCATATTACAACTTCCGGGAAGAAGAAAGCTGCTTATTGGCTTGCTCTCCATGGCTGACTCAGCCTGCTTTCTTACAAAAACCTCGACCACCTACCTGCCCAGGGGTGGCATCACCACAGTGGCCTGGGCCCTCCTACATCAATCATTAACCAAAAACAAAAATAAAACCCACCAGAGCTGCCTACAGGCCAGGCTTACGGAGGTGCGGTCTCAGTGAAGCGTCTCTCTTCTCAGATATGTCTAAGTTTGTGTGAAGTTGACAAGAACTGGCTTACCTACTAGACAGGTTTGGTCTGGGCAAGAAGATGCAGTGGGAACAAGCTTCAGAAATGACAAGCTGTCAGCTAGGTGTTATCTGCATATGACTTGCATGTCAGCAACCAGGAGGCTGAAGCAGGGGGATATTAAATTTGAGGCTAGCCTGGACTATAAACAAACAAACAAACAAAAACACCAAAAAACAGAAAAACAAAAAAAACAAAACAACAACAACAACAACAAAAAAAAAAACCCAGAAAAACAAACCCTGTTTCAAATGAAGAAAAATCTCATAGTAACTGGCAGGTGTCTACAGGGGTACCATGGTCCTAAGAGGAGAGGGTGCCCTTAGGAACGATGAGAATGGGCTCAGCAGTTAAGAGCACTTGTTGGTTTTACAAAGGAAGGACCCGGGTTCAATTCCCAGCACCCACCGGATAGCTAACAACCACCTGTAACTCCAGTCCCAGGGGATCTGATGCCCTCTTCTGGCCTCTGAAGGCACCAGGCACTCACGTGATGTCACACATACATATGTATGTAAAACACTCAAACACATTAAATAGTAAAATAAATAGATCTAAAGAACTATGGCGGGGGGGAGGGGGGCTGGAGAGATGGCTCAGCAGTTAAGAGCACCAGACTGCTCTTCCAGAGGTCCTGAGTTCAATTCCCAGCAACCACATGGTGGCTCACAACCATCTGTAATGGGATCCGATGCCCTCTTCTGGTGTGTCTGAAGACAGCAACAGTGTACTCATATACATTAAATAAATAAATGTTTTAAAAAAAGAACTGTGGGAGTGAGCCAGGTATAGTGGCGCACACCTTTAATCTCAGCACTCAGGAAGCAGAGGCAGGTGGATCTCTGAGAGCCTGAGGCCAACCTGGTCTACAGAGTGAATTCTTGAACATCCAGAGCTATGTAAAGAGTTCTTGTCTTTCAAAAACAAAACCAACAAGCTGGGCAGTGGTGGTGCACACTTTTAATCCCAGCACTTGGGAGGCAGAGGAAGGTGGATCTCTGAGTTTCAGGCCAGCCTGGTCTACAGAGTGAGTTCCAGGATAGCTAGAACTACACAGAGGAACCTTGTCTGGAAAAAACGACAATAACAACAACAACAACAAAAACCCCAAAATAAAAACAAAGACAAAAACAAAGAAAGAAAAAAACCCAAACTATGGGAATGGGGTCTTGTATATGGAAATGAACCTCCCTCTCCCTACCAACCCAGTGTCTCCACTTACACGCTCACATGCACGTGCACACATGTGCATGCACATACAAATACACACAGAGGCATACAAATAGCTACCCTCATAGACAGATATGTATGCACGTATGGGGTGTTTTTCTTGCTTTTTTTTTTGTTGTTGTTTTTGTTTTAAATGCGGGACCTGAACTTAGAAAGCATGAGTACTAAGCAAGCGCTCTACCTCTGGCCTACGTTCCAAACAGACACAGACTACGTTCACACAGGCGAATGGTTGTTTGAGGCAGGGTCTCACTTTCTACCAGGCTGTCCTTGAACTCATGACTCTCTAGACTGGTAAGATTCTATGCCTGTGTCATCATGCTCAACTTTTCCCAAATAGATTTTTATTTTTTTAATAGCCGACCCCTGGCCACATAAGAATTGAGATCTTAAGCACACCAGGGTGAAGAGGGACACTTTCCTGTCATTCATGTGCCCAGAGGGAAACTGAGGCCCACCTGTGCGGCAAGGTGTCTCCAGTGTGATACTACAATATGGAGAGGATGGCCTGAGGTCCGGGGAACATTTAAGTAGAAGATGGAAAATTCTAGAGAGGCTTTGGCAGCTCTGTCACTGTCCACTCTTCCCAGGGGACACCTCTACTAAGTCCACCCTCTTGAACGATGAGGCCTTAAAACTAATGCCAACCTTCTTTCCTTCCTTCTTCTGTCTCCACCCTCAAGGCTCAGCCGATCTGCTCCCTCTCTCAGTCAGAGTCTCTGGTGGCATCTCACCTGACTCACTGCCTAGTCAGTATTGAGATTCCTGTCGTACCCGCCCTACGCCCAGACTTCAAGATCTTAAGGGCAGTGTTAACCTGGCATTTGTCTTTGCCTGTCTCCTGGCATTGGTCTTCTACCTGACAGGGTTTAAGAAATGGCTGTTAACAAATGAACAGATTTCAGTTGGCCCTGAAAACCGTGTCGACCTGTTATAATATCAGCCACAGCTAAGAGGAAGTCCCTTCCTGTCTTCTTACCACAGACTAAGATCTTTTCAAAAGAGTTTTCAGATGGCCACAGAAAGTCAGATCCAGTGCTAGAGCACAAAGAAGACACAGAGCTAGATGTGAGGAAATCCCCACCCTCAACGATGTAGGACAGTGCTCAGACAGTCAGAAGGAAGGTGACATGGGACCTGGGCACAGACCGAGACAGGCACTTGTTGAGGGAGCGAATCCCAAGAACAGAGAGACACATTCTGCAGCCAGGGACGTGAGAACGCTGCAAAGCTTCCACCAGAGGATGGGGCAGAGGTAAGGCTGCGCCCTGGGCTTGCATGCACCCAGGGGTGTCAGATGCACTTGAGACACACGCAGCCATGCCCGTGGGAGAGCAGGTGGATGGTTGTGTCAGGAGTGTATGGGGTGACATTCAGAAATCTGCCCTGAACCAAAACGGCTTCAACTACCACCTTGTACCTGATCGAGCATGTGTATGACTTCGGTACATTTTAATTTTTATAAGTAGAATCCTTAAACCCCACTCTGGAGTCATTGCCTTTGGTTTATTACGGCCACATGTGGGGCTCATCCGGTGGCCATGACGACATCCATCTGCACGGCCAGCTTTCTGGAACCCAGATGGGAGCAGCCCCAAGCCACACTTGTGGCAGTTTGAGACGTTCCTCTTTATCTCTGCTTCAACTTTCCAAGATGGAGGAACACTGGGCTCTGGGGAAAGTCTGCTGCCCCGTCCAGACCTGACAGAGGCTCAGAAGACAGGTTCATGTGCCGTTGGCTCAGTTCTCCTGCCTGCCACCAGTGGGCCAGCATTGCTCTGCTTGGACAGAAGTGTTAGAGCCCACCTGCAATCCCAGGACTGGGGAGGGGGAGGGGGAGGGGAGAAGGGGGAGGGGAGGGAGGGTGGGAGGGGGAGGGGAGGGGGAGGGGAGGGGAGGGTCAGGAGCTCACGGTCGCCTTCCACTATGTAAAATTCAAGCTGAACCTGGGCTACATGCAATCCTGTCTCAGAAGAAAAAGGAAGGGGGTGGGGAGGAGAAAGGGAGAAAGGGGGAAAGGGGGAAAGGGAGAAAGGGGGAAGGGGGAGAGATAAAAGGAAAGAGGGAAGAGGAAGAGCAGGAGAAGGATCACCATTAGTAGATGCTGAGAATCCAGACACAAAGGTCACCCCAGCAGATTGTAATCATTGTTTAGAAATGTGCAATGATGGGTCTCCATCCTTCAGCCCCTCTTTCTGTCCATCCATCCATCCATCCATCCATCCATCCATTTGTTGATTCCTTTGCTCATTCGGTTATTTTTAGTCAATACTCAAGATTAGAACCCAGGAGAAAACCCTGAGAAACTTTCAGCTCAGGGCAGGAAGCAGAGCAAAGGAATCATATGTTCAAGTCCAACCTGGGCTATCCAGTAAATATGAAATATGTTCATTAAAGCAAAGAAGAGAGAATGAAGAAGCAAGATTCCAGGAGCCAAGAGCTGGGAAGACAGAATAAAAGGGGAAGGGAGTGGATGGAGGGCCTTGGGTCGGTGGGGGTGGGGGAAAGACTCTCCAAGGAAGAGCACTGTAAGAATACTTTTCTTATAATAAATTAGTAGAAAGAAAAAAAAGAATAATTTTCTTAACCAGGAGGTGTTAACACATACCATTAATCCCAGCACTTGGAAAGCAGACACAGGCAGATCTCTGTGAATTTGAGGCCAGTCTGGTCAACAGAGTTCCAGGACAGCCAGGGCGACACACACACACACACAAACCCTCACTTTTCTTTGTCCTCCTCCTCTTCCTCCTTCCCCCTCTCATTTTGAGACAGGACCTCATGTATTCCAGATAGGCCTGGAATTCACGATGCAGCTGAGGATGACCTTAAATTAATCATCCTCCTGCCTCTCCCTCCTGGGTGCTGAGCACAGGATCAGGTGAGGCTCTATGAAGGATCTGCTTTCAGGAGAGTCAAGTCAGAATGGGTCAGACGTGGTGGTTCCTCCCCACACCATCCTCTCTGACTGCTCCCTCTCTCCAACAGCCAGTTCTGCTTCCTTCGTGGCAGCCTGGCCTGGAGACACAGCACATGCTTCTGACACGCTTCTGGCTTCAAGGCAGCTGTGGAAAGGAGTTCTGGGAAAGAAGGAGCAGTGTCCCCGAGGAGGGCCACCTGAGGCCATCGGGTGCCATCCAGAGGTCACCTGACAATCCAGATCCTCTCATAGTCTGGCTTAGTAACTGATTCCATTAATTTACAATGTGTCAGTTCTGACAGTTACATGAAATCATGAAATAAAACTTCTTTTCTTTTCTTTTTTTTTTTTTTTCTGAGACAGGGATCTGCCTCTCAAATCCTGGGATTAAAGACATGCATCACCACCACCACCACTGCCACCCTGGCGAAATAAAATTTCTTAAGACGAGTGAAGGAGTTTTGGCAGTCTCTCCAGCCAAATGAGGAGCCTTTAGACCCCTGTGGAGGATTTGAGCGCCTCTGCAAGCAGACACTGAAAAGCTGCTGACACGCTCAGCTTTTCTCTGCACCACAAAGCTCTGCAGACTCTGGGCACAGTGCTACGAGTAACATTTTATGGAGCAGAGTAAAGGTAAGAAACCTGGCTGTGTTCTGCATCATCTTCTAGTCCCAGGAAGGAGGTCATCCAGAGACCTCTCCCATCCAGCTTGGCAGGGCCAAAACTCAGTGCCCACCCCCCCCTCACCCCCCACCCCCCACCCCTCACCCCCCACCCCCCACCCCCGTCAGAAGGACTTAATGGCTGGAGCATCTTTTGTTATTGCTGATGCTTTGTGTGTGTGTGTGTGTGTGTGTCTATGGGGGTAGGTGTGTATGTTTGCATGTATGTGGAGGTCAGAGTCAATGACAGCATCTCCCTCTTGCTCTCCACCTCATTTTTTGAGACATAGTCTCTCACTGAACCTGGCGTTCACTGCTGGGGCAACACTAGCTGGCCATCACGTTCAAAGGTGCCTGCCTCCTCTGGGCTACAATTACCATCATGTGCCACCATGCCTGGGTTTTCCGTGGACACTGGGCATCGGAGCTCGGGTTCGCAGCCAGCCAGCACAGCACGAGTTTTATCTGCTGACTCATCTCCCAGGACTACCTGTTTGCTTTTGTTTCCTGTCTCTGTTGTTTGGTTTTAGTTTAGTTCTTGAGACAGCATCTCCCAGCCTGGCCTTGTACTCCTTGATCCTCCTGCCTCAACCACCAGAGAGCTGAGGTTGCAGGCATGAGATTGCAGACTACATGCAGATCGCTGGGGAATCTTCAATATCAGGAAAACTGAACTCCTCTCTGTGTCATCTCAGGGAGGAAAGAGCTGGACACGGTACAGGACAGAAGCGGCCTCCCATTCTGGGCTTGGACAGCGGGGTATCCACAGAAACAGCACTGCAGAGTGATTTCCCTGACCGGGTTGAGCCCCCGGCATTTGGGGTTTTCTGCTACTCACAGCTCAAGCTAATCCGAGCAAATTCCCTGCTTGCTGAGCAGAGCGGAACAGACTCAGGGGAGCCTGACATTTTAGCCACGGAAGAGTCATCAGTCCCGAAAGCAGAGACTGGGACTTAGCCCAAGGCCTTGCATGTTATGTGGCCCCACTTTAAAACTTAGTAAAGGCCGGTGAAACTGCCTCAGAAAAATGCACGGATGTGCCTCTCCCTGTTACCTTAACAATGGATGGGACCTGGGGTCTTGCACATGGTACACAAGAGCTCTAACCACTGAGCCACATGCCAAGTCCCTCTCCACTGTTCTCACAACAGACACACCACAGTGAGTTACACTCATTGGCTTCTGGCCCTAAATCTAGCATCTAGGGTTAGAATTGGGACTTAAGTAACAACAGGACCTGGATAGAGCCACAAGCAAGGTGAACCACAGACTTCAGCCTTAGGAAGAATTGTTGCCTTGTGTACACGTTCAAAGACAGCTCCTTACACATTCAGCCAAGACAGGAGACGGTCCTCCATGAGGAACACGAAGATCCTCGGACATTAGGACATGATGAAGGGACAGGGGCTTTGTGGAAGTGTGTACTTTTGAGCAGTCGTGGATGTGGGGATCTTAGAGTCCTAGGCCCAGTGGCCCATGGATACTGAGGGCAGGTAAGTTAGTCTCCATCATTAACTAAATTAGATTTAGGGTCACCTGGGAGACCCAGCTCCAAAGGGCTTTTCCTGAGAGGTTTAGCTGGGGAAGGGAGAATGGGCTGGGGTGTGGGTGGTGTTGCCCATGGACTAGAGACCAGGACTGAGTAAAAGGAAAAGAAGTGTAACCCAGTTGAACATTCAACTCTCTCTGTTTCCTGACAACAGATGCAATGTGACCAGCACCTCGCGCTCCGGTGGCCTCAACTGCCCCACCATGTGGTCTGTATCCCTCAGACCGTGAGCCAGAGAAACCCACGTTCCCAAGGTTGCCGCTGTCATTTATTCTGTCAGGGGAAGAGAAAAGTAGATGATACAGAGATAACAGTATGGGCACGGAGATCACTCTATTTGCCCTGGGTGACTCTGGGAAGGGAACCTGGGGGACAGAGGGCAGGACAGTGCAGAAACCTAATTTACACTTTATCTTTTGAGTTTTGTCCTAGAAATACTTCATCACAAAGAGAAACAGAGTTAGAATTCTGCTTGTAGAACCAATTATTTGGGAGTCTGAAGAAGGAAGGATTGCGGGAGTCCAGTTTAAGGCAACACAAAAAACACAGAGAGTCCATCTCTTAAAAAAAGAAAAGAAAAGAAAGAAAGAAGGAAGGAAGGAAGGAAAGAAAGAAAGAAAGAAGGAAAGAAAGAAAGAAAGAAAGAAAGAAAGAAAGAAAGAAAGAAAGAAAGAAAGAAAGAAAGAAAGAAAGAAAGAAAGAGGGGCTGGAGAGATGTCTCAGCAGTTAAGAGCACTGACTGCTCTTCCAGAGGTCCTGAGTTCAATTCCCAGCAACCACATGGTGGCTCACAACCATTTGTAATGGGATCCGATATCTTCTTCTGGTGTATCTGAGACAGCTACAGTGTACTCATATGCAATAAATAAATAAATAAATAAGGCAAACTCATTAAAAAAGCCATTACTTTGTATGCTAGCTTAAAAATTAACTTTGATGGCTGAGAGCTGGCTCAGCAGTTAAGAGCACTGGCTACTCTCCTGGGTTTGGTTCCCAGTGCTCACAGGTCAGCTCATACCTTTAATCCCAGTACTGGGGAGACAGAGGCTGGTGGGTCTCTGTGTGTTCGAGTCTAGCCTGATCTACAGAGTTCTAGGACATCCAGTGCTATTCTACAAAGAAACACTGTCTTGAAAAACAGCAGCAAAAAAATTTAAAGAGAAGAGAAAACAGGGAGGTATTTGTGAGGGTGGGACTGGGATGTAAATAAATTAATAAAAAAAAGAAGGAAAGACCATATCTAACTGTATGAATGATGTTAAAGGCTAATACTGTAGCTCAGAGAAGAACACTTGCCTGACATTCGCAGTGTTGCAGGATATTTGAACATAATGTGAACCCCAAGATTGTGTTATTTACTAAAAAACGTTTTTCTAGTTGTGGTATGGCTCAGTCCTTAACACACACCTTTAATCTTCCTGGCTGGAATGAAGACACCCATTATCGTTAATCCCAGTCAATGAAGGTAAAATTTGTAGAAGACAGCACCCATGTTTGAAAGTGATTTCTAAGACAGACAGTGGTGGCGCACGCCTATAATCCCAGCACTTGGAAGGCAGAGGCAGACCGATTTTTGAGTTCGAGGCCAGCCTGGTCTACAGAGTGAGTTCCTGGACAGCCAGGGCTACACAGAGAAACCCTGTCTTGGAAAAAAAGAAAAAAGAAAGTGATTTCTACTGAGTGGCTGACGAAGTGATGAATCAGAGAAAGATTAGACAAAATAGGCTATGTACAGCTCCTACAAGAAAGAGGGGAAAGAGAAGCTACTTGAGGGGCAGTGGAGAGAGAGAGAGAGAGAGAGAGAGAGAGAGAGAGAGAGAGAGAGAGAGAGAGAGAGAGAGAGAGAGAGAGAGAAGTTTTTCAGGAAGAGTTATGCAGAGAGAAAACAAGCTAGACACAGGTGAAAACAGAGTGAGCCAGGAAATGAGAACATATGGCCAAAGTTATATGAGACCAAACAGAGCAATTCAGTCAGGGACCAAGAGTAAAGCCAGATTGAATCAGTCAGCTTGGAGAGGAGTTTGAGCCAGAACAGCTGAGTTGAACCAGCCAACCAGAGTTCAGAAAGAACTAGAAATGGGGGCGGTCAGACCGGCTCCTGAAAAGGCTACAGTATTAGCCTTTAACTTCATTCATAAACTTAGATATAGTTGTTCCTTCATTTTTATTAATTTATTTACATCCCAGTCCCACCCTCACAAATACCTCCCTGGTTTTTCTTCTTTTTTCTTTCCGGAGGTCCTGAGTTCAATTCCCAGCAACCACATTGTGGCTCACAACCAACTGTAATGGGCTTCTGGCCTTCAAGCAGAACATTATATACATAATAAATAAATCTTTTTAAAAAGAACTAGAAAGGATGAACATATTTGGGAGCAAGTCTCAGAAGCTGGAAACATTCTTGGCCTAGATAAGATTGTACAGAAGCTAGAAGCTTCCAGGACTAGCTTCGGTTAGCAGACAGAGGCTGTAAGCCTTGGAGACAACGATTACATCAGGAGAATAAAAATACTGCTACAGTACAGGGCCCTGCTTTGTTACTCAACACTGTCACCTAAGGATCATAGAAATAGCAATGGTGTCCAACACGGACGTATAAAAGAAGAATGTCTTGGAAATCACTGTCACCATGACATGTGCCTTGAAAGTCCTCAGTCATGTGGCACGCCAGAACTGGGGTGTCATCTGTTCTCACACCATTTCCTGAAGTCCTTGGTGTGCTGGTTTATAAAGCCTTAAGGTGTAAAGGTGAGTATAGGAGATATTCTAACACAGGTCCACTCTCCTGATGGGCCAGATGTCAAACAACAGCTGTGGGAGAGAAGCTGAGGTCCCCTCAGCGGTCAGCACTACAGGAAGATCCCCTCTCACTACCCCTCCCCCATGTTACAGAAGAGGGAACTGAGACTGAAGGGAACATGGTTTGCCAAAGGAGAAAGTTCACAGCACAACTGGCGGGTAGGGGGTGCTCATCTTAGACACACACTGCTCACCTGTTAATTCCCTGGGTTGGAGGCCATTTTGTTTGAATTCTGGAAGGCTTACTGCCTGCTGGGGTGATGGCGTGCATTTTGGTACAAGAGTCTTTGGAGACTTTGCAAATGGAGCTGAGTACAGGGGCTCCCGACCCCCTTCTTAGCAACCAGGTTAGTGCCTCTCACTAGACACAGCTAGGCAAAGATGATCCCTCTGTTATAACAAGGAAATGCAGGCGCAGATGGGGCTGGGTCAGACGCAGGCCCCCTGGGGACTCACCTGATACCACTGGGGATGAATTGAGAATCATGAAAGCATCAGACAGGCCTGCCTTGACGGGGTGCTGGGCAGAGCTGATGTCCAGGACAGCCATGGGGATCTGCAGCAGGAAGAAGAGACACCTGCCATCCACCCGGAACCCTCTGTGGCCACGAAGTCCCCACTCGGCTTCACACCCAGCTATCTGTTCAGGATTCAAGGGCCCGAGCACCTGCACCCACACTCCGGGGCTCCCACGTTTCCTCCTGCGTGGATCCCCAGCTCTTCACAGGCCAGAAGTTACCCTTGGCTTCTCTCTTTCTTTCCTTTACTCCCCTTGTCTTCTCATCCATCTCCAAATACCGGGAGTCAACCCGGTGGCTCTCATCTCCGTCCAGTTCTCTGTCTCCCAAGTCCAAGCTGTGTTCCTTTCCCTACACCGTCTCCCAGCATTCCCTTAAGTCTCCAGCAGCCTGTCTGCTCTGAAGCCAGAGAAGCTTTTTTAAAAGACCATCTAGTTGTTCCCCTGTCCCATCCTCTCCTCTGACTCTCTACTCCAGAGAAGCCACCTTCTACTGCACTGGTTCTCAACCTTCCTAACGCTGTGATCCTTTAATATAGTTCCGCATGTTGTAACGAGCCCAAGCATAAAATTATTTTGTCGCTCCTTTCATCGTGGTAATTTTGCTACGGTTATGAACGAAGGTATCTGTGCTTTCCCATGGTCTTAGGCAACCCCTGTGAAAAGGTCATTGAACACCCCAAGGGGTCGCGACCCACATGTTGAGAATCATTTGTTCCAGTGTGTCATATAACCATGTTCTGTCCTGCCACAGGACCTTTGTACATGTCTATCTCTCTCCTGGATACACTCGACTCTTATCTCTGCTTCCTTCACCCCCATTCATCCTGCGGTTTTTAACTCCTTTCCTCTGGGAAGCTTCCCTTGGCCTCTGAGGATGTGAAGATCCCCACAGCAGGCTTTTAGCACAAGAAGCCTTTATGTGGGGGGCCTAGTCATAGTGGCAACCCAGTGTTTGCCTTTGTAATCATCTCTCTATGAGATTTGTAGCTGCGTAAACACCAAGTCCAGATAGACCCAGAGCTGTCTTGGCACTAAGCCCCACCACCCACCACGCTACAGATCCTCTACAAAGCTTTCCCGGATGAACGGATGAACGGATGAACGTCCACAGGCTCTAAAACTTACTCACCTCTTTGTAGCCAAAGACAATGCGGCCGTCTTGGTGAAGGGCCGCCTGGAAGGTGAAACTGCCCCTGTCCTCCCGGCCCTGGAGGTAAACATGGTCCCACTGAACCACAAACACGGTCCCTGGAGAGAAGAGCAGAGACTCGGCTGATAGGAAGTCGGTGCAGGGGACCCAGCAGATATAGTGGTCAGAGATGGGAGCCATTTGTGAGTTTGAGAAGCAGGACCTAGACAACCCACAGCCTGCTTCCCAGTCATAGAGGCCCCCCAAAGATCCCATTTCTGCTCCAGGTCCCCAAACTTCTCATCTCTTACGATGTGCACACCTCTCTCTTGCCTCTCCTGACTCCTGGAGGCAAAAGGAAAACACGGAAATGCCCGTCTTCTATGTGTGTAGGGGGGAGGGCATGCCCCGAGAAAGCTTTGACGCCTTCATCTGGCCCAACAAGGCAGCACCGCCTCACTTCTTACAGGTGGCCCTTTAATCCCCTTACAGCACAGGGTAGGACGAAAGACGGCTGCCTGCCTGTGTGACTGTGGGCCGAGGGCTCCCAGGACACGGTTAGACCAGGAACACCCACTCCAGTGCTGGGTGAACTACACTCTGAGATCCGACCTCACCATTGTCAAAGTAAGCAACTGTGGAGTTGTCAGAGTAGCCGGGGTTGAAGTTGGCCATCAGGGGTGCCACATACTGAGTGGCTGTGAGCATCCGGTGGAGCACGTCCCCCATGAAGATGAAGCCTAAGGACAGAGAGGTTTGGAGGGGACATCAGAGATGATTCAAAGGGCTACCTCTAGGGTCCCTCCTCCATAACTGGCAGGGACTAGAAAAGAGTCTTATGGCCTCAACCCCTCCCCACCCAGTGGGCTCGGGACTTGGTGAGACAGAAGAATGGACCAGATAAGAGAATGCTTGCCCCATATCTCTGGGTAGGCACAGACCACAGGGAGGGTGGGGAGAGGGGGGGACGATTGTGTAGGAGAAGGAAGAGGAAGAGACTCTCCTGTTTCAGGAAATAGGATGAAAGTAACAGGAAGTCAGAGAGGCTCCTCATGTCAGCAGGGACCAGAGCCCTTGCTCCCTCGGTCTCAGAAACAGAGACCCCAGAGGAGCATGTCCAGAGGAACAAACGCATGCTCACACTCACACAGGCAGGCATGCACACAGATCATCTGATTTCAGCAGGGCATTGGAGACATCCCCTGAGTTCCTCCCTCGCCCACCTAGCCACCTGTTTTCAGTGAGTCCCTCAAGAGCCTCCCTGAGTCAGGCCTCCCCGCACCTCATTGGTTTGTCCTTACCTCCGGTTGCTATGGTGATCTGCCGCAGAGGATGCCCATAGAAAGGGAAATCAAAGGACAAGACCACTCTCTGCAGGGACAGGAGAGAGTCCCATGGGTGGTACTGCCAGTCAAACACTGGGCACCCTCCCTATACCAGACTTATCTGAACAATGTGGGCACAGGCATATCGAGGGTAGGGCCCCTAGGATTTCAGCTGGGTACCCACTGAGCTTCCTCTGACTGAACCCACTCCAATTACAAATCTCAGGCCATAACCATGTGTACTCCCAGGTGGTCATTGCTGGCCTAGCCCCGAGCTTCTCAGCCCAGGCTGTCCTGTTAGGCCTTGGCACTCACCGAAGCCTGCCGGTGAGAGCTTGAGAGGATCCTGTGGACCTTCACGTGGCTCCGGTTGGCCACAGCCAGGTCCACCCACAGATCCTGGCTTCGTCTCTCACCAGGGCCATAGACACGGGACACGTAGTAGTTATGGTTGTCCTCCTGCGGGGACAGAGGCAGAGTCCATAGGTGGTGTGAGGATCCAGGCAAGCTGGGCACCACCCTCTGCCCCTCCCTACCTAGACTTCCCAATATCCTCCTGGCCCAGAGCACCTGACCTACCGCTTTCAGCCTGGAAGTTACTGGGACACCCTTGGTGGCTGTCCCAAGTCATTCCTCTACAGGTCTGGCCCTATTCAAATCCATACCTGCTCCGTGTGTGCTCAGCCCTGTCCTGTCCAGACAAGCCAGAGGCTTAACCTGTAACTCTGAATAATTCATAGCATGACAGAGGCCAAGTTCAGTATTGGGGACATGATGGAGAACCTTTGTTTCAAGGACCATGCCTAGACCACAGGGGACACAATCTCTGATCTGCCTTAAGAAAAAAGAGAAATACAACAGCTATAACAGCTAGATCTTAGATGTCTAGAGAAGGTAGTCGCCGATCTTGGGGAGTTGCTAGTCTGTTGGTGGAGGCGGGACACGGGCAATGGAACCCAGACCTAGAGGCATGAGCAGAGCAGAAAACAGTAGTGCTCTCTGCGGTCACCAGATGGAGGAGAGAAGCAAGGAGTTCCTCAGGGGATAATTTTGCATCTCCCTGTGTGGCAGATGCAGATACCACAGCAGGCTGGGTTCTTTCCACGGTCTCCCTCAGAGGAGCATCTGGGGCCAACACACAGCAGACCAGGGAAAGCCGGTGAGCTGGGCTGTCTCGGCAAGCACTTCCTGGAGCTGTCCCAAGAGCAGCACCTCACAGAAGGCAGCATCAGAGAGGTCACAGGCTCCCAGGGCTCCCTCGGCTGTGGTGATGCCCTGGGCATCAAGGATCATTAATCAGGCTGTAGACACAGCAGAACAAACCATGTTCTTCCTGCTGAGCAGCCACCTGCCCAGCCAGCGCTTGGCCCGAGCCCAGTGGAAGCTGGGAACAGGGGCCCTGGCCACTGTCTGCCTGCAGAGAGGCAGAGAAGCAGAACGTGGTTCTGATAAGCGATTCCCTGTGAGCACATTTTGGAGCCCGAGGGTTGGGGAGGGCTGAGGTAGGGGGAGAGTAAAGGATCACGGGGGTGGGGGTAGGGGTCCTGCTGGGACCACCTGCTATTGCCAGGCTGCATTCCCATTTCAAATCAGTTTAATAAAGGCCAGCTCTGGCTGGAGAGACAGCTCACTCTTAACTAACAGTGCTTGCTGCTGCCGCCGCAGAGGACCAGAGTTGAGATCCCAGCACCCACACCGCAGGGTTCATAACCACCTGTAAGGCCAACTCTAAGGGATCTGGTCTCTGTGGGCACCCACATGCACATACACATAAATAAAAAGAACATACATCTTAAAAAATATATAAAGAGCTTAAAATTTTGAAAAAAGGAAATCAGTCCCCTGCCCCCCATGCACACACACCTTGTTGGGTTTCGTTTTGGTTTGCTTTAGAGACAGGGTTTCTCTGTGTAGCTCTGACTAACCTCAAACTCACAGAGATCCTGCCTCTGCTTCCCAAGGACTGGGATTAAAGGCATGAGCCACTATTGCACAGGTTGATTTTAACACAGGGTCTCAGTTGAGTAGCTCAGGTTGGCCTAGAACTTGCTTTGTAGCCAAGGCTGGCCTTGAACTCCCAATTCTCCTGTGTCTACCTCTCAAGTGTTTAGGATTTCAGGCATGTGCAACCATGAAGCCTTAGATGACTGTTTCTGCTTCAACTTGAGCCTGACACACAGGAACAATCGAGTTACCTCTGTACCTGTAGACCAAGAAATTGTGTGAGCTTGGAAGCTCAGGAACTTGGAAGGCTAAGGCAGGAGGTTCATGAGTTCAAAGCCAGCCAGAGCTACTTAGAGTCTGGGTCAGCCCAGGTAACTTATTGAGACTCTGCTTCAAAATAAAAGGAATAATAAAAAATAAACACAAATCAAGCAAAACCCCAGCTTGGGACCCAGCTCAGTGTGAGAACACATGCAAGGCCCAGGGTTTGGTGCCCACGAGAGCACAGAAGAAATTTCAGCAAACTGTGTTTGAGGTACAATGTGCCCTCTTATGATTAAGAGACTAGTGAGGGATGGCGTGCCTGCAGTGGGTTGAGAATTTGGAAATAAACCTGCATCCTCAAATCTCAGGCTAAAGGCCTGGCTGGCACGGAAGGGGAGGAGCAGGAAGGACATTCAGGTCCTTGGGCACACTGCAGTGGCTTTAAGCTCAGCCTTCCTAAAGGTATGCCCAACCCATTCTCCAGTACCTGCGAAGATGCCCTTCCTAGAAAACAGAGTCTCTACAGGTAAGTAGTCAAGGTCGCCCTGGGTTAGAGGAGCTCAGTCCAGTGGCTGCTGTAGTTGTCGTTGTCGTTGTTGGTGGTGGTGGTGGTGGTGGTGATGGTGGTGTTTTAGACAGGATTTCTCTGTGTGGCCCTGACTGTCCTGGAACTAGCTCTGTAGGCCAGGCTGGCCTTGAACTCAGAGCTCCATCTGCCTGCTGTAATTAAAGGTGTGAGCCACCTCGGCCCAGCAGCTATCTTTATCACTGAAGGTCGAGAGTCAAGACAGGGAAATGAGACCCAGGAAGTCATGTGATCATGGAGGCAGAGACTGGACTGATGTCCTTAGGCCAAGGAGGGCCAGAGATGCCCAGGAAGGAGTACTAGGAGCTAAGAGGCTGACAGGAGAGGCTCTTCCCAGGGCCTCCAGAGGGAGGGTGGCTTCAGACTCTAGGCCTGAGAGGGAATAAATGTTTTATGGCAGAAAATGAATTCAGGTACCCTCACCTGTGTACTGCTGTGGTTGTGAGGACAACCTGGAGTTGTTTGCCTCTCTCCCTGTCACACCCCTGCTTAGGACACCCTGGCACTAAGCTAGAGAGAATGAATGTTGGGCCTCTTACCACAATGTACTAGGCCCTGTGGGCCAGCACCTGGCGTTGCCTAACCAACATGCACTCCCAATTCCTCTTCACTAACAGACCATCAGAGTAAGCAATATATCCAGTAAACAACAGCGAAACAGAAAACGAACAACTGACTATTGAGGTTTTAATGGTGTCTTTGGGAAGAAATCCAATTTAACTGCTTGTCCCTGTTAGCTTTTTCCTTATCTTTCCTTATCCTTATCCTATCCTTATCCTGTCTGGAAAGCAGACCTGCTAGCTGGAGCTGCATAAACCACATTGTAAGTTTAAGAGCAAGAACCACATCCTAAGGATGGAGGAGCACAGAGTTGGGTGAGGCTAGGCTTTGATGGCACGTTGGAAGGATGCCTCTTAAGTCTCTGATGCCCAAACAAACCCTTCCAGATGGCAGTGGTCTGATTGCCCTCCCTCCCCTCCACACACTTCTGCACCCTCCTTTCTCTGGGTTTCTGTCTGTTTGGGCTTTTTTCTATTCTGGAAATCAACACTTGTCTGCCTCAGGGCCTTTGTGTCCCCTGTCCTTAAAAAATTTTGTCCCATGAGCCATTCAAAAGATGGCTCCTCAACCAGGCCTGGTAGAGATGCCTGGAATCCCAGAACAACAGCTATCCTCAACCTCAGTGAGTTTGAGGCTAGCCTGAGATGCATGAGACCGTGTCTGGGGCGAGAGTGGGGTGATTGGTTACTCAGCGAGGGCTTACTCCCTTAAGAGGCTATCCCACACTCTGAGTCTCTCCCGCAGCGATATCTTATCTGGCTCCTTCAAGTTTTCTTTCATTAAGATGTACTTACTTCTGGGCTGAAGAGAGGGCTCAACTGTCAAAGGCTAGGTTCACAACCAAAACTATGACATTTACTTCCTTCCTATGAGTGAGTGTTGTGCTTGCATATGTCTGGGTACCAGGTGTGTGCATGGTACCTGAAGAGGCCTGCAGATCTCCTGGAAATGGAGTTACAGACAGTTGTGAGCCACAATGTGGGTGCTGAGAACTGTACCTGGGTCCTTCAGAAGAACAGCCAGTGCTCTTAACCTCTGAGCCATCTCTCCAGCTGCCCTTACTGACTTTTATACTCATAAGACAAAAGTTCCTTCAGGTCAGGGGTTGCTCCCCTCGGGAGCTCTGGCCCAGAGCAGGGCTGAACAGGACACAGGACACGGTTCAAGGCCTGCACAGGCTCTGTCTGTTTCACAGCTTCTCTCATTGGCTCTGGACACAGATCCTGTTACTGTGCAGGTATGACAGCAGGAGGAAACGGTTTCGGGGACTCGTGGGAGCTCCACCCCCACCCCACCCCCAGAACCTGAGCAGCTGTGTTGAGGATGGCACATAGTGGCTGAAAGGAGCCAGACTGTCAGCCTGCTTCTCAGGACTCACAAGGCAAGAGCGTCCTCAAACCTGGGAGAGAAGCTTCCACACTGACACACAAGCACACCTCTTGTTACCTCTTTAGAGAGAGTGGGGACTCTGGGAATGTGTCAGGCTGACCCATTGCTCTGAGTCCTGTACACCATGGGATAACAGGTAGCACGGTTCACAGCCTGTGATAGCCAGGTCCACAGCCAGGTGATGGCCAGGTCCAGAGATAGCCCAACTCCCAGCTGCAGCATTTGAGGGAGGTATGTGGGCTCATTCCTGGAGTCCCCTAGGGGTCCTCCAGTGACATCTTTGAGGTGACAAAAGATTGCACTCGTTCAGATCTAGGGCATTTAAGGAACTGTCACCTGTAACTCTGTCCCAGTCCCTTCCAGTCACTAATATCACGACGGGCTGGGTAAGTGCAGCTCGGGTTCTGCTCCAGGTGGGAGGGGCTACACCTAACCAATGATGACCCTTCTTGTTGACAGGTCCTGAAGCATGCAGGCCCTCAGAAGATAGACACAGAGGGTACACATATATGTACCTCACATGTACCCACACTCTAGGTCACGTAGAAGCACATGTGTTCATGCACATATAGGCAAAGACACATATGTACATGTATGGAAACATACACACACACTGAGAAACATGTGCACACACACACAAATTCTCACATATGCAACACATGAACCCACATAGGTGTGTGGTCACCTACAAACACACATGTGCACACCAACAAAACCACACACACACACACGTATACACATCCATGCAAACAAGGCACAGGTGTACACACAGGTACACAAAATTGAACATACACCACACACATACATATTTGAGCATAGGTGTGCACAAGAATGTGTGTTCCTACACACTAATGCATATTATACAAGTGTACACATACAGGACACACATGCATGGTTGCACAGACATGTACAGATAAATGCACACAGGCACAAAACCACATACATAAACGTAAACATGTGTGTGTAGGCACACAGGCTAACATAGTCATTTGCACACATATGTAAAGAACTCACATGCACTGACACACATCTGCACATGTGTATGCACACATACATGCACACTCAGGTACTTATGTGCACAAATGTACACATTAAAAGAGACAGGGTCTCTCTATGCAGCTCAGGCTGATCTTGAACTCACGAGCCTTATGCCTTAGTCTCTTTCTTCTGTGCTGGAATTACCAGTATACACCACCACAGTGGGCTTCTTATAAAACCTTCAGGGTCCTGTCCTGGGTTCCTCGCTGACAGCCTTGTCCAGTCCTCATCAGCTCCCCAACGCCTCACTTCTCCTCAGTGGGGTAAGTTCCCACCCCGTGGGGACTGAATTATGACACCAGTACCCTCTAGGGATACATCTAAATCATAATCTCGACCACAGCGACCTCTCAGGCTTAAATTTTCTCCAAGAGCCCAGCAGCTTAGAGAGCAGGGAGGACCTCAGAGATCATAGGCCAGGCCAAGCCAGGCCAGGCTCTGCTCAGGCCTTAGCACCACCAACACAGTGACTTGCCGGAGATGCTTGCACCAGATGGCCCCACCCAAAGTCACCCTCAGGCCCCACATAGGCCCCCACCTGCCCCTTCTCCTAGCGTGGGTGACTCTTACAGAACATCTCAGCCAGGAGCTATACCTATTCAGAGTACTGGCCAAGGAACAGTAGTTGCTTAGGGGAACCAGATCAGGGCGAGGTTGGGAGACGAGGGAGAAGAGGGGAAGGCTGTATTGGTGGTGCGGGCACGGCACCATGCTGGCATTTCACAGACACCACTGCCAGCCATTCGAGAGGCCCGTTTTCTTTTTCATTTTGTTTTTTGAGACAGGGTCTCTGTACATAGTCTCAACTATCCTGGAGCTCACTATGTAGATCAGGCTGACCTCCAGCTCACAGAGATCCACCTGCCTCTGCCTCCTGGGTGCTGGGACCTCCATTTTCTAAGTAACGAAACTAAGGCCTTGGATCACAAACCTACTTGGAGTCAAATCAAAGGCAGTGATCTGTGCTCTGACTACTGCCCATCAGGTCTTTTGGCGGCTGTCTCCCTAGAAGGTGACCTGGGACACTTCTCTGTTAAGAATTAAAATCTCTCGCATCACCAGGTGCTGTGCACATCTGGAAACCCAACTCTTCAGGAGGCTGAGGGGGGAGGACCATGTCTTCAAGGCAGCCCCAGCCAACACTGTGAAACTCAAAAGAAACCATCAAGTTCCTCTCACACTGGGGACAACCATGGGTCCTTTATGGAGGACAGACAGGGTTCAGGGGCCGAGTCCCCTCCATCTCACCACCAGTACTTGAGAGGTGTGGTACAGTTGAAGAATCTCAAAGTTAATGTTCCCAAGCCACCCTGCAAAAGAGCAAGGACATCTTCTTGCCACCAAAAGCCATCGGTGAAGAAAAGGCTCCTTCCTCAGAGAATCCTTGTCCATAGAGCACGTTTCCACAGTGAGACTGTTCTGTACGAAGGCTGGTACCTTGGTTCCTGGGGCTCTTCTCTAAGAAAGTGGTGCTCTCAGGGGTGAGGAACAGCTTGTGAGCAAGTGACTGGGAGTCTAGCAGCAGGATAGGGGTGGGGGAGGACAGACACACAGACACATAGAGCTCTTATGTCATCAAGGTGTCCTCGCACTGGGACCACACCGGAGCTGCCCACGGCCACTGAGACAGGACATCTTGCTCAGGCTCAGAAAGATCACTCGGCCTCAAGGTCATTCAGGAAGCTTGGAAGGCAGCACCTGGCTTCAGTCTGACAGGACCTGAGGAGTCCTGGCCTCGAGAGGAAGCAAGGTCGGGAGTGAGGTAAGCAGACCCTGGTGTCTTTGTGACACGATTGATTAGAAGAGTGCCTCAAGGTCAAGATCAACAGGACAACTTCTCTTTGTCCTGTTTTTTTTCTGTTGCCCTCATTATTGGTTTTAAGACTGGTTATCTTGCAGATACAAGATGGCTGACTCAGGGGCTGGTGAGATGGCTCAGCGGTTAAGAGCACTGGTTGCTCTTCTGGAGGTCCTGAGTTCAAATCCCAGCAACCACATGGTGGCTCACAACCATCTATAATGAGATCTGACGCCATCTTCTGGTGTGTCTGAAGACTTAACAATAAATAAATCTTTGGGCCGGAATGAGAGGGTCCAGAGTGAGCAGAGGTCCTGAGTTCAATTCCCAGCAACCACATGATGGCTCACAACCATCTGTACAGCTACAGCGTACTCATATACATAATAAATAAATAAATAAATAAATCTTTAAAAAAAAAGAAAGAAAAAGATAGCTGACTTGTATTCTGGTCCGTGGATGACAAGATCTTCTCCTTAACCACACCTCAGGATGACTGGACCTAGGCAGCCTGCCCCCCTTTGCAAGTCTTGCTGTGTATGTGTGGACCATGCCCAGCTGCAGATGTGTTTTAGGGTTCCCTGACCCCACCCAAGAACGTCTGCTTCATCTCAGGCAGTACCTGCTGTGTTCTGGAACCTGGTGTTTCCTCAGCCACACTAATTGGAAACCCATGGTCACATGATTCAACGTCCCACCCCTTCCCCAGAGGAAGCCTATTGTCCATTGCTTCTGCAGCTCAAACCAACTTGTGCCTTCGAAGCTCCCTGATCCTTCCGGAGAGAGAGTGAAATTGAGTGGCTGAGGAGCTAATGGCCGGAGAGCTGAGTCAAAGCTGCCACCTTGCCCTTTCCACAGGAGACACTGGTGCACAGACAGGAGAGATAACAGCCCTCTGCTTCCCGCTCCAGCACACCCACTTATGTGTGTCATAACTGAGGAGCAGCAATGAGACGGGAACCGAGTGACGCCCAGAGAGACGGAGTAAGTAGCTCTGACTCCCAGCAGGTGTCTAGTGACCTTCTCTGTGACACTGCTAGGATGGCTGCTAGGAACTGAAGGGACCTGGTAGGGAACAGTCTTCCCTGTGTGGTGACCAGGAGAAAGACTTCCAGGAGGACCCCCGGCAGCCCTTCATTAAACAGCACAAATCCGAACAGCAAGAGAGATGGAGAAAACCGAGTTTCTAGGCAGCTGCTCCCTGGCCACCATATTGGTTTGGTTGTTCTCATACAAAGTCAACCACAGCTGGCTTCTTGCCTGAACACTAGAGCAAAGAGTACCACAGCTTGGAACGAACCTCGGGACACTTCCCAGTTGCTACCACAGGCCCCTTATTGCGTTGCCGCCTGCCCCGGCAGTCTTGATGGAGGATGTCCCCAATGGCAGAGACAGATAACGGTCTCCCAGCAACCACTGTCCCCATCTTACTTCAGCAGCAGATGTTCCACTTTAGAAAGTCACAGGCGACCTAGACTGACTGCATCTCCACCAGTCCTCCTAGCTAGGGTTAGCTACACAGCTGGGTCTGACCAATGGGAGATTAGCAGAGTTCTGTGGCCTCCCCACAACCTGAATGGGATGCAGATGTGATGGCTGGAACAGAAACAGCCGCCTTAGATTACAAAAAATGGAAGGCGGGGTCGCAGAACCCAGAGCAACAAGACCGAGGGACGCTCCCCACCCCATGGAGACTCCTTAATAGCTCTCGTTCACGCCAATATCTGTGATAAAAGAGATTTATTTTGTGTCTTAAGGCCCCCGTTTCTGAGGCATTTGCTATGAGGGTTGAATGTGCATTCTCATTAATACAAAAAGCAAGGCACGGTGATATGTGTGTAATTCCAGTGCTTGGGAGGTGAAGGCAGAAGAATCAGGAACTCAAGGCTAGCCTTGGCTACATTGCAGGTTTGAGGCCAGCCTGGGGTTGTAAGAGATACTATCTGAAATAAGAAAGAGAGGAGAGAGAGAGAGAGAGAGAGAGAGAGAGAGAGAGAGAGAGAGAGAGAAGGAGAAGGAGAAAGAGAGAGATGGGGTGGGGGCAGGGACACAAGCCCTAGTTGGTCTCCCTAGCCAGTTAACACAGCACACAATATTGTGTGTGTTACTCAGGATGCACAGGCCCAGGAGCTCACACCACGCACAGATCATCACTGCATACAATCTGCTGCTTGTTCCCTGGAGGGTGGCCCCTAGGTGCTGGGACTGGAGGCAATATTGGTTGGACATTGCAAAGAGAGTTAGTTGGTCAGTGTAACGAAGAAGGCAGAATCCACGGCACTTGCACAAAACCCTGGTCAGTGATCTTCCTGATTCAGAGGCAACGGGGTGAGTTCAGATTTGTTTCCTTCCTTGGCAGCTCAACACCTCCATTACATCACAATGAAGCGACTCTGTAAATTCTGGTACCTTCTCCAGCACCCTCCATCCCATAACAACCTGTGGGGTGCCTCCAGGAATTCTTAGGGTTTTGTGGGGGCTGTTTCAAACAGTCATTTGAAAAACGACTGCTCCAGGATAAAGTGTGTGGGCTTAGGTGTCAGCCCGATCCAAGTTCAAAGCCCAAACATGACAATGGCTGGTGCCAAGCATTGCCCTTCTCTCTGGTTACAGTGCCTTCTTCAGCAGACTCAGATGCTGCAATCCTGAAAGGCTTCCAAGGCTTCCACTCAACAGGACAGTGAAGCTCACAGCAGTGCCCACAGTGGGTGTCCGGTAAGTGTGAGTTCTTATATGATTTTGTTGGACCTTTCCATAAAATGTTTTGACAGCAGAGGCTATTTCCTCAGACATTTCCCCCTCTATCCTACTGTCTGCATGGCAAGGGCTCTTCTTTCTTGAACTGCTCCTGCACACACACCTCCCTCCCACCCCCAGGCACTTTGCTCTGATGCTCTGACAGCAGGGGACTGTATTTACCTTGGTTGAGCTTAAGATGTTTCTGGAAAAGAAACCCCAGCTGAGCTCTCACAATCAGCCCATCACCTGCCAGCCAGTTGGCTGGGACACAGCCTGGGCAAGCAACCAGGAGCACCCGCGGAGCTGACGGCCGACTTGTCAAGCCGGGCTTGTCAGGATAGCATCTGGGCAGCTGGGGCCAGCTGGGAAAGTGCTGCTGAGAAAGGGTCTCCCAATCACCCCTGTCAGTGAGGGTTTACAAAAACACCCGGAATGTGTTTTAGATCCCAGCTATTCAAAACGCTCCTGGAACAGCAGCAGCAAAGTCACTTAGGAGTCTGTCACAAGTGCAGTGTTCTGCTGGGCAGTGGTGGCGCACGCCTTCAATCCCACTGCTTGGGAGGCAGAGACAGGCAGATCTCTGAATTCGAGGCTAGCCTGGTCTACAAAGTGAGTCGCCTGATAGCTAGGGCTTCTGGAGGCCGAGGTAGATAGATCTCTGTGAGTTCAAGGAAGTCTAGGCTATGTATTAAGTTTCATGCTGGCCAAGACTATACAGTGAGATCCTGTCTCAAAGAAAAAAAAAGCTACATATGGAAGGCTCATTGTATAATAGTACTAGGGAAACTGAGACAGGAGGGTTGCTACCAGCTCAAGGGCAGACTAAGGTACAGAGTGAGTTCCAGGACAGTCAGAGCTAAAGAGGGAAACTCTTAAATAAACTAGAAAAGAAAGAAAGTGGAGAAGGCAAGAGAGTGCATCAGCCCTGCATCACTCATCCTTAAGGAGATGGTGGCTAAGAACTAGCCGTGAAGCAGGGAGGCAGGACTGGTCTTCTTGTCTGGACTCTGCCACTCAGTAGATGTGTGACCTTAGGCGGGTGGCTTCCTCTGTCCATTCTGGATCAAGAGAAAATAAAACATCTGAAACACTTGTCCTGAGCTGGCCAGAAGGCTCAGTGGGTAAAGGCATTGAGCCTGAGATGGACGTTCTATCCCCAGAACCACATAGTGGAAAGAGAAACCCAATTCCCAAAAGCACGTTTGCAATCCTTGCACACTTGTGATGGCATGTGTGTGCTTACATGCACACACACACACACACACACACACACACACACACACACACACCCCCCAAAAGAAAAGAATGCTTGTCGACGAGGGGGATGTGGCAGAGACATGCACCCAGGAAAGGCTCATTTCGCATTATCTCCTATTTTCCTCTCACCTCAGATGTGCACACGATCAGAAACTCTGGTCCATAACGTACCACTGATGGGACCTTTCAGAACTGTGCAGTCCTTAAGAGAGATGCGCAAAGTTCTTGAAGTTCTTGGTTACCACAAGAGCAAGCTGTTGTAAGGTGAAGCCACCCTGTGTTTTCTCTCTTCTGCAAATAACTCCTTCTGAGTTTAAAAAGAAAATTATGGCTGGGTGGTGGTGGCGCACACCTTTAATCCGGAGAAAACACAGGGTGGTTTCACCTGGCTCTGAAGTGCCAGAGAGAGACAAGCAATACAACCACGTACGCACACTGCAGTGTGGGCGCCAAGAGACATGAGGCATAGAGTGTTCCTTAGTGTCACCACAGCTCTGGGCTGTCAGAAAACAGCCACACCACGCCAGGAGCTTTCTCTGCACGGGAAGCACCCTAAGTCTCCCTCCATGTTGCTAGGGATCAGGACTCGAGTCTCTTCACTATCCCTGAACATTGTCCCTCTACAGTCTCCCGGCTACCTGAAAGGGACTCGAGCCACAAGACAGCCTGCAAGATTTCCAGAGCCCTGGCTCTGGTCCCTAGCTGTCATGGGTTTCCATTAGCAGCTGCTTTCTCCGCCTCCATCCTTGGCAGAGGCTCCCTGCTCCTGACTCACCCCAGCCCACAGCAGGGAGGAGCCTTTCCCTCAGGGGCTGCGGCTGAGTCAGGGACCCACTGTGGCCTTGAGCCCCTGATTTATTTGTGTCCAGGCTGGTGTCACTCCAGTCCACTAAGAACGGGGGACTCTTTCCTGGTGTGGCATCTGAAGTCCCTTCCAGATAGACTTCATCATAAGCCTTCATCCTCCAATCTCACCTCTTAGGCAGAGCTGGAGACAACACCACAGAGCTCGCTTCTCCCAGTCGGCCTTGCTCGGCAGTGTGACCTCTTTTTAAAATTGACTAATTGTTTACTTTTTTTGTTTGTTTGATTGACTAGAGACAGGGTTTCTCTGTGTAGCCCTGGCTGTCCTGGAACTCACTCTGTAGACCAGACTGTCTTCGAACTCAGAGATCTACCTGCCTCTGTCTCTCAAGTACTAGGTGTGTGTCACCACACCCAGCTGCAGTGTGGTCTCTTGGTGTGTGGCTGTCAAGGGAGTCATGAGGCCTCCAGATGGTAGAAGTCTTATGCTCAAGTATTGCCACAATGGTGCCTCAGAAGCCTGGCATTCTGGCTGTTACCCTGACATTATTACTTAATTATTTCAGGAAACTGGGGACAAGATCTACAACTTACTATGTAGTCCAAACTGGCTTTGTACTGGTGGTAATCCTCCTGCCGCTTCCTTCCAAGTGTTGGAATCGAAGGCGCAAGCCAGCACACTGTCCTATTTGTTTCGTATTTTGAGACAAGCTTTCATTAAGCTGCCCATGCTGGCTGGGAAATCACTCTGCAGCCCACTTAGGCTTTGAGTGTCCCTCCTCAGTCTTCTGAGTAGCTGAGACAGCCCTGGCCACCATTACAAAATTGCTTGGAGAGACTGGAGAGATGGCTCAGAGGTTAAGAGCACATGATGTTCTTCCAGAGGACCAGGTGGGGTTCCCATACCTCCATCCATTGACTCTTAACTGCCTGTCACTTCAGTTCCAGGAGATCTGACACCCTCTGCTGGCCTCTGAGGCACCCACATATTTGTGGCATATACTTACAGAGACACACTTTCATACACATAAATACACAATAAAGTAAAACAAAGCTCTTTTAAAGACCTCGAAAATCACCTGGGCAGGGCTAGAGAGATGGCTCAGCGGTTAAGAGCAATGACTGTTTTTTCAGAGGTCCTGAGTTCAATTCCCAACAACCACATGGTGGCTCACAATCCTCTGAAATGGGATCTGATGCCCTCTTCTGGTGTATCTGAAGCCAGCTACAGTTTACCCATAAACATTAAATAAATAAATAAATAAATAAATAAATAAATAAATAAATAAATCTTTTAAAATAAAATCACTTGGACATATTAGATCTGAGAAGCTTGTATACCCAGACAACCAACAGAACCATGTAGGGAATTTTGTTATCTATTTCCTTTTTTTAGGAGGACGGAACCCAGGGACAGACAGACAGACAGACATACAGACACACACACACACACACACACACATACACACACACACAGAGCAAATGTTCCTCCATTGAGCCACACTCCTGCAGATTTCTAATTTTGAAATTATTTTATTTTATTTATGTATACAGGTGTTGCCTGCATGTATGTCTGTACATCACGTGTACCTGGTACCCAAGGAGTCCAGAAGAATATGTCAGACCCCTTGAACTGGAGTTACAGATGGTCATGAGCTGCCATGTGGGTACTTAGAATAGTACCCAAGTCCTCTGGAAGAGCAGCCAGTGCTCCTAACCACTGAGCCATCTCTCCAGCACCATGTGGGATACTGTAAAGAAATGAACTCCCAGGTTTCAATGCTTCTGAACTAATCTGTCCAGAGTGGAGCCCAAGAATGTGTACTTGGTTTTTTTGTTGGTTTTTTTTTTTTTTTTGGTTTTTCGAGGCAGGGTTTCTCTGTGTAGCCCTGGCTGTCCTGGAACTCACTCTGTAGACCAGGCTGGCCTCAAACTCAGAAATTCACCTGCCTCTGCCTCCCAAGTGCTGGGATTAAAGGCATACGCCACCACCGCCCGGCTGTGTACTTGTTTTTAAGCCTTGGTATTACTAAATTCACCAGGGCTCACCAAATGCAGCTGGTCCTTCTAGACACCCACAGACAATTGCTTCCAGAAGTTTGTGTCTCTCTGGTCATTTCCTGTGACGTCCTCTTCGTGCAGACTGGAACCTGGCCCTTCCAACCATCAAGTCTGATGATACCTGAGCAGGTATCATTTATTTAATCCAGAGTCCACGAAAGCCATGAGGAATGGGGTGAGGTGACAGGAGTCCTTCCTTAGGAAGGTCTCATGGGCTGGCTGTCCATGCCACCACGCCTACCCTGCTCCTCCGTTCTGAATGTTCCAGAAAGCAAGACAGAATAGGAAGTGAGTGGACTGTGTCCTTTGAAAGAACTTTCAAAGGACAGTCCCTCAAGACTGCTGAGGGAGCCATTAACGTCAGGTACAGTGGTAAGGGAACCAAAAAGTTCAGGCATTGAGAAGAATATCTAAATATGGCATTTTAAAAACCAACATTAGTAAGCCAGATAGTGATGGTGCACACCTTTAATCCCAGGACTCGTGAGGCAGAGGCGGGTGGATCTCTTGAGTTCGAGGACAGCCTGATCTACAGAGTGAATTCCAGGACAGCCAAGACTACACAGAGACAGAGAAACCCTGTCTTCAAAAACCAAAAACCAAACCAAAACAACAACAACAACAAAAATCAACATTAGTGTCAACACTGGTGCTATTTGGATGAATGAAATCTCAAAATGTTTAATAATGACAGAATTAGTCTTGGTGGCAAACCATGACTTGGGTAATTTCAGAGACTGGGGTAGAGAAGGACACAGCACCACAGTCCCAGAAATGATGGAGAAGATGGAAACAGAGCGAAGAACCAAACCCTCAAAGCGTATGAAAACCCTTAGCGAGAAAGGACCTTCCATCCATGACACAGGAGCAAGGAGGAGGATCCTCAAAAAGCACATAATAAAAAGGTCTTAGGAACTTAAAACATGGCCTGAGACCTTAGCACAACCGACTCCATGATGGAAGTACCATTCAGGCTGTAAAACTCAGCAATAGACAGCACCACCTGCCAGAATGTAAACACAGACCTGATGCCTTAAAGACCATAGCTTTTGGAAAGCCTCTAAAGATACCGGCTTTGCTATTTGGCTTCTGTAGCTCTGCTTCTGACTAACTCTCCTTGTTAACCGAAGTATGTCAACCCAGGATATGGTTTTTGTTCTGAAAAGCTCACTCTGAGAAAGGCTCAGGGCTACACTGGGATCCCAAACACCCAGTGTAGATGCCAGCTACCCAATAAAGACTTTCTATTGGCTTAAACCCATGTCTGATCAGTCTTCTCTCGTGGCTACCCCACAGCAATGCGGCTGCTCCAGTTGGAGGTATGCCAGGCCTACATAGTAAATTCCAGACTAGCCTGGACAGCCAACTATGATTTCAGAATGCTGGGGTGACTGTGAGCACTCTTTAAAAGTAAAACACACACACACACACACACACACACACACACACACACACACACACACACACACGACAAAGTCAGAATAAAAGTGACATTAAACTTCATTTTTCTTTTTTGAGACAAAACTTGCTATGTAGGCCGAGCAATGCTGCCTCAGCCTCCTAAGTACTAGAAACACAAGTGTGAGCTGGTGTCCTATGTTGGACCAAGTTTCTTTGGGCGTGGGAACCAGGGTGTGTGTGTGTGCTGAGATGTGGGGCTCCTTAAGTAGCCCAGGCTGGCCTTGAACTCTTGGCCATGTTCCTGCTCAGTCTCCCGAGTGCTGGGATTATAGATGTGAGACACCATGCTCTATGGTTACAGCAGAGCCCTCCACAGTGACATTAGAAGAAACTGGTGAGGTCCCTTCAAGCTTTGAAAAGAAAATTATTTTGAATTTTTAAGTCTATATTCAGTAAAGCTACCGGTCAAAAGGAAGAGCAGAATAAATGAATTCTCAGACATGCAGGTCCTCAAGGGAGTCCTTCCTGAGAGGTGACCTCTGTCAGGAAGCTTAGTTGCCATAGAGCCCAGCAGGAAGGGAAGACACAGGGTAGAGGGGCCAGGGCTCCCACACTCCGGAGACAGAGGAGGAGGAAGTGCAAGCTGGCAGCTGTGGAGCCAGGGAGCGGGCCGCCATGTTGGGGCACATTTTAGTTTTTATTCATTATTGGACATTGAAGACAAGGTCTTATGTAGCCCAGGCTGGCCTTGGACTTACTCTGTGGTCAAGGATGCCCTTGAACTTCTGATCCTCCTACTTGTCTCTCTAGAGTGCTGGGATTACAAGTCTGCAACACCACACCCAGTCTGTGCAGTTCTGGGGATCAAACCCAGGCTTACTGAATGCTAAGTAAGTGTCCTACCAACTGAGCTACAACCCCAGCTCCCTTGAGGACAAGTTTGACCACACTGAAAATTACACTTGAGGCTAAAGGAAGGCGTCTAAGAAGGTGTTCCTGGGGTCAGCACAGAGAACTGAGGGGTCAGGGCCAGGGAGACTGCAAGGATCCCAGAAAAAAGCAAACAAGGGACGAGTGGAGCCGGGCAGTGGTGGCGCATGCCTTTAATCCCAGCACTTGGGAGGCAGAGGCAGGTGGATTTCTGAGTTCGAGGCCAGCCTGGTCTACAGAGTGAGTTCCAGGGTAGTCAAGGCTATACAGAGAAACCCTGTCTCCAAAAACCAAAACAAACAAACAAAAAAAAAGGAAGGAAGGAAGGATGAAATGGATGGAGAGACAGTGGTTAAGAGCATTTCCCCAAAGGCCTGATGATCCAAGTTTGATCCCTGGGACCCATATGGTAGAAGGAGAAAACTGACATCTGAAAGTTGTTCTCTGATCTCCACACACACGCTATAGTACAGGCTCCCCTGTGCCAACACAGACATAAATAAATTAAAAAATAATAATAATATAAGAGACAAGATATTATCCTGCTTGGTTCACATGATGGTGCTATAAGGAAAGGCACATGAGCTGAGAAAGAAAGATGGAGAAGAAAGTTCTGGGGAGAACATCAGAGCTGAGTCTTCTATCACAACAGACAAGAAGCAGATAAAGTCCAAAGCCCACTCAGTCCTGCGTCTGGTGGTCCACACCCTTAGGCCCAGCACTTAGAAGGCAGACCAATCAGATGGATCTCTTTGAGTTTAAGAACAGCCTGGGCGGTAGTGGCGCACGCCTTTAATCCCAGCACTTGGGAGGCAGAGGCAGGCGGATTTCTGAGTTCGAGGCCAGCCTGGTCTACAGAGTGAGTTCCAGGACAGCCAGGGCTACACAGAGAAACCCTGTCTCGAAAAACCAAAAAAAAAAAAAAAAGAAAAAAAAAGACCAGCCTGGTTTACATAGCGAGTTCAAGGCCAACCAAAGCTATATGGTGATAACCCTGTCTCAAAACCAACTAAACCAACAAAGCTCATTCACTAAAGGAGCTAAAGAGACAGAAAACAAACAATAAATCAGAGGTATCCTGCTGTGGGAAAGATTGAGGAGGGGTGGAAGGGCAGCCTGGGACTTCTGGGTTTATCTTCTATGCTTCCAGAACTATAGGACTACGCTATTCTAGAACTAGAACATGGACCGATGCTGCCTACACTGACCCTGGGCGCCAGGGCTCTGATCTTCTTCTCGCCTCAGCTCTATGCTCAGCTAGGACCACAGGCACAGGCAGCCACATCCCACTGCCTCTATTACCCTCCCTGGTGATTGGACGTTTCTGAAAGTTCCGTGAACAAAGAGAAATCGATGCCGCGAAGAAGTTCACCCTCTCGTTGCGGCTTCTCGTTCTGTAGCTTTTGTGCATCCTGGGCCTGCACCCTTCCCTTCCCACCACACACTCAACACTTGCTCACACTCATCCCAGACACAAGCCGCTGGAAGCGGCTAACTGGGCACGAGGACATAATATGCAAAATCCCTCAGCCATAGGTGCACAGCGCCTCCAACTCACTCACTCACGACTGCAGAGCACCGTTAACTTTCAGAGCTACCTCCTCCCACAGAGAGCTTCCCATCTCCAGGCCCAGGAACTTCCACCTCAGAGACGCCTGGACTGCTTTCTCCTCCACTCCAACCACCTCAGGATGCCTCTTGCTGCGGCCCTGTCCTTAAACCTTTAGGGCCCCACAGTTTAAAGAGGCAGCTTTCTCTTCTCTAAGTCGTGACGGAGCTCAGAGCCTACACTGTGTCTCCTGGAGCAGATTACGTCATCTCTCCGGGCAGAGGCCAGCAGCCTACGAATCTCTGAGATTCTTTGATCCGACGATCCAGCCTGGAGCTGGCTTGCTTCCTCTTCTCTGAGATCCTATCCATTCCAGTCTCCATATCTGACATCCAGGCAGGCTCCAGTTCCCCTCTCCCTCCATGTCTGTTCCCCACTCACCACCACCCTAGTCCTGTTGTCCGGAAGTGTGTCGATGGCCAGGGAGTCCCCACCCAGGTCCTGGCTTAGCTGTGTCTTGCCTGGCTTCACCACCTGCCCAGGGCTCTCTCGGGGTCTCCGACTCCAGGCTTGCCTGGTCCTCTTGGCAGTCCATGCAGAGCCTTGACCTTCATCGTGACCTGGGAGAAGGGACAGAACACTTGAATGGTGGTGGTCCTGAGGAAGGATGTGAGAAGGGGTTCAGACCTATCCTGCAGAAGCCCCAACACTACACCATCATTGGTTCTGGGGATAGTGAATGACCAGAACAGCAGCTTTACAACACGGACTGAGAGCCACGTGTCTCCTACCATGCCCAGAAACATGCACATGCAATACTAAAGCCACTCTAGTGTCCACAGTGGACAAGTAGGTCTGGCAAAATGGAATCAGACTCAGGGGTTAAAGGTGCTGACGTTGGAACTCAGAGCTTCTCACGGGCCCGGCTTTACCACTGGCCTGCATGCCCAACAATGTCCTTCTGCTTCCTACCTCTTTGTCTTTTGAATACTCCATACATCTTATATACATGGATTCATACACTATATCTCTTGTTGTGGTTGGTCTATTTCACTTAGCACACTGTCTTCAAGGTTCAGACGTGTTCTTCTGAAGACTGAATGGTATTCCCTGCTATAGCACATTTCGCTGAGAATCAGACCAGATCCTCGGGAATCCCAGGTAGTACTTTTATCCACTGAGTCATTTCGCCAGCTCCCAAGGACAGTTTTTATTCTTAGCGGTGCCCGAGGTTTCCTATTCCTTAATAGACTCATCAAGTTATGTTCTTTTCCAGGGTCTTGGTAGTAGCCACTCTAATCAGTGGACAGGAAGTGATACCTGCCTGTGGTTTTGATTTGCATTTCTTTAATGATTAGTGAGGATGTGCACTGTTTCATGTGTCATTGGCTGTTTGTGCACTTTCTTTGGAAAAATGTTTAAGTCTTCGGACTATTTTAAACTTGTTGGCTTGTTGGCCTGGGTCATTGTTCTGGAAGCTACTTAGCAGCATCTTTTCTCTCTACCTAGCAGACCCAGCTACACCCCACTCTCTTGCTGTCCCCCACTGGCTTCGAGAGCTGAAAGTCCCTCCTGACTTTAACAGAAACTTCTTGGAAACAAATTGTTCTCCCTTGCAAACTTGATTTTGTTTGTTTATTTTGAAACGGGACTTCAATACTTAGCCCTGGCTGACTTGGAACTTGCTAGCTAAATGAGACTAGCCTTAAATCAAAGAGATCTGCCTGTTTCTGCCCCTACGGTGCTAGAGTTAAAGGTGTGTGTTGCCACACCTTATCCCACTGAGGGGCAGAGGTTTAGCTCCATCACTATTTCAAGCTTTGACCTTAGGCAAATCACTTTCCTTGTGTAACGAGGGACCCAGAAACCAGCTGGGGTAGCAGAGAAGCTTTCATCTCAAATGCCATCTCCCATTAATTAACAGCAGCCAAGAGCACTCTAGACAGGAATCCCAAAGCCTCATCTGTGTTTCGCAGCAGAGATTGTCATGATCGATTAGTAATGTCTGCCATGAGCACAGGACTGGCAAGTAGCCCCTCAGAGGCAGGTCTTCCATGCATCCAGCTCTCTTGGGGCTGATAAACTAATTCTAACTGATCCTGAAAAGGCTCCTTCTCCATTTCAGAGGGGTAGGTCCCCAAAGCTGTGTCCAAATTCCCGTTCCCAATGAAGTGGCATTCTAATGGTCACTCCTGCCCTGGATATATGAAAGGTGCAGACCACCCTGCCTGTGGCCTTCATCAATTTTGCGTCCTAGGTCAGATACTCCTCTTCTCTCCATCTCTGACTCCATCCACCTTGCTCACCAAAGCTCTTCTCGTGGTTCCTTCTGTCCAAGAACCCCTCCCCGAAACCACTTTATGCCCTCTCCCAGGGAGACCTGTGCTCCTCAGGCCTCTCTCCACTCTCCTCAGAGTGCCTGGCAAACAGTAAGTGCTCAATCACTGCTTAATTGAGGACACCACACTAGGGGATAGCTCTCTGGTAGCAGCAAGGACAGAGATTGAAACAGGGCTTGGCTGGACCAGGCCCGAGGCCTGGCCAGGACGCTGCTGCAGAGCTCTGATTTGTCATTAGACATTTTATCCAATTAAGTCATTCTTGGCTGCTGGTGCCTGCTGGACTCTTGCCGGGCCCCTCTCTGCCCCTAATCATAACCAGATGCTCCTGGAGAATATGGGCAGAGGGGCAGTTCTGACCTCTTCCCTGAGCTATCTACTGAATGGCTGAAAGCCCAGCACTGGATGGCAGTGCCAACCACTCAGCCCCACGCAAGCTGCCCGGCCTCATCAGCAAGGCCACGGCTGTTTGTGGCAGGTCTGTTTGTACTGAGTTGGGTGGCCTTCTCCCCCAAGTCCTCCTGCAAGTCTCCCCAGGGCAGGGCAGGAGCTCGGACTGGAAAGCCACACATGCAGGCCAAGTGGAGGGGCTGATGAGTGGACAGGCAGGAAGTACCAAGTCTGGACTGACCTTGGTGAAGGATGTTAGATTGGGGAGGTGTAGGAGGCCTACAGGATGGCAGGGAAAAACATCTGGGATCCCTGGTCCAGCCCACCACCCCTAAGCTAGGACCTGGCAGTTTTCCTCTTTAAGCTGCAGTGTAACAACCACCAGTAACAGGGCTGATCCAAGTGCTGAGTAAAAGCCATCCAGGCATCCCAAGCATCCAGGAGCAGGGATCTGGGTTCTACGTGGGATGATGGAGTAAGAGCAGAGGAAGCGAAGAGCCAGGAATCCCCAGAAGTACCTCTCTGCCCTTCCGGTCGGATGCGTAGGATGTCACCTCTTAGTCCGTGCCAGATGCCAGTGCAGCTGGTTGGTCACACAGGCGCAGGACCACATAGATGTCTGGGCACACAGCCTTGAAATCTAACAGGCTAACAGTCACAGTCACAGCCTAACAGGCTTACATCGATGGCACCCCTGGACACCCCTGGACACCCTTAGTGCTGATTCTGCCTCTCAGTTCCCATTCCATCCTTGGCCCTCAGAACAGAGACTGAACTCCGTCACCCAGGGCTCTAAGGGCTATACCATCTAATGGCATGGTGTGATGGCAGTGGCTCAGAGACAAAGCCACGCTTAGCGGGCACTAGTCTTTCATCCCCATGCCAATCAACCCCGGGAGATGGGCGCTAGCTTTAGATCCATTTTATAAATGGGGAAAACAAGGCTAACAACCCGCCTCTGGGTCACCCACTCACTCCATGGCAGGACTGGACCTAAGGCCGGCTGGCTCCAGTCTGGTCAGGACCATGGAGCACAATGCAAGAAGGCTAAGCAGAACAACACTCCCCTAAACTCAGCACTCAAGAGGTAGAGGCAGGCAGATCTCTGTGAGTTCAAGGCCAGCCTGGCCTACAGAGTGAGTTTTGGGTCAGCCAGGGTTGTATATAGGGAAGTGCAGAGATCATGCTCCCATCCCCTGACCAGGCACAGCCCTGCAGCAGTATGCTAGGGCTGAGGAGGAGTTGGGTTACACCACCTGGGACCTGACCCAACTCAAGCTAGCCCTTCTAGCCATACCGCCGCCATATTGTTCTGGCCACGATGTTCTCCCTGGGTATTCATTTCACCTTCCACCCTGTATGCCCTAGAGCCAGATGTCCACACACTCCAGCTAGAGCAAGCCACATAGAAGACCCACGGAATCCCTCACTCCTGCGTCCCTCTCACGGCACCACTGCAGCTGATCCCAGGGCTCTTACGGCCAGGCTCCTGCTTTCTCACATCCCTCCTGGCCCTCTAGGACCCAGTCCTGCCATCCAGCCGCCATAGATTCACAACGTCTTCTCAGCCAAGAACACTCTGCTCCCAAATAACCCTTCCCCATGGACTCTTACTCATCCTTCACGTCTGACAAGATGCCTTTGCAGAGTCTCCAGAGTCTCCCCTTCACCCAGATGCCAGGGGCACCACCCTAGCAGGCCTCCGGACCATCAAGCCCTTGGTCACCTCTGCATCTAGAATTCCGGGTACTGCAAGGACCAGTGTTCAGGAAGCACCAGTGAGTGGAGGGGGTGGGAGGCTGGGCAGGAGGAGGGAGAAACTCAGCACCAAGCCTCTAGGACTGAGACCCTCGCTCTGGTACAGTCCTGCTGGAGACCCTCACTGTCCTACCACAGCAATGAAGGAACAATGGTTTGCCACCAAGCTGGGGGCCCAACCTTGAACCAGAATGCCACAATTCACAGACTCTCCAGAAGCCTCCGTCTCTGATAGGCCAGGTGAGATGAGAACAGTTCTACCACTTGCTAGGTTGAATCTTCAGCAAACCATCTACACAAAGCAGCCAAGAAAACCAACCTCCCAGGCAGCACTCGGGGGTGTAGCTCAGTTGGTAGAGTGCTTGCCTAGCATGTCACCGAGCATGCCAGAAGCTCTGGGTTCAATTCTTCAGTGCTCTATAAACATGACATCCCATTACTCAGTGTTGTCGGGTGGAGGTCATCAGAAAGTCAAAGCATCCTCAGTTACATGGTGAGTTCCAAACCAGCCTGGGCTATAAGAAACTATGTCTCTGCCGGGCGGTGGTGGCGCACGCCTTTAATCCCAGCACTTGGGAGGCAGAGGCAGGCGGATTTCTGAGTTCGAGGCCAGCCTGGTCTACAGAGCGAGTTCCAGGACAGCCAGGGCTATACAGAGAAACCCTGTCTCGAAAACCCCCCCCCCAAAAAAAGAAACTATGTCTCTAAGTCCTATTCTTTGTTTCATACAAGGTCACACAAGGTTGTCCCAGACTTAACAAATCCCACCTCCTATGTATATAGGTCCTCCTGCTGTGACCCTGCCCCTCACCTTGGAGATTAAAATTGTGTACAAGAAAGAGGGACACCAGGTAGCAGGAGGGGTGGAGAGGGGTTGGGGATGGGACTCTGCTTTCTGAAGATCACCCTGAAGGGTTCAGTCAGAAGCACCTGTGTACTCACTGTTGAACAGTTTTGTTTAAACAGGATCTCCTGTAGCAGGCTGGCCTCGAACTCACTATGTAGCCGAGGATGACCTTGAACTTCCGATCCTTTTTCCTCCAGGTGGCCTTGCTGTGGCCCACTACGCCCAGCTTTTCCACACACATTTATGAAGCAGATTTCCACACAAGGTGTGGGTGGGTGGGTGGGTGTGAGTATGTGGAGTAGTTCTTAGTGACAGGTGATCCTGAGTCCAAACATGCTAGACTTCTTCCCATAGACACAGCACAGTGGATCGGGACAGTATGGTTGCTGTCCGGCCCTCCCAGCAGGGTAGGTCTCTCTGAGGAGGGGAGACTGCAGCTGACAGGAAACAGCAGCATCCCAGAAGTCATTGTGAGGGATCTGAATTCTAGTCACAGTATATTAGTTTATTGGGAGGCCCCTGGTGGGCAGGAAGGAAACTGAAAACAGATTAAGGCTGGTTAGATTATAAGACACCTATTCAGTCCTGACTCTAGAGACAGGCAACCTTGGCTCAGAAAATAGGAGCCTGTCGGGATTCCTTGTGAGTTTCAAAATGGCTGCCTGAAAGATTCTCCCTTCTGTGTGTGTCCTGGATGCCTCTGGTTCCCCTGGGACCAGACCCTCAGTGACCATTCCCTGGGCCTGGAGGCCATCTTCTTCTCTTCCTGATTTTTGGCTGCTTCTGCACGCTCCTCAAGAGACTCCTTCTTCAGGTCATCAGTGAGTGCCTCTTGTTCCCGTTGTAAGAATGTATGTGGAAACAAGGCTGTAGGGATGGAGGGATCTCCAGCCCTAACAGGGACACCATTGCCTCAGGTGGGGCTAGGCCTCCTCGGCCCCGACCCCTCCACCCCCACTCACCCACCCACCCCCACACCCACTCCCACCTCCACCCCCTCACCACCCCACCCCCAACCCCGCTACCTTGTTGCTCTCACTGGCCTCAGGGACTCTATATCAATAAAGAGCAAGGGGCCAGTCTCCATGAAGGAACCCCCCCCAGCCTTCCCCGCTCCCACACACCCTCAGATGGCCTCTGAAAAACCTCACCACCAAACCCAGCCCAACCTGGGGATGAGTCAACAGTTGCCCTGATGACTTTTTACAGCTTCCTAGGGTATAACCTCAATCTCACTTACTTCAGAAGCTCTGCGTCTTCTAGATGAATCTAAAACCAGAGAAGGTCTCGTAGTCTGCACTTACAAAAGTGACACATCTCCCTGGTCCCCTGATGTAGCCAACTCCTTTCCTCAACCCTCTCCACAGCCCAAACCCCACATCAACCCAGCCATATCTGAGTTCAGGAAACATAGAACTCAGGAATTAACCCACTCAGTCCCTTACTAGTTACAATTTTAAAATAAAGTATCAGTTGCCTGAAAGTGTTTGAAAAGGAAAGAATATCTTGAGGGGGAAAAATCTTTCAGAAGTCCACTTTTAAGAGCTGAACGAAGATTTTGTCAATAACTTCTTTTTATGAATCAAAAACCAAGCCCAGAGCAAGTGAGTAACTTGCCCAAGGTCACACAGCAAGCCAGACAGCAGAACTAAAAGCCAGGTGCCCAGCTACCTTCAGTGGGGGCCTCTCTGAGCATTGTAGGCTCCACACTAGTCTCTAGACACGTGACTTCTCTGTCCTCTGCCCCCGCCCTCACCACCAGCATCCTCCACCCATGCATCTCATCCCAACCCAGATTCATTTGGACTACATACGGTGACCATCAAAGACAAGAACACAGTTAGGCACGATGCTGACGCGACAGCCCACAGCAGCGCCCCATGAACTATCCCTTCCCTGACCCGCAAGTATGGGACACTCAATTCTCTTTTAAGGAGCTTGAGAAATTACCCTTATTCCCAGTCCCCGAGAAAGCCTGGGTGCAGAACCTAAACCATATATTTAAAATCGGCCTTTTTTGGGTAACATGAGGGATTCAAAGTAGATCTCTGAAAGGATCTCCAAGAGGAAGAAATGGCTTGAGAGACTGGTCTAGAGGAAAGAGGAGTGTGCGGAATGGAAGCTCCTCCTCCGCCCTCACCCCCCCCTTACACCTTCCATGCAACTGAGAGCCGAGCAGAACCAAGCAGGAGCGAGAAGGGGACCCTTGACCCTGCGAGGTCGGGGAGTAGCAAGCTGCTCTTTCCTGGGGTCCCTGCCTCTCCACCAGTATGCAATAAGTAGGGGAAGCAAGTTAGATGGCCACGCTGGTGCCAGGATGTCTCCCATCCTCCGGCGGCTCCCACGCAGTCACAAGCCCAACTGGGACCTCACCTAGAGCAGCTGAGGGAGGCAGCAGGGACGAGCACGGAAAAGAAAAGCAAACGCCTCTCTGGAATGATCGCGGATCCCTGTGACTATTCTGGGGACCCGGGGCTGGGTCCCTCCACGTCCTTTCGACAGCAGTTGGAGGTGCGCACCCTCTGTGCACGCATAGGGAAAGTAAGGTCCCTGTCTCCTACCCCCGACGTCCTGCGGACAGCACCCGGGTCCCGCTGGCGGGTCTGCACCTGCCCTGGCCGCGCGTCCTACCTGCGGGTGTTGCGGGACTGAGCGCGCGCGCGGCCCCGCGGAGTAGCAGCAGCTGCAGCAACCAGAGCTGAGCCCGCATGGTGGGCGCGGACGACCTCCGGGTCCGCGCGGCGGCGACGGCGGCGGCGGCTGCAGAGGGAACGGCCCGGGGCTGGGCGAGCGGGGAGCGGGAGCGGAGCGGGCACGGCGAGCGAAGCACGGCGCTGCGGCCTTGGGGAGCGCGGGCGGGAGGACCAGAGGGCGGGGCGCGAGCCGGGGTCCCCGCCTCCCGGAGCTTCGCGCCGCACCCCACAGGACCCGGGACCGCGCCGGGACATCTCTGGTTACCGAGAGAACCCCGCCGCCCCAGAAACCTAAGGAAAAGGCCGAGGTGAAGGACCCCAGAAAGCACCCTTACTTGGGCCGTTGGCTCCCACCACCCATCCTCAGAGCATGGAGACTTTCTGAGCTGGTCCTTGCACTTCTGTGGCTTCCTGGTGTTCTACATAAGCGCACACACAGACACGCACCAGGAATCTCCCGCAGCCGAGCCCCCCAGCTTCTGCCCCAAGAGCACGAATTGCATCTCCCCACTTGACTGCTTCAGACCCCATCTCCAGCACCGACCCTCCTCAGACACCCCCCCCCCCGCCCAGTTCAGCAGACGTGTAGGTGCTGGAGTCTGGCACATTCCCACTCTATAACAGCTCGGGTGCCCCCTCCCCAGGAAGGCCAGATGAATCCAAGCTAGAGCCAGAGCCAGAAGTGGCGCCCACTGTAACGGACTCTGAGAATAGGGCACTTTTTGTTCCCCTTCCAGGATGGAATAAAAATACCTGCAATTTAGGAGATTTAATAGACGGCATTGGAATCAGGTCAAGGCATGAAGGTGCCTGTGACCTACTTCGTCAGAAGGAAGAAGAACTGGAGAAGTGGAGAGGGCTGAGGGGCCCCTGACTTTCTCCGCGCTGGGGACCTGGAGAGTGCAGAAAGAAAGCGTGCATAGGCTGCTTCATGGGGAATATCCCGGGAAAAGGGGTGCCGTTGGGGACAGAAGTAGGGTGTGGGTTTGAGTAGGTGGGTGGCCTGGCACTGAGGTCAAAAGAGGATCGAGGAAGGAAATGAAGACTAAATTCTTTCATCTCTCAGAATCCCAGTTTCACTCTCCTCTGGGTCCAAAAGCCTAGAGGCAGCCTCCCAAGACCTCAATGTGATATTATGTAATACTAGGCGCCAAGGCAAGCCCCGCAACTGAAGGGGGTTTTGTTATTTTTTCAGACAAGGACTAACGTTGTGGACCAGGTTGATCTCGAACTTACGGTCACCTTCCTGTTTCAGCCTATTGAAGGGATTACAGGCGTGAGCCCACCAAACACAGCTGGCCATTGAATTTTTAATGCCTAGCCGGAATTCTCCCAGGACAGTCTCTGGAGGAGCGAAGAAACCGTCCCTTCCAGCTGTGGCTTCCTACCGCCACCCAGTGGACACGTGATGAGCCACGGGGCTGGCCTTTAGCGACCTCTTGAAGAGTTAAGAGACCACCCACGCAGGCGCCGCGGAGGGCCTCTGTAGTGTCCCAAGATGGACCTCCAGCCTCAGTTCTGGTGCCGTCGTGCGAGGTCAGTGCGCGGTGCCCGTGCTCCATTTTATAAAGTCTTTTATTAGGGTTCAGGCAAAAGCAACAACTTGGAAATGTTAGAAGCAAACGGCGTGGACAAGTTTCTAACCGTAAGCCTCTAGGACTTGAGCAGGCACGGGAAGCACTTCTCAGAACGCACAGTGGAGCCCCACCCCGGGGTAGTTCACTGGGTTAGAGATGAGACCAGGAATCTTCATGTCTAGCACGGGCCCAAGTGTTGGGGCTAGTCACATTCGGAGAGTCACTGCTCTAGAAATTCCCGGTTCATTACCACCGTCCCCGCTCCTAAACTGTTTGGGAATTGGGAGGGAAATATTACCATAAAAATAAGCGGGACGTAAGTCTAAGAAAATGTGGAACCCGCCAGGGGGCACCCGGATTTGAACCGGGGACCTCTTGATCTGCAGTCAAATGCTCTACCACTGAGCTATACCCCCTCTGCTGGCAGCCTTGCGTTAGTTATATCTTAGTGCTATTCTAGCGCAGGCGCACTGAAGCATCTCTGAAAGTGGGGAAAATCTGGTTCGAGGTTATCAAGAAACACAAGGATCTAACTAGCTTCAGAACAAAAGCTGTTTCCTGATAATCTGAGATTCCTTCCGAAGGCACAAGAATACGTCCACCAGAAGAAAGAGGCGACGCCTCACTGTCCAGCGCTCTTCTGAGCGGGGTCCCACTCTGAAGATCCGCCGCGGCTTCCCCACGTTCTTTCTCCCTCCTACACGCTCACGCGACTTCTCCCGACCTTCTGCCTCCAACCCGACCCCAACCCTAGACACTCAGATCTCCCCAAGGGACCGGCGTGGAAATCGCCCGCACCTGAATACGCCAACCGGCACAGCACGCCCTGTGGGTCACGAGCTGCTGCCTAGGGGAATCGTACAGTGGGCTCTGACACTAGGTTCGCGTCACATTTCGGCCATGGACATACACTTAACCGCAGCCACAGTCGGACAGCATACGCCAGCAAAATAGAGTGGGCTGGAATAGTCTCCCCCTCTAAGGTCTCAAACTAGGTGTGCTGATAGCAAAAGATTACACAGCTGGTAGCCGTGAGGGGGCACCCGGATTTGAACCGGGGACCTCTTGATCTGCAGTCAAATGCTCTACCACTGAGCTATACCCCCGACGTGTTGGAAGACTTCACCGGAATGTATTTCTTTGTAATAGATTTCTGCTTCACAGAAATTCTGTGGCGTGATAGTGTTCATTGTATTTCAAATTTTTCGTTATATCAAGGAAAACCTAAAGTATGACTGAAATAGCTAGAGTCCAGAAGCTCTCCCTTCATAACCACATCTCAGGAAAACTACAAAATTAAAGATCTGGATCCTTGGTATCTCCGCCCAGGATCCCCCAGAGGTCCCCTGCCTGCTTGAAAAGGGGAAAGGCTATACTGTCTCGGTTCCTGAATATAGAAGGACATCATGGGTCTCCAATCCATCTTTAGCACCGCCTTTAAGGGACTCGGGGGCTTTTCCATCTCTCTGGGGTCCCCTTCTCAGGCCACTTATCCCCACTAGAGCCAACAGCCCTGGTCCTGGTTAGCTGGTACCACCGCCCCTGCTCGGCCAAGTTCTCTAGCCAAATAGATGGTCGCGGCGGTCCTGTTCCCTCATCCCATTTCCAAGGTGGATTTCCCCCAAAACCTTTCCGCAAAGAACAATAGCCAGTTTGAGGAACAGACAGAAATAAGAAGTGAGGAGTTTTCAGGGACACTTATTAGGTACCTTTACTTTTTAAATCTTAATGCGATGTTTGAAAAAAAAATCATGACACAACGACAAAATAAGTAGTTCCTATAGAAATCTTTGACATTACAGAGGCGTAGGACTCACACCGGAAGGACGCTGGGAGGGAGGGAGATTCCACGTGGGGACTTAGACCCCAAAAGCTGTGGTCCTAGAATCAGCATCTAAGAGGGAGCAGGAAAGCAAGCGGGTGGGGGTGGAGGGGCTCAGAACCCCGCAGAGTGAAGGACTGCGTCAGTCTGGAATGTTCTATCCTCCCGGTTTTCAACTCTCCACCCCACCCCCATCCTCCCAGCTTTTGGCCAGGTCCTACTGCCTCCTTTATCGGAATCTCCTTCATCCAGTGGATATGGAACAATGTCAAAGATCTCTTGCCGGGCAGACAGAAGGTGAGGGCTGGGAGAGACCTGATCCCCCCCCCGCCCCCCAACATCACTAGCAAGTTGCCTGGTGTCTCTTCACACCAGCAGTGATGGAGTGGGCGGGACAGTTTCATCTGTAGTCCTGTCTGCACCAACTTGAAGTCTTTGATCCAGCTCTCAGTGACAGTTGAGAGGACTGTTGTAATCTCTCTGTCGGTAGCCACCCACTTTCTACCAACAAATGACTGGTGTTTCTCACTGGTGCAAACCATTCGGTGTCTGGTTGGCCTCGGGCTGGGACATCAGTTGGTGGTGGCCTGAGACTGCATCCACTGGAGCCCAGCTGGCAGCCTGCAGGGAGGGAGGAACAGAACAAAGGACCATCAGCATTTCCCATAAGATCATGGCTGGAAAGCCCCAAGCCTCCACCTGGCACAGACTGAGAGGGGAGCCAAGGTAATCACTTAATGGTAGAAGGGAATTGAGCTGAGTTCCAGAACACATCCACACCTACTGTGCTGGAGGCTAATGCTCCTGGGGGAAGCAGTCATCATACCAGGCTCACAGAGTAGCAGATAGGCCTGGAGAATAACCCAACAAATAAGGAGTCAGAGAGGCCTCTGCGAGCCACGGAGGCTCCTCTGTGGAGACTCTCCTTCCTGGGCCACTGAGCAGTGTCTCTGGACAAGCCTTTCGTTGTCATGCTTTGTCACTGGGGGGCAGTGGCAGGGTGACCTCAAAGGCTTGGGAAGAGATTCCGCAAGCAAGCTCCTCATGACGTGAGAAACACACCTCCAGAACAAAGATGAAGATGTAGCCTGGTCTGTCATCACCCAGCCTTGCCTGGCCCAGGGTACGGCACTTGGGGACCCAAGGAGTACTGTGAACTAAACTGTAGATTGGAACATGAGAGTCCCAAGTGGGTTCAGGTGACAAACATATGGCCAGAAACCCATGTTCTCTTGGATTTACTTATTTAAAGTTTCCTTTTCATCAAAAAAAAAAAGTATCCAGATAGGGGAGATGAAAGGAATTCTCCAGGCCTCATGTAACTCATGTAAGGCCATTTTGGAGAAATCCAGCCCTTCACGCCCTGAAGTATTTGATCCAAACACTAGGATCCTTTATCCTCAGCACGGGCAGGTGCACGTGCATGCACACATGCACACACACGCGCACACACACACACACACAGAGAGAGATACAAAGTTGTGAGTTTCCCCAGTTATTCCTAATCTTTTCCTTTCTCTCTCTCCCCATTTATCACTTTGTTTCCTTGTTTTGGTTTTAGTTTTTGTGGCAGGGCCTTAATATGTAGCCCAGTCTAGCCTGATCTCACCATATAGTGGAGGATAACCTTGAAGTAATAATCCTCTTGCCTCTACCTCCCAAGTGCTGGAATTACAGGTATGCAATAGTTCAGGGCTTCATGGATACTTCCAACTCCAAGGCAGGCATTTTCTGCCTACTTTACTAGCCACCATTTCCCCAATGCCCAGAATGTTACCTGGCACCAAGTAGTTGTTCAAAAAGTCTAATGAAGAAGGCTTGCTAGTCACTCTCTGCAGAGCTAGGGGAGAGGGAAGTACCACCCCCTCCCCTTACAAGTAAGAAAGTCAGAGTCAGTGATTTTTGCCCTGAAGGCTGGTCCCTCTGAGGTCTTTCTGCAGCTACTACTGTTGCTCCTCCTCCTCTTCCTCCTTCTCCTTTTCCTCTTCCTCCTCCTTTCCTTCCTCCTCCTCCTCTTCTTCTTCTTTCTTTCCTTCCTCCTCTTCCTCCTCTTCCTCTTCCTCCTCTTCCTCTTTCTTTGGGTTCTAGCTATTCCTTGCCCTGGAGACAAAATCAGACTAACCCTTGATTCTCTTCCACTTTATCCATTTCACTTTCTCCAAAGAGTTTCTCAGTCCCTATAATCATCATTGTTTCTGGGGAGTCTCAGCCTTCACCATTATTAGAGCAAAGCCCTTAGAGCACAGGCATCCTGCAGACTCACGGAACATTAGCCCTGGGCCTGTGTCCATCTTACTGGGCCTGGAGCCAACTGTGGGCCAGATTCTGACTGGAAAGAGACGAGAGATGGGTTCCTGTAACCTTCTGCCCATTGAATGGGCCAGGGCAGGGGAGGGTGGGGGACTGACCCTTCTCCTGTGAGAGCACAGCAGCCCTGGATATGCCATGGGTGGTCTTTGATGGCACTGAGCCTGAGAAATTGGGAGATCTCTGCTGTGGTCATGGAGTCTTTCACATCCTGCTTGTTGGCTAAGATCAGCACTGAAGCATCTTGAAGTGCCTGTGGGTGGAAGAGCCCAGTCAGCCAGCGGGCCGGGCTGGCGGAGAAGAGCCGCCCCGGTCAGATGGCCCGCCCACCATCCCTCCCACCGCTCTCTAGGATCTCCGCCCCACTGTCCTAGCAAGAGAGGCCCATGGGCAGGCGAGACAGGTGGGCCCACCCTGACATTAGCAGCCCCATCTAACGATGCCACAGCTCATGAAGTACATTCCAACTGCTTACGGGATGGTTACAAGAACCTTAGACATTGGTTTTTGATGGGGGGGTTTCTTCCCCTTGAAACAGGGTTTCTTGGTTTTTGATTTGGGGGGAGGGTTCTTCCCCTTGAAACAGGGTTTCTCTGTGTAGCCCTGGCTTTCCTGGAACTCCCTCTGTAGACCAGGCTGGCCTGGAACTCAATATGGAGCCCAGGTTGGCCTCAACCTCATGACAATCTGCTTCGGTTTCCCAGATTACAGGCAAGAGCCACCATTCCCATTGTGAGGTAGGATCTAAAGATCCTCCTTATTAGAAGTGGAGCAACTTAATAGAAATGAAACAACTTTCGCAGGGGCTCACAACAGGTAAGAGGCAAGATTAGCCCTTGAACCAGAAACACTGTGTGACAGAACACTTTATCTGTAGTAAACTAGCTCTCCCATGTTACAAGGATAGGGCTCTCAAATTAGCACCTCAGAAATGAACCTCAGAGAGGGTATGTGACCAGTCTGAGAGTGCACAGCTGGTCTCACTGGATGGCTTCCCGAGTTGGGCGGGGGGAGGCTTACCTCATGGGCCAGCATCTTATACAGCTCCTCCCGAGTGGTCAACAGCCGATCCCGGTCTGTACTGTCTATCACAAGGATGACAAACTGCCCAGCAGGATTGAGGTATGAGCCAAAAGCTTTCTTTTTTGGTGAACATACTTCCTACCAATAGTTCTGACCCCTGGCCTCTGCCCTGCCCAAGTGCCAGCCCCACAGGAAAGGACCTGTGCCATCTGCCAGTCTCACCAGGCTGGGCCCATTTTTAATCACCTTATATTTTATTCTTTGGAGACAAAAATCCTAGTATGTATCCCAGGCTGGCCTGGAGCTTATGAGCCTCCTATCTCAGTCCCTCAAGTGTTGGGATTATAGGCACGAAACACCACACACATCTTAGGATTCGGAAATCTCCTTTCTCTTTTTCATATTTATATATTTAAATTTTTACTTCTTTTATCTTTTGTTTTTAGGATTCAAAAGTCTTGGGTTGGAGAGATGGCTCAGTGGTTAAGAGCAGTAGCTACTCTTCCACGGGAGCTACTCTTCCACAGGTCTTGAGTTCAATTCCCAGCAACCACACGGTGGCTCACAACCATCTGTAATGGGGATGCCCTCTTCTGGTGCCTCTGAAGAGAGCTACAATATACTCATATACATTAGATAAATAAATAAACAAACAAATCTTTTTAAAAAAGTCTTCCCAGATGCTGCACTGTGTTATTTGACACAGCACTTATTTTAATTTCCCCTCAGCTGAAGTGACCGCCATTCAGTCATGTCTCAGGTGGCAGAAGGCTCAGAGAAGGTGACTAACAGCCACCTCTTTGACCTCCCAGACCTGGTTTCCTCCTTACCTCAGCATCAGAGTAGTAAGTGTCCCAGGTGGCACGCAGCGCCTGCTGGCCCCCTAGGTCCCACATGAGGAAGTGTGTCTTCTGAAGAACAATTTCTTCCACGTTGCTCCCAATAGTGGAGCAGGTGTGAACAACCTCATTGGTCAGGCTAGGGAGGCAAGAGAATGTCCTAAGGGTTGTGCCCAACTCACTTCCAGCTCAGCTCTGCTCCCAAAGCAGCTGAGATCAACCCAGAACAACTCAGCTCTGGGTGACCAAGCACTGGCCAAGGCCCATGTCCCACAGCTGATGTGGGGAAAGAAAGGTATGGGTTAGTCTGAGTGTGGCCTGGCCTGGGACCCCAGTGAAGAGAGATGCCTTAGAACAATCCTAAATCCTCAGATTTGGCAGAAACACCTATCTAAATGTAGCTCACAACCACGAGGCCTGGTGGCTTGCAGCACTAATAAGCTCTGTGGACCACACTGGAATTTTGGGAGTTGTGAAGAAACAGACAGATCCCAGTGAGGTCTTTAGACACTTCCCTGGATTTGAATCCTGTTGTTTAAGGGCAGAGAAAAAGAAAACTTTCGTTTGTTTTCAGTTTGGGATGGTTTGGTTTTCTTGGTTTTTGTTTATGCTTTGTTTTGTGTGTTTGGAGTGTGTGAGTGTGTGTGTGTGTCTGTGTGTCATGATATAACCTCAAATATGAGATCCTCCTGTCTTAGCCTTTGGAGTGCTGTGATTACAGGCAAGGATCACAATGCCTGTTTGAACATGTTTTATGAATGCTTACCAAGAAGTTATAAGGACGGAAGATTGAAAGGGAAATCTTTGTACTGTCTTAATTTTTTTTTCTAATGTGACAATGTCAGGAATCTAGAGGCTCAAGAATTCTTGGCAAGCACTCTACCACTGACCAACACCTCCAGACCTCTCTTTTCTAATAGAATTTAATTAATTAATTAATTAATTAATTTTACGTATACTACTTTCTCATGGAGTACAGGTTCTCAATAGAGTCTCCACATCAGGAGAAACTCCATCCATAGCAAACGGCTGGGAAAGCGAGGGTGTCTGTTTGCACAGCTTGTAGGATAGAGCTGCAGCCCTAGCTGGGGTTTGAAGTCGGAGACAGAAGTTAAGGAAGTGTAAGGTGCAAGGGTGAGGAGAAAGGATCCTGCCGCCAGGGGGAGCCAAGAGCAGCGAGGCGAGAAACCGACTGGCACCGCACACCTGCCGGGACTGAAACGTGTTTGGCGGGAGGCCGTGGGATCTGAGGTCGCCCATAGCTGGCAGGATTCAAATCCGGGCCGGCAGCCACTAAATCAGGAAGGTCACACCAGCGTCCTCCCATCAGTCTTCTTGTCTACAACTACCCACTAACCCAGGGAAGGACTCTGGTGATTGGTGCAAATGACTATCGGACTGGTGTGAGGTCCAGCCCTCTCCGTCCACCCAGTAGTTACTTACAACTGGTAGAGAATGGTGGTCTTTCCTGCATTGTCCAGTCCCACGATGATGACTTTGTGCTCTGGAAGCATCCAGGGAAAGGGGGAAGGTCAGAGCCAAGCCGGACGTCCCTAGTAGGCTTCTCGTCCTGGCCTCTTCCTCACCCTCCACTCCTGCCTTGATGTACGCCTTCTCTCCGGGTTCCACCCATCTCTCGTTAATCTCCGAACCCAATCACCAGGGGCTAAAGCTTGGTATCTCAGCTTTCTGTGTGCCTCCACATCCCCTCTTTCCTAGGATCCTCAGGGAAACGCGTTCCCGGCGGGCTGGAGACCTCTGCCGGGCACTGAACCGTTTCACTTGTCATTGAACCGGACCCCTGCACTCCTCCTGACCCCCTACCCCACCTCCGTCTACATTTCTAGACAGCGATTTTCTGACGGGTCCGATGCACACTGGGCTCTAAATCGCAATCTCAGGAAACTGACTTTGGGGCCCCTCCTGGTTGCACACAGCTCCGCTGAGAGGTGGGGGTCGTGGGCAGAAGGCTCTCCCACCCCTGTGCGCTGAGCACACAGAAGTGCAGGGTCAAGGGGGGCGGAGGCCGGGAGGAGAGTAGACAGGAGGCACAAAACGAACTCTAGCAGCGCAAGGTTCCCAGTCAGTCTTCCCCGACGACTCCAGAATCCCAAGAGCCCCACAAGACAGCGGAATCAAGGAGGTCACAGGTCAGCCCGATGCTCCTCTTACCCTGGCTCCCAAAGATTCGCATCAGTTTGGCTATCAGCTGTCCCATGGCACTCCCGGAGCTGGGGGCCTGCGGGGCTCAGCAGTCTCCGGGGCCAGAGGTCTGGCCCCAAATCTTCAAAGCCCCGCCTGGGGGAGGGCCGGATCCGCTGCTCCTATCAGATGTGGGGAACCCTGAGCGTCACCCCCTAGACCAGGGAATCCCACCGGACGCTGGCCCCTCGCCCGTGCGGAGGAACTAAGTGACGTCAATTTGACCAGGACCCTGAAAGCGCAAAGAAAATCCCAGAGTCCTCTTTACCCTGAGAAAACTGAAGTTGGGACTATCTGCTTTAGTGCTGCGAATAGAGACAGCAATGTGCAGAGAGAATGTCTGCTTTTCCTCCCCAAAGCCACCGCTGGGGCAAAACCCTCCAAGGGCGGTCCAACGGTCTCACATTGCGACCCCGGCGTTCAGACTGAAGAACCCTGCAACCCAGTTACAAAACAACAACAACAAAAAAACAAAACAAAACAAAAAAACTCAAAATGTTTTGCCAATCCAATCTCCTAATTTTTTAAACATTTTGTTTTTTTATTTTTGTTTGTTTTTCCAGACAGGGCTTCTCTGTGTAGCCCTGACAGTCCTAAAACTTTCTGTAGACCAGACTGGACTCCAACATCAGAGATCCACCTGCCTCTGCCTCCTGAATGCTGGGATTAAAGGCATATGCCACCAAACCCAGCATTTTAAGATTTTGTGTGTGTGTGTGTGTGTGTGTGCGCGCGCGCGCGCACCACATGCCAACATGTTTAAATACATGTGTACCGTTGGAAGGCAGACGAGGTCCTCAGATTCCGGCTTGGATACTGGAAACCCAGCTTAGGTCCTCTTAAAGATCAGCAAGTGCTTCTAACTGTTGAGCCCTTTCTCTAGTCCCTAATTACATAATATTGTAATTTTTCCCATTTTGTGTTAGATGGCATTCATAGCTATCCTTAGCTACATGCAGTTGCATGCAGCCTGCAAGCCACAGGTTAGACTTGCCTAATATCATAATAATGGCTGCGGCGATTGCTCGGCAGTTAGTTACGAGCACTGGCCGCTCATCCAGAGGACCCAGTTCTGTTCCCAGCACCCACATTGGACAGATAACAACTCTCTGTTAACTCCAGGTCCAGGGAACTTGTTGCTTCTGGCTTCTGCACATACCCACATGCAAATACACATACCTATATATAATTAAAAATAATAAAAATAAAATCTTAAAATCACCATGATCAGGTGGTGGTAACACATGCCTTTAATCCCAGCACTCAGGAGGCAGGGGCAAGTGGATCTCTGAGTTCAAGACCAGCCTGACCTACAGGTCAAGTTCCAGTTCAGGCAAGTCTACACAAAGAAACCAAAAATAAAATAAATGTACACCCTCAGGCAGACTCGCAGGTCACATTCTTGCCTCCAGCAGGCCTCCAGTGGTTTTATTAGTAGGGAGTTTTCTGGGTCCACTCAATGCGGGCTCCCCTAGGAAAGGGTTCAGGTCTCTGATCTTCTTGTGGGCACCCCTAGTCATTTTCTGGAAAGATCAAGGTAGCTTCTGCAATTCACTGACAATCCAAGCCCTCTGGCAGTTGGCCAGAGTTGGAAGTCTGGAGACAAGATCCTCCAGTGACTCTGCAGAGGGGTCTCAAATAGAGGAGTCAGGGGTCACGGCACATATCTGAAATTCCAGTCCTGGGGAGGTTTAGGTGGGAAGATCCTGCGTCTAAAACCAGCCTGGGAAACTATGAGGTGGTGGTGGTGGTAAATGTCTTTAATCCCAGTACTTGGGAGACAGAAGCAGGTGGATCTCTGAGTTCAAGGCAAACCTGGTCTACAATGTGACTTCCAGGCCTCTTCCTCCTCCCAAAGGAAGTAAAACAATAAACACCCAGCCTGGGCTACATAGTGAGATTGTCTCTTACAATATAAACCAATCAGTCTCTCTCAGCAGAGGAGACACAATCTTTTAATTTGTTGATTTGTTTGTTTTTTCAGAGGATCTGGATATGTGATCTGCCACCCTGGCTGGCTTTAAACTCTGAATGCCAGAAATTCTCCTGCCTCAACCTTCTGAGTGGCTGGCCTCACAGGCTCTAGCAGCAGCAGGCACTAGAGCTCGTGGGTCACGAGGAAAACGGCAGCTCCAGCAAGAAGAGGGAGAAAACAAAATGTGTTGGTTGTGAATTTCACAACCTGGGGGAAATCCAGAAAAATCAAAAGAGAAGTAGAGAAAGGCACATGTTGACCTTTGGCTGAGAACCTCAGAGACTTCTCCTTGACCCTGAGAAAACTGGAGATCTTTGGTATACTTCTCCTGCACTACAAGTCAAGGCAGACTCCTTGAAGAAGGGGGCTACAGTCATCATATCCCCACACTAGAGCACCCTCTGAAGCCCCCCCCCATGGCTGTCTGCCCTCTACTAAGTCAGCAACCCCTTAGCAGGGGACTTTACCTCTACTGCACTCAGGGCCTCCCTCCTCCTAAGGTCCTACTATCCTTTCCTAAAAACAGTTCAGGGTCAGTGACGCCCCACTCCATAAGCTTTGGATGGCTTTCTGTTGCCCACTGAATTCAAAGCAGCTTCCTCATGTGGCCTTCAGGAACCTCCATAAACAGCCCCTGCCTGCCTGTCTGTCTGCCTGTCTGCCTGCCTGTCTGTCTGTCTGCCTGTCTGCCTGTCTGCCTGTCTGTCTGTCTGCCTGCCCGCCCGCCTGTCTGCCTGTCTGCCTGCCTGCCTGCCTGCCTGCCTGCCTGCCTGCCTGCCTGCCTGCCTGCCTGCCTGCCTGTCTGCCTGCCTGCCTGCCTGCCTGCCTGCCTGTCTGTCTGCCTGCCTACCTGCCTGCCTGCCTGTCTGTCTGCCTGCCTGTCTGCCTGTCTGCCTGCCTGCCTGTCTGCCTGTCTGCCTACCTGTCTGTCTGTCTGTCTGCTTGCCTGCCTGCTGCCTTTGCAGTCTTTACGTCTGCTGGTCCTCACTCAGGCCCCAACCTCAGCCAGATCTCACAAATGTACCGGTGCTTCTGTGTTTCCTCTACCCTGAATGCCTTGAAAGGGAAACACCTGGAGGCCTTTAACTGGGACGCTGTGGTGAGCAAAGGCAATCAGAAGCCACCCAGGCACATAGAACACACACCTTCATCCCGTTCTACTTGGTGGACAGAGCTAGAACAATACAGAGTTGGAGGCCACAATCCACACAGTCCATCTGGGCTGATTCTATGTCAGCCCTAGGATGGGGAGCTGGGGTTGGGGCTGTGAGGCTTGACAAGGGCACTGACGTATTTAAGCATGACTGCTATCTGGTTCCTAGGGGTAGAAAAGCATCCTGCTTTGTCACCCAGTTGCAGAATTGAAAGTGACACTAGGCAAGCTGGGAGCCCGCTGAGTGAACAGAAAAGAACTGCCTTGGGGGCTGGAGAGAGAGCTCAGTTAGGAGGGGTTAAGAGGGGCTTGCTGCTCTTTCAGGGAAACAGAGTCTGGTTCCTAGCATCCATGTAGGTCAGGATCCGGCATCCTCTTCTGGCCTCCGTGGCATTTGCACATGCGCGCAAACACACACACACACACACACACACACACACACTTCTCTGAGAAGATTTGATTTAGAAGGAAGCCTAGACAGCCACTATGGAAGCTAAAACAAGATTTAGGATATTGGACTGGAACCATGGGCCAAAGCAGACTCAGTTTAACCCAGTCTGTTTCAGGATAGTGGACCTTAGGGCCGACCTGGCATCTGTGGCCTGTTCCCCCTTCTGTCACAGAGGCAGCATCCACCAGAGATGGAAGCAGCTAGTCAGAGAAGCAGTGAGGGAAAGGTAACCAGCTGGGAGGGATCCCCCTGCCTCAGCTTCTGAATCCTGGAAGTGATGGCGGTAACCAAGCCAGATGATGTCATGGCTGTTAAAATCCTCTTGTGTTGACATCCACAAGCTTGCTGACCCAATAGCCTGAGTGGGTAGAGGGTGTGCTTACCTAAAAACAAGACTTTCTCCCCATCTCTATGATCTGTACCAGCTAGAAATGCCTACCTATAGGTTCTGAGCAAATGCAGTTGTAGGCAGGTGCCCAGAAAGAGACAACACATACTAGGACACCTGCTTCTTCCCCCTCAACCTCCTGACCCCTTTCCAAAGTCAGTGGTCCCTGGAGCAGAAGAATTAGTTTAACTTGGGGATCACAGACAGCACATAATGATATTTGTGGGGGCTGGTGAAGTTGCCCCAGGTGACTCCCAATTTTCTCACTCGCCACCTCCAACTAACTCCCCTCTGAGAGTTTCAAATCCCACTGGGCTCCTCTAGGGATCAGTGGCTGCTGTCCACTATAGCCTAAGCTAAGTTTTCCTCCCAGGAGTATCGGATCAGCACCAGCTGCAGGGAAGGCTGTATTTTGCCACTACCATTTACAGTCCTTCCATTTCTGAATATCAGTGTCAGAACAAAACTCAAGACTCCTTAATGCAACAGAAGGCCTGCTGTGACCTGCTCCTGCCAGGTCCCCTCTGGCCACCAGCTGTCACCATGCTTTGTTAGCTAGGCGTGCCATGAGTGTTTCCTCTGCACTAGGAACTTCCTCCCACTTCTCTGCCTAGGTTAACTGAACCATGTTCCCAGGTTTCAAGTGAGCCTCACCTCCCTCTCAAAGCCTTCTCTGAGCTCCCTGGTAAAGAGACTGGTGTTCCCAGTACCAAATGTTCTCTCCACAGCAAGAAACTCAAGAGCGCTCTCTGTGGTTTCCAGTTTGACTCATGGCTGCCACATAGGAGATGTTGGCTCCATAGCTAAACATAGAAGTGAACGATTGATTCCCATGCAAAGGTAGTGGGGAGGCTGTGATCTGCTGACTCATCTGGAGGTCACCAGGGGTCTGACGTCACGCTGACCCTTAAACACAAACTATGAGCAGAAGCCCTCAGGTAGAAAGGGCCCTGACATTCAAGTCCTCTAGAGCTACCACCTCAAAAACAAGTCCCAGGAAGGTAAGGAAGCTTTGCAGGTGCCGTGAGGCAGGATACAGGCACTGAAGTAACAGCTATGACAGCCCACATCCTGCCAGCTGGTGATGGAGGAGGGGCCTGCCACCTGCTTATTTTGTCCTCACGTGTCTCAGGGGGCCTGGTCTCTACCACCTCTCCACCCAAGCAGATACCCTCCTCGGCTCCAAAGCTGGTTCTCGGGACCCATGAGGTGGCATATCTGTAACCCTGGAACCACAGCACTCAGGAGGGCGAGGCAGTAGAATTGCTATGAGTTTGAGTCCCACCTCAGCTACATGAGTTCCAGGTCAGTCAGGGTTACATTGTAAGCCTGTCCCCAAATCAACTATTCTGGCATGGTGGTTCATGCACAGCTGTGAGCCCAGCATCTGGGGAGGCTGAAGTAATCCCAGGACAGCTTGGAGATACATGGGGAACTCCAGAGAGCCTTGTCTACCGAATGAGACTCTGAACCTCCAGTGAGGTGAACAAACAACCCCTCCCCAACAAACTGGTTGCTGAGTGTGTGGTGGTGTGTGTCTTTAATCCCAGCAGCCAGGAGGCAAACCTCTGAGATTCAGCGGAGCTAAGCTCACTCTTCCCTAGTGAGGAGCTGCTAGGTCACAGGGAGGTCAGAAGCAGAAAGGGGGGAAAATAAAATAACTGCCTTCAAGATGTGAACCAGTGAGGCTTGAACCCGCCCAGTGAGCAACACCTCAGTTAGCAGCACCCCTAGCCCCCTTTGTAGGGAAGAAACAGGTAAGAAATGAGCTTGTAGTTGAATGAGAAACACCTACGGACAACCCAGAAGCAGGAAAACAAAGGATCGGCCCTGGGGTAGAGCATTTGCCCGCACTCCCCCTTGCTCCCCGGCGGGTCCCCACTCCCACTACTGAGAGCCAGTGAGGCTGTGGGGCTGACAAGGTGTGGCAACAAAGAAAACAGGCTCAGGAGGTGGCCGCAAAGGACAGAACTGCGGTTTTATATGTGGCAAAATATCTCTCCTAGAGGAGTACAGACAGACAGACAGACAGATGGGCACAGGACAGTAGACGGGGAGCGAAAGGTTGGGCAGTGCTATCTTCTAACCTGTTAGTGGAAGCTGCACCCCACCCCCCAGGAGGGTAGGGCAACATTGGCACAGGAGGTGGCGAGACAGGCGTGAGGGGCCCATCCCTGAGGTGGGCAGCTGGGCAGAGCCCAGTCCTCGTTGGCACAATCGGCTCTCTCTGGACCAGCTGTGATGCTGGGAGGGGCAGGGCTGCCGAGGCTAAGGGAACCCCAGGGGAGAGGGGCTACCAAGGCCTCTCTTGAGGAAAGTGGACACCGAGGAAGGACAGGATCACAAGAGGCAAATACAGAGAAGCAGCAGCAGCCAAGACCCCTAGGGGAGACCCAAGGTCCTCAGGAAGCCCCTGGATGGTGGTCATCTCATGGGCACCAAACAGAGCCTGGTCCCTGGGGCCTCGGGGTGAAGGTGAAGGAGCAGTTTTTTGTTTTTGTTTTTCTTTTTTTGGTTTAGAATGAGGTGGACCAAAGTATTCATGGACTCCACACCCAGGTGGCACGGAGATGCGGGGCTCAGATGCAGAGGGCCCCTCTCTTCTGATGTCAGCAGGCAGGGTGTGCTGTAGACAAAAGCTCATTCCTGGGGGAGGCAAGGGTTGGGGGGGGCAGCATCTTGAGTTCCTCGCTCCTCAAGTTTGTTTCTAGGCCCTGCTTTCTTGCCACGACTGTGGAGGACAGAGAGCGCATACGGATGCCCGGCAGCTTTGCACCCAGCTCTGCTCCCCAAGGCAAGCTCCACATGGGTTTCCAAGCTGTGGCTTTCACCCACCAGAGAATGCTGCTAGGAAACTAGGTTATGGGATGGACATGGTGTGTGTGTGTTTGGGGGTGGGGGGTTGGGGGATCCCGGGTCTGGGGTTTGGGGAAGATTCAGCGGGCTCTCTTCAGGAAAAGCACCCAACCTTTCCCAAGAACCCCTGTGTTGGTAGAAGCCCCACCCCCACCCCAATTAGGACCTTCCCTTACAGCCCCGAGTAGAAAGAGTTGAGGAAGTGCACCTTTTCTCTGGGAGGGAGAGAGCCCCCAAAGATGGGGAAAGGGGACACTTCAGAAAGTAGGTATTCCCCCATCCACCCACAGCAGTTTAGGGAAAAACCTACAGCTGGGGATTAAGGACGTCCCAGGCGTTGGGATGATAATCACCGAAGAAATCCCAAGCTTTGAGCAAAGGCATCAGAAAGTGAGGGACACAGCGCCCCCTGGAGGCAAGACACACCTTAGGTGGTGTGCCCCTCTGCCCTCCCCTCCCCGAGCTCAGAGCCTTTCCTCTCCCAGTACTGGCCCTGCCTCTCAGCGGATGTAGACGCCTTGTCCCCAGCCCTCCAGCTCATTCTTATTGCGCCCCAGAACCGGCCCACCACCCTCCGCACAGTAGCGGGCCTTATTCCGGCCCCGGTTCCTGTTGTCGGTCATCTCCTCATAGTCTTCCTCGTCTTCCCAGGAGCCCTGCCGGGCTGGTGGTGTGCCTCCCCCTGCAGGGTCTCCAGGCCCTGGGCCCTCTGAGGGGTCTGTCTCCATGTCCACACACGAGTCTCCCGGCTCCGTGTAGGCAGAGTTTCGGCTGCCCGGGGTGTCAGCATCAAAGGTGTCTTGGCGGGAGAGCGCCCGCAGGGTGCCTGCCCGGCCAGGTGGGTGGTTGCTGGGGTAAAGGCCTGGGGGCTGGCCCGGTTCCCCGGGGTACTCGTGCACACTGGCATGCTCCCCAGTGGCCCGGTCCAGCGGCTGGTCCCCGGAAGCAAGGTAGGGTCCCTGGTTAGCAGACAGACGGCACGCACCATGCAGATCAGGCGGGGGTGAGAAAAACACAAAGCAAGGCAGGTTAGTGATGGGGCCGAGACACCAGCCTGGCTCCCGGAGGGCGCTGGTTCTAAGGGAGGGGCACCCAGAACGGGAGGAGCAGGGCGATGGCTTTAGAGCTGAGCCTGAGGGCAAGCCACAGGCCATTTGCTCCTCCCTCTAGCAGCCTGAGGGCACCCAACTTCATCTGAGCATGAACTCTTCTGGTAACCATGGTAAGGAGCCCTGAACAATTAGTCACCGCTTCCTCAGTGCATGTTATTAGTGCTTTCCTGGGTTAATCATCGTTAACAGCTCATTAGTACTGCCGCTCATTAGTCGTTGCTCTGGTTAGTCAACTGCTCCAATTTCCCCAACACACCGAGATTTCAGCTCAAACTCACCGACCCCCAGCTTCCACTGCCCACACTAGACCTCAGCCACCGGCTTCTGAAAACCCACACTTTTTCCTTACACTAACCCTAGTCTCCGAGGTTGATAGGACTCCTTTCCTGCCCACCTATACAGCACTCAAAGCAGCCAATGTGAAGAAGGCACATGACCCAAGTCTTCACCCTCCCTAGCTCCACACCCACAGCCGGAGACCACAAGGTGGCCCAATGCCCTCATCACCAGTAGCTGACAGCTCGTGCTATCTCAGGCTGGGTGACGGAGCTATCGTCTCTGTGGTTACATTTCCCGGTTGGAGCGGGATGGGAATTGCACAACAGCACCAGTTTCCAAACTGTTTCCCGGAGCTATTTTATGGCAGAGTGGGGCTGGGCAAAGAAGTGCTTCTGTGGTCCCTGAGGCTGGGAAGGGGAGGCTAGGCCCCCAGCTCCCTGTGAGGAGATTCAGGGTAGCTCAGCTGCACTGCACGAGTGGGCTCTGTTGCTGAAAACCCACTTGAGATGCCGCAGTCTAGAATGACTTCATAGTGTTCTGGCTCTACGCCAAACCATACACTTAATGGTGTGGGCTCAGCGATGGGCTGTGGCGCCGTGGGAGGAGAGCCTTTCCCGGACTCTGTTTCCCTGGGAGACGGTGGAAGGTACAGCTTAGCTCATAGATGCTTCAGTTTGGGTCCCTCAAGGATTGAGGGATGCCGGGGAAAGGCAAGTTCTCAGGATTCGCTGGCCCCGCTCTGTAATATCTAACGTGGGTAGATGGAACTGACTGCTGTAATTCCAGCATCCAGGAGGCTGAAGCAGGAGGATTTGCCTCCAGTTTGAGGCCAGTCTGGAACATCGAAAATTCCAGGCCAGCTACTGCCAGAATGAAACTGGGTTTCCAAAAACCACCACCACCACCAACAACAACAAAAAGAAAAGGGGTGTAGAGTCCAGTGAACAAGCCTATTTTTCTTCCTCAGATTTTCTTCCTAGTGCCTGGACTTATAAGAGGTCCCCCAAAAGGCCTCAAGTCCAACAAACGGCAGATGCAGTCCTAAGGGACCAGTCCCAGGGAGGCGGCACCAGCCAGCCCCCAGTCCCACCAAAAACCACAGACACCAGACGCTGCCGCTCACCACGTTTTTTACAAAATAAAACTCTTGCCTTCCTTCCTCATGTTCCCTGCACTCCAGGGTGGGAGGAAAGACCGGAGGGACATCGGCTACATGGCGTGTTCCTGAGGCTGGGTCACCGCGTCGCCTCCCCGCGGTGAGGCCTCCAGCCCGCCCCAGAAGCTGAGATTTCTCCTGAGCGAGGTGAGCACCTGTACCTGAAGGTTGGAGACTGGGGCAGGGCTGGCAGCCAGAGCTGCGGTAGCCATGGTGCGGTTCAGCAGCGGATTGGGTGGCGTGCTGCTAGGCGGGTGTGTGGCCTTCCAGTAGGCTTCCAAGTACTCGGCCAGGTGCTCGCAGGCATCTTCCAATTGGTTCTCGTCCAGGATTATGTCAAACATTTCCTGTGGAGGTGGGGTTAGGGGGCGGGGCTGGGATGAGCGGGGGCGTGACCAAGGGTTGAAGGTGTGGCCTGGGTGCAGTGGGTGGAGTCAAGGGGGTTGAAGGACAAGGTTAAAAGGCCACTGGACGTGGCGCAAGGAAAGGATACTCAGACCTACAAAAGACCGAACTCAGCCCAACTCCCTCTCATTCTAGGGATAGGGAAATCAGGCCATGGCTCCGCACGTAGTAAGGAGTGCTTGAGCCATTTGGCCAACCAAGCATCCCTCTTTACCCAAGGCCTGTCCCAGGTGATGTCTTCCATGCAGGCTGAAGGAAACAGGAGAACCCGAAAGGACACCTCCCTTCCCTCCCCTGGGTCTGAGCACTCACGGGGGGACACTGTGCCAGTTTCTCCGAGGCTGCTATTTGGACATTGAGGTGTTTGGATTGAGACTTCCCTCGGGATTTGATGAGCCTCTGCAGTACCTGGTTGGAGGGGAAGAGAGAGAGCTAGAAGGACACGGGCAATGACCCAAGTCTAAAAGGCAGATTCTGCTTGGAGCCAGTGGGAAATCAGAGTCAGAGCCGTGGAATGTTCCATGATTCTCTGCCCTGGGCATCTCTGCCAGAATGAGCTCACAAGTTCTGTGTCCAGGCTTAGGGCAACACGCAACACGGACAGACAGACAGACACACACACACACACACACACACTCACACTCACACACTCATATAGTCATACACTCATACATACACACGCATATACACTCACATACTCATACACTCATACATACTCAGGCATACACACACTCAATTTCTCACACACACATGCACAGACTCACATACTCACAAGCACATACTGAAATATTCATGCAACATACTCATACATGCATGCACACACAGACACACTCATACACACACACACACATACACACTCACACCTTTCTACAGGCTTTAGTCCTCCAATCTCACTCCCTCTTGTCCATATGAACAATGGTAATCATTCTTCGAGGAGAAACTCCTTCCTGGATACTAGCATTGCTCCAAGGGCGTTGGTTTTGGGGATGAGAACTCACTGTATCACCCAGGCTGGCATCCAACAGGTCCTGGGCACCGGTAATCTGCCACCTCCTGTCTATTCTGAGTAGCTATTCTGTGCTTCTTTACACGATCGATTTAGTCCTCCCAAAACTAAATCCGGCTATGGAGGGACATCAAACTCAAACGGAGAGACAGTCTACAACATGGTCGGCCTATACTACTGTAAAACACCATTGTCATAAAAAATCTAAAGAAAGCTAAAGAGCTACTCCATATTATGAAGACTACATGTGGGGCTGGAGAGGTGGCTCAGTGGTTAAGAGCACTGGCTGTTCTTTCAGAGCAGGTTCAAATCCCAGACCCCACATGGCAGCTCACAGCTAACCGTAACTCCAGTTCCAGGGAATCTAACACATGCAAGCAAGACACTAATGCATATTTAAAAAAATCATTCTTTAAAACGAAGAAGAAAGAAAGAAGAGGCAGAAGAAGACATGCGGTATGATCCTGGGTTATGGAAAATGGTATCATAAGGGAGGGATTATTGGGACAGTTAAAAAAGCTCAATATGGGCTTTTGTTGTTTGTTTGAGACAGGGTCTCACTATGTAACTGTAGCTGGCCTGGAACTTCATATGAAGACCAGCTGGCCTTGAACTCACAGAGATTCACCCACCTCTGCCTCCTGAGTGCTGGGATTAAAGGTGTGCACCACATTTTTAGATAACATAGGATATGTGGGGAGCAGGCATTGAGGCAAGCCCAGGCTGTCCATGAACTCACAATGTAGCTGAGGCTGACCCAAACTTCTTATCCTCCTGACTCACTCTCCTGGAAAGCTCCTGGCCTTAAGAAACACATGCTGATGTAAACAGAATGAAGGCATAAGATTTGTTGTGTGTGCTGAGAACTGAATCCAGGGGCTCATACTTTATATATGAGCTTATCATTTATCTTGAAAATAGAAATGAAAGGCCCAGGTGGTGGTGCACACCTTTAGTGCCCAAACTCAGGAGGCAGGGGTAGGGCATCTCTATAACCCCAGCCTGGTCTACATAGCAAGTTTAAGACCAGCCAGGGCTTACACGGTATAAAATCCTGTCTCAAACAAACCCATAAACAAAAATAAGTAAAATAAAATTGGAGCTGGGCACAATAATCAACTGAAATAAAATAAAATCAGACTAGAGGTATAGCTTGGTAGCACAGCACTTGCTTGGCACTTGCAAGAGAGACACTGGGTTTGGTCCCTAGCAATGGAAAAAATGCAAGAAAATGAAATGGAGGAGGTGGAATTAGGCAGACCAAAAGCTCAAGATCGCCAGTAGCTTAGTTGGTAGAGTGCTTGCCTCCCAAACCTGAAGACCTGAGTTCGAACCCCAGAACCAACATAGAAAGCTGGACATGGTGAACCGGCAGGTGATACCGTGAGTCTTCAATCCCAGCACTTGGGAAGACAGAATATCTGAGTTCCAGACCAGCCTAGTATACATAGATAGTGATAGCCAGGGCTAAACCGTGTTTCAGAAAAGCAAAAATAAGTTGGGTGTTCCCAGATGGATACCTGGGACCAGTCAACCTAGCCTACCAGACCAGTGAGAGACCCTATAGAGACCCTGCACACACACACACACACACACACACAAAGATGTTCAATGTCATCCTTTGATACACAGTGAGTTCAAGGCCAGCCTGGGACAGAGGAGACAGTCTCAGAACAAAAAAACAAACAACAACAACAACAAAAACAAGCCAGGTGGCGGCGGCGGCGGCGGCGGCACACACCTTTAATCCCAGCACTTGGGAAGGCAGAGGTAAGAAGATAAGGCCAGTCTGGTATACAGAGTGAGACCAAACTGTGAATTATAGGGCAGTTAGGAATGTTACACAGAAAAACCCTGTCTCAAGAAAACAACAGAACATAGTGACCCAAGCTAGCATGTGCTTGAAATCTTAGCATTTGGGAGACAAAGTCAAGAGAATCAGAAGTTCAAGACCATCCTTAGTTCCATAGTGAATTAGAAGCCAGAGTGAACTACATGAGAACCTGTCCCAAAAGCTGGAAACAAAGCTAACAGAAAGAATATGGTACCTTTGTGGGCACCAGGTTCTTTACATAATTCATGCATTTACTAAGTTGTCACGGTGATCACTGAAGCGTGACTAGGCAGAAGATGGGAAAACTAGGGCACAGAGATACTACTTGAGTTGCCAGGAGAACACGGTACTGCTAAGTGACAGCCCAGGGTGGGAAACCCAGGCGCTCAGAGCCCACGCCCATAACCTCAGTGGGGGAAGCGGAACCTCCGCTACTTTCTAGGCCACGGAATGTTTCTGCATCCATCACCTCATTTGATCTTTGCAACCTGTCCACGCTCAGGTATGTAAATCCCATCCAGACAGTTATATATCAGTAGAAATCAAGGACTCAGAAAGCTTAAGGAAATGGCGCAGGGTTCTTAGCTCACAGGACACGCCCACGGACAGACGTTCACTACTGCTGGCTGCCTTCTTGAGCTGAATTGTGCAAAACGACCTTTAAATCCCTCACCTCGAATCCCTCAAAGTTCAGCCAGGCATGCTGGCCTAGGTCTATAATCCAGCCCTGGAGAGGCTGAGGCAGGAGGATTGTAAGTTCAAGACCAGCCTAGGTTATAAGTGACCCTGCCTCCAAACTGATGAACTGAATGAAAAGTTAAGAACAAATCTCACCTAAGACCTTCCCTCACGTATCTCAAATCCACTAGCATCTGCAAGGGGAAGTTCATGGAGGCAGGAGTAAGTCACATGCCTGAATCTCTAGCATCTACAAGGGGAAGTTCATGGAGGCAGGAGAAAGTCACATGCCTGCATCCCAGGACTTGGCAGAGTAAGGCAGAGGATAGCAAGTTCAAGCTACACAGGGTGACCTGCCTTGAAAAGGAAAGACTGGCTCAGTAGTTAGGAGAATGCAAGTTCAATTCCCGGCCTCCGTGTGGGACAACTCACAACCTGAAATCTCAGCTCCAGGGAGATTCTCGGCCTCTAGCCTCACACGCACATACTCACACATATATACATAATTAACAAGAATAAAAAGAAAGAAATTTTAAAGGAGGAAAGAGAACGTTCATGGCGTCCCGACCACTACCTGTATCAAAGTCCACAGGAACAACTTTGTACAGCGTGACATTAGAAGATTCAAAACTTCCCAACCACCACACAGCTGGGTGACACCAAAACAAACTAAACCAGGTTCTTTCATTTTTCTGACCCAATGATGGACAAGAAGATTGGAGATGAGACTGATCTGAGTAACCCTAATAACATTTATAATATTGAATACACAGAAGGCATAGTGTACCTGACTCTTTCCACCCGTACTAGGTTTTATATAATAGTTCCATATCCACGAGTTTCACAGAGAAGGAAACTAAGGAAACAACCTGTCATGGCCCATGTACCCCGTCTCTAGAACAATCCTTGTAGAACGTTACCATAAGAGCCAATCTCCTGCACCCACCTTGGGAGATGTGATCTTGATGTAAACAATGATGGGGGCCAGCGATGTTTTAGAGAGCTGAGCTGGGTGGTTGATGGTGTCAGCGTCCAGGGCAACCAGCTGCAAGGTTCGGGCCAGCTCGAAGATCCGCTCAATTTCACTCTGTACCTCAGCTGGGGCACAGGGACGGGGAGGAGATTGTAAGGTCCCCCCAGGAGGCAGCGGAGAGAAGGGAAGCTTCTGGAGACTTCCCAGCACTTCACACCCCACCCACCCTGACAGCATGGGACGGGGAGAGTAGGCGGGCAGCTCACCCAGGCTGGAACGCGTGTTGGAGCGCTCGATGATAATGTGTTTGCTGGGGTTGTTGAGGACCGATCGCTTGGCCAGGGAAATGTCAGCCGTTACCCGAGTGATGGAGATCCTGAAGCAGCAGGCAGGGAAAGGGTCAGGGGTTGGGTGGGCAAGAACACACTGTCCACTGGCTCCAGAGACCCTTGTCTCTGCCTAAAAGTCCCAGAGCCGTCCCTTTAGTGGTTCCTTGTGTATCCCCAAGTAGATGGAAGGAGCCACAGTCAGGTGGGGAGAGAGCCAACTCTCAGGGTCCTACCTGCCATCGAACCGATGCTTGAGGAAGTCAAACAAGGCTTTCTGCATCATGTCTGTTACCTGTCATGCAGGGGTGGAGGGGAAGGGAGAAGTCAGGCTCTGCAGCCTCCCAGGAGGTCCGCCTGCTGGGCATCGGGACCATCCCTTTCCCCCTTCTTTCAAAACTCTTGAGATGAAGGGGCCTTAGAAGGGTGGGCGCTTCCTCAGGGGCTGGGGCCTCTAATGCAGCCTGAATCCACTGGTCTCTTACGTGGCATCTCCAAAAGGGCTCTTAAGAATTTTCCTTGGGAGACTGGGCCCTCCTGAGTGGACTGCCCATGCGTCGGGACCCCTTAAGGGTTTTCTCTGAAGGTTTGGGGATACGGGGCCCTTTGGAATATCTGCACACTCTGGAGGTCTGGGCCCATCTGGGTGCACCGCCCTTTAGAGCTCCTACCTCATAGCCCTTGAGCGACGGTCCAACCAGGATGATGGGCCTCATGGAAGGCACCACGTCATAGGGGGGCACATGCTCTGTCTGGGAGGGAAGCAGGGAAGGGAAACCCCAAAGTAGAGATGGCATCAGCCCCTCTCCCCAAGTGTCAGGCTCTCCATGCAGCGTTTCCTCCCTCTGACCCCAGAGCCCAAATGTCGGTGTCAGAGGGTTGGAGGTGGGAGATGACCAGGCAGGACCAGGAAGGAGGGTAAAGGGAGAAAGATCTGGAAATGGGTGTTAGAAAGTCCCCCCAGCTCATCCCCAGTGGGGCAGACACAGAAAGCTGTCATACTCACCGATTTCTGCTTCTGTTTGGCTGGGTCCAGAGATTGCCGGGATGGGGAAGGGAAGGAGAGGGGGGAGGGCACCAGGCAGGGGTAGAGGGCCAGGAAGGAGCCAGGACAGGAGAAGGGGCAAGAGAGCGGTAGACGAGGAAAAACAACAGACATGCGTGTTAGTGACAGACAGAGCCAGAGAGGGGATGGGACCCCGTGCCACAGGGGAGCCAAAGGTGGCCTTGGAGGCAGGAGGCAGGACGGACCGTCATCCAGTGGACTTGAGACTAGTAGGTCAGGCCTCCTGGCCCCCTAGATCTAGCTCTGAAAAGAGCTAGAGACATTGGAAGTCCCTAATCCAGGGTCCACACTCTGGCCCGTTGTGTATCTTCCTGTATATTTCAAGAATTCCCTGTTCTGCATCTAGAAGAGCCCCTCGTACATCCACTCGGAGTTGGAAAGGGGCAAATGAATGCTATTCCATCCTTTACCACCCAGAGCAGGGCATATATCAGTCATGAGGACAAACTGGATATGTTTATTACCTCTTCCTGAGAAGTTGGGGAGTGGGGTTTTATAAAGAGAGGTATGGTCCCACCCCAGCCCAGCCCCATACATCCAGCCCAGAGACTTGACGTATAGAATGGACCACATCTGGACCACTCCAGCTTCTTTTCTTTGCCAAGAGCTGGGTCCCCTCACAGGAAACCAGACCGAATTACCTTCTTAAAGAAGGGGATGCGCTTGCCATGGGGTGGCGGCGTGGTGACACTGCTGACGCTAGTCTTGGCTGAGCCACCATGCTCTCCTAGCTCTGCCTCCTCCTCCTCTAACTCTAGGGGGTCTAGCTCAAAGGCAAAGTTAGTCATTTCGTTACCTGGACCAGTCAGGAAGGAGGTGAAGGGAGAGGAGGAAGGAGATGAGCACGGAGACACAGCGCAGAACACAAGGATGGGATGGGGAAGAGAGAAAGAAGAAGTGAATGGAACGGAGCTAGGAGAATGAATGGGAGATGGGGGTATGGGGGGGGAGGCAGAGAGATGGAGCTACCACAGAGAGGGACAGGAGAGACATGACAGACTCAGCTCAGAAGATAGCCTATCCTTAATGGAGGGGGTACTACTGCATGTGTTTAGGGGACTCAGAATTGGGGTACCTCCTATTGCAGGGAGGAGGGGCCGCCCCTGAGGAGAGACCACCCCACCCAGGAAAAACTTTCCCTCCCCTGGGTTGCAGGCCGCTCTTACCACTGGCAGGGGGTGTGGGGCGGCGGGTGCCAGTCACCACATCTCCCAGACTGGAACTGGAGTTGTCACCTGACTTGCTGTGTGGGCAGAGAAGCAAAGGAACGGATGAGCGAAGGTGGGCGTGGGGCCGGGGGACTTCAGTGCTCATGCGGTGCATGCTGGGTAGTTCTCCCACCCACCCACGCACCCACCCCTTCAGGCCACGGGCAGGTCCCGGAGGTCAAGGATCAGCTCCGAGGACCCCCCTCCTGGCTGGTCTCCCCAGGGATAGCAAGCGTCCTCCCCACCCCCTCGCGGACACCTGGAACTCAGGCGGTTCTGGCGCAGGGTCTGCTCCTGCAGCAGGCGAAGGCTGTCCAGCTTGACAGGACTGGGGATGAAGCCGACCTCGCAGCCTTCCTTCACCAGCCGCCCGATCCACCAGTCATTACTGTATTTCTGTGAACAAGAGACCAAGAGCGAGACTGGAGGTGGGAGCCATTGCTACCTTCTAGAGAGACCTCCAGGCTGCCAACCCTGGCAGGAAACAGCCCCCTCAGAGAAGCCCCACCCCTGGCTTCAGTCACCCCTGGCTTCAGTTTTCAGAGAAAATCCTCCCGATTCCCAAGACAAGGCCAAAACCAGGACCCTCTGTGACCATGGACCACCCTCAGTTAGAGAGATGGTAAGAAGGCTCCTTCCTGCCTCCCTCAGATTCATGCTGTGGGTAGGAGTGATAGCAGACACATGCTCCACAGGGCACACCAGTACTCTATCACAGGGCTCACAAACCCTCTCAGCGTCTCTGTGACTTAGGCATTACCAACCAATGAAAATTCACTGGGCTCAGAGAGGTGAAGAGATTTGCCTAAGGGTGCAAAGCAGACTCCGCCCAGCTGCGCTCAGCTCAGCAGTTTTTCCCACTAGACTTCCAGATAGCCCCCTCCCCTGACACTCCTCCCATACACCCCTAATGTCCCACCCTCTCCCCACTCCAGGTGCCAAGGGTTCTGCCAACCTCTTTGATGTGCAGGAAGTCCTTGGGCTCAAAGGTGATGGCCACACCCTGGACAGGCACCTCATCCCCTGGAGATGGATTGTAGCCAACATTTGTCCGAACAGCAAAAGCCACTGGTTTGGTCTAGAGGAGACACATGAGGTGGATGAAGATGGAGATCTGCAGCCAAACGGTACCTTGCTTGGCTGGAATCATGACTGTGTGGTTGTTTGCTTTGTAAATTATTCATTAAAATGTATACTTGAATGGGTTGTGTGGTTTTCCAAAACTTTTACAATAAAAAGGCACTAGGAGGGGTACTGGGGAGATGGCTCATCGGATATATGGTATAAGTGGTACAAGCTTGGCCATCTGTTTTGATCCCAGAACCTAACGGAGAGAGCTGACTTTACACAGGCCTCCATGTGAGTGCTCCAGCATGCACATCCTCACACATACAGCACCATGCCCAAACACGCATAAGAGCACACACACTAGTTAATTCAAAAGAAAACGAAGACTGGAACTCAGGGCTGGAGAGATGTCGGCTCAGCCTGGAAAGGCATCTGCACCAAGTTTGATAGATAACCTGGGTCCAGTCCTCGGGAAGGTCAGACCCATCTGCCTCAAGTTGGCCTCTGACCTCCAAATGTACACCATGACATACAACTCAGACACACAAATGCAGGATAATATTTAAAAATGGAATCTAGGGGCTGGAGAGATGGCTCAGCGGTTAAGAGCACTGGCTGATTTTCCAGACGTCCTGAGTTCAATTCCCAGCAACCATATGATGGTTCACAACCATCTGTAATGGGATCCAATGCCCTCTTCTGGTGTGTCTGAAGACAGCTACAGTGTATTCATATACATAAAATAAATAAATGTGTATGTATGTGCCTATGTGTGTGAGAGAACCAGGTCATGAGTATGTACGAGCCACAGTTCCTATCTGGTCAGGAGTCAATTCTCTCCTGTCACTGTGTGTCCCAGAAATAAAACTCTGGTGGTCAGGCCCGCCCTGCAAGTGCTCAACTAACTGAGCAACTTTACCAGTGCTCTACCCCCTTCTTCTTTTCTTTTTTCTAGAGGTGAAAAAGATCTCATGTGGCCTAGGCTAACCTTGAACCCAATATGTGGCCAAGGAGGACCTTGGATTTCTCCTCTTACCTCCCAAGTGCTGGGATTACAGACATGTGCCACTAAGTCTGAGTTTGTTTGTTTGGTTGGTTGGTTGGTTGGTTGGTTTGGTTGGTGATGCTAGGGATTGAAGCCAACTCTATGCTAGGCAAACACTGTACCAGCTGAACAACACCCGCAGTCCAGGCTGCCATTCTTCAGGAGTCTTGAGCTTCAAATCAAGCCTGAGCCGATCCCTCATCCAGTGTAACCTCCCTGTGAGGTCCGTGACACTTCTCAGCTCAGTGACAATCAATGATGTCAAAGGCACTGATGTGAGCACAGACTCAGATGCTGACAGGTACTGGGTGGTTCCCAGCACCCACATCCAGTGGCTCACAGTGGACAGTAACTCCAGCTCCAGGTTTTAGATGCCTTCTCCTGGCCTTTATGGGCACCCGCACATACTTAGCATACAGACATAAACATAAGCGCTAGACAGACAGACAGACAGACAGACAGACAGACAGACAGACAGGTGGATAGATGATAGATAGATAGATAGATAGATAGATAGATAGATAGATAGATAGATAGATATTGAGGCCCTGTATGGTAGTACACTTTTTTTTTCTTTATTTATTTTTATGAGTACACTGCAGCTGTCTTCAGACACACCAGAAGAGGGAATCAGATCCCATTACAGATGGTTGTGAGCCACCATGTGGTTACTGGGAATTGAACTCAGGACCTCTGGAGAGCAGTCAATGCTCTTAACCAATTCTATAGCCCATTAGGGGGCATCTCTAATGCCAGCACTTGAGAGGCCAGTCTAGTCTATATAGTGAGTTCCAGGATAGCCAAAGCTATATGAGACCCTGTCTCAAAACAAATAAATAAAGCAAATTTGTCTTTTAAGAATCACTTATTTGCTGGGCGGTGGTGGCGCACACCTTTAATCCCAGCGCTTGGGAGGCAGAGGCAGGCGGATTTCTGAGTTCGAGGCTAGCCTGGTCTACAGAGTGAGTTCCAGGATAGCCAGGGCTACACAGAGAAACCCTGCCTCTAAAAACCAAAAAAAAAAAAAAAAAAATTAAAAAAAAAAGAATCACTTATTTATTTTATGTATATGAATACTCTATCTGCATGTACATCTACACACTAGAAGAGGGCATCAAAACATATAGATGGTTGTGAGCCACCATGTGGTTGCTGGGAATAGAACTCAGGACCTCTGGAAGAGCAGATAATCCTCTTAACTGCTGAGCCATCTCTCTAGCCCCAATAAAGCAGTCTTTTAAAAGAATCTAGAATTTGGTGGGGCTGCAGGTGGTGCATGCTTTTAATCCCAGCTTTTAGGGGGCAGAGGCAGGCAGATCTCTGTGAGTTCTAGGCTAGCCTGGTCTACAGAGTGAGTTCCAGGACAACCAGGGCCTATCTCAAAAAAAAAAAAAAAAGAGGAACCTAGAATATGACATTTAACTTTGTTGGTGTTTCCGGAGCATCAGGTACCCTGTTTTGTGTACATTATGGTGTCCTGGAAAAGTGGCAAACAGGGACCATAATGGCTGTGAGATGGCTCAGTGGGTAAAGTGCTTGGGTGCTGGAGGATGGGCCTGGTCAGAGATCAGCCCTGAGACCTCTCCTAGCTATTATCATCCTCTCCTGAGGGGCAATGTCCCACCCCTAGACAAACACCTTAGCACATATGTAAAGGCCAGGAATGGAGGCCCACATCTGGAACCTGAGCACTGGGGTTTCACAAGCAGAGACAGGACCCGTCGAGTCAAAATGCAAACTCCGGGATCAGTAAGGAACAATTGAGGAAGACACCTAACATTGACCTCTGGCCTACGCTATAGCAGACGTGGGTGTGTGCACCTGTACGTTCATGTGCACACACACCTGTACACCATAAACACGCGCGCGCACACACACACACCTCCACCAGCCATATGTAGTACCTCAGTCTGTAACTCCACCTCTTGGGAGGCTAAGAAAAGAGGATTGCTGTAAGTTCTGGGATATCCTGGGCTACAGAATGAGAGCCTGTTTCAAACACCAAAGAAAAGGGCCAGTAAGATGTCTCAGCATGTAAAGGAGCTTGCCGCCAAGCCTGACACTTGAATTGGATCCCTTGGTAGGAGGAGAGGACTGCTCCACACTTGTCCTCTGACTTCCTGTATTCAGTACAGCATGCACAGTCTCTTTCCCCCTCCCCAAATAAGGGTGGCTTAAAAAAATGTAAACACACTCAGTAAAAAAGGGCTGGGCTGGTGGCACATGCCTTTAATCCCAGCACTTGGGAGGTAAAGGCAGGAGGATTTCTGAGTTCAAGGCCACCCCGGTCTACAGAGTAAGTTCCAGGATGGCCAGGGCTATTACATAGAGAAACCCCTATCTTGAAAAAAAAAGGGGGGGGCTGAGGATATCGCTCAGTGATAGAGCACTCACCTGGTATGAATAAGTCCTTAAGATCAATCTCATGAGTGTGTATGTGTGTGTATACATGTGTGTGTAGATGTGTGTGTCTGTATACATGAGCGTGTATGCGTGTGTGTGTGTGTGTGTGTGTGTGTGTGTGTGTGTGTGTGTGTGTATAGGTGCAGGGATCAGGCCTAGAAGCTGGGTGTATTCTGAAGACTGAATCAGGAGCATTGAAGTTCAAGGCAAGGATGGGGCACATAAACAGACTTTGCTGTAGGACAAACAGCGAACATGGCTAGGTTCCAGTCCAGAATGCTTGTTGGATTGTAGAGAGTAGGTTTGTTTTCCTTGTGGTGCTGGAGACTAAACCCAGGACCTTGTGCCAGTTAGGCAAGCACTCTACATTGAGCCGCATCCCTAGCCCAGGAAGAAGCAAGTTCATCACTTATCAAGTTATGTGGAAATAGCATCAGACACTTCAAATGCTGTATGAAGAAGAAACTAGCATAGCCCATACACTTTCTTCACAGGGGAAAGACACAGGAACAAACCTCTGTAAGCAACTGGTCCAAAACTTGACAAGTCTGCCCAGGCTCTCTCGGGATGGAGGGAGGGGAAGGGGATGAGGATGATGCCACGGGTCCTCCCCCAAGGGTCCTCCCCCATCATCAATCTCACCTTGGCTTTCTCGAGCTGGGCTAAGGCCTGGCGCTCTGCCTCCTTCCTTAAGGCTTCCCGGTCCTCCTCCAGAGACACATCAGAGTCTGATGGCCGACTTGTGTAGGACTCAGCTGAGCCCTGAAAGCAGAGGGGACCAGCTGAAGGCCAGCACCATTTCTTCTGGCTCCTGGGTCGGCATGGAGGTGCCACCAGGGGTCAAAGTTGGCAGGCCTGTGGGATGAGTGTGACCCTAGGAAAGGTGACAACAGCCAGTGGGAGGTTAAGGCAGGTCTAAATGACAGCTGCTTGGGACTTGGGAGGGGTGGGAACCTGATAGGGGCACAGCCCAAGGGAGGAGTGCCAGGGGATGACTCTAACTCCCAGCTCCTCCTTCTCTGCCCTACCCCTGAATGGCCGAGAAGGCACAGCAGAAACTCAACGCCACCCTTTCCAGGGACTGGAGCCACCTTCTTAGGCATGGATCCTCATGATTGCCCTCAGGTGGTCTGTTGGAATGACAGCGCCACCAAAATTGTTGATAGAGGCTCAGGGGAGAAGGACACCGACCTCCTCTACTCCTCTAGCTGGGAATTTCTGAATAGGGCCGCTGAGGCAACCCTAAGCTGCCTTATGATTTTCAGGGCAGTTCAGCGGGAGGTACAAGGGAAGAGTGGAAGATGGACTAGGTCTCTGGCCCGACACTAGGCTGCTAGATTGCAGGGTAAAGTCAAGTTGTTAAGATTGAGTGTGACAGGAACCCAACATGAACCACAGTAGCCATCCCAGAGTGCCAAAGACTCTGTAGACACACATACACACACATACACACACACACACACATATGTATGAGACACATGGAAGCTACACAGACATCATGGCACTGGTCGGGAGTGTGCAGACGTGTGTATATTTGGGAATACAAAGAGTGCGCTTGAGAAAATGTCCTCCACCGTGTGTGCTGGGTGTGAACAATCAAGTCACCAAGGGCACCCCATAGGTCTACGTCCCCAAGGGAGGGAGGCAAAGGGTGGCGGAGGACAGGATGCATGGATTTGGTGTGACTTCTGGAGGAGGGACGGCGACAAGTCTGGGAGGGAATATGGAGAAGACGTGGAGCTACAGGTATGTGAGGGATCTCTAGAGGGCAGGGAAGAGTCACTTGTCTGGGATTGTCTATTGGTTTGGCATGGGAGAGTGGAGGCCAAGACCTACTGGAGGCTGGCGAGGGGGAAACTGAAGACTCTTCCGGCCTCAACAACAAAAGCATGGCATCATCAGGTGATACAGGCATTATCTTCCTAGGGAAAATTCTGGGAACGAGAGGCTGGAGATTTGGGTCACTAACTAAAGCTGGAGAGACACAAAACTAGGGGGGAGGGAGAAGCAAAAGGATCCTCATTCTCCCTCGTTACACAGTCCACCAAAACAAGAATACAGATGCCCAGATAGACAGAGACGAGCAGAGATGAACAGGCAAAAAGACACCCACTAATCCCAACAGACTTGTGTATACACACACGCACACGCACACAGACACACAACCAGAACTGGGAGACGGGAAAGGCAAAGGAGCAAAGAGATGGGCTAGAGAAAGGCCCTCCACAGCAGTTTGAGGGGTTTTTCCACCCACCCACCACCTACCCCATCCCCAGCTCACCACTACCAGGGTCCGGCTGGGCACCTCCATCCCGGCGCCCTCAGTGCCCGGCCCTGCCGCCCCAGGGGTGGCCCACACAGCCGGTTCCCCCAGGAGCTCAGGTTACAAGCAGAATTGCTACATGTGCAAACTGCTAGGGTATATTTAGCTCAGAGAGGTGGCAAGGTCTGCCCCCCACTCCCGCCACCTACTGGGGGTAGGACTTGGGGAGCTAGGAAGAGGAAGGATGGGAGCCTGTGGGGGTCTAACCCCTGGCCTGGCAAGGGGGAAACTGAAGACTCTTCCGGCCTCCACAACAAAAGCATGGCATCATTGCTTCTAGGCCCAGCACTGGCCAGTTCTGGAACAGGAGGGCTAAAGGAATGATTAAGGAAAGAAGTACGGATCTGTTTGTGTATTTTAGACACATTCAGATCAAAACCTCCCTTCAGTCTCTGGAGCTAGGCCTGGGCTCATGCGTGAAAAACCCAGAGACAGAAGAATCAAAAAGAAAGTACTCAGTTCAGTCAGCGATGGATCTGCCCACTGTCTCTTGCGGACCCAGCGGGGCTTGCGCCAGGGGGCTCCTCCTATCAAGTGTCCTCTGCCCTCTCACGCTCCTCTACTATCTCCTTAGTCACACTCCTTTCCTTGTCTGATCCTGAGCCCCTCTTGCCTTTTTTGGGTACCGGGTTTTGTTGAGATGCTCAGTAGTCATAGCAACCACATGCCTCCTCACTGCCTCTCCCCAGCCTAAGATGGCCTGGGGTTGAGGGAAGTGAGGAGAGTGGCAGCTTTCCCAGCTCAGCATGAGGACCCAGAGAGCTACTGTCAGCACCAACTTCAGCTAGGGATGCAGGCTACATCCCTCTGAAATAAAACACCCCTTATCCTACATCTTGCCTTTCTGTGTGCATATTTAAAAAGAGTCATAATTGTAAGTGGAGAGAATACGTTCTTGACCCATACCTAGCGCCCCCCCCCCCCCCCCCCCCCCCCCCCGGTATCTCAGCTTATTTCCAAGCACCTGCCTCAGCCCCACCCCATCACAGATTCTGGGGGAGGACATGGAAGCAGACAGCCGGCAGGGGGAGTGGGTGACAGCCCGAAGCAAGCCAGGAGGAGGCAGGCCAGGCTGTCCCTGAATGAGATGACGCAGGCAGGCAGGCAGGCAGGCAGCAGGGGCAGGCGGCAGGGGCTGGGAGCTGGTGCTGGAGGAGGGGCGGAAGCAATGGGTGCAGAGAGGTCACGGGGTGTCGTGTGTGGCGGTTCCAGGTAAGTAACAAGTGATATGAGAAAAGGTGCCTGGAGAAAGTCGCAAACCAGCCTGCACCAACAGGCTGCATCTCCCGATCCCTCTTCCCCAGTTACCTGTCGGACAAAGCTGTTGGATGTTGTATCCGAGGAGGTACTCCCGTCCGACCTTTTGAACCGCCCTTTCCTCTTGCTGTACTTGCCCTGGAGAGGTGGGGAAGGAACAAGAGTGAAATCAGAAAGACTCTTCTTTCCCAGTTCACCTCCTACCAGGGCTGGTGAGTATACATCCACCCTAGCCTGACGACTCTCTGCTCTGCCCCACCCCTATCCTCAGCTTCTCCTTCTAGAGGTGGCCAGCCTGAAAGGAAAGAGGGTCTTCTACCTCACTGACAGTGCCCAGACAACAGCCACCAAGAGGAATGTTGCAAGGGAGCCTGGGATGCACACACAGGAATCCCCAAATCAAGCTGAAGGCTGGGAAGCAGAAGGCCCGAGGAATGGGAGGCTCATTAGGCAGCGAAGCTAATTAAGATGCTGGGCAGGCTACAGCAGCCTCGGGGGAAGGGAGAGGCTGCCTGCAGCGCAGGGGGGCGGAGGAAGAGAGGGGGACGGCCTCTCCTCTGCATCTGGAGCTGAGGGGGCAGAGTGTGCTGTGCCCCCAGAGAGAGGAGGAGAGGCAACCCAGGGCCAGGCTTGGTTCCTCCCCGAGCCCAAGTCCTGTGCTTTCTGCTTCCCGGAGTGGGGAGGGAAAGACATTCAGCTCCTGAAGACCCAAAGTCAGGGGTCTGAGGAAGGAAAAGAGGGAGGAAATACAGAAGAACCCGGGAAGGTAAACATTCCAACCTGTGGCCTGGTGCCTCGGAGTAGGATCAGCTTCCCACTCCAGCCTAGCAGAACTTTCTCTCAACCTCCGTCCTAGCAATTAGCGTTAGATTCCTCCCCAAGGCAGGATCCTCTCTACTCCCACACCAGCTTCTGCTGCCCAGGCCCCATCCCCATGGTACTAACCCTGCCCCATCAATCTAAAGGCCCTTCGGCCCCACCCCAAGCTGAGACTAGAACATATACTCTTGCCAGTACCGGGTAAAATGGTTAAATCTCTCTTACTGGGCTCTAACTGGGGTGGGGGATTCTGCCTGACCTCTCACAGGCCAAAGTATGACATTGGGCATCTCCATGCTTCCTATAAGGGAGCTGCTTCTGCGCCTCTCTCTCTCTCTCTCTCTCTCTCTCTCTCTCTCTCTCTCTCTCTCTCACACACACACACACACACACACACTCACACTCATAATCTTGGCCCTTGCCCAGTACAGAATGGGCAGAATGCCCAAGAGCTCCTGCCCCCAGCCTCTATCCCAGACTTTCTTTGACCAAAGAACCTAGAGGCATCTCAACCACACTGCAGGCTCTGGCTTCTGAGACCTGGTAACCAGGAAGGTGGTGAGCCAGGCGTAGTGACTCTACTCTTTGGAGGTAGAGGCAGGAGGATCAGAAGTTCAAGACCAGCCTGGACTATAAGATCCTAACACACACACACACACACACACACACACACACACACACACACACACACACACGATGAATAGGACTGAATATTCTATGATCCTCTTTCCTTAAAACTAAACATACAGCTAAACTAGTTTTGAGGCTCACTACAGATACAGACCTAAGAGCATTCTACAGTGAACCTCAGACTCTTCCACACCACTACCTCACCCTAGCTGGGCAAAGGGAGTGGCCTTCGGAGGGACAGGGGACAGCTGAAAGGAAGCATCAGTCAGCTGCCTCCCAGACTCCAAGGGGCCTGGGGTGGAGAAACGAAGTATTTTTAGGTCTGACCTGACCCCCCCTATACACACCCATCAACCACATCACGTTGCTCACAGTTGTTCCAGGCTGGCCACAGCAATGCAAGAGTTAATGCTATCCTTGGAGAAGGACAAGTCCTAGAGAAATCCCCTGGCATGGCCACCACATACCCTGCTGGTCATTCTATGGGGACCTTGTATGCCCAAGAATGCCCCTACCTAGGGGTAACTCAGGCACTTAGGAAAACTGAACGTGCCAGAAGGTAGCGCCCCTCCCCCAGGTAAAACAGCGTCCTCCACTCCAAGTGAGTTGGCACCTATCCAACTTTCCAAACTTTGGAGGCTCCCACCCCTTGGGGCAGGGGGAGGGGTAAACTAATATGGGTGTTGGGAGTAGGGAAACATCCAAGAGAGGGATGGGACCAGGTGACTAGGGAAGGGCCCCCCAGAACAGGTCCCTTCTCCACCTTTGAAAGCCAATGTCTGAGCCTTCGAAGGCCTGTTGGCAACGCCCTCTGACCATCGCCTCTGCCTTTTCCCAGTACTACCCCCGCCCCACCCACACCCACTAGCGCCCCTAAACGTGCTCTGCGTCGCCCCCCTCGCCTGATTCGCTCTCCAGCCTCCCTCCAACTCCGCTTCTCAAGGCCTGGATTTCCCCCCAACCCCCATCAGCATCCCCGCTGTCAGCCTGCTGGAGCCGGTACCCCAGCAGCAGGAACCTGGACGCGGGGGAGACCTGGAGGCGAGGTTGACAGGCATTCCACCCGCCTCCTCTCCGCTCCGCAGCACCGCAGCCCGACTCGGGCCAATAGTCCATCGATCATTAACCCTTGAGAATGGGGGGTCGCGCAGACGCCCCTCTCCCATCCACGCGGGGCATATAACCCTTTCCTTCCCGGGGCTTTCCGAGCCTACCCCCAAGGTCCGCAGGAGCGGTCTTTTCCCTCGAGCCTGGCACCTCTCCTCACCTGTGGGCTGGGGTCGAAGACCTCCATAGGGATCTCTTGGGAAGGTGGGTAAGGGCCCCGGGACATGCCGCTCTTCTGGACCATGGAGAGGATCCTCCGGTCCGGCCGCCCTCCCGGCCCAGCCGGGCGCCCTCAGCGCATGGGAGAGGCCGTCCGAGCCGAGAGCAGCGCGGCGTCGCGCAGCCAGCACCGGGTGCAGTCGCCCAGCCGGACCTCCGGCTGCACGCTCGCCTCCTTGCTGCCCTCTCGGCTCGCGCTCTGCTCTCTGCGGCCGCCGCCGCCGCCGCCTCCGCCCCTGAAGGCTCAGCATCTCCCCCCCCCCCGCCCCTCCCTCGCTCCCGCCCCGCGCCGCGGCCCCGCCCCTCGAGCCCCTCCGCCGGCTGAGTGCAGACAATGGCCGAGTGGCGGAGCCCGGCTGGCCTCCAGAACACGCCGGGACTCGATCGTTGTCCTCCGATTAGTCTGGGATGAGGGCGGCCTGCAAGGGACCAAGGGGAAACCGGCCTTGAGGCTGGGGTGGAGGTGGGGGGCGTTTACCAGTGTGTGCCAGGCCTTGATGGGGGGCGAAGCGCAGGTTGGTACGGCTGGAACCGCCTCCCTTTCTGTCCCCTACTACTCTCAGCTGGTCTGCCTGAGCGACTCCAGCTTGGGCCACCGGAACTTCCCGGTCCCTGTGATCCTGGGACCTGGCTTTAACTCCTTTCTCCCCAGTAAGAGGCCCAGGCCGCCATGAAACTAGCTGAGTAGACCTCCAACCTGCCTCTACGTCTGCTAGCTGGGACTGAGGATGAGTTGAGTGTCCGAAGGAGAAGGCCAACAGGATCAGTAGGAATGCTGTCCAGGGACCCAGGAATGCTTCGGCCTCGCCAGTTACTAAGGTCCCTCAGGCTCTTCCAAAGGCCAGGAGTCAGGCTTGGCAAGTCCCTGTTGCTTCTAAGAGAAAGGAAAGAGGAGGAAGTATGAAGATGGGGGAGGGGCTATCCAAAATTATACACCCTGACTGTTGACCTAGGATTGTCTCTCCTCGACTGAGGAACCAATGTCCCAGAACTGTGGCTAGAAGTAGGATCCTAGCAACTCGGTGCCAGTTTGGCTCTGGCTCTGGCTCAGCTGGTTATTGGGCCCTAAAAGGGTCGCTCTGAAGCCAAGCAATGGGGGGCACAAATCCCAGCCCTGGGGAGACAAGGGCAGGAGGATCTCTGTGAATTCAAGGCCAGCCTCATTTACATGGGGACCTTTAGGACAGCCAGGGCTACACAGAGAAGCCCTGTCTCAAGTAAACAAGCCATTCTTTGCTTCCTTTCCTAAAATGTTGCTAATACTATGGTATCTTTGCCCACTGACATTATGGGCAAGATGAGAGAACAATGAGAAGCCTGGAAGCTGGGTATGAGGGTGTACAGCCATGTTGGGGGCTTGAGGCTAGCCTAGATCACATCGTGAGGTTGAGGCCAGCCTTAGCTACATAGAGAGACCCTGTCACAAAACATGAATGAACAAACAAACAAACAAAAAATGCCCCACCCACAACAAAAAAAGATGGCCTGGGTTCTGGGGGTGCTAAATGAGCAGTGTGGGGGCCATCTGCGGCAGGAGGACTAGTTTCTCCTTCTCCACCCAGATATCTGTTCAGAGAGCAAAGAGATAAGCCTTGCCAAGGTCCAGTGCCCTAAAATAAAGACTATTTTCTGTGTTCTGCCTGCCTGGAGGCCGTGTGCTGCGTGGACTCCTCACTGTGGACATGATCGGTCATTCTCTGATCACATCATCTTCTGATAAGGACTGTGAGCAGTGAGGAAACTTCGTATCCTTCCATGAACATCGCCAACACTGGCAGGGTTCCCATCTGTACACTGAGGACAACAGAACCTGGCACAGGAAGGCAGCACGAGGTTCTCTAGCTAGGAATGACAGCAGAGGCCTTAAATCCCAACATTCCGGAGGCAGAGGCAGACAGGTCTCTGTGAGCACAAGGACAGCCTGGTCTACAGAGGAAGTGCAGGCTGGGTAAGGTCTACAGATCCCACCTCAAAAAGAAGAAGGAGGAAGAAAAAGAGGAGGGGGAAGAAAAGAAACCCACTCAGACTGTTACATAAGTTGTAAAATGAAGTAGATTTGTTGTTTGTTTTATTTGATTGATTATTGATTGATTGAGACAGGGTTTCATTATGTAGCCCATCTGGCCTGCAACGTGGTAAGAGCCGTGACCAGGCTGGCCATGAACTTCCAGAGAACTGCCTTGAATCCACCTTCTAAATGCTGGGTTTGGAGGCATGCACCACCACAAAATGAAGATTTTTAAAAAGTCGTACCTTTCTGAGGCAGTGCATAAATATGTTCCCTCCCCTGGCCCTTTCCTTTTTAACTCTCAGCTCATTTCACTGCCTAGAAAATTCAGAGGAAGCAGCTAGCCACTAAGCATGAGAGCACAGACCTGTACTTGCAATCCAAGCACCTGAGAGGCAGGAAGATAAGAGTTGAGGCCTGCCTGGGCTACATAACAGGACCTTGTCTCAAAAACAAGCAGAGAAAAAGAGAAAGACTCTTGATTCAAGTAAGAATGAGGGCCAGAACCCTGATCTCGAACTTTGGTTTGTTTGTTTGTTGAAACAAGGTCTCTATTGTGGAGTCCTGGCTGCCCTGGAACTCTCTATACAGACGAGGCTGGCCTCAAACTCACAGAGATCCACCTGCCTCTGCCTCCTGAGTGCTAGGATTAAAGGTATACACTACTATACCCAGCTCGGGTGTAGGACTTTAAGAAACAAGGGTTATTTTTATTTATGTGTATGTGTACATGTATGTCAGCGTACCCACTCTGTGCTGGTGCATGAGGGGGCTGGCACAGGGCACCAGATCGCCAGGACTGGAGTCACAGGCAGTTTTGAACCACCAGATATGGATGTTGGGAACCCAACTACAGCCCTTTTCAAGCACACAAGCCTGTGCTATCTCTAGTCCCCCTTCCCAGCTTTTTATTTTACTTTATTTTATTTTTTTGAATTGGGGCTCCCATTATCCAGGCTGACCTTGAACTCCATATGTAGCTGAGGATGGCCTTGAACTTCTGATCCTTCTGCCTCCCAAGTATTGGAATTACAGTGTGTACAACCCATGCCTGGCCAGATTTCCAGATTTTGTTTTTATTTTTGTTTTTAGGTTTTTCAAGACAGAGTTTCTCTGTATAGCCCTTGCTGTCCTGGAACTAAACTCTGTAGACCAGGCTGGCCTTGAACTCAGAAATCCGCCTGCCTCTACCTCCCAAGTGCTGGGATTAAAGGCGTGCGCCACCACTGCCTGGCTTGTTTTTGTTTTAAAGACAGAGTCACTCATTCTGTAGCCCAGATTGCCTGGAAAGCCTTAAACTTGGCCGCCTTGCTACCCTCTATCTCATTTCCTGTTAGCATTAAAGGAAGAAGCCAGCTGCTCTGCTCGGATCTTCCTGAGATTTTAACTTTTGTCCCCCAGAACTGTCTCCTTGGGTTTTCAGTCAGGGGTCTCTAAAGCCGTTGGGCTTTATTTTATTCTGACACCCCTCCCTTTACTCAGCCAATGTAGGTCTTCTCATGTGCTTGCTACAGTACAGATTGAGCCAAACAGAATTGGTTCCGCTTGCTCTTGCTAATGTTTTGTAAAAGTAGATGCATATGATTTTCACAAGTGGATGACAGAAATATTAGGATGAGGTTCAGACTACAATGGAGGAAATTGAAACACCAGAGATTAGGGATTTGCGGTGGCACTGAGAAAAAAAAAATCTCATGGTTTAGCCTGCGCACGAGTTCTTACTCGGAGAGCGAAAGCGGGGTAGTGTTTGCTTGCTCTCTGCTGTCAATATTCTCTAACACTTCTTTCGCTAATTTTCTCGCAGTTAATTTAATAACCTTTCACAGACAACAAGCCCTCTGTAAAGACTAGACCTTCCAGGCCAAACCGTCCTCACTCCGCCTGCGCGACTTAGCGTGACTTCCGGCTACCCAAGTAACCACGTGATCCAATGCCCTCACTGCGCATGTGTGCCGAGGAGTTGGACTGAACCATTCTGCCTAACGAAAGGGGTGCAGCTTTTGTGTTTTAAAGTTTAAAACCCATTCTCGATCTTGACCATCTATGATTACGATTTTTTTAGAAAGGAAATAAGTGAGTGTGAGATGGAGGAAGATGAAATAGCGTAGTGGAAATGCAGACAATCATGGAGTGGGGCTTGGGCTCTCCCCTTCGCAGATAATGGGAGGACCCCGCGGCCCACAAGCTCTTTCCTTTCGCTGCTGCGTCTGCAGCCATGAGGTGAGCGGGCCCGGCTCTCGGTTCCTGGCCGACAGGGCCGACGGGGCCGACGGGGCTGGCGAGGCTTGAGGGGGATCGGAGCCGAGACCCCAGATGGCAAAGGGGGGAGAGGAGGCGGGCGTAGTGCGACCGCGCCGGAGCGCGGGGAGCACGCACGGCCTGGGCCTAGGGAGGGTGGGCCGCGGGACGCCAAGGCCCGAAAAGACCTCCCGCGGGCGCTGCTTTCCCCCTGACTCGCGCCGTGGGACACCACGTGCGGAGAGCGGCGGCGACTGGGAAATGAGTGGCTCTTTGTCGCCCTGGAGCCCAGCGGACCTCTGCCATGTAACATGGGACAGGTCTCGGGCAAGCCCAGGCCTCCGAGTGCGGAGGGTGAGGCGCCAGGTTGGCCTCCACCCGAGCGGCCGGACGGCATTTATTAATGTGAAAAAGAGCCCGGAAAGCAAAGAGCTGCTCCTGTCCTGGGTAAACAGGCTGCGTCACAGTCCTGATGCATTGGTGTCTGATCCTTAACAGTAAAGTCTTCACAGAGCCAAATACCCGGAAGAGCTTAAGCTCCCCCGCCCCAAATCCCAAATGGCTATCCACTTTGGCCACGTTCACGGACCAGGTCTTGGTTTGGATTTAAGACCTTGCTTTGGAAATAGTTATTAAAGAACAGGAAGGGATAGCAAAACTTTTAGGGCTAGAGGGTGTATTTGCCCTTAATAGTAATGTGTGCATATTGGTATCTATTTTGTTCATTTTCTTAAAAAATACTAGGACTTTAGAGGGAAGATTTTACTTAGAGTGTTTGTTGTTAAGATGTGGCTTTAATAGTTCTTTCTCTGTACCCTAGTATGCTCAGGCTACAGAAGAGGCTCGCCTCTAGTGTCCTCCGCTGTGGGAAAAAGAAAGTCTGGTTGGACCCCAATGAGACCAATGAAATCGCCAATGCCAACTCCCGTGAGTATGATCCTTGGCCCTCACCACCTACCTACAAGGATGGAGGGGTGTGTGTGTGTGTGTACATACATTGCATTGTATAGGATGCAACCATCCAGTGTTACATTGATATAAGCAAAGTGGGTATTTTATAGCTGCATGGAAGTTTTAAAAAGATATTTGAGGACTAGAAGATGTTGGGTGAGGCTTCAAGACAGAAGTTTGTTAGTATCTGACAGATGACTTCAAGTACCTTGTGAACCTGCGTTTCAGATATACCAATATGCTATGAAATACTTTTCCAGAGGTAAATATTGTTTTTAAAGTATTCCAGGATTTCAGCTCCTTTTGAGGATGTTGGGTCAAGGATACAAGCGTGAGGTTTGTGGCCGGTACTTTTCTAACTGAACAGGTGTGTTGTGCTTTCCCAGGTCAGCAGATCAGGAAGCTGATCAAAGATGGACTGATCATCCGAAAGCCTGTGACTGTCCATTCCCGGGCTCGCTGCCGGAAAAACACCTTGGCCCGACGGAAGGGCAGGCATATGGGCATAGGTGAGAATGGTCTAGCCTTTCACCTTGCTTCTAAGACAATGGGTACAGTGGTAGAGCACTTGGTCTTAAAGCTGATGACACTGGCCGGGGTCTGTGCTGACACTGGCGATCCGTTTCTCCCACCTTGTGCAATTGCTCAGTGATACTGTCTTCCTCTGCATGGATACAAGTGGGCACCAGCACTGAGTTTGATGATGGGGAAAAGATGTCAGCATTAAGTCCCTATGTTGTTGTGTTTGTGCTGGGGATTATACTGCATGTTTTAAAACTGGGGGTTGGAGGGGTGGCTCAGAAGTTGGGTGTGATAATGTAGAGGATGTGACATTTGGTCCTAGCACTCAGGGCTCACCTGTGCGCATGTTCCTCCACATGGTTTTGGGGAATGACTTTTAGGGCCATTGTTTTTAAAGGGTAGTCATACACTACCTCATGCTTACAGACTAAGAGGATAGTTGGGGCTGGAGAGATGGCTCGACGGTTAAGAGCACTGACTGCTCTTCCAAAGATCCTGAGTTCAATTCCCAGCAACCACATGGTGGCTCACAACCATCTATTCTGAGATCTGATGCCTGAAGACAGCTACAGTGTACTCATATAAATAAATCAAAAAAAGAAAAGAATAATAATAATAAAAGAATTAAGTTTGAGCTAAAGCTGGTGGAGCTCAATTTCAAAGCCAGCTTTGATGCTGTCCCCCTCCCCCCGAAAGGAGAAGTTGTTAATGTTTGTGTTTATCAAAACCTCCTGTATAGCTCTGATCGGCCTTGTGCCAGTCTGTCTGCCTCTGTAGTTTGTGTTCTCTTGACTCAGATAAAAGAAATTGTTTGGAGTTACTATTTCTTAAAATGAAAGACAAGTGAGGGAAAGATAGCTCAGTTGTCTCTGGTGATTGACTTGAAGCTTAGAATCTCATTCCTAACTCGTGCTCAGGGAAGAGGAAGGGTACTGCCAACGCTCGGATGCCCGAGAAGGTGACCTGGATGAGAAGGATGAGGATCCTGCGCCGGCTTCTCAGGAGATACCGGGAATCCAAGAAGATTGACCGACATATGTAAGCCTGCCCTTGGCTTTGTCTTTTCATCCATATCTGTCTCGGTTTGAGGAGGGAATCCTGCCAAGGGGGTTGTCTAAATCTAATTGTTGTTTCCCCTAGTGCTGTCCGTAGCCCAAGATTTGGATTGGCCAAGCGAGTTATGTGTAGGAACTGCCCTGAAGTCTTTGTTTGGGAACAGTAGTCCCCATAGTTAGAGACTTGGTGACCTTGGGGAGAGGAACAACCTACATGTCCCATTGTTCACCCGTTTCTGGTCATTGTCCCCTGCAGGTATCACAGCCTGTACCTGAAGGTCAAAGGGAATGTATTCAAAAACAAGCGGATTCTCATGGAGCACATCCACAAGCTGAAGGCAGACAAGGCCCGCAAGAAGCTGCTCTCGTGAGTTTCTTTAGGAATGATCTTGGGGCTGGAGAGATGGCTCAGCAACCATATGGTGGCTCATAACCATCTGTAATGGTTCCCTCTTCTGGTTTGTCTGAAGACAGTGTACTTATATACATTAAATAAGTACTTTAAGATACTTTAAAATGTCACATACTACCTTTAGTACTGTTTGATACTTGGGCGGCTGTCACACCTACCACCTGCCCATCCTCACCTAGCTGGGTGAATCAGGAGCTGCTGTTCTTTGGGCTGATGTGGCCCTGAGGGTTTAAAGGTCTTAGGGTGTGTGTCTGTCCAGCTGTTCATCTGTGCCCAGACTGACTGACTGTCTTTCTCTTCCTTGCACTAGTGACCAGGCTGAGGCCCGCAGGTCTAAGACCAAGGAAGCACGAAAGCGCCGAGAGGAGCGCCTCCAGGCCAAGAAGGAAGAGATCATCAAGACTCTGTCTAAGGAGGAAGAGACCAAGAAATAAAGCTTCCCTAGAGTCTGTACATAGTGGCCTGGCTGTGGCCTCACATGGATCAGTCATTAAAATAAAACAAGCCTTTGTCCGTCGCCCTCTTTTTAGCAGTTTTGACTGCTGCGTCTTAATGATTCCAGGTCCAGAGCTCGCCACAGAGCCTGGGATGTCAGCCTGGGATTTGGTTTCAGGGTGGTACTGGGACTGATTGAGAGGGTCACATACTTAAGTGATGGTGTATCCATTCTCTAGAGTGGCCGAGTCCATCAAGCAGCCTGTTTGAAGGTTCTAGTCCCAGAATCTAGTGTAATCTAGCAGTGTGTGCTCAGCTGCTTGAGACCTGGTTCTAAAATTTATTTACATTATCTATATGAGTGCACACTAGAAGATGGCATCGGATCCCATTATAGATGGTTGTGAGCCCCACCATGTGGGAAAATACCCTATCCCATTCCCCGTGCTCGCCAACTCACCCACTCCTGCTTCCATGTCCTGGCATTCCCCTCTACTGGGTCATCGAGCTTTCTCAGGGCCAAGGGCCTCTCCTTTTGGTGTCCAACAAGGCCATCCTCTACTACATATGCAGTTGGAGCCATGGGTCCCTCCATGTGTACTCTTTGGTTGGTGGTTTAGTCCCTGGGAGCTCTGGGGGTGCTGGTTGGTTTATGTTGTTCCTCCTTTGGGGCTGACAGCTTTGTCTCCTTTTTCTAGCTCCTCCATTGGGGACCCTGTGCTCAGTCTAGTGGTTGGCTGGGAGCATAAGGTTTTAAATAGTTGCCGTGAGCCAAGTACCACCTTTTACTTTGATCCTGTAGTCTTCGCACTACAATGAAGCAGGATCAGCCACGTCCATTTTGAGGGTGACAGGAGCATGGGCCGAGGCAGTTCAGACTGAGTCCCAGGGCCTCCGATGACTTCCAGGCCTTTTGTGAGAAAGAAGGACCCAGTGTGGTGGTTTAAGATGTCCAAGAGCTCGGAGTTTCCCTGGATTACCAGGGAAAGTTGGGCCCACCTTAAACGTTGTGGCCCCCTCAGGAGCAGCCTTTCGAGGGAGCTGTGGAAAGAATGAAGTGGAGGAGGCAGGTGTACAGGGGCACAAGGACCAGTAGACCCCGCAGGTCTGCTTTATCTATCCAGTTCTGGGCAGCGAAGAAGGCTATAAAGCCCAGACTCAGAAGCACTCACAGGACCTTCCTATGGCCAGGTACAAGGCCTGGCATACAGGGCAGCTGGTTTCTGGACTCCTTTGCTATCTTGGGCTTTTCCTATAAGATTTCCAACAGTAAAGCTTCCAAGGCCTGGAGTAGGAGTGGCCTTGCCCAAGCTATCAGCCTAGACAAAATCTCCAGCCCAACACCGAGGCGAACGTTAGAAACCGCCCTTCCCGACAGGGTCTGCAAAAGGTGAATGCAGTGATCCAAGCATAGTAGTCACGGTTCCATTCCAAGCCAGAAGATGGTGCTGTTCACTCGCTTGTAGCGGCTTCTCTCGGGCTTTTTGATTGGTTGACATTGGGTGATTTTGAAAGGTTATGATGGTTTATTATTATTATTTTGTCTTATTTTTAAGGACTTATTTGTTTTTTTGTGCATTGCTATTCTGCCTGCATGGATGTCTGTGTCCTCTGGAACTGGAATTATAAACAGTTGTGAGCTGCCATATTGAGAATTGGCAGCTGAGAATTGAACCTGGGTCTTCTGGAAGAGCAACATCTGAGCCATCTCTCCAGCCCTATTATAGTTTGTTTTAATGTTAACCTGCCACAAATTAGAATCAACCGAGTAGGGAACCTCACCTGAAGAATTCTGATTGCCTTCTCTGTGTGGCCCTGACTGTCCTGGAACTCACTCTGTAGACCAGGCTGGCCTTGAACTCAGAAATCTGCCTGCCTCTGCCTCCCAAGTGCTGGGATTAAAGGCGTGCGCCACCACTGCCCGGCTTTCTGATTGCCTTAATAATAGATGTTAGGAAGACCCACCCACAAGGGTCCAGATTAAAAAAGGCCTTGGGAGAAAGACAATCACTCCTTTGCCTGATTGATCTCCCCTTGTGTCACCAAGTTAATTTACCCCACTGCTGCCATCTTCTTTGATAACAGAAGCAGCGCTTCGAGGCTTCCATCACTGACTACAAACCAGTGGTTCTCTAAGGACTCAGTACCAGAGTGGGACTGCTTAGATACCCAGCCTTAGGACCCAAGCCAGTCAGTAAGCAGCACTCTCCAATGGTCTCTGCTTCCGTTTCCAACCCTAGGTTTCTACTTTGAGTTTCTGCCCTGGTTTTCCTTGGCTGTAACCTGTAACCCAAATAAACCTGTCCTTGCCAGAGTTGTTTTAGGTCACTTTCACACAGTGACAGAGAAGCAAACTAAGAAAGATACAGGAAGTGATAGATGGGCTGAGGGGTCTCCTCAAAAAACCACTCACGACAGACAATGCTCTGCCTCTGAACTATTCTCTATCCCATTGTCATTTTTTTCCCTGACAGCCACCCCAGACCTAGAAGGAACATCTTTCCTACCATGGGCTCTGACGCTTTTACAGGAAAATACATGAAGGGAGTCTAATTTTCAGGGAGCTTCAAACATAAAGAATCCCTAAATAGGGCTGGAGAGATAGCTCAGTGGTTAAGAGCACTGACTGCTCCTGCAAAGGTCCTGAGTTCAATTCCCAGCAACCACATGGTACCTCACAACCATCTGTAATGGGATCTGATGCCCTTTTCTGGTGTGGTGACCTCATATACATAAAAGTAAATAAATAAATCTTAGAAAGAACAAAAAAAAAAGATAGAGAGAAAGGAAGGAAGGAAGAATCCTTAAATAACTGTTGAATCCACTCCAGGCCCTGGAAATCCAATCAATTTAGCACTGAAGTCTAGCTCTGTAGCATAGGATGTACTTAGCATGAGTTCCAGCCCCAGCTCCATCCTCCTCAGCCCTTCCAGCCCCTAAAGATGGGCCCTTTCATTCAAGAGTATATGACTTGGGACTGGAGAGATGGGTAGCAGTTTAGAGCATTCGCTGCTATTCCTGAGGACTTGATTTCAATTCACAGAGCCCACAGTGGGCAGTCCTAGCCACCTGTAATTCCAACTCTAGCGCCTTCTCCACTTCCTTCACACCCACTCGCATCTAACACACACACATAGGAACACACACATTAAAAATAAAAACAAATCTTTTAAAAAGTATATGACTAGGCAAGCATGGCAATTCTGGCGCTCGGGAGCCTGACTGCTCCAAGTTTGAGGTCAGCTGGAGCCACATAGCAAAACAGAACAAAAGCATAGAACTATTCCTGCCAAATAATTATATATACCGTTCCAAGGGGGCTCAGGTAAAGACCCTGAGTTGGCCCTGGAAAAGGCCAACTCATTTTCTCTCTCTCTTTCTTTCTTTCTTTTTTGTTTGTTTGTTTTCAAGACACGGTTTCTCTGTGTAGCCCTGGTTATCCTGAAACTTATCCCATAGACCAGGCTGGCCCTGAACTCCGAGATCCACCTGCTTCCATCTCTGAGCCCTGGGATTAAAGGCCTGTGCCGTCACCTGGCTATCCAATTCATTTTCTAGATAAGGAAACGGAGGCCCAGGGACTTCCCAGAATCTCAACGTTTTCTAGTTACTAGTCCCACGGAAGTCCAGCTCTGGGCTGCGTGCTGTGGGTATGACTCAGAGTAGTGCCACGGCAGAGTCACAGAGCAGAGCCACGGATGTCGGCTGTGAGCTGGAGACAGGCTGGGAAAGTGAGGCTGGCTTTGGCCTCCTCCCTGGTGGCACCAGTGAAACTGAGGCAGGGATGGGCTATGCCACCCCCTTTAAAACAGAAGATTGAGCCGGGCGGTGGTGGCTCACGCCTTTAATCCCAGCACTTGGGAGGCAGAGGCAGGAGGATTTCTGAGTTCGAGGCCAGCCTGGTCTACAGAGTGAGTTCCAGGACAGCCAGGGCTACACAGAGAGACCCTGTCTGGAAAAACCAAAAAAAAAAACAAAAAAAAAAAACAGAAGATTGAGTCTAGAAGTGCACAGCTGCCTTCCTTGGGTGTCTCAACATGTCCCCAGTTGGTCCCAGCCCTAGGGGACTGGGGGATGTGGGAGGCTGAAGAGAGAGGACTAGGCTACCTAGGTGGTGAGATTTACACAAAAAGCCTCACTGCCTGAGTCCTCCCCATGTCCAGCATCTATTACCCTGTCCTTCTAGGCCTCCCTCATCTCCGGCTCCTACCTTTTTCTTTCTGCATCTCCCTTGAACCCAAGTGGGGTGTACTAGGGGATCCCAGGCTGAGACACAAGGAAGAGAGAAGGGTGTGTGTAGGTCAGAGATGGTACTGGCAGCAGATTTCTGGGCATCCCTAGGCTAGTAGGGTGGCTGGTTCAGATCTCCAAGAACAGGCACAGAGGAGGGTAGAGGCTACAGTGGGGACACCAGCTGTTCCCAGCCCCTAGGCTAGGAGCCTGCTGTCAGAGGCTCAGCCACCCGAAAAAAGCTGCTGTGCTCGGCAGTGCAGCAAACGGACTGGGGGAGGGGGTCCGGGCCAGCTGCTGGCTGGTGGCAGACACTGGGTATGCATAAGGCTTGAAAGGCTTGAATTCGACATTCTCACTTGTCTCTAGTGAATTGGGAACATCCATTTCTGGAGCTCCTGGCCCAGCCATCTCAGACTGTCCTCTACCGTGGTGACTTAAGGCACTGAGGGACACAGGGCAGGGCAGTAAGATCTCTAGGCCCCTGATTGCTTGGTAATCCTGGACAAGTCTTTAGTTTTCGATAGTCATCAGTTTTCCTAAGTGTAAAAGGGGGCGGGTTGTCCTGTATAAAGTGGATGACTTCCGGTAGACCACTTAGCATCTCTACGGAAAGGTCCTCATCTGTCAAAGGGTTCAGCAAGGTCTGAGTTATTGAGGGGACCAAATAGCATGAGGTTCCCAGCATGCTCCGAGGGCCACACCTGATGCTCAATTGCAGGCAGGCACGCTGCTGCACACCTGCAATCTCAGCTACTAGAGAGATGCACCGTTGTTGGAGGATCAAGAAATTCAGGAGAACATGTCTGGATTACATAATTCTATCTACAATCTTCAGAGGCAGGCGTGGTGCCTTCTACCTGAAATCCCAGCACTTGGGATTACTGATTCAAAACACGACCCCATTCCAAAACAAAACAAAACCAAAAACCTTCAGACTGGTGTGTGTGTGTTCCAGTTCCAGGGCGAGGAATTCTAGAAAGAGGCTGTCTTTCTTCCCTCTCCACCCTCAGTTTCTATTGCTTTCACTGGATGAAGGGACCCAAAGGATGCTCAAGGAGGAGGCGCCAGAGTCTGGTCCCAGCCAGCCTACCTAACTGCGAAGGTAGAGGGAGGTGGGGACCCAGACTCCGATGGAAGAGCGGGTACTAGTCAAGACAGGCAGATTCCCACCTTCTGCGGTCCGGCAGCACCACCCCTGCCCTGGCACTCCCGCAATAGCCTCGGGCTCGCTCGCTCCCCACTGCGCCTATAAATAGCTCAGGACACGCGAGCCGCGCGAGTGACGCGGCCGGGCAGGCGCGGGCTGGAGCAGGTGGGCGGCAGCCCCACAGGGGCATGCGAGACCCGTCCCCCACCGTCCCCTCCTCCTCCCCTCCCCCATGCCAGGCATCTGATGACGGACGCTGCTGAGTCATCTCCTGGCCCCAGCGTCCTCCACTGTCCCCTCCACCACGTTTGAATCTCCGGCTTAGGGGCTGCAGGGAGAGGCGGCCTCTGAAGCCAAAGTGTGCAGGTCTGCGTCAACAAGGTCACTGTGGGTCGGTCCCCTGCGCGATTCAAGTGCACGTAGAACCCAGACGTGACCTCAGCCCCACCTCCCTGGCCTGACTTTGTTTCCTGCCTTCCTCGGGTCCTTCCGCTTCTTTCTCTGGTCCCCAAGCTCGCACATCCTACTCTGACTCCCCTCCTCTCAGAGGTCAATACCTCTTGTACCCTCAGCCCCCATCCCAGCCTAATACCGGCTTGCTTTCTCTATCGCAATCAAATACACAGAGCAGGCAAGCTGAGACAAGAAACATTTAATTATGGGCCTGGGGACTCAGCAACGCCCCCGCAGGCCCGTCATGCAGCCTCAAGTACAGTGGGCATTGGGCCCGCCCCGGGGATTTTGCTGCGGGGGGGCCCTCATGGCAGCAAACAGGGCAGTGTGGCTTTAGTCCCCTTTAGGGGAAAAAGTGGGGCAAGGTGTGTTGGGTAGAGAATCGGTGTCCTCTCACTGTATGGAAGGCATGACTGTGCCCAGAACTGGGGGGTGGCATAGGCTGACAGGATCAGGGCTCAAAAGGAGGGTCTGAGCTTGGAAGGAGGAGGTGGCTGGCATCAGGAAGAAAAAAAAAAGCAGCCTTTGAGGAAGAGGTCCTTTGTCCTGCCAGGAGGACTAAGGGTTCCTAGAGCATCATTTGATGGTGACCAAAAAGAACTTTCCATATCCTTCCTTAATCTCCCAAGGTAATCCTCCCAGGGAGGGACCCTGCAGAGCCCAGTGAGAAGGTAAGTTTGGTCCATCTGAGGGCAGGGTTTTTAGAGAAACCAGACCTCACAACCTCAGACTCCCCTAGCTGTCTGCTTCTGGTAAGAGGGATTTCTGGAGTCCTAACAGTGAAATGACTTGACCAAGCAGGGGCCACTGTCTTGCTCTCACCTGGGTCTTTGGCCAGGCTGCTCTTGGACACCGATTTCTAGTAGACAAAGGAGAATGAGACTGTTCCGTGAGGACTGTCCTCAATGGGACAGCCTCCTACATGTTACATCCCTTCCAGACCTCAGCCCTGACCCTGCTCTGTCGCCCAGGTTTCAAGTAGTCGGAAAAACTCCTGAACTTTCCTGAGAATTGAAGGGGTGATGGGTGGTTAACTTAGGGCTCTCCCATAGTCCTCAGCGTCTTCTCAAGCCGCAGGGGAGGACTGAAGCACACCACGGGTCCTCTCTCAAGGCCCCACTTGCAAAGGGTGGATACACAGACCCAAGCAAAGGCAGTGGGCAGAGAGGAGTCAGGCATGCAAAGCCAGTATGGGCAGGTAGTCTCTGGAGGACAGCAGGCGGCTCCCTAGGGTGGGCCTCACTATGGCAACCCAACTAGGTGGTACTTGGGCTCTGGGTGGACCTACCTGTAGCTTCTTCATTTCTTCCCACTTTTGACTCTCTTTCCCGAGCCCCAGAAGATCACCCCATTCAGGATACCCCACCCAAGAAAGAAAACCTTCCTCAGTGCAGAAGGCTCCTAAGTGGGGGCGGGTGACGCTTAGGAGAGAGACAGGGAGAGGAAGGGTGTGGCCAGGATGCCTGCTTCCTTCTCAGGCCAGAAGCAAGAGCCAGGCATGGGCAGGGGTAGCATCTGGGTTCTCTCGATTTCTGTCAGATCTCTGCCAAGGAGTCAGCTGGCACCAAACCCCGCTTCTTGCCACTGCTGACGCGGATGAAGCCATCACTACCCTTGCTCCTGCTCACGCCTACGCAGATCTGAGTGGAAACAGAGAGAGAAGAGACCAGGAATGAGTACAGCTCCTGACTCCAAAGGACACGCCCCAGGGGAGGGCGGGGCTGGCATAGGTCTTGTGGATGGAGCTGATGTAGGCAGATCCTAGGAAGGATCAGCACAAGACCAGGACCCAGGGGAGAGCAAGCAAGTCACACAGCAGCATCAGAGCTGAACCTGGTGATCAGGTAAACCAGCGTCCAGTCCTGATCCCATGTCACAGAGGAGGTGGCGGAGGGGAAAGGGCTAGCCTGAGGTGACCCAGCAAGCCAGAAGGCATAGTGTGTGCTTAAACTAGCCAGGGGCAGGCACACTAAGTGCTAGCACTCCGGAGGCAAAGGTGGGCAGATGGCTGAGTTTACGACCAGCCTGGCCTACATAGTGAGTTCTAGGCTGCCCAGGGTTAAGGCTACATATAAAACACTGTCTAATAAAAACAAGCAGAGGTGGGCAGATATATGTGAGTTTAAGGCCAACCTGGCCTACATAGAGAGAGTTCCAGGCCAGCCAGGGCTAGGGCTACATAGTAAAATGCTGTCTAATAAAAGCAGAAAGCAAGGGCTGGGAAGATGGGTCAATGCTTAAGTCACAGCAGTTCTCAACATGTGGGTCAAGACGCCTTTGGAGGATCAAATATCAGATATCTCCATATCAGATGCTTGCTTTCTTTGTTTTTTGTTTGGTTTTTTTTTGTTGTTTTGTTTTGTTTTGTTTTTCCAGACAGGGTAGCCTGGACTATCCTGATCTCACTTTATAGATCAGGCTGGCCTTAAACTCACAGAGATCCACCTGCCTCTACCTCTTGAGTGCTGGGATTAAAGGCGTGTACTACCAGCCTGGCTACATTACAATTCTTGTTTTGTTTTGGGGATTTTTTTTTTTTTTGGTTTTTTCGAGACAGGGTTTCTCTGTGTAGCCCTGGCTGTCCTGGAACTCACTCTTAGACCAGGCTGGCCTCGAACTCAGAGATCTGCCTGCCTCTGCCTTCCAAGTGCTGGGATTAAAGGTGTCACCACTGCCCAGCTTACATTACAATTCTTAACAGTAGCACAATTACAGTTATGATATAGCGATGAAATAACCTTATTGTTGGGGTTCACATGAGGAACTGCATTAAAGGGTCACAGTGTTAGGAAGCTTGAGGACCACTGGGTTAAGAGCTGCACTGACCGCCCTTTCAGAGGACCCAGATTTCAATTCCCACCACCCACATGGCAGGTCACAGCTATCTGTGACTCCAGTCTCAGGGGATCCAACAACCTCTTCTGGCTTCTGTGGGCACCAGGCACACACACACAATGAACAGAAATGCATGCAGACAGAACACCCCTACACATAAAAGATAAATTAAAAACAAACAACAGAAAATAGCCAAGTCCGCAGACTCATGATTCAGTGTTCTGTTTTATTCCAACTTCCTCTGACAACAATCATCTACCAGCTCAAGTCCCCAGTCCCTCGAACTCACAGCAATCCTTCTACTTCAGCCTTCCTGGTCTACACCACCACCACCCAGCTGCCATATAGTCTTAGACCCAAGACAATCCCCCTGCCTTAGCGAGGTTACAGGTATGTGCCAACACGTCCAGTTTATGTGCTGTTGGGGATGGAACCCAGAGCAAGCAGTCCAGACAGTGCCCCTCAACTTTAGTCTATAGAGCTTCCCTAGCTCTGATGTCTTCCCTTCTAACCTGCTTGTACCCTTCAGACCCTCCTGCGGGGCACTTGACACCCTCACTCAGTATATACCCCGTGCCTGAACCCAGGCAGGGCCCTGGCACCCACCTGGTTCTCCTTGAGGCTCATGTAACCCTGCTCCTTGTTTCCAGAGAAGGGCTGACAGCAGCGCCAAACATTCTCTCCCGGCCTCACCCGCTGCACAAAATTGGCTGGGAAGAAGCCCACCCGGTCGCCAATCTTGCCCTGGGGATGGGGTTGTCAGTGAGCCAAAGCTTCAGCTTTGCCCCCCACTCTTTCTCTAGACTCAGTTCCTACTCAGAGCCAGGACTGAGGTCCTCCAGACCTTGGGCTCTTGTTCCAGCCCCTAGCTGGATGTGGCTTCTGGCCTTGGAAGGCTGTAGGGTGGGTAGGGGGAATTGATAGAGAGGGAGGGAAACTGACAGCAGGACCCAAGGGTTGGCCTGGACAAGCCCTGGAGGAAGCCTGAAGGGAAGGTGGAGTAGCAGCTTTCAGAGCCTCCTGTCCCCTGCGACCCGGACCCCATCCTGTCACGGTACCTTCCACCAGTCTTCGTTAGAGTCATCCACCAGCATAATGCGATCTCCAGGCCTGGGAAAGAGAGAGCTGGGGCAGCTTGTGGGGTATGGGTACCCACAAGCCCTGCACTCCCCTCTCATGTGGGAAAGGATTCTCAGTGTCCTTCGAGGCCACTGAGACCAGAGATACACCATGCTCCCTGAAACAGTCCGGAATTGGGCAGGAGGCAGAACACTACACCAGTCTCTCCAGGCAGCCCAGCCCCTCTGAGTACAGAATAATTAGATGTGCAAGAAGCAAAGGTCCCCTTCATCCTGCGTTCCAAGGTCAGTGGGGGTCAGGCAGGGGTCGCAGCAGGGACTAGACCACAGAAAGGACTCACTGCAGAGCCAGGTCATTGTTCTCCTGAGGCAGGAACTTGTAAAGGGCGACATAGGAATACATGGACCCCACATCCTTCCGCAGGGGCAGCTTCAGGGGCTGTAGGAAAAGTTCTGGGTCAGTGGGTCATCTCCTTGCTCCACCCAGTGTCCACTTGCTGTGACTATGCATACCTGCCCCGGGAGTCTGTGGGGTGAGGTAGGACCTCTGTGAATTTCTGCTAAGTAATAGGGCCTAATGTGTATCCCCAACCCTGGGTGGGGAAGGGGATTGATCTGGAGAGGGAAGACACCCTCTCTCTGCCGCTTTCAAGAATGGCCTGCCCTTGGGAGAGCAGGGGTGGAGTGAGAGACAGTGGAGACCCCTCCCAACCTTCATGGCTCCATACTTGACTGTGGCCTCTCTCTGGGGCCTGAGATCACAGGAGGGAGGAAGCAGCCATTGCCCTTTGTAGTGTGTTGTAATGTACATATTGATCAATGACAAGAAGTGACGCTCCTTCCCACCCTGGCCTGGGGGTTCCAAGCTAACCCCAGGCATACCTGCTGCACAGGGCTCTTCTCCTCTGGTCCTGAGCCTTCACTCTCTGCTGCAGCTGTGAATACTAAGGTCAGGCCAAGAGCTGAAGCTTCAAGACATACCTCCTCCACCCTCTTCCCGTCCCTGGGGTCTCCTCACCCTGGCTTACCACTGTCACCAGGCCCCTCTTCTGAGCTGCGGATGCTGCCTTCCCCATCTTCTGTTAGCTCATCGCGCTCACTCTGGGGAGACACAGGAGGAGGCTCAGCCCCTCGGCTCACAAGCATGCTCCCGGCACCCACCCCTAGGCCTCTCCTTCGGGGCCCAGCATACCAGGCTCCGTGTGGGGGACTCAGACGTGCTGCTGAAGCTGGAACGGTTCATCAGGGCCAGGGAGGTGCCGTAGCGCAGGGTCTCATAAACCGGGTCCACCTTCCCACTGGTCCCTGCAGAGCACCCACCTTCAATGCCTGGCATCCAGCTGCCAACCCGGATTCACCCTGAAGCTCCATCGTATGGGTCCCGAGGATAGAACTCGGGCCACCAGGTTTGGTGGTAAGGGGCTTTACTTGCTGAGCTAACTTAACGCTAACCCAAACCAGCTCTACTTATGTGTTATTAGTGTTTGGCGTTCAAGACAATGTCTCATAGAGTTCTAGACTCTACATAGCGACGGATGGCTTTGAACTCCTTATCCTCCTTCCTCTGCCTTCTGAATGTTGGGAAGCCTGGTATGGAACACCCTACCCAACTCAGTCTCACCTTCTTCAGTGGTGTCTGTCTGGCCCAGTGCCTCAAACTAAGTAGGTGCTCAATAAATTGCTGCTTGGGAGATGAATGGGGAAAAAAATCAATAAATAGAGCCCACATTCAGGGCAAGAGCATCCAGGGACGGGGGCAAGGGAGTGCCAGGAACAGGCAGTGCCTGTGTGACTCAGGTACGGAACTGAGAAACGTGTAGATTTCTTACAGGACCTCTGAGGACAGGGGCCCTAGTGTGTGGGTCACTCACCAGTAGGTGGGGACTCTTTGCTCACAGCACAGGCTGGTGGCGGCTCGTGCACCAGGAGTGGGGAGCTGAAGTTGCGTCGAAAAGATGTGGACTGAGGTCCAAGGAGGCAGAGAGAAAACAGAGAGGTGCAGTGACCCCCTTGGCCCTGCCCAAGTCCGGGGCCACCCCACAGGAGGAGCCAACCTTGAGCCTCCTTTCGGCCATTCTCCCCCATACCATCCCTCACTCACTGTCTTGCCCGGGCATTGCTGGTGGGAGATCTCCTCGGAGCACCAGAGGTGAACGCTGACTTTGCATGTTTTACACCGTAAGCCCTGCTTGGAGTTTCCTAGAAGAGAGTGTGGGTTCAGCAAAAGGAAATGGTCAAGGCACAACAACAGCAAAAAGCCGGGCTAACGGCCCGGTGGTAGTGGGGGCGGCGGCCGCGTGGAGGCGCATGCCTGAGTTCGAGGCCAGGTTTACAGAGGGAGTTCCAGGACACCCAGGGGTACACAGAGAAACCCTGTCTCGTGAAGGAAAGGCAGCAGATGCTTAATAGTTTTGTGCTGGGCTTCAGGGCCTGGCGCCTCTCCCTCCTACAGTGAAGATGTCCTCAGCGGCAGGAAAGCCAAAATGTGAGCTTGGAGCCGCAGCGGACTCAACCACCACTCAGGTCTCCATTGTTCTTTCCCAGAGTTGGCAATATAGACTCCAAGGGAGAATACCTGCTCGGCCAGTGCTCTAGCAACGACCCAAAGCCCAGCCCCCACCCAACACTCATGGGTCTCCCCAGGGAGAGAAGCCCAGTTGGCAGTGTGACCCTGCACTGCGGTACTCAGACGTTGGGCAGTTCCATGGCTTGTTCTCAGACGCCCAGCAGTCTGCCACGGGGCCCAGGTAGGTACCTACCCACAATGAGCTGGTGGCACAGCTCGCAAGGGCCGGCTCTCTTGAAGACATGCTCCTGGAAGCTGTGCAGTCTCACTGGTTTGAGTGGTGCCAAGGGGCGAGGGACTGGGCACGGGGAGGGTGTTGGGGTGGGAAGACCCCTGTCTGTGGATGCCGGTGGTGGAGAGGGAGGAGGCAGTGGGGTTGGTGGCGTCAGCAGCACCTCCGCTGGGCACTTGAGCTCAGAGCCTGAGCGAAGGAAGAAGTTCTCCACACTCTTACTTCGAAGGATGGTTTTGAGGGAGAGGGAACGCTTAAATCGCTGGAGCTGAGAAAAGAAATCGAATTGTGATTGTGTGGCTGGGGGTCTGAGGTCCACAGCTAATAGGAAAAAACTACCAGAGACCCCTGTTCCGACCTTCCAGCCTCCCAGAGCGTGTGGGAGCTGGCAGGGAATTCTAAGGGAGTTCTAGAGGGACAGACACATGCTTAGAAGTGATGGAGACTATGGAAGTCAAGTGGCCAAGGAGTAACTGTTGGTCTCCTCCAGCCAGTCAAGATTGACCCAGTGAAGCCAGCATCATATCACCACCCACACTTTTCCACCCCTGCAGCCCTCCCCCCCAAAAAAAAACACAAAACAACAAAAAAATCTCGACTTTCATATAGCAAAATCTTGTCACAAACAAATAAAAACTCAACAACCTTTGGGGCCAAACAGACAGGGGAAGGGTGGGATGGAGAACTGGCTCAGTAATTAAGGACATTTGTTGTTCTTGAGGACCTGGGTTGATTCCCAGCATGCACATGGCTGTCTGTCACTCCAGTCCTGTCACAAAGTCCTCTTCTGGCCTCCCTGGGCACCAGGCACCCATATGGTACACAGATACACAGGAAGAAAACACACCAGGTCTTTCAATTTTTCCACCAACCGAGAAGATAGAGACAGGAAGATCAGAAGTTCAAGGTAATCTTGCTCGGCTACATAGAGTTTGAAACCAATCTGAGATGCATGAGAAATCATCCTGTTTTTAAAAATAATAATTTTTTATAGGCATCAGTGTTTTGTCTGCTTTACGTATATACATCTATGTGAAGGTGTCAGATCTTGGAGTTACAGACAGTTGTGAACTGCCATGTGGGTGCTGGGAATTGAACCCAGGTCCTCTGGAAGAGCATCCAGTGCTGTTAAGAAGAAAAAAAAGCATATATATATTTGTGTGTGTATATGTGTGTATATATACATATACATATACATATATACACACATATATACCTATGTATATATCTATATGATTTACTTTATTTATGAGTACACTGTAGCTATCTTCAGACACACCAGAAGAGGGCATCGGATCCCATTATAGATGGTTGTGAGCCACCATGTGGTTGCTGGGAATTGAACTCAGGACCTCTGGAAGAGCAGTCAGTGCTCTTAACTGCTGAGCCATCTCTCCAGCCCTATTCTGTTTTATATTGAGATGGCCTCTCACCCTGGATGGTCTCTATCCCATAGAGATCCATTTGCCTCTGCCTCTTGAGTGTTAGAATTAAAGGTATGCTCCATCACTCCCTGTAAAAATTTAGTGTTATTGTTTGTGTGAGACAAGATCTTGCTGTATTCTCCAGCAGGTGGGGCTGAACAGGAAAGTCGCCCTACACCTATATTCTCAAAACTTACTCTTAGCCCCAGACTTTATCCCCAGTCCATCCCCTACAGCCAAGTTATCACCATAATTGTCTTGTTTTATTTCAAAGTCTGGTTCAAGCTCCCTGCCATCTCCCAGGGCCGTGCCCCCTGACCTTGCTAAGAAACCTTTTCTGTGGCTGGAGGAGACTGCCTAGTGGTTAGAGCATGTACTGCTCTTACAGAGGACCAGCGTTCAGTTCCCATCGCCCATGGAGGATGGTGGTTCACGATCCTCTGTAACTCCAGCTCTGGGGGGGTGCCACACCTTCTTCTGGCCTCTGTGGGGCTCCTGAACTCACACACATACTCATGATTATACAAAAAGAAAAAACCGAGGCCAGCCTGGTCTACAGAGTGAGTTCCAGGACAGCCAGGGCTACACAGAGAAACCCTGTCTCGAAAAAATAAATAAATAAATAAATAAACAAACAAACAAATAAATGAAGGAAGGAAGGAAGGAAGGAAGAAAAGAAAAAACTATCTTAAAGAAAAGAAACCTTTCCTGATCCCCAGGAGACAATTCAATACCCTGTTTCCATGGGGACCACCTCTGGCAGGTGGACAGATGATGTCTGTCCTTCCCACTTATGTCTTCCTGGAGCCGACACCAGGAATCTCAAACCTACCTATGTACTTAGGCCTGGGCGTTTTGATGCTCACATTGTCCTCTCTGCCTTCCACACTTCCCGAGGCCCTCCTCCCTGTCTGAGAAGAGCCTTTCCCACAGAAGCTAGATCCATTTCCTCCTCCGGTGCTCCCTGACCTTACCCTAGGACAGAACTTCATCAGCGCAGGTTCCTCTTGTCAACGTCTAACCCCATCTCAGGCAGTTGTGAGGCAGAGGCCCCATCACCTCCAGTCCTCAAGGGTCCCAACACACAGTAGGTGCTTTAGTCACTGTGCCTCTGCCAAAAACATCACCGACAGAGCTGAGGTGCCCCGAGGCTAGAGTTCTTGACACGCTTCTCTCAAATCCAGCCTCTTGGAGAGTCTGTGTAGAGCCAGGCGACCTTATCCAGAGCCTGGTCACTCTCTCAGCCTGTGGAGAGTTACCTTACTCCCGCTCAGTCTTTTCCACCAGCGATAGAAAAGGGGGGCCGAGGCCTGGCTCCAGGCAGGGAGTCTTGGCCAGGGTTCCCAGCTGGCATGCCAGGCAGCCTGTGTGCTGTGGCTGACTGCCTAGCACCTGTGTATGCCAAAGGGACGGAAGTAGTGGCCCCTCCGGCTTCCCAGAGGCCAGCAGGCAGCAAAATGGAGGGAGAAGCAGAGGGGATGTTCGGGCACAAGACAGGCTCTCGTAAGCCAGCTGGGAGGCCAGAGGCCTGGTTTGCCTGGCACACTGAGTTGTTCATTTGCTTCCAAGTTCAGCTTCCTGGACAGCACTGTGGGCTTCTTTGTGCTTCTGTGAGAAGTGAGGCCTGGGGCCCCAGATGCCTGTCTGCAGGAGTGCAGGTGGCGAGCCAGAAAGGTAATGAAAAACTAACTAGCCTACATGTACCTGCCCAGGTCAGGCTGTGGCTGCCAGGACCAAACAGGACTGGAGGGCTTTGATGGGGTCCAAGAGGAAAATGAATAGTATTGCTACCCTTCCTGCCCCCGCTTCCTGCCACCAGTGTTCTGCTCAGGCACAGAGTACGCAGGAGGCAAAATTAGAGAGTTGTGCTGGGGATAGGGCCAAACCAACATGTTATCTGAGTGTAAATCACTTTACTTCCTCTCTCTGAACCTCAGTTTCTCCACATCCAAGAAGAAGGAGGCAACACCGGGTAAAGCTCTGGGTTCAAACAGATCAGCCAAGCATAAATTTGGTCCCATAAAGGGTTCTCAGCATTAGAAGTTTGGAGGTGGGCTAGCACCTGACACCCAGTCTCCCACTGAATGCAGTGCTGCCCAATGGGGAACAACCATCATTGACCCATAGTTTAGACGAGGGGTGGAGCTTAAAGGCTTAAATCCCCCCTGCTCTGAGTCCTCAGCTGGCTAATAGCAGAGTCAGGAACTGGATGGTGGCTCAGGGCTGCTCAGATCAAATAACCAGGAGGATACTGCCATCTTAAGGCCTGGGTCTTCTGCCTGCCTTCCTTCCTTCGCTGTTTCATGGATTTGTCTATTGAGTCAATTGAGGAATTCGGGGTTAGAAGGGACCAGAAAGACTGGACACCTAGACCAGTTTCCATCCCACGACATTGCTCTGGCCACATTGTCTCTGAATGAGTGGCTCTTGGCCGCTTCTTGTGATGGGAATCTCATTCCATCTTTGGACAATGGCAGTTGCTAGGAAGTACTTCCCTATATAGTGGGGAAGCCTGCCTCCTGTGACTTTTGCCTATCACCCTCATTCCTCTCTTGGCTCTGGCTGGGCAGAGTCCCTCCTAGCCACATCGGACATTCCAGTATGTGAAGACTTCAGTGTTCCCCTCCAGAGGCTAGTGCTCCCAGAGTGATTCCTGTAAATATGAGTCCCTCCCCCACCAGCTGTAGCCTGTGCCCTTTATTGGTTTACCCCCTCCCCGGGATTCAGTGCCAGCAGTCACTTCTGCATGGGTACCAGAGGCATCTGGAACACAGTGTTCCCTGCATCCGGGCAGCCTCCACTCTGCCTGCCGATTTCCTAACTCAGCTGTGGGCTCCAGATCTCAGGCAGGCAGAGAAGAGGGAAAGAATTGCCCCCTGGGTTGACGGGCAGATGTCAAGGGCTTTGGCCAGAGGGCAGAATGGGGCATAGCTTCCAGCTCCTCAAACTCCTGGTCTTTGCAGCCGTCCCTCCATTTTACATTTACTTACTTATTTGTGTGTGTGTGTGTGTGTGTGTGTGTGTGTGTGTGTGTGAGAGAGAGAGAGAGAGAGAGAGAGAGAGATCATGAGCATTTCATGACACATGTGTGGAAGTTAAAAGACAACTTGTGGGAATTGGTTCTCTCTTTCCACCATGTTGGTGGGTTCTGGGGATTGAACTCAAGTCATCAGAATTGATGGACTCTTACTTGATGTGGCTTAAATAAAAACACCCCCCATAGACTTGTACAGAGTGGCACTATTGGGGGTGTGGCCTTACTGGAGTAGGTGTGGCCTTGGAGGAAGTGTGTGTGTGTGTGTGTGTGTGTGTGTGTGTGTGTGTGTGTGTGAGAGACTGGCTGGCTGGCTGGCTTGGGTTTTGAGGTTGTGGTAGCTCAAGCCAGCCCCAGTGTCTCTCTTCCTGCTGCCTGCCTATCCAGATGTAGAACTCTCGGCTACTTCTCTAGCGCCATGTCTGCCTGCACACCGGCATGCTTCTCTCCATGATAATGAACCAAACTTCTGAGCCTGTAATCCAGCCCCGATTAAATATTTTCCTTTATAAGACTTGCCACGGTCATGGTATTCTTCGCCGACCTAGAACAGTAACTAAGACAGTGATAAGGATCTCACCGAACCCTACCAGCCATCTTGGTGTGTCCACTGCATGGGCCCCTTTCTGAAACACTTCAGCAAGCTGTTTCACTCAGGTTGGGTTCCCTCCCGGTGCACCTGCAGACTGTCTGGTGTGTGGCCAAGGTCACCAGGTCTGTTCTTAACCCTTTCTTAGACAGGAGCTCAACCCACCAGTGTCCTCTCCCTCGGAGCTCCCTGGAGGTTCCTTTCCCCTTTAGTTTCCCATGCCATCTCCTGAAACAGTACTAGGCAGCTGGCAGTGGGTGGTGTCGGATGTGGCAAAAAAAAAAAAAAAGACTCAGATGGCAAAACAAGCATGGTAGGGTCTTCCTGGATGACACCAAAGGAGGTGATAAGGGGATTATTGGATGAATGGGAATCCTAGGAGAGAGTGGTCCCACCTAGGAGATTGCTGAGTGGGCTGGGTACAGGGCTGAGACCCTGTCATAGACTAAGCAGGAAGCTGGGTTCAGGCTGGCAAGACATGCCGGGAGCACCAATCCGATGGCACCTGAGCAGGCACCCGGCCCAGTGTGGAGTCTGCCTCACACAGCGTTAGGTGGGCAGCTCCCTTTCCTGTCTTTCCGTCCATGGAGTCTAGAGACTCAAGCTTCTTTGGTGAGGGGCTGAAGAAGGCTGACAAAAAGCCTACTCCCCCTGTCCTACAGAGCAGCCCCTTGACACACCCCCAGGACTGCCTGTGGGGTCATTTCGGAGGGCTACGCAAGGACAAAAGGAGCCAAGGTTGGGGACCCAAATGGCTCGGCACAGAGGGGGTCCGCTGTGCAGTCCATCTCCTCCAGACCCGGAGCGAATGACACTGCAGGGTCCTTGTACTGGGGGACAGAGAATCAGCTCTGCCAGGGTCTGACCCCACTCCCCACACAGCTGAGCTTGCAGTCTGTGGGGTTTGCTGAGGCAGCACCATTCCAGGCTTCTGCCTGCCTTAGGGAGCCCCTGAGGGGCAGGAGCTGATGGGTTCTCATATGACAGGCACTGGGAGCCCCTCCAGACTCTGGTGAGATAGCAGGGGGGCTGTCTAACTGCCCAGGGTGACAACGGGGGCAGGTGAGCCAGAGCTCAGTATGAGGCCCAGTTTCCAAGAGTCCCCCTTTTATGTCGCAGATAACTCAAGCAATATCCTCCCTGTTCATTCCTTTCCAGAAGAGATTTGGCATCGTACGCGGTCTAATTTTTAGAAGGGAGCAGAAGGGCCAAGTGTGTACTGAAGCCTTGGATGTGAGTGACCCAGGTATGGCCAGGGCTGTGGTTTTAGCTCTTGGAGGTAGAGGAAAATGGCCAAAAGTTTGAGGCCAGCCTGGGGTACACAGTAAGTTCTAGCCCAGCTAAGGATACTTGGACATGGAGAGTAGCAGGGTCCTCAGGTGCAGGCCCTGGGTAGATATCTGAATAGCTTCAGTGAGACTGTGCTAACCCTGCTCAACTCCCCCTGCTCAACTCCCCCTGCTCACTGCGGTGATGACCTTGACCTTGAATTAACCTCATATTCTTAGGGGTCGGAGATGGACAGAGAAGGAAGATGGTCGGTGGGAAGTGCTGTGTAGGAGCTTGTGGCCCCAGAAAGCTTCAAGACACTGTCCATTTTTGGTTCTCATCACGTCTTTCCTGGTCACAGGACCAGGATGGTAACAAATATCAGGCTGGAAGGGAGAAAGGAGGAAGTCTTGGCCTAAAGTCTAGGGAAGGGAGAGAGCTGCCTCCCACAGTGTCCTCTCTTCCCATTTCCGGGCGCTCAGGTAGCTTCCCACAGAACTTTATGAGCACCTAGAAGTTGGGGAGGGGGCAGACTCATTACGAGTGGGAGGTGGAATGTGAGCGACAGCCTCTCCCACCCCTTTCAGTGCCCGCAGTCTGGGCTCCGCCTGCCTTCATAGGAGAATAATTTATTCATTGTGACTCCCGCAAGAGTAACAATCATACATAATTAGGGTTAATTATGACATTCATTAATTACGATGACTTCTTCTTTTGATTCTGTCCTCTCTCCTCCCCTCTCTCGGTTCTCCGAGCGGGGGGGTGGGGCCGCCTCTGGTTCTGGAGCCGCAACACTCCGGGTCCCCGCCCGCCACCGACGGCCCGCGCTGCCGCAGCCCCCAGCGCCGGCTTGAAAGCTGCGCACCCGGGGCCGCGGCCTTTCGGGCCCCCAGCCTAATGGGTCTGCGAGGTGCGTGCCAGGCTGCTGTGGGTCACAGAGGGACGCCGGGGCACACAGAAGAGCACGTAGGGAAGCAAAGAGAACCGAAGAGTCTGCACGCGCTGAGAGGAGACGGTTGTGGCTAGGAATTCAGAGAGGCAGGAGAGAGGGGGCCCGGGGAGCCGCAGACAGCGATCTGGCGGCCCCGGGAGGGGTGCGCCCCGCACGCACACACGCGCGCGTACACCGGCCCACACCCGCTACACACGGCCACACACGCCCTGCGCCTCCGCTGCGCCGATTCCCTCCAACAAAGCCTAGTTACAACCGCTCAGGAGGGAGCCGGAGCGCCTCGGCACCTCGCGCGTTCTGGCGGGTCGTGCTCGTGCGATCTGCTCCTTGGGTCCCCTCGTCGCGAACCCTCTCCTCCCTCCCCGGCACGGCGCGCAGCCTTAGGAATCACGCGGGCCCCGTTTAGCTTCCGTGACCCCAAAGGGACCCAGCCACTGTGATCAGCGCTCCAAGTCAGAGATGCCCGGGCGGGGCCAGGCCTCGCGCCCCACGACTTACCTTGGTTTCTTGGAGGGTGGAGACGGTCCCTGGGGGGGTATGGGTGGCCGCGTCATCCGGTTCATTCTCCTTCTCGCTCATTTCGGTCATGGTTGGGGTATAAAGGAAGACAGGGTGCGGGAGACCCGACGGCAGGCCCTCCGGGGGCAGGTTGTGAGTGGCGGGGGTCTCTTTGGGACTCTCAAGCCTTTCTCCAAGGGCTGCTCTCCAGTGACCCCAGGAGAAACCCAGCAGCCCCCTAACCCCAGGCACCAGGGGAGAAAGTTGTCGGTGTGGCAGGGGAGAAGGAGGCAATTACCCCGAGCCTCGGGAGCGGGAGAGGGAGCGGGACGACCCGGGGCGTGAGGACCAAGGGTCTGCAGAGGATGCTGCGCTCCGCGGGAGGAGGAGGGAAGTAGGGATGCGCGGATGTGCAGAGCCGGGGAGCGATGGAGCGGTCCGAGTCCGGCCGGCTCCGCCGTCCTCTGCGCCCGCCCCCCATCTCCCTCCCCCTCCCCGCGCCGGCCCCAGCCCTGCACCCGGCGGCCCCTCCGCCCAGTCCTAGCCTCCCAACTTTGATTTAGGAGGTCGCCTGGTCCCTCCCCCTTCCCTCCGCCGCGCCCCCGCGCAGCTATGCAAATAAAGGTTCTCAGCTATTGGCTGCGGTGGTGGCTAGGAGGGCTAGCTGGGTGGAGTCTTGGGGGGCTCGACAAGATGGGGAGGGGTTTGGAGGGTAAAGAAGTGGAGGGGTACTTTTACACTGAAAAACCCGAAATGGGGGGTGGGAGATGGGGGGACAAAATTGAAGGAGGGCTGAGACGATGATAGTAGCGTCTGGAAATGCAAATAATTCGAGGCTGCCGCAGAATAGCAGAGAGGAAAATCAAAGTTACAGCATTCTGATAGTGCACATTGGAAGATGCCGCACCTTGGCAGAGGAAAAGACCTGTTCGCCCCGTTAATTTGATGCCTTTCTAGGATCTCACCAAATTATACAAACCAGTACTAGACTTATAGACGTTCCCTGAAGCAGAAAGCAGGCTGTTTTTGTGTGTGGTTGTGATCCGCCTGCCGTATGTCTGACTGTATGCGTGGTACATGAGTGGCACACGTGTCAGTTTGGTTGGCAGGCAGAGGTCAGCTTCCAGTATCATTCCTAAGGAACCATCCACCAAGAAATTTGAGTCTGAGTCTCTCATTGTAAGCCAGTTTGGCTAGAGTGGCTAGCCGTGGAGCCCCAGAAATCCTCTCCTCTCTACCTTCCCAGTGCTGTGGATTTGGCCCTTTTAAATAGATGCTGGAGATTCCCAGTGCTATAGATTTGGCCCTTTTAAATAGATGCTGGAGATTAAAGTCAGGCCCTTATACTTGAATGATAGGTACTTTCCCTTTTGAACTATCTCAGCAGGTTTTTTAAAAAGATTTATTTATTATGTATATGAGTACACTGTAGCTGTGCTGATGGTTGTGAGACATCATGTGGTTGCTGGGAATTGAATTCAGGACCTCTGCTCGCTCCCATAGGCTCCGCTTGCTCAGGCTTAAAGATTTTATTTATTGTTATATCTAAGGACACTGTAGCTGTCTTCAGACACACCAGAAGAGGGTGTCGGATCTTGTTACAGATGGTTGTGAGCCACCATGTGCTGGGATTTGAACTCAGGACCTTCAGAAGAGCAGTCAGTGCTCTTAACCGCTGAGCCATCTTTCCAGCCCCAGGTTTTTTGTTGTTGTTGGTTGTTTGTTTGTTTTTTTGGAGACAGGATCTTTCTATGTAGCCCAGGCTGGCCTCAAACTCATCATCCTCTTGCTTCATTCACCCTCCCTAATGTTAAGGCTACAAACTGAAGATACCTTAATGGGTCAAAAGTGAAGCCAAACCAGGCACGGTGGTGCATGCCTGTAATACCAGCAACTGAGAGCCAGAGGAAGCCATATATTTCTGTGAATTCAAGGCCAGTCTCATCTACATAATAAGTTCAGACCAGTCAAGGTTATAAATAGTGAGATCCTATCTCAAAAGAAAAAATAAAAATAAAGGAAAACACAAACCAATAAAAAGCCAGGGCAGACAGCCTTTCTTCGTGGATGGAGAATCAGGCAGCCATGAGCTTTCCTGTCTGGACTTGAGCAGAAATGGACTTCCATTCTCATCCAGGAAGTCCCCAAACCTCTCTAGGACAGGCTCTCCTAAAATCCTGCAACACCTGAAATTTGGTCATGCATAGGGCCTGGTGTTCTCTCCCCATTCAGTCTAAAGGTGCTTCTTCTCCTTCCTCTTCTTCTTCTTCTAAAATATATTTATTCTTATTTTATGTGCATTAGTGTTTTGCCTACATGTGTATGTGTGAGGGTGTCAGATTCCCTGGAATTGGAGTTACAGACAGTTGTGAACTGCCATGTGGGTGCTGGGAATCGAACCTAGATCCTCTGGAAGAGCCGCCAGTGTTCTTAACCACTGAGCCATCTCTTTATCCTCTGCAGGTGTGTCTTCTAATGCTATAAACTGGTATCCGTGTCCCCAGGCCTCCTGTTTCCAGCACCCTTCTGGCCCTGAGTCAATTTCATCTCTTGGCCAGATCAAGGAAAGGGAGATGCTGTGTGTGGATGGGGACACTTCTGGGCTCATGGCCGCTGCTCCCTCTGCTGTTGGTGGTGGCACTCAAGGACCCAGGTGATGGAAGCGTCCAGCTCCATGTGAGGCCTGAAGGGCAGAGTGGCTATCCTCTGGAGGATGAGATCACCTTGGAGCACTGCTCGGGCTACTGTGTCCAGGAATAGAGACTTGTTTGCCAGTGTGTAGAACAGGACCAGGGCAGGTGTGCGGGTTGCTGTTGCAGGAGCTTAGCCCCCTCCCCTCCAGCTTTACTGAAGCTGCAGAATTCCTCTGGCCCCTGACTCCACTGAAAGGAACCAAGGTGGATACTGAACTCAGCCCTCCAAACTGTCTCCCCAGAGGAAACCTCACTATTAGCCTTTGAAGACCCTCCCACCCCTCTGAGGATTGTTTCCCCTCACTGGGCAGCTCAGGACACCACACTGAGAGAGTCATCAGGCTCTCTACCAGCCTGGAGCTGTAGCAGCCCAAATCTGTAATCCCAGCCGTCTAGGACACGAGGAAGAAGCCTATCCGCACTAGAGAGAGACCAGAAGGCCCGCCTCTGCCATTTATTGAGACACTCGATGAGACACTCAGTTTCCTCAATGAGAACTGACAACTAGTAACGGACTGTACGTTGGTACTAGACTACTTGCCATTTGCCAATATGCATAAAGCTCAGAATCCATTCCCCAGCACCATGAAATGTGAACACGTTTCCCATTTTAGAATAAACAGAGGTCTCTCCTCCGGTAAGGTATCCCTGTTTCTTTGTAAGAGCCGGGGTTTGGAATTTTTTTTTTTTTTTTAAAACAAAAAACAAACCCCTGCCTGCCTCAGCCTCCTGAGTCGTGGGGTTAAAGGTTCACGCCGCCAACCCTGCTTTTAACTATTTTATTTTTACTTTACATGTTTGAGTGTTTTGCCTGCATGTATGATGTGCGCCGTTGCATGCCTGGTGCCTGCGGCAGCCAGAAGAGGGTGGAGGATACAATGGAGTTACAGACGGCTGTGCACCATAAGCTGCCACCTAGGTGCTGGGAATAGAGCCCCGAGCTCTGCAAGAACAGCCAGTTCTCTTAACCACCGAGACATCTCTCTAATCCTTAAAAATTTTTTTCCAGGCAGTAGTGGCGCACACCTTTAATCCCAAGCAAAGACAAGGTGCATCTCTGAGTTGGAGGCCAGCCTGGTCTACAGAGTGAGTTCTAGGACAGCCAGGGCTACACAGAGAAATCCTGTCTCAAACCCACTCCTGGCTTCCTCCCCCCAAAAAAAAGAAAACAGAAGATTGATCTCTGACCCTCTGACTCCCACATACATGCCAGGGTGCGCACGCACCTCCCCACATACACCCAAAGAAACAAACAAACAAACATGATAACATGGTCGACGGCGTCTGTGCCACAGTTGGCCACGCGCCCTCTCTGGTGGGGTGTGTAAGAGTGATTAGGAGTCCACTCAGAGTAGGCAAATCCAGTGGAAACGGCTCACTTTCCCCCTTCCTCTCCTTTCTTCTGGGAGATTTGTGCTTTTCCAGTACTTTCCCCAAGGGATCAGGAAGAACGCAGTCTCCTTGGCTCTCTTTCCTTGGCCATTTGAAGCGTGGTATTCCGGTCCATGGAGAAAGTGACCAAGAAGTGACTATCCACAGGCAGGGAAACTGACGAATCACAGGGGATAATTCCCAGGGAAGCCAGAGGTACCACTCACCAGGGAAAACCCAGAGAGTCAGGAAGTCGGTGGACCCTTGCCACCGGGGCTCTCTGGTCTAAGCATTTGTGGGGCCACAGTGGAGGAGGCAGGGGGCTGGATCCCATGACCTCTGGATGTCCTTCCTGGCTGCAGCTTTTGTATTTCAGAGCAGTCTTTCATGAACTAAGTGTGAGTCATTGCTTTCAGAGCTGACTACTCCCACTGCAGTAGCTCAGGGACAGGGCTGAAGCAGCCGCGTCTGCTTCTCCTCAGGAGGAGGGTCACTGCTCCGACGTGGGGTGGGCGGAGCGAGAGCCAGGTGCCTGGAAGGGCCCCCCTCTGGACTGTTGTGGGGATTGGGACGCCCCCTTGAGAGGGGCGAGGGATTGCTGTCTGCTTCTTAATAGGAGAGTAGAACTTTGTGAGTGGCAGAAATGCTTGAGACAGGAGCAGTGGGGGCGGACCAGATGACTTCAGAACCATGTAAGGATGCAACCATGTCCGTCACATCGAGACCCATTCTTATGCCTGAATGACATTTGTTCCCCTTTTTTGACCAGATAGAGCCTTAATTTGGGGGTAACCTTGGTTTTCTTTTTAGAATGGCTGAAGTGGAATCGATTAGGTTGGAATGATTTGGGTTACAATAGGGATAACAAGCAGAGAGTGGTGGTCCACGCTTGCAAACCCCAGAACCGTGGAGGAGAAGCAGAGGCAGGAGGACTCCTGTAAGTTGAGTCTAGCCTAGGCTACTCTGATGACTAATTTTAGTCGCCAGCTTGACACACCTGGCAAGCGGGAACCCAATGGAGGAACCGCCTCCATCAGATTGGCCTGTGCACGCGTCTGTATAGCATTTTCTTGATTGCTGATTGGTGGAGCAGGACCTAGAATGCTGTAGGCAGTGCTACCCCTGGGCACATGGTCCAGGGTTATATAAGGAAGCCAGCTGAGCAGAAGCAGGGAGCAAACCAGTGAGTGGTATTTCTCCGTGGACTGTAAAGTGTAATGGAATCCTTTCCTCTCCAAACAGAAAGCAAACCGAAATGGTTCTAGAGTGAGTTCCAAGAGAGCCCAGACTACAGAGTTAGAGCTTGTCTCAGCCTTACCCCTCACAGAGAAAATAGTAGATGATATTATTGTATAGCTTGGCATTCTTTAAAAATTTTTTTTTTCTTTCAAGACTGATTTCTCTATCTGCTCTGGCTGTCCTGGGACTTGCTTTGTAAACCAGGCTAGGCTCAAACTCACAGAAATTTGCCTGTCTCTGCCTCCGGAGTTCTGGGATTAAAGGCATGTGCCATCACCATCTAGCTTCTTTTAAGAAATTTTGTTATTGTTTTGAGTCAGGTCTCATATTGTAGCCTGGGATAGCACAGACTACAAACATAGCCCAGTCAGGCCCCCAACTCATGATGATTCTCCTGCCTCATCCGCTCTGGGACTGAGATTCCAGATTCGGACCGCCATGGATGGCATCCACACAGGCACATTGGCAAGTGCTCCCGTGCCTGGACAAGCATGTTGGAGGCCAGAAGACGATTTGTGTTTGGAAGCTGAATTTCTCATTTCTCAGTAGAACCTAGGGATTGAACTTGGGTCTTCAGATTTGACAGACACTGCCTTTATCGGCCAAGTCACCTGCCCCTCTCCCTACCATCCTTGAGGAGGAAATGAGGAAAAGGCTGGCAAGAGGAGGAACATGAACGGTGACTATTATTATTGTTCTTGGGAACCCTCAGTCCTGGACTTATGGTTGAGCTTAAGAGAGACTGTGAACCCCTTGAAGCTGGGTAAGATTTTAGAAGCTAATAAACATTGTCTGGAAAGAAGAACTCAAAATGGACAGCGATCTTGCCACCGGGGCTCCAGACCTTCCCAGCCACTCTTCAGAGAATCCCAGGTTCTTGCAAGTCTAAGATTCTCTGGACAACAACCAGATGTGGTGGAGCACGGTTTAGTCCCCAGCACTCGGGAGGCAGAGGCAGGCAGATCTCTGTGAGTTCGAGGCCAGCCTGGTCTACAGCATGGACGTTCCAGGACAGCCAGGGCTACACAGAGAAACCCTGTCTTGAAACAACAACAACAATACAAACAATAAAAACCCACCCACCAAACAAACAAACAAACAAAAATCAACAAACAAATTGATTGATTAAGGAACACTGGGGAAGATAACGCCTGATAGCTGTCTTGCCTCCATTTTTAGTGTTTGAGACTTCCTGATGTGAAGAATCCCTTCTCCTTCCCTAAGGAAGCCCCCTCCCAGGGGCCTCTGAACCTTGGGGCCAAGAACAGCTCAGGTGACAACAGGATCCTACGAGCTTTCCCTCGAGATTTTAGATGGGAGGAGAGTCTAAGCTCGCACCTCCCAGCTGGGGAAAAGTGTCCCTCAGCCTCACCCCAATCTCCTCTACCTTCCCCACCAGCTGACTTGGGACCTCAAGGGCAGATACCACTGTCATGATTAAGGCCCGTGGCAGGCAGCGGTAATTATGATTTTATGGAAACACAGAAGGCTCTTACACAAGCACCTGACACACTTCCCGGCTGTGGCATCTGGGACAGCCAGGTCCCCAGGGGCTGGAGGAGGGCCCCTGCCAGCCCCTGCTGCCACCAGCCTCTGGCACTCAGGACGCTGGCTCAGAACTGCCTTCCTACTGCCTGTGGCTCTGTTCCTGACCCAGTGTGAGGGAGCTGTCTCTGGGCCCCATGCGCCCCAGGCATCCTGAAGGGAACAACATGAGCTCTAGTGTGCAGTCCCTCCCATCCTCCTCCCTGCTGCCCCCACACTAGCCATAACCCTAGGAGACATGTTCCGTGTGAAGGGACATGGAGGTGGGGAAGTTTCCTTCTCTATGAAGCAACCCCTTTCTCCCAAAGATATCTCCTGCTGTTTCTTTTCTCCTGAGGCTAGGGATACAGGCTGCAGCAGCTGCAGCGGGCGTGGGGTCATTGTCCTAGCAGGCCCTCCCCTGGCCCTGTGCTGGGATGGCCCGCTGGTTCCCTATGCTTCTGAGAGTGTCTTGAAGCACAGCCTTCTTTCTCCATTTCTCCTGCCCACCCACAAAGCATCTGTTACCAAGGTAACAGCAATGTCATCAGTTTGGGGGTAGTGAGGGAGTCCTGTACAAGGGGAGGGTTAGGGGCTAGAATTTGGGGGTGATGAGCACTGTGAGCATGATCTTGTGCTGAAGAGGAGGTGTTGGGACAGACTGGGCCGGGGCCCTCACTCCGAGTGGACCAAGAGAAAGGGAGGGGGCTGTGTGGGTGCAGACAGGCTGAGTGCTAGAGGTGAGGGCGCCTCCAGCCAACTGTGGGGGAGAAGTGTGAGCATCATGATGCAGAGATGTTGGGACTGAGATGTGACTCCTCCCTAGGCTGCCTCCGTGGGAAGGGTTCTAGACATGGCTGCAGCATCCCAGTGCTAGAGGCTTGGGGCTCACGCCACGCCCAAGCAGCGCTGGGTGGCCAAGCTACCAAATGGAGAGGCAATGGTAGCGGGCTGGCTGGTGCTTGTATCAAGGCTCTCCTGTAGACCCTGAGCCAACACACATCACGATAGAACCAGGCTGGAAGAGGCCATTAGGGGATCGTAAGGCAGATGAGACCAGAACACTCTAGATATAGGGAACCTCCTAGACAAAGGCACAGATATGAAACAAAATGGGCTGCCTGAGGAAGGTGCTAGTAAGGAATCATGTCAAAAGCTGAGAGGGGCAAGAGCTCTGCCTACTAGCCAGGAAGCTGCCTTTCCCATGGGAGGACATCTTCCCTGACCTCCAGCTCTCAGTGGGGCCTTATGCAGTTCAGGCTGGCCTCCAGCTCAAAGCCATCCTCCTGTCTCTGTCTTGCAAGTGAATACTGGGATTAATTGGCTTGCTATGAAGGGGCTTCCCAAACTCACTTCCTAGAGCCAAGGATATCCCTGCTGGCTTACCATCTTAAAAAAAAAAAAGATGGCAGAGGCATGTGGATCTCTGAGTTCGAGGCCAGCCTGGTCTACAGAGTGAGTTCCAGGATAGCCTGGGCTACACAGAGAAACCCTATCTGGGGGGAAGGAAGCACATAAAACAAAGACAAAAAGGCAGATCTACAGAGCAAGCTCTAGGCCAGCCTGGGCTACACAGTGAGATTCTATCTCCTGCCACCATGCCCAGTCCAAAATATTGGTTTGTCACTACTATTCACGTGTGTGCCACTGATGGCTCCGCAGTGACCATGGTCCCCAGCAGTTTCCACAGCCTCGTGAAAAAAAATGGTGTGGAAACTGCTGGGTGACCGTGGTCATGAGCCACCTTAAAGCTAGTCAGCTGCTTGGTGTGGCGGCACAGCAGCAGAGGCAGGTGCTGCTTTGGGGATCGGAGGCAGCCTGGTCTACAGAGAGTTCCAGATCAGCCAGGGCTACACAGAGAAACCCCCATTAAAAACACACACACACACACACAAATAAATAAGGAAAGAATAGCCGGACAGTGGTGGCGCACGCCTTTAATCCCAGCACTTGGGAGGCAGAGGCAGGCAGATTTCTGAGTTTGAGGCCAGCCTGGTCTACAGAGTGAGTTCCAGGACAGCCAGGGCTACACAGAGAAACCCTGTCTCAAAAAACCAAAAAGAAAAAGAAAAAAAAAGGAAAGAATAGCGCTGAGTGACTGGAGGCCATGATGGGTTCTCTCCAGAGGAGTGATGTGGGCAGTCTCCTGTGGTCGTCAGCTTATGACCTTGGACAAGATGAATATCTGTTTCCTTGACTGTCCTACCTTACTGATAGGTTGAAAATATCTACTGGGTCTGGGCTTCTTCCAAGAAGGTATGAACTGACACTTTCAGGGCTCCTGGCTGCCCTTGACCTCCTGCAATGCCCTGCCTTCCCAGGTACCATCCAGGATGCCCATTGCCAGTCCCAGTCCCAAGGGAATTCCAGGCAAAGTAGCCCCAACCCAGGCACTAGGAAGATATGCAAACGTGCCTTCCCACTCACTGTCCTGTATTACACACCACCGGGGCTCATGGTCCAGGAGCAAAATACAAATATGTTATCCCCATTTTGCAGCTAGACAGACTGATACTTGGCGGGTTCCCCAGGGGCTGCCAGTACTGAGTCTTACTGTTTTTTCTGGATTTTTGAATGAGTGAGTGACCGAGGGAGTGAATGTGAGAGTTAGGGCGGGAGCGGATAAGTGTGAGTGAGCCTGTGAGTGCAGGAGAAACACTTCCTCACGCTGACTCTCCAGGTTGGCACCGTGCCTGGGACTGGCTTCAACCCCACTTGTAATTGTCTGGCAGAGCTGGGCATAGGGAAGGGACTAGGAGCAGGCCCTGTAACGCAAATCCTGGTTCCTCCTAACCATGTCACCTCGTGACCTCAAGCTAGCTACTTAACTTCTCTGGAGCCTTGACTTCCCCATCTTTGGGGGGAAAGGAGGGAAAAAAGCATCTGCTCCATGAGACAGAATGTTTGAAAAGCAGCCTGAAGGTTCTCTTGAGCAACAGAGGAAGACCCTTACGGGAATGCTGGAGAAACACATATACACACAAACATATCCTTGGAAGAGTGTATTGCTATATAGCAGAGGCTAGCCTTAAACTTCTGCCTTACCTCCTGAGTCAACACACACACACACACACACACACACACACACACACACACACGCACACACACGCACACACGCACACGCGCACACGCACACACGCACACACGCACGCGCACACACACACACACGCACGCGCACACACACACACACACACACACACACACAATCTCACCCTATCTTTCCTTCTTTTCTCTCTCTCTCTTAAAGATTTATTTATTTTATGTATGTGAGTACACTGTAGCTGTCTTCAGACACACCAGAAGAGGGCATCAGATCTCATTACAGATGGTTGTGAGCCACCATGTGGTTGCTGGGAATTGAACTGAGGACACTGAGTCATCTCTCCAGTCCCTCTCTCTCGTGTGTGATTTGTGTGGACTGTGCATGTAGTGACCTGTGTGTGGAAGTCAGAGGACAGTCTGTAGGAGTCCCTTCTCACCTGAGATGATGAGGAGGAAAGAACTCAGTTGTCAGGCTTGGCAGCAAGCACCTCTACCTGCTGAGCCCTCTCACTGGCCCCAGTTGTTATTTTAGCACAGGGTCTTGTTAAGTTACCCAGGTTGGCCTTAGACTCACTATGTAGCCCAAGCAGAGCTTGAGTTTACACTGCCCCCCCCCCATCAGTCCCCTGAGTAGCTGGGATACAGGTGCCGCTGTACCTAACTCTGTTTTTAACTTTTTTTTTTTTGAGACAGGTTTTCACCATATGGTCCTGAAACTTCTTGCTGTGTAGACCAGGGTGGCTTCTAACCTAGAGCAGGTCTTCCTGCCTCTGCAGGCATGAACCACTATGTCTGACTTACACAGGTGTTCTTGAAGGTATCCTCTGTCACCTGGGGACTTAAATCTTGGAACCAGATGAAACCTCAAATCCTATAATCCTCAGTGACTCAAGGAGAAGGAGAAGGCCTTGTCCCACTTGACACATGCGGAACTATGGTCAGAGGTGGGGACATGTGAGTCTGGGTAGCCTTGCCTTGTGAGGTTTCTTAGGTCTGATGATGGGGCTGGAGCTCCTTCACTGTGCCCAGGCTGCATGTCAGAAGACTGAGGTAGGGGTTACAACCAGGCTAGCTCTACCTGTCCCAGGCTGAGTGTTTCTACCTTCAATAAAGGCTAAGGCTGGGGAAAGATCAGAGATACTGAAAGGGCTGGGCTGAGGGGAGGAGGACAGGGAGCCCTGGAGCTGTGCACATGCCTTATAGGGAGACAAGGAGGATATTTATAAGTTTGAGGCCAGCCTGGGCTACCCAGGGAAACCTTGCCTATAACAAAGCAAGCAAGCAAACATCCCTGGAGCGGGGGCCCCCCTCACCTGCCTGCCCCTGGTGCTATCCTGGGAGGGGCCAGCATTCGCCCTCTTTCAGTCTCTCCCTGGTTGTCTATCTTGCAACTACCCAGGTAAGGACAAAGCTCGGTAGGGGCACAACCCCTGGCTCTGCCCTTAGAGGCTCAAGGTGCCTTCCTGCTAGAGTCAGATTTGGGCTGACCTACAGACTCCTTCAGGGATCCTTGGTGGATCAGACCTCTGGAAGGGAGTCAGTGCTCTTTTTTTTTTTTAAGTATCATAATGGCATATTTTTTTTAAAGGTTTACTTATTATATGTAAGTACACTGTAGCTGTCTTCAGACACACCAGAAGAGGACATCAGATCTCATTACGGATGGTTGTGAGCCACCATGTGGTTGCTGGGAATTGAACTCAGGACCTCTGGAAGAGCAGCCAGTGCTCTTAACCGCTGAGCCATCTCTCCAGCCCATTAAAAAAAAAATTTTTTTTTAATTTATTTAATGCAGCACTTGGGAGGCAGAGGCAGGAGGATTTCTGAGTTCGAGGCCAGCCTGGTCTACAGAGTGAGTTCCAGGACAGCCAGGGCTACACAGAGAAACCCTGTCTCGAAAAACCAAAAAAAAAAAAAAAAAAAAATTTATTTAATGTATGAGTGCTCTGCTGCATATACACTTGCAGGTCAGAAGAGGGCACCAGATCCCTTTAGAGATGGTTGTGAGCCACCTTGTGGTTGCTGAGACTTGAACTGGGGACCTCTGGAAGGGCAGTCAGTGTTCTTTTTTTTTTTTTTTTAATATCATAATGGCAAAGGTTTACTTATTATATAAGTACACTGTAGCTGTCTTTAGACACACCAGAAGAGGACATCAGATCTCATTACGGATGGTTGTGAGCCACCACGTGGTTGCTGAGACTTGAACTCAGGACCTCTGGAAGAGCAGGCTCTTAACCGCTGAGCCATCTCAGAACTCTGTATGATATGTGAATTTGGGGTTACATAGGTATACCTCACTCCTTGGGCCTCTTGGGGACCACTAGGATCGTGGGAGAGCATCTCCCCTCGCAGTCAATGATTAGCCTTGGAGACGCCATCTTGGGCTATCCCTGTGGGTCCTCGGTCTCCACCAGCCATGAGTATCCAGCCAACAGGAGGCCTTGCCTTGCCTTCTTGTGGCTTTGCTAGTACATAAAAGGCTAGAAGGCGGGCCGGTGGTCCCGCCCAACCCTATGCTGAGCTCTCTTTAAAGATGTTGTTTTGGTAGAAAACCTGTGACCCAGTCTGGGGGAGTTGTTCGCGGCGCCCCTCAGCAGCTTGCTCAAGTAAAGCCGGGTCTTCAAGACCTCGTTCGCAAGCTGAGGGAACCGGCTTCCTGCTCTTGGGCTTTTTTGGAAACCAGCCCTGAGTTCTTAGTTCTTAGAATTTATTAGGCTCTGGGACGTCTCAAAACACCCTGACCTCCCACTCTCCCGGGTTATTGTTGGGCATGGCAGGATGTGAAAAAAGCCCCAGGAGTTACGAAACCAGGGACCAAAGGCGGTTGTGTTGAGCGAGGCAGCCACGTGTTAACAGGGGGGCTGGAGGGGAATGAGGGGAGGGTTCTCTGTGCCTGATGGCTCATGGGGTGTGCTGCAGGAAGCTGCAGGTTCTTTAGGGAAGAAGAGAGGGTGGGGGGTGGGGGATGGGGGATGGGAGGTGGGGGAGGGATGGTGGGAAGGTGAATGTCGCGAAGCCCCTGCCCTATTTGGAGCAGGAGGAGCTGTCCCAGAGCTCTACTTTGTGCTCATGTGCAGCCACCTGGCTCGCCATGAGGCACCAGGAGACCCTCACCTTCCTGAACCAGAAGCCGCCGCGCTGGGGAAGGGGAGGAGACTTAAAGTTTGGAAAGAGGCTCAGGGTGGACTGAAGGGACGTGTTACTGGAAGACTTATGATCAATTAATCTCCCCCCGGGTTAGTTCTATGAGGTGCCCATCTATTATTCCAAGGTGGGTGATGCCCCTCAGTGACCTCAGCTGCTGGAGGTAGCACCCCCGCCCCTCCCTAGACTTGGCAAAGGCGAAGTATGACTGTTCCTCTGGGCAGGAAGCCAATGTCACCATTGTGATGTCATTGTGAAAGTAGAACTCTCTGGAGTCCATTATTTCATTTGACCCTTGCTGCAGCTCAGAAATGGGTGGGCGGGTGGGAACTGTTAAGAAAACAAGCCCAGAAGCGTTGAGGACTTTCTCAAGGACACAGAGTCGGGTCGGTCGGTCGGTAGAAGAACTGAGATTTGGAAATACGCTGACACGGAGTTGTTCTCACGCATGACCTTTGCTCAACAGATGACCTAGTTAGTGGTCATCCCGTGTCACACCCGTCGTTCTGCGATTGAAGGACTGGTTTGTAAACAGGACGTTAGTTCTGTCCTCAGGAGGCCTACTCTCTATCGGGCTAGGTGAGCAATCACAAAATTGGTAGCAGGAACGAGAGTGGGGGACATGGTACAGAGGAAGAGGCAGGACAATATTGTGGGAGGGTAGCAATACCTCCATTTGACAGAGGACATAGACACTCAGGGGGTTCGGGTTACATCCCCAGGGTGACAGCTCACATCTGAATGTGGATACGGGGAAGGTTAGTCTAGCAGATATGGAGAGTGTTTTCCAAGTGCCCTGGCATGGGTCACCCTCAGGCCACTCCCTCCTGCACCTGCAGAGCCTGGCGCACGTGGTGTTCCTTGACAGATGCCTGCGGCAGCATTGCCTGGATGGGCGGAGGTGCCAGCGTGACATCTTATCCTGGATGTCTGTGAAGAGGGCCCTTCCTGTTTCCTGGCTTGCAAATCTTTGTGGAGAGGGAGGGCTGAGCCTTGGCCCCTTTGCCTGTCGCCAGATACCTACAGATGTGCCACTGTCCGTGGGAGAGATGGAAAGCAAATGATACCCTCTTGACTTACCCATGGTGGTATTTCACAGAGGCCCAAACAAGAGGACCTCCCTGTTTCTGCAAGTGAGCCTGAAGGTAGGATCAGGAGAAGTCGGGGGTGGGAGGCAAAGAGGGAACAGTATGGAAGGAAAGAGGGGGAGCTGGTCAGACCCGGCTGAGGAGAAAGCTCTTTGACGGAAAAATACATGCTTACTGAGTCTCAACCCAGGCACGGGCTTCTTAAATGTTAAAGCAGTTGACAAATTATGAAACGAGGAGGAGGGAGTTCAAAAGACAGTAGGTCTAGAGGACTGGAGCGATGGCCCCCCCCGTGGTTGAGAGCTTCCTGTTCTTGCAGACGGCCGGATCTTTGTTCCCAGCACCCTTGTTGGGTGGCTCACAACCACTGTAACTCTGGCTCTAAGGGATCCAATACTCTTGGCCTTCTTAGGTACCTGAGCTCACATGAACATACCTGCACATATACACACAACTAACAATAAAAACTTAAACACACATAGTTTGGGGCTGGAGAGATGGCTCAGTGGTTAAGAGCACTGACTGCTCTTCCAGAGGTCCTGAGTTCAAATCCCAGCAACCACATGGTGGCTCACAACCATCTGTAATAGGATCCAATGCCTTCTTCTGATGTGTCTGAAGACAGCTACAGTGTACTCACATACATAAAATAAATAAATAATAAAAAATAAAATAAAATTATAAAAATCCCCCACAGAGTTTGGCTGGGTGGTGATACCACAGCGATGCGCACACCTTTAATCCCAGGACTCAGGAGGCAGAGGCAGGTGCATCTCTGAGTTCGAGGCCAGCCTGGTCTACAGAGTGAGTTCCAGGACAGCCAGGGCTACACAGAGAGACCCCATCTCAAAAAAACAAAAACCAACCACCCATCGCCACATCCACACACACAATAACCAGAAGAAGCCACCAAAGGCTGAGGCTATAGTTCAGTGAGTGCTTGACTAGAGTACAGGCGGCCCTGGCCTTGGCTTATTCCACAGTGGGGTTTATAAAGGGAAGAGGAAAGAGATTGTGAACAAAAACATTGCAGGGTTAAATGGCAGGTAACAATGAGGCTTTGGAAGAATTCCTCCATGTGCTTTTTGTCTCTGACTTAAGCTCCCACCTTGAGAGAAAGGTGGAGAAAAGGGTCCCTTTATGCCTCCAAACCGACATTTCCAACCCCACAGCAAGGACTGTCCCCTTGAACACCTGCATTCGGCATTCAGGGTCCAGACACTACTGGGGCCCTCTTTCTCCACGTGGGCTGACACTCTGCTTTGCTGGCCGTGTGGCTTCTAGCTGTGCCTCAGTGCAGATCCTCAGCCTGCGTCTGTGGGATGGTTGGTCCCGGGGTTTGTGCTCTCGGTGCTCATTCAACAGAAGCCCTTAAGGAGAGCTGAGCAAGTCAAGCAGGGGCCTCTGAGACTTTATCACTCTCAGAGAGCCCACAGGAGCCGACCGACCTGGAAACTGAAACCTGACCTGGAGACATTTGGGAAACGGGTCCTGCCTGAGAGGCAAGTGTCAAGACAGCTTGTGAAGGCACTGGGTCTTCTTAAGGGTGTGTCCACACTGCAAGAGCAGGGCAGGGACCTGGCCCGAGGAGGCCCTGAAGGCTGTAGCTGCCAGAGAACTCTTCAGTCTCGATGCTTCCTTCCCCACCACCCTCATCTTCCATCCATGGCTGCACTATTTCCAGAAAGGACAGTCACGAGCCTATTTCCCAAGGTTTCCAGTAGCTGAGCCTTCAGGCAGCCAGTCCTGTGTCCTGCTATGTCTTGCCTCCGGTCACTTCTTGGCTCCTTCCCTATACCTATGACAGGTTGCTTCTTCCTGCTAAAACTTTGACCAAGCTAATGCCTTTCTTCCAAACAGGGACCTAACCTGGCCTCTTGACAGCCCTTAGTGTATGTACCCCACACAGCTCCTGAAAAGCCCAGGCTCTCCCTGCTGTTTGCCCCTGCGTCCCAACTTCTGAAGCCATACCCTATTTTGGGACTCAGCTGCCTCTCAGCCCTCCTGCTCTGACTTGCAAGCTTCTGTCCCCAGAGAAGGGAGGTAGGATGCACCTGTGTTAACTCTTGGTGTGTGAGACCGGAGGCTGGCATAGGGGAGGCCTGGGACAGTTTGCACTGAAGCCTGACAGGGGTTCAGGGGCGCCTTGCAACCTGGCTGGCCACACTACTCCCTGAGACTCTGGTCCCTTTCACAGGTCCAGGTCTTCGGAGATTCACTTGGATCCTTGGGGTGTAGTCCAGCTGAATTGGGTCTTCCCTTTCCAATTTCCCAAAAAACCGATCTTAAAGCGTCAAGGCTTCTTCTCAAGTCTCCAGAACAGATTCTCTCTGCCCCCTGGTGGCCAAATATGGTATAGCCACAGTCGATACCAAAAGCAAGGGGCCTGACAGGATGCAGCGTGACTCTCAGGCCACTTCCCACGGTCATCGTTGATCCCTGGGCTCCTAGGGCTTCCTCAGTGGCCTTCATGCTTTGGGATCTGAACCCCAGAGACTGCATCTCAGAGATGCGTGAGCACCCCAGCTACCCTGGGAAGCTGGCCAACTTTACTGGTGGGGCTGGCATCTGGCAGGGACCAGAACTATAAGTAACTGAGGGTGGGCACTCATGAAGAAAACTTCTCTCTCTCGGCTTGCTGCGTGTCCTTCAACTAACTTTTACTGAGGACCAAAAGCTACTTGGCACTACTGTGAATAGCATTCTCCCGGCTTGAGAACCAAAAGCTACTTGGCACTACTGTGAATAGCATTCTCCCGGCTTGATATATATGACATACATTATGCCCTGCACACAGGGTCCTGAAATGTTAATTAACTCTCAGAAGGACATATAGCTAGAAGTGGTGGACCTTGGGTTTGGGTCTACAGTTCGCTCCCATGTCTGGGCTGGTTAGGGCCGTCTGTAGGCTGAGGGAATGTGTCTCCTGCCTCCCAGCCTCAACCCCAGACTCCTCCCCCTTTCTGGTCCTTTCTGACTCTGTAGGAATTGCTCTGTTGAAGCTCAGCTGCCAAGACCTTATCTAGATCCGTGGGACTGCCATTACCCTCTAGGCTAGCAGGTCTTTCATAAACTATTTGAGCCTGAAGCTATCTTAAAGGCCCCTTGAGTCATGCTCCTGCCTCCCCAACTGAGTCTCGTGTAGCTCAGGCTGACCTTGAACTCACTATGTAGATAACAATGGCTTTGAACTCCTGATCCTCTTGCCTCCTTCTCCCTAGTCCTGGGATTATAGTATAAAAAGCTTTTAATAGGGGGCTGGCGAAATGGCTCGGTGGTTAAAGGCACTGGCTGTTCTTCCAGAGGTCCTGAGTTCAATTCCCAGCAACCATATGATGGTTCACAAGCATCTATACTGGGGTGTGATACCCTCTTCTGGCATTCAGGTGTACATACAGATAGAGCACTCATATTTAAAATAAATAAATCTCAAAAAGTAAAGAAGAAAAAAGCAATAGCAGAATCCTTTATGTTTCTGGTGTTGAGGATCAAACCCTGGGCCTCCCAGCCACTCAGTCCACCGCCTTTTTGACTAATGGCCCTAGTGCCAACTGTGTTCTCAGCAAGCAGGTATAAGGGCAGGCAGGTTTACCTGATCCCTCCCTGGCCCAGGCCCAGGTTCCTTTCTCTTGGACTCCATTTGGGTCCAAAGACAGACGTGTCTCCCTGCACATCTCTTCGCTCTTTCTGAACAGGAAAGATGATGAATCTTTCTGTGCAGCCCTGGCTGTCCTGGAACTCACTCTTTAGACCAGTCTGGCCTCGAACTCAGAAATCCACCTGCCTCTGCCTCCCAAGTGCTGGGATTAAAGGCGTGCGCCACCGCTGCCCAGCCACTTTGTAAAGAAAGATGATGGTAAAGAAAGATGACCCTCTGGCTGTGCTGAATCCAGCACACATGTGGGCACACAAGAAGCTGGGCAGAGGGACCTGAGCTCAGGACCAGCCTCGGTTACACAGTGAGGTTGTTTGGAGAACAGAGTAGGTTTTAGAGGGAGGACTGTCTGGCCTTAAGAGGGTGACAGGACTGCTTAGTCCCCTAGATAACCCAGGGAAAGGGAGGCCTTTCCAGTGCTCATGACTGAAAGTGGAGGAGGGATGCTCTGACCAGCCTGGCTCTGAAGCGAGTGCAAAAACACCTGGTTGCAGAAGGCATCGGGATCTATCACAGGTAGTGTGGACAGTGCCATGCTATTTTTAGTGTGGAATTCAGGAGGCTAGTAACTGGATTCTGACCTAAATCCAAAACCGACTGCAGCTTAGTTCGCTGTGGGCCGGGAGCCCTGTTAAAATGCCCAGCTGATCCCAGGCTCCAGGTTCAGAGTCAGAGCATTCTGTGCTCCAATCCCAGAGAAGACACAAAGTCTCGTTTCCTTCTGCTCTCTAGGCATGAGCAACTGCTGAATCCCAGGACCCAGCCTCCTCTGCCACTCCCTCTGAGCTGTCCAAGCTGAAGAGACAAGAAACCCTTGGCAACACAGACTGAGAGCCTTTCGAGGGAGTAGTATTGGCTGCTCAATACCGTACTAATTAAACTAAATGTTTATTTTACTTACTCCTTCCTTGTAAAATGTTCTAAATTACAGATTAATTTTTTAAGCTGGGTGTGGTGGTGTAAACCTTTAATCCCAAACACTCAGGAGGCAGAGGCAGGAGAATCTTTGTGAATTCTAGGCCAGCCTTGTCTACATAGTGAGTTCTGGGACAGCTAGAGCTACATAGCAAAACTGCCTCAAAAATAAGCCTATAAAATGTAACTTTCACAGATTTAAAAGGATATGTTTTGCTTGTATGTTTGCCTGTGCTCCACATGCATGCCTGGTGCCAAGGGAGACCAGCGGTCAGATCCCATGGGATCAGTTATTGACAGTCATGTGACACCATGTGAGTGCTGAGAACCAAACCTGTGTCTTCTGCAAGAAGCCAGTTGGTATTTGCTGAGCATCTATCTCTCCAGTCCAAAAAGTTAACTTTACAAAGATTTAATGTGTTGTTCAAGTTCTATTGGCTTTATAATTTCTAAGTAAAAATACTCTTTAAACTCTTTTTTTTTTTTTTTGGTTTTTCGAGACAGGGTTTCTCTGTGTAGCCCTGGCTGTCCTGGAACTCACTTTGTAGATCAGGCTGGCCTCGAACTCAGAAATCCTCCTGCCTCTGCCTCCCAAGTGCTGGGATTAAAGGCGTGCGTCACCACCGCCCGGCTCTCTTTAAACTCTTAATAGGGATGGGGCTAGAGAGATGGCTCAGCAGTTAAGAGCACTGGCTGCTCTTCCAGAGTTCAATTCCAAGCACCCATATGGTGGCTCACAACCATCTGTAATGGGGACCCATGCCCTCTTCTGGTGTGTGTCTGAAGACAGTGATAGTGTACTCATATACATAAAATAGATAAACCTTAGAAAACCAAGAGGAACACTTAACAGGGAAACGAATGAGGCCTGGGGCAAAATCATTCTGACTGGATTCCTACTCCCTTCCACTCAGTTGGTTTGGGCAAAATAGCAAATACTACCACCTCCAAAAGATTACCCAATGTAGTGAGAATTCTGGAACTTTAGTTTCTTTAAAACAAACAAACAAAACAACAACAACAACAAACAACAACAACAAAACCCAAATAACAAAACAAAACAAAAAAACCTAAAACCAAAACCAGAAATGGGGCTGAAGATATGGTTCAGCAGTTGGGGGCATTGGCTGCTCTTCCAGAGGACCGGGCTTCAATTCCTAGTACCCACAGGGCAGTTGACAACTGTCTTTAACTCCAAGATTTGACACTCTCACATAGAAATACATGCAGGCAAAACACCAATACACATAAATAAATAAAAAGCCTCACAGAAATGTCATGAGGATGTTTTTGCTTCAAGTCCAGGTGTGGGGATGTGGAACGGCTTCCCAGCAGCTGACTGTGATTTGCCCCTGGCAGAGGTGTGGTTTTGCCAGGTGTAGTTTCTTCAATGGTGATGTTTGATATTCTGGGAATTTTTCAGAGGGTTTCTAAGTGCTGGAACCCCGATAAGGTGGGGTTGTTGGTTGTTGTTGTGTGTGTGTGTGTGTGTGTGTGGGGTTGGTTGCATTGTTAGTAGTACTCAAAGAAGAAACCAGAAGAAATTAGATTCAGATCTCTCTCTCTCTCCCCCTCTATCCTTTTCCTACTGTGCAGTGACGGGGGTGAAATGGTGGGGGTGGGGGAGAACCTATGAAAGAGTAAAGACCAGCTATATGCAAAGAAGAAACAAAAATTAGATTCAGAGAACTCTCTCTCTCTTCTCCATCCTTCTTTCTCTGGTTATAGGAGTTGAAATGGGGGGGGGGATAAAGGGTGGGAAAAAGAACCCACAAAGTAGCAAAGACCAGCTACAACTCAACATTTGGATCTCTTGGGTCAACTTAAAGCTAGCTCTAGAGATCTGAGGACTACCATAGCTGTTCCCCAGTGCTGAGACATAAGGCCCAGGCTTTGTACACACAATGACACACCATCAACACCTGCCTTTAATGAAACTGAAGTTGTTAAATGTTTTCAAGCCTTGAGCAATCTTTCCACATATTAAAGCCAGAACATATAACTTCCTCTGAGTCTTTTTCTTTGCACTTCTGTAGACTGAACACAGCCCTGGAGATGCTCTACCAACTGAGCGACACACTCGGCCTTGTGCATTTTTCAACTAAAAATCTTAAATGACATTTAATGGGTTGGGTGCACACATGCTGACATGTATGGAGGTCAGAGGACAACTTGTATGTGTTGGCTGTCTCCTACCATGGAACTCAGGTTGGCAGGGCTGGCAGCAGGCACCTTCACCCCCTCAGAAATCTCACCAATCATCTGTCAAAATATTCTGTTTCAGTGCTCAAAATAATGGGTTTCATTCTGTTTCTTTGCTCAGACTCACTCCCTCGGTGAATCCTAAACCTGACGGGCTCTGGCTAAAGAAAGTGGGTGGGAAGACAAGTAAACCCTGGCTGGATTGAGAAAAAAGGAGGGGAGGGGAGGGGAGGGGGGAGAGGGGAGAGGGGAGAGAAGAGAAGAGAAGAGAAGAGAAGAGAAGAGAAGAGAAGAGAAGAGAAGAGAAGAGAAGAGAAGAGAAAAAAGAAGCTTGCCTATTTTAAAACCCGGTCACTGTCTCCTTCAGAAAGTTAACAATGACAGAGTTATTGGATAAGCCAGGCAGACACCTCTGCTGGTTCCCAGGGACTGTATGACCCATAGATGACTAATTCAGACCTCATCTTCAATTTATGCAGCATAAAGAATAGATGTCACACACCTGTAATTCTGGCAGTCAGCAGACTGAGTCACAAGGATTTCATTTCTGAGACTTGCCTGAGATACATAACAAGAAACTGCCCTTAAAAGTCTGTGTGTGGCCGGGCTGTGGTGGCGCACGCCTTTAATCCCAGCACTTGGGAGGCAGAGGCAGATGAATTTCTGAGTTCGAGGCCAGCCTGGTCTACAGAGTGAGTTCCAGGATAGAGGGCTACACAGAGAAACCCTGTCTCAAAAAACAAACAAACAAAAAAAGTCTGTGTGTGTGTGTGGGTGGGTGGGTCTGCCAAATGGGACTTATGATTTCATAGGCCTCAAGGGTTTTTCTTGATACAGTGGGTAACATTTTTCAAAAAATGTTGCCTATTGAATCAAGTACCATTCATGTGCTAGGCAAGTGCTTTGCCTTTTCCCTGTCCCCCATTTTTGGTCTGAAACAGGGTGTCATGTTGCCCAGGTTCACCTCAAATTAGTCACATAGCCGAAGATGACCTTGAACTCCTGATTTTTATTTTTATTTTTTATTTTTTTGGTTTTTCGAGACAGGGGTTCTCTGTGTAGCCCTGGCTGTCCTGAAACTCACTCTATAGACCAGGCTGGCCTTGAACTCAGAAATCCGCCTGCCTCTGCCTCCCAAGTGCTGGGGTTAAAGGCGTGCGCCACACTGCTTGGCATGTCCCGCTTCTTAAAGATTAAATTTGCTTATCCTGTGTGAGCACATATTGTCAGCAGAGACCTTGAGGAGGCATCAGATCTGCTGGAACTGAAGCCACAGGTGGTGTGAGCCACTTGATGTGGGTGCTGGGAACAGAGCCCAGGTCCTCTGCAAGAGCAGTGAGTGCTCTTAGCCATGGACTGACCTCCCCCCCCCGCCCAACTGCCCCCTCCCTCTTGAGTTTTTGAGACAGGATTTTTCTGTGTAGCCTCAGGATTCCAAGTACCTCACCTTTCAAGTGTTGGGATTAGAGGAATGCATCACTGTGCCTAAAGCCATGAGCAAATTTGATTCTCATTCATCTCTAACAAAGTGACAAGAACCTGCTACAAATAACTTCTGTGTGTCCCTTAGACATCTGCCGGCGGAATGTTAGAATGAAGCCAATAAAAGCAGTGAATGCAGTGTTAGCTGTTCCCAGACCCCTGTATTAGATACGGCCGGTGGAGACAGCTGTCTGAAGCCACATGGGTGGTGTATGCTGAGTGAACCTGGATATTCTGACTCCTGTATCTGCATGCACCTCTCTGCACTTGCTCCATCTGAATTCACCCTTCCTTGACAAGGGAAAAGCAAGCCCGGAACTCAGGTTGAGGGATTCTTCTGCAGGGACAGGACCCAGGCAGACACAAGCAGACTGGAAGCTCCAGAAGTTCCAGGCCAGTCAATACTACATAGTGAGGGGGTGGGGTGGGCAGGAGCTGGAGAGATGGCTCATGGGCTATGAGCACTTGCTACTTTTGCACAATCTCAGTTTCTAGCGACCACATGTGGCTCACAACCATTTGTAACAAGGCATGTGCATGGTGGCATGGAGGTCAGAAGACAACATCAGATCCCCTGGGAATGGAGTTACAGGCAGTTGTGAGCCACCATGTGGGTGCTGTGAATTGATCCCTGGTCCTTTGCAAGGGTACAAGTGCTCTTAACTGCTGAGCTATCTCTCCAGCCCTCTGGGTGAACCTAGTTAAGGAAGCTTGGATTTATACTATGTCCTTCGTTTCTTTTTTTTTTTTTTTTTTGGTTTTTCGAGACAGGGTTTCTCTGTGTAGCCCTGGCTGTCCTGGAACTCACTTTGTAGACCAGGCTGGCCTCGAACTCAGAAATCCTCCTGCCTCTGCCTCCCAATTGCTGGGATTAAAGGCGTGCGCCACCACCGCCCGGCGTGTCCTTCGTTTCTTGAAGTCTCATGGAGATGGGATATCAAACAATAGTTATTAGAAGAGTACTGACTAAGGTTATTAAGTGAATTGATATTTAAGTGAAGAGAGTAAGCAGTATTTAAAAAGCATTGATATCCCCCCAAAAGTCCATTCAGCCCCAAGAGCCTTTGCAGTTCTAGGACCCACATTTAGGAATCATAGCTCAAGTTAGGCTGTTTCCACAGGGAAATGAAAAGTCTTCACAGCTTATTTCCTTTAATTACATCATAAAACAAAATTAGAACATACAGGAAACAATAATAGTTACATAACAATTTACTTTATATATTTATATATATAAAAACATATCTTTAGTCCAAAGATTTTAAAGCAAAAAGAATCATCTACTGCCTCCTTGGATTTTATTTATTTAAAACAATCCTCTTCACCCCCACATCCTTGGATGCTGGAAGTATGAGGTACGCATACAGTCGCTCAGCTAATGGAAGGTGGTGTTAGGTCCCCACTGGGGAACAGTCCGGGGACTGGGGAGTGGCCAAGTGTTGGCGCAGGCCTGGTGAGAAACTAAGCAAACAGCAGCCCCCACCCGGCTAAGTCCATGTCAGGCCCGGCAGTTAGGGCACAGGGACCACCGTGACGGCCCTGCTACCCCTCAGGGAGTCAGTGGGTGGGGGTGTAGGACTGAAGACTGAGTTCTGCAGACAGCACCAGGTACCAATCCATCTGTCCCTGAGCAGCCTGACAGGACAGGGTGGTCCTCACAGTACTGAGCTCTGCACAGGCCTCAGGGACACTCAGGTCTGTGCCCTCAGGGTCACTGGAAGGCGGGCAAGGATAAGCAGGACTGCCAGGAAACAGTAACTGGAAATAGTTCCTGGGAGAAATGGCCAGAGTGTATAAAACAAACGGGAACGTCAGCTCAGGCCTCTTCCAGACACCCTTTGGGGTGTAATCTCTGATTCTTGGGGTCAGTTCTGGGGACACATCAGGGAGGAAGAGATGGCCTGAAGATTCTGAGACGTGCCAACAGGATCTAGGTGTCAGTGTGATTTGTATGGGTGTATTGTACGAGTGTGGCGGCGGCAGGCAGCGGCGGGGGTGGGGGAGGGGAGGGGGTGCGAGGGCGATGTCACAGGAATCAGGCTCACCACTTGTTAGAGATTAACAGTCATCAGAAATATGTAAGAAGTGACCCTTACAAGGAGCAAGCCCTCCTATGTAAACCCAGACAGCGACAGCAAGGTTCCTCTTACTGCTGCAGCACCGGGGCACTCCTGTCTCTGGAGAGAGGAGGGGCTAACTAAGGAGTCACATCACTCAAGTCATTTTCAAGACTTTAGAAGGTCCCCGTTCTCCAGTGCTACAAACAGTGAGTGGTTGAATGTTTTGGGGAGCTGAGAGGTAAACGTTAGGATACAGGAAGAAACGCACATACACAGCAACACAGGGCAGGTCGGAGCTAACGCGATAAATAGGGCAAAGGATGTAACGTCAGTGATCTCCTGGGACCTGGCAGATGACACCTGTCCACCACTACCTCTTTGCAGGGGGATGACTGTTGTCCACTGTCCACGCTCCTGTCCTGGTACTAACGCTGTCCCCAGAAGCCAGGAAGCCCTTCTTGCCACCAAAAGGGCATGGAGTTGATGCCATGGGAAAAAACCCACGGCCAATGTGTCACATGGGAAGGAACAACCCATATGAGCTCAGGACAGATGCTCTTCCCAAGGAAAAGCATCCTCTCGTGAGCCTTGCCTGTCATGTCTCCATGCCAACTCCTGGTGGACCATACAGTGGGAAGCATCACTAGGATCCTGCTTTCTCATGGTTCTTGTTCTTCTACAAGCCCCTCTGGCCGAGAAGTACCGACACTTTTGTAAACTTGACTCCACAAAGCCTTAGACCAAACACTCGTGTGGCAGAGACCAAAGAATCACAGGTGGATGCTCTCCAACCTCCCATGCCTGGTTTGTATAACAAAAGCCTTTCTCTCTCAAATATCACACATAACTTTCTTGAACTCCCAAGGTTCATTCAGATTCAAGTGAGAGGATAATAAATAACCGAAAGCCTCCAGAGATGCAGAAACAAGAAATCAAAGCACCCAACATGGTGGACCAGGCTCAAATGTAGGGTTACAGCAGCTGGTGCTTAAAAAGCATATATATATTTATTATTTAATTTTTATTTATTTTTTGCTGGAGAATGAAGATGAGAAGTCAGGACATTTGCATATTATATTTACAGCCAAATTTTATTCTCAAATCAGCAGGGCTAATTGATAATACTGCCTTCTGAATCTTCCGATGCAGACTTAAGATAAAAAATAAAGGTGAGCAGGTTTGAGATTCCTACTCTCCCTCATCCCTCTGACTTAGACTTTTCGTCCGCAGGTCATATAAGGGTTCCTGCTTTAAGACCTCCAAGCAAACACGCTAGCTCTTCTCTGAGAAGGCTGGGCTTATCCTCTGCTCTGTCAGCAGAAACCCACCTGTACAATTCCGAAAAGGCTCAGCAGGGCTCATTCCTTGTCTGCCCTCTCCCCGGTGACTGGTGAGCTGCCTGACTTTAGAGCAATCAGCCTTGGTTTCTAAATAATCTTTTATTATAACGCATGAGTGCGCATGGATCCCACGGGAGTGAGACCAGTCCCCAGCTGTCAGGTCTGCTCCTTTACCGTCCCAAGCCAGGTTGTCGGATTTGGACTGCAAACAGCCTTTACCCACTGAGCCATCTCAACAGCCTGATCAGGCACCATCTATGAGGGCTTCCACGTCTCAGTGCTGTCACATGTCACCTACCAGGCTGCCCACAGACAGGCAGGGGGTCACTCTCTTCTTTTCAGTGACAACTCTCCTATGCCTCTACAGTGTCAAGGCATGTTTCAAACACATTCTAAAAGACAACTGAAAATATCAAATAGACTTCAGTGGCCCACAGCTACGAATAATCCAGACTGGATGTCAGTGGCCCATACTGACAGCAAACATTCTACACAGTACAGAACGCCCTAAACAAAGCACGGTAAGTTACTCATCAACATTCCCTGGAAATGCTTAACACACCATTTCTGACTTACATGTCTGCTATATCAACCTAGTAGGCATAGAAATCTCATCAGAAATTTATAAAAACAAACGGGGAGGGGGTAGTGATACTTTCACATCCAGAAAGGCTGTCAGGGCGAGAACAGGGGCAGTCAAAAGCATTTCTAAAACACTAGGCAGAGCAGTTTAATATTTCAAATACTGGGGGAGGGATGACGTTAGGTCCCTTTACTCCACAGAGCCAGTTAGACCTCAGATTCAACTCAAAACCCAAAACCAAACACTACCGACCATCATGTAAGAAATACCTCAAGCCACTTCCACTCTACTGTATTGTATTCAGTTCTGCCCATGGCAGCTATGACCAGGGAAAGGAAGCCAAAGATGCTAGACTGGAGGCCACAATGCAATAGAGCTTTAGACAGAGGTCAGGGCAGGTGCTGGAAGAACTGGGAGAGATCGGTGGCTATATCCGTAGGGCTAGTAACGCGGCAGCAGCTAATGGTGGTAGAATATTACAGATGACGCAGGGGAGCAGGGCCTACAACTGATGTCTATATAATCAAGATCTCTCTGCAGACATTAGCAATCCCTCCTGACCACCTGGAGGCTTGGGGCAACATCTTTGAGGGCGCCATATTCTTTTTGCTTGGCTTGCTGAAACAGTGTAGCCGAGGCTGACCTCAAATGCCAAGAGCTTTTTCATCTCAGACCTGAGCCCACAGGCCTCACCTTTTTTTTCTTTCCCCATTGTAAAAGGCATGTTCGTGAGGAGGTGTAAAATGAGACAAACGGACCAACAGGCTTCCCGCCCCCGCCTCCACAACGGTCCCTTGCTATGTATGCCAATCTGGCCGGGTACTTGAAACAACCCTCCAGCCTCTGCATCTTTTGTGTTGAGATACAAGCACAAACCATTCTACCTAATTTTCTCCCTCATTATATTTTTATTGTGAAAGTGCAGGCATGTACGTGCTACACCTTGTACGGAGGTCAAAGGACGACTTTCTGGAGTCATTCTCCCTTCCACGCCTTGCCAAGGCAGGGTCCTCCAGCTTCTGGCCTAGCCTCCTGCCTCCACCGCCCATCTGGCTACAGGAGTGCTGGAATTGCAGACTCACAGAACTTCATCCCAGTCTTTTGTGTGGGCTCTGGAGGGAACTCTAGGACTGTATGAGACACACTTCACCTTCCAGCCATCGAGGCAGCCCCCAATAGGCTTTCTCAGAAAGGAATTCTTCCTGTTAAGCTTCACTAGAGCTGAAGCTACAGCCAGGGGTAGAGCATTTGCTTGAGAAGGCCCTAGGTTCCATCCATGATCCTAAACTCAAACCCAAACCCAACAGACCTAACCAAACCCTATTGCGTTCCTAGGCGCATTCCGTGTGGGGAACTAGCACTTGGATTCAAGAGGTCCATGCTTCTCTTTGCTCCTCCATGCATGATGGGCCTGCTGTTACTTGAGAAAGGAACAGGATGCCCGCCTGACCATATGCGGCCATCGCAGGCCCCACCCCCACCCCTTTTGACTTGTAATCTTGGCCCAGAAAGGTTTCAATTACCAACCTTTCTTACCAGCAGGGATCATCAAGACAAAGCCAATGAACCCGCGTGTGGCAACATACTCTGAGAAGACAGACAGCATTTTCAAGATTTTTGACACACTAGTAATTAAGAGACTCATTCAAGCTTTAATGGGAAAAAAAAAAAGAAGTATGTGAATGACTCAGACTGGGGCAATCCAGTCCGAGTCCACGACCTGCTCATTGCTCAGGTCTGTCAACTTGTGAGGCACTTAGGGGAAAAAAAACCAAACAACATAGTTTAGAGCTGATGGTCCCTCTACTTCTTTTGGTTTTGTTGGAAAGTCCTAGGGGATCTACAACTAAATACATTTGCAAGTGTGTATATGAGGATGTGTGCACCGAGTCTAACTATAATCCCAGCATTGAGGAGGCCGAGAAAAAAAGATAACCACAAATTCCAGGCCAGCCAGGGCTACAGAGTAAGACCTTGTCTGGGGGCAGGAGGTACGCAAACATCCCTGTCAGGTGAAGCAGTATTAACCACCCGAGTCCCAGCCGCTCAGGGTGCTGGCTAAGGTGGAGGGTAACGAGTCCAGGTGACTGAGACCAGTCAGGTGAGCAATGTAACAGAGGAAAAAAGAGATTTCTCTCAAGGTAATTTGAACATAAAAGGGAAAAGGAATAAAACACAAGTAATTTAGCTTTCAAAAGAGCATAATAAGATTTTAAATAAGTTTAATACGATAAATAAATGTGGTAGTATAGCACGAGGTCCTTTTGTCTGATTGCTTTCTACATTAATGCAGAAATACATCAGACTTTATTCCTATATATTCTGGCAGAACGTGCACTACAGCATTAGAACAGCCCTTTTAACACCCAGGGTCATAGGTTTGCACATCCATGTCCTAAAAGTCTCTTCCCCCAATACCCTAATAAACATCACACGAGGCTTTGGGGTTTAGAAATATGCCTTAGAAACTCATTTAATTTCTCATTTTTCTGCGTGTTTCTTCGAAGAGGCTTTTTCTTGACTCTGAGCCGTAAGTACTAAACCTGTTCCCTCTACTCTGGTGTCAGGTGATCAGGCTTGGTATAGACTCTGAGCTCCCACTCCTTCTCCAGGCTCTCTGGCTGCCCCAGTGCTCCTAGCTGGCTGCCTTCATATCCCCTTCAAAGGAAGTCTGCAGAGACAGTGGAGATGCTCAGGTCTTCTGTTAACACACAGGCAGCCAGCCACTACAGGGCTCTTCTGTAACATTAAATGTGGGAGGGGATCAAGAAACCACAGCAGCCCCCACCCCCAGCAGCACTGCTGCAAATCAAGTAACTCAAGTAACTCAGACACAGGCAGAGATCACACCCACATGCCTGCAGGCACAGGACGTTGGTCGTTTGTGTGTGAGCTTGGGTAGCGGGGACATCCAGGCTCAGTTTGGGGGTTCATCACCCACCCTACACACTAATGTACTTCTCTTGTCTTAGTAAGCTCAGCAAGTTTGGAAGGAAGAAAATGCGTGGGGGATAGCACGCGGGGGACAGCGCACAGCGTGCGAACGAGCATTCGGCATAGGATACAACAGAAACGAAAAGGAGAGTTTCTTTTCATCCAAATAGTCCGACTATTTCTTATAACTTTCCTGCTTTTGTTAAAATTTCTTTTCAGACTGGCAAAGATTCAGGCAGGGTCCCCTGATGGTAAAAGTTAGATTAAAAAAATATTTATTGTGTTTCTTTTAAAAATGTTTGGTGACCCCAACTAATTCATCCAAAATGCAAACTGTAAACACAACAGCAACACAGTAACAATCAAGTGGGCAGCATCCTGAGGAGGACAGACTGGACGAGAGAGCGAGTGCGACGGTGAGCAAGAGAATGGAAGACAGGTGCAGTGACATACAGTGACAAACTGAGCACATAAGAAAAGGAATTCTATTTGGACCCCAGTGATTTCAATGCAGTCGCTAAAAACCTCTGGGTCAGATACTAAAACACCAGATGAACGAATGAGCCTTCTCTGTGAGCATGCTCAGATGAACAAATGAGCCTTCTCTGTGAGCATGCTCAGATGAACGAATGAACGAATAAGCCTTCTCTGTGAGCATGCTCAGCATGTCGGCACGGGAACAAGGAAGCCCAGAAGTTGTGTAGCCATCTCCCAATGGATGGCTACCATTTCTAGGATGCAGAGAAGTTTTCTTTCTGGTCCCTGGATACGTCATATATTGTTTTCCATGCTACCTCTCACCCTGGAGGGTCATAGTTATTGTTTCAAACCCCCACAGAAACCCCTTAATAAAATAAAGAAACCACAGAAGCAGTAATACTGGGTTCTGCCGGAATGTCCCCTCCCTCTACTATGGCCTGCGACTGCTTCTGGGCATGTCCAACAGGAATGATTAGGTTTTATCAACCCACTTGTTACAGCCGGTATGGACTTCAGAGCCATGGTCACAGGACCACAGAGGATGGGGTGAGGACGCATGTGCCTGTGTATGTGCGGCTCTGGGGATCTGGACGCTGCCCTCGCTTTGTAACCCTTGCCCAGAACGCTGGGGTCGCTTCCACTGGAGAGACTCCATGGTATGTCTAGAAGTGTCATTAAATACTCAGTTCGCCAAGGTCAACCACCTCCGCTGTCATAGGATGATACAGCATCTGCAGAAGCGCTGTCTGCTGCCCCCTACTGATGGGGGTGGAGTGACAGGGGCGAAGTAGGCGTGGACTTTAATGTTGGGTAAATGGGTCTGAAACAAGACAGAAACATTAATGAGAGCGCGCTTACAGAACTTAGAGAACACACTGCTGCTTCTTAGAGAAACCCAGGGCTGAATGCTAGAGAGCGGGAATGAACGATGCACAGAGGCCCAGGTTGTACTCTGTTCTGTGGATGGGAAGGGAATGAAAACAAATTAATTTCTCATCTTGTCCCAAAGGGACTCCAGTTAGAATCCCATAGCTGGAAGAAGCTAGACAAATTTAAAACAATTACTTACTGAATCAAAACACATTTCTAGTCTTTATCTGAATACTTACTAGGTTTAAGGCATGTGTTCCTCATTAAGTGAGAGGGTCCAAAAATGGGGATCCTACCTTTAGATACCCCTCAATAGCTAAGTAAAAGGGAAAGTCAAATACCAGTAAACAAGGAAGCTCTGGCTAGCCCATGCATCTGTCCGGCTGCTCTAAGGTCTCCAGGATTGCCCACCGCTCCTTGGACACGCCAGGCAAGCCCTCTGCCCCAACTGCCTCCTCCAGCCTCCCGTGTCTCTCTTCCAGTGTCTCACGATGTGGATGGTGAGCTCACTCCACCGTCCACACTGTCCCCTCACTTAAGCCCCTCCCCTCAGCCTCCTGAGTACAGGAGGCATACCACAACCTGCCAGGCATTTCCTTTGTCATGTCTCTCTTCCCTTTAGAGCCAAATTCTAGCACGGGGGTCTTTTTTGGCTGTTAGCTTTGTCTATGCTCTGGGGATTGACTTCTTCCCTTCAGGGGCACTTTCCCACCAGCTCCACCTGACAGACGGGTGGAGTCTACCCTGAGGTTTGCTCTGTAACTATCCAAGGAAATTAAAACAGAAATCAAAAGAAATCTGAAAAAAGAAAAAAAAAACAACAAAAAAACAGGTGAGATCAAAAAATAAATAAATAAAATTAAAAAAAACAAAAAAACCAAAACATATGGTGGTGGTGGGGGGCAGGCAGGCGGGGGGGGGGGGGAGAAGGCGAGGCCGCGAGCAGTGTTCTTTACCCTGAGTCTCTTGATGCCAGCCCTGGTGATCTGCTGGCAGTCATAGAGTTCTATCCGCTCAAGGCTGTGACAGCTCTTCAAGTGCTCCAGGGAGGCGTCGGTGATCAGTGGGCAGTTGTCCAGCTCAATCACCTCCAGCCGGTCGTGGGCGCAGGCCCCGTTCCCTAGGTGACGAATTCCATCGTCTGTGATCAGCTCACAGTGAGAAAGACTCTGCAACCAGAGAGAGCAAAGATGGACAATGAAGCAGCTTCTGGCAGACAGACTGATGTCAAATCCCAGCACAGGCTTCTCTGGTTGGTCCTGGTGAAGACAGAGCCATCTAGAGCCATTCACGATAGAACGAGAGTGCGAATCAGAGCTGACTGACCAACTGACCGACCACCTTCTACTCCCAGCATGACTAAGGGGTTTTTTGGTATAATTACAAATTTATTTTGTGAATTCATTGGATGACTATGAACTATTTCATAAAGTAAGATAGCCTTAAAAATTACCTACCCTCACAAGGTATGGTGGCATACCCCTTTAATTCCAGCAGAGGCAGGAGGAACTCTTAGGAGTTCATGGCCAACCTGGTCTACAGAGCAAGTTCCAAGACAGCCAGGGCTACACAGTAAGATCGTGGGGTCACAAACAAACAAATCCATTCCCCAAATTAACACTTTTCTTATCTATAGGATAAAACAGGGCTCAAGCTTTTCATATACAAACTTTTAGGAAGTCGTAACTAAATATTGACTACCTGATTCAGGGCACAAATGCACACTTAGCCAAGATGTGTTTTATAGCTATTGGGTACTGGTATCTTACACATAACCTGACCCACCAAACATACGAGTGTTCTGTATTCTGTTCTGGACAGAAAACCATCAACAAAAACACCTCCCATAGATTTACCCAAATCAGGAGCCAGAGGAATGTGTCCTGTAAAACATGGGTCAAGTCTAGGTTTTTGTTCTGCAAATGCACATCACTATTTAATCCAGATTGGCCTCAAACTCCAGGTGATCCTCTTGCCTCAGCCTCCTGGGTGCTGGGATTACAGGCATATGCCACTATACCTCATTGGCAGTATGTCTTAAACACTCTAGGTTGGGGACAGTGAGATGGCTCAGTGGGTAAAAAGGATTTGTTTCTAAGCCTGGTGACCTGAGTTTGTTCCTCAGAACTGACATAGAGGTGACAGGAGGGAATTAACTCCAGAATGTTGTCCCCTGACCATGTGTCCATACCCACACTACATACATGCACACACACAATAATAAAGAGTTCAATCCCCAGCATCTTACAATGTTGGCTTACAATAACATATAACCCTAGTTCCACAGGATCCAATAGGAACAAACATAAATGGTGCATATCCATGCATATAGGAAAAAAAAAGGAACATACACAAAAAGTAAAATAAATTTAAAAGTTTCCTGAATAAATAAACTTAAAACAGCCAAAGTCAAACTTACCAACACTTGAAGCCGAGGACAGTGTATAGAAAGCTGGATTAATGTGCTATCTGTGATCTAAAAAACAAGTATATTTGTTATAAGTAAAATTATATTAATTTAGATGCAATTCATGAATTAATGCTTTATACAACTCTACTTCTAGTTCAGGTATCATAAAATAACAGGCCCTTAGGGTTTCAGTCCCACATGCTACATGAGCCAGTAAAACAACACTGATCAAAAATTATTTATTTCTCACCCCCCCCTCAACCCCTCCACCCCAAGATAAGGGTTTCTCTGTGTAACCCTGGCTGTCCAGGAACTCACTCTGTAGACCAGGCTGGCCACAGAGATCCACCTGTCTCTGTCTCCCTGGTGCTTGGATTAAAAGTGTGTGCCACTGTCTGGCTCAAACATGGTGTCCAGCACTCAGAGATCAGGTTCTTCCAGAGTACCGGTGCTGGCTCAGTGGTTAAGAGCACTGGCTGCTCTTCCAGAGGACCTGGGTTCAATTCCCAGCAACCATATGGTGGCTCACAATTGTCTGTAGCTCCTGTTCTGGGGTGGGTGGGTGGGTGGAGGCTCTTCATCGTGCTTTTGAAAAAAAGATTTGCCTAAATCGCCAGAGACTCTTTTCAATCCCCTCTCCAACCTTTATTTTTTCTAGGACACACGGCTTGAGAGAATCTGAGATATGGTGAGCATAGAGGGAGCCCATCTATGCAGAGGGACCAACTCTGGAGAAGACAGGGCACTTAGCATAACAAGAGGCGAATGAAGACACTCATTATACTGTAAACACCGATTCCTGCTGTGCCTGGAAGACACCTCAGGAGGTCCTGCTGTAGGCAGAGGGTTGGGCATTCGGCAACACACATCCTGAGTCTATCACAAACGTGCTGAGAAAAAAATCACACTCTTACCTGCACACATTCTTCTAGGTCCATCTTTTCAAGCTCATGGCAATTCTACAAAGTATAATGCCACATAATTCAGTATAAACTTCTAAAACACTGGTAAATCACAAAAGCCGAAAACCCCCATGACAGTGATCAAACCGTGGTGGCTCAGCTGCTGTCAGCCCCGCCCTGCTGCTCTATCAGACTCTCTTTCCAAACAGGGTTTTGCTCTGTGGTCCAGGCTGTTCTCAAAACCCAAGATCCTGCTGCCTCGGGTTCCTAAGGGCTGAGACTGATTATAAATGTACACCATCATCCCTAGGTCAGTATCAATTAGTTCATACTTTTAAGTATTTTATATTGAACATTTTACAAGTCCAAAGGAGTAATTTTGCTAAAAATTAATACTATGCTAACCCAGATCTTTTTAACTAAAAAGTAGTTCAATAAAAATTTGTCCGGGGCTGGAGAGATGGCTCAGCAGTTAAGAGCAGTCAGTACTCTTCCAGAGGTCCTGAATTAAATTCCCAAGAACCACATGGTGGCTCACAACCATCTGTAATGGGATCTGATGCCCTCTTCTGGTGTGTCTGAAGACGGCAACAATGTACTCATATACATAACAAAATAAAAAATCTTTAAAAAAAATGAAGGGTTCAAAAAAATTATCTTGTTTGGAAGAAAGAAGGCCTATCTGCTTTTTTAGCTAGGCGTGCTCCCTTCACCTTATGATGTACTTCACAGATCAGTCTGAAAGAAATTACATTTCCCTTATTCAATACCAACCAAAGTCAACATCATGAAAAATGTTGTTATTGAGCCAGCCTGGTCTAAAGAGGGAGTTCTAGGACAGCCTTGGCTACACAGAGACCCTGTCTCAAAAAAAAAAAAGAAAGAAAAAGGCAGGCAAGCAAGCATGGAAGCATGGAAGTGTGGTTTTTCTACAGTGATTTATATAACCTGGAGGAAGTATTAAAATCCTCTGGAAGAGACTCTTACGTTTGGCATATTATTAACCAGGCCTGCATCTCCTTAAACAGTACTCTTGCTCAATTACTTGCCAAACAACGTTGTTTTACAAAGTACCAGGAACTCCTAGCTCATGTCATTCACTGTCTTTGTGAAACTAGAGAAATCAAGTCTCAACAAAGAGCGCCATACCCTCTAACACGGCTGCACGTCCCAAGCCGGCTGCAGCTTCCGGTGGTCCCAGGTCTGCGACTTGAGCAGACTGCAGCCACAGGCAGTCTCCTATCTCACACCTAGTTCTGCTGACTTGCTGATTCTCTCTGCTGCTTTCTCTGAAATGATCCCCGCCCCCAACAAAAACAAAAACAAAACCCACTATGAAAACCAACTGCAGAACCTTGAGAAACGCTTACCCTGGCTAGGGTAGTGAAGCCCACATCTGTTAACTGGGAACATCTGGCCACTTCTAATATTCTGTTAAGAGAAAAGTGAAAAGAAAGTTAGGCTCCTGGTTCCTGAACCCGGTTTTATTAAAGCAGCAGTAATTTGAGAAAGCAATCTTTATTCTCTGACTGCTCATAATACAGAATGACATCAGCAACTACACAAGTTTGTGCACAATCTCGCTATTTTCACGTAGTTATCAAGTGGTCCTGCCAACACCACACTTCAGGGTGATGCAATCAAAGAATACAGAGGAATAGAACTGGAGCTGGTAGTTATGCCAAAGTGCATTAAAAGCCTTCTCGATGGCATATTGCTTACCCCCAGAGGGCAGCCTGCTCCTAGAAAACAAAGGAAATGGAGATTAAATACTCTGTTTCAGGTCTTCTGTTGCTAAAGTAACTATTTTCTGTCTTTTGTATGGGTCTCAGCAGATTTCAATTGCTTTAAAAATGCAACAGGACTGTTGGAGTACAGGTCTGTCTCAGTATGAAACCCTCCTCTGGAGGCTGCCTGTGTCCTTCCACAGGCTCCTGGAGTGTACAGAAGGAAGCCAGGACACAGCCACTTGCCTAGCTAACACTGACCTCATACCACTCACAGACCGGGAGACAAAAGTGGCTCGTTCTGTGTAAAGCCTGGAATGGCTGTGCTGTATGAGAGCACCAAAGCCCTTACAACCAAAGCTTAAAAGTGAAGCCAAAACAGTAAATCATGATCAAAAACCAGAAATTAGTGTTGTAGGGAGAACAGGGTCTGACATGACAGCCTGTGACTGTCACAGCGGAGCCTGGACATTCTCACAATGTAAGGAAGACAGAGGAAGAAGAGCTAGAATTTAAAGTAGGGAGGCTACCATGGACCGCCTCCTTACTCTAGACTGAAGGTGATGTCACCTTGTAAGGGACCTTCACATTTTCAGCTGCTGTGATTGGCTCATCACTGGGAGAGCATGGAATGTCTTCGATCTGTGGCTCTGTGATTGTTACTATATGTAAGAATGTGCCAAAGTACCTGTCTCAGAAACCCTGCTCACACACTTACTGCCTATGGGCCTTTGAGCAGGTCACTTCACCCCCACCCCCACCTTGGCTTTCTCTTCTTTGATATGAAGATAGAAACAGTGAGATTAGTATTTGTAAGCCCCTAAAGCAATACCTAACTATCCTTGTGAGTAACATGCATTACAGAGCAATGTTATGCATGTTATTTTTTCTGGGATATGGTTTAATACTATGTGCATCCTAACAGAAAATTCTAAGAAAACATCTAGACAAGAGTTGCAGAGTAACAAAGCTGTTCTAAACGATAACCCTGGTTGGCTGTGCGCCTTTAGTCCCACAACTTGGGAAACAGAGGCAGGTGAATATATAGCCAGCCTGGTTTACATAATGAGTTCTAGGACAGCCCACATAATAGATACCCTGCTTCAAAATGAATGAATGAATGTTTGATACTAAACACAAGCAGAATTAAAAAAAAAAATCTTCTATGATGGGCTTTTAAGATGAAGAGAAAGGGGCAGTGGTGGCGCACGCCTTTAATCCCAGCACTTGGGAAGCAGAGGCAGAAGGATGTCTGAGTTCGAGGCCAGCCTGGTCTACAAAGTGAGTTCCAGGATAGCCAGGGCTACACAGACAAACCCTGTCTCGAAAAACCAAACAAAAAACAAAAACAAAAAACAAACAAACAAAAAAGATGTAGAGAAAGGAATTTTAAGAAGTATTTTTTCCTACATTGACCAGTAAGATCTCTTGCTGATTCAGGTCATTTACATGTCATTACAGAAGAAAGTCAGCAGGACAACAGCTTATATGGTGGTGACACTGTAGTTTGCTTAAAGGTTCAAAATGCCAAAAGGAAAACAGACCACAGCAGCTTCCTCTTCCCTTGATTTTTTTTTTTTGAGCTAAATAAACAATGTTTACCTAAGCCGAGGGCAGTTCTGACCTAGAGCGTTCAGGATGGCATCTGTGATATTGGAGCACCCAGAGGCACAGAGGGACTGCAACTTATGACACCCTCTGCATATGGTGATGAGACCGTCATCTGTGATTTGCTAAAACACAAAGGTGAGAAGAATCGATAAGCACTACTTACAGAAAACACACACACACACACACACACACACACACACACACAAGGGCAGCATGTCCCCTGGGCATCCAAGCCTAAAGGCTGACTTCCTGCAGTCAGTTCCTTTCAGCTCACGCTCTGTGTGAGATCTTAACCTAAGCATGGGGCACGTCACTGCTGAGGACCCATAAAAGCTTTAAAACATAGAAAATGTCTTTTGGTTTTGTTTGTTTTGTTTCTGAGATAAGGTTTCTCTGTGTAGTCTTGGCTACCCTGGAACTAGAGATCCTACTGCCTCTGCCTCCTGAGTGCTGTGATTAATGATGTGTGCCACTGTGCCCAGCTAGGGCAGTCTTTTAATAGTATAAATATATTTATCAGCATAGCTGAAAATTAATTTAAAAATAAATTGTGGGTGGCTCTAATCTCACCACAGCATCTATTTATTTGTATTTTTAGAACAAATATCACAACATATGTAACTAGATAGATGTGTTTAATTCAGATATAAAATAGTATTTTAAATAATTTTAAATTTAAGTAAATTTTGAAACTTCAAAAATGCTATAATTAAGTAAAATGTCACAATAGGGTGTTTGGGCATGCACCAATAACCCCAACACTGTAAGGACCAGTCAGGAGGATCCTAAGTTCAAGGCCACCCTGGACTATATAATCAGACCATGTTGCAGCAAATTAATAAATAAATAAATAAAAAGGGAGGGACACATAACATCTGTGTAGGTCTCACTGTGTAGCTCAGGCTTGCTTTGAATTCATGGCAATTCTGCCTCAGGTTTTAAATGCTGGGTCATAAGTGTGACCTTATATATGCCTGTTATTTTCTCCGAAACAAGGTTTCACTATGGGCCTAGCTGGTCTGGAACTTCTTTACATAGCCCAGGCTGACCTTCACTTATGAACTTCTTGTCTTAACTTGTGCAGGGCTGGGGTTTCGGTCCCATGATTATAGATGTGCATCACTATGCCTGTAAACTACTGTTTTTGATGAAACTTTTGAAATGATGTTACCGAGGAATTACTAATACAGAAACATTATGGTAAGGGATACTTACTAAGCAAGTTTGCAAGTTTAAAGTCACCAGCTCAGGGCAGTGTGCACCTATGTACTTGAGAGCTTCATCTTCTAGCTACAAAGATTAAAAACAAAAGTTTACTACATTGTTTCAAAGGATAATAAGACTGTACACATTCATCAATACATTCTTAATATAACTAATCAAGTTGCAAAGAAAAAAAATACCATGCCTTATTCCTAGAAGTAGTAGTAACCAGGATTTTCTAAGTCAGTTTTTGCCATACCAAATTCTTATTAATATCAAATCTAGAAAAAGGTCATGGTTAGATCCAACAGTTAGGGTCTAATTATGTTGTCCTGGTTAGCCTAGGCCCCCTATGTGGACCAGTATGGTCTGATCTTCCTTTTCTGCTGGGATTACAGGCTCGTGTCATCATGTCTGGTCATGGATTTTATTTCTACCACTAATAATAATATACATTGTGTTAAGACTCTAGGCAAAGCAATTTTCACTGTTCTACAACCTACACAAGGGTTTGTTTTTCATTTTAACAAGCTTTTGGGGGGAGGAGGAGCTGAGAACAGAATCCGCAGTGTTTATTGGCTGCGGAGGATCAACGGGGACTCCAGAGTCGGGGCAGATGGTAAGTGCATCAGCGATGCAGTGAAAATCCGTATTTCTCAGGATCCCATAAATAACCAGCTCAGGCTGCTGTTTTAAGGCAATTGCACATCCAAAGCTCTGTTTCCAACAAAGGGATCTTCCCACCATGGCAAAACAGCAGGACGTTTTATTTTATAGTTGTGAGCCAAGCCTTTAAGGGCTGAGCCATCTCTCCAGCCCCAGCAGGACATTTTAAATGGAACCCATGGCAGGGCTTTAGCACCACCGACAAAATGGCAGTCACACCTAACTCTGTCCACTCTGTGAGCGCTTCTTCTAATGTCAGCTCAGCTCACAGGGTTTTTTTAAACAGAGAAATCGAATTTTATTTTTATTGTTACTTTTTTTCTTGAGACAGAGCCATATGATATTTGTAGTCCAAGCTGCCTTTGAACTTACAGGGATCCTCCTGTCTCAGCCTCCCAAATGCTAGGCTTACAGGGATGTACCATCATGCCTGAGTTTGAGAATTTTTTAATGAAAAGAAGTGTTATTTATACTTGTGAGATATGGCAGGAGGTAAAACGAACCCTTTACAACAATGTACTTGCCGTATACCATATCCACGGCAGATCTATGAGCAGTTGTTGGTTATGCCAGGGTGAACACCAAGACTGCCCTTTTTGCCTATTCAGCTCAAAGTAACAGGGAATAAAGAAACTTTCTCTTCAGTACAGATAAATGGCACTACAGGAGTGTCTCTCCATTTGCTCCTCCTGCCATTTATCCTTTGGTCAGATATTAATTCTCCTCAATTCTAAGAAAAACGTTCTGACTTTTGGAAATGTGTCTTCACAGCTGGCAGAATCCCCAACTCCCACCTTCCTCAGGACGGACATCTTGGGAAAACCTACAGAGAGCTGATGGCTCCTCTGACTTTCACAAGCACTACACAGAGCGTTACCTGAGTGCAGCCTTTTAAGAACAAGGCCTTGAGACCCCCACAGCCTCTCACTAGTGCTTGAATGCCATCCTTGGTTACTTGGTCACACCAGGAAATGTTCAACTGCTCCAGCAGCGGACAGCCCTCACTTAGGATAAAACACAGGGAGACAAGCATGTCACTACCTCCAATCCCAAAGCTGCCACGCCCTCGTCTTTATTGTGGTCATGCAGGACCATCTCTAGGCAGGGTAATCTAACACAACAAGCACAAAGCACATACTGTTTTAGAGATACAGACTGGAAGTGGAAATTAAATGACTAGTTTGAACACAGTTCAGATTCAAGGTCAGATTTCTTGTTGAGGAATTTAACTAGTATATCACACTTTCAAACTTCTATTAAAAAAAAAACCTCTCTCTATATATATATTTCCTTATCTGGGATATTCCTAGAGTACAGTCTCTGCAGCCTGACGTAAGACTAGACCGTGCGCAGCCTCTGTGTATAGTATCCTGGACCTACCTTTGATTCTTTCTGTTCTTGTCAGTTTAGTCCTGCCTGGAATAGTGAAGGCTTTCAAGCCTTCTATCCCTGTAAACACGGCCTGAACGGTTTTAAGTGCCCTGCTTATAGAAAAGTCCTGAAATAAAGTCTAGATCTAGGTTTAAGCTCATCTTCTTTTTTTTTTCTTCGAGACAGGGTTTCTCTGTGTAGCCCTGGCTGTCCTGGAACTCACTCTGTAGACCAGGCTGGCCTCGAACTCAGAAATCCGCCTGCCTCTGCCTCCCAAGTGCTGGGATTAAAGGCGTGCGCCACCACTGCCCGGCTAAGCTCATCTTCAACATTAATAATCTGACTTCAGTCACGTCACTTAAGAAGCGTGTCTGAATCTCAGTCCGAGATCAGCCATGTCCGTCCCAGGCTCATTCTAACTGAGACGCTCGTTTCTATTCCCAGCTGGTGCAGGGACACGGTGTATGCGTACCTGGGGACTCAAACTTACAGGCATATCTTAGTCATATTTCATGGCTGTTTGAGACATTTAGATTTTTAAAAATCTGTAAATGCTTGTTCCACCCACTGCATAAAGCCTTCATTACTGAGATCAATTGTGTGAAAATATCTTATAAATGTTAAGTGTCACCAAACTAATGGCCTTACATGGCAAGCAGTTTCAGATATACAGATACATCATGTACTCACGAAGTTCCAAAAGGACTCCTGTTTTACATCACTCATACTAATTCTTTCTCTCTTTCTGACACAGGGTCTTGATATGTAGCCTTGGCTGGATTAATACTACAGGTATACAGCAGCAGCATATAAAAAAATTAAGAGCGTAGTTTTTATGTGTGTAAGCAGAACTAATACACAGAGGTCTAATTACATAAGAAAGTCGAGTTCAAAAGTAAATTCCTGGAGGGCTAGAGAGATGTCTCAGTGGTTAAGAGCACTGACTGCTCTTCCAGAGGCCCCGAGTTCAATTCCCAGCAACCACATGGTGGCTCACAACCATCTGTAATGGTGTCAGATGCCCTCTTCTGGTGTTTGTCTGAAGATGGTGATGGTATATTCACATACATAAAATAAATCAAAATCTTAAAAAAAAAAAAAAAAGTATGTTTCTGGACTGGAGAAATGGCTCAGCAGGTCCTGAGTTCAATTCCATCACAACCATCTCTACTGGGTTCTGGTGCCCTCTTCTGGCCTGTAAGCAGAATGCTGTATATATAACAAATCTTTAAAAAAAAAAAAATTTCCAAAGGGAATGAGTATTTCTCTCTTTTAAAATAAATTTTTATTTGGGAACTGAAGTCAGGTGTTTCAGAAGTTCAAGGTCAGGCCTGATAGCACTCTTTAATCCCAGATACTTGAGAGGCTGAGGCAGGAGGATCATAAATTCAAAGCCTTCCTGGTCTATAGGCCAGCTGCTGTACATAGTGAGATACTACTAAAAATTAAGATAAAACGAAACAAAATCCCAGAGCTCTGGAGGCAGAGGCAGGTGTATCTCTGAGTTCAAGGCCATCCTGGTCTACAGAATGAGTTCAGAGATACACAGTGAGACCCTGTCTTAAAACAAATGGACAGAAACCAACCATAAGAAAAATTAAGAATGAGAAGGGGGAGGCAAGGGGAGGCTGGGCACTGGGCTCAGTGACGGCACGGGCTATATCTGCACAGCCCTAGGCTCAAAACAAAGAAAAGAAAAATCCTTCTAAGCACTGTCTGACTTCTGGATGCCTGTCACTCAGTCAAGGCTGGATTCTCTTGCCCTAGCTTTCCAAGTGCTGGGATTACTGGTGTGAAGAACCTCTAGCTTTAATGTATGTAAATATGAGAACAGGGAGGCAGTGAACACTGACTGCCATACGTGTTTAAAGCACGTTCTTACACCCTCCTCTGGTGTGTCCCAGGAGAACCACAATGTACTCACGTACAAAAAAATAAATCTTAAAAAAAAAAAAGCATGCACTTTATGTTTGATAGGTCAGACTGACAGTGTCTCATGTAACCCTAGCAGCAATGCTGCAAGATTACAAGGAAAAGATCTTAGAGGGCTGTGTTCAGCCACAGCTGTTGGACAGTAACCTGGCTCCAGACTCCATTTAACCACTAAGCTGTAACTACACATGGGATTTTCTTTTTAAAAAAGCAGTCCTTTATGAACATCTATCTGATCATTAGCAGATAACCCATACTGCTCTGTTCAAAAGTCTTACTTATCTCTGGATGCTTCATATTAATGTAGCCTGTGATTTTAATATGAGCAGGGGCAGGAAAAATCCTCTGGAAACTATAGGACACACCTGTGAAACCACTGCCTTCAATTCCAGCTGTTTTATCAGTTAGTTTTTACAAATATGTAGTACTAGGCACATATCATAAGAAACTTACCTCAGAGCTTTGAGAGACATGTTTGTTATTGATGTACAGGAAGCCAAGTCGAGGTGCCTGAGTTTGGAGCAGAACTTGCTAAGGCTAGTACAGGTACTGCAGATAGAGGGGGAAAAGAACACACAATTAAAATAAGAACACATCTAGGCACCAAAATGCTCAGCAGGGTAAAGCGCCTGCCGCATCTGACTGACCACGCCCTTCAGTCATGCTCCGCCCCCAAAGCTGTCTTCCGACCTCACATTTGTTCTGCGTGCTTGTGCTGTAGAAACTGTAGGGCTGCACTCCCAGACACACACACACAAAAAAAAAAACAACAACATTTAAGTAATGTACTTGATGAAATATATCCAAGTCCAACAATTTAAATGTTTACTGCATCACCCGCCTTTCTCAGTAAACACGCACGCACACACGTGTATATCAGAACTGTAAAGTTTTCATAGCATGCCCAAAGCAGCCATAAACCTAGGATCTCACTGAAGAGCACAAGAAAAGTGTGCTGTGTATAACTTGCTCCACACGATGACAGTGTTTGGTTTCCATCTGGAAACACTGTGAGCTAGGGACAGCACACTGTGTGCCCGAGTGCTCTATGAACCCACAAACGCCAGAGGCCCAGCTCTAAAAGCTCTACTTCTGCCTGCACTGCACCTTCTCTTCATGAGAACATCGTGCAGGGCAGAAAAGAAAGAGCTGGACGTCTGTAAGGTATACAAAGGAAGGACTGGAACTGGGGTGTAAGAGAGAGATCATAGTATTGCTATACTGTCCAGGATTTAAGATGCCACCCCCAGATCTTACACATGCTAAACAAGCTCCCCACTACTGGGATATATCCCATACCTTAAATGAATATATTTAATTTAAAATCTTCATTTACTATTATATGTGTCCTACCCCACAGCCTGTATGAAGAGGGCAGAGGGCAACTTTTAGGGGTTGGTTTTCTGCTTGCATCACAGTTGCTGGGAATCAAGTTCAAGTCACCAGGCTTGCACAACCATGCTGAGCCCATACATTTTTTTAAAAATATAATCTTGGGACTGGAGAAATGGTTTGTTAAAAACACTGGCTACCAGGACCTGGTTTCAATTCCAAGCACCTACTCACAAATGTCTGCAACACCAGTTCCAGAAGATCTCCACAGAGATCTTCAGGCCTCCATAGGCCTGAAGTTAGCTTGGTGGTGGCCTTTAGTCCCAGCACTTGAGATGCAGAGATAGGAGATCTCTGTAAGTTTGAGGCCAGCCTGGTCTACAGAGTGAGTTCCAGGACAGCCAGGGCTACACAGAGAAGGTCTGTTTCAAACAAAACAACTGACAGACAAACAAAGAAAATAAAGAAAAGTCTGTTGAGATTTGGAAGGAAATTGCACTGAACCTAGACTTTAATTTGGAGATGCCTGCTATCTTGCTAATGTGTGTTTCAAATGTGAGCCTGAATCATTCCTCCATTTTAAGTCATCTTTATTTCTTAGTAAAGTTTAGTAGTTTTCAATGCAGGGATCTTGTAATTTCTTCACTACCTTACTTGTAAACTCTGGTTCCTTCTGAGTTACGGCTAAGGTCTGCTTGGCTTGGTTAAGGTCTGTGCTGTGAAGGTCACAGGGTCTTGGGTGCTGCTCTTCAGGTGCCACTCAGTGATCTTGGGACAAGACTTCTTAGCGGTCCAGGCCTGTGCAGCAGGAGCCTGCTGAAGCACCAACCCATCTCACAGGTCCAAAAAGAGCTCTTAAACTTTTTGAGAATACTAGAAGTTTTTTGTGGTTTATGATTTAATGTATGTATGTATGTATGTATGTATTTTGAGACAGGTTTCTCTGTGTAGCCCTGGCTGTTCTGGAACTAGCAGAGATCCACCTGCCTCTGCTTTCCAGTGCTGGGACTAAAGACACGTGCCACACCCAGAATGTTTACTATAGCATCTTATATCGGTGAGGCTGGTCTTGAACTCCTGATCCAATTTTTTTCTTTGGCTCTCCAAGTGCTAGGATTACAAGTGTACTTACATTGGCTTGAGACTGTTTTTAAGTTAAAAACATTGTGGGGGGGGGAGGAGAGAGGGAGAGAGAGAGAGAGAGAGAGAGAGAGAGAGAGAGGGGGAGAGGGAGATAGGAGGGAGCTGGAGTAGCGCTCCAGCCCTCTGCTGCAGCAGCGCTCCCACCGGCGGAGCCTCCTCGTCTCCAGCCCTAGCTTATGAACCTGCATGAACAGGTCTGTAGAACTGTTCACCATAAATAAGGTATTATTTCATTGTTTCTGTTTGCTTATTTATTTTTTGTGTCCAAAATGTATTACAAAAGAAAAACCCTCAAGCTCATAGCACCAGCTAGGCGCTCTAAATGCACTGTGGACTAGAAACCAAGTGTGCTGGCTCAGTGATAAACAGAAAGATTTAACTTACTTCAGCAGCTGGGGTGTTCTACCTGCCCCACCCCAAGCCCCAAAAGTGGCACCATTATTTTGCTCTGACCTTGGAGGTAAAGGAGCCTTTCACTATTAAGCAAAATGTTGTAGCAGGGTGTGGTGGCACACACCCATCATATCACAGCATTTCAGGCTAGCCTGGGCTACATAGCAGAAACAGAGCAGCACATTTTTCTTCTCTTTCATAGTACAGAGGATTGAACTGAGAGGCATGTGTGCTAGGCCAATGTTCTAACACTGATTTACGTCTCTAGATTTTTGTTTATTTTTCTGGGGACAGGGTATCACTGAGTCACCAAAGCTGACCTTGAGTTCACTCTGTAGCCTAAGCCAAACCTGAACTTCCTCCGGTCTCAGCCTCCCGGGTAGGTCTGCTTGAGTTCTATAGCTTAGCAAGCCTGGCACTTGCTTTGGAGCCCACTGTGCCTTAATTCTCTGACCTCAACCCTTAGTGCTGAGATTAAGGTGTGAACTCTTGTCAAGTGGAGCTTTTAGGATGCATTAACCTGGGAAAATTCCCTAAAAGAGCCTTGAACTCTTCCTCCCTCTTCCTCCTAAATCCTGGGATTAAAGGTGTGTACCGCCACACCTGGCTTGGTCTTATGATTTCATGTTTATTCCCTTAAAAGAAAATGAAGAGCCTCTGATGATATGGGAGCTCGTTTGTACATCCTGGGTAATCACCAGAGCTCAAGCTGGTCTAAAATTCCAGGTAATCCCTCTGCCTCAGCCTCCCGAGTGCAGGGACTATAGGCATGGGCCACCACTCCTGTTAGCTTACTTCATTCACCTCAAAAGATTTAAAGAATTTTTGTCTTTAACTTAAGGGTTATTTAAATGTATATGGCTTATTGCTTTAATTTTTAAATTCTTGGTATTTCCTCTTATTTTCTTCTGTCGAAGACCTCTAGTTTAGTTCTCTAGTTATAAAAAGAGAACACCCAGTTAATTATTTTAATCTTATTAAGCTTGTCTAGTCCCCAGCTTATGGTCTAAGTGTTCAGAACACAGTGTGTTCTCTGCAATCACTGGGTAAAATGTTTGCTTGCGCAGACAGCATTTTCCATTCTTTTATTTCTATGTATTTTCTGGAAGGAAAGGGTCTTACTAAGCTGTCTGGCAGGGCTTAGATCTTGCTCTGCAGACCAGGCTGCAATCTAACACACAGAGATCTGTCTGCTTCTGCGTCCGCTTGCTGAGATTAAAGGTAGTGATTTACTTGTGTGGGACCTAAAGTGTTTCTTTTCTTTTCTTTTTTTTTTTTTGTATGTATGTTGCTAGGGATTGTTCCCCAGGGATTTACACATGCAGGTCATTCCAGACTGAGTTGCATACCAGGCCCTCTTCCAGGTTTTCGAGAAAGGATCTATGTGGTCTAGCCTGGCCTTAACCTCTGGAATCTCCCCAAGTTCTGGGACTATAGCAATCCTCTTTAAATAATTTCTGCCGGGGCTGGAGAGATAGCTCAGCAGTTAAGGGCACTGACTGCTCTTCCAGAGGTCCTGAGTTCAATTCCCAGCAACCACATGTTGGCTCACAACCATCTGTAATGAGATATGATGCCCTCTTCTGGTGTGTCTGAAGACAGCTACAGTGTACTTATATATAATAAATAAATAAATCTTAAAAAAAAATAAAGGTAAATAGCGATTTAAAAAAAAAAATAGAGCCGGGCAGTGGTGGTGCACGCCTTTACTCCTGGCACTTGGGAGGCAGAGGCAGGCAGATTTCTGGGTATGGTACCCTCTTCTGGTGTGTCTGAAAACAGCTACAGTGTTCTTACATATAATAATAAATAAATCTTAAAAAAATAATTTCTGCCTACTGACTGGATTGTATTTTTTCCTGAGGGAGGTTCATTTTTTTTAAAGATTTATTTATTTTATTTTATGTATATATGAGTACACTGTAGCTGTATAGATGGTTGTGAGCCATCGTGTGGTTGTTGGAATTGAACTCAAGCCCCGCTGGCTCCAGCTCAAAGATTTACTTATTGTTAAATGTATGTACACTGATCAGAACTTAACTTTGGTTCATGTATTTGGTTTTGTTTGGAGATGAAATCTCCGGTAGTTCAGACTGCCCTAAAACTTACTATGTAGCAGAGGCTGGTCTAGAACTCATGATCTACTGTCTTCTACCTCTCAAGTATTAAGCTCTGGGGTTATAGACACAAATAACTTCTGCCTATCTATCTTTCTTTCTTTTGTTTTTTTTTTTGAGACAGGGTTTCTCTGTACAGCCCTGGCTGTTCTGGATACTCACTCTGTAGACCAGGCTGGCCTTCAACTCAGAAATCCCCCTGCCTCTGCCTCCCAAGTGCTGGGATCTACCATTGCCCGGCCTTTCTCCTGTCAACCCTGGCTCCTGTCTGGCCACTCTTCTCAGCCTTCGCAACAACTCTGCTACATAGTATTTAAATGAGATCTGATTGACATTACCACCAATGGATAAAGGTTTTCATGCCCATTTGTGTATCTCATGTCTGACTGTAAGCGTCTCAAAGATGAAGGTTTGTGTTAACTTTTTTTATATTGTGAGTGACAGGCAACAGTCATTCCTTGAATAGCACGAGCCATTAGGTCTATGTTTATGGTTTTAACCATTTTATAGAATTATCTGTCATGTGGCTTTTGATTATTAGCCTTACAGCACATAGAGTAGCTGTGGTGTTTAAGCTGCACTTTAAATATCACAGATGAATGAGTTCAAAGGAGGCCTTCTATTCCATTTCTACCTTCATGACTTTTTTCTTAAGCTTTTTCTTCTAGGACTGGGGATGTTGTTCAGAGGTACAGCACCAGGCCTTAGATGCTCATGCCTTAGCATCAAAAGCCAGACAAAAAGAGAGTCATTCATAAAATCAAGGGAACTTAATTCACAGTGTTCAAGAGACTATGGTCAAGACCAGAGCGGGCCAGATGGTGGACGAATGGCATTGCCTCTGGAAGTGTACTCACGCGTCTGTCGTTTTTGTACATCCGTTGAGACTTAGTACTTCAATGTTCCTACAGTTTTGTGCAAAGGTCCTTTATGGGGAAAAAAGTTAAAGGTTATAAATAAGTTGGTTAAAACCTTAGATATAAAGAAAGACATAAAATAATACTGGTTGTAGACCTATGCTGCCATAATATGCAAAATACATAATTGGTTTGATCCCTAGTTTCCAGGATAGAAATCCTAAGACGCTTTAATTTCCTGAGGAACAGGGATGAGTTTTGTTTGTCCTCATTATTTGAATAATGGACCAGAGCTGCTGGGGTGGTGTCCTGGGAAGGTGGCATGCCATCTCCACAAGGACAGGTGCTCCCGTCTTCAGACACACCTCAACCCTGCCCTGTGCAGCACTTCCTTTAGCTACTCATGTGCTTCAGAGTGAGCTGTTAATAGTATCCAAAGCTCTTTCCTCAATTACGGGACTCATGCTAGCAACTTAGGAAATTTGGGAGGAGTCCCGGTAACACCTGATTTTATGGGCCACCCATAAAGTGCATAGCAACTGGGCCTGGCAACTAGCACCTGGGTAGGGGCTGACTATGGTGCTGTGATGGGAGCCTGCAGTGTCTGAGCTGACTCTGGACAGCTGCGCGGGCAGTGAACGGAAACAGCCAGTCCCTATCTGCAAAATCAAAGAACTGTTGGGAGGAAGAAAAACAAACTTTTATATCTGTGTGTGAGGTGTGAATTCAACACAAAGTAGCTGGTGGGTCTGAAGAGATCCCACAGACTGTTCTTTTTGTTCATTTGTTATAGTTGTTTTGTTTTTGAGACAGGTTTTCTGTGTATCCCTGACTGTCCTGGAACTCTCTTTGTAGATCAAACTGGTCTTGCACTCAGAGATATCCCCCTGCCTCTGCCTTCCCAGTGTTGGAATTAAAGGCACGTGCCACCATCCCCGACTCCACAAACAGTTCTTTTTTTTTTTTTTTTTTTTTGGTTTTTCGACAAACAGTTCTTTTAAGCTGTAAATGTTTTCTTCTTCTTTTTTTTTTGGTTTTTTCGAGACAGGGTTTCTCTGTGTAGCCTTGGCTGTCCTGGAACTCACTTTGTAGACCAGGCTGGCCTCGAACTCAGAAATCCTCCTGCCTCTGCCTCCCAAGTGCTGGGATTAAAGGCGTGCGCCACCACCGCCCGGCTGTTTTCTTCTTTTACTGTTTTCAGTTTACTGTCTCCCTGTGTAGCCCTGGCTGACCTTGGATTTGCAATCCCTCTGCTGTAACCTCTCAATTTCTGAGATTAAACATGGATCTTTATGGCAACAGAAGCTGAAAATGATTGTATCTTTGAATTAATCAAGGTCTGTAATCTAACTAAAAGGCCCCCAAGAACTGCTTTAGTGTAGAGCCTTTTGAATCTCATCTCTGTCCTGTATTTGCTGCGTAGCCCAGGCTCCCTAGGGCCTCCTTGTGGAGACGCTGCCTGGGATTGTTAGGACGTGTTCCTGCACCCTGGCTTTCCACTTCCTACTAGAAATTTGTTACAACCAATGTATATTTTTAACAAGTTAGAAATTTAAAAGCTACTTAGTGTTTAACATTTTCTAAGTGAGTTGGTGCTGTTCTTTACTTCAATCTACAAGATTGAAAGTTATTTTTTAAAGTTTTCTTTTTACCTTAATGCATTGTCTCCTACTCCGAGACACCCACGAAGACTTAACTTTCGTAAAAAGCCTCCACATCGTTTTGAAATATTTTCCACTACCCGGCCCTATGAAGAGACAGTTAAGCAAAAAGACAGCTTATGTTACTGCTATTGACAAGAATACATCCTCATTTAAAAAACAAAATTATAAACAGAGAGAAAGGCTTTTAAGAAAGAGAATTCTTTTTATTTTTTATTTATTTTTTTTGGTTTTTCGAGACAGGGTTTCTCTGTGTAGCCTTGGCTGTCCTGGAACTCACTTTGTAGACCAGGCTGGCCTCGAACTCAGAAATCCTCCTGCCTCTGCCTCCCAAGTGCTGGGATTAAAGGCGTGCGCCACCACCTCCCGGCTAGAAAGAGAATTCTAAGAAAATCGCAACATACGCTGAGAAGCCCATGAACACAGCTGGTATGCATTCTCTCTTTAACTTGAAGGGTAGCCTGTATTTGAGGAATGGTCCTGCCTAGTTCTTGTAGAACTCTCAGTCATGCATGTGGCTCGCCTGGGTTAACCACAGCTATGGGAGGACATAACCGCCCACATTTGCTCTTGTGTCCTTTGAAGAACTCACTAGAGCACTCTGCACATAGCAGGAACTCAAGGGGCACTCGCCATCTTGCTGAAAGATCCCGTGGGCCACGTTTGTTAAGTACATACATCCACGAGATCAGAAAAGTGTAGGTATAATGTTAATGAGTTTTTGTGCCTTTTTAAAATTTTAACCTAAGTGCTCAGGTGGCACGCGGGCCTGTGTTGGCCACAACATGGAGCCTGACTTTCTGAAACTGGAGCAGTAGAGAGCTGTGAACTGCCATGTGGATGCTGGGAATCACAAACAGGGTCCTCTAGGGAAGCAGCCAGGGGCTCCTAACTGCTGAGCACTGGCTCTCTTTACCGCTATCTTTGTTGTTGATTTTGAAATGTGCTCCTGTACCCAAGGCTAGTATGATTACTACGTGGCTGAGGGTGAACTTGAACTCTGTGTGGTACACACATGTGTGCAGGTCCAGAGGCTGTTGGGATGCCTGTCTTCTCTAACTGCGTCTTCACTTTATGTTTTGAGATAGGGTTTCTCTCTGAGCAGACCTTCCACTGTGGTAGCCCGGCTAGCTAGCGAGCTTCCAGGATGGATGTGTCTCCACCGCCTTCCCTTGGTGTACCTTCCATCCCTGACCTGCACATAGACGCCGGGGATCTGAACTCGGGTTCTCATGCCTGTATGACAAAGACTTTATCAACTGAACCATCTCCTGACCCCTGACCTTTCACTTCTTTCTGATCTTCTGGGCTTTATCTCCCATGTGCTGGAGTCAGAGGTGTGTACATGCCTGAATGCTATTATACTTTTTTGCTCAGAGGAAACTAACAGGTTACACTAAAAGATTAAATGAGAAAAAAAAAAGACTGTACCCCAAGAAAATTGTCTCTCATTAGTAAAAACAATTTAATAGTTTTAATTATCTGTATTTTTGTTCCCCTAAGAATCAAAACACACATCAAGAATAAACACAAATACCACCCCTAACAAGTTTAAGCCTACTTACTGTAAAATAAACAAATATAAAAACTATAAAACAAAACCTTTGTTCTCAGGACTAATGTTATTAAGAACTTAAGTGTTAGCCGGGCGGTGGTGGCGCACACCTTTAATCCCAGCACTTGGGAGGCAGAGGCAGGCGGATTTCTGAGTTCGAGGCCAGCCTGGTCTACAGAGTGAGTTCCAGGACAGCCAGGGCTATACAGAGAAACCCTGTCTCGAGAAAAAAAAAGAAAAAAAAAAAGAACTTAAGTGTTATTTCAGAGAACTAATTTCACTTATTCTCAAAAACTGAAGGAAAAACTAGGGGGAGAGAAGCAGATCAGTTAGGAGAGTGGCCTGTCATGTTCGAGGCCCTAGGTTTGAGTCCTAGCACCCTCTTCCCAAACCTCAAGAAACACTTTGTCGTTGTCTTTTTTTGTGTTGACACAGGGTCTCACTATGCAGCCAGACTAGTCTCCAGCTCACAAGGGTTTCCCTGACTCTGCTGAGATTAAAGGCCTGTGCCACCACACCTAGTTAAGAAAATCCTCTTGGGAATATTGGAGGCTTCCATGAAGTTCAGCTATACCAAAACTAGTAAGTTCTTCAGTGGAAAAAGATTTCTATGGTTAGGACTAATGCTGTAACTACTAATGAAACAAATGGGGCCATACACCACTAAACTATACTTCAATGCTCCCCCCACCACCACCACAGAGTCATACCTCAGTATCCCTCCATACCAGAGTCATACCTCAGTGTCCCCCAACACAGCATGGAGACATACCTCAATGTCCCTCTGGAAATCAAACAGGTCTATCCGTTGCCAGTTACTGCCATCCAGAGCTAGGACATTCCAGGCCTGTTTTGAATAAAAAGAGAGAGAATGAACAGAAGTCAAAATGAAACCAGAAACTGTAATATTTAAATTCACAATTCAACCAACAAATAATTGAGATCCATCAAAAATGTTCTCAGTCTCTGAGGGACCCGAAGCAGGGCAGCGGCGCTCCAGGGAGGGAGCGGCAGAAGCCTACGACGGGATCTTCCTCTAATTGTGTTTCTTCGTTATCAATATACTCACTCAGCTATGCTTCATAATTGATCAATATTCTGACCAACTTGACTCAATGACAATTTTATTTTACTGTTTGTCTCACTGGGGATCAAATCCAGGGCCCTTTATCTGCTAGGCAGGCACTGTACGGTCAAGCTGCAGGCCTAGTCATTTGCTTTAGGAAAGGGCTTGCTGTGCCGGCCCTACCAACCTCCACCCTTCATCTCCTGCTTCAGCCTTAACAGTCCACCTAGGTGCCAGGCCCAGGCCTCAGTGCTAAAATACAAACTTAAAACTGTTATATGTCTCTTCAGTTTTCAAGACTCAGGATTGGGTGTGAGACCATGTCAGCAGGAGCTTCTTTGCTGTGTATCATTTGACATTTTAAACCCTTTAAAAGCTTCCTCTAATTATGTAATGAAGTCATATATTGTTCAGAACAATATCTATTCTTCTGAGTGTATTTCACTACGTAGCCTAGGGTGTACTCAAACCCGACCCGAGATTCTCAAGGATCAGAATTACAGATATGAGCCGTCACATCCAGTTCTAGAGTATCTTTATTACAAAAAATTTAAAAAGCAATTTAATGAAGGTTATACTTATAATCATTTCTCTGACAAACAATTTTTTGAGACTGTGTAGCACTGAGTGACCAGCCTCTGCCTCCCAAGTGACGGGATTATAGGGTTTGGGGCACTATTTCCCACTTTGCTTCAAGATTTCCAAAACCAAATTCTGGATATTCTGAGAAACCCAAGGGTAAATGTCATATGATCAGCAAAAAGCACATCAGGGTATGAGGGCAAGCAAGCAGTTACTCTAAAACTAGGCATGGTTTCTAATATGGTCAATGTTATTTTTCTCTTTGTGGCTTCAGATTTTTCCAGTGGGTTTTTTTTTCCTGTTTTGTTTTAAATAGTTAGCAATGGGAAGTTAACAAATAAAACTCTTAAAAAACCACGTTTAAGAGATTCTTGGGCTAAATATATCTCTGATTGTGTGCTAGTGCTTGCCAGGCCCTTCACCGAGCAGGAAGCACGCAGAACTCAGCCTAAAATTAAGAATGACAGGTTCCTCCCTTGAGTCTGAACTAAAAAACAAAACAAAGCAGAAAACCTCAAAGTCCTGGCAGCATGGCCTACCTTATGCCTGGCACTAGCCTCAATCTCAGCATCGCAAGAGCAAATGTCTCCTTCCCAGTACAATCCACAAGTATGGGAACAACAGGATACCAAGAGGCACTAACAGTCCAGGCTTAATGAGATTAGGCAGTTCCCTGCCTTCCTTAAGTGAAAACCACAATCAAAGATTACTGTGAACAGCTCTGCATGACGACTTAAGTTTATAAGGAGCCAGACAGGAAAATGTGCTTACTTGTAAGAAGGCTCGCATGTGAACATGAAGACCGGGACAAAAGCAGCCTAAAGAAATCCCAACACTGCCTATTGTTTCCAACATGGTGGCTATGTAGGCAAGGAGAGATTTTAGCATGGAAAAGCTATTTTAAAATTACCAGAAAGGGGAAATTTCTACATTAAGGTTTTTGGGTTCTTGAATTCAGTGGTGGTAGGAGTTACACGGGTGGTCTGAAGAGTCACTTGGGCCCACCCAACACGGAGACTCCACTTCATGGGAACCTCCCGCGTGCTGACTACTCTGCAGCTTTTCTCCTCTCCTGTTATTTTTGAAGAAAAGGCTTTATGGAGACATGAGAATTATGTACACAAGAGCCTTTAATACACCCGCGCGCATGCCCATGTGCTGTTATGAAATGAACTGTAAGAACTGTAAAATAGGATTTCCTTATGAGCAGAGTTAAGACTTTCAATGTAAAGTTCCCCTTCTGTTTGTATCATTCAAATATTAGAAACAGTACATAAAACAGAATTCAGTCATAGAACGACATGGTGTGGATGGAGTACTCTGAGAGAAATATTGTCTGTAAAATGCATAAGCAACACCTAAAAGGCTATCAGCCCCAGTCCAAGAAAAGGTCCCCGTCACCATGTCAACCATCTTACCCTGGAGACCTGAGCACAGCGACACAGGGTAACAACATCCAGGAAAGAAAATATCCTAAGAAGAAAAGAGAGGGACAAGCTTTTATCATTTTTCTCACTCTTATAGACAGCCTGTCTCTTACATAGTGTCTCTCCTGCCCACCTCATTATGTGGTCCAAGATGGCCTTGAACTCATGAGCCGCCTGCAACAGCCTCTGGAGTGGTAGGCTTACAGGTGTGCAACAACTGTCTAGTTTTAGTGTATAAAATTACAGGTCTCATTATCTTTTCATTTATGTGTATCACTGTGTCCTGCTCACTGTCATCTAGGACACTCTTTCCTCCTCCCCAATTTTGCTAATTCCCTTTCTACCCACATACAGTTGCTTAAGAAGTTGGATTCAGCCTATAATGATGTACACAGAATATTATATACACACATGAACACCTCCATCACCCAGAGGCAGTTCTTTCAAACAAATTCAAATATGCCCTGAACAATTTGCAAAAATAATTCTTTCACTTTGAAAGACAGAGCAGTTGAGGGCCAGCCCCCAAACTAACTAAAGTACATATAGTACAGAGGCCTTTAGTATTGGCTTTCATTATGTAACCATTACAACCAGCCTCAAACTGCATCTGTCAAACTGAAACTATGTATTTAACAGTAACTTGCCATTCTCTTTCAGCCTTCCCAACTCCATTCTTCTATCTCTCTGGGTAAAGAACTTGCTATTATTTCATTTGTAAGGCTGAATACTAGTTCATTATATAAAATACTATATGCTATGCATTCATTGATGGATTCTTATGTTACTTTCCTCAACTGGTTACTACAAATTCTGTTTCTATGTACACAAATACCTGCTTGAGTCTGATTTCAATTATTTCAGCTATATACCCAAAAGTAGATTCATTTGCTGTTCTGTTATGCATCAGTTGTACCATTTTAAACACCTATTTATCAGTGAAAAAAGTCCCAATTGTCCCATCTTTGCTAACATTCTCTCCTTCCTCCCTCCCTCCCTCCCCCCTCTCTCTTCTGTAATACCACAGTCTGTCCTGGAACTTGCTCTATAAACGAGGTTAGCCTCGAACTCACAGAGATCCACCTGCCTCTGCCTCCCAAATGCTGGGAGCACACTTTTAGGAAGACATAGCTCTATTATGCCTGGCTTCTTGTTTTTAACAGCCACACTAATGGCTGTGAAATAAGAATTCGTATCTTGGGGGGATTGAGAGATGGCTTACCCATTAAGAGCACTGACTGCTCTTCCAGAGGTCCTGAGTTCAATTCTCAGAAACCACATGGTAGCTCACAACTATCTGTAAAGGGATCCGATGCCCTCTTCTAGTGTGTCTGAAGACCATGACAGTGTACTCATGTATGTAAAATAAATAAAAATATAATCAATAAAAAAAAGGTATCTCTTTGTGCCTTTGTGGTTGGTGTTTTGAGGCAGAATCTCACTCTGTAGACCAGGATGGCCTCAAACTCAGGACAATTCTTCTGCATTGGCCTCCTAGGTACTACATTTAAGACACTACACAAAGTATGGGAATTTTCTGATGTACTTTTTGACCATTTGCACATTTTCTTTGGAAAACCATCTATTTAAGACCTGTTTTAAAATTAGTTTGTGGGCTTTCCTGTTGGACTGTGAAGTCCTCTGTACCCTTCGTTACACATGTACGTCCTTCCACACTTGGGATTGTGCCTGTTGTTACACATGCACCTCCTTCCACACTCAGGATTACACACTCATTTCCTTCCATACTAGGGGTTACACACTCATTTCCTTCTATACTAGGGGTTACACACACATTTCCTTCCACACTCAGGTTTATACATGTATTTCCTTCCACACTCGGGAGTTACGCACATACTTCCTTCTGCATTCAGGCTGCCTTGTCATCGCTGTAGCATCTTTTAATGTGCAAAAGTTTTAAATTATGATGCAGACCAAGTAACATGCCTTTCTTTCATTTCCTGAGTTTGAGGTGTCATAGTCAAGAAATCATTGTTAGGAACAACTTTAGGGAGACATTCTCCTATGATTTACTCTAAAATTTTTATACTTTTAGCTATAATGCTAGGGTTTTGTGTGTGTGTGCTGTTGAGATCAATCACAGGGCCTTGAGCACACTGTCCACCAGTTACCACTAACACCACCACTTATATTCTCCAGTTCAACTCCATCTGTCTGCATGTGGATAATGGCTTTTCAGTATCATCTGAGTTTCCTACTAAATGGCTAAGCCACCTGTCAGAAATCATTTGACAACAGTGTGTATGTGCTGGAGAAGACTGCTCCTGACTATGTTTCACACCGAACTTACGTCTTCTTTCAGTATCAGACAACTAAGGATTTTTGGTTCTGATGCCAACATTGCTTAGTTGTTCTTTCCTCTGTAGGACAAGATTTCACTACATAGCTGGGGCTGGCTGTCCATGAACTCCACCCTCCACCTAGCTTCAGAATGCTGAATCACAAGCATGCACCATGCCAGCCAGCTGTAGAAGGTGGCTTGGATGATCCAAAGTTGCACGGTGTCAGCAGGAAAAAGGGGACAGAGCAGCAGTAAACTTACATTTCTCTATGCAAAAGCTGTGTCAATTCACAGCCCTCTTTCCTTTCTGAAACAAGGTCTAAGGATGACCTTAAAGTCATCCTGGTCTACACAGTGAGAGTCCTGGGACAACCAGGGACACTTAATGCCACCCTGTCTCAACTTCCCTTCCCCCTAAAACAGACAGGAAAGCACAGGGGAGGTGGGCTGGAGAGATGGCTCGCAGCTAAGGGCACTTGGTTTCCAGCACCCACATGGTGCTGGCCAAGTAACTGGGATCGCACACCTACCAAGCTCATCTTAGATTTCTGATTTATTTTCATTTGTTCCACAGGAGAGACTGATTAAAGTTGATACTGAGTTGGAAGGTTAAGTGAGAAGCAACAAGACGCATAAATGCACACTGCTCTATATCCTGCAGGTCAGCAAAACACCCAAGCAAAAGCCCAGACGACAATTATGGTGAGATAATAAAATGAAACGGGTGTCGGTAGGGTCTGAACCATAGCTTGGTAACCGGATGGTCTAGCATGCCGATGGACCTGAATTAGATGCCCAGACACACACACAGCCCATTTCCCACTGGCTTCTGAAGAAAGGGAGGAAGAAGAACAAAGAAACCAGAAGCAGCAGCAGGCTGGCGTTAAACTAGTGGGCAATTCTCCTGCCTCTGTGTCCTGAGTGCTAGGATTACGAATACACACCAGTCCTTGTGAGTTTGCTGTTTTTCTGTGACAGGGTCACAGGCTGGCCTCCAACTCATACAGACTCAACTATCTCTGCCATCCAAGTACAGGGATTAAAAATGTATGCCTCTACTTGCAGCTTGTCTGAGTCTTGCTTCTGATTTATCTTGTTTTCTGTGTATGATTGTTTTGCCTGCATGCATGTGCATGTGTGTATGCATACACACACATGTATATATACATATGTGTGTGTAAATATACATGCGTGTGTGCATGTGTGTACAACCTGTATGTTTGGTCCCTACAGGTATCAGACAAAGGCACAATAACCTTTGGAACTGTAGTTATGGGGAGCTATGAGGCACCATGTGGGTGCTGGGAACCAAGTCCGGGTGCACTGTAAGAACACCAGTGCCCTTAGCTCTGAGTGGCTCTGGATATCCCCAGACTCTCCCTCTGTAGACAAGGATGGTTTTAAAATTAGAGCTAAGACAGTTGCTGCTGCCTGTATTGGGACTAGAGGTGCCGATACTCTCAGCCTTTTCATGTGTTTCCTGTCACAGATCTGGAGAGGCCACGCCAGACACCTGAGCTGTTACCTAGGTACTTTCAGCACCATTATTTTAACCAAAATGATACTCAGTGGTATGCAAGCCTTCTTCAATCTACATTGCACAGAGCACATAAAGTACTTTAGTGTATACTATGTAAGTTAGAGTTGCACCACCGCGCCAAATACCTGATGATCACAATTTCAGGTTTTATAACACACTTGGCTATGATGTTGCTTAGATTGTTGGTGAGGTGGGATGGCAACATGAGGGGACATGTGATAGCCAGGAAGCAAAGAGAGAGGCATGGAGTGACCAGGAACCCAATATTCTCCCTCAAGGTCTTACTGCCAATAACTTCATATCCTATTAGGCCCTAACTCCTAAGGACTATTAACAGAACCAAAGACTAAGGACCAAGTTGTCAACACACAGGCCTTTGGAAGACATTCAAGAGCCAAACTATAACAGCATTTAACTACTTTATTTGTCTGTATTACTATTGGAACTCTTTGGAAAAGTCCTATTGCTCTAAACTCGGAGGGGCTGGAGAGATGGCTCAGGGGTTGAGCACTTGTTCTTGCAGAGGACTTGGATTCAACTCCCAGCACCCATGAGGTGGCTCACAACCATCCGTAGCATCCAGGGGACTCAATGAGGACACTAGACATGCATGTGGTGCACATGAATACATAAAGGCAAAACAGACATAAAATAAATGATTAAAAAAAAAAAAGCAAAATGGTGCAGGATATTTGATCACACTGTAAACCCCGAGATTGTGTTATTTACTGAAAAACCTGTTTCTAGGTGTAGTGAGGCTCAGCCCTTAGCTTTGATCCACAACTAAACCAAGAATATTTTCAGTCATGACATCTCACAAACGTCTGTAACTCCAGTTTCAAGGGATTCCATGCCCTCTTGTAGCTTCCAAAGGCACCAAACATGCACATGGCATGCACATGCATGTAAGCAGATTCCTTCATAAAATAAAATCCAGGAGGGAGAGGAAGACGGACTCAAAGAGTTTTTGTTCTTGCTTTTTCGTGTTTTTTTGAGACACGGTTTCTACAAAGTTCTGGCTGTCCTGGAACTCCTTCCTCTGCTTCCAAAGTGCTGGAATTAAAGGCATGTGCCACCATGCCAAGACAACTCTAGGAGTTTGAGGTCATCTTGATGTACAGCTTGCATTCCAGGCCAGCCGAGACTACAAAAACCATCAAATACCAAAAGAATAAAAGACATTTATACTCCATGACCTCATGAGAAATACAAAGTTTTGCAAAACCAGTGTAGAAACGTACTGTCAATGAAACAGTCATGGTGTGCTGGTTCCTCTCAGCACTCAGGAGGCTGAGGTAGGACAATTGCTGAAGGCTCAAGGCCAGTCAGACTTACACTGGAAGGACTCTCAAAAACACCAGTGCACAGAAAGTATATTGGAACTCACAGGTAGTTCATGAGGCAACTAGATAGTACCTTTATCAGGGAATAAGGTCCTTATAAAAGAGTGGATCCTTTTCTTTTTTGTTTGTTTTTGGTTTGTTTTTTCCAGAGAGAATTTCTCTGTGTGGCCCTGGCTATCCAGGAACTCATTCTGTAGACCAGGCTGGCCTTGCACTCACAGAGATCTGCCTGCCTTTGCTTCCCAGGTGCTGGGATTAAAAGTGTGTGTCACCATTGCCCAGCAAGTGACTCATCTTTGACTAGGTTATAATGTATCGAGAGGGCGAGCATCAAATATCAACTCCTTGCCCTTGGACTCCCCAGTTTCCAAAATGCTTGAGAAATAAACTTGTTTTCATCATGTGCTTTATCTAGGTCAAATATTTTGTCATAGCAGTGCATATCTTCAAAACCTATCAAAAGGCTGGCTGACAGAACCCGCACTTGAGGGAACCCTAACTGAGGGAGGCTCATGGCTTCTCTATGTGCGGTCCCTTCTGCGGTGGGCACTCTGACTCTCCAGCATCTGCTTCATTCTAGCTGACTAGTGTGGGTCAGTTAAAGTGACTGGTTCAGATTAGACTAACTGGGCTACAATATGAGAAAAGGTGTTACTAGGGATAATATTAACTATCTCTGTACCCAGAGCGAACATGGAAAGACAGTAGTCTGGTATTTGCCAGTGGCCATTAAGTACCCATAAGGAAAAGCAGCTTTAGGCCAATACCTGGCTGGTTACCACAGAACCCACAACTTGGCTTAAAATCTTGCAGGTCCCTAAACCAATCAACCCGACAGACTGGTTTATTTTTGTATTTTACTTTACCTGAGATAATCTCCATATTGTTTGGTTGGGATTGAAAGAGTGTTAATTATTGGCAGTTGAAAACAGCTTCAAGGGCTGGAGAGATGGCTCAGTGGTTAAGAGCAATGACTGTTCTTCCAGAGGTCCTGAATTCAATCCCCAGCAACCACATGGTGGCTCACAACCATCCATAATGAGATCTGATGCCATCTTCTGGTGTGTCTGAAGACAGCTACAGTGTACTTACATATAAGTAAATCTTTTTTTCCTGCATATCATGGGTCACTTCATTGACATCATTACTAAAGTTGGCAGAAATTTACATTTTATCTTATGTGACAGCAGTGTTCAGAGAAAAAAATAAAAGGACATCACAACAAAGAAAAACATTTATAAAATACTGTCTATAAAAAAAAACTTAAAAACATGGCTTCAAGTCAACTGAAATATCAGAAACTTTCATTTTTCAATGCTAGTGTTCTCTTAACTGCTGTACAGATGCTACAAGGTGTCATAAAAAATCTGTGATTAAATTTGAAACAGAACATTATCTGTTATCTAGTAGATTTCTATTTGTGAAAGACTAAGAAAAACTTTACCTTCAGGTAGTAGTAAAGGTGATTGCCAATAAGCCTGCTGACTTGACCTTAGTCCCCAGGGACTACAGTTTGGTTCTCTCTCTGACTTGCACACACATTTTGTGGCACCCAAATGTCTCGCCTGCACAGTTACCTGCAAAATCAAACCTCAGCACCTTGCAGACAGAATCTCTCTGGGTACCAGTTATGCCTCCAGCCCCAGGCAACTGCACCCTACTCTCTGCCTCCATGGATTTGTCTATCCAGGACATCTCCTATAACAGGAACAGAGTCATGAGACCCTTGTGTCTGACTTCTTGCAAACATGCATACAGGTCACAGGACACATCTATACTTTGTTCTTTGTAAGATAAAGAAACAGTGTAGTATGCAGATGTGCCACCTGCTTACTCTTCAGTTTATAGTAACTGGATTATTTATACTTTTGACTCTTATCAATTGTGCTACTATAGCCATTCTAACTACTTCATTCCATTTATTTATTTGGGAGCAGGGGTCTTTGTGTGTAGTGGCAAACACCTTTCTTTGCTCACAGAGCCATTTTACCAGTCCTCAGCCCAATTATTATTATTGTTCTAACTATAAAAGTGGGAATGCTGGTGATGTGATATTTCTAAATTTGGCTTTTTGAGAACTGCCAGGCTGTTTTCCACGGTGGCTGCACTAGTGTTACATCCCTCCCAGCAATTTAGGAGGGTCGGTTCCTCCTCTTATTACATGTCCACCCAACTAGGTTTTTGTTTGCTTTCTGAATATAGTTCAGGTTGGCTTCTGTGTCATCAACTCCTGGTCTCAGACTCCTGGATGCTGGGAATACATGTGGGTGAAAGCATCACCATGTCCACCAAAAAAGGGGAGCCTGGGTCTGCACTGTTGGGGTTCACATTGTTGGGTCCACACTGCTGGGGCTCACACTGTTTGTGTTCCACACTGTTGGGGCTCACACTTTTGGGGTTCACACTGTTTGTGTCCACACTGCTGGGGCTCACACTGTTTGGTCCACACTGCTGGGGCTCACACTGTTTGTGTTCCACACTGTTGGGGCTCACACTTTTGGGGTTCACACTGTGTCCACACTGCTGGGGCTCACACTGCTGGGGATCAGACTGCTGGGGCTCACACTGTTTGTGTTCCACACTGTTGGGCTCACACTGCTGGGGATCAGACTGCTGGGGCTCACACCGTTGGGGTTCACACTGTTGGGGCTCACACTGCTGGGGTTTGTATTGTTGGGGCTCACATTGTTGGGGCTCACACTGTTGTGTCAGCCCTGCTTTGATCTGTACTGTGACTTTTTCCCAAGTTTGAAATTATTGAATAAAACTTCTTTATTTTTTTATTTATTTATTTTTTTGAGACAGAGTGTTACTATGGTCACTGTGTAGCCCTGGCTATTCTTGAACTCAGATCTGCCTGACTCTGCTTCCCAAGTGCTGGGATTACAGGCATCTGCCAGACTTGTTTTGTTTTATTGATAACAAGATCTGACCCTCAGCACAGACTGGCACAGACTAGCCTTGGTCTCCTAAGTGCTGAATTATAGGTGAAGCTACCATACTTAGCTAGTCTTGATAGCTTGAATTGTTTCATAGATTTTTCTACATTGCTATATCACCTATGAAAATAATGTCATTTGTCATTTTTACTGTGATTTTTTTTCATTATTATTTTAGGGAGAATGTATAAGTACTATTGAATGGAGGCGATCCCTGTCTTGTTTCTAACTTTAAAGGTAATGCTCTTTTGATGTAATCACCCAACAGCCAGGAGTGTTAACACTAATCTGCATGTTCCTCTGATCATCTAGAGCATTGTACAGAACATATCATGAACCTGTAGGTAAAGAAGTAAATAGAATTTTTACTATGTCATTTTTTTTTTGTGACTGTATTAAAGTTTTTTTTTTTTTTTTTTGGTTTTTCGAGACAGGGTTTCTCTGTGTAGCCTTGGCTGTCCTGGAACTCACTCTGTAGACCAGGCTGGCCTCAAACTCAGAAATCCGCCTGCCTCTGCCTCCCAAGTGCTGGGATTAAAGGCGTGCACCACCACCGCCCGGCTTGTATTAAAGTTTTTAAGATTCAATTACCAGCTGTCAGATTCTAGTTTTTTCTCACCCAGCTAAATTATTTGTCTTGAAAGGTTTCTAATTTCATTAGGGTAATATCCTAGGCATGAATCATTAAGATGAATAAGGTAGACAGGGTTTGGTGGTGCGTGCCTGTAATCCCAGCACTTGGGAGAAGGAGATACTCAGATCAGGTACAGAGGGACAGTCTGCAAAAAGACCCTAACTCAGTAATAGCAAAATAAAATAAAACAAACAAACAAAAAAAACCCACCTGAAGAAACAAACAAAACCACTCCCCATGATTAAAGTTATCTAAGGGGCAATAATGAAAACAAATAAACGGGGCTGCAGAGACGGCTCAGCGGGTAAGAGCACCGACTGCTCTTCCAGAGGTCCTGAGTTCAAATCCCAGCAACCACATGGCGGCTCACAACCATCTGTAATGGAATCCAATGCCCTCTTCTGGTGTGTCTGATGACAGCTACAGTGTGTTTATATAAAATAAATAAACAAATACACAAACATACACACTCATTAAAAATGACATCATAGGGAATGGTGGCATTGACCTTGCATCTCAGTACTTAGGTGCAGGTAGATCTGTGAGTTTGAAGCTAGCCTGATCTACATAATACATTCCAGAAGAACCAGGGCAATATAGATTCTGTTTCAAAAAACAACAAACCAGCAAACAAAAACCATCACATATAAATCATCTCGGTAACTCTGATTTAGAAAGTGGGCGGGGCTGCCGCTCGCTCACTGGCAGAGCCTGTTTAGTATGCCTGAAGCTAGGCTCGGGTTCTTAGCAACCAACAGGAGAAGCAAAGGACAGCGGAGGGTTCAGCCGCGTGTGCCTCCCGCGCGGTGTGCTTTCCATGGAGCTGTATTTCCTTATCTGACTTGCCAGCCCTCTACTGCTCCTTCCTTTCTTTGTGCAGGAAGATAAGCATACGCTGGGCTCAACATTTCTGACCAGGTTTGCATCTTAAATCTTCTACACAGAACTAAGAGCTTTAGAAGTCTTTTTAAATCTTTCATTTCCTGTGTGCGACGGGGGTGGTGGTGAGAGGGCCACGCCATGATGTGCACAGGGCTCAGAACTTGGGTCTTCATCCCCTCTCCACTTCTGCACGGGTTCTGAGATCAAACAGGATCACGCTGCCGTGTGTGGTGTGGCACATGCCTCTAATCCCAGTGCTCTCTCAGAGTGTCAGGCCAGCCAGGGTCATGACTACGCAGCCAAGAAAAAAAGCCTCAAGTTCTACTGACTCATGTTGCTTCATTACTAAGCAAGAAACTGTTCAATTTTATATTGTTTATTTTACTTTCATGTTTTGAGAAAGGGTTCTTAACCCAGGCTGGTCTTGAGTTGACTATAGCCAAGGATGGCCATCCGCCCTCACCTCCCAGGTATCACCACACTCAGCCTAGACTGATTCCTTTTTACTTTTTAAATTTTTATGTAATGTATGAGTGCTCTGCTGCACATACATCTGCGGGCCAGAAGAGGGCGTCAGATCCTTACAGATGGCTGTGAGTCACCATGTGGTTGCTGGGAATTGAACTCAGGACTTCTGGAAGGGCAGTCAGTGCTCTTAACCTCTGAGTAGTCTCTCAAGCCCCTTTTTGTTGTATTTTGAGACAAGGTTTCTCTATATAGTTCTGGATGTCCTGGAACTCACTGTGTAGACCAGGCTAGCCTCTGAGATCCACCTGCCTCTGGCTCCTAGGGCTGGGATTAAAGGTGTGCACCACCACATCTGGCTTCAGACTGGATTTCTTTCTTTCTTTTTTTTTTTTTTTTTCGAGACAGGGTTTTTTTTTTCTGTGTAGCCCCGACTGTCCTGGAACTCACTCTGTAGACCAGGCTGGCCTCGAACTCAGAAATCTGCCTGCCTCTGCCTCCCAAGTGCCAGGATTAAAGGCGTGTGCCACCACTGCCCTGCCAGACTGGCTTTCTAATAGATCCATGTCAATGATGTCTAAATTAAATATTCAGCAACAAAAAATGTCTGATAGTCACATGTAGCATGGAGGACAGAGACAATTGAACTCAGGCCTCCATATCTGTGAGCATCATGTTAGGGCACACCAACACATCACTCAATACCACATCCATATGTGATCATGTCCTATATATAAAGCAGAATGACAAAGGACATTTTTTAGGGTTTTTATGCCTTTTATCCTGAAGATAAGTTATGAGGGAGGCATTTAGAAATATAAAATCTGAAAGAAAACACATATAACCACAAATAGTGAAAAGTAAGAGCTCCAGAGTGAGGGAATATAAATTCCACACAAATGTGGTGTATTCTGAATATTGCATGCAAGAACCAGAAGAGGGCATCAGATCCCATTACAGATGGTTGTGAGCCACCATGTGGTTGCTGGGAATTGAACTCAGGACCTCTGGAAGAACAGTTGGTGCTCTTAACCGCTGAGCCATCTCTCCAGCAGACCAGGCTGCTTTTTACTTAAAAAAAATAAAAAAAAAAATAAAAAGAGCCAGGCCTAGTGGCCCACACCTTTAAACCCAATATTTGTGAGGCAGAGACATGGGCATCTGAATTTGAGGCCTGATCTACAGTGGGAGTTCCAAGAGAGCCAAGGCTACACAGAAAAACTGTTTAAAAAAACCCAAAAAATGAAAAAAGAAGTCTAAGTCTGTCCCATTGTAGGTATATAAAGACGCCTTGAGAACAAGGAACAGTAGCATTTCATGGAGTCCCCAGCACAGGGAACGTTTTAATAACGCAGTGGGAAAGCAGTATTACTAGAATTACTCTTCAGAGGACTGAATTTTTTCTACCTATCTTACAATAAGGCAAAAGCAAAACCAAGACACAAAATCACATGCAAATCTAAGTTTAAACACTGCTATTAAAGTTTTAAAAGTTGTTACAATAAACTTAAAAGTCCAAGTAATAAAGATCAAGCAAGCATCACCTCTGACCTTCCGATGTATGAGCCCATCAAAGTTTTGAACGTAGCCTAACAACGTTTGTAGAAAACAATGTCAAAAGGTTGGACACTCCTGATAAACCCTCCAAACAAAACACCAGCAACAAATGCCAACTTCATATACAAACATCATATACACCACTGATGGACACAGAATCAGGGCTCAGACTTACCTTAGCAGGAGTTCTTTGGGAAGTTTTTTATTGATTACGGCCTCATCACTGTTTGAGAACATCTGTAAAACAAAACAAAAATCGCTGCATCAGGCATTAACATTTATCACGTTCACAGTTTGGATAAAATTTCCTCATGAGAAATGTTAAAAAAAAAAAATGAGTAGGGACCCAGCAAAAGGGCTCAGGAGGAAGTGCGGCCAAGCTTGGTGGTCTGAGCCCAGCCCCTGGGAACCACAAGGTAGGAAAGGACCAACAGCTGCCAGTTACCCTCCTTCCTCCCATGTGTCCCAAGTATAATGGGGACTGGGGAGATGGCTCAGAGGGAACAAACATATAAGCCAAACGATTCCACTTCAGGGACCACAGCCAGATCCAACAGTCCTAAGGTATGGCGGGACAATATGTTGGCTCCCTAAACTTTCGTAGCTTTTATATCCAATCTAGCGCCTATACTAACCTACAGAACTCGGAGACCCCCTCCCCTCTAAATTCAGAAAGTCCCCTACCTCTAACCACCGAAGTATCTTCTCTGCAGTCTGAAAAAGGTACCTTATTTGTTCTGTGAGTTGCTGTTGGAGCTCCTACACCAGTTCTCTAGCTGTGAGTGTCTGGGATTACTAAAGCACACAATTAACTGAAGTCCTTAGCAGGTCTCCCTACTGAGCCCTCTTCCAAAATATTATCTGACCTTGAACTCCCAGAGATCTGCCTGCTTCTGCCTCCCGTGCTGGGATAAAAGGTGTGTACATCACACAAAGCCCCTTTTCTTTTTCTTTGTGAAGATTTGTTTACTTGATTTGCATGGGTATTTTGCAAGCATGCACAGATGTGTTCACCACTGGAATGCCTGGTGCAATGACTCCCATGGAACTGGAGTTGCAGACGTTGTGAGCTGCCACGTGGGTGCTGGGAATTGAATCTGGGTCCTCTGAAGGAACAGCCAGTGTGAGACCTCTTCAGCCCAATTTTTTTCTTTGTTTTTGTTTTGAGAGACAAGGTTTCTCTGTGCAGTCCTGGATATCCTGGAACCCACTCTGTAAACCTGGCTGATCTTGAGATCCCTGAGACCCACCTGGCTTTGCCATCAGAGTGCTGGGATTAAGGATGTGTATCACCACCACACACCACACCTGGTTACCATTCTGTTGTTAGATTTGAGTTTGCCGTGCTACACTGTAACGCTGTACAGCTAAGCACAGAAAGATTTCCTCCTCTGGTTATTCTATGAGCCTACAGCCTCTGCTCTTCTTACTCTGCCCGTGACTTGGTTTTGTGTGTGGTGTAAGAGCCCACCCACCTGCTTGCACGTGTATGCACTGGCTCCTGACCTTGCGTTTCACTTGTCCTGCTGAACTGCTTTGACTCCCACACTACACTCACTTGAGCCGACATGCAAGCGTGGTCTCTGGACTCCTCATCTCGCTCCTCTCAACTGTGTAACAATTTATGCCACTGCCACAAACCTGCTGTCCTAAAACCCATGAGTTTTCAAAATTAGAAACACGGATTATATCTCCATTTATTCAGGATTACCTTGATTTCTTCCAATCATTTTGGTAATCTTTCCGTGCATAAGCTTTTAATGTTTGTTTCTAAAGTACTCTGGTCTCTTCGGTGGGATTCTTGGCTCACAGTCCATCCTAGGACACTTGCCCTGCTGTGCACTACGCAGCGTCTCTCCATCTGCTGCTTTTACCCCACTTGCGCTTCTGGCCCCAAATATATTTTTTATAAAAAAGTTCCATCTTATTATCTAGTCTTACAACCTATGTCTTTCAAAAACAAAACAAAACAAACAAACAAAAAAACCCAACAGGGTCTCATTATTGTAGCCTTGGCTGGCCTTGAACTCACAGGGATTCACTTGCTTCTGTTTCCTAAACACTGACATTAAAGGTTAGCACCACCAAGCCCAGCCACAACCTATGACTTTTGACTGAAGTGTTTAACCCATTTCTAACTGATTAGGCATGTCTAATCATTCTACTTGCTTTCTGTACTATATTATTTTTCCCATCGTCACAGCTTGCTGAGTGCCCTCTCCTGTGATTCTTCACAGGCCCAGAATGACTTTCCTCCGTGGTCTCTCTTGGGGGCTTGTGCCTCATTTGTTACCAGCTTCCAAGGAACACATTGGTTAGTTCTAATCCCGTTCCTCTTTTACTTTCTTCATGTTTTCCAACAGAAATTTTCTGTTGTGCCATTATAATGCCTCCATTTTAAAGATTTACTTACTGTAAGTGTGTAGCGTTGTGCAGGTTTGAATGTCTGCACCACACATGCCCTAATGCCTGTGGAGGTCGGAAGAGGGAGCCTAGGTCCCTGGAGCTCTGAAGGGCCATGAGTCTGGGCACTAGGGGCTGGGCACCAGGACTGCTCCTCTGCAAGGAGAGTTGTTTGATGATGTTGTTCTCTTTTTCTGTAGCCCAGACGGGCCTCAAGCTCATTGGTTTGCTGGCCTCTGCTTCACCAGTGCCGGGGTTAAAGGCATGGTGCTGCCAGGCCTGGCAAGTTTTATCAACTGCTGAGCCATCTCTCTGTCCCCTAATTCCTTCATTTAAAAAAAAAAGTTATTTTCATAATGGTTGCTCTAGCAATTTAAGTATGAATCTTAACTAGCCATAATGTACTTCACACTGCTCATTCCTACAAAAATACAGAAACTGCGCAACAAGAGAATTCTTTTTCCTTTTTCTTTTGGCTATTATATATTTATCTGATAAACCTCAAACTATAGTTTTTAATCATGCAACTGTCTTTCAATTCAGTCAAGATAATAAGAGAACAATTTATTTCGTCTTTTAAATTTACCCGTGATTAACATTTATAGTGTCGTTTCCTCGACTTACCATCTGGTACCGTATCCTTCAAGCCTGAACAGCCTTAATAATTCTTGTAAGCAGATCTGCAAACAACAAATGTCTCGGTGCTTGCTTATTGCACTTTTAAATCTTTTCCTCTAATATTTATGTTTGTGTTTTTAAAATAGGGGTTTGATCTATAACCCAAGCTAGCCTTGAACTCATATGCTTCAATCTCTCTGAATAACAATGCATTGGGTTCTCTGGAGAAACAGGATCAGCAGGCGGTCACACTGCATGTGTGTGCCTGTGCATCTATGTGTGTATCTGTACAACTGTATCAACAGTCAGACTGCGGAATTATTAGCTTGTAGAGCTGGAGTCCAAAAGTGGGGTGGGGTTGGGGTGTGTGGCTGCTATGATGTCCAAGGGTAGGAAAGGGACGCCTTAGTTTAAGAGATGTGGGGAGGGAAATACCAGAAAAATATTTTTTATCTAAGTATAAACAAACTGCCTTAAGTCGACACATATAATTAACCATCATAGATTTATTGGCAGTTAAAGGATTTAAACACAGGGCCTCACATATATAAGCATTCATTTCTAGCCCTTTAAAAACTTTTCTCAATTAAAAAAAAATCCATCTACTTCTTTTTATGTGTGCATGAAGGTGCATGCCATATATACATATACAGCTCAGAGGACAATTTGCAGAAGTCGGTTCTCGCCTTCTATCCTATGGGTCCCAGGGATGGATCTCCTGAGACATCGTGATGTTGCTTGTTTGTATTTTTGAGATAGGGTCTCATGAGTTCCCCAGCGAGCTTCTAGCCTCAGGCTCCTGGGTAGCAGAGATTGGAGGAAATGTATCACCACATTCACTCAAAAAATTTGTGGCCGGGCGGTGGTGGCGCACGCCTTTAATCCCAGCACTTGGGAGGCAGAGGCAGGTGGATTTCTGAGTTCGAGGCCAGCCTGGTCTACAGAGTGAGTTCCAGGACAGCCAGGGCTACACAGAGAAACCCTGTCTCGAAAACCAAAAAAAAAAAAAAAGAACTCTGTTAAAAAAAAAAATTTGTGTTTGTTTGTTTGTTTGCTTGTTTGTTTGTTTTCCAAGACAGGGTTTCTCAGTGTAGCCCTGGCTGTCCTGGAACTCACTTTGTAGACCAGGCTGGCCTTGAACTCAGAAATCCACCTGCCTCTGCCTCCCGAGTGCTGGGATTAAAGGCGTGTACCACCACTGCCTGGCTCTAAAAAGCTTTTTTAAAAAGAGAAATTCATGTAATGAATCGTTGTGACGTGTGCATTTTAGGGTGTCTCAGTGTGTTTTAATGTAAGCTGCTGGCCTATCACACTCTTCTAGTTCCAAAATGCTCTCAATCCCTCTGAAAGCTCTGTGTCCATCTAGAAGTCACTCAGAAACCCTGCTGCTCTCTTAGAGTTCAGAACTGCCACTGATTTTCTTCAGGTTATAAATTTTCTTATGCTTGGCTATTTCCTTCTTTTTTTTTTAAAGATTTATTTATTTATTTTATGTATGAGTACACCCTTACCATTGCTCTCTTCAAACACACCAGAAGAGGGCATTACATCCCTTTACAGATGGTTGTGAGCCACCATGTGGGTGCTGGGATTTGAACTCAGGACCTCTAGAAGTGCAGTCGGTGCTCTTAACTGCTGAGCCATCTCTTTAGGCTGCTTGGCTATTTCTTTTTTTTCCTTTTTCTTTTAAAGATTTATTTACTATATGTAAGTACACTGTAACTGTCTTCAGACAGCTCCAGAAGAGGGCATCAGATCTCATTACAGATGGTTGTGAGCCACCATGTGGTTGCTGGGATTTGAACTTAGGACCTTAGGAAGGGCAGTCAATGCTCTTAACCACTGAGCCATCTCTCCAGCTCCTGGCTATTTCTTATAGAAGGGAACTGAAGTGTGACATTTTATGAATCACTGATGGCTTTTTACAATGGTCCTGGGATTTATTTTCATGGCAGCAGTAGTTTGCTTCTTTTTAATAGTTGAATAACAAACAGGTCCTTCGTATATACCATGTTTTTTTCCTTCATTCATGTTCTTAATAGTCTTTGTATATAGTAAATACTGTTGCTATTAGCATTCTTATATTTGTATTTATGTGAATATCTATTTTTAATTCATCTAGGAATGGGGTTTTGGTCAAGTGACACTTTGATAAAATGTTAGAGGAGTCATTAAATTGATTTCTCTAGTTATTCTGTTTGATCTCTGAGGCAGAGTCACATTATGCTGCTAGGGCTGCTTTCTAACACATGAGCTCACTGTGATCCTTCGGCCTCAGCTTCCTTAGTTATGACTTCTGTGACAACCAAGCCTAGCTTGGATTCTATTTTCTTTCTAGTGGTGCTTGGGACTGCCCTAAGAGCCTTCCTTACTCATGCTGCTTAAGGGCATGACGCCGTTGCTAAGTGACATCCAACACCACGAGTTTTGATCGTTTTTCCCCAAAACACTGACTATCCTCCAACTGCTTTCTGGATTTCTTTGGTCCTTTGCTTCCTCAGACTGGCGATTCTACCACATCTCCCAAAGGCTGGGGTTATGGCACGCACCACCACAACTGAATGGTTCCTATTACTTCTGATGAAAGTCATGCCGGCCACAGTGGGTTCCTTTTATGATATATGTTTTTAATCCTCTAGACTTTGTCTTAAGCAGTCCGAGAACCATCTCTGTATCTATTCTACTTTAGGGTCACTAAGATACTGAGCTATACTGACCAGCATTTCATCAGGCAGGGCATGGACGCACGCACTTTAATCTCAGCACTCAGTAAGTAGAAACAGGCAAGCTACAGGGTATCTGATTGCACTATAAACCCCAAGACTGCATTATTTACTGAGAGAGGGAATTGCTTCTGGGACATCAGCTGAGTAGGAAGGTCAGCTGGGTGCTTTCTCTGCCTCTCTGAGCTAGTAGGTGCTCACCCCAGCATCTGGTTCCCGAGTCTTCACTGGTAAAATCAAATGATTGAGATTTTGTTTAAAAACAAGACAGGTAAATCTGTGGTTCCACGCTAGCTGGGTATACATACTAACTGCTGAGTCAGTCAGGGCTACACTGAAAGACCCTGTTTCAAAATAATTAATGCATGCATTTTCATCAAACTGTTATGAACAGTTAGGCTCAGCTCAGCATTATTCCCAGGACCGCAAAGACAGATGTAACCTGTCTACAGAAGTTCCCGTATACAGAGGAATGACTAATAAAATGTGTTAGATACATGTAAGTGAAAAGTTCAAGATGAAAAGAAGGCTCTGGGATTCCAACTATCTTTCTGAAGGAAGGATACTGATGAAATTCCTTGGCTTTCTAAAGTATTTCTCAGCTGGCTGCGGTGACTCATGCCTGCAACACCAGTATGTGGGAGATAAAGAAGGAGAAGCATGAGTTCGAAGTCAGCCTGGACTAAATATTATAAAAAGCAAGCCAAACCAAAACCAAACCAAAACAAAACCTCAACAACAACATCCCAAAGACAAGGTTGAGGAGACTGTTCAGTGGGTAAGATTCTTGCTACCCAAGCATGCACTCCCAGTCTTCTGGGGGGGATGGGTGCAGAGACTGAGTTTCTGGGACTCACAGAGCAGCTAGCCTGCTATATACAGTGGCAACTGATGAAGGCAGCTGACTCCTAAGGTTGTCCTCCAAACGTTGCACATGGCGATCACTGCACAGACACACTCACACAGATGAGGGTGGCAATGAGCTTTCTCTTGAGAGCAAAACATGCGTGCAAACACACACACACACACAGAGGTTAAAAGAACAACAACAACAAAAAAAATCTATGCAGTGATACTGAGTGATTTCCAAGGCGTGGCCTTAGCCAACACGGAAGCACACTCCCAACTCATCCCCTCTGTCATGGAAGAAAGTCTAGCTAAACTTCAGAACAGCAAAAGATCAAGTGGAAACGAAGAATCAGCTGACGGCACCCCAGAGTCTCAGACTCTAATAACAGCCTATTACACACTCCAAAAGCAGTCAGTTGCCAGAGGCCTCGGCCTCCTGAGTGACCTTTTAAAAAGAGAAACAGAACTGCCAAGGTAAACTCATTCTTCCAAGCTACTCCTTGGTAACTTACGACTGATGTTAAGATTACAGGGCGTTGGATAGCAAGTACTACAAAGAAAAATGGTTCTTCATTGAAAAAAAAATGTAGGACCAGATCTATGATCTCATTTCCATAGATCTGAACAAACTTTGTAATATCCAATGGTAGCCTAACGGAGGTCAATCTTTACGGCATCTGGAATATTCTGGGGAGAGATTTTAGGACAGAATATTCATAAAGAAACCCACAGCTAAAGCTGCAATATTTCTTTATTTCTTTTTTCAGTTTTTCAAGAGATAGGCTTTCTCTGTGTTGCCCTGGTTGTCCTGGAACTCACTCTGTAGACCAGGCTGGCCTCAAACCGAAAGATCTGCCTGCTTCTGCCTCCCAAGTGCTGGGATTAAAGGTGTGCGCCACCACTGCCCAGCTAAGATGTTTTAACAACACTTTTCCTATAAGTAGTTTTCACAAGGTTATGCCATTCCTGCACTCAACCAACACCAGATGTTTTTCCAATTGGCTGGTTTCCTTGCCAGAATCTAAAAGGAAAAAAATTTTTGTATGCTAAATAAATCAGAAGAAAAATAAGCTTATAATTTCTCCACTCAACGTAACTGCTCTTTAGAAACAAACTATGGCCATTGTATCACCACACCATGACTAAACCTTTTCTTTTTTTTTTTTTTCCCCCTTCGAGACAGGGTTTCTCTGTGTAGCCCTGGCTGTCCTGGAACTCACTCTGTAGACCAGGCTGTCCTTGAACTCAGAAATCCGCCTGCCTCTGCCTCCCAAGTGCTGGGATTAAAGGCGTGCACAACCACTGCCCGGCTGAATAAACCTTTTCTAACAAAGTCATCTCTACATAAAAACACCAAGGAAGGAATACATGTACAACACATACACATTACAACAGGCACTTTCTGCACTGCACACCTTCTAACATCTGACTCAACAGCACACAAGTTATGCTGGTCTCCATCTTGTCCACCACGTCTCTGCATGCACTTCAGATAAGGTATATACACGCAAATGCACACATGTCCACTGCATGCATGGGTCAGAGGAGGGTGTCGGGTGCAGGGCCTCTCCTCACCTGGAGATGTTTTCCAGCTGGGCTGGCCAGGCAGTGAGCCTAGCACTTCTTGTACTGTTCCCCAGGCCCAGTGCTGGAGTTACAGGCATGTGCAAGACCTCACACGGCTTTTCCGTGGGTGCTGGGGGTCCCACTGTGGGTCATCACAATGCGCTTTACAAGCACCGAGCCATTTCCTGTGCTCTCTTTACACCCTCATTCTGTTTTTCTGTTGATTATTTTGTCTCCTTACTTGGTTTTACTGTCCTGGGCAACATTTTAGGTCCCTGAGGACTCCTGAGTTCAATTCCCAGGACTCACATTGTGGAAGGAGAAAAACACCTGTGCAACTTGTCCTCTGACCTCCACATGACACTGTGGCATGTCTACATAAAAGTAACAGTCCAATAAAAAAATCAAACAAATTGTATCACTCCTGCTTTCTAGAGACATAATAACATAAAACACCACTTGAGACTGTTGTAAGAAGTTAGGAGACAGTGGTTTCATGTATCTAGTAACTGTGGTAGAGATCGAGAGAAATAATTGGACTCTTGCCATGCAGGTGAGGAAGAAGCCCTTTCTTACCGTGCCATGCAGGTGAGGAAGAAGCCCTTTCTTACCGTGCCATGCAGGTGAGGAAGAAACCCTTTCTTACCGTGGGTGGTGGCACATGTCTCTAATCAGATCTGCTCTTTGTTTGTTTCTGTTTTTTTTTGAGCAATATAACAATATATAACTATATATATACACACACATGTATATGTGTGTATATATGTATATACATATATACACACACATGTATATGTGTGTATATATGTATATACATATATACATATGTGTGTATATATATGTTTGTATATACATACATACATATATATATATATAATGAAAACATAGTTCTGGCTAGCCTTGAACTCATAAAGTTCCACTTGTCTATACCTCCCCAATACTGGCATTAAAGTATGAACCACCATGCCTGACATAAACTGTACAGCTTTTAATGACAGTGGATCCTATCATTTCTACTTTGACAATATAGGATATACTTAATCAAATAACACGAAAATGCTTCAAACTCAAACTTTGTGAGTGTCACAATTAGAAAATCTTCACCTGACCTCATGTGAAAGGCACAGTCAAAATACAGAACATTGAAATACATTCAGTCTACAAGTAGATATAAATGAAACATACTGGGGCTGGAGAGGTGGCTCAATGGCTATGAGCACTGGCTGCTCTTTTAGAGGATTCCCAGCACCCACATGCAGCTTACAACTTTTTCTAACTCCAGGTCCAGGTGATCCAACACCCTCATGCAGATAAAATACCAATGCACATAAAATAAAAATAACAAACTATTAAAAAGTAAAAATAAAGATGTATACCATCATGCCTGTATACTACCATTTTTAAGATAAAAATATTTTTAAAAAGAAAGGGGCTGGAGAGATGGCTCAGCGTTTAAGAACACTGACTGCTCTTCCAGAGGTCCTGAGTACAATTCCCAGCAACCACATGGTGGCTCACAACCATCTGTAATGGGATCTGATGCCCTTTTCTGGTGTGCCTGAGTACAGTGACAGTATTTATATACTCATACATATTTATTATGTACTCATACATAAAACTAATAAATAATTTAAAAAAAGAAAGAAAAGAAAAGAAACAGATGGTCCAGGTGTAGTGGTGCATGCCTTTAATCCCAGCACTTGGGAGGCAGATAGGTGGATCTATGTGAGATCAAGTTCAAGGCCAGGTCTACAAATTGAGTTCAGAGCAGCCAGGGCTCTGTTACACAGAGAAACCCTGTCTTGAAAAAAAAAAAAAAAAAAGAGAGAAGTAAAAAGAAACAGATGAATTTCAAGTTCAGACTTGAGTCCTATCTCAAAGACATTTCGTATGTCCAATAGCTGGGTTACTGGGTCACACACAGGTACAACATTGCGGGGTTGTTTGTTGTTTTGAGACAAGGCCTGGCTATCCAGCCTTTAGCTGGCCTGAAACTTCTAGAACTTGGCCTCTTGCTGCCTTTCAGTGCTGGGATTGAAGCATGTGCCATCACCTTGGGGAAGAAAAGGGCTTCTTCCTGACCTGCATGGCCACAATCCAACCATTTCTCTCCATCTCTACCACAGTTACAGGATATATCAAACCAGTCTCCTTATAACTTCTTATAACAGTCTCAAATAATGTTTTATATAATTATGTCTCCAGAAAGCAGGAGTGAACTTCACTTCTGAGGCAAACCGGGGTTTAAGCATGCTAGGTAGGTGGTCTTCCACTGAGGTTCACCTCTAGCCCAACATGATATATTTTCAAAGAACAAGCTATATAATGTTCCTCTTCTGCTCACACAGATCCTTGAGGTTTACTTTACCAGAAACAAATACAGAGTTTAAGGGTCCTCAAGGCCATCCATAATCTTCCCTATCCCTCATCCACACCAGCAATTCCCACTGATAAGTCTCTGCCCATTACTTTTGGTCCCAGAAAGTATTAGCATTTTATATATTATCATTTATACCTATCTCCTCTAACTAGATTTTAAGCTCCGTTATGAGAAGATTTTATCTGTTTTGTTTATTTTTACATCTCCTGGTATGCATAATAGTAGGCACATACAAGGTACTCAATAAACATTTGAGGACTGAATTAGTCATTAGCATGGAACTGAACTGGACCTGGTGATGCTTGGGAAGATGAGGCTGCTGAATGAATGATCACGAATTTCAAGTCAGGTGAGGGCAGGGGCTGGGGCGGGGCGGGGCACAACTACAAAGCTTGACTGTCTTAAAAACAGTCTTGTTGGCTAGAGAGGAGAAGCCTGGGCAGGCAAGAGCTGGCCTGACAAGTGGTGTTGGATCCCGGGACGCACTGAGGAAAGAGGCTTTCAAGTTTTGCTCTGACTTTCACACATGCACGTAGCACACCCTCAGAATACCTCTACGTACTGGGTTTGGTGCACTAGGAGGCAGAGGAGGGTGGGAGCAGGAAGCCCTGAGTGGGTGCTCTTGACCAAAGCCTCAGACCCCCAGGAACTGCAGTTTCCTCTGCTGAGTTTTGGAGGCAGGGCAGATGACTAGTCCTTTTAATCAATTGCCCCGTGTGTGCCAAGCCAACAACTGCGACTTCTTCCTCCAGGATAGCTGGAGCCCGAAACTCTCCTAGGAGAGTTCTTACCCATCCATCTGCAACTAAAGCCAGTTGGGGGCCTGGGGGAGAAAGAGGTCCTGGGTTCTAGAGTGCCAGAATGTGGCACTCTTGGCTATTTATTAAGTTCAAAGTCAGACCAGGATAAGGATATGTAGTATTAGTAACTGAACAGTGGCATAATAGTAGGAGGTCAGAAATAAACCTATCCTGGGTTTTATACAGTGAGACCCAATCTCAAAAAACTATAAAAATAAAAGAGTTGGAAATCGTCACATGTTCCTGTGACCCAACACTTAGTAAAAATGGGGGCAAGATGATGAGGTGCTCAAGGCCAGCCTCACCCACACTTGATTATGTGGGCAACCTGTGCTACATGAAACCCTGTCTTAAAATATCAATATTGGGAAAACAGACTATTGTAGCATCTGTTTTCTAATCTATAAAGTAAGAGAAGGAGGGGCTGGAGAGATGATGGCTCAGAGGTCAGGGCACTTGCTGCTCTTCAGAGGACCTGGGTTCCACTCCAGCATCTCCACAGCAGCTCAGTGCTGCCTGCAACTCCAGTTCCAGGAGACTCAATGCTCTCTTCTGGCTTCTGGGGGCACCAGGCACACATGCGATGCACAGATATACATGTAGGTAAAAATTCATATACCGAAAATAAAAATAAACTTTACAGTATTCTTTACCTAGGAGATATTTTAAAACTAAGTTCAAATAAATTCATAATTACAAACATACTATTTAACATGTAGCACTCATACACATAAAATAAATAAAAACTATTCTCCAACTAAGTTATTATAAATGTCAACATGCTGTTTGATGTATCAAACAGTATTAGTTTTTATTCAAGACCTGGAGGAGGGGTGTGTGTTTGTGTGCATTTACAATGCTTGACACTCTGTGTCCAAATTATCTGGTCACACAAAAGTTAAGTTAAAAATATGGTTACTTGAGTTAGTTGTTTAAAATAGTTGACTTTCTGAGGGAGGATCAGCAAAATCTGTATATGAGGTTCATCATTATAAAGAATAATTCCTAAATTGTTTTAGAAGATATATCCATTTTCTTAAAAACAATTAAAAACAGAAAAAAGAAAAGAAAACCTGGGTCAAGGGGAGAACTCAGGGGCAGGGCACTTGTCTGATGCTTGAGGTCATAGACCAAAAAAATAAGAAAACCCAACCCCACTATGTAAATAATTATATTCTTCATAATAAAGCCTGAGAACCACCAGTGAGTGAGTACTACTTCTTAGCTACGGTTTTTCTAACCCTGTTTCTTTCCTAGTTAAATCTCTGGTGAATGTCGAGCCTCAGAGAAGTAGCAACTTTAATTAGCTATCTCATTAAGGGTATGTTTTGAGCCGGGCATCATGGCACACACCTTTGCTCCCAGCACTTGGGAGGCAGACTTAGGTAGATCTGAGTTCAAGGCTAACCTGGTCTACAGAGAAAGTTCCAGGACAGCCAGGGCTACATAGTTCAAAGATTCTCAACTTTCTTAAAGCTGTGACCCTTTAATATGGTTCATGCTGTGGTGACCCCAACCATAAAGTTATTTTCATTGCTGCCTCACAAATGTAATGTTGCTACTGTTACAAATCACAATGTAAATATCTGTAGGTGACCTGGAATCGTGACCCATAGGTTCAGAAACTACTGTTCTAGTGGATGTGCAATGTGCAAAAAAAACTTATGTCAATTTTGAAGGCCACATAGGTCCCCCATTTACCTTTGAAAAGTGGGAGAGTTATAGTAAAGAAAATTTATTTTCAACTATTTTTCCTTAATAATATAACCATAACTCAGAAATCACTATTAAACAGCAAGAGTTTGGTGTTTTATTTCTATGTAACCTCAATTCAACTCAGGTTATGACAAGGAAACAGATATTGGAAATCTTATTTTAAAGCCATAAAGACAAAGTTAAATGGTTTTCCTCAGTGCTCAATGTGAGTTCACAGCTATGCCAAGATTAGGTCCCCTGAGATCTTGAGTCCTATATTTAAACCACAGCTTTCCGTCTGGGTAAGAGACTGATAAGCTCATATGCAATTTATGTCACTTAGTGCCCATAATCTACTGTCTCAGAAACATAAGGTCTCTGTAAATACAATTAATTTTGGACTGATGGCCCGAGAGTTCTGGGTCACCTCTGCAGATCATGAGAAGGCCCGAGGTTAGACTTCCAGCACTGTAAAACTACAGGGATAAAATAACACAGGAAATACCATTATTCTCTTGTGTTTTTTGATACAAGGTCTTGATTAAAAAAACATAGGCTAGCCTTGAACTCATTATATAGCCCAGGTTAGTCTTAAACTGAGAACTATCTCCCTGCCTTAGCCCCCATTCAGGGTTGACTGTCTCCGTTGTTTGTTCCATTTGTGAGACAAGGTCTCAAGCATGCCATGCTGACCTCAAACTTCCTACGTAGCTAAGGCTGCCCTTGCACTTCTGATCCTCCTGCCTCCACCCCATGTTTACATGGCACTAGGGAGGACTCGCACCCAGGACCTTGCGCTAAACAAATATCCACTCAGCTGAGCTACGTTCCCACCTCCTCTATTTTTTAAGGATGTGCTGACTTGGCACAGCTGTACTTTTCTGTTGGACTTTTAAAGGCAGGTCTACATCTCAGAGGCCTTTACATAACAGAAGTCAATTGTGACTAAGAATATTGAATATTAATGAAGCCTCTTATCTTTGTATGTTACAGTTCATGATGATATACTAGGAAATTATAGCATTGTGCACATATTCTAATTTATTCGAAGAGAATTTCAAACTATCAGTTTCCACTGGCGGGCTGCAGAAATAAGCTGTAATGTGGTTTTCTTCACACATAGCCCCAGCGCAGCACACGGAGCATGAAAACGAGTTTTAAACAGATGACGGGCATGCGTGTTGGAGTAGCAGCACCGCCGGCTCCTTCACAAGGCTCTCTTTTGAAAGGGATCAGAACACGTCTCTTGCCTACAGCTCTCTCACAGTTTGCAAGCGAAGAGCGGCCAGTTTCCAGGGTGAAGGCTGACTGGTCCAGTGTTTTAAAATGTCAACTTACAATTCAGTGCCAGTGTCTCCTCCCGGCAGACATTCTCCAGGACTGCCCAACACGGTGCCGGCCAGAGCGAGCCACGCCCACCCATCCGGCATGCACTAGCCCTCAGACTGGGACTCGAGGCACTCCAGCTTACTGAACAAACAAGATATCTACTTAGGAGGTGACGAGCTATATACCTCACTTTGTAAAAGACATTTTCCTCTAAACAGTAAATTCTGACTTAGAGAGTGTGGGGTCCCACACTTGGGAGGTAAAAGAAAGAGAATTAGAATTGGAGGCCATCACCAACTATATGATCCCCTGTTCTCAAAGGACAACCCTAGCCAGGTGTAGGGCACGTTCTTGGGATGAGGAGGCAGGCAGAACCCTTGAGTTGAAGGCCAGCAGGCAAGCCAGGGCTACACAGTGAGACAACTGTCTCAAAATACAACGGCAGCAATAACAAAACACCAAAAATGAACAGGGAGATATTTTAAGGTTTTTAAAATATTAGGTTACAAAAGGCCCATTTACAAACACTTGTACGCTACGAAGTACCAACAACAGGTACCAGTTCTGCGTGCCTCCACTGTACACCAGGCAGGTGGCTCATGCTACACAAACCTAGGAAGCGGTCCTCACAGTGGAGGTATTAGATTCCTTACTGAAAATCAGAGACTCAAAGAGACTAATCTCTTTTCCAAGGTCACATAGATGGTGGCTAGAAATGCCACAGTTCAAACCCTGGCTTTACAGCTAATGCTAGAAAATAGGCTCTACAGGGCTGGAGAGATGGCTCAGCAGTTAAGAGCACTGACTGCTCTTCCAGAGGACCTGAGTTCAATTCCTAGCAACCACATGGTGGCTCACAACCATGTGTAATGGAATCTGATACCCTCTTCTGGTGTGTCTGAAGACAGCAACAGTGAACTCATTCACAAAATAAATAAATAAATCTTAAAAAAAAAAGATAGGCTCTATAAATATAAATTCCATAATTACTAACCGTAAGAACCACAGCTCCAAACTGCAGACCATCACACAATCATATCCATCTCTCAGCAAAAATATCCACTTATTCACTAATGGTACAGACTCCCACCCCCACCTCACCCTTTAAAAGTCTACTTTTATCAGAATTCAGGACAGAAACGGACAAGGTATTCAAAGCATCATATTAAGATTACAAAGGTTAATTTGTTTTTATTTACTAGGATTTACAAAGATATTTAAGACACTGGTAATAAATTAACCATCTAATTAATCTCTTTGCAGAAAATCACAGTAAAAGAAACCTTAGAGTGTAGACAATGTAAGACTGGAAAGGGAACTTAAGGTAATACTGACATGAGTAATATTAGAATTGTACTAGAATATTATAACACACAATGAAACACAAAGATATACATAAGAATACTTTAAAATTTCCACTTTTCACTATGTGGATGTGCGTGCGTGCACGTGTACGCACACATGCTAGTATGCACATGACTCCAGTGCCTGAAGCAGGCCAGAGGAACTGGATTATAGGTGGTTGTGAGTCACTGGACATGGTTCTAAGAACTGAACATAGGTCCACTGGAAAAGGAGTGCATGCTCTTATCCTCTAAGCCGTCTCTCCAGGCCCCACACAAGAACACTGTAAGCCTTGGGGCAGTGACACTTGAATCCTACCTACTTGAAAGCCTGAGCAAGAGAATTCTAACTTCTAACAATTCTCCAAGAGTCTCCAAGAGTTCTAACAACACAGGGAAACTCTAGAGTACATTTTAAACCAGTTTCAAAAGCAGGTAGACTATGGCCCCAACCTGTTGTTACTGTGCTCCTTGGGACAGGGTCTAGCTCTGCCGCCCAAGTTGGCCTATAGAAACCCTCTTGCTTCCTCGTGCTGGATCACAAGCCTGTGACCCACCACACCTAGCAAAGGTGCATTTTAGTAGTTCACAAATCAACAATTTCCTTTTAAAAACTCTGTACAATACCTTAACATTTTCATTTTCCTACTGAAATTAATTTCAAAATTTAAATATTAAAAGATATAAATGAGCTGGTTCAAAAAATAGGATAAAGTGAAAACATTTTTTGTACTTTCTTTTTTGAAACAGGCCTTCTTCCTCTGGATATTACATGGTAGCCCAGGCTGGCCTAGAAACTGAGGCAATTCTTCTGCCTCCAGAGTATGGGGATTAGACCTGAGTCATCGCATCCACTTCATTCTCCTCCATGATTTTTCTAAGCTCCCTTTCCATAAACTGTTTAACAGCCCACTCCTAGACCAGCACAAATCCGCAAATCCTTGATGTAACATTTTTTAATTGTTCATCAGCAGGCACTACAAATCTTTTCTTTTTCTCTTTTCCTCAGTAACTTTTTTTTTTGTTTGTTTTTTGTTTTTTGAGACAGGGTTTCTCTGTGTAGCCCTGGCTGTCCTGGAACTCACTCTGTAGACCAGGCTGGCCTCGAACTCAGAAATCCTCCTGCCTCTGCCTCCCAAGTGCTGGGATTAAAGGCGTGCGCCACCACCGCCCGGCTAGTAACTTTTATACATTTTTTTCCTTTTCATGTATGAGAGTATTTTGCCTAGACATATGCCTATGCATCACATGTGTGCCTGATGACCACAGAGGTCAAAGGAGGGCATTGGATCCCCTGGAACTGGAGTTACATGTGGTTGCTGGGAATTGAACTCTGGTCCTCTGGAAGAGCAGCCAGTGCTCTTAACTGCTGAGCCATCTCTAAAGCCTTTCTTCACCTGCTTTTATAGGACTGAAAAAAGCAAAGTTAAAGTAGCTTTCTTTCCTCCTTCTTTTCCTTTTTTTTTTCCTTTTTTTTGAGACAGGGTTTCTCTGTGTAGCCCTGGCTGCCCTGAAATTCACTGTAGACCAGGCTGGCCTTCACTCGGAGATCCTCTGCTTCCTGAGTGCTGGGATTAAAAGTGTGCATAAACGGTGCCCAGCTAAAAGTCAAAGACAGTCAGGATATACTGAGTTGGTAATAACTTTTGTTGTGCCCGTCAACAAAGGGCCACAGAGGTCTAAGAAGTAGTATATTCTCAACCTGCCCTAATCTAGGAGTCTTTATTTTTTTTTGCCCCTCCCCCAATAAAATCACTCTGAAAACACGTTAGCACCTGGGATGAGCTCGGACTATGGCGTCTTGTTACTGTAAACTGTAAGTAAACCTTGGTTCTTCTGTCTGCATCCTGCAGTGGGTCGTGAAGCTCTGGCTCAGCAGGTAAGGGGCTGAGCAGTCAGTCTAGAACTCTAGGCCCACGCGGGGATGGAAGAGAACTGACTCCAGCAAGCCATCCTTTAACCCCTAAGACCCACCAACCCCGTAAAATATAATTTTAAAGTTACATCAAGGGCTGGAGGGATGGCTCAGTGGTTAAGAGCATTGACTGCTCTTCCAGAGGTCCTGAGTTCAATTCCCAGCAACCACATGGTGGCTCACAACCATCTATAATGAGGATCTGATGCCCTCTTCTGGTGTGTCTGAAGATAGTAAGAGTGTACTCACATACATAAAATAAACAATTCTTTTAAGAAAAAAAGTTTACTTAAAAAAAATAAAGTTACATCAACAAAATCATAATTCTGTAATTGGTATATTTGATTGTACATTATTTGGACAGACATTTGGTATACTGCTGGATTTCATCTCCATAGGTAATTGCTGCCTTACCACCCAGGCATGCCACAGAACAATCTACTCATTTTTACACTGTTGCCCTTTTCTTTCTCAGTGTAATCACAAATTCCCCAGGCTGAGGGGTAGACAGAAGAAACTGCCAGTATGTTTCATATTTAATCAAATCCTTGTCTATTGTAATCTAATGGAATAGGTGACTTTAACCTTAAAGCAAGTTAAAGGACTAAGCAAATGGGTTAATGGCATTCCTGTCTGTAACTGTCAGCTATGGCCAAGACATAAATAAGTAAGGCCAAAAGAGCCCCTTAATATGAAGTTTGTAGAAATATTTAGATAACAAAAGAGGCTGCTTACTAGACAGGAAGTTACTTCCCTCTCCCTGTATTTTACATGCTTACCAGGTATTTCATCTACCCAGAAAACATTATTCATTAATGTTATTTTGTTCATCCAAAGTTTTGGAAAGCTAATACAAAGTAAAAGAAAACTTGCCTAGCCTGTGTGTGTGTGTGTATTGGGAGATGGGGGGTGAGTTGTTTGGAAAAATCACAAAATTCAGAAAAATGAATCAAGTATAAATTATATCCCACAACCCAATATAAGGATCTACTGTCACCTGTGACTCCATTAGAATCCTTTCTTTTTTGTTTTTCGAAACAGTGTTTCACTACGTAGCCCTGGCTGTCCTTGAACTCACGAAGATGGTCCTACCTCTGGTAGGCACCATCACTGCCCAGCTACATCAGAATCCTTCTGTTTGTTTGTTTGTTTTGTTTTGTTTTGTTTTTGAGACAGGGTTTCTCTGTATAACCCTGGCTGTCCTGGAACTCACTCTGTAGACCAGGCTAGCCTTGAATTCAGAAATCTGCCTGCCTCTGCCTCCCAAGTGCTGGGATTAAAGGCGTGTGCCACCACTACCCGGCATCAGAATCCTTCTATCAAGTAGACTAAAAGGCATTAAGAAATAACATTATAAATTACATTACAACTGGATATCTTGTTACTTCCCAGTAGTGTCTATTTGAGGGCCTACCAGATTGGGGGGGGGGGGGGGAGAACGGCACCAAGATACCCTCCTTGGACAAGCACTTATATCCAGTTGGTAGAAGAGTGGTCTTTCTTGCCTCTCTCCCTTGGATTTCCCTGGTGTCTTACAATATTTTACTTTGAATGACTAAAAATACTCTTCCAGAACCACAGCACTATACTAGTTTGAGTACTGAAATTTTCAGTTCCAACTTGTTACAAGTTAGGAAACAATATTTCAAGGGACAGGAGTGGATCTTCAGCCAGTAACAAAAGTGCTCATTTATTTGAAGGGAAAATAAGGTCAAGGTTGGAAATGGACAACTTTAGAGATTAAAATGTATTTTTTTCTATTTTTGCGTATCGACTCTGGGCTTCACTCATGCCAGGCAAGTATCCTGTCACTATGCTATACACTTCCTCAGAACAGAGGGGCCTAGGCTCAGAGATCAGCTCCCAGCACCCATCAGTGCCTTTGTAATTCTGGCAAAAAAAGGACCTGAAAGTCTTATCTAGGCTCCATGAACACACACAGCACAAAATAAATTTTAAAAAAATTCAAAGGCATGGTGACCCCAGCAGTCCACAAAGAGAAGCAGGGAGATATCTGTGAACTCCTGGCCAGTCTTATTGACAGAGTTCTAAGTCAGCCAGGGATACTCAGTAAGACTGTTTCAAAAAAATAAAAAAATTAAAAAAAATAAAGAGATTCAACAGTATCGGCTGCCTGGCCTGGAGGTACAGGTCTGTGGTCCCAGTTTCTGAGGAGTATATGAGGATCCAAGGCTCAATGATACTGAGAGGGCTAAAGGCCATCCTGCATGACTTAGTAAGGCTCTATCTCAAAAAAAGACAGTTTGGCTGTGGCAAATGTCTAGTGTGGGGAAAGAGTATTTAACAGAATTACTAATCCTAACGGCATACTGAAAAATGACCTGAAATAGATGGACACTAGTGTTTGGAATTGTGAATACTTCCAACACAAATGATGGGCGTGGCAGTTCCTGCCTGTGCTCCAACATCTGGAAAGCTGGAGAGAGGGTCCTAAGCTGGTAGCCATCTTGGGTCCCATAGCTTCCAATCTGAGCTATGGAACAAGGTCTAGTGACACCACTGTATGCAGTATTATATATTTATGAGAAAAACCAGCAAAGTATAATGAAAAATAATGAATAAAGAGTCACTATTTCCAGAATAGAGCCTTTCATTTCCTAACTTATGGTCTTAACATCTCCAGGCACTGATTACAAAATAATGTTAGCTAATGTAACACATTAATTTTTTTTTTAAACTAAACTAAAGTAAGGACTTTCTCCCAATACCATGGTATCTTTATTATGGACCTATTGGAAGCATGATAAAGTAGAGACTGAACTAAAAAAAAAAATCTCAATTTGGATCTAAGGGCAGGATTAGACATTTGAAATGTGTCTCTTGTTAATCTTGGGGAGTGTTAAGATCATGTTGGTTAACACACTTAAAATGAAAGACATACATACATATACATATATTGGCAGCATATACAAAATATAGTCGATGAATTTTAGGAAAACCATTACTCCATACATTTAGTTGGCTCTATGGTAAGTTACAGTAACAACAGAACAAGAGGAAAATATTGAGCGTAACAAGTAGAAAACTGGGAGGTGGTGGCCACCTTTAAACCAGCACTGAGGAGGCAGAGGCAGGTGGATCTCTGAGTCCAAGGCCAGCCTGGTCTGCAGGAACAACTACAAGACAGCCAGACTTACACAAAAAACTAGCAAACAAAACAAGATAGAGACTGGGGAGCTGGAGAGACGGCTCAGTGGTTGAGACCATTTAACAGCTCTCGGAGGGGAACAAGTTTGGTTCACAGCACCCACATCATGGAGCTCACAATCGCAGGTAACTCTAGATCTGGGGACTCCTACTTGTCTGACCTCCACAGGCACCTGCACTCCCAAGCATGTACATGTTAATGTACATTCATACACCCATGTACTCACAAAATAAATCTCTAAAAACAAACAACAAAACCACCCCCACCCAAGATTAGAATCTTGGTCCTCTACTATTAAGCTACACTTCAACACCTTAACCATACCATCTTGGGGCCTAACTTTCCTTGAATGTAAGTCAGAATTGTAAGAATCAAGTTTAGATAGCATGTGTAGTGGAGTCTGAGGCAAGAAGACGGTTGGAAGTTCCATGCCATCCTGGGCTATGTGAAACCCTGTGACAAAAACAGAGTGGGGCTGGAGAAATGGCTTGGTAGCTAAGACTTGCGGCTCTTGGACAGAACCAGGGCTCGGATTATATCACCCATGTGGTGGCTCACAACTACCTGTAACTCCCGTTCCAGGGGATCCAATGCCACCCTCTTACCTCTGTGGCCACCAGGCAGGCAGGAGGTGCACACATGCACGCAGGCAAAACAATCACACACGTAAAATAAAGTGTATCTTTAAAATACTTTAATGAAATAAAAAAACCCTACACACACACACACCAAGTAACAGAGCTAGGAACATCAAGTTTTACATTTCGGGATCTTTTATTCTCTACCCTAAAGTCACCTGCTTTGGCTTTACACAGATACTGCAGGTTTGGCTTATATAACCAGTGATCTCACTTTAATTTTTTTTCCTTCAGGGGCAGTTTGGGAGGACACATGGTTTGAGAGGGTCTCACTCTACAGCTCAGGCTGGCCTGAAACTTACTATGTAAACCAGAATGATTGGAACTGGGGGCAAATGCTCTCCAGTCTCCCAAGAGCCGGGACTATAGTTCCCAGCCATGAGGCTCTGTTTAATGTAAAAGCTTTTCTGTATCTCTGGCTCTGAGAGCAAGATATAAAGCATGTGGTCTCTGATCTCAGCATTTAAAAGTACACGGAAGAAAACGTTCCCAAACTGGACACTGTGGCACATGCCTGGAATCCCAACACTCGAGGGACAGCAGTAAGAGTGTCACCGACAGTTCCGGGTCACTCTGGACTAAATACTGAGACTTGTCCCAAAAAAGGGGTGAGGTATATTACTTGTAGAATCTTGTGCTGGGTCCCCAGTACCACAAACACAAAATAAAACCACTCTAAGAGAACATTAAAACATTCTTCATAAAGGCTACAATGCATCAAGTGTGCAAAGATTTAAGGCCCTCTCATCCTAAGGTGGGGCAAGAGTCTTTCACTTGTATTAGTCATGATCACGATTTAAAAATTAGCTATTATTTTTTGTACATAATTCCAGATCTCACAAAAAGTCTCATTCTGTGATAACCTATTTAGAAATGATCAGCCCCCTCTACAGGATTCTCTTAGTTCTGAGGATTTTTCTTTTGTTTGTATTTTCAAACTGGGTTTCTCTATGCCTTCTGGCTGTCTTGGAACTCTCTATGTACACTAGCCAGGACTGGAATATGCAGATACCCGCCTGCCTCTGATTCTTGAGTGCTGCATTTAAAGGTGTGCAAACGATAGCCTGGCAAGTTTGAGGGTTTAAAAATTCATGAAGCCAGCAGGACAGTGTGGCACACGCCTTTAATCCCAGCACTCCAGAGGCAGAAGCAGGTGGATCTCTGAGTTTGAGGACACCTTGGTCTACAGAGCAAAGTTTCACAACAGCCAGGGCTACAAAGAGAAACTCTTTCTCAGAAAAACTTAAAAAAAAAACAACCTAAAACCGACATAAAACCATGAAGCAGAGGATGGTAGCTCACATCTATGGTCCTAGCACTTGGGAGGTGGAGAATCACCTCAAGCTCATGGGCTACACAGGAGATCCTGTCTCAAGAGAGAGAAAAACAAAAAAGGATTTAAAAATGAGAAACAGCAATATTGCTTTAATGCACAAACGATGATAAGGCTTTCCTCAATCATCAACTCCAAGTGGAAATTCTCAACTCAGAAGAGCAAGTTGGTCAAGAACTAGCAAAGTTTTGAACTCTTCCTTTTGAACTCTTTTGAGTAACCCTAAGCGGTCAGGTATCTGGGTAAAAACCACCATAGATGAATCTTTTTGGCCTATGTTAGAGCAATACAACATCTTACATAGGCAGTTTTTATGATTGCGCTTCTCCCCCAACCCACCATTAAGTTACAAATTGAAAACTCTAATGTAACCAATGACGTTGATCTTCTCCACTCCTCTCTGCAACTTCCTATCCGAAGTCTGAATTTACATTTCACAGCTCCTACCTTAATCTTTCTCTATAACTTTAAATAATTTTTCCCATACTCTTAAAAAACACAAAGGCTATCAGAAGCTTCATCCCTAGGTGAGACTTTCACCAAGAAGCCCACAAACGTTTGTCTCAAATTCATCTTTTAAAGGGAACTGAAGGGAAACACTGAGTGTTAAAAATACAAGAGAGAGGAGAAAGAAAACCAGCAAGTGAGATGGACAATGAGCTTGGACCCAACACAGGTCAGCCTGAGCCTCTGCCAGAAAAGGCCAGGTAACATTTTCTCTTGTTGTATAAGTTTCTTTGTCTCTCTCGGCCTACCAATGAAACCTCCTGCACATTACCAAACTATTGTATTTCACCAGTAGTTACAATACTTCCCAAAGGAATCCCTTTCTCAGTCGTGAATTCTCTTTTAAAGAGCTTCCTGACTATCTACGGTTCAATTCCAAGACTACAAACCTCCTTTTTCAGAGGACAAACTTAAGACAAAACAAAACAAAATAGGGATGAATTCTCCGAAGGCTCTCAGACCTTCCTCACATTCTCTGAACAGATATAAGTTCCCAATAAGCAATGAACCACAAAAACATAGACTAAACGGAGAAGAGGAAGTATTAGAACAATATCCAAACGGCACGAAAACTCCACAGTCGTCTCTATCGTCCCAGTTTACCACCCCCAACTTCCTACTTCCACCGAGGACTCATCGATTCCCGCTCGGGTGGAGATAAACGATTCACGAAGGCAGCAGGCGCTGGCCAGTCGGGGACGGAGTGCTTTCACTGCGTGGTGGAAGGAGGCTAGCCAAGGGCTGGGCAAAGAATGGGAAGCTGGGTGTTATGGGGGAGGGGGGATTTAGGGCGCCAGGGCTAATCCCGGCCAGGGCCCGCGGGTGGAAGGGGCAGCAGGCGAGCCTCTGGGAAGGCGAGGCAAGCCGGTGCGCGGGGCTTGCGGGTCGCGAGCAGGGGAGGACGCCGGCCGCCCGGCCGGGGGCGGGTGGCGGGCCGCACAAGGGAGGCGGCTCCGGGAGAGCGACTGTTTGGGGTGCGAGAGCTGGCCTTCGCCGCCGCCCGAGACCCCTCCGAGCTCACACCTCAAACCTGCTCTTGGTCACTCCGTTCACGTCCCTCCTCATGGGGCCAGCGGGTGCGGCCCGGGCAGGGCGCTGCGGCGTGCGGAGTGCAAAGACAGGGGCCGGGACAGGCCCCGGAGTTCCGGGAGCGGGAGGCGGCGGCGGCAAGGCGAGGCTCGCCCGCCCGACGCGGAGGAGAGACCGCTCGAGTCCCGAGGGGGTCTCCACCACCGCCCGCGTCGTCCGCGGCCGCGACGACTGCCAGTCGCTAGCTCGGTCCTCTCCAAAGCCTCAACTTCAACCCAAAACAAAAACACTCCCCACCTGCCAGCAACGCCGCTCCTCATTGGGCAGAGCCGCCCGGGCCTCGGAACGCCGGGGGAGGGGAGAAGCGCTCAGCGGCGGCGGCGCGAGCCCACCCCTCCCCCACTCGGCGCAGCTCCGGACGGTGAGCCCGCGAGCGCCCGGAACGTTGGGTGACCGGGCGCGAGCCCACCAGGACAAGGAGAGGCAGGGAAGTGCCCAAGTGCGCGCTTGCTTCCTTGCGCGCACGCGTGTGTGTGGGGTGTGTGTGTGCGCGTGTATGGGGGCACGGTGTGCTGTGGGGCGGGTGCGAGTGCGCGCGTGCTCGCGGACCGGCGAGAAGAGCAGAGCAGGGACGGAACATTACCAGATCCCCTCCAGCACTGCGAGGACTCACTGGCACGTACCGACCCACACGGAACCTGAGCTTTCAGCCTAGGTTCCCCAGCCCTGATCTGGACACTTCCCCGGCGGCCTGAGCTGGCACCCACGTCTTTCTGGCCACCCATCTCCCGTCCTCTATCACTCACTGTCGCCTTGAACCCAAAGTGCAGCAGGCGGTCCCTGCTCGGAGCCATTCTCCTCCTCTTTCTAGACGCCTCTAGGTTGGGGCAGTGCTGCCGCCGCCGCCGTAGGTGCAGCCGCCGCCTCCCCCGCCCCGGTGAATTGCATTACGGGGTGCTGCAGGGAGGCCTGGGGGGCCGCTGCGGGGCGGATGGCTCTCAGTGCCTGGCTCCAGAAGGCAGGGGCTGGTTGCGCTAAGAGGAGGACCTAGCGCCAGCTCTGCGCAGGAGCTGCCAGCGAGGCTACACCTCGGGATCAGGGGGTGCAATGCCCCAGCCCAGTACCCATTCCTTGGGCCGGGGGAGGGCTGCCGTCGATCGGGTGGGGGCGGGCAAGGCACAAGGGCCATTGGCTTCCCCGCCCCTCTGGCCGCTGGTGCCCAATGGGCTGCAGTGGCTGCCCTCCCTCCAATCAGAGAGCTGGTTGGTGAGAGCCACAGTCTGACGCAATTTCGGCGGGAGAAACAAGCATGTAGGAGAGAGTAGGCGGGGGCTGGGGGGGGGGGTTGGCTCGTTTGCCCATAGGAAACTATAACTTTGATTGGATTATACTCCTAGTATAGAAGCTAGTCTGTCATCTTTTTATGTTAACTGCAGTCTTCAAGACTACCAAAATCTATGACCTATTCTCCACGAATTATGAAACAACCGAGAGTGAAATTGTTCCTTCAAAGAGAAACATTGCAAAATGTACCGAACCTAAAATCTTAAAAACTATGCTAAATCCCAGCCGTCCTGATTAGGCCACAATACTACTTCTAATTTTATACTCAAAGCAGTTATGAGTTTGTCCTCAGACCCTTTATAATTAGTTTTAGAACCTGAAAAAGAGCAAGTGTTGTGAACCTTTTTTTAAAAAAACTTATCATTTATTGTCCCTAAAATAAAAATTTCCTTTTTCCTTTCTTTTCTTTTCTGTTTTGAGATTGTTTATGAACCTGTTCTGGTTGTCTTGAACTCAGAGATCTACCTGCCTCTGCCTCCAGTTATGCCATTAAAGACATTTGTCTGACCAAACTTCTTCCCCCCACCCCCACCCCACCAAGAGGTATTCCTAAACAAACTGGCTTTAAAAAACTTAGTTCTGGGGCCCACAAAAACTTAGGTCCACATGTGACCTTCTCCTTGAGTCCCACATGCTTTTAAGCATTTACTTCAGACGGTGAAAAAAATCAAACCTTAGTGGCATCCAATGCTGTTTCTCCCAGCGATGATTACTGATGAAGTTTCAACTGCAAGTCAGGAAATGGTGAGTAAAGATGGCAGAGTCAAGTATGGGAAAGCAAAAACAACATCCGGTGTCTCATCAGTCTACCAACTGTGCTATGGGCCCATTTAGAATAGTACTCAGTGAAGCAGTTGGTTTCTACTTAATTTGGATTTTTGAGAGGCTTAACGAATGGAAATACTCAAAGAATAAGATTTTACAGTGATGTAATCCCACCAGGTAATCCCAACCTGTAATGTGGCTTAAGGACTGCCTGAGGTCAGGATCATACCGGGCTTGCTAGAGACATTGTCTCAAAAATACAAATCACAAACAACAAAAGCCTATATCCCAGCACTTGAGAAGGGAGATGCAGGAAGATAAAAGAGTTTAAGGTCAGGCTCAGCAACACAAGTTAAAGGTCTGGCTGGGTGACATGAATCCTAGTCTCAAAAAACAAAGGCCAGCCTGGTATCCACAGTCAGTTCCAGGCCAGACAGGGCGGCACAGTGAGAATCTGTCTTAACAAAACAAGCAACAAAAAACAGGCACATTTCTTTTTATCAAAGAAATTTATTTGCATGTAAAGAAAGTTTTATTTTTGTGTTGTTTTAGGGGGGAAAATCCCACAGATTTTGTCCACTTTCAAAAAATGAAAAAAAAATATTTACAGAACAGCCATACACACAGAAAATCAAATTAGAAATGCCTTTAAGAAAACACCCTTCCCACTGCTCCTGATGTACAATTTTAAACTCAAAATTTAAATCTTAGCTCTATAGTTGAACATGTTCCCAACCTAGTTTCAAAGATAATACTTTCTGTCCTTCCAAAACTTAACTCCAAGACAGATAATTGGGAGACAGGGCTAAAGATGAAGATAAAACAGAACACAAGATTGCCCAAGGATTGTTCATGTTTTCTAGACTGACATCTGCTGTGACCAATGAGGACACTATGTGACTCACTGGCTCTTCTGAAAATTCATGATATATTGCTGTTACATATTTTCAGGCTTTGGCCTGACAAAAGGAAAATCCAATTCAAGAGTTAACCAACCTTAAGCTGGCTTTGGCAATTACATCAGGTCCCCTTCCTCACCTCGAAAACACTTGCTTTGGATACACTGAAATATTTTTGTACATCAGAGCAGATTTTGTCCAAAGACCCTTAACATGAAGTCCAAAGACAGAAGAATCAAATCAAACTAAAAATACATAAACTCCAGCAGCAGCAAATAGGTAGAAGTTGACTTCATGTCCTTGCCGTCTTTTCAAACAGGAGAATGAGTACACCCGGATGGGAGGGAGGCGTCCAGGCTTGGTTTACTCTGCCTCTTCTCCTCCACCCTGTGGAGAAATGCAGTGCTCCCTGGTTCCCAGGCGGGGTGAAGCAGTTTAGCCCCGGCTCCCTGCTAAGCAAGTTCAGATGTTGGGTCACTGTGTGGGGTGTGCCCATCAGCAAGTCAGGGGCTTTATCCTTCATCCAGATCCTAACTCGGGATTCTTTGATCTGGGATGAAGACAGAAAGAGAGAAAAAGCTTCCCAGTTTACTGATTTTGGTATTTGTTGATTCTGCTTGGGGGGCCTGAGCCCCTTATACTATGCAGTACATTTCCCCATGAGATTGTCCCCACCCAGAACAAAATGAAACCCCATATAACTTTAACTTTCCTGCAGAAACTAAGAGGATAGGATTCAGAACCAGGTGGCAAATTTCTGAGAAATCCAACCTGGTTTTATCTGAGACACCGTACGGCTACTATGTCAGCACCACAAGAGAACGCACTCCACTACACCCTGCCCATGTCCTCAAGAGTGTCACCCAAGACACCAGGCTCTGATAGGGGAACAGATAACTTTTCTGGCTCCACTTTCCAATATTTTGTTTCCTATTTATTGCCTTGGGACACAGAAATGGCAGAGTTGTTGAGAATCGATGACCAGAAAAGGGAGAACGCCAAAAAAATGAGAAATAGTCAGGAAAGAAAGCCACAGTAGATTTTTCCAAGTCTATGCTAACTCCAACCTGCAGAGTGTTGGATGTAGAAATTGTCCATATCTGATGAAGTCGCTCCACTTATAACACACACAAACATGAATCACCTGGCTTTTGTTTTGTTTTGTAATCCAGAAGAGTTGTGCTGGGGACTATGTCCCGCCCCGCCGACACAGATCCTGAACGGAATCATCCGGAATGGCACAGTGCAGGTGGCGAAATCAAAGTAAGGCCGCGGATTTTTGAGAGGACCCTCCAAATACTGAGAACTTCTGTTGCACTCAAAATGGTCTCCTGTATTTCTATATTTGTGAGAAGGTCTTCCTTTGACGTCCCTCAGAATCCAGACTCAGACCTGTTTCTCCAGAAAGGTCCGACTGCATGCTACACGGTAGCAATGGTTATCTTCATGCTCACTTAGCATTCCAGGCCCTAATCACTTCAAGTGAGCTTGAAATTGTTTTAAGTGAACTATGGCTGCAATTTTTTTTTAAACTGTTTATCTCGGGGAGCATACAGTGGAGTGATTTAAGTCTGAACTCCTTCTTCTTGTGATGAAGAGAAACAAAGAGTCCAGCTCTTAGGAATGGCATCAGCTCTCCTGCAAACAAAATGCTGGGATGTAGACTTTTGGCACATTGTGGAATTAGGAGAACTATTAATTCTATACTGGTTTTTATATGATAGGGTATAGACTCTGAAAACAAATGTATACCCCCAAGAGCCACCCTTCTTTTTTAATGAAAGAAGATAAATCTTTTATCTGCATAGGGAGGTAACTCACTCCTAATATTCCTATGGTGTCTGAACCCTGTGAAAAACCTCCAAAGGTAATAGTTTTGGTTTTTCTATTTGACTCCAAAGACAGGCTGTGGTTAGCTCTGTAGGACTGGCGCTGCAGCATCAACACGAGCTCCAGGCTCCCCGCACCAGGCAAGCCTCGCTACCTGCCTCCTATTCTGAACCATAACCTTCATAGATTTAGGAACAAACATTGCATAAAAACAAACATCAAGGATTAAAATATTACAAATAAATAGCTAAAATAATTTTCCCTCCCCCAATCACTCCTAAGAAGCAGACACTAAGCATCGCTGTAAGTGTCCAGAACTGCCAAGGTCCTTCCCTCGCCCATGCTTCCAATGGACATCTCCCAAAGGCGAACAACCTTCATGCGAACGCATCAAGGAATGTATTGCTTTTTCATTTTCTGCCCAGCCCTTCAAATACATGCACTAAAATGAGTTAAAGCATGTCCTGAAAATGGAAAAAGGGAGAAAAATATATATGAATATTTCCCACAACAGTTTCCCACCCCTCCCTCTCTACGCCCTTTCCCACCACCCCTCTCCCTTTCTTAACCAAGTTATTTTATTCATTGCTTTCTGGCAAAGAAATATGACTTGTTCGTGAACAACCAACCACATGGTTTCGGTAGCAGGGTCTAGATATTTGTTTATAAATGTACCCAGCTTGGTGTAGAGGCCATGCCCTTTAGGATTCTTAAGCACTGCGAGGGCCTGTCTGACTCACCCCTCCCTCGTGTTGGTTTACAGGTATCGTTAGTTTCTCCTCGAGACATGTCTGTTTAGAAAGGAAGGTTAATTGCCAATCAGGGCCACATCCATAAGATCATCATCTTCCTCCCCAATCATAAAGTCGGGGCTGAGCCTAGAAGGCCTGTCTGCAGATAACAGAGGGTTATTTGTCATAGATGAAGTCTGATCTGAAGAAATGGGGGATTTAGACCAATTCTCTGGCTTGATGCTGTGGGACTTTTTCTTGTCTCTGTCTTTGTCCCGGTCTCTGTCTTTGTCTTTGACTTTCTTCTTTTCCTTTTTGTGCTTCTTGTGCTTCTCTGTGCTGTATTCTGGAAGTGGTCGGATCCCGTCATCTGAGCTGGGACTGTTCTGATAGGATCTCTCTGCTATGGAGGAGCCTGACTCGCTCTCACTGTCCACGTTCTGGGGTGTGTATGCTGGCGACTTGCTGTGGCTGGGAGAGCCCCGTTCGTGCTTTGGCGTGGAACCACTTATCAGTGGCGAGCCATAGCTCTTTGTGGAGGCCATCTGTGGCCTGAGCCCATCTCCACTGCTCTCTCCAGGTTTCTGTAGCGTCACTTTGGCTTTGATGCTCGGGGAGCCTCCGTCGTGCTTGCTGATAATAATTTTTGCCACACCCGTGCTCCCCACACTTTTTGACTCTGAGGTCTTCTTAGAGGAATCCACTGACCCTCCAGAAGTAGAAACCTTTGATTTGTCTTTATCACTTTTCTCACGTTTGCTCTGGAATTCTCCTCCTGACATGTTATGCTTGGAGGACATGGGATGGTTAGAGGGATTTGTGCTCACGCCCATCTGACTGTCTACTGGATCCTCACCCCCAGGCCCGCTGGTAACCACCCCGTGCTTCAGTTTATCTATGACAGCTGTCAAGGAAGGCTTCTTATTCCTACTGGGAGATTTCCCCTTGGAACTCCCATGTTGGTTCTGAGAAGATGACATGGAAGAACCACTTGAGGAAAATGAAGAGGAAGATGGTGTACAAGAATTAGATGCTGGAGGAGTTTTTTGAGACAATGAGCCTGAGGATCCTGACCCTGAAGATGACTTCATGCCAGAGCTTGAACTAGTTCCTGACATGTGAGAACCACTAGAACCTGAACTGATAGGGGACTTGGCTTTAGAGGATGGGGGAGTTCCAGGAACAGGCTTCATTGGAGAGGCAAGCTTATCTGAGCCTCCAGGAGGCCTTGAATGGGAAGGGGATATGTTTGGTTTACTTAAAGAAGGATTCATAAGTGAGGATGGCTTGCCTTGAGGTTTCATCTTGGTGCTGCTAGACCCACTACTCAGTCCATGTTTGGTAATGGGAGAAGAGCCTGGCTTCCCCCCAGTCTGAGATGAATTTTTGGACTGGCTGGATCCAGAAGACCCTTGGCTAGAATAAATACTGCCACTGAGCTTGGAACTTGACGAGCCTTCTGACTTACTGCTTTTCATCTTGCCTGAGGTGGAAGCAGAAGACAAGGAAGAGGAGGAAGAAGAATGACTGTGGTGGCTTTTGCTGCCAGAGGAAGACACAGAACCACTGCTCGAGTACTGACTGTGAGAGGAAGGCTTGCCCACCATCACCGTCCCTTTAGGAATCTGAATGGTAATCTTGGGAATGGGAGGTGTGGCGACACCCGGGGGCGTCTGAGATCGTCCTGAACTGCCTGGGGATTTGGACCCACCTGCACTGGTGGGTGGGGTGAAAGGTCTATTGGCAGAACTGTGAGATGGGGATTTTCCCTCCGCATCTGCCTTCTTCCGCTTTGGGGGCTTATCCTTGCTCTTCCCATCACTGGAAGGAGTGCGGCTGCGCTTGCCTGGCTTGCTGTCTGACCCGCTGCTAGCGCCTGCGCCATTGCCTTCCTTCACCCTCTTTTGAGTTTTCTCTTTCCCTAATTCTCCAGTGGTCAGTAAAGGACTCTGACTTCCACTGTGATGGTCTATAAGATCCGCAGCTCCCAAAGCCTTACCAGCTACTGATAGAATGCTGAAGTCAACTGTGTCAGCCTGGTTGCTGCCCTTAAATTTTGACTCCCCATTGTCACCTCCAAGCATTGGCATCCCCAAGGTATTTAGTGCCTGAGATGCAAATCCTTTGAAATCATCATTATCCCCACTCTGACTACTTTCATCAAAATACTCTTCTCCAAAACCACTTTGGCTTTGGCTGTTCAACAAATCAGGATTGAAATCTACTCCATCAGAGAAAAAATGATTGGTAGGAGAATCACTACTAGGGCTTCCAGCAGCATCTGCAATAAGGTCAGCTGGATCAGTGTATGGATTTTCATTATTATTAGTTTGAAAGACATCAGAATCAAAGAGGGCACTCTGAGAGTGCCCAGAACTTGAGGAATCTCTAACAGGGGTGCCAATGGGCGGGCAATCATCACTAGTGCTGGGAAGCTTTGAAGCTTCTTCTGCAATATCTGAAAGAATATCAGTTACATCTGGGCCAATGCTGTCTGAACTGGATAGTCGGACCATCCTTTGAATACTGGGCTGGGGGTGAGATACTGATTGTGGGTAAGTTGTTGGGGGAGTACTACACTGGCTTGGAGCTGGGGTGATATGAGGTGTATCCAACGCGTCAGCTGTCATGCTGACATCAAACATAGGGTTCTGTGAATCGACATCCATTGAAAAGAGCTCCCTCTGGAAATCGTCTTCAGTCTGGTGCTTGGGTTTGTCAGGAGGTACTCTTGATGACTTCTTCTTCTTGGTCTTGTTGCTCCCCGAGCACATTTCCATCCGGGGTGATCCGGAAGAGGAGTTCTGCCTTTCTAAAGGGCTGCTTCCATAAAGGGTTGAGAAATCTTGGGCAGGGTTATCTTTAAGAAGGTTCATGAGCATCGGGTGGTTCTTGGTGTTGCCGGCCATCGAAGAGACAGGTGGCGGCGTGTGATGAGGAGGGGTCGGACTCGAGCCAATGGTAGACCCCCCGTTCCCTGTGATTTGCAACAAACTGGTAAGAATTGGGTTCTGAGACACCTTGCTGAAGTCCTCCCCATGGCCCACCGACTCATGCCGATCTTTGATGCTCATGCTCATATTAAACAAGGTGGTAATGGGACCCCCCGGAAAGGTGTTGGTTGGTGTAGTGGTACCACTCATTGGGTTGTTGCCTGTGGTCATGCCATACCCTGGGCTGCTAGCCGGGGGCAGGTTCTTTTTCACCATGTCTTCAACTGTCTCTGCAATGAGAGACAGTGCTGGGGTGTCAGCCTGTATGGTTTCAGCCTTCCTCCGAATAGCCCTCATCGTCACAGGGATGGACATACATCTGTAAGATAGGAGAAAACAACCTAAGTTAACACTGCATTGGTGATGAATAAAATCACCGATCATTTGGAAAAAAAGGCTCTACTTTTGCCTGTGATTTAGAAAAGCCTCAGAAGAAAGCAGTTAGCAATTTTCACATAAAGCAAGTAATCTGTAAGACAAGAGTAATTTATCAAATGCCAAGTTGTTGGATATATTGATTCTAAAAAGAATTGTGATCCAACAGGAAATTAACTGCTTATGAAACACACAAAAACCAAACCAGAGTCCAAAAACAATTCACACTGAACTAAAAGAAAGTCCTCAGGCGTGGGTGGTACAATAGTTTGCACTTCAACAGCCAGACCCTGTCTCAAAAATAAAAAAACACGGAAGAAACTTGGAAAGGAAAAGTAATGATAATTAAACTCAGGGAGAAAATATCTTCCTTTTGGAGGAGGGCCACATGGTGATAAATATGAAACCACTAAGAAAGCCACTGGCAATGGCAGGAGTCTCTGTGGGACAGAACTGTTGCTGGTGCGCAGAACTAGTTATTGTAGCACAGACTACTTATAGCTTCTGGGTAAGTTTACATTATCAACATCTTTTAAAAGCATTTGCTTTACTATGTGTGTCAGCAAATCTTATCCTAAGCCAAACACTAATATTTTGGGTATTATAACTATTAAGTGTTTTGTCTTCCAGATTTTGACAGTTTTGCTTGAACGGGGCTGGAGATATGTAAAATGAACAGTAGTGTTTCAATAAAAGTTCATCAGAGTCTATTAAAATCTATTCTGAGGCTGCGGACTGGTTCAATTATTCCAGTGCTTGCCTGCCATGCACACAGCCCTGGGCTTCTTCCCCAGCACCACGGAAACCAGGTAGAGTGGCTCATGCCTTTGATGAAAGCGCTCAGGAATCTACGACAGAATGCTTGGGAATTCAAGGTCAGCCTTAATTACATTATCAAGGTCAGCTTGGAATACATAAGACCCTGCCTCAAAACTTAAAAAAAAGGCCAGTCCTGCATAACCGAAGCTGCAGGGTCTCCATGACACAAGTCAACAACAGGAGGTCTGAGAGGAGTCCCAGTGAGGATCCAGTATTGAGAGTGAAGCCGAAGCCAGAGGCTTCAAATCAGACCAATGACTCAGTGCAATGAACATTTGTAAGTAAAGCTCTTTGAGCATACCCCAGGACAAACTGTGACATACTACAGCTTCCAAAAAATAAGCTTTTGTTTTCTTTAGGGTAGGAGGTTACAAGGACAGAGGGCGGACGGATATGGAGGGATGGGGACACAAGTGGGACTGAGGTGTAGGATCTGAAATTCACAAAGATCAGTGAAAGTTTAAAAAAAGGTAAGTAAATAAAATCTCTTTTTAAAAATAGGCTGTCAGTCCCCTACTTTAGAGAGAAAAAATTCAAAATTCCATATTAATATTTCCAGGAAGCTGGCTGGTTTAAATGGTAACGTCCCCCACACTGCTATATAACATGGTATATGTGAAAGAAGAGGATAGGTTAAAGAAAAAAATACTAACAATTTAGGCAAGGTATGACAATGTCTGCGCTTTAAACAGCACAAGGCAAAGGAAGGCCAATCTCTGAGTTCAAGGCCCACCTGGTCTAAATAGTAAGTTCTATGGAGGCAACAATGAAAGCGTGTCTTTGAAAAAAAGAAAAACAAAGGAATTGCATTTTCAGCTCTCTATCACCTTAAATGTACAGCAAGGCTTGAAATTACCAGCTTTATCTCTATTGTGTATATAGTGATATTTAAATAACAAACAAAATTTAGATTTTTAAAAACTCTAAGCATAAAGTCATAAATTTAAATGTTTAAATTTATTTATTTATTTAATTTATTTACTTATTTATTTTAAAGATTTATTTATAGCCAGGCAATGGTGGCGCATACCTGCAATCTTAGCACTTGGGAAGCAGAGGCAGGCAGATTTCTGAGTTTGAGACCATCCTGGTCTACAGAGTGAGTTCCAGGACAACCAGGGCTACACAGAGAAACCCTGTCTCAAAAAACCAAAAAAAAAAAAAAAAAGATTTATTTATTTTATTATATGTAAGTACACTGTAGCTGTCTTCAGACACTCCAGATGAGGGCATCAGATCTTGTTACGGATAGTTGTGAGTCACCATGTGATTTCTGGGATTTGAACTGAGGACCTTCAGAAGAGCAGCCAGTGCTCTTAACCGCTAAGCCATCTTTCCAGCCCCAAATGTTTAAATTTAAATGGCAATTTTTGCCTAATACTTTTAATTCATGTTAAAAATAAAAATATATATCCAAGCATGAGGATACACACCTTTAATCCCAGCACTCAGGAGACAGAGGCAGGCAAACCTGAGTTCAAGGGCAGCCTGGTCTACAGAGTTTTCCAGGACAGCCTTTCTTGAAAAATAAATGAATAAAAAAACAAAAAATAAATAATTGCGTGCACACTTTATACAAATCTCTAGAATTCTTATGAGAAAAGGGCCACTACTACCTCTGAACAACTTTGGCAATGAAGTCGTCTGTACAGATTAGTGCATCTGACAGCCCCTTGTAGAGTTTACAGCTCACATGCGTTGAGTCTTGCACATCCATCACCACTGAAAGACAAAATATAGAAGTAATCCTTGTGATAACATCCAAGTTCTCAGTCAAGAAAAGATACACCTGAGAGCGATGTCTGCCACCCACACAACTCACCACACACAAGGGAGTCATTCACAGGGTGCTGAAAAGACACACTGAATCGAGATTCGGAGAGAGGACACACTTCAAACTGGAGCAGCCCAGGAGAATCTAAAGAACAGGGAAAAACATCATAACCATATTTAAGACATTAAACAAACAAATTATATCTTTATATAGACATTGACATAGCTGGCTGATCACCAGGCACACACAAGGTACACATACACAGAGGCAGGCAAAACATTCATGCATTTAAAATAATTAAAACATAAAAAAAACTTAAAAATCAGTAAACATCCTACATTGTGAGTGAATTCTGAAACCAAATATGGCCAAGAATTTTGTTTCATTTTGTAACTTATAGTCTTGCTGTGTAGCTCAGGCTACTCTTGAACCCATAATCTTGTCTTGGTCTCTCTAAGACTGGGATTACAGGTATTCAAGACCATGCCCAGCTCTCAGTGTTTTCATTCCATTTGATAAGTAGTCACTCAGTACTATTACCTTAAACGCCCTCTGTTAGGCTGGTTTGGTTCATTTCTGAGACAGGTTCCCCATGCAGCCCTGGGCTGACCCCCACTCACTATGTCCATCTAGAGCTACCTGCCTCTGCCTCTGTATCTCCTGTCTCTGTCTCTGCCTCCTAGTGCTGGAATTCAGTCATGCACAACATTAGCCTGAGTAAAACCTACTTTCTTCTTTGTTAGTTTTTCTAGGCAAGGTTTCTCCATGTAGCCCTGACTGTCCTGGAAATCACTCTGTAGGCCAGGCAGGACTCAGTATCACAGAGCTCTACCTGCCTCTTCCACCAAGTACTGGGATCTCTGTGAGGTTCAGACCAGTCTAGTCTACATAGCAAGTTCTGCTCAACCAGGAATACACAGTAAAACCATGTCACAAAAAACAAACAAAACACAAACATACACGGAGACCAGATACATATACATATAGATACATAACACAGACTCATTACAGATTCATTTTGGACGTTGTTTTAGACTTGCTTTGCTTTGTTTTTTGCAAGGCTGACAACTGAACCCATGGTCTCACCAGTGGTAGGCAAGAACTGTACTTACAAGCTACAACTTTAACCTGATTATTTGTTTATTTTCAGAAAGGGTATCTCTGTGTAGCTCAGAATTTTACCTACCTCTGCCTCCAAATACTGGGATTAAAGGCATGTATGACCAACCAGATTCCACAACAGGTAATCTGGTTCTTTTTTTTTTTTTTTTTGTTAAATTTACTTGACAATCTACCAAACATTCTAGAGGCACAGGCACAAATACCCACGCATACCACCCACGCAAGTTTTTTTCTTCTAATTCTTATTTTTAAAAAATTTTAAAAGATTTATTTATTTATTTATTTTATGTATATGAGTACACTGTAGCTGTCTTCAGTCACATCAGATCCCATTAGAGATGGTTGTAAACCACCATGTGGTTGCTGGGAATTGAACTCAGGACCTCTGGAAGACCAGTCAGTGCTTTTAACTGCTGAGTCATCTCTCCAGTGCCAAGGATGAGGAGTTTAAGAGCAGCTGTTCCTGAATACTTAATTCAACCTTGTCTAGGGGTATCTGAGTGCCTATCTCAGAATAATATTTCTAAAGCAGTTCTGTGGATTTACATTCTGTTTCTTGTTGCCTGAAACTTCCGCTGATAGATATTTAACACTAAATAACCATCACTAGAATGCTATATTACCAAGGAAAAAAACTAACTGATCAATGTGAGTAGCCAAAATTTGCATCAAAGCTTCAAGTAGCCAATTGTCTTTTAAAAAGCATCCTTTTATAATCCAGACAGAAAAATAAAGGGTCATTCATCTTAGACTTTTAAAGATATATGACCAAATTCTATAAAGAATGGGGTGGGGTGGGATGGTCTTTTAAGGACTAAATCTATCACGCAACAACCTAAACTGTAGTATTTAAACAACATCTATCTCAGTGCGTTAAGACAGAAAAGTAAAGACACACTGCCTAGTTATGGCACTATTAGAAGACATGAACAGGCAAGGAAGTGTAGACCTTAATGTTAATAGATGAGAGGCTGAAGCAGGAGGAGCGCCTCAATTTCAAGACTAGTCTGTGAAACAATGAATTCAAGGCTAGTCTGTTTTACAGTGAGTCCATCTCATGAATAAAAACAAATCAATAGAAACTGTTAAGTCTCACAGACAGACAGACAGACAGACAGGCAGACAGGCAGGCAGGCAGGCAGGCAGACAGACATCTATCAGCTAGTTTCAGGCAACAAGAAACAGAATGTAAATCCAGAGAACTGCTTTAGACATACACACACATACACACACACCAGTGACAATGATTTTTAATATAAATGCCAATTGTAACAAATTAGTCCCATCAAAGTAATTTGTGGTGATTAAACTAAATTCCTGATTGTAATTGTTTTGTTTACAATGACATTATAATTCTTTTGATCTGGGTGTGGAATCAAACACCTGTAGTCTTTAAAGCTATATGGGTACTTCAATGAACTACCAAATTCAAGAGCCATTGGAGAAGGCAGCATCAATCATCCAGTAAGTTTATCAAAAGGAAAGAGAGTACCTTCTTTTAAAATAGTTCTTTTGACACAGCTTCCAATTAGGGTGTTATAGGCTACTTGGTGTCTGATCATATTCAAGATAAGAGGAACTCGGCCAGGGTGCTGGAAGGTGATTTTGCTGACCAGTGTTCCCTGCAGGCTTTGACCATCGGGGAGAGGAGCATCTTTATTGAGAAAATAGCAGTGCTGCTGACCTGGAAGAGCCTAGGCAAAAAGAGGAATGCAAGTGAATGGTATTTACTTACCAGTGTACCAAGTCTCAAACTATCCCGGAGGTGCAAAAAGAATACCAAAGTATGGGAAGTAGTAAACTTCACGTATCTATAAAGACCTCTTTCAACTGATGTTAGGAATGCCAACTAGGCCGGGTAGTGGTGGCGCATCCCTTTAATCCCACCACTTGGGAGGCAGAGGCAGGAGGATTTCTGAGTTCGAGGCCAGCCTGGTCTACAGTGAGTTCCAGAACAACCAGGGCTATACAGAGAAACCCTGTCTCGAAAAGAAAAAAAAAACAGGAATGCCAATTAGTTATTTTTTAGCTAAAAGATACCTGATTATTATAAATGTACTACTGAGGTGGATTCCTAACTTAGCTAAAACAAAAAATACCCTAGAAGTTTGAAGTTGTATAAACCAAGCATTCACATGAAATTCAAGCCCAGATGAGTTTTGGGAGCTTTCATAATTTACATGCGCCAGCATTTGTTCTCCATGAGTATTTAAAAGGCCTTTCTCATTCTAGCACCTAATGGGTAGGGCTGACGATGGATCAGCAGTTAAGAGCCTGTGCTGCTCCTTCAGACGGTTTAGATCTGGTTCCCAGCGCCCACCCATCCATCCACACGGCAGTTCAGTCTGTGACTCCAATCCCAGGAGACTCTCACACCCTCTTCTGGCCTTCAAGTGCACAAATGCTACACTTACATACATGCAGGGAAAACACTCATAGACATAAAAATAGTAAACTAAAAGGAAACATTTGTCCCCTTTTAAGACGGGGTCTCACTGTTCACACTTGGCCCAAGAAATAATCCTTCCTCCCTACCCTTCTACTCTGAGACAGGGTTTCTGTGGTAGTTTAAATATGCATGGCTCGGGGAGTGGCCCAATCAGGAGGTGTGGCCTTGTTGGAAGAAGAGTGTCATTGTTGGGGTGGGCTTTGAGACCCTCCTCCAAGCTGGCTTCCTTTGGATGAAGATGTAGAGCTCTCAGCTCCTCCAGTGCCAGGCCTGCCTGGATACTGCCATGTTCCTACCATGATGGTAATGGACGGCTCCTCAGAACCTGTAAGCCAGGCCCAATTAAATGTTGTCCTTTATAAGAGTTGCCTTGGTCATGGTATCTTCACAGCAATGGAAATCCTAACTAAGAGCTTCTCTGTGTATCCCTGGCTATCCTAGAACTTGCTCTGTAGACCAGGCTGGCCTTGAACTCACATGCCTCTGCCTCCTGAGAACTAGAATAAAGTTGTGCTACCATGCCCTCAAAAACAAAAAAAAAAAAAAAAAAATCAAAAAACAAAACAGTTCTTAGTATCTTTCAACATTCTAAGAGTTCAAGATAGCATTAAAAGATTTCCAATTCTGATACACATTTTTTCTATTGCTTTTTTTGAGAAAAGTTTTTGCCACTCCTAAATCAAGGCAATCCTTAAGCCTCCACTTCCCAAATGACATGTTCCACCAGTCCTAGCTTTCTCTGTAGATACTTCTCAGCATGCCTATAGTCACAGCAATCTAGAGGACTGGTTTAAGATCACCCTCTGCTATGTTCAGTGCCAGCCTGGGTTACATTAGAACCTGTCTAGAAAGAAGAAGGAAAAGGATAAGAAAGAATGTTCCTTGGTTTAACAGCTACTTGCTGCTCTTCCAGAAGACCTAGGTTCAGTTCCCAGAACCCATAAGGCCACTTGTAGACATCCATAACTCTAGTTCAGATGATGATCTTACTTCTTTGGCACCAGGCAAGCAGGTTATGCATATACTTAAATAAAGGCAAAACACTGATGCACTAAATTAAATAAATAGATATATACAGAAATGAACAGGGTTGTTTAACTCAAAAGCTGATTCTCTTTTGCTTTAGTATGGTTATGTTGACTTTTTTTGCCCAAATAAGGATGATTTAGCAATCTAAAAGAAAGCCATCAGATCTCATTAATGCTATAAAGAACCAACATTGTTGCAAATCCACAGGGCCTACTTACAGCGTAAAATCGCATGTTGTGATTCAAAGGTAAAGGGTCAGGATCCTTTGACAGCTCAAACTGAGTGATGAGTTCATAGAGGGGCAGGTAAGTGGGCGGAGTCTCAAACAACGGGATTCCTGAAAATACAAGGACTGTTTATAACGTTCACATTAAGATCAAAGTGGGAGAGCTCCACTGCTCCTGCCCTTCCTATGTATTTGCCCACATATCCAAAAGTTCTTACAGAGCACTAGTACCAACTACTAGTACTTTCCTAGCATCTGTCCTCAGCAGTACTTCTTTGAAGCTTAAGGACTGTACATTGTTTAGGATAATCTGAAGTTTTCCATTCTCATTTTAACAAGTTTTATTTCAATGAGTAAAACCTACCTTTATCACAGGCTGGCAAACATTTTAAAAAAATGTTGCTTACCTGTGCAATTTTGCAGTTTCTGAACAAATGCTTTAGATACTGGGATTGGCTGGGGAAATTTCAAGAAGAAACACGCAGGAAGATCAACACTGTTGGCACTAGTGACTGCGGAGAAAGAAGGGGTCCTTCAAAAAAAAAAGAAGAAGAGGGGGAAATTTTCTATTTTGAAAATTATGAACACTTTTTCTTAGACATGCGTATATTACATAGACCCACAAAGTCTACCAAAAGCTTACTTTTCCACTATCCTTACCACAATTTCAAAATATATTACCTTATTAATTCTGAAGCATTTAAAAAAAATTATGTATAATGGGCCTCAGGGTCTAGCTCAGTGTGAGGGTATATGCTTCTTCTTTTTTTTTTAAAAGAGATTTTATTTATTGTTATATCTAAGGACACTGTTGCTGTCTTCAGACACCACAGAAGAGGGCGTCAGATCTCATTACAGATGGTTGTGAGCCATCATGTGGTTGCTGGGATTTGAACTCCGGACTTCAGAAGAGCAGTCAGTGCTCTTAACCGCTGAACCATCTTTCTAGCCCTGGGTATATGCTTCTTATTTGTCACCCTGGGTTCAAAAACCAATACAAAACTCCAACTAATTTATTCAGAGTAAAGAATACGGTCTATAGGGAATACTGGCATAGCTTGGTGGTTAATGATGCTATATGGTATTCTAGAAGACCTGTATTCAATTCCCAGCACCCATATGGCAGTTTATACGATCTGTAACTGCAGTCCCAGGGGATCTAATGGCTGCTTCTAGCCTCCGAGGGCACCAGGTACAAAGACCCACATGCAGGCAAAACACACATACACAGAATAAAAAAACTAAATTGATTAAACACAAGTGTGTGACAGTGTGTTCTCTGAGGAGGTCTCTAGTAGAAATGTTCCAGTAAAGGACAGGAATGAAGTGACACATGGAAGCAAAGGGCGATGTCTGAACATCCCAGGAAGATAAAAGCAAATAAAATACAGTTCACATTGGGCTTGGAGCTGAAAAAATAGACGTCACAACTTTAAAACTCTATCTTACCATTTGTTGTCAGCTGGATGTGACCCCATAACTAATGGGGCGATTGGGAGTTTGTACATAGCAGAGGTTCCTTCAATCGTCACTGAGGCATTCATTCCCAAAGACCGAGGAACTGGCAACAGAAAAAGAAAAAAGATTTTCTACCACATAACTAGGACAAGGGTCTCAGAACTAAAAAGATGGAAATGGTAGCCTTGTGTGGGAACCCAGTATTCTGCAGAATGAGAAAGGAAAATGGATCTGAGTTAGAGACCTGCCTGAGCTACAAGACTAAACAGAGTTTCAAAAACAGAACAAAGCACAATTAAAAAAAAAAAAGCCAGGCAACAAGCAAGCAGGGGCTACAGAGTAAGTAGAAGAAACTCCTAGTATCAATCACAATGAATCTACTCTAATCCCACAAAAAACCATAAATGTTACAAGCGTGGGTTGGAGAGATGGCTCAATGGTTAAGAGAACTGGCTACTCTTCCAGAGGTCCTGAGTTCAATTCCCAGCACCCACATGGCAGATCACAGCTGTCTGCAACTCCAGCTCTGGGACACATGTAGACAACACACAAATGCAAGTGAAATAAATATAAAGAAAACAGAGAAAAAGAAAAGAAAACAGGCTGAGTAAGCCATAAGGAGCAAGCCAGCAAGCCCTCTTCCCTGGCCTCTGCATCAGTTCCTGCCCAAAGCGGGGAAGGGGGATGGGGGAAGCTACAAGCTATCTTCCCACAGCAATCAGTATTCCTTTCTACAGAGCTCACTATCAATATTTACTATCACTCACAACCTCACAATGTCTTTAAATGAGTTTACAATTTCAGGACAATGACTGAAGCTATACCGAGGTCCAATAAAGTACTGGGCTAGTTCTTCTGTTCTTTTGCTGTATTAGTCCAAATACAAGCAGGTGTGGTGTTGTATACCCAGGAACCAAGAGGAACAGAAGATCCAAGTTCATCCTCAGTTATGTAATAAGCCTGAGGCCAATTGACGCTGCCTCCCCACCCCACCACCAGCTGTGGCCATATGACATTCCTGTCTCAAAATACCAAAAGCAAAAAGTTAAAATACTGTCATTCATTACTGCAGTTAAGTCATAGTTATTTAGTTATTTTTATTTGTCCATTTATTTATTTATTTGATCACTGAGAAAGTGTCACAATGTAGTTAGCCTTCAACTCGGGTTTCCTGCATGCTCATTCTCAGAGCTGGTATTCTGGAATGTCCCACCAACTCCCCCTGCTTCCCCTTTAAAGTAGTAAGGAAAGCTGGTTACTGTTAGTAGTCTACATTTCATCACTAAATCATTTTAGTGAGTTAAAATTATATATAGGTTTGGGTGCTTAAGTACATATACACGTATATATGTGAGCTATATATGGATATGTATACATGACATGTTTTTATTATATCAGGTATATATACATAAAGATAGCAAATTAAGAAATGCCACATATGAATATTAGCAGGGGAGGCTGGGCATTTCGATTTTACCAATATTTTTAAAACATCGGGGATAGGAGAGCATACTGTATATGCTGTGACTCCAGCACCTAGGAGGTGGAGGTCATCCTGTCTCAAAAAATATCTCCATCTAGGAATGGTAGCTCGTAACTATAGTCTCAGTCCTTGGAAGTGCTATGTATGGTCACTATACTGTAAGTCTGAGAGCCACCCTGTGTTACACAGTGAATTCCAGGACAGCCTAGGTTACAGAAAGAGATCTGTCTCAAACTACATGAAACAACACATACTTACCATTCTTTTCATGCAAAATGATAGGAGAGGCAGTCTTATCATCCAGCAGGTCAGATGGAGAGGCATAGTATTTCATATTCATTAAATGACCTATCATAAATGAAAGTTATTAATTAAGGCATCTTTATTAATAAATTATACATGTTATAAAAGCATTCACAGAACTAGAGAGATGGCTCAGCAGTTAAGAGCACTGACTGCCCTTCCAGAGGACCTGAGTTCAAATCCCAGCAACCACATGGTGGCCCACAACCATCTGTAATGGGATCCAATGCCCTCTTCTGGTGTATCTGAAGAAAGTTACAATGTAGTCACAGATATACAATAAATATATAAATCTAAAAAAAAAAAAAACAAAAAAACAAAAAAAAAAAACAAAAGACACAGTATTTGAAGAAACCTCATCTCAAAATAACAAGAAAAGACTGGGGATAGCCCAGGGAATAGTGATTATGTAGCACATGAAAAATCTTAATACTTCTAAACACACACACACACACACACACACACACACACACACACATTCTATAGGGCCAGTGAAATAGCTTAGTCAACAAGAACACCTGCCACCAAGTCAGACAGCTTTTAGGTTAGGACCTTTTAGGTTAGGACAGAACTGACTCTGACCTCTACATACTTAAAAGAACATACATTCAGAAAGAAGGTAAATGTAATAAAATAAAAAACAAAAAGTTGCACAAATGTGTAAAGACATATCCTAAATAAGCTTATGAAATATGACAAAGGAGTATTGATTCTGGGAACAACAATATATTTCACACAAATAAAAAAAGATAAAGTATTAACATCTCAGAAGTCATTAAAAATTGCTAGTAACTTTCTTATTGAGCTTATGTCTTCACAAGCTCAAGGTAAAATTAAGAGTGATATACCGGGGCTGGAGAGATGGCTCAGCAGTTAAGAGCACTGGTTGCTCTTCCAGAGGACCTGAGTTCAATCCCCAGCATCCACATGGAGCCTCACAACCATCTGTAATGGGATCTGGTGCCCTCTTCTGGCATGCAGGTGTACATGTAGATAGAGCACTCTAAATAAATAAATCTTAAAAAAACAGGCTGGAGAGGTAAGTGCACTGTCTGCTCTTCTAGAGGTCCTGAGTTCAACTCCCAGCAACCACATGGTGGCTCACAACCATGTGTAATAGGATCTGATGCATTCTTCTGGTCTGAAGAAACTGAAGACTGCCATAGTGTAATCAAAAACATAAAATAAAAAAATAAATCTTAAAAAAAAAAGTGATACCCAGCAGTGATCATCTGGCCTAGCATGCAGAGAGCTCAGGTTTGATTCCCAGCACTGGGAAAGAACAAGAAGGAAATGAGGGTGCTGGCGAGATGGCGCCCTGGGGATCCCTGGGGACGAGTGCTGCGGTGAAAGCACAAGCACCTAAGTGTGGCAACCGACCTGGGTAATGGCAGCGCCGTGTCGGGTGGGGACAGGAAGATGACTGGCTGCCAGCCTAGGTCCAGATTCCCGAGAAGCCCCGCCTGGAGGGCCTCAGGCTGCCTGTCCCACTCCAGGCCTCCACACACATAAGCACACCACTCACATTCATGTTAAATAAAATAGTGGCCCTTAAACTAATTCCATACATTTTCCTTAAAAAAAAAAAAATCAAGATAGGATAACGTACCCCCACTCCGTGGAGTAAGATAGCCAACACTTCCATGAAGAATCTTATCCAAGGGAGCAGCATTGGTTGCCTTCCTACAAGACAAGTGATTTATGTATAAGTGAATTTAGCAACTGACAGTTTCAGTCAACAGTCTGATACTGAGCTAAGTTCATAAAAGTTTTATAATACTATCAAAACGACTTTAACTTGTAATTGCACATATAAGATGTGCTTTTCAACTTCAATGAACAGGGCTATTTTCCAGTAAGCATCAGTATACAATATAGTAAAAAGTGCAACTAAGCCAGGTATGTACATTCCCATAATTCTAAACTGGAGGGGTTGACATGGCTGCATCTCACATGTCAGCCGGGCTAGGTGTCCTAGAGATACTCAATCTCAAATTAATAAATAAATAAAAAGTTAGAACTGGGTAAACTACCAGATAATCAACTCAACCTTAAGAACATTTCAGTTATAGACTATAGAATAACAACCAAGAACTCAGCAATAACAACTATCTCCATTGTCAATGAGTTTCTGAGTTCTTAAACTCAGAAAATAGAATGTAATACTCATTTTGAAGCAACAGCAAATCGTGTGTATAAAGCAGGTATAATGCAGACATATGCTACCTAGTTATATACAAAGATATGTAATCACACGTGCTGTAGTACACCTAGAAGTGTAAAAATTAAGACATTACAACCCCCTGAAGGAGAAACTAAGAGGGATAGAATGGTCGCATCAGCTAGTCTTACCAGTACATAATAGCCATTTTAGAAAGGTCCTGTTCTAAGGACTGGAGAGCCAGATACATTTTAGTCTTCAGTTTGCTAGAGAGGAGGTGAGAAGAAAATGAGTTAAACAATTGAGATAAGTAAGCACATACAAGCACTGTCACCAGCCAGTCCTGGTGGCAACATCTTTAATCCCAGTACAGGTGAAGCTGATGCAAGTGTATCTCTCTGAGGTCAGGCTAGCCTAGTCTACAAAGTAATTCTAGTCCAGTCAAGGTTACTCTGTGAAATCTTGTCTCAAAACAGCAATAACAAGAAAACCAAAAAATACTGACTCACTGTTTAAAATCAATTAAACTGTTTTAACTCTTAAAAAAAAAAAGTTAAACACAAACTGAGGTGTGATTTGCACAATTTTAATCCTAGTACTCAGGAGGCAGAGGGATTCAGATGGCCATTGCCAGAGTTTGAGCTAGGCTGGTCTATGTATCGTACCAGGAAAGCTAGGGTTATACAATGAGACCGGTGAAAAACAAATAATAAACAAATTTTTTTTTTTTTTTTGGTTTTTCGAGACAGGGTTTCTCTGTATAGCCCTGGCTGTCCTGGAACTCGCTCTGTAGACCAGGCTGGCCTCGAACTCAGAAATCCGCCTGCCTCTGCCTCCCAAGTGCTAGGATTAAAGGCGTGCGCCACCACCGCCCGGCTATAAACAAATTTTTTAAGAGTGAAAATAAACAGTGAAATAAACAAATTCAATACAAAAAGTGAATAAAAAAAAGTGAAATAAACAAATTAATACAAACTATCAAAGCTGGACATTGCATCACATGGGGTAATCTCAGCATGTGGGATAAAGAAGGAACAGAGGAATTTAAGGCCAGAGCCACATTCAACTACATGTTGAGGTCAAGCCTGGGCTACTATACTTTTTTTTAAAAAAAATTTATAGTACCAGGGTTTATGTTTATTTCCCTTCAAAAGAGTCAAGCAGTTTAATAGAATTCCAGCTAGGTCTATACCCTGAAATCAATACACTGAAGATATTTCAACAATTGTATTCTATCTTCTCAAATTTTAAGTCATTAAAAGTAGATCTTAGGAGATAGAAAAAAGTTAAAAATAATTTTTTTTTTATTTTTTATTTTTTTTGGTTTTTCAAGACAGGGTTTCTCTGTATAGCCCTGGGGGTCCTGAAACTCAGTCTGTAGTCCAGGCTGGCCTTGAACTCAGAAATCTGCCTGCCTCTGCCTCCCAAATGCCAGCATTAAAGGCATGCGCCACTACCATTCCCAGCTTAAAAAATAAAATATTTTAAGGACTAGAGAGATGACTTAGTGGTTTAAAAGTACTGACTGCTCTCCCAGAGGACACAGGTTCAATTCTCAGCCCCCACACAATAACTCCAGTTCTAAGAGATCTGGCCTATTCTGACCTCCACAGATACAGATCTGATAAACAGACACACATGTATTTAAAACAAACAAACAAACAACCCCACCAGAAAACAAGTCAATAAAAAAAAAAACCTAGAACAAAAAACCCCAAACCAATAAAAAACCCATATACATCAAATAAACATCTAAAAATTTAAAAAAACACTTAAAAAGTCATAAGCTGAACTATAGATTATAGTATGAATAGAAACTAGGAATAAACATACAGCAGAAAGGTATGAAAATGTATAACCCAAACTAACTCTTAGACTCATACTCATTTTTCCAAAGTGGAAAACAGAAATGAATAAATAAAATTACTTACTTGTCTCCTGGAAGGTTATACAGATTAACAAGACCCTTAAGATGCTTAGAAAATTCGTCAAAATTCTTTTCCCTATAGGGATTTCAGGAAGGGGAGAAAAGAAAAATGTAAGAAATTAATACTTTATTTTACAAAAACCATGGCTATCCAAGCTCATTTTAATAATCTGCTCACATCATTATCCACATAAGTCTTATAGTTAATCTAGAAAGACAGAATCCACAGTTCCGAGCGCTGGCTGCTGTGCCGGAGAACCTAGCTTCAATTCTTAGCACAGCACCCTACAACTGTCTGCACCTCCATGAACAAGGCATCTGATATGCAATTTTGGCCCCCAAAAGCACTGAGTGCTTATGGGGTATAGACATAGCATGCATATGGTGCAGGGAATGCATTCATACACATAAACTTTAAAAACTGAAAGTACAATGGCTCAGTGGTTGAGATCACTACCTGCTCTTCCAGAGGACATGGGTTCAATTTCCAGCAACCACATGGTGGCTCACAACCATCTCTAATGGGATCTGATGCCCTGTCTATCATGTAGGCATATATGCAGGCAGACCACCCATCCACACAAAATATATAAATAAATCTTTCCCTCAGGTGAATCCTCTGAATTTGAGGCCAGTCTAGTCTACAAACTGAGTTCCAGGACAACCAGAGCAACACAGAGAAGCCCTGTCTCTAAAACAAAACAAAACAAAAAGTAAGTCAAAAGGCAGTGGGATTTGGTGGTATAACACTCCAGAATCTGAGGCAGAATTGTGGAGAGGAGTGTGAGTTCACAACCAACCTGAGCTACAGAGGAAGACTTGATCTCAAAACCAAAGAAACGGGAATTTGAGGGAAAAGAGCAAAGAAAAACAGCTATACCCAAATAGTACTAACTGTAGAGCCCTCTCCTAGTCGAGTCTATTGGAGTCTATAGTTCCATGGTGAATGGAGCCCAGGGTTCACCCTAGCACACACATATGAAGTCAAAGGACCCAATAACAATTTAGCTCCTACATACATTTAGAACTTTTGCTTTTTTTTTTTTACCTTCCTCCATTTTTAACATGTGACTAAGACTGGGGGCACACTACACGTATGTTTGGTTGAAAATGTGATAATGAACTGGGAAACAGTCCACAGTCACATGCAACCTACCAGTCAAGACAAGATAGGGGTTATTCTAGAAACTAATCACATACTATAGCATACCCCCGTGCCCAACTACAACACAGAATAAAGAACATATTAGTGTGATGTCTGGGCTTTTTTATCCCAATATACAGGCTTAAAATTTGATTCAAATGAGCTTTTATGGCTTAGAACTAAGAATTCAATACATGGTAAGAAATAGAAGGAAAAAAAAGACGTTATCACAGTCAAACAACTGTCTTTCAATCTGTTTTTGTTTGCTTGTTTCTCGAGACAGGGTTTCTCTGTATAACAAAGCTCCTAGAAATCACTTTGTAGACTAGGCTGGCCTCAAACTTAAAGATCCATCTGCCTCTACCTCCCAAATTCTTAGATGAAAAGGATGTCACACACACACCACCCACACTTATATGCTGGCCCCCACCCCCACTGTTTTTAATCTTAAAGAAAAATGGCCCTAAAACAAATTAGATACAACATGGCTAAACAGTTTATTCTCCATGCTGAAAGCATTTAAACAGAATGACACAGTAGCAATAAAAAGATATATTCCATAACACATTATCACCATGCATACTAAGAGACTAAAAATATGAGGTAAAGACAAGTTTCATTGGGTTGGAGAGATGGCTCAGCAGTTAAGAGCACTGTCTGCTCTTCCAGAGGTCCTAAGTTCAATTCCCCAGCACTCACATGGTGGCTCATAACCATGTGTAATAGGATCTGATGCCCTCTTCTGGTGTGTCTGAAGACAGTTACAATGTACTCATAAAAATAAAACAAATCTTTTTTTAAAAAAAGATAAAGTTCGCCAGGCAGTAGTGACACATGCCTTTAATCCCAGCACTTGGGAGACAGAGGCAGGTGAATTTCTGAGTTCGAGGCCAGACTGGTCTACAGAGTGAGTTCCAGGACAGCCAGGGTTACAAAGAGAAACCCTGTCTCAAAAACAAACAAACAAACAAAAAAGATAAAGTTCCACTATAAATCACCCCCCCTTCAAACAGGTTTACAAATTAATTTTAGAATATCACAGATTCCTAAATTAACATAATCTACTCCAAATAAAAGCCAGAAATATTCATTCATTCTAGAAGATTCCAATTACACATCTGGTGAGTGTCAATGCAATAGTTACATTGTTTATTTTACATTATCACCATTTATTTATCCATTAATTAATTAATTCACTCACTCATTTTTACTTTGTGTGCACTGATGTTTTTGGTTCTATGTATGGATATATGTATGTATGTGTAAGGGTGTCAGATCCCCTGGAACTGGAGTAATATACAGTTGTGGGAATTGAACCTGAATCATCTGAAAGAGCAGCCAGTGTTCTTAATCACTGAGTCATCTCTCCAGCCCCATTGTTTGTTTAGATAGGGTAGAGCTATATAGCTCAGGCTAGCCTGATATTATATAGCCCAAAACTCAAACTTGCAACAATTCCCCTACACTGGCCTCTGGAATACTGGAAATAATTATAGATGTATGTATGCATACCAATATATTTGACCCTATTACATCTTTTTTTGTGGTTTGGTTTGGTTTTGGTTTTTCAAGACAGGGTTTCTCTGTAGCCCTGGCTATCTTAGAACTTGATCTGTAGACCAGACTGGCCTCAAACGCAGAGATCCACCTGCCTTATAACAGTTTTTAAAATATGGTTACAGACCTGGTTCAGTAGTTCAAAACACTGCTGTTCTTATAGAGAAGCCAAGTTAATTCCCAGTACCCACATGGTAGCTCACAACTGTCCACATGCAGGCAAAATACTCACATATATAATATAAAACAAATAATCCAAAAATCTAAACATTTTAAAGGTTGAAATTTTGTATATTTGGCTATAAATAGGATAAACTGCTAATAAAAAGCCTGAATATAAAACCTACTTCCTCAAGGTGAAAAATCTTTCTAAGATATCCCCTTATGTTCAATATTCAAAACAAAAATGAGCTTCCTCAAATTACCAGAAAGTCTTAAGTCTGGGTTTAAGTTTAAACATGGGAATCCCACTCAGTTCAAAGGGGAAAAAAAAAATCAAAATAGCAGGAAAAGCAACCAAAAATAAAGGACTGCTGTCACACCTACTACTTTTATTGTCACAGATTATATAATACACAGACTTAGCTTTTTCTCAAAATTGAAATGAAAATGTTGCATTAATGGTTTGCAGTCAATGCTCTCATACAATTCCCGATTCAGTGGTAGTGCTTTGTGAGGAGAGTAATCTTAATTGTTAATTTGATGGGACTTAGGATCAGCAGGGACTCAAGTCTCTGAGCACATCTGTAAGGGACTAGGTGGATTAGATCAACTGAAGTGGCAAGATCCATTCTAAGATGTGGGTGATAGGGGCTGGAGAGATGGCTCAGTGGTTAAGAGCACTGACTGCTCTTCCAGAGGTCAAATCCCAGCAACAGTGTACTCACATTAAAAATAAATAATATTATTTTTTAAACAAAAGATGTGGGTGGTAATGTCCCATGAACTAAGGTACCAGACTGAGTTTAAATAAAAGAAAAAAAAAAGTAGAAAATAAAAAGCATGGCGGGGAGCACCTTTAACACCGGCACTGGGGAGGCTGGGTTTCTCTGTATTACTCAAACTTCTCACCTATAGACCAGGCTGTCTTCGGACTCTGAGCTCTGCTTGTCTCCTGGGATTAAAGGAATGTGCCACCGTGCCTAGCATTCTATTCACAGTTGATCAACAACGAATTCCGCTGATCCTATCAGCACTTGTTACCCAGTTGTGATTTTGTTCTGCAGACATCTGACAAGGTATCTGTGTAAGTGTGTATGTGTACACATGTACATACAAATAAATACACATATGCATATAATAAAAAATATACAATTATGCATCTATGTACATAGTTTTGATTTTTGTGATGCTAGAAGAAATTGAACCCCCACATGTACACACTAGGCAAATGCTCCATTACTAAGTTACATCTCCAGCGCTCATACAATTTCTCTTTAATTGAACAACAGCTTTGTAAAAAGTATTTCATTTTATATATATATACATACATACATATATACATACATATATATACATATATGAATGCTCTATCTTCATGCACACCAGAAGAGGGAATCAATCCTACTACAGATGGTTGTGAACTATGTGGTTGCTGAGACTTGAACTCAGGACCTCTGAAGAAGTCAGTGCTCTTAACCACTGAGCCATCTCTCCAACCCGTATCCAGATAATTTTGATTATCACAATTGAATGGATACTGTTGGCAAGTCCAAAGAAAGAGGCCAGGAATGCTGTTAAATGACCTACAATGTATTAAGTAACTTCACTTTGGCAAAGGAATGTCAGTAAGGCTGGGAAGTGGTGCATACCTATGACCTCAGTACTTAGAGAAGAGGCATGAGATCAAGAGTTCAAGACTGTCCGAGCTACACAGTGAGCAGGAGGCCAGCATGTACTAGATAAGACACTGTCTCAAAGACACACACAGCCAGGGCTACTAATACACACCTTTAATCAAAGTACTCCAGAGGCAGAAGCAGGTGGATTCTGTGTGAGTTTGAGGACAACCTGATCTACAAAGAGAGTCCAGACCAGCCAGTGGTATCCTGCCTCAAAAATGAAAAAGATAAAAATTACCTATAACAGTGAAGTGAGAAACTGAACATAGGGGTAAAAATTGTCACACTCAAGACTGAGTGTGATGGAAGGTGCTTATAATTTCAGCATTCTAGAAATAGAAACAGGAGAGTTCAGGAGGGTTAGGAGTCCAAGGCCTGAGGTGGGAGGGTGAGTCAATGTAAAATGACTGATGTGAACAAGACCTTGGATTCAATATCAAGCACACAAAAGCAAGTAAAATAAAAGTCGGGCACAGTAGTGCGCACACCTTTATCCCAGCACTTGGGAGGCAGAGGCAGACAGGTCTCTGTGGGTTTGAGTCTGGTCCAGGACAGTTAAGGCTATGTAGACAGATCCTGTTTCAAAAATCCAAACAAACAACAGGAATAAAATGAGGTTAAAAGAATATTAAAAGGGGGCTGGATAGACAGCTCAGTGGTTAAGAGCACTGTCTGTTTTTCCAAAGGTCCTGAATTCAAATCCCAGCAACCACATGGTAGCTCACAACCATCTATAATGACATCTGCTGCCCGCTTCTTGGGTATCTTCAGACAGCTACTGCATAGTTGTATATAATAAATAAATAAATCTTAAAAAAATATTGAAAGTTCAAGGTCAACCTGGATTTCATAGTAAATTTAAGACCAGTCTCAAGTACACAGTAAGCTTCCTGCCTCTAATCCCAACATTTACGAGGGAGAGACAGGATTGGGAGTTGAAGATTACACTTGGCTAAACAGAAAGTTCTGAAGCCAGCCTAGGCCACATGAAACCATGTTTCAGACAACAAACATAAAATCATGTTAACTTAATTCTAAACATAAACAGGAACAGACAGAAAGGCTAGTCAAGAAAATAAATTCACAGCCAGGCAGTAGTGGTACATGCCTTTAATTCCAGCACTCAGGAGACAGAAACAGGTGGATCTAAGTCTGAGGCCAACCTACAGAGTGAGTTCCAGGACACCCAAGGCTATACAGAGAAACCCTGTCTCTGAAAACCAATAATAATAATAATAATGATAAATTAGTAAGTACATCAACTCACGAGTCCACATTATATAGAACAGCAAAGGCTTCCACCTTTGAGCCAAGCTATTTAGGAAGCTGAGGCATGGTGCCTGGCCAGACTGGACTCCAAGGCAACACCCTCCACCGCACTCCCACACCGTGCCATTTCCCTCAAGAACAGGATTATGTGTCATTGCTAAAAAATATGTCAATATTGTCTGCTTACCTTAACTGCTGCACAAGCTCTGGACAGCTCTGAAATCAAAGAAATTAAGGTTAAAACATTAATTAACAAAATTAAAAACATCAAAAAGTTTTATATTAATAGTACATGCTTCAAAACAAAAACATTAAAACCACAGAAAACCATTAAAACTGTGTGTGTGCATGGAGACCATAGCCATCTTCCTCTATCACTGTCCTTCATGAGTTCTGAGACAAGGTCTCCCCTGAACCTGGAGACTTGATATTTCCCTGAAGGTAGCTGCTGGCCAGCAAGCATTCAGGCCTACCTGTCTCAGTCCCACCAGCCCCTAGCACTGGGGTTATGAATGCACGCATTACATGGTACAAGGATCTGAATTCAGGTCCCATGCTTTACCCAGAGTCATCTTGCTAGCCCCTCAAAAAGCTTTTTTCTACTAGTGAACCATGAACTTGGGGTGGGATTTTAAAAATCAAAACAAATAAAATCACTTACAAAGGGAGTCATTAGTAGTTTGTTTAAAACATTAGGATCTCTCTACATCATCATCCCTGGAAGCTATATAGAACTGCTTGGTTATACACATTTTAGATCCATTTTTACTACAGAATTTTTCATATTTCTGTCATGATTATAATTGCTTTGACGGGAATTAAAAGATTGTTTCTATATTCTGACATCTCTTGTTCAACCCAAGCTCTAGGTAGTTAGTATGAAATGAAAAGGGTTGCTATGGTTGGTGCTTCTACTCAGCAAAGCCCTTGGTGATATCAGAAAGACCTGTTACTCTAAATTTTATTCTAAAACTACCAGTGTGGCCCATCACATCATCTCTACAGTGGCTCACAAAAAAACCCTAAAAGCCAAGCTATGTCGACCCCAACAATTCATTTGTTTAAGTATGTTCCTAAGTAAACCCCATAGATTCCAGTGAAATATCAACACATACCACAGGATTCTCCCCATGGTGAGCCACTTTTACATCACAAAGCTGTCCTGCAGGATCTAACTGCACTTCCACATAGAACATATCTGACGTGATGTAACATTCAGTACCACTGGCACTGAGGTGAGAGCCCAGTCTAGCAGGAACAAACCAAAACAAAAATTAATACAAGACACATAAGAAAGCTCCCCAAATCAGCACTGCATTGTACATTGCTGCCCACAGATACAATTACATACCCATTCTGTCTGGCTATAGATTCCAAACGATCAGTCATTGCTGGCAAAGATGTCACTGTGAAAAGATATTGGGGGGGAGGGGAGAAAATGAATTCATAAAGAATATTCCAAATAAATGAGTATATCCACCCTTTCAAAGCCACAAACATATTCAATAGTTCAGACGCCTATAATCTGCAGCAAGTTTATTGACGCTTGGCTGTGACTCAGTAGTCAGGTAAAGGACATGGTGATAAGAGGATATTAAGATTGTGATACTTAACCTTCATTGTCAATTGGACTGGATGTAGTACCCAGGAGATGTACTGCTGTATGTGTCTTTGTGTTTTTCTAAAGAGGTCTAACTGAGGCGACCCACTCTGAATATGGGTGCTTAGGACTAAGTACAAGGACCAGGGACCAAGTGAGCCGAGCGCCAGCACTCACCACTGCGTATGACCTAGGTACACTGGGACCTGACATTCTGACTGCCATGCCTTCCCCACACCATAGACTATACACCCTCAAACTGCAAGGCAAAAGTCAAACCTTCATCCTTAAATTGTTCTTATTAAGTATTTTGTCACAGAAATAAAAGTAACCAAGATAAAGATATATTTGACCATCCTGGAGGCTGCACTGGTGATGCATGCTTGAATCGCAGCACTCTGGAGGCAGGGGCGGCCTGAGGCTGAACTAAGCCAGCCTGGGCTACAGACTGGCCAATTGGATTCCAGGACAGGCAGGGCTGCACAGAGAAACTCTTATCACAAGCAAACAAAAATTATAGGGTCAGAGGCAGAAGAATCAGGAGTTCAAGGTCAGCCTTAGCTACATAGTGAAACCCTGCCTTAACACATGAGATAGAGACAAAAGAATATGAATACCAATCACAGCAATGCACACCTGTTATGCCAGCCCTGGACTGCATTACATAACAATTTCCAAGTCAGACTAGTCTATGAGACTCTGCCTCAAAAAAACAAAACGAAACAAAACAAACAAATGAACAAAAAACCAGAACAGAAATACTACTAACCTATGTTTTTCTCCTTTTTTATTACTACTTCTAGGGCTCAAGGTCTCTTTAACTAAGAGAAAGCATATGAAACCAATACAAAACCAGGCAGGCACAGGGGTGTCCCTCCACTCCTAGGCTGTTAATGCTGGAATAAGAGGGGAAAGGATGAGAACATAAAAGGAGCCCAGGCTGTATTATTTTTTTTATGTGAATTGGTGTTTTGCCTGCGAGTAGATGCTAAATCCCCGAGAACTGGAGTTACAGATAGTTGTGAGCTGTCATGTGGGTGCAGGGAATTGAAACTCAAGTCCTATAAAAGAGTCCAGAGTTCTTTTGTTTTTTGTCTTTTTTTTAAAAAAAAAAAACAATGTATTTATTTATTTTTTTATATGTAAGTACACTGTAGCTGTCTTCAGACACACCAGAAGAGGGTGTCAGATCTCATTACGGATGGTTGTGAGCCACCATGTGGTTGCTGGGATTTGAACTCAGAACCTTTGGAAGAACAGTCAGTGCTCTTAACCACCAAGCCATTTCTCCAGCCCGAGACAGGAATTCTTAACCAGAGTCATCCCTCTGGCCCCCCCAAAGGTGCATCTTAACGGTAGAACACACAGCATACTTGGTGCCTTGGATTCAATTTCAAGCACATATACTTTACATGATGTGAACTCCCCTCAGTTCAACTGGCAGCTCCCCAAAACAACAAAAAAATAATTCTCACAGTACTCATAAAAGTCAAAGATAAACGTTGGGCAGTGGTGGTGCACACCTTTGATCCCAGCACATGGGAGGCAGAGGCAGATGGATTTCGGTGAATTTGAGGCTAGCCTGGTCTACATTGTGAGTTCCAGGACAGCCAAGGCTACACAGAGAAACCCTATCTCTGAAAACAAAACAACAAAAAACGAATAAACAAACAAACAAAAAATGAAGATGGAGGCGTGGAAGCTGAGGCCCAGTAAGAGTGCATGCCTCGCACCCCAGCACGGGCACCGTCCTGGGTTTGACTTCGGGCACCAAACAAAATAAAGATGGAATCAGCCCGAGTGTCTACGACCATATGGCTGAGTCATCAGAAGGTGGAATGCGATGGAGCACCGTGATGGCATTACCCACAGAGTGCCAGCACTGAGGAACTAGAAGCAAAGGTGATCAGAAGGTCAAGTCATCTTTGGCCACACAAGGAGGCTTTGGCCTGCCTGATTATATACAACCCTGTCTCAAAATGGGTGGGGAGTGGCTGGGGATGTGACTCAGCGATTAAGAGCACTTGGTGCTCTTGCAAATGATCCCGGTTAGGCTCCCGGTACCCGCCTAATGGTTCCCAACCATCCGTAATACCAGTTCCAGGGGATCTGACGCTCCCTTCTGACCGCCATTGTCACTATATTCATATAGTGCACATACATATATGCAGGCAAAACATACACATGCACACAACAAATCAATCTAAACAGATTAAAACCTAAAACAAGAAGGTAAGATAGATTATTATTCCTTCTCCCCCTCCCCCACCGTGCACATACCAGTCAAGCATTATTATTTAATGTTTAAAAACAAAGGTATAGTCCTGAATTACAGCACACACCTACAATCCCAGCACTCAAGAGGATGAGGTAGGAAGGTCTTCAGATCAAAGGACAGCCAAGGATATTGACTTGAAATAGTATGACCCTATCTCAAAAGCCCAAATAATTAATAATTAACTAATTAATTAATTAGTTCAAGCCAGGCTTGGTGGCGCATATCTTTAACCCCATGATCCTATGGCTTGGGAGGCAGAGGCAGGCAGCTCTCTATGAGTTTAAGGTCTACATAGTAGAGTTCCAGGCCAACTAGGGCTACAGAGTGAAACCCTGTCTCAAAAATAAATGAATAATAAATGATTCAAAATGAGATAGTTTTTGAATCGGAAAAAAGCACTTGCAGGCCTGACAGACTGAGTTCAATTCCCAGAGTGTACAGTAGAAAAAACTGACTCATTAACATTTCTAACCTCCATGAGCTTTGCTACACATGCACATTTGCATACACCACACACACACACACACACACACACACACACACACACCCCGCACGCACGCACGCACGCACACACCCTGTGAGGACACACATGTAAATCACAAAGCAAACAAATCAATAAAAAATTTACAAATTCGCCGGGCAGTGGTGGCGCTTGCCTTTAATCCCAGCACTTGGGAGGCAGAGGCAGGCGGATTTCTGAGTTCAGGCCAGCCTGGTCTACACAGTGAGTTCCAGGACAGCCAGGGCTATACAGAGAAACCCTGTCTCAAAAAAAAAAAAAATTTTTTTTACAAATTCAGGAATAAATTGAGTTCAACTCCATAAATAAAAACAAAAGCAACATCTAGCATAGAAAGTCATTTACCTTAATTTATATTTCTATTTAATTTGTAAGTTGACCTTCCCACAAAAATCCTGCTTAATATGAGCCTTAAGATCAACATATTACAAAGGTGTGTACAAACCTTTGAGAGCCTTCTGCAATGTCTCCAAACAGCTGACCAAATGCTGATGCCCTCCAGAACTCATCACGACCCTCTTCTCCTGTATCAAATCAAAAATGAACCAAGTAAGAACATCAACCAAAGCAATGTCTCAGGTAAACAGATGTTACCTTAGGAAGAAAATTAAACTACAGTTAGACTACAGATTCTTTCTTTTTTGGGGGGACAAGGTTTCTACCAGCCAGGGATGATGTTGAATTTCTGATCCTCCTGCCTCCACCTCCTAAGAACAGTTTTCTTTTGTAGGGGGAACATTTCCTAACACTTACTTATTTGTATGCATGAGACAAAGGAGTGTGAAGGTCAGAGTAAACTGTCTAGGCATACCACCATGTGACTTCTAGATATCAAATTCTGGCCACCACTATTGGCAGCAAGTCCTTTAGCCAGTGGGTCATCCCACCAACCCAAAATATTTTAGCTTTCTTAAGACAGGATCTGGAACTCCTCTTATAACCTAGAATGGTCATCTTTCTGAGATCTGGGTTGTGTACCACCGAGCCCAGAGAGCCTTCAGTCTCTTAACTGTTACTCAGTTCATCTACCTAAATGAAGAAAAGTTTATATAGATGAATAATATATCCATACCAATATGTGACAGTAAAAAAGGTATTCTAGTATCTAAGCTAATAAGAATCCAACTATCATGGGTGTGACCTACCTCCTACAGAGGCAACAATGTCGCCAGGTGTTGTGGTGCGTGCCTTTAGCCCCATGAGGATGATGTGTGAGAGGTTAAGGGCAGACTGGTCTTATAAAGTGGGTTCCAAGACAACCAACCAGGGCTGAGACAAATGAATGAATGAATGAATGAATGAATGAATGCATGCATGTGGTGGCTCATGCCTTTAATCCCAGCATCTAGGAGGCAAAGGCAGGCAGATATCTGAGTTCTAGGCCAGCATGGTCTAGGACAGCCAGGACTATACATGAAAACCCTGTCTCAAAACAAAAACCCCATGAAACAAACAAAAATTTCTGTGTGGGAAAATGAACATAGAACTTCATGTAGACTAGGCTAGCTCTCTCCCTCTGAACTGTATTCCTAGCTTGACAACGTCATGTATAGAACAGTTTTCACCAGGAGAGGTGCACGCCTTCATCCTGTGCTTGGGAGACAGAAGCAGGAGGATCTCTGTGACTCTGAAGCCAGCCTAGCCTACAAAGAGAGTTCCGAGACAGCCAGGACTGTTACAAGACAAACTCTGTCTTGAAAAAAAACCCAAACAAGTAAAAGGAACACTTTTCAAATCAGATATGGTTTGCTTAGAGTAGTAAATGACCTTTGAATTGAAAGAACTGCCAACATCTTTCTACATTATCATCATTTACATGTTACTGTGTGCCTTTATATACCACATGTGTAAGTGCCCTTAGAGGGCAGAAGAGGGCAGTGAGTTTTCATATCACAAGAGACAGAGAGGTAGATACACATTCTGTGTTGTTTTGTTTTTCAGCCAGGGATTCTCTGTGTAGCCCTGTCAATCCTGGAACTCGCTCTGTAAATAAAGATGGCCTCCATCTCAGTTCTGCCTTTGCCTGCCAAGTGGTAGGATTAAATGTGTGTTACCACTGCCTGGTTTAAATCACTTTTAAAAATGCTTTTTGGAAGGCTAGAGAGAGGGTTCAGTGGTTAAAAGCACTGTCTATTTTGCAAAGAACCAGGGTTTAGTTTCTACCACCTACATGCTAGTTCAAAACCGGTAACAGGCACCAGAATTTCCAACAAGCAGGCAAACATTCAGAAACAGAAATAAAAATAAATAAATGTACAAGGCATGATGGCACAAACTTTTAATCCCAGCATTTTGAAGGCAGAGCCAGCTAAGTCATTGTGAGTTCAAGGCCAGCCTTGTCTACACAAGTTCCAAGCCAGCAAGAACAAGAAACTTTGTCTTAAAACAAACAAACAAGACTGAAGGTGTTGGAAAGCCATTCTGCAAATAAGAGCACTTGTTGCTCTTGCAGAGGATGCAAGTTTGATTCCCAGCGCCCCTAAGGCTGCTCACAACCACCTGGAACCCAAGTTCCACCGGATTCAACAGATGCCCTCTTCTGACCTCTGGGGCCTCAAGGTACAGACATGGTCCACGTACATACAGAAACATAACACCCATACATATAAAATAAAATAAGTAAACCTTAAAAAAAATGTTGTGGTGGCCAAGCCTTTAATCCCAGCTCTTGGCAGGCAGGCAGAGGCAGGAGGATCTCTGTAAGTTCCAGGGCAAGCCTAATCTACAAAGTGAGTTCTAGGACAGCTAAGGTTACACAAAGAAACTGTCTCAAAAAACTGATTAATATACATACATAAAAAATTATTTTAGCCGGGCAGTGGTGGCGCACGCCTTTAATCCCAGCACTTGGGAGGCAGAGGCAGGCGGATTTCTGAGTTCGAGGCCAGCCTGGTCTACAGAGTGAGTTCCAGGACAGCCAGGGCTATACAGAGAAACCCTGTCTCGAAAAAACAAAAAAAAAAATTATAAAAACCCTATTTTTATAAAAGAAGGGGGTGGACTGGAGAGAGATGGATCAGCAATTATGAGTGCTTGCTAAGACCTGAGTTTAGGGCTGGAGAGATGGCTCAGCAGTTAAGAGCACTGACTGTTCTTCTAAAGATCCTGAGTTCAATTCCCAGGAGTGGTGGCTTATAACCATCCATAATGAGATCTGTAATGAGATCTGAAGCCCTCTTCTAGGGTGCTGAAGACAGCTACAGTATACTTGCATATAATAAATAAATAAATAAATAAATCTTTAAAAAGAAAAAAAAAAGAAGACCTGAGTTTGTCTGAAAGACAAATAAATGTACTTAAAAAATGTAATGGAAGATTGATGCAAGCTTCAAATGCCAGCACTCAGGAGACAGAGGCAGGAGAATTACATGGTTGAGAACAGTTTGGGATATGTGAGACCCTGTCTCAAAACAGCAAACTATGGAACAAAAAAAAAAAGAAAATAACTAAAATTACTGTTTTTGAATGCAAACTAAACAAGGATGCACAGGCATTTTCATAGTTCCAGAACGGAGGGCAATGGCCCAGCATGCGCAAAGTCCTGACTTCAGTCTCCAGCAAACAGTGATCAGTCACAGCGACCTTTGCCTGTAATCTCAGCACTCTTGAGGTGGAGGAAGGATATGGAGATAAAGGTCATTTCAAGGTCACCCTCCATTGTCTATCTCATTTGGAAAAGGAGCTGGAGAGATGCTCAGAGGGAGAGAACTGGTTGGTTCACAGGACTCAGAATCGACTCCCAGCACCCACACAGGGGCTCACAACCGTCTGTAACTCAGTTCCAAGGGATCTCATGCCTCCATGGGCACCTGGAATGCAGGAGATACAGAGGCCCACATGCAGACAAAACACCCACACACATACAATCAAAACAAAACAAAATATCCTAGATAAGCAAACTGGCATCATCTGCTTCCAGGAGGAAACAAATTCAGAGATTACAATTACATAATTTGTTCAGTCACATGGTAGCAAGTACTGCCACAGAACCTAAAGTACAAGGCTTTGGTTTTGGTTTATTCTTCCTCTGTCGCTAGTGAGAAACTGTGTCTTATACTTTGCTAGGCAAACACTCTACCACTGAATTAATTACACCGCTTGGCTCTAAGATTTAGTTCCAAATTAACAAATTTAGTTCTTCTACTAGCAATATTCTGATGATTGGCCAGATAAACAGTAATAAAGATGTTGAAGTTGTAGGATGAATTATTCTCATTAAAGGTGATTTACATATAGAAAAGCTAAACCATAAGCGAACCAATCCTGTCCTTTGACTGGCTGAGTGATGTGAAGGAGTACTCAGCATACAGCCAGCAGGCATTCCCAGCGCTTCACCTTCAAGTACCACCGCACTGGGCACCACTCAGAGAGAAGCACTGGAGTGGATGGGTAGCAAACGAGACGTAAGTAAAGCAAAAACAAAACTAAAACCCAAAGACTCAATGAGACCCTATTTCACACAGACCAAAGAAAAGCTAGCTGGAGAGAGCAGGGTGGTGGCACATAACTGTCACCTCAGCACCGGATAAGCTAGGCAGGACTGCCTCAGATATACAGCAAATTCAAGGCCAACCTAAACTACACAGAAGACCCTGACTGAAAGGGACCATATGATACAGGTCACCGAGGAAGCTGAAGCAGGATGAGTGTTCAAAGCCCCTGAACTACACACAGACTTAGTGCCAGCTTGCACAACCGCTCCACCAAATCAAGTTGGAGGCCAGAGAACGATACCAAAGACTGCTTCTCAAATAGAAAAAAATACCGTTCTGTACTGACAGTGAACACCACAGCATAGCAAATATTCACGTTATTTGTATTGTTAAGCATTGAAAGTAATGTAGAGATCATCTTAAAGTATACAGAATGTTTGTAAATAGTGTGCAAAGACAGTGCCTTTTTGTTTGTTTGTTTGTCTGTTTTGAGACAGGGTTTCTCTGTGAAGCCCAGGCTTTCGTGGAATTCACTCTGTAGACCAGGCTACCCTTGAACTCAGACACCTGCTTGTCTCTGTGAGGAGTCCTAGAGGAATCAGCCGTGGATGTGGGAATCTGAGCTACCTCCTTCCTAAGGCACTTCCTTCCTACGCTGGCCTCTGAAATCAACACCACCATGTTGTTCTGTGATGAGGACACAGCATTAGAACGAGCCACCCTTGCACATAAGCGGCTGGCTTCTTAAGTAATTCTTAGTACCTCACCCATTTAGTCACAATACTCACCATGACTTGACGCACAAGCTTAATGGTTTCACTCCAAGGTCTATTTTGGTTAAATTTTGCATGGAGCCGTTCCAAGAGGGAACTCATTTTACTCAGCTTCTCTGACTCTACAACATAAAGCAGAAAACACCATTAGACACTCTGATATCAAGACCTTCCACCATTTCTCCTTCAAAAGAAACCCCTGTATTTCACTTAGGAACTATTAAAGTATTTTTTATATAATTTACTCCAAAACATAAAGATAGCTAGCTAGTAAAATGGTCACCCATACATAGAATGTACTGGAGACACTGTACTGGAGACACTGAGGCAGGAGGTTTGTAAATTCAAGGATAGCCTGAGCTACAGAGGAAGACTAAGTCTCAAATGTATACACAACACACAAAGTTTTCTAACATCTTACTAAGTTGCCCATTTTGTTGGCCTTGGAATCTTCAGCCCAACAATCACCCTGCCCTAGCCTCCTGAGTCACTGTGACTACATTTACACACTGTTCAGCTTAGAAGACAACTTTAAATTTTATTTTTATGCCAGGCACGGTGACATGCACCTTTTATCCCAACACTAAGGAGAAGCAGTCACACTTTTGTGATGTCAAGACCAGTCTGGTTTGCATAACGAGACCTTGTCTTAAGACAAAGAGCAACAACAGAAGCCACGGGAGAGCTGGCTCAGCGGTTAAGAGCACTGGCTCCTGCTCAGAGGACCTGTTAGAGGCCCAGCTTCCACATGGCGGCTCACAACCATCTGCGACTCCAGCTCCAGGGACTCTGACACCCTCTTCTGTTCCCACAGGCACACATGCAGCATATAGACCTACGCGCAAGCAAACCACCCACATACATAATAAACATTTAAAATACTACTAGAAACCAACCCAGACTGTGTTTATTATTTGTGTGAGGATGTCTGTGTCTGTGTGAGCACAGGTGCAAACTGGCCACAGTGCCTGTGTTGATCAGAAGATGGCTTACTACAGCCTGTTCTTGCCTTTCGTGGGACCGTCCAGACCCAGATGCATCTTGTTCTTTTGTTTGGGGTTAGACAGTGTCCAAAAAGGCTGGCTTTGAACAAATAGAGATCCACCTGCCTCTGCCTCTTAAGTACTGGCATCAAAACACTGTTCTACAGTGTCCAATGCATCCTTTAAAGAGCACTAGCTGCTCTTTCAGAGGATCTGGGTTCAAGTCCCAGCACCCACATGGCAGCTCACAGCCACATGTAACTCCAGTCCCAGGGGATCTGCTGTCCTCTTCTGCCTCTGAAGGTACCTGGCATGTACTTGGTATACAGGGGGAGAAAACCACCATACAAACATTAAAAAAAAAAGGTTTATGCTGTGCACGCATTTTTGGCTTCTTTTTTTATTGTTATTGTTTTGTTTTTTGACTCATGTATGTGTGGCATGTCTGTGCAGTGTTCATGGAGGCCAGAAGAGGGCACCAAGACTCCTGAAACTAAAGTTACAAATGGTTGTGAGCGGCCATGCGGACATGTGTTATCTGGGAGCCAAACTTGAACCTATGCCTGAAGCATAGGGCTCTTCACCACTCCGCATCTCCAGCACCCTCCCTGCTTTTTTTTCTTCCATTTTGAGACAGTCTCTTGCAGCCCGGTGACCTTGAGAGCTGACAAGATGGCTCCAAGGGTAGAGGAACCCAACGCCAAACAGGAGAGCCTGGGCTCACACCCCAGAGCCCGCAGTGGATCCGGTAGACTATAAGGGGTGACCTCCTCATGCTCCTCCCTCCACCTCTGAAGCGCTAGCATTATAAATGGGTCACCTCCCAGGCTGGAGTCACAGCCCAGACTATCCTCAAAGTCCTCCTCCTGTCTCCTTTCCTTAGCCCCCTGTGCATATGTGCCACTATAAACAGACACCTTCTTTTTATTTATTTTTTGGGGTGGGGTTGAGACAGAGCTTCTCCAGTTGTCCTGTCTCTTTGCAGACCTGGCTGGCTTCAAACTCAGGGATTTTGTCCACTGTTTCTGTCCACTAAGTGCTAGGACTAAAAGCATGAACCATCACCAATTGGCTCTTTGGGTGCTTGTTTTTGAGACAGGGTCTCTCACTGGGACCTGGGGCTCACTGAATAGGCTCAGAAGTTAGTAGGCTCCACAGATCTGCCTGTTGGGGATCAAACTCAGGCCTGTTTTCATGTTTGCACAAGAAGCATTTTATCAACTGACTGAGTTCTCCCCGCAGCCTTTTTTTTTTCTTCTGGACAAGGTCTCACCTAGCCAAATCAGCTTTGAACTTGCTGAGAAGTTAAGGCAGTCCTCAAGTCCTGCCCCTCCTGCCTCTACCTTCTAAGAGGTGAGATTACAGGAAGCAAGGCCCAGCTTCTGTTCAAACTTTCACTGAAACAAACAAAAAACTTGTAATGACATACATAAGCATGCAACCCCTTGAAGGATATGTTTTGAGCACAATTTGAACAAGACATTATTATAATTAGTTTTCAGTATGAAAACACTGACTTCATTAATTTTTGTTGCTTTCTCCCTTTTTCCTTTTCTTTTAGTACTGGGGATTGAACCCGTGGACAAGAAGATCTTACTCTAATCACTGCTCTACATCCCCAGCCTCTAAATTATTTTTAAATCAACATACAAAGCAGTGGGTATCATTTTGGCATTCTTATACACATAGGGCATTATACTTGGTCTAAGTCCTCTCCCACTGACAGTCACCTCTGCCCCACCCCTGCTCCAAACAGCCAAATCTCTCACTTTATTTCATACCCCATTAACCTTTCTATCCCGAAGACCTCCTTCGATCCCATACAGTCCCATATTTTCACAACCAGCACACACCAACACATACTTAAGTCAAGATTCCTCGTAAGAGAAAATGTGGTATTGGTCTAAAGACGGCTTATTTTGAGTACCATCCACTTTCCTACAAATGTCGAGACATCATTTTTGGATAAGCCAGTCCATGTGAATTAAGGCTGTGAGGGGAGTATCTAAACCAAGAATCAAACTCTTAGCTGGCCGCGATGTGTGTAAGCCAGCACTTGGTTGGCTGAGGCAGGAGGATCTTGTTTCTCAAAAGAAAACGAACAAAAAAAAAAGATTCTATCCCTTCCCTTTTCTTCTCTCAACTGGGAAACTGGTTTGGGGATTGTTCCTACCAGTTAATAGTTCTGAACACCTCTCTCCTAAGCTTTAAAGCCATTAGTCAAAGCAGTTTTTAAAGACACGGCACAGCATTTGAACATTATGACATTCTAAGAAACTGCTAGCTTTTGCTATTATAAAGACCGAACCAAGTCACTCGCGCTAAAACACCCTCCGTTCCTTTGACACATCGTTTCTAGTGTCATCTTCGGCGAACTCTCCTGGAACAAAGCATCAATAAGTTTCAGCTTCACTCTCCTTGTGTCCCACCAGGCTAAGCTGAAAGGATCCTGAGGCTCAACTCCTCGTCCCTGGTCCAGCAGGAAACCTTCACACGGGGAGGGGAAGTGGGGAGCAGCGCCTCGGAGTGGGAGCTGCAACATCTGCAAGGCACGGTCAGGATCTAAAACGTACATTCCACCTGGATTCCGTTCCCAGCAGAGTGGCCCTGGAGGGGCGTGGGTCCCCACCCCCTCTCCCAGATTGGCTCCCCACAGTTGTGTCCCGCCCCTTCTTCCCCCCCCCACCCCCTAGTCACTCACCCTCGGTTTCCCCCTGAGCCTTCATCTTGACAGCGGTGAGGTCTTGGGTCCGCCACAAGCCGGGGAGCCTCTCCCCACCACTAAGAGGGGAACCAAGTTAGCCCGGACTCCGGGGAAGCAGCGCACCAGCGGTCCCCACTCTTCCGGGGAAGGCTCAGTCTGAAGTCCCCGGCGGCAAGAAGAGAAGGGTGCTCGCGGCCGCCGCCATCTTCCCCAACGGAACTTCCCAAAGATCGCGAGATTAATCGCGTTCCTGCGAGACGGAGGAAGAAGGAACAGCACCAAAATCTCGCGGAAATTGCCTGATCCGTCCTTCCCGCAGGATCTCTAACAGGCCTACCTCGGCTTGACTCAGTCTTCACACTTTTGCGTCTAAGGGTGTGTGACCAGAGTTGACATCTCTGTGAAACTTTGTTTGCCTCTTGACAGTTACGCAATTTGTAAATTAAAAGCGTTAGCTCTTTGGCCCGGTGGGGGTGGCGCAAGCCTTTTATCCCAGTAGGCAGGTGGATGTCTGAGTTCGAGGCCAGCCTCAACAGCGTGAGTTCCAGGATAGTCAGGGCTACCCAGAGAAACCCTGTATCAAACAAAACAAAACGTTAGCTCTTCGAACACCCGGAAAAGTGGCACATTCCTATAAATCCCAATGAGGGAGGGGGATCGCAACTGCATAGCCAGTTCGAGCTGCATAGTGAAAACCTGTCCTTACATAACAATCTCTCTACTGAAAGATTTCCCGTGAGTTTTAGTGTCAGGAATGCTTTGTCAAAGGCCTGGCGGTGGTGTGCACCTTTAAACCCAGCGCTCCGAAGGAAGACGCAGGTGGATCACTGAGTATGACTCTAGACCACAGCCTGGTCTACAGAGTTTCTGGACAGTCAAGGCTGCACAGAGAAACCTTGCCTGCAAAACAAAACATAAAAAAAAAAACCTAAGATTTGTAAGATGACAAGACATGTAACTCACCAGTAGCATACATGCTTTAGTATGCCTGAAGCCCTGGGTTGAATTCCTGGAGAAAGTGGGAATGTGAATTTCCTGAAGGACCAGCGGCAGTTATGCTGTTTAAGAAGAAGGAAGGAAGGAAGGAAGGAAGAAAAAATGCTGGTGGGACCGGGTAACTCAGTTGGCTGATTGCTTTGGGATTGATGCCAGCACAATAATCAACCAAGCTTTGTGGGGTTATCCCTCCTATGTGGTGGTTTGTATATACTCTGCCCAGGGAGTGGCACTATTAAGAAGTGTGGCCTTGGGGCTGGAGAGATGGCTCAGTGGTTAAGAGCACTGAGTGCTCTTCCAGAGGTCCTGAGTTCAATTCCCAGCAACCACATGGTGGCTCACAACCATCTGTATTGGAATCCAATGCCCTTTTCTGGTGTCTCTTAAGAGAGTGACAATATACTTACATATATAAATCTTGAAGAAGAAGAAGAAGTGTGGCCTTGTTGGAGTAGAGGTGTCACAGTGGGGATGGACTTAAGTACCCTCATCCTAGCTGCCTGGAAGCCAGTCTTGTAGCAGTCTTCAGAAGAAGGTGTAGAACTCGCAGCTCCTCCTGCACCATGCCTAACTGGATTCTGCCATGCTCCCGCTTTGATGCTGATGGACTGAACCTCTGAACCTTTAAGTCAGCCCCAATTAAATGGGGTCCTTAGAAGAATTGTCTTGAGCTGGGCAGTGGTGGCACAAGCCTTTAATCTCAGCACTTGGAAGGCAGAGGCATGTGGATTTCTGAGTTCGAGGCCAGCCTGGTCTACAGAGTGAGTTCCAGGACAGCCAGGGCTACACAGAGAAACCCTGTCTCGAAAAACCAAAACAGAAAAAAAGTAGAAGAAAAAAAAAGAGAAGAGTTGCCTTGGTCATGGTGTCTCTTCACAGCAGTAAAACTGTAACTAAGACACCCTGTAATTCTACCTTAGAGAAGTTAAAAAAATGGAAGTTCAAGGTCATCCACAGATTCATAGCAAGTCAAAACCTGCCTGAGCTACAAGAATGCCCCCCCCAAACAAAAATTGGTAAAAGACTGTCAAGATAGTAAAGTGAGTAAAGGCACCTGCTGCCAAGTGACCTGAATTCCATTCGTGGAACATACTTGGTGAGAGGTGAGAACTTGCTCCTGACAGTTTTCCTCTGACAGCATATACATGTGCCATAGCACAGAAACTCAAAGAAGACAGAATTTTAAAATAAGTAGCCCTTGGCTACACAGACATTTCAAGGCCAGCATGGAATATGTGAGACGCTACTACAACACCAACACGGCAGGGGAGGTGCAAGGCTGCTGGAGAGATAGCTCACTGCTTAGAAGCCATTGCTCTTGGAGAGAGCCTGGGGTTTGATTTCCAGCACCAAAAGCCAGCTTACAGCCACCCATGACTCCAGCACCCTCTTCTGACCTCTGTAGGCGCAGCCTGGGTCAAAAAGGTAGGTATGTAAAGGTAGAAGAAAAGGAGAGTAGTGCTCTATCACATTTTTTTAAACTTTGTGTGTGTGTGCGTGTGTGTGTGTGTGTGTGTGCGTGTGTGTGCGTGTGTGTGTGTGTGTGTGTGTGCGTGTGTGTGCGTGTGTGTGCGTGTGTGTGTGATTTTACTGTTTACAATGTCTCTCCTTCTAGACTGGATCCTTAAGGCTAGTGCTGTATCTTAGACAACTCTGTATTTCTGTGCCAGTGCCTAATACACAGTAGGTGCTTTAAGAATGATTTTACACACACACACACACACACACACACACACAAAGATGATTTTTGGGAAACAGTATCGTAGTTTACCGTGTCGAGCTTGGCTTTGTACAGAAATTAACAGTCATATTGATCTAAGTTGAGCTTAATTTTTCCCATTTGTACAGAGGTCACGCGCACAATTTGTAAGTAAGGACTTAGCTATATCAAGCCCAGAATCTATAAAGTATTATCTAAAATTCTTAAAAAGAGGATGCCAGTATTTTAGGGTTTTGTTGTTGTTTATCTTCTTGGGTTTGAAGCAGGGCTCATGGAGCTCTGGCCGCTCTGGGACTGGATGCATGATCAGCCTGGCCCTGACTGCACCCAGACCCACCGGCTTCCTCATCCTGCGTGAGATTTGGCACCATCGTGCCTACGCTCAGGTACTGGTGCTTTGTACACACCCTGGAAGCGAGTCTAACCCATTTAATTCATCTTTATGAATTTTATAAGTATATATAGGATTTTAGATTAGAGAACATTTATTTATTCCAGCCAACACATCTGATTCCATTGCTTATTATCATTCATTTTAGAACAGCAGTGAAAACACACAGCTTACCGTTCATTCTTGAGTCTTCTTTGCAGCTTGACTTGTCTGAGAGTGACTGTCAGCAGCTTGGCGTGTTTGCTCTCGGGGAAGAAGGAGCACAGAGAATCTGGTCATTTTCAGGAACTTGCTGAAGCTGATTTGAGTTGTTTACCTTCATGTTTAAGGAAATCCTCTGCAGGGCAGAAATATGTCATGGTCGTAGTCCCTTTCCCCAACCGCAGAGTTTCTCCTTGTAGCCCTAGCTGTCCTGAGGTTCACTGAAGCTAGCATCTAACTCAGAGATCCTCCTGCCATGACCCCTAAGGATGTGAGGTGTTCACTAGAGAAGCCCAGTAGCTCTCTGGCATCAGAGGTGATAGTGGCTTACTCAAAAGGCCTCGTCCCAGTCGGTGCTGTGCTACTAAGCATTTTTTAAAGCCACCTCCAGCAACTGGCACGTATGTATTATACTGTGATTTGTTTGTTTTTGTTTTTGTTTTGTTTTTTTGGTTTTTGGGGTTTTTTTGTTGTTTTGTTTGTTTGTTTGTTTTTGAGACAGGGTTTCTCTAAATAGCCCTGGCTGTCCTGGAACTCACTCTGTAGTCCAGGCTGGCCTCAAACTCAGAAATCTGCCTGCCTCTGCCTCCCAAGTGCTGGGATTAAAGGCGTGCGCCACCACTGCCCGCGTGATTTTTTTTAAACTTTTATAACCTTTTTCTAATATCTGGGGCTGGCTGAGTGACAAAGTAAATGTTTTTAGCAGCTGTCTTTAATGCTTTAAAAAAGGACCTAGTTGTTTAAAGTCTTCTTCAGTGTTGGACAGAAGGGAAATCTTTCTGTCCAGGCTGTGTTATTTGATGATACCCTGCCCAGCCCAAGGGCAGTTTTGTCCACTTTTTTTCAGAGAGTGGTGGGTTTTGAGTTTTCCAATTATCTATACCATTAGTTAATAAGGAAACATAAATCATGAAATAGAGAGGAGTGGAACTTTCTCTTTTCCTTCAGGCTCAGATGGGGGTGGGAGGCAGGGAGGGGGAAGACTAAACCCCTTCCCCAGGGCTGCTTAGAGCAGGCACAGAGCAGAGGGAGTGCTCACCTGGGAAAACTATTCACCCTCCCTGTCTTTATGCACCTGAAAATACTGAAGCAAACCTTTCTTTCTTTCTTTTTTTTTTTTTTTTTGGTTTTTCAAGACAGGGTTTCTCTGTGTAGCCCTGGCTGTCCTGGAACTCACTCTGTAGACCAGGCTTGCCTCAAACTCAGAAATCCCCCTGCCTCTGCTTCCCAAGTGCTGGGATTAAAGGTGTGTGCTACCACTGCCCAGTTTCTTTCTTTCTTTTTTAAAGATTTATTTATAGCTGTCTTCAGACACACTAGAAGAGGGCATCGGGTGCCCATTACAGATGGTTGTGAGCCCCCATGTGGTTGCTGGGACTTGAACTCAGGACCTCTGGAAGAGCAGTCAGTGCTCTTAACCGCTGAGCCATCTCTCCAGCCTTGAGGCAAAGCTTTCAGGGGAGTGAAGTGTTTACAAACAGAATTACCCATAGTTTAACATTCTGGATCTCATGTCACAATGACAACAGAGTGATGAGCAAAGATGGAGACAGAAGGACTGAAACAAACAATAATGAAACAAGTTAGGGGCATCCACCGCACACTCCTATACCTGAACAGACAGAGGGATCCAGTGACGTTACCTAAATCCTAGACACTGGATCAGCAGCCCCCTTCTGCCTCTCCTATGTATCAAACAGAGACATTGTAACCAGACTGACCCTTGGAGGTTAAAGACTAGGAGATATCTAATTTGCTTCCTTTTGGGGTGGAGGTGTCAGACCCCGGTGAAGTGTTTGGCATTTCTTGATCAGAGTGATGTCTGGGACCTGAAACATCCCCTAAGGGGTGGTGCACCCCTTAGGAGTTCTCTGATCACCACATTCCACAGGGCTCTAAGACTCTGTTGTGCCATAAGATGTTCATGAACCCCAAGAGCAATGGCATTAAGGTCTCTTTATTCAGTCTCAAGCTTGGGCTCCCCACCAACCCTGACACAGCAGGAAGCATTTATAGAGGAAGAAGGGGGCATCTAACCTGGCACACATCTGAGTGGGGGCCATTATGGCCTTTAACATAATGGCTGGTGCTGGGAGCCAAACCATAAAGTTAACTTCTGCTTTCCTCCTGATTGATGATTGTTAGGAAATGAAGTGTCAGGGGCGGGCTTGTAACCTGGAGGTGCAGATTTGTTGGGGAATAACCGGGAAACTGGTGCTGGATGCGGGTTTTGTTGGGGGGTAGCCTGGAAACTGGTGCTAGGTACCAGCCTGTTAGTTAACTTGAGTTCAACCTTAGGTCAGGTTCTCTAAGACAGAGTCTGAACCCGGAAGATCTGGACTCCCAGTGTCTTGCCTGGCTTAGTGGTACACACTTAATCAGCACTGAGGAGGCAGAGGCAAGTGGTCCCTGAGACACTCTTTAAACCTGAGGTAATAACATCGTCATGCTGACTTAAACCTGTAATCCCCGTTACTTCAGGAGAGAAGTGGGCTGGCTCAATGGTCAGCCATAGCTTGAGCCTGGTCAGTCTGAGTTACACACAGAGATGCTGACTCAAAAGTGGCACCCTACCACCAGAAACCTAAATTATTAACTTGACTTGTGTGTAGAGGTAGTTATTAAACTTCCTGTCTCTATAATCTCTTTTAATTTTTTTGATTTATTTTTGTTGTGTGTACACAGGTGTCTTGCCTAGATGCATTATCTGTGAGAGGGTGTTGGATTCCAGGAGCTGGAGTTGTGAGCTGCCACGTGGATGCTGGGAATTGAACCTGGGTCCTCTGGAAGAGCGACCATCCAGTCCTCTTAACTGCTGAGCCAGGTCCATGGCCCTGCAAGTTCCATCTCCCCAGGCCTGTTAAGTTCCTATCTGTAGAATCTAAATAGCAACTTTCTGACCTGCTCTGAAGGGGAATTTGTAGGCAAGGGACTGTCATCACAGAGCTCTGACAGCCTACCCTGGAGGTCCTGCAGACCAAGCAACCAAAGCATGTCTTGAATCACTGAGTTCAAAAATTTTTTGCAACATAAAGCAATTCATATTTTTTTCCATTTTATTTTCAAGAGCATTTTTTATTCTCAGAAACACACTCTTCTCACTGGTTATTGTGAGAATTCGTGGAGTTTACACATTTCGTCTTCTAACTTTTGACAGTCCCAGATGGCATCACACGCCTATTAACTCCAGTGTTTTGACGCTGAGGCAGATGAATGCAAGCTCCAGCCAGCTGAAGACCTTCTCTAAGAGAGTAGACGAGGTGAGGGAAGAAAAGGAAAAGAAAGGAAAAATGAAATTTTGGACATGAGATGACCTGTGGTAGGGTTTTTTTTTTTGTTTTTTATTTTTTGTTTTTCGGTTTTTTTCGAGACAGGGTTTCTCTGTTTAGCCCTGACTGTCCTGGAACTCACTCTGTAGACCAGGCTGGCCTTGAACTCAGAAATCTGCCTGCCTCGGCCTCCCAAGTGCTGGGATTAAAGGCGCGCGCCATTTTTTTTTTCAAAGTTTTTATTTTCACCCCCTAAGGTAGAATTTTATCCACTCAAAAATGTAGTGTAATAGAAATACTTCCGAGAGAGTTTACAACTGGCACTTCCTGAAAGTAGTGCACACATGCTCAGACCATTTTTTTTTCTGAGTTTCATTGTCTTCTCTGTTTGTAGAAACTGGACGTTTGTATGGTAAACCATCCCAGCAATAGAGAAAAGGCTGAGGCCGAATAGGCACAACTGCGAGTCCAGCCTGGGTTAAAGACCCTGCTGCAGAACTCTCGGACTTCCCCCCCCCCCCCCTTTGGCGCTCTCCGCTGACGTTTCTACTCCTAACTCGCTTCTCTGAATATGGGATTCCTTACCCGTAAAACCGCAATGAGGATAGTGTCCCGTGGGTGTGAGGGCAGAGAAAATGAATGCAAAATGCCTAACTTAGGAAATCTCATAGTAGCAAATTTGTTTAAACATTGACTCGAAGCCGGGCAGCGATGGTGCATGCTCTTAAATCCCAGCATTCAGGAGGCAGAGGCAGGTGGATCTCCGAGTTCGAGACCAGCCTGGTCTACGCTTCCAGGACACCCAGGGATACGCAGAGAAACCCTGTCTCAGAAACCCAAAACCAGCCGGGCAGTGGTGGCGCACGCCTTTAATCCCAGCACTTGGGAGGCAGAGGCAGGCAGATCTCTGAGTTCAGAGCCAGCCTGGTCTACAGAATGAGTTCCAGGACAGCCAGGGCTACACAGAGAAACCCTGTCTCGAAAAAGCAAAAAAAAAAAACAAACAAACAAAAAACCCAAACCAACCAACCAAAAACCCCAATATCCAGACTTGCGCTGTAATGTCTCCGATGTTCACCTGTCCCTTGTTTTAAAAAATTCTATAAATCAAAAGACTTCTTACAAGCTGTGCTAAGACCATCCCCGCCGGAACCTGGGAATATTGACTCAAGGAATTACCAGTTAGGTTTAAATTTTAAAGGTAATCTCCGCAACTTCCGCTTCTCTAAAGCTCCCAAAAGGGGAGTTGGAAACTTATCGCGAGAATCTAACGGGGTGCGCTTGCGAATTGGGCCCGGTTCTCGCGTTGTCTGGTGAAGTAATGCGGCGAGATGAAAAGGAAGCGCGAAGTATCGCGGGAGTCTAGTGGAGTCTCGCGATACTTCTGGAGCTCGCCCCTCCCCCAAGTGCCGTTTCGGTTTAATCTAGTGTGTGACTGAGTCTGTGTGAGGGAGCGAAATGTGTATGTGAGGTATCGGGGTGAGGCGGAGGCTAGGAAAGGGGCCCCCTCAGGCACGAGGGACAAAGGGGGAGGTGAGGCAACCTAGGCCGCGGAGGCCCGGCGACAGGAAGCCGCCCCGAGCCGGGCTGCCGGGTAGGGGAAGGGCCCGCGCAGTCCTCCAGAGCCGGAGTCGGCCCCACAGGCTCGGGCGGACGGCTCCCTACTTCCTCGACCGCCCGGGCTCGCGGGCCTGAAGATTGGCCCGGCGGGGGTGAGGGGCCGACTCGAGCAGCTCCCGGCGTCTCGCCACTCCAGTGCCGAGGAACTCTTCATTTCTTCCCTCTCTCCTTCACCCCCCACCTCATGTAGGAGGGTGCTGAGGAGGCGAGAGGGAGGAGGAGCCTGGCCTGCGGTCCCTTCCCTCCCCACCCCGTTTTAGGGGCTCTTCGGTGGGCGTGGAGTTGGGGCTGGGGGGAGGGTGGGGCTTTTTGGAGTGCTGGGGAACTTTTACCCCTGCTTCAGACCCGGGGAAAGGGAATGCCCAATTCAGAGAGACATGGGGGCAAGAAGGACGGGAGTGGAGGAGCTTCTGGAACTTCGCAGCCGTCGTCGGGAGGCGGCAGCTCCAACAGCAGGGAGCGTCACCGCTTGGTGTCGAAGCACAAGCGGCATAAGTCCAAGCACTCCAAAGACATGGGGTTGGTAACCCCCGAAGCGGCATCTTTGGGTACAATAATCAAACCACTGGTGGAGTATGATGACATCAGCTCTGATTCAGACACCTTCTCAGATGACATGGCCTTCAAATCAGACAGGAGGGAGAACGATGAACGTCGTGGATCGGATCGGAGTGACCGCCTGCACAGACATCGTCACCACCAGCACCGGCGGTCCCGAGACTTGCTAAAAACCAAACAGACCGAAAAAGAAAAAAATCAGGAAGTCTCCAAATCTGGATCTATGAAGGACCGGATATCAGGTAGTTCAAAACGTTCGTTGGAGGGGAATGATGATTATGGGAAGGCACAAATATCCAAAAGCAGCAAGGAATCCAGGTCGTCCAAAATGCACAAGGAGAAGACCCGGAAAGAACGAGAGTTAAAGTCTGGACACAAGGACCGGAGTAAAAGTCATCGGAAAAGGGAAACACCCAAAAGTTACAAAACGGTGGATAGCCCTAAACGGAGATCCCGGAGTCCCCATAGGAAATGGTCTGACAGTTCCAAGCAAGATGACAGCCCTTCTGGAGCGTCTTATGGCCAAGATTACGACCTTAGCCCCCCAAGGTCTCACACTTCTAGCAATTATGACTCCTACAAGAAGAGTCCTGGAAGTACCTCAAGAAGGCAGTCAATCAGCCCACCTTACAAAGAGCCTTCTGCTTACCAGTCCAGCACTCGGTCACCCAGTCCCTACAGCCGACGACAGAGGTCTGTGAGTCCCTATAGCCGGAGACGGTCCTCCAGCTATGAAAGAAGCGGCTCTTACAGCGGAAGATCACCCAGCCCCTATGGCCGAAGGCGATCTAGCAGTCCTTTCTTGAGCAAGAGATCTCTGAGTCGGAGTCCAATCCCCAGGTGAGCTGTTTGCTGTCCTTCCTAAGGTAGGTTGGGTTGGGAGGAATTGACTATTAGTCTTTAACATTTTGTTAAAGCTTGCAGTGTTCATCTTTGACTAGTCATTTAGGTAAGACTGGCTTTCCCCTCTCCCAGTTGAGAAGTAAACATTCCAAGTGCCTCCAACTACTCAAGCAAGGTAGGTAGGTACTTTTCAATAATAGAGAACTTTCAGTTGTGAGAACTTGCTTCAGCCTAAGTAGTGCATAGTATCCAGAATTCGTTTAGCTGTTTCTTGCTTTGTCTTAAAATTTTGGAAGTCATATTGGTACTAGTGCTTAAACTTTATTGGAACTCACAAGAGAATTAAGAAATTACAAATTTTCATTTCTACTGTTTTGCATAAGTTATCCTAACCAGTTTTGTCTATCATGTTCTGAAGTCTGGAGTTACCCCTGTTTTAACTTGCTTCTGAAAAGTCCTGTCTTGTAACTGTTAAGTGAAAATTGAGCTAATGAGAGTACTTTTGTTTGTTTGTTTGTTTTTCGAGACAGGGTTTCTCTGTATAGCCCTGGCTGTCCTGGAACTCGCTCTGTAGACCAGGCTGGTCTCGAACTCAGAAATCCGCCTGCCTCTGCCTCCCAAGTGCTAGGATTAAAGGCATGCGCCACCACCACCCGGCTGAGAGTAATTTCTTTTTGATAGTCTAGCAAAAAGTGGTTTTTTGTGCACCACTGTTGACCACTTACTTAGTGTTGAAACACTAGTAGTTTTCAAATTTTTCCTTGAAATACGTGCTAATAATGCCTTTGACTTGCTATTTTTGTAAGAAAGATGTGTTAATTTGAAATTACCTATGAAAAAATTGTGTTTTTGTTTCATGTATAGACCCATCTCTGTCCACAAAAACAACAGAACAGGAGCTATATGTTATCTGAGTAGAATCTTAATATTTCTTTATGACCTTTGGCAAATTATTTAATTTGTCCATACCAGAGTTTCTTCATGTGGAAAATAGGAATAGAAACTACCTACTTCAAGGATGTTGTGAAGATTAGTAAATAACGAAGCATGGTAAATAATGTGCCTTATACATATTATGACTCAGTGCTTTTTATAAGTGAATACCACTCGCAGAGAAATTAACTCATGCATATGTTTTTCAGTCAGTGTATACATCACTGGCTTGAACTTACAACTAAAGTGGATTTGCCTAACTACAGTGCTTAAGTTTTCTTAGTGTTTTCTCCCTCTAGTATTAAAAAAAAAATTAATAGGTTGAAGTTTATAAACATGCATGTATCTAACACTTAAATTCTGTAATTTGTGACGATTTGTTTAAATCCATTACACCATCTTTTGTTTAGATTCATCTCAAAGTTGTAGCAGTCAGTATAACTTTTCTAAACATTCAGCATGTATACCATTTCTTAAAGTTCAGTATTTTTTGGAGAGGTAAGATTTATGCATAGTGGAATGCATAAGTCATAAATATGCCATTTATAATGTTGCTTAGTTTTAAAGGGAATCTAAAAATTATTCTCAGAATTTTATTTTTGTTTTTTAGACAAGGTTTCACACTGTAACCTAGGGATAACCTGAAATTTACTATTTAGCCTGTGCTGGCTTTAGTCCTGCCTTAACCTATTAACTGTTAGTTAATATGACATGAGCTATCATATTAAGCAGAATATTTGTTTTCTTAAGAGTATGAGCATTAAGGCTATTTTTAAAAAAACTTCACTGTTGAATATAGAAACATAAAAGGCTAACACAGGATTTTAAGTGAGACCTTTTGTTTTGAAAGATTTCTTTTAGATTTTTAGAGAAAATCGCAGATATTAACTTCTCTTAAGTTAGTTGAGAGAGTTGTGTTCCTTAATTGAAATTAATGTAGTAATGGCAGATAGAAGCCTAGGAGGAAATGGAAACATTATGGTAGTGGGGTTGCAAAGATAAACTTAAAATATTACTGGATACATGCACATTTTTGTTAGCTTTTAGAGAACATTATTTGTATGCATCATTGCATATTTTTATTTATTGGAATTTTCAACAGTAAGTAACAGAAAAACTTGAGAGTGTAGGATGTGAGCATAAGCCCAGTGTAAGAAAAGCTGTGGCAAGTGGCTTTTGGTTTTTGAGGTCAGCCTGGGCTACTTGAAACCCTCAAAAAGACCAAAAGAATGGACTGGAAAGATGGCTAAATACCCGAGTTTGATCCTTAGAGCTCACGTAAAATGGAAGGAGAGAACTGACTTTACAGAGTTTTCCTCTAACCTCTACAGATCATACACACATACAATAATAATAAAAAAATGATCTATCTTTTTTTTTGAGACAAGATTTCTCTGGGTAGCACTGGCCATCCTGGAACTCGCTCTGTAGACCAGGTTTGTCTCAAAAACTCAGATACACCTGCCTCTGCCTCCCTATTTCTGGGATTAAAGGCATTCACCACCAATTTATTTTTGAGGCAAGATCTCACTAATAGCCAGGACCAGCTTGGAATTTTTTTCTCCCCCGAGATAGTTGTTCACTGTATAGCTTTGGCTATCCTGTCCTGGAACTCCACTCTGTAGACCAGACTGGTCTTGAACTCAAAGAGATTTAACCTGTCTCTGTCCAGTGCTAGAATTAAAGATATTTGCTACCACATATAGCCCAATAGTACTTTTTTTTTTGTTTTTTTTGGAGACATGGTAGCTTTGTAGAGCCCTGGCTGGTTTGAAATTCACTATGTAGACCAGGCTGGTTCAAATGCAGATTTGCCTATCTCTTCCCAAGTGCTGCATTTAAAGGCATAGACCATCAAGCCTGGTTCTAGACATAGTTTAGTGATTTGGATTGTTGGTTTTCCTCATACTGATCCTTTTTTTTTTCTTTCTGGTTTTTGGTTTTTCAAGCTCATACTGATTCTTAAGCAGGGTTATAGTGAAAACAATAATGAGATTTTAGAATAATCTATTATAGATTCCCAGATTTTATTTCACAGTCATTTCTCATAAAAATTTTATTTGTGGGATTGAAAAAAATGGCTTAGCAGTTAACATTGACTGTAGGCAGGCGTAGTTTAAAGCCAAACTCGCCGGTTGGTGGTGGCGCACGCCTTTAATCCCAGCACTTGGGAGGCAGAGGCAGGAGGATTTCTGAGTTCGAGGCCAGCCTGGTCTACAGAGTGAGTTCCAGGACAGCCAGGGCTACACAGAGAAACCCTGTCTCAAAAAAAAAAAAAAAAGTTTAAAGTCAAACTCATCTGCACATCAAACTTTAGGCCAGCCATAGCTACATAGTATCCTACTTTAAAAACAATACAAGTTTATTTGTATGTGCAGTTATTTCTAGTGTTACCTGTACTAAAAAGCTGATTGGAAATCATTTTTATATTAAACGAATTGAGTAAGACCATTAGTATCAGCAATCAGTAGACTAAGACAATATGATCGTGAGTATTTTTTTTTTAAGATTTATTATTATATCTAAGTACACTGTAGCTGTCTTCAAACTTCACAGAAGAGGGCATCAGATTTCATTATGGCTGGTTGTAAGCCACCATGTGATTGCTCGGATTTGAACTTAGGACCTTCGGAAGAGCAGTCAGTGCTCTTAACCGCTGAGCCATCTCTCCTGCCCCAATGATGATCATGAGTATTAAGCTAGTTTAGTCTATGAAATAAGATCTTGTCACAGAACACTAAAAAGTAAAACTATGAAGTGTTAGGGCTGGTAATATAGATAAGTAGTAGTCTGTTCCCTTAGCAAATGGAAAGTTCTGTCCTCTGTACCCAAAAAACAAAAGATTCTGAAAACTCTTAGGAGTTTTAAAATTTTTATTTTAATATAAAAATATTTTCTCTGTGTGCTTATAAATTCTAAATTCTGTATATTGGACATTCATTTACTATAGATACAACTTTATTATAAGCTGAAGCTGTAAGGTGTACTGTAGTTAAAACAGTAGAAATTGGACTGAAGGGTTGGCTCAGTGGTTAGGAGCTCTGGTGGTTCTTCTAGAAGATTTCCCAGCTCCCATACAGTGGCTCATAAACATCTCTAAATCCAGTCCCAGGGATTCCACTGTCCTTTTCTGACCTCTGGATAGTGGGCACAAGCATGGGGCACTTCCATAAATACAAAGCACTCCTGCACATAAAATAATAAATCTTAGAAGACTGAATAAAAAGTAAGATGTTATTGAAGCATATTCCTGATATTTTCATATTATCAAATATTTATAAAACAATTTCTCAACCATTGTGAATATGGCTATATTCTGATGGGGGGAAATATGCCATCTTTCTTTATTTGAGTAAGTAATGGGCAAACTGGTCAATGATGGCAAATACCTTTGATCCCAGCACTCTGAGTTAAAAAGGCCAGCCTGGTCTACAGACTGAGTTCCAGGACAGTCAGGACTACATAGAGACCCTGTCTGGAGAAACAACAAAAAACAAAGAAAACCTCAATAATTAGTGGGCAAGTTTTGGTACTTTTTTTGCTTTTGTTTATTTTTAATTTTTTTCTTTTGTCAAGACAGTTTTATGTAGCCTTGGATTCCTAGAGCTCTCTCCATAGACTAGGCTGGCCGAGAATTTACAGTGATCAACCTGCCAATGTCTGGGTTACAGGTGTGTGCCAGCACCACCACCCAGCTTTTATTTATTTATTTATTGAAACAATTCTGCCTCTGTCTCTTTACTACTATGATTACATGCTGCTATCATGCTGGTTCTGTTGTTTTTTGTTTTTTTCTTTCTTTTACACTAGGTCTTACTATATTATATCTTAGGTAGACTTGGAACTTCCTTTGTAGAACAAACTGTCTAGAATTCACAGAGATCCTAAAGGCATGAATTTACTACACTAAGATGGGTGTTTTTTTTTAATATTTATTATTTTAAATTATGTGTTTATGTGCATACATGTACATGAATGCAGATGCCTGTAAAGACCAGGGACTCCAGATTCCCAGATCTGGAATTATAGGTGGCTGTGCCCAGTGTGAGTGCTGGGAACTAAACTTGGGTCTGATAGATTAGTAACGTTCAACCACTGAAGCATCTCTCCAGCCCCTGAGGTTTTGTTGTTGTTCTTTGTTTTGTTTTTGAACAAGATCTGAGTATGACCCAAGTTGACAGGTGCTCATTCACTGTGGCTCACACTGGCTTCTCAGTCTCAGTAATTCTCTTGCTTTGGTTTCCTAAATGCTAGGATTACAAACGGGAGCCACTAAGCCCTAGCCAAACCAAGTGAATTTTTAGTTTTACTAGGTTCTAATATATATTAGTTATTGTTCATGCTGTTATTTCTTGTCTTACCTATACTAAAATGTTGATTGGAGATGATTTTTGTATTAAAGGAGATTAGGGCTTGTTTTGTTTTGTTTTGTTTTTTGGTTTTTCAAGACAGGGTTTCTCTGTATAGCCCTGGCTGTCCTGGAACTCACTCTGTAGACCAGGCTGGCCTCGAACTCAGAAATCCACCTGCCTCTGCCTCCCAAGTGCTGGGATTAAAGGTGTGCGCCACCACTGCCCGGCCTTGTTTTGTTTTTAAATAGGATCTCATATGGCCAAAGCTGGCTTTGAGTTTGGCATATAGCAGAGGACTTGATTGCTTTTTTCTTTTTTGAAGATTTATTTTATATATGTGAGTACACTGGTAGCTGTCTTCAGACACTCAGAAGAGGGCATCAGAACCCATTACAGATGGTTGTGAGCCACCATGTAGTTGTTGGGGATTGAAGTCAGGACCTCTGGAAGAGCAGTCAGTGTTCTTAACCTCTGAGCCATCTCTCCAGCCCTTGATTACTTTTTCATTATTTAAGTTTTATGTCTATGATTGTTTGCCCGCACATATGTATTTGTACCACGTTCATGCCTGGTGCTCAAGGAGACAATTGACTGTTGGATGATTTGAGCCACCAAATAGGTACTGGGAAGTGCTTTTAAACCACTGAACCTTCTCTAGTCCCAACTTTGAACCTTCTTTTGCTTTTTTTTTTTTTTTGATTTATTTTATGTATATTGGTGTCTTGCCTGTTTATATGTTTGTATAATGGTATTGGATCCCCTGGAACTGGAGTTACATACAGGGAGCCACCATGTGGGTGCTAGGAATTGAACCTGACTCCTTTGGAAGAGAAGCCAGCACTCTTAACCACTGAGTCATCTCTCCAGTTCCCCTTTCCTTCCCCTTTTTTTTTTTTTTTTTTTTGGTTTTTCGAGACAGGGTTTCTCTGTGTAGCCTTGGCTGTCCTGGAACTCACTTTGTAGACCAGGCTGGCCTCGAACTCAGAAATCCTCCTGCCTCTGCCTCCCAAGTGCTGGGATTAAAGGCGTGCGCCACCACCGCCTGGCTCCTTCCCTTTTTTAAGAGAGGGGTTGTTCTGTCTTTTCTGAGACAAGGTCTCACTATATAGCACCAGGTGTTGTAGAACTCACTCTGTAGACTAGGCTGGCCTTGAACTCAGAGATCCATCTGTCTCTTGTCTCCCCCGGGCTGGGGTTAAAAGGTCTGACTTGTTTTTTTGTTTTTATTTATTTTTATTTTGTATGTATGGGTGGTTTGCCTGTATGTCTGTATGCCATGTACTTGTACTGACTGGGGATGCCCACTGAGGGGGTTAGATATACCTGGAACTAGAGTAACAGACAGTCAATTAGCCACCATGTGAGGTTTGGGTTTAGAACTTCAGTCCTCTGGAAGAGAAGCCACTATTCTTAATCATTGGGCCAGCCCCTCCAGACTTAATTCCTTCCCCACATTTTTTTTTTCTTTAAAGACAGTAGACCAAGTTGTCTCTGGACTTAGAGATTCTGTGTGTGTGTGTGTGTGTGTGTGTGTGTGTGTGTGTGTGTGTGTGTGTGTGTGTGTTTTGTTTTGTTTTTGTTTTTTGAGACAGGGTTTCTCTGTGTAGCCCTCGCTGTCCTGGAACTCACTCTGTAGACCAGGCTGGCCTCGAACTCAGAAATTCACCTGCTTCTGCCTCCCAAGTGCTGGGATTAAAGGCGTGCGCCGCCACCACCTGGCTTGGATTTAGAGATTCTTATGACCCTGCCTTTCAAGTGCTGGGATTAAAGAAGTGTGCCATCATGCTTCTCTTTATCTATTTCTAGAATTGATAACTCAGAATGGGATGAAATTTATAGTTCTAGACCCTGTTTTGCTGGCCTATTATCCTCTTTTATAACTCTATATATTGTGTATTTAAACTGTCTTTCTTCTTTTTCCAGTAGGAAATCCATGAAGTCCAGAAGTAGAAGTCCTGCATATTCAAGACACTCATCTTCTCATAGTAAAAAGAAGCGATCCGGGTCACGCAGTCGTCATTCCAGTATCTCACCTGTCAGGCTTCCATTGAATTCCAGCCTGGGAGCTGAACTCAGTAGAAAAAAGAAGGAAAGAGCAGCTGCTGCAGCAGCAGCAAAAATGGATGGAAAAGAATCCAAGGGTTCACCTATAATTTTGCCTAAAAAAGAGAAACTTGAGGTGAAGGAGTCAGGGTTAGAGTCTAAAAAATTACCCAGAGGTATAAAGTCAGAAAAATCTACCCCAGATACTGAACTGGTAAATGTAGCGCATTCAAACACAGAGGTAAAAAATTGTTTAGATACAGGGAAAGTAAAGTTGGATGAGAATTTACAGAAGCATCCTGTTAAGGATTTGAAAGCACAGGGAACAAAGGACACTAAACCTGTAGCACTGAAGGAGGTGATTGTTACTTCAAAGGAGACAGAGACATCCGAAAAGGAGACCCTTCCACCTCTCCCCACAGTTACTTCTCCACCCCCTCTGCCATCTACTACCCCTCCACCTCAGACACCCCCTTTGCCACCTCTGCCTCCACTGCAGCCTCCTCTGCCTCCTCCCCAACCACCATCTAGTCAAGTTCCTGTTTCAAGTACTTCAACTTTACCCTCTTCTCCTCACCCAAGGACATCTACTCTATCCTCTCAGACAAATTCTCAGCCCCTTGTACAGGTTTCTGTGAAGACTCAAGTATCAGTAACAGCTGCTATTCCACACCTGAAAACTTCAACATTGCCTCCTCTGCCCCTCCCCCCCCTGTTACCTGGAGATGATGACATGGATAGGTAAGTTTCATAATAGGATGGAAGAAGTCAGTCTTCTGATTTATAATTTATTTTACGTTTCTGAACCTATTAGACTATTTTTAATTATTCCTTTATAATTAGGAATTGCTTTTTGCTTTTTAGTGGAAAAGTTCATTCTTGCTTGAGAATAGAGAATTAGAACTTTGTGGGATATTCTTTCATTTTTAAAAAATTACACGTTTATTTTTGAGTGTGTATACTGTCTTAGTGCAAAGGCCAGAGGAGAATTTGGAGGGAATCAGTTTTCTTCTGTACTGTGTATCCCAGGTATCAGTCATCAGGCTTGGTGGCAAGTGCCTTTAGCTGCTGAATTATCTTGATGGCCACCTTTTGGGGTTAGGGGCAGGGACAGGATATTGTTACACTCATTGTATAGTCTCAGGTAGCCTTAAACTCACAGAAATCCTGCCTCAATAACCTGAATGCTGGGATTATAGACATGTACCACCGTTCCTGACAGGAATTAAAATTTAATACCTGATAATTTTTTTTCATTTAAATTTACTTTAATTTACTTCCCACGTATTGAAATTAAAGGCATGTACCACCACTGCCCAACCTAGATTTATTTTGAGTGTGCATGCATGTATGACTTTTGCTTGTACATATATGTAAGTGTACAGCATGTGGTCAGCAGGTGGAGATGAATCCCATGGGATAAGACTATGGATGGTTCTGAGCTACCTTGTGGGTGTTGGGAACTTCACTTAAGTCTCTAGAAGAGCAATAAGTGCTCTTAATTACTGACTCATCTCTCTAGCCCCAACTTTACTGTATTTGAATATTTATTTTTTATGTGTATATATGCGAATCTTCATGAATATATGTATACCACGTGGATGTAGACACTAGTTTAGGCCAGAGGTTATTGGATTCCCTGAAATTAGAGTTAGAAATGTTTGTGAACTGCCATGTGAATGCTAAGAACCAAACCAGGTCCTCTGGAAGCTCAGTAAGCACTCTTAAATCTCTGAGCCATCACTCTAGGCCCAAGTTTATTTATTTTTTATGTGTATGCTCACATGTGTGCATTGGAGCCTAGAGGATACCCTCATACCTTAGTTATTATATAACCACATTTCTCCCCCAAATCTTTAAAGTTTATGCTATGTATATGTATGTGTGTGTGAACACATGTTCTATGTGCAACTTGTAGAAGTCAGGGCCATTTTGTGGAGTTGGTTCTTGCCTTTCTTCTTTGCATAGGTTCCAAATGGAACTCTGGTCAGTAGAGTTTCATGACAAACATCTTTACTAACTTAACCATATTGCCAGCTCTCTTTTCTTTTCCTAATATTTTAATATTTATAGAGTGATAAAATTTTAAAAAATCATTTATTCTGCCAGGCAGTAGTGGCGTCCACCTTTAATCCCAGCACTTGAGAGGCAAAGGCAAAGAGGCAGGTGGACCTCTGAGTTCGAGGCCAGTTTGGTCTACAATTCCAAGTTTCAGGGCAGCGAGAGCTACATAGAGAGACACTATCTCTACACACCCCCTCTTCAAACTGACCCCCCCCCCCAAAAAAAAAAGCAGTATGAGGCATCTTTGCTAATTAGACTATAACTCAGAATGGGGAAGATAGAGAGAGCTTAATTCTGTTGGGTCTTTGAGTATTGGTTATTGAAATGATTATTGAAACATGAATTTCATAAAGGACATTATTAAAGATTTTTAATCTGTTGGCCATAGTAGCTGAACAAGACCTCCAAAAAGATATGCTTAAGCCAGGGACATGATATAGAAGTGTAGTCTTTTTTTCCCCTTTGGTATTTTTTTGGGGGGGTGGTGGTTTTGAGACAGGGTTTCTCTGTGTAGCCCTGGCTGTCCTGGAACTCACTCTGTAGACCAGGCTGGCCTCGAACTCAGAAATCCGCCTGCCTCTGCCTCCCAAGTGCTGGGATTAAAGGCGTGCGCCACCACTGCCCGGCTTAGAAGTGTAGTCTTAACTGGTTTTTCTGTTGAGATACTGCCATTTTATTTTCTAGGGGATGAGTTGTATTTCCTGTCATAACCTTCATTGTAAATAAGAAAATAAGTTCTGCTTATCTTAAATTAAAAACCAATTTTCAAAGTTTACCTTCTAGGTAGGATACATCAAATTTGAGTGATGGTGTGTGTGTGTGTGTGTGTGTGTGTGTACAACTGAAGACCTAAAGTCAACCTTAAGTGTTATTCAAGAGTCATCCATCTTGTTTTTGTTTTGTTTTCATTTTTAAATTTATCTTTTTGTAGCTGGGCGTAGGTCTTTAATCCCAAAACTTAGAAGGCAGAGACAGGTAGATCTCTTCTGGAGGCCAGCTTGGTCTACATGTGAGTTCCAGGACAGCCATGTCTACATAGGGAATCACTTTTTTTTTAAAGATAACAGGCAGTGGTGGTGGCACATGCCTTTAATAACAGGCATTTGGGAGACAGAGGTAAGTGGATCTCTGTAAATTTGAGGACAACCTAGTCTGCAGAGTGAGTTTCAGGATAGCCAGGATGACGTAGATAAGCCATATCTCGAAAAAAACCAAAAAACAAACAACAACAACACAAAAAACAACCAATCAAAGTATTTTTATCTCTCTTATAAGTGTTTTGCCTGCATATTTGTATGTGTACCAAAAGGTGGCAGATCACTTTGAGTGGTTGTTGTAAGCCACCATACGGGTGCTAGGGATTGAACTTGGGTATGCAGAAAGAGCAATTAGAAATTTTAACAACTTAGTCATCTCTCTAGCCCTTTGAATTTTTCTGTTTCTATCTCCCTGGTGCTGAAATTATAAGCCTGTGCTACTAAGCCCATTTTTGAATATAGGTGTTATAGATCAAACTTAGTCCTTGATTGGGTAGCAAACATATTACTGACTAAACTATTTCTCCAGTCCTGTTTATTCTTTTTATTTCTTAAGATCTATATTCTTTCAGACTACCTTCTGCGCATCTTAAAAATGTTCTAGTGTAATAGTGGATAGTGGAAAGGGTAGGAAGTAGAGAGGGTGTTTTACTTTTTGGGTGTTATTACTTTATTATCTAGTCTGTTCTTGAACTCCTGGCCTTCAGACATCTTCTTTAGCTATCCATGCGCTAGGACTGCAGTTATTCATAACCAAGGCTAGTTCTCTTGTTTTTAAGTATTTATGCATTTTGTGTTTTTTTGGAGATAGAGTCTTATTATGTAGCCCTTGCTAGCCTGGAACTCATCACTCTGCCTGACTCTACCTCCAGAATGCTGGTGTTCATTTGATTCTAACTCCATAGTTCTAGGATTAAAAGTGGGAGCCACTATGTCCCACCCAGTGTCAATATTTTAAGTATTTGATAATTGGTTATTTTTTATTCATAAATTATTAAAGGTAGATGGAAATGAAGATTTTTGTCTTTTCTTGCGACTGAGGGAAGATCAGTCTCTGTAGCTTATTGACTAGCCAGACTAGACAATTTGAGATTTAGTTCAGTGAGAGATATTGTCTCAAAAAATAAAATTTGAGAGCACCAGAGAAAGACCTTTCATTATCTCTGGCTTCCACACTTGCGAGCACACACACACAACTTATACACACATGTAGAGACCTACACTAGTAAGTACATATACGACATACATAACAATACAAGAAAGGATAGAGACAGAGAAACACACCCTGACTTGAGACCTTTAAACTAGGCTTGGTGGTCACTTGCCATGCTAGTACTCAGAATGCTGATATAGAGGGATTGCTTAGTGGTGGAGGGCTGGCCTAGACTCCCAAAGGCTGAGATGATATGCCCTTTTAATATTGGTTATTAGACTAAATGAATAATTAAAATTGCTCAAGGAATTAGGGTCAGGATAGTTGGGAGGCTGGAGCAGTGCCTTAGAGGTAAAGAGCACTGACTGCTTTTTCTGAGGACCAGTGTTCAATCCTCAGCACTCACATAGTGGTTTGCAACTATCTATCACTCCAGTGCCAGGGTATTTGTCCTCTGCAGTCACTACATGCATGGGGTATACAGACAAAATAATAAAATAATCGACATAGAAGAAAAACAGCGTTCTCATAAAGCTTATACTGGTGACAGAACAAGTGAATGAACTTGGTTAATGATAATTCAAAAAGCTTTTTTTTGTCTGTCTGTTTTGTTCATTTTTGGTTTTTTGGGACAGTGTTTATTTGTGTAGGCTTGGCTGTCTTGTAACTTGTTCTGTAGACCAGGCTAGCCCTGGAACTAGTAAAGACAGGCGGATCCGCCTATCTTTGCTTCCCGTGTGCTGGGATTAGAGGTGTATAAGAGCATAGCTGGAACCAAAATACATTATTTCTTAAAGATTTAGTTTTTATGTGTACATATGTGGCAAGGTATTATGTACATGAGTGTAGGTGCCATAGGAGGCCATCGGTGTCAGATCTTTGTAAAGCTGGAGTTATAGGATGGTTGTGAGCCAACATGCAAGTGCCCAGTTCTCCAAAAACAAGTGCTCTAAATTGCTAATCTATCTTTTCAGCCCCGTGTTTGTAGCATTTCCTCTTTGCTTGTTTTTGAGACACTGGCCTTTGCAGACCTCTCCAGTATGCTAGTAGACCAAGTTGTTCTGGAATTTAGTATGCAACCCCATCTGACCTTGAACTCATGGTGGCACTTGCCTCTAAAGCCAGCACTCAGTAGGTTAAAACAGAAATATTACAGGAAGTGTACTGCTGGTCTGTTCTGCTTTGAAGCCTTTCAGGGGTACAGGATGAAAACTTATCTTTTTTTCTTTTAAAGATTTATTTATTTATTATAGATATGTACAGTGTAACTGTCTTCAGACTCCCCAGAAGAGAGCATCAGATTTCTTTACTGATGGTTGTGAGCCACCATGTGGTTGCTGAGATTTGAACTCAGAACCTCTGGAAGAGCAGTCAGTACTCTTAACCGCTGAGCCCTCTCTCCAGGGTTTAAACCTATCTTTTAAACAAAACAAATCATATAGCTGGGAAACTGGCACATTCTGTTAATCCCAGCACTTGAGAGGCAGAGGCAGACAGATCTCTGTGAGTTCTTAGCCTAGATACTGAGAGTGTAGTTATGAACAGTCATAACTCTGTAGAGAAACCCAGTCTCAAAAACAACAAAAAAGATTTAGTGTCTGACTGACCTAAATTTGAACTGTAGATCCACTTGCTTCTGCCTCTTGTGTGCTTTGATTAAAGGCATATGTACTAACAAGTCAGGTGACAAATGCTTACATTTGTACCTACAGGTCAATTTAAAATCAATTAACAGAAATTTCACAATTGTAAAGTTAGGGTAGGAGTCAACTGTTTCTTATACAGACTTCTTTTTTTTTTTTTAAAGTATTTCGAGACGGGGTTTCCACTTAGGCTCACCACTTCCTCAGGCACCAGGCAAGCGTATAGTACACAGACATGCATGTAGGCAGAACACTTAACATTAAAAAAAAAAATTGGGGCAGGGTTTGAAGAAATTGAATGGCAGAATTGCAGAATTGCTGCTCTTGTAGAGGACCCAAATTCAGTTCCAGCACCCATGTGTAGTGGATCACAACCTGTCACTGCAGCTCTAAGGAATTTGACATTGCACCTAGTTCAGCATTTATTGTCACTTGCACACGCGCGCGCACACACACACACACCCTTTAAAATTTTTTCAGGTTTGCATTTACCAGGCTTTATATTTATAGCACGTATCTGTAAAGTATCTGTAATCACAGTACATAGGAGGCTATAGTAAGGGAGTGTGAGGGTGTGAATTTCAGGCCGGCCAGAAGTACATACGGAGACATCTTAACAAAAGCAAAATGATCCAAAATTTGACTAGTTTTCCAATTTCTAGAAAGCTTTCCTTTTTTTTTTTTTTTTATATACTAACTACTGTAATTTGCTGGTTGTGTGAGTTCCGTCAGAGCCTTAATAAGTCTGAAATTGCTGCTTGATTTTTTTTTTTTTTTACTATTTTAGTTTGGGAGTTTTTATTTTGTGTGGTCATAGATCATTGTAGCCTTTTCCCAACTAGCTAAAGTACATATTTTTTCAGGAGTTTAGATTTCAAACTTATCTTGTAAAACACTTTGATCTAGTATTTCCTTTTCCTAAGTTTTGTCTAAGTCTTTTAAGTAGTATTAGTTACCTCTTTCATATAAATCTTTTGTTACAAAGTAAGTTTCATGATTGTATGAGCTTCAATCCTACATTATAATCTTTGGAACTTCCTTTGTACATTTTATTTTATCTGAAATTGGAATGTCAGGTGTTCCATTAAAGAGAGTTTTTGAGTTGTTTTAATTATTGGATTTTTGAAATGGGATCACATGTAGTTACTTGCTGTGTCCTTGTAGCCTCTTTTAATACCTTATCCCCCCTGTCTGTTCTTGCCAAGTTTGAACCCTTCCTGCCCCTTCCTCATCAGATATTGGGTGTTTAACCCAGGATCTAGGACCTGCTAGGCAAGAATTTTACCACAAATGGGCTGGAGAGGCGGCTCAGTGGTTTAGAGCATTGGTGGCTCCTCTATAGGACCCAAGTTCTATTCTCAGTACCCACATAGCAATTTACTACACCCATCTGTAACAATAGTCCCAAGGTTATCTGATGTTCTCTTCTGACCTCTACAGTCCCATTGCATGCATATAGTGCACAGATACACATTAAAAGAAATTTAATCTTAAAAGTATAACTCAAATATTAATATTAAACATTAAGCACATTCAAATTCTCATTTCTTGTAGAATTTTTTTAAAAAATTATTTATTTATTTACTTATTTATTTATATGAATACTTAGCTTGCATGTATACCTGAAAGAGAGGGCATAACGATCCCATTATAGATGGTAGTAAGCCATCATATAGTTATAGTTGCTGGGTATTAAACTCAGGACCTCTGGAAGAGCAGGTGGTGTCTTTTTTTTTTTTTTTTTTTTTGGTTTCTCTGTGTAGCCCTGGCTGTCCTGGAACTCACTCTGTAGACCAGGCTGTCCTCAAACTCAGAAATCCTCCTGTCTCTGCCTCCCAAGTGCTGGGATTAAAGGCGTGCGCCACCACTGCCCAGCACAGCTAGTGTCTTAACCACTGAGTCATGTCTCTAGCTCCCAAGTTTTATCTGTTTAGTTTTTTTGTTTGTTTTATTTTTTTTAAGATTTATTGTTATTTTTGGATATTAGTGTTTTGCCTACATATATGTTTGTGCACCATATATATGCCTGATCCCCAAAAAGGTCAAAAGAGGGCAATGGGATTCCTTTGGACTGGAGTTACAGACATGAACTGTCATGTTGGTGATGAGAATTGAACCTTAGTCTTCTGAAAGAACCACCACTACTCTTAACCACTGAACCATCTCTTTTAACTCCCATAAGTAAAATTTTAGTAATCTTTTTAATAGTTAGGCATTATAATATTTTTTGAAAGCTTTGTTTGCATAGTCTCTGAATATTTTTTTTATTCTCTCATCTCTATTTAGTCCAAAAGAAATGCTTCCTTCAAAACCTGCAAAGAAAGAGAAGGAACAGAGGACTCGCCACTTACTTACAGACTTGCCTCTTCCTCCTGAGCTACCGGGAGGAGATCCGTCTCCCCCAGATTCTCCGGAGCCAAAGGCAATTACTCCACCTCAACAACCATATAAAAAGAGACCAAAGTAAGTTTTACAGGATGTGTAATTGACTCTTACCTGCTGAACTATCTTACCAGAAATTTAGGGATCTTTTCTTTTTTTTAAGATTTATTTATTTTATGTATACATTACAGATGGTTGTGAGCCACCATGTGGTTGCTGATAATTGAACTCAGAACCTCTGGAAGAGAAGTTGGTGCTCTTTAGGATCTCTTTAATTTAAGAATATTCTCTTTTGTTTTACCTAAAATTTATGTATCTTCCATAACTCATAGAAGTGAGAGCCAATAAATACATATTTTATTTCAATTTTATGGGGAAAATGTCTTCTTTAGAAGGATACCTGTCTTATTTTGTTTTGTTGCTGTGAAGACATAACATGGCCAAGGCAAGTCTTATGAAAGAAACCATGTAATTCCCCAATTAAATGGGGGATTGCTTACTGTTTCAGAGAGTCAGTTCATTCCCATGGCAGGAAGTATAACAGCATGCAAACAGACACTGGAGCAGTAACTGAAAGCTACTATAGATAGTAGGAGCAACACTGGCCCTGGCTTGGGCTTGTATTTTTTTTTTTAAAAAAAGATTTATTTATTTGAGTACATAGACACACCAGAAGAGGGCACCAGATCCCATTTCAGATGGTTGTGAGCCACCATGTGGTTGCTGGGAATTCAACTTAGGACCTGTGTAACAGCAGTCAGTGCTCTTAACTGCTGAGCCATCTCTCTAGTCCCTGGCTTGGGCTTTTGAAACCTCAAAACCTACCTCCAGTGACAGAATTCTTTCTACAAGGCTATACCTCCTAATCCTATCAAAGAGTCCCACTCCTGATAACTAAGCATTCAAATATATGAGCCTAAGGGGGCTGTTCTCCTTCAAAACAACATAGATTACATTTTTTTCTTGTTAAGAAAGGTTCTTAACTCTGTATCCCTGGCTGACCTAGAACTCACAAGAGATTGCAATGTCTTTAATTACAGCATTTAGGAGAAAGATGCAGGTTGAACTCTTTTGAGTTTAAGGCCAGCCTGGTCTATAGTGTTCGTTCCAGAATAGCCAGATAGCTAGCTACACAGTGAGACCCTGTCTCAAAACACAAAAATAAGGAAGGCACCACCGTTGCCAGCTTTAACCGTATTATTTTTCTTTGAAAAGCAATCCATGTCTTTAGTGAACACTTACACACCCCTCCACTAGTCAGAATTCCATAACAACCATTGATAGATGCTATTTCATTATTCCATTTCTGCCATTTCAATAATAATTTTGTAAGAAGCCAGTCATTTAGTGGCAAAAAAAAAAATAACAGTTTTACTGATTTTCCTTTTAGAATTTGTTGTCCTCGTTATGGAGAAAGAAGACAAACAGAAAGTGATTGGGGGAAGCGCTGTGTGGACAAGTTTGACATTATTGGGATTATTGGAGAAGGAACCTATGGCCAAGTATATAAAGCCAAGGACAAAGACACAGGTATTTCCCTAAAATTTTTTTTAAAGAATTATTTATTTATTTAATTTATGTATATAAGTACATCGTAGTTGTATTCAGACACACCAGAAGAGGGTATCTGATCACTTTACAGATGGTTGTGAGCCACCATGTGGTTGCTGGGAATTGAACTCAGGACCTCTGGAAGAACAGTCAGTGTTCCTAACCGCTGAGCCATCTCTTCAGCCCTCCCTAAAATTTTTGATGCAGAAGTATAATTAACAATTACTAATATTTTAATAGATTTACTAAAATAAGTTTTAGGCTCTAATTTGTCCTCTTACTATTATTAAGTAGATTAAAATGTTTCAAGAGAATAAATTGCCATCCCTTAGTGTGTTTGCTCTAGGACCTCCCTGTACCTACCTACTCTCTCACGTAAAATCGGGTAATATTTGTATGTAACCTATGCCCATCCTCTGTGTAGTTTATATCATTTCTAGAATATTTATAGTACCAGCAACAACAAATTCTGAATAAACATGGTTACTATTCAAGGATTACTGACAAAACAATGTGTGAGCAGTTCACATAGTCTCTCCTACTACTTGGAGAAGCTTAAAGTCTACAGTTGTGTGATTCCATGAATGACCAGAGAGCTCCTTTCAGACAAGGCATATAGTTCAGAGGTAGACTGGTTGCATACATTTGAGAGGTCCTGGGATTGATTTTTCAGCAATATAAGCGGCCCAAAGCTAAATACTCTACTTTTTGTTAACTATTTTGAATAGTTATAGTTTTGACTTGGTGATGGGTTTTGTTTTTTGTTTTGTGTTGTGTTTTGGTGGTGGGATTTGAACCTATAACTTGCACGACCCCCTATCAAAAAGGCTATAATTGTAATCCCAGCCTTTGTAGTCTAATGAAACTTTTTATTACTTGCAGAAGGTTTTTGTGTGTGTGTGTTTTTTTGAGGGGGGGGTATTGTATTTTATTTGTTTAGTGAGTACAAATGAATGTCTGTTTTTGTCTATGGGCATATTTGTGCCATGCGCACATTGGAAGGTCAGAGGTCAACTTGCAGGGAGTCTGTTCTCTTGTTCTACCATGTGAGAAGCAGAGCTGTTGAAGATATCTTATTTACTTATCAAGACCTCGTCCTAGAAATGAGAAATCCAGGGAAGAAAAGAATGATATTGTCTATCTATTTATTCATTTATTTATTGTTGTATTTGTTTCTTTGGTTTGGTTTGGTTTTCAAGTCAGGGTTTATTTGTCTAACAATTGTGGTTGTCCTGAACATGACTTAGTAGATCAGGCTGGCCTCAAATTCACAGAGATCCATCTGTCTCTACCTCCCGAGTGCTGAGATTAAAGTTATGCAACATCACACTGACCCAAGAATGAGATTCTATATCAGCATGAATCTATATGAAAACTTGAGAATGTAGGAATAGGACTGGTTGTGTAGCCCTATGGTAGAAGCCATGTTTAGTATAGGTTCTAAATTCAGTCTCAGCCCCTCATAAAATTAGAAGGAAATTACAGGTTTTATGTAAAAAGTCTGTGAAAGTGAGGACATGTAATGCTGGTTCATAACTAGGACTAAGAAATGTAAGTTGATTACAATGACAGTTTGCATCTATTTTTTTGCAGGAGAACTAGTAGCTCTGAAGAAGGTTCGGCTAGACAATGAGAAAGAGGGCTTCCCAATCACAGCTATCCGGGAGATCAAGATTCTTCGTCAGTTAGTTCATCAGAGTGTTGTAAACATGAAGGAAATTGTCACAGACAAACAAGATGCACTGGATTTCAAGAAGGACAAAGGTAGGGGCTGGAGAGATGGCTCAGCAGTTAAGAGCACTGCTCTTCCAGAGATCCTGAGTTCAATTCCCAGCAACCACATGGTGGCTGATAACAATCTGTAGTGAGATCTGGTGCCCTCTTCTGGCCTGCAGGCATACATGCAGGAGAAACACTATACATAATTTTTTTTTTTAATAAAAGGACAAAGGTAATAGAGATTTCTGTTACTTTAGTTTCATTTGGATGAGGTTTTATCTGAATGTGTACATTTACACACACATGTGCCTGGAAGAACAGTAAGTTCTCTTCACCATGGAACCATTTCTCCATCTCTCTTTTTGTTTGTTTTTGCAGTGTTGGAGGTGGGCCCAGTTTCTGCAAAACACTGACTGTACTGTAACTCACTCTGTAGACCAGGTTGGCCTCAAACTCAGAGATCTACCTTCTTCTCCCTCCTAAATGCTGGGATTAAATGTGTGTGCCACTGTACTCAAAATATATTTAGTTTTGAGACAGAGTCTCCTTGTAGCTCTGGCTCTCTGGAATTCTATATGTAGATCTAGCTAGCCTCAAACTTTAATCACTGACTCCAGAGTGCAGTGATTAAAGGTCTGTGCTACCACTTAAACCTTACTTTTTAAAAAAAAAAAAAAGAAAAAGATTAGTTTGTTTTTATTTGTATATATGGACACTGGATGCTCAGGAACTAGAGTTTACCAATGATTGCAAGTAGCCATGTGGATTCTGGGAATTGAACAAAGATCTGTTGCAAGAGCTACAAGTGCTCTTATTTATTGAACCATATAACTTCTGTTTTTATATTTATTCATTTACGTTTACAGACAAGGTCTCTCTAGTCCTGGCTGTTCTAGAACTTGTTATGTAGATGCGGCTGGATCTCCTGGAGCTGGAGTTGCAGGTGGTCGTAAGCTACCCTTTGTGGTTGCTGCGAACCCAACTCAGATCCTCTGCAAGAGCATTATATGCTCTTAAATGCTTAGCTATGACTCCACCTCCCATGTTATTTTTTGAGACAGAGCCTTATTTAGCTCAGGCTGGCTTCCAATTTCTTATGAACCTCTTTGCTTAGCAGCCTTCCAAATATTATGATTATAGCTATATACTACCACTCCATTTTACTTTTCATTTCTTGGCTTGTTTACCTATGTGTACTTTTTAGGTTACTATCTCATGTAGCAGGTCAGCTACAAGCTTGCTATATGGATGCAAATGACATCATACTTGTCCTCTTGTCTCTACCTTCCAAATGACATCATACTTGTCCTCTTGTCTCTACCTTCCAAATGACATCATACTTGTCCTCTTGTCTCTACCTTCCAAATGACATCATACTTGTCCTCTTGTCTCTACCTTCCAAGAGCTGGGATTAAAGTGATGCAGCACCATGTGCAGTTCTGCCTCTGAATTTTTGATAGGTTTACCTTAGTCTTGTGGTTTTGTTTTTTTTTTAATTTATTTATGTACATCACATAATTAGGCATGCAGTGGCCACAGAGATCAGAAGTAGGCATCAGATCCCCTGGAACTGAATTTGTAAGTGGTTGTGAGTCACCATGTGGGTGGTGGGAACCGAACTTACAAACCTTTGGTAGAGCAGCCAGTGCTCTCAAACCACTGAGCCATTTCTCCATCCCCTGTCTTGTGTTTTGAGTGCTGGGATTATAGGTGTGAGCCAGCATGACTGATTTATACATCCTTTTAAAAATTGTTTTGAAGGTATAGGAGAGTGATTACTGGTCTTGTAAAGGATGTGAGGTCAGTTCCCAAAAACTTCATCAGGCAGTTTACAATATACTAGTAACTTCAGCCCCAGGAAGATCTGACACGCTTTTTTGGCCTCTAAGCACACTGTTTAAATCAGTTGTACGTCCATTATGTAGATAGATACAATTTAAAAGCAGCAACAACAACAAAGCACTTTCGAACTTAGCCATCTTTCTAGCTCTAGGAAAAATTACTGTTGTGAGTAAACAGTACAAATTACAGTAATACGACTTTTAGGTCTGAATTCCTGGTCCTCTGCCTATCCAACTTCATTCCATATCTGTCTTAAGTTAGCAGTTCGTATCTTAGAGACGTTTACTCCAGCGTACTCCTTTAATGCACTCTTCCTTTGATGGAACTGTGGACTATTTTCAAAATTTTAGGGAAGCTATGACAAATGCATATGTTCCCATCCTGTCCCTTGTCATTTATCTTCCCTCAAAATGAAGAAGAAAGGAAAAAAAAATAATAAAATGGGGCTGAGGAGATGTCTCAGTGGATAAAGTGCAATTATGAGGACCCAAGTACCAAGGAAAAGCTGAGCATACCAGTGCATTCCTCTGACCCTGCACTGTGTAAGACAGAGAAGAGAAAGGCGGATGTCTGGGACTCCTTTCGACCAGCAAAAACAGTCAGCTCTAAGTTTAGTGAGACTCTCTCAAAAAATAAGGTAGAGAATGTGAGAAGGGAAGATAACCTGGATTAGGTCTTTAGCTTTCACACCATGTGTACCTGCGAGCCAGAGTATCTTCCTGCATGTTTGCATGCGTGTGCACATGTACTCCCTACCTCTCTGTCTCTGTTTCTCTTTCTCTTTTTCTTTTTCCTCTCTTTCCCTTCCTCCCCCTCCCCCATCTCTAAAAAAATAAGTAACTGCATACCATTTGGGAAATATGAGAAAGTTCTTGAAGCCTACTCTCTATTAAGAATCCCTGCCTTGTATTGGGAATGTAGCTAAATTATGGAGCACTTGCCTAGTACACTTGAGACCTTGGGTTCGATTTTTTTTGTTTTTATGCTACTAGTGAACAGAATTATAAACCTTGGAGGGTTTTGTTTTGAGAACAGGGTTTTATATAGCCCAGGCTGTTTAACTGTGTGTAGCTAAGGATGGCCTTTAATCTCTCTACCACACTCGTTTATGTGGTGCCTAGGGATTGGGCTCAAACCCATGGTTTTGCTAGGTATGGTGCTGTGTGCCTTTAATCTGAGCGCTTGTGAGACATGTGCACTTTCAGGACTAGCCTACTCTACATATTAGGTTCCAGGCCAGCCAGGGCTTCGTTGTGAGACCCTGTTTTAAAACAAAATCATCCAAACCCAGGGACTTATGCATGCTGGGCAAGCATACTTCCAGTCAGCCGTATCCTCAGCTTGTAGATTTAGTACTTCACATTAGGATATCGGGATGATAAATTCCAAATTGCTTACAAGTGTTTTTAGTGTGTTTCTTTCATTTGTATTTATGAATTTAGAAGCTTTGATTAAATGATTTGTAGTTCTGAATTATTTTTGTAAATTTTTATCAGCAACAGCATCATATGCTTACCTAAGCAATGTTTACATTGCTTACATGTAGGATAGAATTCAAAGGACAGTTTTCAGGAGTTGCTTCTCTTCTTTGACAGTGGGCTCTGGGGATGAAACTCAAATTGTGAGGCTTGCAAGGCAAGTACTTTGATAAAACACTGAGCCATCCTGACAACATTTTTCAATTATTTTTACTTAAAATGTTTTCCACTTATTTTTGTTTATCTATGAATCTGAGTTTATGCCACATGTATGTGGGTGCCCATTGAGACCAGAAGGTGCCAGATCTTCAGGAGCTATGATTATAGGCACTTGTGAGTTGTGCTCAGGAGTCAGTGGCAGCCCATACCTGTGAGGCCAACTTGGTTTGCATAGTAACCTGGGCCTGTCTCAAAAAAAGGGCGTAGGGAGGCTAGAGCTAGAGAAATGGCTCAAAGGACCCTCATTTGCTTCCCAGAACTCACATGTCATTTTACAACCATCTATAACTCTAGTTCCAGTGTTTTCAGTACCATCTTTTGGCCTCTGCAAGCACCAGGCAAGAATATTGTGCACAGATAATGCAGGTAAAACTGTCACATATAAGATAAAAAAAGGACTTATAATTTATAACAAATGAGCATGGCTATCTTATACAAGATAAAACTAGAATAGGTAACTGATTGGATTTGGATTTGGCCTAGAGTCTGTAATTGTTAATGGACTTTGATCATGGTTTATGTAAATTAATGGTAGCAGTTTTCTCAGAATGTAAATTGTTAACATATAGGAATATAGATTTACTTCCAGTAGTATTATGTGTCATTAGAAAAGGTTTTTTTCATTCATTCATTTATTTATTTATTTATTTATTTATTTATTTATTTATTTATTTATTATACTAGAGACAGGGTTTCTCCGTGTAGCCCTGGCTGTCCTGGAACTCACTCTGTAGACCAGACTGGCCTCAAACTCAGAAATCCACCTGTTTCTGCCTCCCAAGTACAGGAATTAAAGGTATGTGCCACCACTGCCTGGTGGGAAATTTTTTTTTTTTTTTTTTTTTGGTTTTTCGAGACAGGGTTTCTCTGTGTAGCCCTGGCTGTCCTGGAACTCACTCTGTAGACCAGGCTGGCCTCGAACTCAGAAATCTGCCTGCCTCTGCCTCCCAAGTGCTGGGATTGAAGGCGTGTGCCACCACCGCCCGGCGGGGAAATTATTTTTATTTTCTAATTTAGGTCTAATTTTCTATAAAATTAAGGGGTTGTTCCAGAGAGACTATGGTTAACTTCAAATTTGAGGATCTTTATATCAACATTTAAATTTTTCTTTTTCATGTTATATAGGTGCCTTTTACCTTGTATTTGAATATATGGACCATGACTTAATGGGACTGCTTGAATCAGGTTTGGTGCACTTTTCTGAGGACCATATCAAGTCATTCATGAAACAGCTAATGGAAGGACTGGATTACTGTCACAAAAAGAATTTCCTCCATCGGGATATTAAATGTTCTAACATTTTGCTGAATAACAGGTAACATAGTAACCAAGTAAGGCTAATCATTTTTTTCCCTTTCTTTTTGATTTATGTAGATAATTAAGATTATAAGCAGTACAACTTTTTGCTCTTTGCATGGATGTTCAGTGTGTTCTTTTTTTCTTTACCTCTCTTTCTCTTTACCTCCCTTTTCTATCATTTTTCCAAATTTATTGTTAGAATTAACAAAATAGGATTACAATTTTTTTTAATTGCTACCATTATAGGGGGATTGATCTACTAGAGAACATACCATATAGTCAATAAATAGTGTTATTACCAGAGCAAACTTAAATATACATTCAGTTCTTAATATTCCTTAGTGGGAAGAAACAGGCCTGCTTCTTTAAGCTGCACTTCAGTTTTTTCCTTTCAGAGGAAGACCTTACCTTAACCCGGGCATGCGCGCGCGCATACACACGCACGCACACACAAACATGCATGGTGGTTGTGTTAGGAGGTGGAATAAAACAGCCAGGTGGGATTACCTGAAATTGTCTAAAAACAAAATTTTTTTTTTTTTAAATTAGACACTATCACTGTCTTTAGACCCACCAGAAGAGGGCATCAGATCCCATTACAGATGGTTGTGAGCCACCATGTGGTTGCTGGGAATGGAACTCAGGACCTTTGGAGTCAGTGCTCTTAACTGAAGAGCCATCTCTCTAGCCCCTAAATTTTAACACTAAAAGGTTGGTAGTGCAAGCTGTGCAGCTGAGTTTAGTAGTAGAGCTAACCCATTTATTTTTTTATTTTATTTTCTTTTAAAGATTTATTTATTTATTATTATTATTATTATTATTGTTATTATATGTGAGTACACTGTAGCTGTCTTCAGACACACCAGAAGAGGGCATCAGATCTCATTACAGATGGTTGTGAGCTACCATGTGGTTGCTGGGATTTGAACTTAGGACTTCAGGAGAGCAGTCAGTGCTCTTAACCACTGAGCCATCTCTCCAGACTCACAGCTAACCCATTTATTAATGTTCAATTCAGTAAGTATGTTTCGTTTTTAACCTGTTCTAGACAAGATTTCAGTCTGTAGCTCAGGTGTCTTTGAACTGTAATGTTCTCAGCTTCCCAAGTGCTGGGATTAAAGGTATACACCTCCACACTAGTCCCATATTTATTTAATTTAGAATTACCTAGAACATTCAGTTTTGAGGAATAAATAGAATTTATTAGAAAGACTAACAATGAAGAAGCAAAATCTCTGCAGAAAATATTGCTTATACAAAAGCATATACACATGAGAAAGATCATGCCCATAGTCTCAGGACTTAAGAAACTAAGGAAGGAGGATCATCCAGGGTTTTAAAGTAGAGCTAGAATGTGTCTCAACGTATCTCAGTTGGTAGACCATACTTGCCAGTGTGCCTCATGACCTGGATTTGATTCCTAGCACTATATACCAGTTATGTGGCCAGCCTTTAAAATCAAGACTCTTATCTCAAAAAGGAAAAAACAGTGTTTAGAAAACAATAAACATAGCATTCTTGCTAAAGCAAAAAGTAAGGCACCTGGGTGAAATTTGAAGCTGAATTGTTGTTCTTAGGAACCAATTTAAGATCTTATATATCTTACTAGGGAGCTTATTTTTATCTGCATTTCATTTTGGATGGCATTCAAGGTGTCTATGTAAAGTAATATATAAAATTATGTGGCTTTATTGTGAGGCCAACATGTAAAGAGACTAGAACTGTGGCTGCATTACCGTCACAGCTACTCGGAAAGTTAAAGTTGGGGGTGTTAGCAATTTGATGGAAGCTTAGGCAATTTAGTAAGACATACTTCAAAGAAAATTGGGTTTGGTTTGAGGGGGGAGGTCTTTTGTTTTTGTTGTGACTCAAAATCTCTTATTAAAGGTGAAGGTCCATTCCTTTTAAGTCGAGATGTTTAATATTTTATCTGTTTGTTGTCTTAGTTACTTGGAAAGTCGGGGCAGGAGAAGCATGCATTCAAGTTTGCCCAGTAACTATGAAGACTATCTGCTTGGCATAGTGGTGCATTTCTTTCATCCCTGCCCTTGGAAGGCAGGGGCCAGTGGATCTCTGAACTTAAGGCCAGCCTGGTCTCTGCAGTAAGTTTGAGACCAGCCAGGAATACATAGCAAGACCTTGTTTCAAAATAGCAACAAATAAACTTTTTTTTTTTTAATCCTGGAGCTTGCTGTTAAGACTAGGCTGGCCTTGAACTCTCAGAGATCCACCTTCCTCTGCCTCCCAAAGACTGGAATTTAAGGGAGATTCTGCTGTATTTGGCTCAGTTTTTACATTTTATTCATGTCACAGGAGACAAGGCCTTTTCCATCAGTAGAAGTATTCACCAGTTCTTTAATCATTTCTTGGTTTGCCCTGAGGATTCTGTGAATGGCTGTACATATGGACACACTCCTATTGTTTAGCACATTTATTAGGTGGTTATAGGGTATGGCCTAGTTTATCATGGCAGCATACTTGGTATAGGGACTGAATGTGGACATAAGAGAAAGAGCTAGCTTGGGTTCTATGATAATTCATTATCTAAGTATAAAAAGACCAAAATGTTCATTTTTTGGTTTTAGGTTTTTGTTTTTGTTTTTATTTATGAACAAAGGTCTCATTCTGTTTCATAGGGTGTTCTCTAACTTAGAGTAATCCTGCTTCAGCCCCCAAGTCCTGAGATGTAAATTGTATACCCAACTTGAGTCTTTATTTTCTTGAAGAGACCTGGCTTTCTGTTTTAGAAGGGCACTAATACTAATACTATATGGTGAGAGACTAAAGGCAGGGAAACCTGCTAAAAGTATCAAAGAGGTTAGGTTGCTGCAAAGAGGTTAGGTTAAGCTATGTGGCAGGGTTTGGTTCTTAGTGTGCACAAAAGAACTAACAACCAGCTATAATTCCCGTTCTAAACAATTCAATATCCTTTTCTAGCCTCTAAGGGTTCTTGCATGTATGTGGTATTTGTAAAATCATGCACACACACACATATTAGTATAAAAAACACTATTTATATACTTACAATAAGATGGCCTCTGGGCTGGAGAGACAGCCCAGTGCTTAAGAACACTGATTGCTCTTCTAGAGGTCCTGAGTTCAATTCCCAGAAACCATGCGGTGGCTCATAACCATCTATAATGTGATTTGATGTCCTCTTTTGTGTTTGAGACAGCAATGGTATAATCACATACATTTAAAAAAAAAAATCTTTATAACAAAACAAAACCAAAAAACTGTGTATATCATCATGTTTGACACTGAGTGGGAAAAAAATGTATCTTTATGTCAGGCATGGTGGCAGAAGCCAGTGGTTCTCTTGAGTTTGAGGCCAACCCAATCTACATAATGAGACCCTGTCTAAATATTATAATAAGTAGAATCCAAGAGAAATGGCTAAAGGGATAGGAATAAATAAAATATTGACTGGAATATAGTCATGTTTACAAAGGGAGTAGTTTTAGCTGTCAGATTACAAATTATAACACTTAAGAAAAAAGTCTGCCAAGTAAAGATCAGAGGTGACATTAGTTTGAGAGGTAAGGGGTATGCAGCACAGTCAAGGGATAGAAGTATAATGGACTGGACAGATGGATTTTGAACACACAAAACCATTGAGTACTTAATAATCTTCATTATGTTAGACATTTTGTTTCTGGTGGGATATAATGAAAAAACAGTAGTGGTTTTTTTTCTGTTGTATATGCCAAATGTTTGCAATACTTCAACATAGGAGTTTCAGGCTGCTCTGAGCTATAAGATCTTATCTTTAAGGTACTAAGTTTAATTCCAGCACCACAAAAAGTAAATAAGGGACAGTGAGGTGGAACTTGTCAAGTATGGTGAGAGTTCAGTCCCCACAACTCACGGGGTGGAGGGAGTATCCTGACTGCTACAAGTATTTTCAAACTGCTCAGACATACACCACACACACACACACACACACACACACACACACACACACACTTTTTTTTTTTTTTTTTTGGTTCTTTGAGACAGAGTTTCTCTGTGTAGCCCTGGCTGTCCTGGAATTCACTCTGTAGATCAGGCTGGCCTCGAACTCAGAAATCTGCCTGTCTTTTAAAGGCATGCACTACCACTGCCCAGCCCATACACTCACACACATCATATCATGTACACACAAACATACCATACACATCACACACACACACATACACCATGCCTTTCACATATAGAAGTAAAGGATAATAACCAAACAAGTAAAGAAACTAAGTAACTTTACTTAGTCTCACATGATTCAAGATAATATATTATTATTAGCTGCTGGTGGTGTTAAAGGCCCGCAGATTTTTCATAGCTATTTTTCTGCCATTTTAATTTAGATTTCCTTTGTGTGGAATTTGCTTGTAAGTTAAACTTTAAAATGTAATGAGCCAGGGCTGGAGTGATGACTCAGTGGTTAAGAGCACTGACTGCTCTTCCAGAGGTCCTGAGTTCAAATCCTAGCAAGCACATTTTGACTCACAACCATCTCTAATGGAATCTAATGACTTCTGGTGAGTCTGAAGGGAGCAACAGTGTGCCCATGTACATAAAATAAACAAAAAAATATAATGAGCCAGCTAATGGCTCATGCTTCTAATTCTTACAGTTGGAGAGCTAAAACTCAAGGATTATTATGAATTCAAGGCAGGACTGGGTTATATAGTGAGATCTTGTTTCACATAGAAAAAAGAAGTGGTATTTTAGGCAAGTAGATGAAGGTTTATAGACGTCTTATTAGGAATGATAGGGATTGATTTAATGTAAAATTTTGTTGCTATTTTCTTGTTTTATATTCTGTCCTCTTGCTCATAGGTTTGGGGAACATTTTCAAGATAGCCTCTTGTCTTTACTCTCTGAATTTTCTCTTACCTGAGCTATCAGGTTCCTCAGATGCAATTAGCCCCTTACATTCTCCAAATGTAGCAAGGTTATAAATATTAAAATTGGATACAGAAATTTAGATAGATTAACATAATTCTGGGTAGTTTATAGTTTTTAAGTAATTCTCCCAATTTTGTGTTTAGTTTTCTTAAAATACTCATTGACATCTCTGTATACCGAGGGATAGGAATGTAGTTCAGTAGAAGAGCACTTAGCATGCACAAGTACTCGAGTTTAATACCTAGTACTATAAGAGATGGAAGTAGGATGAAGAGAGAAGGAGGAGGGAGAGAATGTGAGAGTGGGGAGGTAGAGGGTAAATTAGACATTCACTACTGAGCAGAGTCAAAGGAGATTCTGGTTCCTTTAAAGGAGTGTCTCAAACTGCATGGTAGTGCAGAGGCACACAGACTATGAGTTTGAAAACAGCCTAAAATCCATAGCAACATGTAGTCTCAAAATTGATGATGATGACAATTGAATAAATAAAAAATTATCAAATTATAGTTCTCAGACCAGCTCTGTTGGTGTCATGGATGATCTTGTCGGAAATGTGCATTCAGAGCCAGGTATAATGGCTCATGCCTATAATTTCAGCAACTGGGAAGGTGGTACTGGAGTATTACTGTGAATTTGAGGCCAGCCCAAATTCAGGATCTGTGGTTACCTGAGTTTCGAAAGAAACACTATCTCAAAAGTAAAGGAAAGAAAAAGAAATAACACACTCAGAATGGGTAGAGTACTTGCCTAGTATGTATGGGGCCCAGCACTGTGAGGAAAAAAGTACAGATTCAGGAACTGAGACCTGTTACTGGATTTATCATTTATCAGAATGAAACTTAGGCAAACTTTTTGTCCTTTGATTTTGTTTGGTTTTCTTGTTTTTTTTGTTTTGCTTTTGTGTAGTGTTAGGGATCAAACTTAGGGTCTTAGGCTTGCATGTTCTCTGCCACTTAGCTATGTCCTAGATCTTTGGTGGTTTGAGACAGGATCTCACCCTGAAGCTCAGGCTGGTCATGAACCTGAACCTCTTGCCTCTGTTTCCCTAGTGATAGGATTAAAAATATGTGCCATTATGCCTGGCTTTAAGTATTTCTTTGTCTTAAACATTGGGTATTGCTTTAACACATGTACTAGGCACAGATCTTTTCCAGAAAATATTTAAAGACTAAGTGTCGTGGTGTACACCTTTCATCTTAGCTCAAGGAGGCAAAAGAAGGTGGATCTCTATCAGTTCAAGGCCAGCATGGCCTACAGAATGAGGTTGATTGAGACTGGGGGTATGTGATAAAATTCTGTCTCAAAATAAAAAAAAAAAAAGAAGAAGAAGAAGTAAATGTTGAGAGCTGGCGTGGAAGATACATAGCCATAGTCCCAGTTCTCTGCAGAGTTGAAGTAAGATAGATGGTTGTTTTAAGAGTTCGGGGTCAAGCTGGGTAATCTATGTAGACTTCATGTCAAAAGATAAATTAGAAATCAAATGCAAAAAGTGTAATAATAGAAAAATATTGTGAGGCATTACAGACTTTGTCTGGAGAATTCAAGTTGGGGAGGGTAACCATTAATAGAAATATGATCAGGCATCAAAATTAATTTTTATAATTCTTTTAGCTCTTTAATTGGCACTTAAGTTTCCAAGTGTAGTTTTAGAGCTGCTGCTTTTACTTATGAAAATAATGTTTGTTTTACAGCGGGCAAATCAAACTGGCAGATTTTGGACTTGCTCGGCTTTATAATTCTGAAGAGAGGTGAGGCATTCGTCAAAGTCACATATGGGGAGCTTTTCTTGTGACCTATTATTTAAGGCCAACATTGGCATAGTAAAAACACTGTCTCAAAAAGAATTTTTTTTAAGTAAAACTGAGGGTGGGAGTTACAGAAGAGTCTTTTTAAATTTTCTGATACTCTCAAATTCTATACATTATAGTGATTGTTAGAATTCCCTAATTATTTGAATGTGTTACTACATAGATCTTTTTTTTTGTTTGTTTTTGTTATGGGTTTTTCTTTGTTGTACTAGCTGTCCTAGAATTCACTCTATAAGCCAAACTGTCGGTGACCTCACAGCAGTACACCTGCCTTTGTCTGCAGAATACTAGAATTAAAGGCATGGGCGACCATTGCCTTCATTCCTTTGTTGTTTGTTTGTATGTTTAAAGACTGCTTTTTAATTTTGTGTGTGCATGTTCATCACACCCACTTGACTGCATAGGTATCAAATCTACCTGAAGCTGGAGTTGTGTGTATTGTGTGTGTTTATGTACATTATGTCTGGGTATCTTCCATATATATTGGGGTCATCAAACAAATGTGCCATTGTGTGATTTTAGACACTGTCTGAATTCTTGAATCAGCCCTCTACTAAAATAAGTTAACCCAAATTGGATTAGAAGTGAGTTCTTCATCTTCCACCTATGTCCAGCTTGCTTTTGGCCTGTTAATGTGTTATTGGAATTGCTTTTACAACCTCATCTTTAATTGTGGCTATTTTTTTCGTTTGTGTTTAGTTACATATTTTTTTATCAAAAAAAGAAAAATACGCAAAAAAAAAAATAGCTCCCCCAATTTTATATTCTGATGGTTTTATATTTCAGTCGCCCTTACACAAACAAAGTCATTACTCTCTGGTATCGACCTCCTGAGCTGCTTCTTGGAGAGGAAAGATATACACCAGCCATTGATGTTTGGAGCTGTGGGTAAGACTGTCTTAACCTTTTATTTTGTCTGTAACTCATAACATGTACTGTTTCCTCTTTATATTAGCTATTTGTCTTTTTAAGTGTTTCACACTTATACACATACACAAATATAAATAAAAATGAATCTTAATAAAACAACAACGGCCAGGCGGTGGTGGCGCACGCCTTTAATCCCAGCACTTGGGAGGCAGAGGCGGGGGATTTCTGAGTTCGAGGCCAGCCTGGTCTACAAAGTGAGTTCCAGGACAGCCAGGGCTACCCAGAGAAACCCTTTCTTGAAAAAACAAACAAACAAACAACAACAAAAAGGAAACAATGTAGTAGCTGACTTCAGTTCACCGAGGCTGGTAATGCTTCTATCTCAGCCCACAATTAATTAGGATTGCAAGCATATATAGCTATGCCCAGCTTATCTCAAGTCTTTTAATTAACATCTCCCCTTCCATCTCTAGATTTTCATTTGTTTCCTTATGATCTGCTTAGAGAAAACTAGATCATTTATTTTATAGATGTTTCAGTTTGAGTTTGTATTATTGTTGCCACTGTCACAAAAACAAAAATAACACTTGCCTGTGTCGTGTGTGAAGTCTTGGGTCATCTTCAGTATTGCAAAAAAGCTCATTATTTCATTTTGTTTACCAGTTTTCAAAGTAGTGAGGTGGTTTTCTACTGTCCTTTAAAAATGACCAGTGAGATGATTTGGATTATTGGATTTTTGTTCATAGGTTCTTTAGAAACTGATAGACTTGCATATTTGATATGTTTTAACAGGGAGAGAGAAAAGGTTAGCACGGAAGTATATGTCAAGTGTGTGGAAGTGCCCATGCAGAGTAGAAGAGGGAACCAGGTCCCCCAGAGCTAGAAGGAACAGGTGGCTGTGAGGTGCATGACCTGGGTGCTGGGAAGCAAACCTGGTCTTCTTCAAGAACAGCAAGTGGTGACAACCTTCTAGCCATCTTTTCCGTCTTTATCATAGTAGTTCTTTTTTTTTTTTTTTTTGGTTTTTCGAGGCAGGGTTTCTCTGTGTAGCCCTGGCTGTCCTGGAACTCACTCTGTAGACCAGGCTGGCCTCGAACTCAGAAATCCGCCTGCCTCTGCCTCCCAAGTGCTGGAATTAAAGGCGTGCGCCACCACCGCCCGGCATAGTAGTTCTTTTTAAAACTTCCTAATCTTTGTCTAGTCTAAACTTGGTCTGGTTAGTTCTTGAGTTCTCGTGATACATTGCTATTAATCTTTAATAGTCTTCCTTGTTTTATTATTCTAGTCTTCTGTCTGCAGTCAGTCATTTCTCTTAAGGAGCTCTCTTTCTTTTTTTTAAATGTTTCTTCCTACCTCCTTTTTTCTTTTTTACTTTTAATATTTTTATTCAGGATCTCTCTAGCCCTGTCTATCTTGATTTACTATATAGACCAGGCTGGCTTCATATTGTGGCAATCTTTCTGCCTCTTCCTCCCAAATGCTGGGGTTGTAAGTGTACACCAACATGTCCACTCTAAAAATGATTTTTTTTTTTTAAGACAAGATCACATTTAGCCCAGGCTATCATCAAACTCAATATGTAGCCCAAGATGACCTTCGACTTTTAAGTCCCTTGCATCCAAGTTTTGGGATTATATACATGTATACTATTCCTGGCTTGAAAATGAAATTTAAAATATGCATTTTGTATATTAAAGATTAAAGTGTTTTTATTCTTTTTGTAAAGATTCATTTATTTATTTTATGTATGAGTACACTGTAGCTGTACAGATGGTTGTGAGCCATCATGTGGTTGCTGGGAATTGAACTCGGGACCTTTTCTCACTCCAGCCCTTCTGGCTCCGGCCCTTCTGGCTCCTGCCTAGAGGCTTATTTATTATATGTAAGTATATTGTAGCTGTCTTCAGACACACCAGAAGAGGACATCAGATCTCATTACGGATGGTTGTGAGCCACCATGTGTTTGCTGGGATGTGAACTCAAGATCTTCGGAAGAGCAGTCAGTGCTCTTAACCACTTAGCCTTCTTGCCATCCCTATTAATTCTTTCAAGACAGGGTCTTGTTATGTAGCCCTGGCTGTCCTGGAAGTTGATATATAGACTAGGGTGACCTTGAACTCATAGGGATTCACCTAATTTCAGCCACCCTGCCCCCTCAGGTGCTGGGTTTGAAAGCATGTACCACTATGCCGGGGCCTAGATATTTTAAATGGCCTCTATCTGTTATTTGTTTGTATATGGTGTGGCAAACTGGCCTTGACCTTTGTTGGTTATGATTCGCACATACATACCTCCTAAAAATAGTATGTCATCTTTCCCATTCTTTTTTTTTTTACTTTTTTTTAAGATTTATTTTATGTATACAAATGCTCTTATGTGCATGTCCATCTACATGTCAGAAGAGGGCATCAGATCTCTTTATAAATGGTTGTGAGCCACTATATGGTTGTTGGGACTTGAACTCAATGTCTTGGGAAGAACAGTCAGAGTGCTCTTAACCACTGAGCCATCTCTCCAGCCCATCTTTCCCATTCTTTTCTATTCTAAGTCTTTTAAGAAGAGTGCTATAGTTTTTATTTTTAAAATTCAACAAAATGGTAGCTTACTGAAATCAAATCATGCATTATTTAAGTTTTAAGTGGATATATTTGAATTCAACAGAACTAGCCCAAATTATAGCTAATCTGGAAAGTTAACAGCTCATTAAAATGAATGAGGAAGATCTAGAGGCAGGAAAATAAAAAGTTCAGGGTTGGGGCTGGAGAGATGGCTCATTGGTTAAGAGCACTGACAGCCTTTCAGTTCAGTTATGTTAAATTTATTTAATTTGGTAATTACATTATGGTTATAGGGATCTCTCTAAGTTGGAAACCAGACTAATCTACAAAATGCCTTCCAGGACAGCCAGGAGGTACATAAAGTGATACTGTCTTCAAAAATGGTTTTTTGATTTTTAAAAAAACTGATACTAGAGTGGTGCTAATTACTTCAATGTGCTTCATCTTGTGTTTTGGGAACACATGGTCTCATGTAGTCTGGGTTGGACCTAAATTCCCAATTCTCCAGCCTCCACCTGTAAAATGTAAAGATTTCAGGCCCCTGGCTCCACCCTAGACTGCTATATACACTTCATGTACTAATTCTTTGAGGATTTTATACAATTATTTTGATCATAATGACTTAAAATGATTGATTTTTTTTTTATTATTTGTATGTATGTTTCTTGGGAGACTAGAAGAAGTATTTTACCCCTTAGCTAAAAACTGCCTGATCTATGTGCTAAGAACTGAGCCATCTCTCCAGCACCTAAGATATTTATTATAAATTATACATTTGTTTTTGTGTGTGGGGGGGTAATGTGTGTGTGTATGCACATGCCCATGGACATCAGATCCCCCCAGTTGTCAGCTTGCATGTGGATATTGGGAATCAAACCTGGATTCCTTGGCAGAGCAATTAACCACTGAACTACTTTACTGGCTCCAGTCCTTTATCATCTCCTTCTTCCTCCTCCTCTTCTGTCTTTTGAGAAAGGGTCTCACTATGTATACCTGACTTGCTTAGAATTTGCTATGTAGACTAGTTTGGCTTTGATTAGAGAGAGAGAGAGAGAGAGACCTATCTTTGCCTCCCAAGTGATAGAATTAAAGGTGTGTGTCACTATGCATCATTCTATTACCATTTCTAATCTCAAGTGGCCTAATTTTTATTCACCTATAATTTATTTTATTAGCTTTTCTAGTGTCTATCCTAATTTGAGGTAGAAAAGGTAGAAATAAATTTTGTTTCCAAGCTGGGCGGTGGTGGCGCACGCCTTTAATCCCAGCACTTGGGAGGCAGAGGCAGGTGAATTTCTGAGTTCGAGGCCAGCCTGGTCTACAGAGTGAGTTCCAGGATAGCCAAGGCTATACAGAGAAACCCTGTCTCGAAAAACCAAAAAAAAAAAAAAATTTTTTTGTTTCCAATATTAACTGTCAAAATCAACATCTAAATACAGTTTTATACCAACTAGTGGAAACAGGAGAACAGTAAAAAGAACATCCCAAAGGAATAGCTAGGTTTGTTTAAAACGTTTGGAGACAGTGTTCTCAAACTTGTTAAGAAATCCAGGAAGACCTTGAATTTTTTGTTTGTTTGGATTTTATTGTTGTTGGTGTTTTTGAGAAATGTTTTTTCTGTGTAGCCCTGGCTGTCCTGGAACTTGCTCTGTAAACTAGGCTAGCCTCATAGAGCCCGTGCCTCTGCCTCCCAAGTACTGGGACTAAAATCCTGAACCAGTACCACTTATATTAACAAATGTAATTTGTTAGATTAGTAGTTCTAATTACTGCCCTGATTTATATACCTACGTGTTAGAATCCCTTGGTGTCAAAGGCTTCTTTATTATGTGGCCAACATTTTATTTATCATAGTGAGCTATCAGGTTGTACAGACTGAGAATAAAAAAACATCAACACAATTATACATTTTCCTCATGTATCTTGCTTTTCCTTTTGTTGATTTTGTAAGAGAGGTTCTCTAATGTAGCCCAGGTTGACACACCAGAAGAGGGCATCGGATCCCATCACAGATGTTTGTGAGCCACATTTGGTTGCTGAGAATTAAACTCATATTCCTAACCACTTCTATGCTAATGATATCCTAGAAATCATACCTTTGTTTACTTGAGGTGTGTATATTTCACTAATCTGTTTTTTGTTTTTGTTAATTGTTTGTTTTTGTTAATTGTCTGCTGTTGCACATCTTAGTTTCTAACTCAACCATTCTCAAATAGTGAAGTTATAATTTCTTCCTTTATCAAAGTCTTCTTTACTCTGGAACACTGCTGTAGCCTTTTTTGTATGTCACATCATATATTATTTTGAAGAATGTAGACCATGTTCAAGTTATGTAGCTAGAATATACCGTAAGCAGTGTTATGTTCCTCATAGGATATTTTATGTACATTTACATACATTTCATTTGCCCTTTAGAAACGATAACATTTATAGTCACTTGGTTAATGTCTTGTCCTTTTTTCTCACAAAAAAGTTAATAGTTTTCCTCTTACAATTAGTAACTATTTTGTGCATAGATGCCTTGAGACTATAAATATTTTATTACAAAGCTGTTTCTTCTTTTGCTACTGCTGCTGCTGTTACTTTGGTTTTTTGAGACAAGAGTCCCTGTAACATAGCCCTGGCTGTCCTGAAATGTTGGAGACCATGTTGGACTCGCTTAGGATCAAAGGCATCCTTTTCTTTACCTTTCCTTTCCTTTCCTTTCCTTTTCTTTTTTCTCTTCTCTTCTCTTCTCTTCTCTTCTCTTCTCTTCTCTTCTCTTCTCTTCTCTTCTTTTCCTTTCCTTTCTTACTTTTTTAAAAAAGATTTATTTATTTTATATGTGTGAATATTTTGTCTATTTGAATGTGTGTTTTTACAGTGTGTGCCTGGTGCCTGAGGAGCTTAGAAGGTATGGGATTCTCTGGGACTGGAATTGCAGATTGATGTGAGCCACCATGTGGGTGCTATGAATTGAACCCAAGTTCTTTTCATGATGTTCTAGAGTATTTTTTATTTTATTCACATACAGTTTGTTACATAAATGATGTATATGCATGTGTAAATAAAGGAATGTGTGACTGTTTTGTTATTCATTGCTGGTCCAACTTCCAGGGATCCTCCTGTCCTGCTGTGGAATCATAAGCATTGTAGGCACACATGACCACACTCAGCTTTATGTGACTTCCGTAGTTTCAAGCATAGGTCCTCAATACTTGATTTACCCACTGAATCATCTCCTAGCCCTGAATATCCATCTTAAAATAACTAAGGTATTTAGACAGAATTTATTTAAATGTCTTGATGAAACTAATTTTAGCTGGTAATATGTTGTTTTCTTTGTAAATATATTGCCAGAGGGGTTATAATAGTATAGTATAGGTCTACCGAGCACATTAATGACGACAAATTCTCTTTGTAGAAAGACTGCTTTGCATCTTGTAAACTGTATTTTCTTAGATTACCACAGTGTGACTGAGATGAACTATTAATTCCTTTTGCTTCTGAAGGACTGTTGTCTACAGGCAGTAGAGTTTGATATGCTAGCAAATTTAAAACCTTTATAATATGTTTTTATCTTTTAGGCAACCCAGACACTGATATTCTGGGCTAGTTTACCACACAGTGTATTGCATGTAGCCCAGAATACTTAAAAGTTTATTGAACAATACTCAAGATAGACTCAAGGGATTTCTTTCTAACCTATGAATTTTACTCTTTTCAGGTGCATCCTTGGGGAACTATTCACAAAGAAACCTATTTTTCAAGCCAATTTGGAACTGGCTCAGCTAGAACTTATCAGGTACAGTAACACATATGCTCCTAAGTGCCTGTATATGATCAATAATAATTTCTCAATCATTTTTCACTCATAATCTGTTTTCATCTGAGAAGTTTTTACATAAGCCTGTGTAATAGATATATATAATAAATGTACAAATTCAAACATTTACTGGCAATAAATAGAAATTGAATTTACGGTAATCTTTAACATATACTTAATACTTTTACAATTTATTAAATATGAAATTAAAGTTGTATATTAATAAAATAGTTGTTTCTTTTTATTTAAGATTTGAAATTATTTTAATTTATTTGTGAACATACACTTGGATGTCAGCTTTACAACCTTACAGCCTTTCCATCCCTCTTGCCCCATGGTAGGAGAGAACTAAACATTCACTATTTGTCCAATGACTTCTACACAAAACTTATGTGCAACACACACAGAAATAAGCAAATAAGTGAAAATCAAAACAGAACAGTTTTTTAAGAAACAAGGCAGGACTGGAGATATGGCTTAGCAGTTAAAAGCATTGACTTTTCTTGAAAGGACCCAGGTTTAGTTCCTGGTATCTGCATGTCTGTGGCTCCATTTCCAAAAGATCTGAAACCTTCACACAGACATAACATGCAGACAAAACACCAGTGCACCTAAAATAAATTAGAAAAAAAGAAATCGTGCATGGTGGCATATTCCTGGTTTACATAGTGAGTTCTAGACTAGTCAGGACTACATAGTGAGACCTTATCTTAGCAATAACAATACAAATAAAAGAAATAGTTTTAAAAGAAGTGCCTAACTTAACTAGTTTCTAAAATCAAACATTCTACCATAATACAATCTAAAAAATAGACTAATTTGATTCTTATATCCTGATAAATAATGGTATGAAATTATTTAAAACCTTGCTTGCTCGCTTGCTCGCTTGCTTGCTTGTGACGGTCTTCATGTAGTCCTAGCTATCCTAGAACTTGCTATGTAGACCACACTGGTCTATAACTCACAGAGAACCTTCTGAGTGCTACGATTAAAGATGTGTACCACCATGCCCAGCTAAAGCCTTTGTCTGTCTTTTCTCTTTCTTTTTCTTTCTTTTTTTTCTTTCCTTTTTACTTTTTTTAAAGATTATTTATTTATTTATTTATTTAATGTATTTGAGTACACACCAGCTGTCTTCAGACACACCAAAAGAAGGTATCAGATTCCATTAACAATAGTTGTGAGCCACTATGTGGTTGCTGGGATTGGAACTCAGGACCATCAGAAGAGCACTCAGTGCTCTTAACCATTGAGCCATCTCTCCAGCCCTACTTTCCTTTTTTCAAGACAGGGTTTCTCTGTGTATCCTGGCTGGCCTGACCACGGTGGTCTCCAACTCAGAGAGCAGCCTGCCTTTGCCTCCTAAGTGTTGGGATTAAAGGCATGGGAGACTACCACCCAGTTAGCTTTTTTTTTTATAATTAAGCCAGTATTGTTTCTGAAAGAGCTAAAAGATATATATATATATATATATATATATGTATATATGTATATGTCAACATGATAGCCTCAATATTTCAGACACTGTTCATCAGCATTTTGTGGGATTATACCATTCATAGTGCAAGGTTGTTGTGTGTTCTGAATCAAGACATCAGTGAAGTCACACAATGTAACACTTTGGAATACTGGCGAAAACATCTCAGACTTACTAACATTTGATTTTTAGTTAACTTTTTGGTTGTTGTATATATTACCGTTGCCAAATTTATCATGACCCAGTTATGTAGCCCTTAGTTATGACTTACCCCCTCTTTTGTTTTTAATGACTATGAGTACTCTGTCTGCATGTACACCTGCATGTCAGAAGAGGGCATGAGATCTCATTACAGATGGTCATGCCTCGCTAGGTGGTTGCTGGGAGTTGAGCTCAGGATCTCTGCAAGAGCAGCCAGTGCTATTAATTTCTGAGCCATCTCACTAGCCTGACCTATAGTTTTAAAACTAGATAATAAGTAGGTAATGAAATTCTCCGGTTTCTGTAACTTTCTTTTTTATCCCACCAAATGATATTATAATAAATCGATCTTTCTAGGTCCAGCTTAAAATCTTTTCTGTGACATCTTGTGAACATAAGAAATTATATTTTAGGGGGTTGGAGAGATGGCTCAGCAGTTGAGACCTCTAGCTGTTATTGCAGAGGATCTGGGTTCTGTTTCTAGTTACCCTCATTGTAGCTCATAACCACTCATACCTTTTAATTTTATGTATTTGAGTGTTTTCATGTATGTAATTGTACCACATGCATACTTGGTGCCCCTGGAAGCCAGAGGAGAGCATTGGATCCCCTGGAACTGGATTTATAGAGGCTTCAGCTGCTGTGTGGGTGCTGGAAGCTGAACCTGGGTCCTATTTAAAGTGCTGTTAATTTCTAAGCCACCTCTCCAGGTTTAGATTGTCTAAATCTTAACTAAATGATTTTATATATAGAAGGAGAGGTTTCCAAAGGTTTTCCATTGACTGTTACATGTGCACATATACTCACACAATAATTAAAGTAGAAACAAATGATTGAAAAAATATTTTCTGACCAGCCTTCTTGAAAAACAGATCTAAAGAGCCTCACATACTGCCTGATGGTTTTTGGTTTGTCAGGGTTTGTAGAGCCAACCTGCAGTGGGCCAGTGAGATGACTTCTGGGATGCAGGTGCTTACCATTAAGTCTAACAACATACATTCCATCTTAAGGACTCACGTGGTAAAAAGAGAGAGCTGACTCTTGAGAATTATTTTTTGATCTCTATTAGTGTGGTGTAGCATATGCCTTGTTAACTATACAGAATAGGAATAGAATTTATGTTTTGTGGAGTACTGTTTTCTTCTTCATTCTACCCTTGGATCTTGAGGATTGAACTCAGGTCATCAAGCTTGGCAGGAGGAATCTTTTCCCACTGAGCCGTTTCTCTAGCCTCAGTTTTAAATGTAACTTATAAAGGGCAATTTGGGGAAGGCTTGAAACTAAATTAGGGGCCTATCTTGCTATACTTTGCTTTCTTCTTTTTTTCTCTGTTTCTTTCCCTTCTTTTTTGATTTGTTTTTTGTTCGTTTGTTTTGAGACATAGTCTCTCTTTATAGGCCATACTGGCCATCAGCTCATCAATTTTCACTATTGGAAATTGCCAGGTATGGCAGCACATGTCTTTAATCTCTGCCTTTGGAAGCAGAGGCAGGTTTGTCTCTGAGTTCAAGCATGTCCTGGTCTGCACAATGAGTCCAGGACAGCCAGGGGTTCATACTAGAAAGACTGGGCCCAAAAAAGAAAAGAAAGTAATTCTAGCTGAATAGAATAAAATTGATAAAAACAATAATAGATAAAGAACATGTTTTACAAAATATGTGAATCATTTTGGATTGATATATATATATATATTTATATATATATATCTTAGAGCAATTAAGGTTGTGCTTTTAGTGTAATAGTGTAATAAATCATAGAGTCACCAAATCTCAGAAGCTAATTTCTCCTTCGAGAACCTTTAGAAGTCATGATATCCTGATGGTTCTCATCATTGCACTTACTCTCTTGTTTTCTTTTCAGTCGTCTCTGTGGTAGTCCTTGTCCAGCAGTGTGGCCTGATGTTATCAAGCTGCCCTACTTCAATACCATGAAACCGAAGAAGCAATACAGGAGACGCCTAAGAGAAGAATTCTCTTTGTGAGTTTAGCAAAATCTTCTTACATCTCTTTTCTGTACCTAGCTTCTATTGGTACTTGACTTTTACTGTTAATCTCAATTTAATACAGGAAACAGTTTAATTACATTTTTTTGTTGTTGTTTGTTTTTCTGAGACAGTCTATGTGGCCTGGAACTCAGTACATAGACTAGGGTAGCCTCAAGCTCAGAGATCTGTCTGCCTCTGTATCCTGAATGCTAGTATTAAAGTAATGCTCCACTAATCTCAGCCCCATTCATTGGTTCAATTATGTTTTTGTGTATGGATATGGGTGTGGAAGACAGCAGAAAAATTTTGGGAGTCCATCTTCTATCATGTGGGTCCCAAGGATGTAATACTGCTCATAATGTTTGGTAACAGGTGCTTTTACCTGATGAGCCTCAGTTAGCCCATTTTATTTTATTTTACATGTATGAGTGTTTTTGCTTGCATGCATGTATGTGTATCATGTCTCTTGTCTGGCGCCTTCAGAGGCTAGAAGAGTGTGATGGATTTTCTGGAACTGAAATTTGGAAGAGTATCAGCTGGCATGTGGGTGCTGGAAATTTAATTTGGGGTTTTGGCAAGAGTGCCAGTGCTCTTAACCTCTAAGCCACTTCTCCAGACCTACTACTGAAGAGTTTATTTTATCCAACCCTGTTTCTGATTTTATCTTCTGAAGGCCTTAGACAAATAAAAACCTTTGAGCTTCCTAAGGAAAGAGTACAAACAAAATTGTTGGTTTCATTAGTTTTCATCTGCATTGTAGCATTTCTTAAATCATGCCTTAGATCTTCTGCTCGAATTAGCCAATTTCCAATTTTCTTTGTTTTACATGGAGATGGAAACTCAAATTACTTTTTTTGATACAAGTTTTTTTTTTGTTTTTTTTTTGTTTTTTTTGGCTTTTTTGGCTTTTTTCAAGACAGGGTTTCTCTGTGTAGCCCTGGCTGTCCTGGAACTCACTCTGTAGACCAGGCTGGCCTCGAACTCAGAAATCCGCCTGCCTCTGCCTCCCAAGTGCTGGTATTAAAGGCGTGAGCCACCACCGCCCGACTTGATATAACTTTTATGGTTTGAGAACTATGGAGTTGTGAATTTTTGATTCCACTGTTTCTTTCCATAGCATTCCTTCAGCGGCACTTGATCTGTTGGACCACATGCTGACACTGGATCCTAGCAAGCGCTGCACAGCTGAACAGACCCTACAGAGTGACTTTCTTAAAGATGTGGAACTCAGCAAAATGGCACCTCCAGAGTAAGTATTGTGGCTATAAAATGATTCCAAAGTTTCTGCTAGATTCAGAAGATAAGAAACTAAAAAAATGTATAGGTTTATCAAAATAACTGCAAATGGAGTGTTAGTGTAGATAAGGTTACATACATATATTAAATAAGGAATCAGTTTAACCCTGTTTGATTCATTATTTTCTTTTGTTTCTGGATCTCTAATGTATAATGTGCTAAACAATGTCTTTGTAAAGATTCTCTGTGGGTTTTGCTTTTAACTATTGCTTCTGGTGTAACCATTATGTTGTCACTATATACTTCTCACATTGAAAAAATTGTCGTAATTTAAGTAGTTTGCATCAGAGTCAGATCAGTTAGGGTATGACACTTGTGTAGCCTGGCCTTGAACTTTAGATCCTTTTCCTTCAGATGCATTTTCTTACCATACAAGGACTGGGATGGTGTGATTGTAAACACTTATAATCTCAGCATTTGGGAGACTGTTGCAGCTGAATCGAGTTCCTAATTCCTGGAATAATGTATTTTCAAAAAAAAAAAAAAAGAGAGAGAGAGAGGACATGGATAATTACATATAAATATCATTGCTCTAAAGCTCTATCCAGATTCATTTATTGTATTAAACTTTTGATATGTAAAATTTTTACTGAAATTTAGGAACTGTTAAATAGTTTTGTTTTTTTTTTAAAAACAGTGTAGCCCTCAATGACCTAAGTAGACCAGGCTGGCCTATTTAACAGGGATCCTACCTTCTTCTGCCTCCTACTTGCTAGGATTCAGAATATGCCCATTTTAACTCTGAAAAAGTTTAATGATAACTAATTGTGGACGTTCAATGAATAATTTACTGCACTGGTGATGTTTTTGCAGTTCCAAGATTTAAAACACAATTTGTGCTTGTTTGCACACATGTTCATTCTCTTGCCAAGGTACATGTGAAGATCAGGGCATGATGTGGTAGTTGGTTCTGGTTTTTGAACATGAAGATTTCAAAGTTGAAATCAGGTTGTCATTCTTGGTGGCAAGTCCTTTTACTTACTGAGCCATCTCCCCAGCCGCTTTTGTAGACTTCCATAACTATTAATAAGCTATTCATCTCAGCTCTCATTTATCCTCAGCTGAAACTTCACTAGTAAAATTCTCTTTATTCCTTTTATACCAACAGAAACAGTATTTGACTAGATAGGAGTTTGTTCTAGTATCAGTAAGATTTTTATTTCTTACTGCATAAATCTTTTGGTCTTTTATTTTCTACAAACTAGCACTTGCTGTGATTCTTTTTACGCTACATTCTAATATTTATGATTTTTAAATTCTATTACCTGTGTTTCTTGCTTTTTTATTTTAATTCATTATTCTTCCATTTACTCACTACTTGCTTTTCCTTTGTTTTGTGTTTCTCCAGCCTACCTCACTGGCAGGATTGCCATGAATTATGGAGTAAGAAACGTCGACGGCAACGACAGAGTGGTATTGTGATAGAAGAGCAACCTCCATCCAAAACTTCTCGAAAAGAAACTACCTCAGGCACAACAGCTGAGCCTGTGAAGAGCAGTAGCCCAGCACCTCCTCAACCCGCTCCTGTCAAGGCGGAGCCTGGTCCAGGGGCTGCAGCAGGTCAGTGCTAACATGGAGCCGCTGTTGCTATTGAGTGGGTCTTGAGGGTGAATGCTCACGTGTTCATATCACCGTGTTTTTGTCCACTGGACCATTAGAAAACTGACTAATACCCTCATTTCTACTTTCTGCATATAGTTCAGAAAGTTTGCAGTAGGATATTTTCGTTCCCTGAAATACAGAATACTATGTCTTACTTAGATTATGTATGGAAGAAACCAATTAAATTTGTAAAATTTAAGGTTAGTTTACTCATGAATTTTTTAAAATGTGTGTGTGTGTGTGTGTGTGTGTGTCTGTCAGCCAGCATGTACCTTTTGTCCTTAATGCCTCAGATGCCAAAAGTGGATGTCAAATTTTCTGGGACTGGAGTTACAGACAATTTTGAGCTGAGATGTGGATGCTGGGAATCAAACCCAAGTTCTCTGGATATGCAACTCATTGAACACTGAGCCACCTCTCCAACCCTGACTCACAGCTTTTGAGCAATAATTTAAAGTTGCTATATTAGATTTGATAAGGCTTTTGAATCCAGTCACAATTGCTAAATGTAGTTGGTTTTGTGGACTATTGACCTATATAGTAAAATTGTGTCAAAATAACCATAATAACAAAGTATTTATCACTTTTCTTTTAACTGCAGATCTATTTCATTTTCCCCTCTCTATCAACCCAATGGCCATGAACTTAGGATCTTCCTGCCTTAGCCTCCAAAGTAGCTGAGATTGCAAACTTATTTTCTACATTTGGAACACATTAGAATCTTCCAGAAAACTTGAAAAATAAATTCCCTCAGATCAGTGTGGTGGCAGATAACTGCACAGCACTGGGGACGTGGAGTCGGAAGGATCAGAAATTCACAGTTGTCTTTCACTACACACCAACTGTGAGGCTAGCCTGGGATACTCAAGATAAATAACCCTTAAATAAATGCCAGATTTCTTGGCACATTAGGTCCCTAATTCTTAAATCCATCCTAACACTTTTTACCTATAATAATGGTTGAAAATCACTGACTAAAAGGGTACAAACTAAATGTAGTTACTTTTATATATACTGCAGAGATGCTTTAGTTAGTCCTTGTGTTTTATTTGTTTTAATTTTTATTTTTTATTGGATGTAGCACATAATGTGTGTAGAGGTCAGAGGACAACTTGTAGGAGTTGATACTCTCCAGTACATGGGTCCTGGTCTTTATACAATTGTCATGCTCAGTGGCAAGTGCCTTTTACCTCGTGCAGAATCTTACCGGTCCAAGTCTTTGCATTTTAATACAAGAATAAAAAATAAACTGTGATGTAATAATCTGAGATATTAAATTATGTGGGATTTAAAATGAAACTGTGCCTTTGGATAATATAAATTGCTTTTGTCGGGCCTTGCCCTTCTTTGTCATCTTATATTGGCTCCACTCTTGTCCCACAGGCCTTGGTGACATCACACAGCAGTTGAATCAAAGTGAATTGGCAGTGTTATTAAACCTGCTTCAGAGCCAAACTGACCTGAGCATCCCTCAGATGGCACAGCTGCTTAATATCCACTCCAATCCAGAGATGCAACAGCAGCTTGAAGCCTTGAATCAGTCTATTAGTGCACTGACTGAAGCCAGTTCCCAGCAGCAGGACTCAGAATCCATAGCCCCAGAGGAATCATTGAAGGAGGTACCTTCTGTATCTGTGGTCCTGCCTCCTGCTGAACAAACAACTCCTGAAGCTTCAAACACACCAGCTGACATGCAGAATATGTTGGCAGTTCTCTTGAGTCAGCTGATGAAAACCCAAGATCCAGCAGGTAACCTGGAGGAAAACACCAATGACAAGAATAGTGGGCCACAGGGGCCCCGAAGAACTCCTACAATGCCACAGGAGGAGGCAGCAGGTAAACAGACCGGTCATGAATCTCATTGAGCTCAGGTGCTGTTGATCCTCTTAAAAATCGCTTAATGTTTTCTTTTTCACATCATTGGTCTCAGTTTCAGTTTTCTGTAATCTAGTTTATAGGAGGACATAGCACCAAATGATGTATTTCTTGACCAGCCTATTCATTTAAATCTCAAAGCACTTTTCATATGTCATAATTTTTTCTATTAATAAGGTACTGGTAAGTAAAACCCCTGTATTCTAATTAAGGAAACCAAATCTGTTGATAGTGAGATATCTGAACCAGTATGGATAGCAAGCTAGTCCTAGAGGACCTGACTTTAAATAAAACAACAAATTATTCTTTATATCTAGAGTGGATCCTGGATACCAGACTTATGTGGAAGATACAATCAAGAAAGCCCAAATAAAATACCATTTCAGTTCCTGAAAATAATCAGGGACTTGTTTTGAGCAGACAAACATCTTATATTTTCTTTCCAAACAGTAATGGTACCTAAAAGTAGTTATTTTAAGTCTGTTTATTAAAGGGACAATGGTATCAGGAAGTAAGCATTATGAAAAGAAAAAACAAAGTCTAAAGGGAAAAAGTGTTATGCCTTATGTCACATGACCATATCGTGCAGTATTAGAAGGGAAGCATTGTAAGTACTCTAATAATTCTGAGTAACAATCTATTTGAAAAATCTTATTATCTGAAAATGTTTTTGATTTTTTTGGAAATACTCATTGACTTGAAGATCCCATGAATTGGGGAATAAGAAGAGACACAGACTGAAGAGGTATACTAACTCGGAACTTTAGGATTCTCCATTTACATTTCATTTGGGTTGGAACAGAAAATACATTCTTTATTTTTACTAGTATAAAAGTCAAATACATACCATGTTTTTCATATGTGAAAATTATTCAAACTGAAAGACAATAAAATTAACCTTTTGTTTGGTGACTAGGTAAACTGCATCCTAAGAAATTTAAGTAAATCTGTCTGTGATCTGCTGACTTTTAGCAGACAAAGCTAGAACTTGTACACTCATATGTCTTGATTCACATTTTTATTTTCTATGATGATTTGAGTGGTTTTAATAGGCACGGTAATAGAAAAGACTGGAGAGATGGCTCAGAAGTTAAGAACACTGGCTCTTCTTGCTGAGGACATGGTTCAATTCCTAGCACCTTTATAGTGGCTCACAGCTGCCTGTATCCTGTTCCAGAGGTTATGATGCCCTCTTCTGACCTCCACAGGGACCAGGATTTTGCAAACAGACATACATGCAGGCAAACCACTTATACAATAAAAATAAAGAAAGATGTAAATTTAAATAAAGAAAAGGCTATGTAGAATTAAAGCAGATTTTTCATCTATCTCAGATTCTGATCCTACTCAGTCAATCCTCAAAAAATAAATAACAATTTTCAACTCACAATCAAAGTACCTGTAAGATCTTTGTCAAATAGCATCCTGATTGAAAAATGTTCACCAAATAATTCAACAATCTATCAACTACATGATGATGTTGAACTGAAAATATAAGTCATAGCATATAAGTAGAAATTAGATATGCTTTTTAGAGGAGAATGTAAAAATGCCACAGCAAATGATGAATAGAAATGTTGGGTGTGATATACATTTTTGATTTCAGCGCTCAGGAGGCCAACCTGGTCTAGTACTACATAGGAAGTTCCATCCAACAAGGCCCTGTCTCAAAACCACACACACACACACAAAACAAACCAAAATCCACAAGTTATATTATAGTCATTCCTGGATTATCTAGTATGTCTGTAGTTTTTTGGCACAAATTGACTTCAAAACTTTTAAGATCCTGCCTCCTGCCACCACACGCCTCTTACTTGGTGGCCATTGCACTGTTCATTAACACTTCCACCAGAGGGCAGACTGTATAAACCAGAAAGGTGACCTTAAGTTTGGCAGTTTAGTTTTTCTTTCTGTACTTGTTAAGAAAGAGTAGTGATTGACGTCTAATAAATAAAAAAGAAAAATTTAAGCTATTTTTACGTTTATTTACCTCCTTCATTAGTATAAAACTATTATAGAGTGACAGCATCAAATCTGAGAACAATATGGTTTATAATTTATAGTTTTAGTTTTAATTTCTTTAAACAACTTTATTAACTTCAGTAGTTCTTAATGAAAAGTGCTGTAACTGGAAGAATGTAAACTTAAACTGACACTTGGTTTTTGTTTGTTTTCTTCCAGTATTAAAAACTTAATGATTGTTTTTTTCTTCTAATGTCATTGGTACTTGGGTATCTTTATAAAGACAGATAAGTGGTACTGACAGTAAAAGACTTTGAAATATAATACATGGTTGTAGTTCAATTACCTTATCATTTCAGGTGATTTATTCTCCAAATTGCAAATTTTCAGTAGCTGCTTTTTTCTGCCTTAAATTCATTTTTCTCTGCTACTCAGCTCACCAGCCAGTCAGCAAATAACTTGGAGTTACATGTTATAAAGTGGATTATTCTGTTTCAAAACTGAAAGTTGATACCCTGCCTCCCATTGCCTCCCTGACTTGTGCTCCCAATCCCATGAACTCTTAAACTGTTTACCTTTATTTGTTATTTCATATACCATCTGGCCTCATTTTTCACTGCACAATGTTTAAAAAAAAATTTATTTTCTTGGGGATTTTTGTTCATTATTTTTGAGACAGGGTTTCTCTATATACCTCTGGCTGTCCTGGAACTCACTCTGTAGAGAGCAGGCTGGCCTCGAACTCAGAGATATATCTGCCTGACTCTGCTTCCTGAGTGCTGGGACTACAGGCGTGTGCCACCACCACCCAGCTTTTATATTGTTTTGAGTGTGCTTCCATCTGCATACTTGGGGAGTGCAAATTTAATTATTATTGTCTTTACAAAGTGTATGCAAGATAACTATACTTTAGGAATACCAAATTGTAACCAAAAATGATTTTTGGCTTGTCTAATAATGACATTACATCACTAACTAACAAAATAGAAGAAAATGTTTTAAAATGTTCCCATAAGGAAAAGAAAAATTGGTCATTTGTAAGATAAGATCAAAACAACAAAGCAGCTTGAATGACAATCCTGAAGATACTAATCTTACTAGTTTTTGTCTCAGCTAGTTTTATGTGGCCTCAAACTCATGTCATTTTCTCTCTTTTATCTTGCCCTGGTAAGAATTCATTTTCAGGCAAATATAGACAGCAATGAAAAAGCAAAAGTCTGGGGACATGGTTCAAGAAAGAGATCTTAGTAATAACTAGTAATTAAGTTTAACATTAGTTCAGTAAGGATAAATACATTTTTATCAACAGTACACTTCTGTGTGGTGCTACTAGAGTGATTTTTCTTTTTCATAGCATAAAAAGACATGCAGAAGGTAAGAAAACAAAATTGAAAATTACAGTAGGATTACTTTGGTTTCTGTAATTATTACAATTATTCATGAAGCTGTGGTTGGTTAATACACTTTTCTTAAGGATATTGGTTATAGAGAAAAATGACTAATTTGGAGAAGCAAAATGTCCTTTTATACATGTTGAGACTTTTTTTCTTGATTGCATCTCTCCTGTTGTATTTCAGGTTAATTTTCTATTATCAAACACTATAAGTGTGTTAGCCAGGTTTGCACGTTGTACAGAAAGATTATGTCCTAGAAATGTGACCACAGAGTGTATATTGTTCCTTCTCATCTTCCTTCTTTCTGCTTTGTTTTCAATAATGTTTTGATCTAACAGCAGAAGGGGATGGAGAGGTTGCCAACAATCTGCATATTAGAACAGTTCTTTAAAGAAGAAAATCTCAAAACAAAAATATTTAGGACAGTCATTTGAAACATAACATCTTTTTATACCAGCCGTCAGATCCAGAATGCAACTGTTTTATTTCTAATCACTTGATTATTTTATTCATAAATTTCAGTTTCCTGGTCCCAGGTTTTTTTCCTTTTACTATATCTGGTTACTTGTATTGGTATTTATTTATGTTGGACAGTATGTGTTTGTGTTTATAATCACATGTGATTTTTAAGATGGTATTTAAAAGAAGTAACCCTTCCACAGCATGTCCTCCTCACATTCTTCCACCAGAGAAGAGGCCCCCTGAGCCCCCTGGACCTCCACCGCCGCCACCTCCACCCCCTCTGGTTGAAGGCGATCTTTCCAGCGCCCCCCAGGAGTTGAATCCCGCCGTGACAGCCGCCTTGCTGCAACTTTTATCCCAGCCTGAAGCAGAGCCTCCTGGCCACCTGCCACATGAGCACCAGGCCTTGAGACAAATGGAGTACTCCACCCGAGCCCATCCAAACAGGACTTATGGAAACACTGATGGGCCTGAAACAGGGTTCAGTGCCACTGACACTGATGAACGCGGTTCTGGTCCAGCCTTGACAGAATCTTTGGTTCAGACCCTGGTGAAGAACAGAACCTTCTCAGGCTCTGTGAGCCACCTTGGGGAGTCCAACAGTTACCAGGGCACAGGGTCAGTGCAGTTCCCAGGGGACCAGGACCTCCGTTTTACCAGGGTTCCCTTAGCATTACACTCAGTGGTTGGGCAACCATTCCTGAAGTCTGAGGGAAATAGCAACTCTGTGGTACATGCAGAGACCAAATTACAAAACTATGGGGAGCTGGGATCAGGAACCACTGGGGCCAACAGCTCAGGAACAACGCTCCAGTGGGGGGGCCCAGCTCAGTCTTACGGAAAACCTTACCGGGGGGCTGCAAGAGTCCCACCACGAGGGGGAAGAGGGAGAGGAGTTCCTTATTAACACAGAGAAATCAAATGCCCCGAAAGATTCCTTCCCTATCCATCTTTCCATCTAGTTCTATGAACCTTTAATGAAATCACTTGCCAGCAAGGTGATCATCTGAATTTGGCTACTACAATGCTGTCTGTTGTTTTCCTTGCTCACTTGCTGCTAGCAGGCGAGTCAACGATGTTGGCACCAGTTCTTCCAAAATGGGCAATAGCCAGAATATTTACTTCTGCTCTGTAGGAGCTATAGTAGAAAGTATGGATAGAAAGACACATTCAATTAAAAAGTAATTGTTGCATTAGCTCATTGCCTGCACTTGAGCAGGAGAGAACTATTTTGTTTTGAGATGGCTCTGGAAAGGCTTTTTTAAAAGTTTGTTTTATTTTCTTGTGTGTGTATGTATGTGTGTGTGTGTGTATATATATATATATATATATATATATAGGTTTTTTGTTTTTGTTTTTGAATTTTTATTTAGTTTCCCACCCCAAACTCCCCCCGCCCCTTTAAAGAGAAGAGTATTCACAAAGTCTGAGCTCCTCTTAGGCATTTGCTAGAAGGGTAACAGTGGACTGGCTGGCTTAAATGTTTCCTTTCTCTCTACCATCTCATTTTTTGCTTCAGTGAGCACTCCCTTTACCCGTTATCTTGTACATACCTTTTTTCCAAATAAATCATCCTTAAGTTGCTCAATTTTGACAAAAGTTATGTCCCTCTTCCTGCACATACAGCCGGCTGTAGACAGTGGCATTCTTGGTATACTTTATCCAGTCTTTGGTTTTTGCTTGTTTACTTTTTCTCCTGCCCCTCTCTCACTGTCCCCTCTTTTCTTTTTCTTCCTTCCTCCCTTGTGTGTTCACCCTTATTATTCTCTCTCTTTGTATCTTTTTGAGGCATTTGTTTGGGGAAAAAAAATACATAGTAAAGATGCCCAAGAACCTGGAATAATACTTTCCCCCCCTTTTTTTCCCTTTTTTCTTTTTATTTAATAAAAGAAAGGAAATTCAAACTCCTACATTGTTCTCTGTAACTCTTCAATTCTAGAATTTTTGTTTTGTTTTTGTTTTTTTAAACCACGTTCTGATGGGGAAGTTGATTTGTAAATGGAGAGCATAGGACATTGCTGCTGAACTGATGTTAGAGATGATACCACCCTTACCTAGAGGGGTAATAAGATCAGGAAGCATGTTTACATGAATATTGTCGTGTTAAAAAAAGAGAAAACTTTAAAACAGAGCCTTGTGATATTGTCAGAGGAAAATCCTACAAATACATGGGCATATAACCTAATTTAAGGTATATATCTGAAGATTTATCAATTCCCTATACCTTTAAAGAAAAAAATTTAAACGAGGTTCATGAGAAAGAACAGTATTGATAAGTATACATCTCAGCATGTAAATCTGACCATTTCTTACAGGGATCATTTTTTGTTGTGGTAAAGGGTGTAAGGTATGACTTCCCGACAAGAACATTGCCTTTACAGAACAGGAAATGGACAAGAGGAAGGATTTCAGAGTGGGATAACTTGAGAGGCTTCTCATGGCTTCCATTTTTGGGTATCAGCATCTGGAGTATTTTAAAAACAGATTTATGTCATATAATTGATCTGCACAGATTTAGGCATTTGTGAAATGTAGGTTAGCTCCCTTGTACAAAGGCAAACATACTTCACCATCTCGGAGAATAGTTTTCAGAAACTCAAGTAAAATTTCATGTTTCAATACCAAGTTCTTATGTTAAAAATATATTTAGAAAGGTATATTAATTTCTTAAAAATGTAGAGGTGAAAGAACCCTCTTCAGCTACATAAAAAGTTATTTTTCCCTTGTTACTGATATAGATACCAATATGTATATTTCTTTATTTTCTGGGTTTGGTCTGACTTTGTCATAGGCCAAACACTAATAGTAAGTGAACCTTCTAGCCATTTGGCTTTGATAGCTTTTATGCCAGGATGTCTGGTTAAATATCCTAGGCACTCTGACATGCTATCCATAGACTGCATTAAGGTTTATCTGTACCTTCAGTCTCTTGACTAGTTATCCTCAGACGTGGGCCTTATTTTAAAATATTTTAATGTAAGGTATTGGGCCCCAGTCTCCTATTTTTGAGTAAAGAAACTGAGCTGGGATACGTTAAGTACCTGTTCAGTGGAAAAGAATTGTTTCCCCATCAAATAGGAATAAATTTCTCTATATATTTTCATTGTATTTTGCTTATCAACAGTCATCAATAATGTTTTCCCTTCCCCTCTGTCACACTATATTTTTAATTATGCCAAATAGTCTAAATAATTTATGTAAGCTTCCATTCCCCAGTCCCTGCTAGGGAAGGGGAGTGAGTGTATGTGAATGCATGTATATGTATGTATGATCCCATTATGCCCCACCCCATTTTGGGAGTCTAGACTTTAAAAAATATTTTTATAATAATTTTGACTACTTCTGAAAGCAGAGAAAAAACTCACTTATATATCCTGAAACCTGTGTGGAAGAAGAAAAGGTTTTTGGTCTTTTTTTTTTTTTCAAACTATATTAACTGTAAACATAATGGAAGTAAAAATTTGGCTTAATTTTCAACCTGAAAGTAGAAGTCTGGTTAATTCCATTCAAAAATGGTTTGAGTTTTAACTATTGTAATATATAATTTTGAACAGATTTAAAATCTGATTCTGTTCATGAGTAAGAATCAAAACTGGCTTGATCATTATTTTATTTTATTTTTTGTTATGTGGTTTTAAAAGCAGATTTGCTTAACCTAGTTTCTTTAGTTTTCTTCATCTGTCTATAGGGATGAGGATTCTCAAATAACATCAGATCTATGGGCGATCAGCACAAATTTGTATGTAGGGTTTTTTTTTTGTTAGCTTATACTATAAGCATCACCCTGTGTGTGTGTGTGTGTGTGTGTGTGTGTGTGTGTGTGTGTGTGTGTGTGTGTGTGTAATATGCATATATAAGTACAGTGCTAAAGTGGTTACCAGCAGGTTTTGAGAGAGAATGGTGCATTGGGAAAGTGTCAGTTGCCACCTCATTCTTCCTGATTTATAGGTTTCTGACACTGTATTCCTTTCTCTCTCTTGTTTTTGACCCCCATTGGGTGTACCTTGTCTATGTACAGATATTTTGTAATATATAAATTTTTTCTTTCAGTTTATAAAGATGGAAAGTGGAGATTGGAAAATTAAATATTTCCTGTTAATATACCACTTTTGCTGCATTGCATTTACTTCTAATTTCTGTACCTCTTGAGCATATCTAATCATGTATAAAGGACATTTTTTTCCTTTATCTTACGGGTTCTCTATTTCAGAAATGTTATAGACTCATAAACTACCAAAAGGAAAGAAAATTTCTCAGGGTTTGGAGAGGTACTTGAAAATGCTAGAGTAGGAAGTAGAGAATTAAAAATTGAGTTAGAGAAATGCATGAGAATATGATTTTAAAAAGAAAAAAGTAGCAATCACATGGTAGTGTGAATTCAGCCATCAAGAGTTGAGCTTCATGTACCCTGACTGACTCCTCCTGGCAGGAGAGGTAAGTGGGTTTGAGCTCAACAGTCATCAAAAGAAGTTGGTAAGAAGCTATTTAGAGCCAAAGGATACTCTAAAACCAGGCTCCCACCATTCCACCCAGTCTGGTTTCCACAATGTTACAGAAGAGGGTCTGTATGGGGATCAATGTATCCAGCTCCCTTTGAGATTCCGTAACACAGTACCAAGTCAAGAAGTGAAGCAGAATTGTTTAAAGTGTGTGGTATTCTTAAAATCTTTTCCAACTCTACCAGAGGGGAGAATTGTTTTTAGTTCCTTTTATGGCTTAAAACACTAAGGAGTCTTTGGCAGTGTGTACTGCAGTCTAGCTAGGAAGAAGGCAAATAAAATATTATCAGGAGAAAGATGAAAAATGTCTAAAGTTTGCATATGGGATGAGCAAGTTATAAGCTTAAGGGTTACCCAGGACATGGAAAAAGAAGGATTAAAAAGCTGTGGTTGCTGACTTGGACTAAATTCTCCATTTTTGGTGTTCCCTGCCTGTGAGCAAAATCATATCCTTTTTTTACCCTAAAGTATAATGGAGAGCTCAAGATTGTTCCAGCTCCATGAACCTTGCTATAGGTTTCTCCAGAGACAGTGAATTTGTTTTAGGACTTTATGCATTGCATGTTTGTGACTAGGTATGAATTCCAAGCTCCCACTTTATAACAATAGCTGCCTTAATCCTGAGTCTAAAGACTGAGGACTTATCTAGCCTAATTTTTTTTCTCTTAATACACAAAGCCATTTCCTTCCAGGAAGCCTTTTGAGTAACCAAATTTGTTTGGTAACCTTTTCCCAGATACACACCTTAATTTTAAAAGGCTAATTTCTATAGTGAGTTAACAATATTCTTGGTAAACTGGGGTTTCTGTTATAAAAGACGGTCCCCACCCCCAGCTGAACTCTTTAAAGTTATCTAATGACTTCTCTTTTCACAGTTTAGTAATTCTGAAGGGCTAGGTAGAATAAGAATGGAGAGCTCCTTAGTGAAGAACTTCTATTTCAAGGGAGAGGTAGGCCTGCTGAGTCTTTCAGTTGACCTGAAAGGTAACATGAGCATTCCTGGACACTATTTGGTTTTTATTGTCTGGCTAAGTTTTCTCATATGCAGGAACACCTCCAAAAGAGTTTTTATAGCCTTAGGACTACTCAAGATAAGTAGAAGATTCCTGCAGCCTAGGTTGGAAGACACCTCTGGGAATCATTGATACTATCTATCCTTCCTCTCCTCACTGACCTTTCACTCCCCTATCTACCTACTTCTTTTCATTTTCTTGCTTCCTCTCCTCACCTTTTTCTCTTTTCTGTCCCATTCAGGATCCTACTAGGATGATTTAAGTCTACCATAATTACTGATGACTTGACTTTGCTGGGTATTTAGTATTGCTATGCTTCATAGTTTTAAAATTTGTACAGGCAATTCAGAAAACAAATATCTGGATATTAACTTTTGGAGTGGGAGGTAAAAAGCATACTTTCTTATTGCCAAGATATGATGGGAATTTCTGTTACATTTCAGTATTTCTACTTCTACTTTTTGAACCTTCACCTCTTCATCTTCTCCCTCATCTTAAGGGTGTTGTTACTGCTGGTGACATTTATTTATTTATTTATTTATTTATTTATTTATTTATTTATAAGTACACTGTAGCTGTCTTCAGACACTCCAGAAGAGGGCGTCAGATCCTATTGCGGATGGTTGTGAGCCACCATGTGGTTGCTGGGATTTGAACTCAGGACCTTCGGAAGAGCAGTTGGTGCTCTTAACTGCTGAGCCATCTCTCCAGCCCTGCTGGTGACATTTCTAAGTTCATTTGCAGACAGTATATATAGGGAATAAAAGTTGAAGAAAACGCTATAAAAAGCTGTTTTGATGCTCTCGTGGTAGTCACTTGGGTGTCAAAGTGTTTTGACCACTAGGTTGCTTTCATATCTCTTATTTCAAAAATTAGTCATCCAATCCTGAAAAAGACTGATATGGAGTTAGTCTTTCATAATCTTTAGATGAATGATTGTTGGTGAAGCTTTCCTGTTCTTCAGTCCTCAACTTCAGCTTACTTCTCTCAAGTAGGGATATAGGCATAAAGTTCACTTAGATAGATGTATCCTTAGGACTTGGAAATAAATGGATTTTTAAAAGATTTATTATTTTTCTGTGTGCATACGTACCATATTATGTGCCCAGGAATGCCAAAAGTGGATATCTCATCCTCCTGGAGCTGAAATTATAAGCAGTTATGGGCCACATGATAATGGATAGTGGGAACTGAACTCAAGTCTTCTGGAAGAATAACGTGCTTTTTACCTCTGAGTTATCTCTCTACACCTCCATAAATGATTTTTTTTTTTTTGGTATCTGGATTTTAAAAGTAGCTATAAATTCTAGTTGATTATTTTAAAAATATACAAAGTATCCAAACTAAACTATCCTTGAGAGAAGCTTATTGAAGTAGTGTTTTTTTTTTTTTTTAAAGATAGAGTGTAGCAGTCCGTGCTTAAATGAAGAACAAAGTCTGAGTCTTGGAGAATCTTTTCTCTACCTAAAGGGGTGTCTCAGAACTTTGAGGGTGCATAGAGATTGCATGAGGAAGCACTCTACACTGGGCTAAAACAAGTTTGAATTTGTTCAGTGATGGATAAACAGGCTAAATTCAAGATGTGTAGGAACCTGGTGTCCTTACATTTAATTCAGGAACTTTCAGCTTTTGCTTCAGACTGGTGTTTGCAGCTTCTATTAGGACTCAAAGGCCTTATTTAAAAAAACAACAGTAAAAACAAACAAAACAGTATAACGAGGTGGTAGCAGAAATAGGACAGGAAAGGAAAAGAAGAGAAAATTATGATTGGGTTAGTAACATTTAGGGGTGTTTGCTTTAGAGCTTCATAATTTATTTCAGGGTGGCCCTATGAGGGTAGTTATGTTAAAGAGTTTCCCTTGGTCATACTAGTACCTTTAGGGTTAGAGGATAGGCCTAGAACCCCAGACTTCAAAGACTATTAAGCTATTGACTGTCTTAAGACATTTCCTTCAAGGAGTCTAAAAGAAAATTAGAAAAAATAAATGCATTATTTGTGTTATTTGAGACAGGGTCTCACCATGTAACTGGCTTCCCTGAAACTCACCAGTCTAGCCTCAAACTCTCAGATACATCTGCCCTCTGGAGTTCAGGGATTAAAGACTCATGTCCCCATACCTGTCCTCTAAACGAAAGTATCAAGCAGCCAATTAATATGTGACATTTGCATAGCAATGCTGTCTACATAGTTCAAGTAATAAGGAAGTAACGTGTGAAAAGTTAAGAATTATTTGTATTTTTTTTGTTGTTGTTGTCAGTTAGTTGGTTGGTTTTGGTTCTTTGGTTCTTTTTAATTTTGGGACAGTGTGTCTCTATGCAGTCCCAGCTGTAGACCAGGCTGGTCTGGAACTCACAGAGCTTTGCTTGCCTTTGCCTTCCAAGTGCTGAGGTTGAAGGCATATGCCACCATACCTAATACAAGTTTTAAAATTGAAAATGATTTTATATATTTTAGATCACCCCTTCAAATTATTCATTTTCCCCTTGATTTAGATGAGCAGTGCATAGAAGAACAGAATATATGAATTAAGAGTCTCGGAATGAATGAGCTACAAGCTTGATTATTTCAGTGCCAACTTGAAAACACAGACCCAGAAAGACAGAGAAACCTATGCTGTTGGGAGAAAGAAGTAAGAAAAAGGGAATTCATGTTAAGATACCTACTACACGTTAGGCATTGTGCTAGATGCTTTGCATTTAGTATATATGTGCAGGGACTCACGGTGTAGTCCTATCTGGCCTGGAACCCATAATGTTGACCAGGTTGACCTTGAACTCTGCCTCCCAAGTGCTGGGATTAAAGGTGTGCACCATCACAACTGCTTTTGGGCACCTTGAAGCCAAAGGTTAGGAGGAATTAAAAGCAAATCTCATTGAAGATAGTAATCTATATATAAGATTTAAGGGGAATGATAGATTACTTTTTCCTTTCTAACCACAAGAACGAAGTGAAGAAGTATTTTGGTTTGATATTAGGGTAAGGAAATAATCACTGGGGAGTTAAAGGAGCACATAACTTCACTATTCCAAAATGATGGTCAGAGACAGCAGAATTAATTTTCATTCTAGAAATTCAGATTATTGTCTGGGAATACAGAATTAACTTTAGCTATAATAGGAAATAGGGCCTCAACATGGTGGTTAAACTTGTTTAAAATCCCAGACTTGGGAAGAAGAGGCAGAAGAGGCAGGGGTTTAAGGCTGTCCTCAGCTCGATAGTGAGTTCAAGGCCAGCCTAGTATAGGAGAGAACCTTTCTGTTGGGTTTAAGGCTGTTCTCAGCTCCATAGTGAGTTCAAGGCCAGCCTAATATAGGAGAGATCCTTTCTGTTGGGTTTTTGTTGTTGTTGTTGCTTTTGTTTTGGGATGTATTCTTTTCAGTTTATTTGTTGTTGTTTGTTTTTGTTTTGAGGCAGAATCTTACTATGTAGTTCTAGTTGACCCAGGGAATATGCTGCCTCTCCTTCCCAGATACTGGGATTAATGAGGGACAACAACACACCCTGAGGTGATTTTTTTATATAATAAAATGAGTTTTCATTCTTCTTTTTTTTTTCTTTTGAGACAGGGTTTCTCTGTGTAGCTCTGGCTGTTCTGGAACTCACTCTGTAGACCAGGCTGGCCTCAAACTCAGAAATCTGCCTGCCTCTGCCTCCCAAGTGCTGGGATTAAAGGTGTGCGCCACCACCGCCCGGCTGAGTTTTCATTCTTAAGGTGTCCTTAAAGTGTTTAAATACTATGAATCAAGGAGGTATTTTTTTTTATGTGCATTGGTGTTTTGTCTACATGTATACGAGGGCGTTGCATCACTTGAAACTGGAGTTACAGACAGTTTGAGCTGCCATGTGGGTGCTGGGAATTGGACCCAGGTCTAGGAGATACTTTTTTTAAATGTATGTCTGAGTATTTTGCCTACATGTATGTTTGCACCACGTGTGTAGCGAGGTGCTCATTGCCTGCTGTATGGCCAGAAGAGGTATCTTATGGCTACTGGGAATCAAACCCAGGTCCTCTGGAAGAGCATCCAGTGCTCTTAACTGCTGAGCCATCTCTCCAGCCCTTATTTTAATTTTAGTTTTTGTTTTCAAATCTTTGAAATCATGAAACTGATTTTGTAATTTTTAGAAAATTGTTTTGTTTTTTCGAGGCAGGGTTTCTGTGTAGCCCTGGCTGTCTTGGAACTGTATAGACCAGGCTGGCCTGATACTCGGAGATCTACCTGTCACTGCCTCTCAAATGCTGGGATTAGAGATGTGTGCCACCACCGCCTTGCCTGAATTTGTAATTTTGGAAAGACTTGATGTCCTTTGGAGTAGGTGACAACCTGAAATTTGACAGAATAGGATAATGTATCCAGAGAGTTATGCCATGAGAACCCATTTATTGAAGAGCTGCAATATCCTTAAGTCATGTCCTGTACTCAGATCGAGCAAGGACACTGAGAGGGTCTCACGTTTAGGAAGCTTCTGGGCCTAGTGAGAGAACTGAGTCTTTCACTTGGTTGAGGTATGTGAAATGGATAGTTTTCATTTAGTCTGCTATGCTTTTCTTGTTTGAGACAGTCTCACTATGTCACCAGATTGGCCTCAAAACTAACCCACGATGGCCTCAATTTTGTTTTGAGAGTTTGGGGATTATGGGCATGTGCTGACTTTATCTGTATTTTATAAGTCTGTACATGCATGTGCAGGTTATGAAATGAGTATAACCCCGACAAGAAGCCAAAGTAAAGAAATAACCAGGAAAGGCTGAGTTAATCATTATGACTCTGAAGGTAAAGATGGCAGAACACAACATACATTCCCACATAATTTTCAGAAATTCAAGTAGCTCCTGTCTTCCTCCCTCTCTCCCTCTCTCCCTCTCTCTTTCTCTCCCTCCCTTCCTCCCTCCCTTCCCCTCTCTCTCTCTTTGTGACTTTTGGGAGAGAGAAGACTTGGGTTCTGTGCCCCATAAATAAAGAACTTCTCACTAGCATCACTCCTAAAATAGGAGGAAACATAGAGAAGACGGCATATGTATGTTCTGAGCACAGGGTTGTCAGCTGACTGGCTAGAATGGAACAGGAAAGGTGTATTAAGAAATGAAGTTGGAGAACCAATCTTAGAGGCCTGAATTTGGATTTGAAATTTGGTTTGTTATATAGTAATAGGGAGCAATGGAAGTGGGCTAAAAATGATGTAGAAGCCTTTTATAACTTTACTGAGCCAAGGAAACAATTCTTTAGAATACTGTTCGTGCCCAGACATAAGGCAATAAAGACTGTCACTAGTGTAAGACCAGGAGAATCCAAAGAAAGGACTGGAGTTCACAGGAGTTAGGCTTGCTGCCATCATGGGTGTGAGTTGGGTGTGGGTTGGGAAGGTTAAAAGATGGTTTCCAGATGAGCGTCCCAGGACACAGTTGAGCTGATGGTGACAGTTTGGTAAGAGGTGGCTGCTTAGTTTTTAAGAAGCAGGTGCTTATTAGCCACATTCAATGAACCTTTGTTCAATGTTGAAGAAAACCAGAGCAGACCCTACTAAAGGAGAACTGGAGCATGCATTGTGTCCATATGGCCCCAGTACCTGTCCCAAGCTTTTTTCAGTTTGGAGAACCAGACAAGAAAGTCTGATCCTGGGGTAGAGCAAAGACATCAAAACTGCTAGCTCATCCTCTTATCTGGGAAAGAATATAGAGGTGATTTTTAGTTGTTTGGTTTTTTTTTTTTGTTTTTGTTTCTTCTCCTTTTATGCTTTAAAAATGGGAAATGACTAGCCTGTGGCAGTTTGTGCCTGTGGAAGCACAATCCTCTGGCTTGATTCTTGGAAGGCCTTTTTCTGTCCCTCCCTAGGGCTCATTTGTATATCTGGTTCCTGCTCCCAGAGCCATAAAGTGGGAGCCCCCATTTATTAATTGGGTTGGGACTGGGGAGGGGGTCGGCGGGGGACTCTTTAGTGAAGCAGGCAGGGGTCTTTCCGAATGAGCCCATTAGCTAGCCCCAACGGCAGCTGAATCGGGGCTGCAGCCAAGTCCTCTCCGTTTCAAAAACCCTCCATCGCCTGCAGCAGATCAGAACAAGGCCTGCGGGAGCCCTTAGCTTCTGATTGCAGCTGTGAGGAAGGACAAAACAATTTATAGGAAGCCAAGTAGCTCTTGTCTCACTGTCTTTCTCTTTCTGACTTTGGGGAGAAAGAAGGCTGGGATGCTGTGTCCTCTCTTACTAAGGTTTCTTGCAGGCATGTACAGGCAGAGTAGGAGAAAACAGGAGTGTGTGGAATTTGGTATTTGTCTCTGCTGTGAGTGTTACACATATCCTTCCCATCTACATACAGTTGTGTTGGACTAGCAGCCACTACATATATGGACTTTTTATATAGGGTTCCCTAGAGCAAAGTCAAGTGTGTGTGCAGTATTGCAATCTGAGGGTGGGGAGAGACAGTCTGCCTGCTTTATCAAGATCAGAGTTAGATCTCTTAACTTTTCCTCATAGGAGGAAGCGCTTAGCATTTAGAAGAACTCATTTGCTGCTTTAGTCCAAGTATTCTAGAAAGGCATATACTACAGGGGTACTGCTTTCTACAGTGGCATAGAGAAGGGTGGCAGGCCTGAGCGTCACAGGAGAGGGAGGAACATTTGGGTCTTGCACCTTACAGAATAACTTTCCAGAGCTAGAAGAAAGGTCATGTAATCCAGCCTCTCTTTTTAGAGCAAGATACTGAGGCTTAAAGGACAGTGTCTCATCCAGTCATGCAATAAGACTTTGAGCTATCTAGGACTAGCTCGAGAAGCAGAATATTAATCTACATGAATAAGTATGAAGTTCTCAACATTTAGAGTGCCCGTTCCTAATAACCCAAGGCTACTTTAAGAAGGAAAAAAGCAGATTCTGAAGGGGGAGACAGAAATTGAGGAAAAGATTTAAAGTTATTAGTATGAAGCCATATTATGTATTATTCAAGAATAATCTCTTAGTAACCAAGTGTGGTAACATAACACCTTTAACCCTTGGGATCAGTAGGTGGAGACAAGCAGATATTGAGGTCAGCCAGGGGTATATAGTGAGATACTGTCTTAAAGAAATTAGACTGATTCACGGCCAGTTAGGTAACTTGTAAAGGTGTAATTGAGATCCATCCCTAGGACTCACATAATGGAGGGAGAGAACCAACACCTGCAAATTGTCCTCTGACCTCCACAAACACTGACACAAGCACCCCTCACATACACATATAAATAATGTGACTTTAAAAAAGAATGGCATACAAATTTTATAAATTTTTAAAGATATAATAACTAATTTGTTGGGAAGAAAGTGGCAGCCATAGCCAAAGATCTTACTGCCCTTAGAGTTACCCCAGATTTTCAAAGAACCCTTGACCCCAAACTAAGGGACTGATATGATACTAGGAAAAACTTCCTCAAAGGCAATGTGAAAAATTCGTACCAAATCTCAACTTAGGTTCTTTGTCATTATAATAAAGTTATGTCAGAAAGAATCCAAATGGAGAGAAAGCACTTTGAGGCAAGCCCGGAGGGAGTATCAATGAATGGGATATGGAATTATAGGATTCAAGAGAGTTGGTGGGGACCTTCTGCTTTTCTCTTATTTGTGGAGCTAGGAGAGGCAATATTTGGTGTTCTTGGGCCATGCATAAGGAAAAGTATTGCACAGTGGTCAGAACCAAAAATAAGCTTTCCAGGTGGGGCTGGCCTATGGGACAGGTACCATCTTATCCTGGAGCTAGGTCTGCTGTACTTTCTTATGCTTGCTTTCTCTGGACATAAAAAATTGGGAACCTGTTAGCAAAAAAAGAAAATGCTGAAGAAAGCATCGAAATGATGAGCAACATGGAGATAAGGGATCTGCCAACTGGATATTGTCTGTGGATAACAGAGGGGCAGATCCCATTGTGTATCATTTGAAGTTAGTCCATTGCACTGTAGTTGAAAGAAGAGAGAGATATAGGCCTGATCTCCATGCAAAGACTTTGTTCCTGCAAAAGAAACACACATAAACCTAGTTACCAAATTGCAACAAATCTACTCCTACAAACCTTTCTGTTTTATAATTAAGGCCGTTTTCTGCCTCAGAACTACTCTTAAAGAAGCTTTGATGAACAAGAGAACCGCAAATTCAAGCTGGTGGCCTGGTTTAAAGTTATGTTGCCTCTTCAAAGTTAGAATCTTGCATTACCTCTAACATGCATTGCCCTTTATATTTCTGTGTTTCACAGCTTTTATTCTATTAAATTTTCTGATATAAGTATCAGGGCCATGGTTTTTCACTTATCATCCTGGGAGCTAGTTCTTTGAAAGTAGGAATCTGGAACAGTCAGCTCTTCTCTGGAAGAATTCTTAAGATTCATTTGCCACTTTGGGGGAATTCAGGTTTAAGAGACTTGGAGAAGCAGCGTCCATCATACTCTCACTGGTAGCTGTCAACACTATAATCTCCTATGCATGACCAAAGACCCTCTTTGCTCTGGCTGCTTGTCTTGTGTCTAATGTAGCTTATTTTTCTTTACAGATAGCAGCAGCAGGGATGGCCTTTGAAGAACTCTGGACAGCCATCTGTTATCTTGCATCCAGAGCCTCTCTAACAATCTCATCCACAATACTTGAAGCCAGGTAGGGATTTAAGGCCAGTCAGAAGCTACTGGCCTCAGTGTACCTGGTATAGCACCCCACTTAAGGCAAGGGCACTTTCTTATCCTTCCCTGGAATCCCCAGAAGAATGTCCGGAGTTTTTATTTGGCCCTATTCCAGTATCCTATCTAGTAGTTAACAAGCTCTCTGTAGCTAGAATGAGTGAGCCCTCTCTAACAGTATCAGTTACCTCATTCTTACAGATAGATATGTGTTAATAGATAGATATGCCTCTGCACAGGAGTACTGACATTATTATTCAGTTACTTTCAGCTTCCTTTAGGATGAATATCTCCCTTGCCCATACCCCTTCATAGACAAAACTCTTTTTCCCAAAAAGCTGTTTTTTGTCTTGTTTTCTATTTCTTTAAGTCAAGATAGGACAATACTATCTCTTCTAACCTCTAATGAGCTTCACTGCCTTCTTTCTAGGTTAAGTGGAGAACTCCACCTATCCAAACAATGCATGTGACACCAGAAGTGAAGGCCTGCACCTCTGTCGTCATTACCCAGAGCCAGGCATCTCCACCTTTCTTCCCTGCTAGTAGGTATGCTGCTCACTCACTTCACCAACGATGGCCTCTAACTGTCTCTCTATTGCTCATGTTTGTTTCTTTCCTTTCCCTGCCTCTCATATGAACTGGGATTATAGGTTCTACATCTAGCTTCTCAAGGAATATTTTTGTTCAGTGTCTCCAAAAATGGAAGGCATTTGTGATTCAACCCTTTTTCTCAGTAATTTCCAAGACTTTAGAGATGCCTGTCTAATGTCCATCAGGTGTTCATCCCTGTTCTGTAGTTTAGAACCATTTCCCTCCTGTTTAGCAGGTATGTGAAGGGACCAGTAAACAGATAGACTTTGATACTGGTGAAGAATGATGATAGCCTCTCTCTTGAAAGCTGAAATTCTGAAGGCTTAACTGGGACCATACCTGGATCTTTTGAGAGTGTTTATCTCCTTAGTGTCTGTTCCTTAGGACCAGTGTCTTGCCTCTGTCCCTAACACCCATATATGCCAGGGAGTGGAAAAGGAATAGCTCTAGGGTAGAGTCAACCACTAGATGTTACTCTCGTATGTATGATATCAGCTTTATTCTGGGCCCTATGGAGAGTTGATGGGGTTAGGGCATCTTCCTGCCTCCTGGATGCTAGTGGTGACCCTGCCTTATCCTTTTGACTTTCTGGTTTCTCCCTTGGCAGTGCTTCTCACCTCTGAAACCCAGACGGCCAAAGCAGCAGGTTCAGATAAGTGCCTGATGAGTCGGGTCCTGTTTCCTAGAAGCATGTGTGTCAGAGTGGGTAAGAGATAAAGCAGATGTTAGAAAGCAGGAAATGTCTCAGGAAGTAGTCAGATAGTACATACCCATGGACTTCCCCGATTGTGTAGAGAATGCCAATGTTTACAACTGCTACTTGTCTGTCAGCCAGGCTACCTGATTCCTCAAGTTAGTCTGACCAGTAGGGCAACTGCAGTTTTTATTTCTACCACACGAGGGCACTGCTGGCCAATTAAAATCCAAGCCCCTTAGGAAACAGATGGTTAAGGGCCCTCTTTCCAGGGACCGATCAGAAACACTCCCAGAGAGCCAGAGAACCTGGCCCAGAAGCCAGAAAAATAACTATACCACTTGTTATTTCTTTAAATGGCCTGGGGCCTAAATACTTTTGTCCTTCAGGCCTGCCGACTGAGTGGGTACCCAGCTGAACTTCCAGGTGCTATGTCTTCTTCGAGGTAAGCCTGGCTCCAGCTGTCCAACCCACTGTCCTCATCCCCCCACAATATTGAGTTCCAGTCCACAAGGGTGGGGTTGGATGGTTTCAGAAGGGAAAAGGTTTTCTACAAGTATTCAAAGAAAAGTGTCTTTGTGAGAAAATATTGAGAAAATGGAGTGTAAGAAAGTGGGTTACCTCATCTCTCCCCCTGACAGCCACCATCCCCCAAACACAAATGTATAGAATTCAAGTTTAATAGAGCTTTGTGTCTGATCGGGCAAACTACACCCAGGACTCCAGAGAGCTCTGAGCAAAAAAAAAAAAGGTATCAGAAAACAGCAATGGTGGGGACTGCTTTGGCTATGAGCCTCATATCTACCCTGTGTCATATCATGACTCACTGGGCATGCCAAGTGGCTTGGGGTCCTTTGGGACTAAGGACCCCACAGTTTATACTCAGTCAGAACAAGCAGGCTTAGGGAGATGACAGGGTCTTCCTCCTTCTCCTCCTTCCCCCATGCCTGAAGGCCCCTCCCCAGGAGGACAGCTTGATTAAACAGTCGGTGCTGCTGGAATTACTGCACAGCTGGTGCTCCCCCCAGCACCCTGAGCAGAGCAGCAGTGCAGATTAAAATCTCCAATTAGCGTTAAAGTGAAGTGAGGAGGTGCTGAGGCTGCCAAGGCAGCCAGGCCGAAACCCTGAGTTGGCACCCTCACTCATGCCTGGTTCTGAATGCCACCCTTAGTCACTTTGCGAGTCCTTTTCTAACAGTTCTCAGTGTCCATTAGACTTGTATCACTTGAGGAGGACCTCGGGTTGGAGGTGGATACCTTAACTGGCAAAATGTTAAGACTCCATAAAATGGAAGAAAGCAAGATCAATCAGTGATTGTGAAACACTATGGACAGCCTACTAGACAGACAGACAGGCTATGGCAAGTTGATGCTACTGCATCTGATTTTTGCTTACAGAAACGCCAACAGGACAAGTCCCTTGGAGCTTAAGGTGCTCACGGGCATGGTGTCTACATGAACATCCGTCCGTGTATATTGATCCTGTCTGTCCTGTCTGCCCCAACCCAAATTATGGCCCCTTCCCTCCTCTCTCCATTTCTCTCTTAGCTTTCTTGTAGGCATGGGTAGGCATAGCTGAGCTCCAGAGTGCCATCATGCCTTGCCACCTGGTCCTAGCTAGTTGCTCTTTATCTTCCCAGTTTGGAGAATAGCAGAAGTAGGTTTACCAAGACGAATCAGACCCTTTCCCCTGAACATCTTACCCACTCCAAAGATCCCTCTAACGTTTATTTTTGTTCCTTGCCTATCAAACTCAGAAGCAGGGCAGTACAGCTAGTCCCACATTCTAACTGCCCTCTGCCCCTTTAAGAGAAATGGAGGTGGATGCCTAGCTGACTTAACCTACTCACACCTCAAAAAATTAGACACCAGGGCATGGTGCCACCCTCCCAGACTGGCACATGCTACCCTGGCAGAGGTTCAAGCACACCCCCATGTCATACTCCTACCCTATGTCTTCCTCTACTCTCTCCCTCTCCCCACATCTTTTTTTTCTCAGCTCAAAGCACAGCTGAGCCTTAAAAGGGGGGTGGGGGTGGAAAGACCAAGCTGGGGCAGGGGGGTGTAGAGCGCCAATAGCACGTTTTCACCTGCCATTTAATTGGATGTATTTTTAATTAATGGGACCTCAGGGACCAACATGAGACAATCTGATCTCTGAATAGGGACAGGGGAGGGATTGGATAAGGGAGGAGGATTGGGCCACTGGGTGCGGTTACCAGGAACCCGGGCCCATCAATCACTGGCCACTTTGCGTTCTGGCATGGAGAATAGCGAGGTGGAGGAGAAGGGGAGGCACTGGGGAAAGGTGCCAGGATTTCCCCCCAACTGCCAGGACCACCAGAAGAGATGGAATTGTGCTGATTGACTCAGGTCTGTGGCCTGATTTTGTAGCCAGAATCGTAGGTAAGGTTATGTTCTTGCTCCTGCAATTTTGACTAGATGGGTGATCTCAGTGAGTATAACATTATGGAAGGGAGGTGGGATAGAACTTTGAGGTCCCTGAAAAGAGAGGAAAAGAACTAGGGACCATGGACCTGGGGCTGTGGTAGAGAAACTCTGAAAAGGGCAGAGTTTGGGGCCATTTCTACACATTTCTACAGGAAACAAGCACCATAGCGGTTACACGGAAGATGGCACCCAAATTAGCGCTGGTGAACCTGAGTCTGAGTCTGAGGACATGAATGTTAGAGAGGAGAGGACTTGGAGCTCATCTTGTCTCACTCATTGTACAGATGTGGAAGCCAAGACCCAGATAGGAAGAACTAACTGAATCCTGCCCTGAAGTTGCTTTATATTCTGGATTTGGAGAATTCCTGGGAGCATGGGGCAAGAAAACGTAGGTAAGGAGGGAAGAAAGTCAAATGAGAAATGTAAGCAAGATGTTCTTCACTGTCTGAAGTCTCATGTCACTGTCTCCTGAGTATTGGAGCAGTTTAGGAAAGCCAGCAGATACAGTTTATAGGAGACACAATGGGGGACCAACCCCTTTATGTGGCCTGTGTGGTCACTATCCTTCAGCCCATCTCTGTAGAATTCTGCCATGTTTTAAGGTCTAAGGGAAATAAATGCTTCAGCTACCTCAACTGCTTAACCAAAAGGCAAGTTTCCCAAGTAAAACTAAAAATTTTTAGTGGAAATCTTATCATGGGTTTCCATGCTATAATAAAACAATTGGAAACAGTTATGCTAGAATGTCAAGGGTAGTTGACACTTCTTGTCCCATTACTACAATAGAGACAGTGGTCAAATGCAAGGCCCTGCAAAATAAGCTAGGAATGTTCCTGGATCCATGTAGTACCCTGGCTCTAGGGACTTAGGTAGGTCCCTTATGCCTCTTGAAGTGATGGTTTTCCTGGAGAGAAGGGCACATTTCCAGCTATCTATATTCCTGTTCCCTTACTTCCTTTATTGTTTATATGCTAGGGCCAGGGAAAGAAGGATGAATGAAGGTGATGGAAGGATTTCCTACCAGGTTGCCAAAGGTGACATTTCTCAAAATTTTCCTGTTTTCTTAAAATCTTCAACATTCTTTGATCTGTGCTTCATGAGGCTAAACTGGGCTGGAGGCAAGATAGGCTGGAGGGTTAAAAGGCAGCACCAGTAGAATTTACCACGCTCTCCAGCTCTCATCCTCACCTTCCTTCCACTCCTAGAACTGTCTTCTATGTTAGTAACCTGTTTTTACCCCTTGAGAAAAGCAGGATCTGCCTCTGCAGCTTCCAACCTTATCCTGATCTGCCTTAGACTGTCAGGGGCTGTCATGGTCTGTTACTCACAGACAGGGTGAGAGGCCCTCATATTCCCCTAGGACAGTCTGGAAAAAAATCCTTCTAGGCCCCATCCTGCATCCAAGTGCCTCAGGGCTGTCGGTATCAAGAAACTGTGCCAAAACCTGTCCTGTCAGGGAGATGAAGAAGAGAGATAGTGTTGATGGTTTAGAACTGAGACCTATAGTTCCACCCATGGGACTGGCTGTTCAATATAGTGCAGGACAGTCATGGTGAATATTGTTTGAGGATAGGTTCACAGATACTGTTCACAGAGCTGCTCTTTCAAGTCTGAAATATAGAGCAGTGAAGACAGCACAAAGCAAAGGAGGAAAGGTATCTATTTTCTGTATACAAGCCTCCTACTCTCTTTATTGGTCTTGGTAATTGGTTCATCTCTACTCCAGGTATTGGAAGCATAGGAAAGCAGTCACCTTACATTCTGGATGTTCTTTGAGGAATAGAGCTACTTTACTTTCCCTCCTTCTAATTCTGCCAGGTCTACCATCCACTTCCAAAGTTATCCCAGGGTGTCAGATCTATAGCCTTAAGTCCAATTCTAGAACCTGCTATGAGGTCCAGAAGAAACTCAGGCCCTTTGTGGGAAAATACTTAATAAATATAGTAGAAAAAGATAGCAGCACTTAGAATTCATTACCTTCTAGGATTAGTCAGTATTGGCCCAGTATTTAGATTTTTACTCTAATGGTGTCCCTTTCTTCCTCCTCCCTTCAGTTTTCCTATGGGTTAGAATAGATCTGGAAATCTGAACCTTTCACCCTGATACTTAGAAAGCTATCATGCAGATTCCCCCTATATCTTCCAGGGCCTTAGGAAAGGGGAGAGAGAGAGAGAGAGAGAGAGAGAGAGAGAGAGAGAGAGAGAGAGAGAGAGAGAGAGAGAGAGAAACAGACAGACAGACATTGACAGAGGTGGCAATGCCATTGTGTCAGTGGCCAGAGATGAAAGCAGGAGATGTCTGTTTATGAAACAGCATTCTTACCCCATCTTCTTCCTTTTATATGCTGATGGCTCTATGCCCAAGTGTGCCAGCTCGCCTGGCTGGTGATCCTGTTCCACTGTCAGGCAGCCAGCTTTCTGCACAGAGCACACACTAGGGTCTTACACTCCTTTGCTCACTACTCTCTGTCTGTGTTATAGGTTCCTAGGGATGAAACAGAGTGGTCCTGTGGTAGGAAGTTGTGGGCACTGGGGCTTATGCATACATACTTGCCTATCTGTAAGAGGGGGAGGAAGAAGGCTGCTGGCAGCTCAGCAGAGCTTAAGGTTCTGGTGACTCACAGCAGTGGGGGTGGTTCATGAAAACAACAGAGGGGAAGGGGGATCAAGTCTGTTAGAGTTTTCTTTTGCCCTAGTCCTGCCCACTCTGAGCTCTGTAGATGAAAAATGTCTCATTAGATTAGGAAATGTCCCAGCTATGAAAAGAAAGGGAGAAGTGGGAAAGTAGTGAACAGGAGAAGCTGAGCTTTCCCAGTACGGCTTCTCATGAGGAAAGACTAAGACATTGCCCTACACAGAGGATATTAGACATCCATTTGTGGCAGGACAGTCAGGAGTCCTGGGCACTTTCCAAAAGAGAGGTTTTTCGGTAAACAGCTATTACTATCATCCCTTAGTTGCCTGCCTAGAACTCTGTGTACCCAGCTAACACAAAAGTTTTAAGGGGAGGGGCGGGTGTTGTTTGTTTGTTCTTGAGACAGAATCTCATTATGTAGCCCAAACTGACTTCCAAGTTTCAAACCTCCTGCCTCATCTTTCAAAGTGCTAAAAGTAGAAGCATGTCCTACTATGTCTACTGTTAGAAATTTTTTTTGAATATTATTTTGTGTGTGTGTGTTGCCTACATGTATATCTGTGCTTACTGTACTGTGGAGACCAGAAAGGAGCAATAGATCCCCTGAAACAGATGGTTGTGAGCTGCCATGTGGGTGCTGGAAACAACCTGGAGCAGCAGGTACTCTTAACCACTGAGCCATCTTTCTGTCCCCATCAAAATTTAATAAGAAAAACAAAAACAAGGCAAATACTACCACAAGACCAGAACCAGGAAGGATTGTGCTCAGTGCTCTCCTCACTAGTATCAGGCCCCTTGGACCAGAAAGAAGCAGCTAGTAGGGGCACTTAGACTGTGTTAGGCGATGGATCAGGAGTTCTTGTTTGTCTGTTTCTCTTCCTTTTATTGCTGGAAGGTCTGTTTTCTAGCCAGAGTGAGGGTCCTCTTCCCAGCTACACCTGGAAATCCAAAGATGGCTTTAGTTAAAGACAGATTAATGTTCTTCATTCAGGAAGATGGAATCATTTGTACATTTCCTCCTTTGTGGCAGTGTAAGGAGCTTTGGGACCCTGTACTATAAAGCTTAGTTTTGAACTAAACCAACACATCATGTAGCCTTGGATATAAAACTTGTATTAAGAGGGGAACCTAGATAGTGAGTTTGTAGGCAGGTATGGGGACTTTAGCTCTGGAAGAAATACTACATTCTCTATTCTCGACCCTTTTCCTTCTCAGATTCCTTTCTCTGCTCCCTTTTCTTTCACCTCCTGCTAGCCAGCTCAATTCATGGCCACCTGATTATCTCCAATCTTACCAGACATGATACATAGTTATCTCTCCCTACACATTTCTCTCTCATTCTCTGCCCCCTCCTCTCCTTCCCTCTCTTCCTTTCTTCCCAGCTGACAGATACCTGAATTCGAATTCTTTCTACCATTAAAACATCACAGTCTGAATTGTCTTCCTAGCCACTGCAGTCTAACCTGAACCCATGAATGCCTTTAGATTAGGAAGCACTTATCAGCTTCGTCTTTCCCTGTAATGTACCCAAGCCTGGACTACTACATCTGTGGCGTCAAGGACCCTGCTCTGGAGCAGAGGGCAGCCATAGAGGAACAACTAGGGCTTTGGCCCTAAATGTGTGTGTGCCTGTGCATTGGGCACACTGTTTTATTAGTGTTATTTCAGCATTGTGATGCAGACAGAGTAAGTGTAACAGCTGCTCCTTGCTTGCAGTGTTTATTGTTACCTAGAGACAACCTCCTGGCTTTTTCCCAGATCCCCCCCCCCAGCCCCAGCCCAGCCCCCTCCCTGCCAACAATCCTGTTCTCTCCACACTGATGGGAAATTTATAGCTTGCCCATATCATGCCATTAACTCTCTCCTATCCATAGGGTACACGGGTCAAGGGAAATCAAGGTGAAGAGTGGGCATGCTTTGGCCCCAGAGTGGAATAATGCATGAAGAACAGAAGGGAGGAATGAGACATGTTCAGTATCCATTCTTAGGCCCCGGTTGTTCTACAATGCAAGTACTAACTAGGCCTGACCCTTTAGTTTCTGAAATCAGATGAGATCAGTCACATTCAGGGTGGTATGGCCAGAGACCCAGTTATTCTTCTGCACTCTTGTATGAGGAGAAAAGAAGAAAGAGCTTTGCCTCTGGCTTTGAGATTCCGGAAGAGCTCCTCTGAACCTAGCCTTATGATTTTGACATCCTCCTGCCAAAATTATCTTCTTCCCTGGCCATCTCTGTAGTCCCTCATTGGGTTGTCTAACTTGAACAAATCCCCCAAGATAGTATTGGAATGGAAGGGAATACATTGTGGCAGAATTCACAGCCCCCCCCCCCAAATCTGAATAAGGTAACTGTAGAACCAGTCACATGTAAACAGAAGATTCTAGTTTGAGAGGTAGTGGCAAGACCACATAGCAGGGTTGATGTCAGACGTGAAGCCTGCTGCTTAGTCTGTTGGGGAAACCGTCACCTGTTAAGGTCCAAGAGATTCCAGGCATTTTCCCAACTGGCTGCCTTGATTTGGTTGGGGTTCTTCTTTCTGCTTGTCTTCCATGGTCTAGTTTCCCCTGCATTCCTCATGGTTTGATAACTTGGGGCAGATCCAAGTACCTGAGGAGGGAGAAGCATCCTAGTCATAATCTCAGCAGAACTAGAGAGAGAATCCCCCCTCGACATCTCCTTAGGACTTTTCATGAAAGAGAACCTTGGATCTATTCACCATCCACATGGAAATGGAAGAGAAGTAAAAGGACTGGGTTTTAGCAGAAAGGATTAAGTTAAACCTATTAAAAAATTCATAGGATGAAATGTTTCTCTGCAGATAATGTCCTTCTACCTGTGATAAGTTTAAGTCTGTGCCTACCCACAGAATATTGGGTAAACATGGCTTCTTTTCCAGAACTCCTTCACCTAGCCTCAGCACAGTTTCCACACAGCATAGTACTCCTTGAGACTGAAATACAGTTTTTATGGTGGTTAGATCACAAGTTTCAGAGGCATTCCTGGGTTCTGATGCCAGCTCCACCATTTACCAGATACCCTTTGGAAATTATTTCAAGCCACACTTTCCTAGTCTAAAATGCAAATAAGGTGACAGATCCTTTGAGAAACCCTCATACCTCCATTCTTGGGGGCATTTCTTACTTTTTGGTCCAAGTGCCTTTCTTTTAGCTCTAGTGCTTAAAATCTACATTAAAATCTCTTAATTTCACTATTTCAAAACATGAAAAAATGCAAAAAAATTACTATTCTTCAAGATTGTGAAAATTTCATCAGAGTGTATAAAACCTGGTCCTCAAGAGGTTTAAGTCAGCAGTATACAATATACAGTATACAGGTCTAAGTATATAGTGGGGTTCTATTAGTTTTTATTTTATGCATGGACAATTCACTTGCATATCTGTCTTTATACTATGCCTGTACCTAGTGCCCACAGAAGTCAGATGTCATCAGATTTCCTGGAACTGAAGTTAGAAATGGTTGTAAGGTGCCATGAGGGTGATGGGAGTCAGCCCAGGTCTTCTGCAAGAGTGGCAAGTACTTCTAACCACTGAGCCATCTCTCCAACCCCTGAGGTTGCTGCTTCAAAGATTCTATGATTCCCTGAAGATTATTTCATGTGTGTGCATGTGTGTGTGTGTTCTTTACCTCTCTCTCTCTCTCTCTCTCTCTCTCTCTCTCTCTCTCTCTCTCTCTCTGTGTGTGTGTGTGTGTGTGTGTGTGTGTGTGTGTGTGTGTGTGTGTGTGTAAGGTCTTGGACATCATATCCATCTACCTTATTTTTTGAGAAATGGTTTCTTACCTGAAGGTCACCTATTACCTCAGACTAGCACCCAGTGAGCCCCAGTGACCTGTCTTGGAAGATTGTCCAGACATTTCTTCATGATGTGAAAGAAGGGTGACAGTCTCCTGAAAGAAGTAGCCGAAGTTCCTCTTTTCAGACTCCCTAAGAAATCAGTTTTCCAACTTCTGCCTCTCTAGCCAAGAGAAAAGCCACTCTTCCAGAGCACGTGTTAGTCACTGCTCTGTTTGCAAGTGTAGCTTCATCCAGAATAGATCTGAAAGCAATAGCCATTAGGAGGTATAGTAACTGGCACCTATCTGCCATTTTAGTTTGTCAAATATATTTACCTACATTACCCTACTGTGCACCAAGTATTATACTGTGTATATTTTATGCATGTATTTAAAGTATACAAAATATTTTATTACCTAGACATATTGAAATATAGGGCTCATTTTGTATTGTTTTAAAAGAGTTTTATGTATATGAATGTTTTTTTTATTATTTTGTTTTGGTTTGTGTTTTGCATGTCTGGTACCCACAGAGGCCAAAAAGAAAGTGTTGGGTCCCCTGAAACTCAGGTTACAAATGGTTGTAAGTGGCCATGTGGGTGCTGAAAACAAATTTTGGTCCCCTGCAAGAGCAAGTTTTTTCAGAGTTCATGATGTGAAATTTTCAAAGTAACAAAGGTTCTTTTTTGTTTGGGTTTTTTTTGGGTGGGGTGGGGTGGGGTTGGTTGTTTGGGTTTTTTTGGGTTTTTGTTTGTTTGTTTGTTTGTTTGTTTTTCAAGACAGGGTTTCTCTGTGTAGCCCTGGCTGTCCTGGAACTCACTCTGTAGACCAGGCTGGCCTTGAACTCAGAAATCTGCCTGCTTCTGTCTCCAGAGTGCTGGGATTAAAGGCATGCGCCACTACTGCCCGGCTGGTTTTGTTTTTTTGACACAGGATTTCTTTGTGTAGCCCTGACTGTTCTAGAACTCACTTTGTAGACCAGACTGGCTTTCTGCCTCCTGAGTGGGATTAAAGTTGTGTTAATTAAATCTTCCAAAATGAAGAAATGAAGTTAAGAGTACTTATCACCAAAATAATTTTATGTATATGAATGTTTTGATTGTTTGTTTGTATGTATGTATGTATGTATGTATGCATGTATATGCACCAAGTATATATGTACCAGGTCTGCTTAGAGGCCAGAAGAGGTCATTGGATCCTCTAAAACTGATATTACCTGTGGTTGTAAGCTGCCATGTGGGTGATGGGAACTGAATCTAGGTTGTTTTTGAGAGTAGCAAGTGTTCTTAGCTGCTAGGCTATTTCTCCAGCCCACGTAATCTTTTCATAATCTTTTTCCTTAGCTGTTGTTCAAAGCAGGACCTTGCATAGTATATTCGAACATTCTAGCTACATGCCTGGCACTCAACAGGTTTTCACTTTTGTCTTTGTTTCTGGTTTTTGAGACAGGGTCTCATGTAGCTGAAAGTGACCTTGAGTTTTTAGAGGGGGCAAGGAATGTGGATGCCTGGGTACATGTGAAGGTTAGAGTACAACTTGCAGGACTAGGTTCTCTTCTTTGACCACGTGGGTTTCAGGGAGTCCTTGGGCAGAGAAGCACCATTACCCACTGAATCATCTTGCAATATTTCCCTCCCCTTTTTTTGGGGTTTCAAGCATCCCAGGCTGGCTTCAAACTCACTATAGTCCAGGAAAACTTGAACTCGTTATTCTCCTGCTGATATCTCCTGAATGTTGGGGTTACTGGTGTAATCAAAATTATATTTGATTTAATCTCTGTGTGTGTGTGTGTGTACACATGAGCACATGTACATGCCACTGAATGCATATAGAAATTTTTGGGAATAAATACTCTCCTTTTATCATGTGGGCTCTGGAAATTGAGCTCAGATTGTCAGGCTTTGGAGGCAGGTGCCTTTATTCACTGACCCATCTCAGCAACACCTATGTATTTTTACTTATTTATTTTTTATTTTAAGGATTTATTTTAATGTTTTTGTTATATGTGTCACCAGAGGAGGGAAGGGGAAAAGGCATGAGTTGGCCTAAAGCAAGAAGAGAGCATTAGATCTTAAAGAACTAGAATTACAGGTAGTTGGAGCTACCCAATGTAGATGCCAGCAACTGAACTTAGATTATCTAGAAGAGCAGCAAGCAAACTACTAAGCCATCTCTCCATCCCTGTTTGTTTATTTATTTTTAATTTATTTATTTTATTATTTTATGTGTACAGGTGTTTTGCCTGAATATATGTCTGCTCATCACTTGAGTGCTTGGTGCTGGCAGAGACCAGAAGAGAGCATGGAGCCAGAAGAGAGCATGGAGCCCCTGGAACTGGAATCACAGATGGTTGTGATTTGCCAAGTGACTGTTGGAAATCCAACACAAGTCCTCTAGAAAAATAACCAGTTCTCTGAACCACTAAGCAATCTCTCCAGGCCCCTATTTATGTGATAATTATGTATATGCATCTGTGTCTGCTTGTTGGTATGTGCAGGTGAGTGCAGTTGCCTCAGAGGTCAGAAAAGGGCACTGGATCCCCTGAGCTGGTGTTACAAGCAGTTGTCAGCCCCCTGGCATGGGTGGTAGGAAGCAAACTGAGATCTTCAGCAAGAACAAGTGTTCTTTTCTTAACCATGGGGCCAAGTCCTCAACCTCTCTCCTACACATTTTTAATAGAATTACTAGACCAACAGATAGAAATATCCACTACCCATGGTTATTACTTTACTGATGGGCTCTAATGAGAATATTATTATTAATATTATTAATCTTCCTCTTGTAGTGAGAATATTTCTTACTCTTTTTATGTCTGTGTATGTGTTTTGAAACAGGGTCTCTCTATGAATCCTTTCTGTCACATAGTTTACTATGCAGGCTAGCCTCAAGCTCACAGAGCTCCTCCTGCCTCTGCTTCCCAAGTGCTGAAATTAAGGCATGCATCACAATACTTGGTCTTAATCTTCCATTTTTGAATTCTACAATATAAACACAAGGGCAAGCCATTATGGAGACATTCTTTATCATAGTAGGTAGCTTGCTTGCTTCTTTCCTTTCTTTGTTTTGGTCTCATTCATTTATTCAAGACAAGGTTTCTCTATGTAGTCTTAGCTGTCCTGGAGTTTGCTCTGTAGACCAGACTGCCTTGAACTCAGAGATTTGTCTGCCTCAGTCTCCCAGGTTCCTTTGAGACAGGCTTTTCTGTAGACCTGGCCATCTCAAACCTGTTACATAGTTGAAGGTGACATTGAATTTCTGATCCTCCTGCCTCTACCTCCCAGGTACTGAAGTTACAATTTTGTTTCACCATATCTTGCTTTTATAGATTTTTTTTAATTGAAATAATTATAGACTGACTTTCAGTTTAAGAAATAATACCAAGATCTGGGGGTAGTGTTCATGCATGTAATCTCAGTACTCAGTTTGAGATCAGTTTGGCCTACAGAGTGAGTTCCAGATTAGCCAAGGGTAAAGTAAAACCTTGCCATCACAAAAGACAAAGTAAAACAAAACAGAATGGGTGTACAGTGGTGCACATTTTTATAATCACAGCATTCAGGAGGATTTTGTGATTTTTGAGGTCAGCCTGGTGTACATAGTTCTAGCTAGTCATGGCTACATAGTGAGACCCTGTCTCAACAAAACAAAAGCTGGGGAAATGGTCCATTGAGTTGATGTGTCTGCCACATAAGTGTGAGGGCATGGGTTCACATTCTTCACAAACAGATCTGTGACCCAGCACTGGAGTGGGGTGGGAGCAGGTGGGCCCCAGGGTTGCTAAGGAGCTCTTCTCACCAGCTGCTGATTCTTTGGTTCAGTGAGAGATCCTGTGTCAAAAACCAGGTGAAGAGGGATACCCATCCATCTCTAGGATCTGTGTGCATAATCACACTGTACCCACATGGTTGTGTATGCACAAATATAGACACAAAAGCAAAAGGTCCTGAAAGGTATTACTTTGCAAAACTGTAATAAAATACATCTATCATTGATATTAATTCAGCCTATTAATCTTATATTTTGTCATTTTCTGTTTGTGTGTTTGAGTGTGCGAATGTGGGGTGGGGTATGCAGCATGTATATGGAGGTCAGAGAACAACCTATGGAAGTTGATCTTCTCCTATCATGTGTGTCCTAGTGATGGAACTCAAGGTTGTCAGACTTGGTGGCAGAGACTTGACTTGCTGAGCTATCTCACTAGTCCCAAAGTATCTATAGTTTTTCTGACTATGTGCATGTGGGTAAATGTTTGCATACTGTTTCATTTCCTGTTTTACATTTGTATATCCACCCTACAATGAAACTGCTGAGCAGAGAAGGAACAGTGTAGCTTGGTGGTAAAGGCTCTTGCCTAGCAAACACAGGCTCTGGGTTCAGTCTCCAGTACCCACAGGAAGGGAAGGAAAGAATGAAACAAAAGAATGCTTTGTAGTTCTACCACCACAGGATTCCCTGTGATTTTTTTTTTAAATCACACCTATTCCTCCACTTCTTTTTCTCCCCTCCCCTCCCCCCCAAGTTGGATGTTTAGTATGGAGTCATTTTTCTCCTTTTTATGACTTCCAGGGACCAAACTCAGCTCATCAAATTGACATTGCCAGCCAGACTCTTTTATCTATTGAACCATCTTGCCAGCTCATCTACCTAGATCATAATTCTTGGTACCATTAATCTTCCCTTTTAAAAATATTTTAGAATTGGCATTTCTCATGCAGCATAATTCTGAATATCCATCTGAATTTTTGTACCAGTGATTTCTTTCTTTTATTTAGTCCATGGTATAGATAGACCACCAATACTTTAATTTTTTCTGTTCTAGTCTAGTTCACTTTTGAGACACAGTCTCATAGATCCCTTGGTAGCCTTGAATTCCGTTTATAGGCCGGGAAGACTTCTTAGTACTGGTATTACAGGTATACACACCCACATCCAATTTATACCATTGTTAATTTATCCATTCATCTGTTGATCGCTATCTGGACTAATTCTACATTTCATACTACAAATAAACTTGAACATTTGTGTCCAGGTTTCTCTCTGAACATAATTATTTCTTTTGAGACAAGGTCTTACTATGTAGTTTTGGCTGGCCTAGAAATTGCCATGGTAGACCAAGCTGGCTTTGAACTCAGAGATCCACCTTCCTCTGCCTTCCAAGTGCTGGTGGAATCAAAGGTATACACCACAATGCCCAGTAAGCAGACATTTTTAACTATCAATAAAGTTCTCTCATTTTGTACTCACTGGCAAGAGTGAAATTGAAATAGCCCATTTCTCTTGGTTGAGTTTTGTTGTTGTTGTTGTTTTCGGTTTTTTTTTTTTAAGATTTATTATGTATACAATGGCCTGCCTGTATGTATGCAGAAGAGGGCACCAGATCTCATTATGGATGGTTGTGAGCCACCATGTGGTTGCTGGGAATTGAACTCAGTACCTCTGAAAAAGCAGCCAGTGCTCTTAACCTCTGAACCTTCTCTCCAGCCCTTCAGGTAATGAGTACACTGTGGCTGTCTCCAGATACATCAGAAGAGGTATCAGTCCCTTTTACGGATGCTTGTGAGCCCCCATGTGGTCACTGGAACTTGAACTTAGAACCTCTGAAAGAGCAGGCAGTGCTCTTAACCACTGAGCCACCTCTCCAGCCCTGGTTGAGTGTTTTATAGTCACAATTACTAAACTTCTTAACCCTTTGGGCATGACATTAATATCTTCATTTTGTAAATGAGTAAATGAAGCTCATAGTTATTGTCCCAAAATTGCATGCTGTTAAGTGTCAAAGAAGAAAAGAACGTAGATTCCAAGATAATTGAGACCTTTGTACCACACTAAATGTTCTCAGACTGGAGGCCTCTCTACACTTATCTAAGGCTTCTGGGAAGAGTAGGGGCAGTACTGGCAGAGAGATGTTGGAGTCAAGGTATTGGAGTAATTTGGGTCCAGACAACCTTGTTTCATAAATTGAAAGACCAGTTGTGCTACAAAGTGAAGACACTATTGCATATAACCTTGAAGTTGCTTCCTCTTTCGAAGAGGGTGAAATGATTGTAGCCCTTGAGCAATGTCCTTACAGACCTGCAACCTGAAATGGGAAAGGAGGATCTAGCCTTTGAATGCCTGTCAAAGGTCCTCCTTAGAAATTCAGAGTTGGAGCTGGAGAGATGGCTCAGTGGTTAAGAGCACTGACTGCTCTTCTGAAGGTCCTGAGTTCAAATTCCAGCAACCACATGATGGCTCACAATCATCCGTAATGAGATCTGACGCCTTCTTCTAGTGTGTCTGAAGACAGCTACAGTGTAATTACATATAATAAATAAATAAGTCTTAAAAAAAAATTCAGAGTTGAGTGTATCTCTTAAGATCTGAGGAAACGGGCCCACAGCAAGTGAGCTCTATTCTGCAGGGGTAGCACTTTGTTGTTGCTTTTAATGACGTGAGAGCTATACTTCCTTTACATATACACATACTTTCCATGGGTTCTGTGAAGAAGGGACAATCTCAAATGCCAGTCTATCTCATAGTCTTGACTTTACCTCTGTACTTTTTTCCCCTAATATCCTAGATATCTAGATCCAGAGAAGCTGCAGAAATCACACGTCCCTCAGCCTCTAGACACAGATTGAAGATGGCAAATGGAAGTCCATGATGGACAGTAAGGACGCCAACATAGGGCCGGGTGCTGTGGCTGTGCACGCCTTTGACCCCAGCGCTCACTGGGAGGCAGAGGCAGGCAGATCTCTGACAGAGTGAGTTCCAGGACAGCCAGGGCTACACAGAGAAACCCTGTCTCCAAAAACAAAAAAAGATGCCAACTTGCAGAGAAGAGGTTTGGCTTCTGAGCATTCCCATCTAGTCCAAAGCATGGGTGATGTCACCATTGATCCCTTGCCCTTTTCCAGTAGCTGTGAACTCTGAACACACACCCCATACACTGTAGCAACAGAGACAAAGTGATATCCCTTCTCTTCTCTCTCTCTTCCTCCCCCCATCCCCATCTCTCTCTCCCCCTCCCCTTGGCTTATTTGGAACAGCCTGTCTTCCAGTGGCACCCCATCCCATTCAGTAATTCTGGCTATGAGAGAAGCATCAAGTCAATGACTAGAGGGATCCTTTCTGAGCTTTTTGTCTTCTGGTTGGAAGTTGTTGGCTCTGAACAGATCACTATTGGCTCTTTCTTCCTCTCCTCTTACTGAGATTTTCTGGGTCTCAGATATCCTGAATGTAGCCTAGAAGTCTCTTCCTTGAAGCCTGGATGTTGCCTAACTGGGAGATGTCAAAATCCTGCTTGGTCCCTCTCGTTGGTGGATCCTCTAGTCCAGATCCTCTCCTCTCCTGGCACCTCTCCCTTCCCATTCCTCCTTTCTCTTCTCCTCTCTCTCTCAGCAAGTTTTTTATGTGATTACAGGCACTGCATGGTAATTAGTGCTAAACTCATTTGCACAACTACAGTTAATTGGCTACAACAATTAATTAATGTGTTGGAAATTTGGCACTGGAAAAAAAAGTTTGTCATCAAAAAAAGAAAAAGGACAAAAAATTGTAGAGCGAGATACCCATAAAAATCGAGGGCAGGCTTCAAAAGCCCAGCTGGGCCTTCAACTTCAGGCCAGCCTTAGATGCCTTCCCCTCTCAACTTCAACGGATTTTCCTCTTTCATTTTTATCTCTTTTTTTTCTTTCTCTCTCTCTCTCTCTTCTTCTTTTTTTTTTTTTTTTACAACTTAAGCAAACTCATTTCCCTGATAAAATATAGCATGACTAATGGCTAGAGCATGTAAAAATCATTGGGAAAATGTCCTTGGAAGACGAATGCATTTTCAGCAGAATAATTAACTTAATTAACAAATTCACATGCATATTCATCAGGCTATTAATGTCTTCTCGGCTCAGCTTGATGAACATTGCGGTAATAACCATCTCATTTACATACTGCATTCTACTGCGATCCAAAACAGATACAACATACAGGCATACACACTCACACACACTCACAGGAATACACACAACATGCCTGGGCTGCTCTTCTAGGTTGACTGGGAACGCGCACGCGCGCACATGCGAGCCCCAGTTGGTCTGTGAGATAGATCTACAGAGGGTCATGACTCAGGTGGCTGGGCATGCCCACATGTGGATGTCTGAGAGAACTTTCTCTCTCTCTCTCTCTCTCTCTCTCTCTCTCTCTCTCTCTCTCTCTCTCTCTCTCTCTCCCTCCCTCCCTCCCTCCCTTCCTTGCTCGTCGTTCTTTCTTCTTGTTTCCTTTTCTCTGTGTCATTTTCTCTTCTATCGCTCACGCCCCCCCCCTCCACCTCTCTAGGGAAAAACTTGGTATCCGTGCCAACTTTTCCCCCTTCCCCTCCTCCCTCTCTTCTTCCCCTCTCCCAACTGCTGCCAGCCGGCATCAGCGCCGAATTGCCATCTCCTTGAGCTCTCTGTGGAGCAATCTCAGAGAGCAGTAAGGTGTGACGCGGGGCTCTGCCGGCTCCGCAGCACCGCCTGCGGAAAGAGCGCAGGATGGCGGAGGAAGATTAAGAGAAATCGAGAGCAGTGCTCGGCTGCCATTGGTGTGTGCAAACGCTGAGGAGGAAGGGAGAGGGAGAGTGAGGAGGGGGGAGAGAGAGGGGGAAAAACCAGCAGCTGTCGGCCTAATTCTTCTAACACTCTGCTTGTGGTCATATTAGAAAAACAGATTATGCCCCTCGGTGCCACTCACTTATACTTGACATACGTTAATGTTCTATATCTCCATTTTTGGGTCTTCACAATGAAGGACTTGGTCTAGGAAGATGGCCCTGGGTGGCCAAAGAGACACAGAAGAGTCTGTCCTTTCATTATTTCCTGACCTCCAACCCCAGTCTCTTATGACCCTTTTAAAAATAAGTGTAGGCCAGGCATGATGGAGTGTGCCTTTATTCCCAGAACTCTGGAGGCAGAGGCAGGCAGGTCTCCGTGATTCTAGGCCAGCCTGGTCTACAGAGTGAGTTCAAGGCTAGCCAGAGCTATGGGGGTAGGGGAAAGAAGAAAAGAGAAACAAAGTTAAGCTCAGTGTGTATCTAACACCATTTAGCCTTGCCTATTGCAGCCCCCTAGAAGGTACAGAGGTCAGAACACCCAGAGCCTTTTCCCTAAATGTCTCAGTCAGTCTCTGTCTCTCTGTCTCTCCCTCCCTCCCTCTCCCCCTCCTCCCTCCCTCTCCCCCCTCCTCTCTCCCGCTCCCCCCCCCTCTTTTTCTCCCTCTCCCTCTCCTCTTCTCCTCTCTTCCTCTTCCCCCAACCCACAGACCCTTTAGAGTCTTAATACAGGTCACTTTAAGGCCAAGAGAGACTATGTAGCAACTCCTCCCCTGTAATCTTTTTATGAGCCCTTCCTCACAATCAGAAGTTTGAGGTCAGAAAAAGGGGTCTATATAGCCCATGCTTTAAGAAGGCCTTTACTGAGAAGTCATGAGCAAAAAAAAAAAAGAGCCAGGATTGTTTCTGGGTTGCTATGGAAACCAGGTTTCCTCTTCCTGGTAGGAAAGGAGTGGTGCTTGAGTTCTCTCATCTTCCACCAATCCCGAAGGTTGTCCAGGCAGAGCTTGCCAAGGCCTGAGGAAGAGCTCATCTTAGAGGACAAACTAACCCTTGCCCTCAGCTGACCGTCCAGCTCAGAGTCCTTGACCCTTCCTTTCCCTACCTTCCTATCCCAATATTCAAAGAAGGCTTTTCTCCTCTGGTGCCTTGTCCTCTGTGGAGACCTGTTGCTTAGCAACCACTACTGCCTTCTTCCTAATAACTCACAGGGACTGAGAGATATAATATCTGTCTCTATATTCAGTTCCTCTCCCCTGTCTATTTATATTTAATATCTGAAACAGTGTCTTGAGTTCCCTTGGCACCTGTTTTAGAGGGCTCTTAGCTTAGGCTGAATTCTGCAGACCATAACACCTGAGGAGGAAGAGGGAAGAGTGAGAAAGGGAAGCCGTGGTCAGTATTCTCCTAAGCATAGTTGGAGAGAGGGAAAGAATTTCATCATGAACTGTGGAAAGGAGATAGCCATTTCTAGGATCAATGCCAGGACCTGGAGTGGACCCTAACAGCTAGCACAGGCTAGTGCTTCTCCACTTTCCACCCACCCTGCTGCGGCTTCTTGACCATTTCCAGTCCAAGTCCCTCTTACATTTATTTTGTTCTTTTTATTTTTGAGACAGAGTTTCTCTGTGTAGCCCTGGCTGTCCTGAGACTTGCTGTGAAGACCAATGTGGCCTCAGACTACTCAGAGATTCGCCTGCCTCTGCCTCCTGAGTGCTGGGATTAAAGGCATGCGCCACCACTGCCCTGTAATATTTCTATTCAGGCTCATCCTGGTGTCTGAATGTGTTAATGTCAGAGGTACTATGATAAAGGAAGTCCTTCGAGGGTCCTGGGTATCACCCAAAGCTTCTGGTCACTAGGAAAGAATTCTGAGCTTTTTAACAGAAAGAAAACACCTACAAATTGGACAAATTTAATTTAAATATTTTTTAAAGATTTATTTATTTATCTTATGTGTGTGACTGTTTTCATGCATACCAGAAAAGGGCATTGAATCCTGTTACAGATGGTTGTGAGCCACCATGTGGTTGCTAGGAATTGAACTTGTAACCACTGAGCCATCTCTCCAGCTCCTAAATATTTTTTTAAGGTAGGAAGAATACCTGGTTTCTTGGAAAAGGGTGATGTATTGAATTGATCCCACTGGGTTTAGGAACAGCCCTTTCCAGTGTCCTCCAACCTGCCCAGCTTCCTTTACATTGTTGACATTTGCCTTCTGGTCAGCAGCAATTACAAATCAAACAGGCCCTTTGAGAAAGTCATGTGGTGTCCTTTTGTTGTTGTTTTGTTTTGTTTTGTTGAGACAGGGTTTCTCTGTGTAACTGCCCTGACTGTCCTGGAACTCCCTTTGTAGACCAGGCTGGCCTCACAGAGACCTGCCTGTAATCTGCCTCGTGAGTGCTGGGATTAAAGGTGCGCACTACCATGCCCATCTTATGTGGTATTCTTTTTACCTTTCTTACTTTCCTATCCCAACCTTAGACTTCTAGTCCAAAGGTTAGCCCTAAGTGACTAATACAACATCCATAATGGTATCTTCTCTGTCTCTTTCTGTCTCTGTCTCTGTCTCTCTCTCAGACAGACACTCAGATGACCCTCTACTCCTTTCCCTGGCCACTACCTTCCTTGTTAGCCATCATGCTAGTTCACAGACATGCAATTGTACCCACCAAACCCCCCTTCACCAAACCTCTTCCAACCCGAGCCTTCTGTGGGAGACAGATGGGGTGTCTGCAGTGGAAAAGGCTCTGGGCTCTACGCCGCCTTAGTAAGCAGCCCCCTCCAAATCCCCACTACTCCCTCTCCCCACCTAAGACACTCAGATTCACCCTTGGCAGCCCTGGTTGCTGCTGAGGATTCTATCTCTTCTCAGGCCCAGTCTCTGAAGAAGAGCTTAGGATAGCATTTTCTTCTTAAAACCTAGACCCTTTGTGGAAGTACAGTGCAAAGGAAGTCACTCAAGTCCCCATGTGATGGGATCAATGTGTAGGACCTGTGTGGTCTTTTACTGAGAACTACATGGCTAGGGTTAGGACCTGAGTTGACAGAAGAGGCTAAACCTGTGCGGCATCTTTGTTCTAGAAACCTGGGGTCCCTGGAGGGAAACTCAGCTTGGGAAAGGGAAGAAGAACTAACATTACAGAGCACCAACTGTGAGCCAGGCACAGTGCCAGAGCATTTCCATACCTGCTCTCAACCAGGAAGGGAGGGACAGGGTTTGTCTCGCCTCAGCATCACAGCACAGGTAGCCACCTAGCCTTTGCTTTTGTGGTATTGCCACCAGTCTTCCACCCCCAGACCGGTGGGTGGTCTCTGTTTCTTCTGTATGCTGACTTTACTCCTTACATTCCAGCAGGTCAGCCCCCTCCCATTATGCTTTTTCATGGTGCTATCTGTCCTGTTTTCTGAGGTCTTCACATAATTCACATTTGTTTGTGCAGCCATTTGAATTTTTAAAAATTATATGTGTGTGTGGGGGGGTGTGCATATGAGGACAGGTACCCACAAAAGTCAGAAGAGGGCATCAGATCCCCTGGAACTGGAGTTGACTGATTAGCTGTGAGCCCCTTGATATGTGTGCTGGGAACTTGAATTCAAGTCCTCTGCAAAGGCAATCTGCATGCTCAACCACTGAGCTCTCTCTCCAGTTCTTTGTTCAGCCATTTGAGTGACAGTCTTTGTTTGCTTTGATGACAAATTCCAAAAGAGCAGTTTGTGTTCACCTATGTGTTCTCAGTACCTACCACACTAACACAGTAAGAACAATTGGAAAGTATTTGTTGAATGAATAATAAAAGAGATATATCGGGGCTGGAGAGATAGCTCAGTGGTTGAGCATTGACTGTTCTTCCGAAAGCCCTGAGTTCAATTCCCAGCAACAACATGGAGGCTCACCATCCATAATGAGATCTGACGCCCTCTTCTGGTGTGTCTGAAGACAGCTACAGTGTATTCACATATAATAAATAAATGAGAGAGAAAGAGAGAGAGAGAGAGAGAAGGGAGATCTGGCCTAAACGTAACTACTTCTTCACTGCAGAGCTGAAGCATGCCAGTGTGTGAGCTGAGAAGTAGGGTGCCTGGGGAGTCAGAGCACCTCTTCTGCCCTAGAGATGCCATCAGGACAAAACTAACTAACACTAGTCCTGGTCACACTCTGCCAGAGCATAGCCATCCCTGCCTGCTCTCTGAGTTTTCAGATGTCCAGGAGAACTCAAAGGCCAGATAACCCACCCATCCCCATGTAGAGGCCCGAAATAGTCATGTGAGCTTAAGGGAGGGGAGTTTATCAAGATAGGGTGCCCTAAGAAAATTCCTCTTTTCTGCATTAGTCTCTACAGAGACCATCTGGCATTGCTCCTCTGTTGCTTCTGTCCTTTTTCTCTGGGCATTGGGGAAAATGCTTAAACCATGAAGGAAGGACAGACAATTTAGCAGAAACAAGAGCTGCTTGTTCCTTGAAATGTCTGGGAGCTGAGTACAGAGCCTCAGCCAGGTGACTGGAGCACAGGGACACAGCATCCAGGAGCACCAAGTCCTGCCCTGCCGCCCTTTCCAGACCTTGGGGAGCAGGTAGACCTATAGGTTGTATACTGCCACCAGCCCAGGGTTTTATCTGACTCCTTTGCTGCCTGTCTGACCTCAAATAACACCCCGCTGTCTGTGAAGCGTTCAAGCCTAATAGTCCCTTGCTCCCCCTAGCCATTCCATATTCCTAGGCTTGTCCACACAGAGTTACTAATCTTGCAGTCCAACTGAGCCAGCTCAGTTCCAATACTGCTCTCACGGCAGCTTCTCGGTCAGGCTCCTGATGGTTCCCCCTTGGTACCTAGATATCTGGGGTCCTGGATCTGGAAGCCATTCTGGGCAGTGTTGCTCTCTGACCCTACTTGTTCTCTGGGTCTCTAATGAAACAGGACAGTCAGGCTGCAGGCCAGGTCCTTGTGTCCTCATCAAAGGCAGCATCTGTCCCCCTCCAAAAAAGATAACCCTGCTGAAAGGAGGTGAGAATGGCACATGGAAGAAACCCCGATCTTGCCTAGACCCTCACACTGGATTCCACTGCAGGCATAGATTGTGGGTGAGGACCCAGACAGACAGAGGCCTACACATGCCCTTACAGGCCTGCATGCCTCTGAGCCCATGCACATGAAAGCCTCTCCTGGGCTTACCCAACTACCTGGGCTGCTGCAGTTGCCAAGCGGCCTTCTTTTATTCATGCGTTGTTTTATTGCTGGCAAATGCTGCTGCTTGCTGCTGTTGGAGGCGTTCCTGCCAAATCCATCCCAACACCTTGGCCTGGCACCAGGGCGGCATGCTAATGTGGAAATTTAAAGAGCCGCTCGCTTTAAATCGGAATTTTAAATGAGCAGCAGTGCTCTGAGGGGACCCAGGCAAAATGTGAACAGTATCTGACCTACCCTTTCTCCTCCCATACCCACAAGTCCCTCCTTCTTTTGATATGGACACTTCAGGAGGTAGTGGCATGAGACATGCAAGGGGAAGAGGGAGCTACCAGGACAGTTGAATTAATATGTTAGGGTCAAGGAGCTGGGTACCCCCACTTAGAACCAAGAAGGAATTCATCACTTAGTCCTATGGGCAAATGGAGGCAGGGACTCTGCCCTTAAAGAACCAGGCTTGGGGGTGGTAAAACTGGGGTCATCTCTCAGGAAAAGAAGGCCTGCTCTACATGGAAGAGATAAATAGGAGGAGAGGATTCCATGAAGATGGGCCACATGCACCAGTGCACTCTAAGATGTGTGCACATAGCTGCACATGCAGGTTGGTTAGGATGCTTGCTGAGGCCAATGCAGCATGAGTTACACAGTTCACCATTACCCCTGCATGGAAGGAAATCACTCATACCCAGAACAACAGTCTTTCCTCACACACCCAGGCCACTGCCATACTAATGCAAAGCAAGCCAGCTTTTGCCAATTACTAGTCTGAACTGTGCCTCATGTTCTTCCATGTACCCCCTTTCTCAGCTCCTAGCAGCTGCCTTGAGTCAGGTATGGTGATGGACTCCTATAACTTCTCTGCCAGGATGGGAACAGGAGGCCTCTGAGTAAATCCTATGTACCTGTAGTGGCCACAGAATGGTACATTTTCTGATGACCACAAGATGACAGGTTCAAGTACATCATCTGGGAGAGGCACCGGCCCCATCTTTGGAAGAGGACCTTTGGAGATGACATCAGCAGAGCCTATGTTCCTCCTCCTACAAGTAGACCTTTATTATCAAGAGGCATTGAATATATAGCTCAAGACACCATGCTTGAAGGTTTCATGGTTTTCTAAGTTGATAGGTACCTCAGAAATCTGGATATGCTGCACCCAGCAGAGCTTCTGTTACAACTCACTTGGTGGCCTCAACCTGACCCTATGCTGCCAAGCCAAGAGACACTCCCTAACCTTCTCCAAGATTCTTTCTCCCTTGAAGATTCTGGCTGCTCTAAGAACTAGTGTGGCTGCCAGCCAAGGTGCTTGAGGCAGGCCTGGGGCCTGTAGCTGGCACCTGCCCACCAGGTCCCTAAGGAGCAGTTCCCTCCACTCCCATGGTCTTACTTAGATGGGTCCTGGGCTATAGGGAGAAAGAATTTACTGTTCCCCACTTCCTGAGAAAACTGTGAAATGAAAAGCCTCTCATTTCCCATTCTATTGGAAGTTATTCCAATATCCTTCATCAAGGTATGCTAAAGGCCACCAGGCAAGACCAAACCCTTAATGGAGGAGATGATCTGGGGAACTCAAGAAGTGGGGCTTGGCTGGAGGTATTGAGGTCAAGAAATGGATGAGAACAACTCCATGTGAGCAAACTAGGATGTGAATGAGAGGAGCTGAATGGATCTGTCTCTCTCATCTCATTAGCAACATGTAAATAATATGCAAATATCACACTCTTTGTTGTAAGGCTACTGGGCCTATGCTTTTTGGAAGGGGACTGTAAAGGAACCTCCAGGCAGTATCTGAAAACCCCAAAACATGGGACGACTCAGATACAGTATGGCTGTGTTCTGCATGGACTCAATTACCTTTTTGTGGTCTTCAGTTTCCTTAGGTGTGAAATGGCAAGATGATACTGGATGGTGTCTAAGGCTTCTTTCTAGTGCTGACAGTCTGGGGGTCCCTGATTTAGGGCATAATGCAATGCAAGGGGAGGGTGATTCCATGATGGAATGGAAGCCAAGGCTACCCCCTCAATTCTATCACACTATCCCCACACTCCTGCCATCTCAAAGGGGACAAGTTTCTGAAGACAGATTTGTGACCCACCCTGTGCCTTTATCCAGTTTCCTCTACCTGGAATGTTCTTGTTTCAGTCTTCCACCTAGCTGACCTTCAGCTCCAAAGCTTTGCTAGTTTCTCTGCTTCCCAGTTACAGCAAGACACTCTGCTTCTGAGTTTCTCTGTGCAGCATCCAGTGCTGCTATCCTTTCCTAGTCTTGATTCAAGACTGAATCTTAGGGATGAAGAGATGGCTCAGGGACTAAGAGAGCATACTGCTTTTGCAGGGGGCTTGAGTTCAGTTCCCAGCACTTATAGTTGTAAACTGCCTGTAAGTCCACCTCCAGGGGATCCAATACCTCTGTATTCCATGAGAACCCACATACAGATGCATACACATAATTAAAGATATCTTCCCCACACTCTGGTCCTAGGGACTGAACCCAGGGTCTCAGGATCTCTTACAAGAGTTATACACTGAATGACATCCCTAGTCTTTATAAACATTTTTTGTTTTAAAAGAAGGCCTCTCTGAGTTGCCCAAGCAGGCCACAAATTTAAGAAAATCTAAGCCCAGCCTCCCTAGTAGCTGTAATTATAGGCATGCCCTTATCTTATTAAAGATACATGGGGTGGGGCTGGAGAGGTGGCTCAGTGGTTAAGAGCACTGACTGCTCTTCCAGAGGTACTGAGTTCAATTCCCAGCAACTACATGGTCACAACCACCTGATGCCCTCTTCTGGTGTACATGTACATATACATATACATATGCATATATAAAATAAGTAAATCTTAAGACACATGGGGTGACATTTCAAGTCCACCCATCTGACTCAGAATACCCCCCCCACACCTTATCTATGAAGACCTTTTTTCAGATGAGGCAACAGTCACACTAGAGAGGTGATTGAGGCTCAGGGAGACCTAGTCTCCTGCCAAAGGTCACTTGGCAGTTAGATGGCAGAACTAGATGCCTGGTGACCTTGATATTGGAGCCAGCAAGCACTTTGTGTCACCACTAGCCTCTGCTTGTGCCCCTGGCACATATTCTTAGTTGAATGGACATGCAGAAAGAGTAAGCTGGGTGTGCAGGGGAGAGAAAGGTGAGACCTTCCCATGGCATAAACCTGGCTTTCTTCTGCCTCGCTGCCTCTCACCATCCTCCACCAACCCTGACCCTGAAGTCTGAAACCCCCCAGTCTGCAGCCCCCTGCCAACAACTCCTGCCCAGAATGGAGGCACAGGGCCTAGACTTCAGGCAAGAGGTATCAAGTCACAGAACCAGAGGGACACCTGGAGGTCACCTCCTCCAGCCTTGTGCCCTCATCCAGTCCAGCTCATACAGATGAGTTACCACCTCCTTCTTCAGCTACCTTCTCCTTTCTCACTTGTTACACAATTTCCAATAGCTGTCCTTAGTCATAACCTTCCAGACGAGCATAATGCTGAAAGCTGGTCAGACCCAGCTAAATCCTCCTATTGAATTCTCCAAAAAGACAAGGTTTCTTGCTAAGTCTCTTCACCTTTATGGGCTTCTAAATTCTTTGTGTGGTGGTGGTGGTGGTGGGAGGGTGCAGGGGTAGTGCAGGGTCTTTCTACATAACTGGGGCTGTCCTGAAATTCACAATGTAGACCAGCCTGGCCTTAAACTCACAGAAATTCGCCTGCCTCTGTCTTCCGAACATTGATGTAGCATGATCACTACACCCGGTTTAAAATCTTCATCTTTAAAATAGAATGGGTAATGGTGACGATGTGGCATGCCCATCTCATAGGACCATAGCAGCTGTAGTAATGCAGCCCACAGAGAAAGAAACCTAATTACTACAGTTACTGCAGGAATATTTTGTCACACCTCTTCAGCCTCCAGCCAAAACCCATTTCCTCCTGGATAACACAGGCTCCTGCTCACCTCAGCCAGTCTGGTCAGCCTTGTGCACTAGATTGTAAACTCCTCTAGGTAGGATCTTGTTCAGTTTTTAATCGCCTCCCGTTCCCTCCCCAATGTCTAAGACTGTGCTTGGGCATACTGGCTTCATATATTTGATAAATAAGAGATTGAGTGTATGAATCGGAGCCCCAGGTCCTGACATTTACCACCAGTCCTCTTCGGTAGGACCCTTTCGGTGGAGTCCAGACTCCCACCATTGCTAGGGGGGAAAGTGGCGCTGCCACTTTAAGATTCTCCCGGGCGTCCCGGGTTGCCAAGGCGCGGTTGCCAGGGGCCAGCGCGGAGCGCTGTCCGGCCTTCTCGCGCCGGCGCTGGGTTTCCGTCGCTGCTGCCGCCCTAGCCACAGCCGCCGCCGGGCCGCGTCGGGCTCTGCTCCTCCGAACCGTCTGGCGGACTTGGCACCGGCCCCCGCTCCTCAGTGCCCCCGCGGTGCGTGGCAGGCTGTGGCTTCATTATCCTGATTGATTCCTCCTGCTCTCCGACACCGTGGGGGCCCCGGCCAAGGAAGGGGGAGGGAAGCGGCATCTGCGGGGCCCATTCCCGTCCCTCGACCCAGCCGCTCCTCGGGCTGCCCAGCTACCGGCCCTCAGCGCCCCGCGGCGGCCAGCCGAATGGGGCGGGGTGGCAGCAGCACCCCCCAGAACCAGAAAGGTGCCTGGGTGGGGAGGGAGAATGGAGTTGAACTGAGAACTGAGAAGAGCCAGACCCGGCAGAATGGGAAAGGTGACATCTCTGAGAAGCCTGGTCTCCTGGGCATCCAAGTATACTTCTCAGGTGAAGAATCCTGGGTACAGTCTGTCCAGAAACTGCAGGACCTTTAAGCAAAAGGATCCATCCTCAGAATCAGGTGCCCCCACCCCCAATCAAGGGCTGAAACCTGGAGACCAGGCCTGACGATGGAGTGTCTTCATTCTGCCACTTGGCCTGTGACCCGGGCAAGTAACTTCCTTTCTTGGCCATGGTTTGTCTATACAGTAGAATTAAGATCTCCCAGCATCAATGGTTACATAATTTACAACATGCTGGTGGCAGTGCCCTAACTGAATTCACCGGAAATAAGAAAGGACACTGGGGGTGCTGGCCTTCACCCCTGTGCTATTTGGGGTGGATCACTTGAGGGAGGTGAGTCTACTCCATGGGTTTAATTCCTTCAACTGAGATGACCTGGACCTTTTAGCCAACGTTGCTCCCTCGTCAGAGTAGAAAGAAAAGCTGCCCCCTCACCTCTGTGTACATGTATGTGTTTGGCATGGCATGACATGTTTAGTATCTGAGTTCACTCAGGTTCTCTCACCACTCCTGTCCCCAGCCCTGACAGTCTCCTCCCTAGGGTCCTATCTAAGAACCTGGTAAACCTTCTATATGGGACCATCCGAGTAACTCGAAAACACCTCTTGAGAGAGGAAGAATTGTGCAACACTTGAAGCCATTTCTTCCAGAGTTGTGACAGGTTTTGTTGATGAACACAAGTCACCGCTGCAGTCTTGATGCCTACGTCTAGGTCTGTCGCTTCTGTGAAGCCATTCATCTCTTCTGATCCACATTTACTGGGTGACTGCACAGGGCCAGTAGGTGACAGTGTGAGAACGGGCACCCATGGGGGTGGGGCAGGAAGAGCAGGACCTCTCAGATTCTAGAACAGTCTACAATGTCATGATGCTTTTCCTCCTCCTGAACACACTCTTGACACAGATTCACTGGGGGAGAGGGTAGATCATAAAATCTGAGTCTGTGGCTCCTGTTCCTTCTGTTTTATTGGGATCACCTATTTTTATAACCTATTTTTATAATAATAAACATTATTTTTATGTTTAAGGAAAACACAATAAAAACATTGCCGTTTGGGAAGTGTAAAATGATACCCTCACATATACCTGGTAATCAGAGGTAATTCAGCACTCGTGTCTACCTAGGCCTGCCAACCTGTACTGGAGCCTTGGCCAGTGTGGCCCCACATGCAGCTGCCTCAGTCTCCCCAACTGGCCTGGCTGATCCTTGCTCTTCTGCTCCATTCTCAGTGCCGCCAGCCCTCATCACTATTAATACAAACCGTGTGAACCCCTCCATGTGGAGTCTCCAGGCAGAAGAGAAAACCATGGCCGCCTAGTGGCTGCCAGGGAGGCTGGCAGGAAGGGGCTTCATCAGGCGTCTCCTGGGAAACGGTGAGCACCCCACAGAAGGGACATTTGACAATAAAATTCCTGTCTGTTTGTGTCAGTATTGAGGGGGAGGGAGCTAGTGCCCTCTGCTCTTCTCTCTCCTCAGGGGCCTCTCAGCTGCTCTCCCACTGCCTCCCCAAATCCCGTCCTCACAGCTCTGAGCTCTGGAGACTTAAATCTGTAAATTCCTGATCCAGGTGGAGGAGAAGAGCCCTGGGCTGAAGCTTGGAGGCCCATGTTCTCTCCTTTCTGCCTATCCTGGTGGCTCTGGCCTGTTTTAGCCCCTTGCTGAGTCTTGGCTGCCAACTTTTCACAATGAGGGTGCCAGAGAAGATTTGCCACAATTATGAGTTCCCGTACTGTGGCTCCTTCAAAAGCCCTCGGAAAAGCAGTCGGGGCCTTCTGAGCTGTTCTTTTCTACCCCTGGGACAGCTATCCAGAGGCACAACCTGTTGCTTAAACCAGCCTGGTCCTTCATTTGCACATGTGCTCATGTGATTAATACATGCTTTTTGAGAATAATATTTACACTGAAAAGGTCCAGAGGTTAGCTGAATTTTTGCAAAAGTGGCATCAAGCACCCCTTGCTGTTTAATGCAAATGCCAGCTGCCCACTATGGTCCTTCATTGACACAGCTTTATGGAGTGCCCCAGACACTCATCCCTGGTGTCCAAAGCTGAGCTAAGCTAAGGAAGAAACCATTGGACCTCTTGCCCCTTCCCTCACCTGCTTCTGTCTGTCTGTCTGCCTGTCTCTGTCTCTGTGTCTCTGTCTCTGTCTCTCTGTCTCTCTCTCTCTCTCCACCTTGCACTGCTGGAATGGAATCTGGACCATTGTAGGTCTGTTGACACACTGGAGGAATCCAACCCACCCCTCTTAGACTGGGAACAGAAACCGGGAATCCACGGCCAGAAGCCAGAAGTGTCTAAGTCTAAGTAAAAGCAAGGGGCTTTGATCCACATGGAGAGCTCCTTCCTTCCTTCCTTCCTGCTGGGCTCACCTTCCTTTCCCTGTGACCCCACTTCCCCCCTCAGCATGGTGGCAGGTGCTGAGGGAGCTCCTCATGCAGGAGAAAGCCCCTGAGGGAGCAGGGAAAGAAGAGCACCTGGACCATGCCTCCTTCAGGTTCCACTTCGCCCTCCTGGCCTGCTCAACCTTGTAGCTCCTGACCTTGATCTGCCCTTGGCAGTGGCAGAGGAAGATGGAGGAGCTAGGTGTAGGAGCTGAGAAAGCTGGTTGACAGGAACAGGGAGGAACAGGAAGCAGCAGGGGCAGGGGGAGAGGCCAAAGATCTGGTCCTCACTTGTCAACTTTCCTGAATACCTACTATGCGCCAGGCCAGGTGACGGGCTCTGTCCCAGTTTAAACTAGATTGTGTAATCCAGTCCCGCCCCAGCCCTGTGCCGAGGTGTTATTATAGTCTCCATTCTGCCCCGACAGAGAAGGAAACCGAGACTCTGAGCCTTATGTAATCTGCCCAAGGTCACACAGCTTGCCAGGAGTACAGCCAGGATCCTCGCCCAGGCCTGGCGGCCTCCAGTGGCTTCTCCTTGCTGCCGGAAGGTCCTCCTCCTGGAAAAGCAGGTCTGGGGTTGAGGCTTTCAGTTCGAGCTCATCAGGATCCTCAGGGGCAAATCCATTGTCGTCTGCCCTTTCCTCCTCCTCACCCATCTGCCAGGCGAGTCGCAGGTGAGCCCCCTGCCATGGCCTTGCCCCAACCCCAGGTGCAAGCTTATCTTTGCCTGGCTCGCCACCTCTCTCTGGTGCACCCAAGGTGGTTCTGAGGTCACCCCCACCCCTATGCCTTTAATTCCGCATTGCCACGTCTCAGAGTGCATGGGGAAAGCAGGGCCAGAGAGGAGGTCACTTGAAGGTTGAAAATGGTGGCTCTTTTAGGGCAAAAGATTGGGAGGTGCTGATTATCTCCCTTGATTTAAAGGAACCCTCCCCCAACCTCCACCCCTCACCCGAAAGACAGCCAGAGCTTTGCTTAGTTAATGAAATACAAAAGAAGGAATCAGAGGTGGGGGAGGCTCCCGAGCCCTGGAAAGCAAGGGAGAGAGAAAAAGTTGGGTCTCTTCCAAAGAGTTAATGTTCCACAGTATGATCGATTAGGTGTCAGATGTAATTTCAAACCAATACAAGATGAATGGCATAATTTTCCCTCTCTCATTTTAGACAGAATTAAGAATCCATTAGCTAACACAAATTTTTGGCAAGTTTAATAGGAGCTCAAATCTACATTCGGAGGAAACGCTCCCCAAAGCCTGTTTCAAGCTTTTACTTCTTGGGCCCCCTGCCTCCAATGCCCTCAACTCTCACCAGCCGGCTGCTGTGTCCCCCACAGGCAGCCCCCACTCCTTTCCTAGCCCCAAAATGCCCCTCCCCAATGCAGCCCAAGATTAACTGGCCTGACCCCTCTCACAAAGGCCGGGCCAGCCCACCATTGTCTTGCAGTGGATGGTTGGAGGAAGGGGAGGAGGGGCTGGCAGTGGGCCCAGGAAAAGGAAGGTTTTCTGAATTGGCCCCAGGCTCCAGAAGAACCCTAGGGAGAGAGGTAAATTGGGACCCTGGCCCTTGCAATATCAGTTCCTCAGTTGTATCCCCAGGAAAGTTTTTATCCTAAATAAAACATTATTCCACCCACTCCCCATTCTTGCTGTTCTCCACAGTCACGTGTTACTCCATGGAGTGACTATTGACCCATTTCTCACATGAAGAAACTGAGCCCAGGAAGTTGATTTTAGTCAGCTGTGCCCAGGATGCACTCTGGCTCTGCTACTCATTGCTTACTAGAGCCTGGAGACGCTTGCCCTGGGGCCTCAGTTTCCCTTTGTGGAAAATGGGGAGGACATTGTAATGGGATGGGATGGCTCCCTTCAGGGCTCAACATGAATGCAGCCTAGTGCTCTGAGACTCTTGGCAATGAGCATTCCTGGCTCTCCAGGCTAGAGCCAAGAGAATCAGCTCAGTGCTGGCCCGGGAAGCTCATGGCCTAGCAGGGGACAGAATAATTATGGCCCTTACCCTTTTACCAGTGATTTCCTGTGTCAAATCTGGAAACAAAAAATTTTTTCAAGTCAGGATTTTTCTGAGTAGCCTTGTCTGTCCTGGAACTCACTCTGTAGACCAGGCTGGCCTCAAACTCAGAAATCCACTTGCCTCTCCCTTCTAAGTGTTAGGATTAAAGGCATGTGCTGCCATGCCCAGTGGGAACAAACTTTTTACTCATATTATTCCTCAAAGCTTTAGCTGCTTTTATTATCATCATACCCATTTTCCAGTTCCAGAAACTGAGACTGAGGTGAAGGTCACCCAATTAGGAAGTGGCAGAGCTGGATTCCAATTCAGAATGCCTGGTTCTAAGGCCTGTTGCTGTCGTTAGCAGTTGGCAGAGGACAAAGAGACTTGGATTAGGTCTTTCCACTTCCTTAATTTTGTTTGTTTGAAATAAGGTTTCATGTAGCCTAGCTGACCTCAAACTTGCTATGCATTAGATGATTTTGAGCCCCTGGTCATCCAGGCTCAACCTTCCAAGTGCTGGGATTGCCAGCATGTGTAACACACCCTTCAAGTACCCTTGAGACAGGATGTCATGCTGTAACCCAGGCTAGCCTTAAACTTACAGCAGTTCCCCTTCTTGAATTAGGTCTGAACTGGTGAGTAGCAGCTTCCAGGTGGGTAAGGAGCAAAAGGACATTCTAGGCAGCAAGAATACCACACACAGGCACACACAGAAGCCCCAGCTAGAGGGCCTGTAAGGACCAGATATACTGTAAACAGCAGAAAATGGACAGATGAGCTGGCCTGTATTCATTATGGCCACAGTTTTGCTGTAATAGTGGGCAGATCTTCGTACTGTTTGACTCCCACAGACAGCTCTGCTCCACAGGCCCTGCTTAGGACTTTTGACTTTGTCCTGGGGTCTGATATGTGTCCCCTCCAAGTGCCAAAACTCAGCTTAACTGCCTTGCTTTATACGTTGCAGTAACCACAGGACACAAATCCCATTGTTATCCCATTGTTCAGATGAGTCACCTGAGGTTCAGTGAAGTTAAGGAATGTGGCCCAAGAGACAAGTTTCAAAGCCAGGCTGCAGAGCCCAACTCCTGAGCTCTTAGGTAGCATCCTGGGAAGGATATCCTCTTAGGTATTGCATCATGGGAAGGGATGGAGAACTGTGGAGGAGTTTTCAGCACCAGATTGAGTTTCGAGGGAGGGAAACTCTGGTAGAGCACGGGATGCTCTCTTGCAATCTCAGTACTTTGGAGATGAAGACAGGAAGATCGGAAATTGAAGGCCAGCCTCGGCTATGTAGCTAGTTAAGAAGGCAATCTGGGTTACCCAAGACTGTGTCTCAAGGGGAAAAAAATGTGACAGGTATATAAGGGGTTAGATTCAAGCAGATAAGACAGGAGCAGGGAAGCCACCACTCTGGTCCAGACCAGTGCCAGTAGGAACTTCCTACCAGCTTCCTTCCAGGGCAGCAGGGCAACATCATGGGCCCACTTAATAGATGGGGATACTGGAGGGTTCAGAGATGTCAGTCAACCCCTCTGGACTGCTCCACTTTAATAGGGTAGAGCCAGGACTGCTGGGGTCCCAAGCTCTCCTTCCCACCCCCACACAAGGAAAGATAGACCAGACTGACTAGGTTTTGTCTATCCCGACCCCTGCCCTTAGTGTTCCTGAGAGATGGATGGAAGTTTTGACTCAACTAATGGCCTTGACCTGGAGAAGAGTAAAGAAGGGCAGTTGGAAGGGCAGGGTGTCCAGAGCCCTGAGGACCTATTGCCGACTGTTCTGGAAGATATATAGGAATGTGTGCACTGCTGATTTTCTCAGTCCTTGGAAAGAAAAGGCTCTTAGTCTCTCGCCTTAAGTTTTGTAAAGAACATGAGTGGGGGGGGGGTGGGAAGAAGTGTTCCCCATTGAGCCTGACATATTTATGTGGTCATCCTCTGAGGTGCTCCTGTGTATCTGGCACTGTTTGGGGTCCGGGACACTTCAGAGATCCTTGCCTTTAAGGACCTTTGTTCTAGCTAGGGAGACAGACATAACAAGTCAGCAGATTATTCAGAGGCTAGAAGGGAGAATGTGCTGTAGCCCAAGGTCATGGTGAGGTGCTGAGATGAGGTCAGCGGTCATGGTGAGGTGCTGAGATGAGGTCAGAGGTCATGGTGAGGTGCTGTGAGATGAGGTCAGTGGTCATGGTGAGGTGCTGAGATGAGGTCAGAGGTCATGGTGAGGTGCTGTGAGATGAGGTCAGAGGAGGCCTCAGGGTGGAAGGCTAGCATCTGAGCTATCCACCTTTGAGGGTGAAGAAGTTGCCAGCCCAGACACTAAGACCATCAGGGTCCAGTTGTGGAGCAGCATAGGTGTGGAGAAGGATCAATGGATTGGAGAGGAGCAGTCAGCGAGGGCAGCAGCCAGGAAGACGATGGGTGGGCTGAGGCCCAGGCTACAACGCCTGGTCATCTGCAAGGGATAGGAAGGGTTCTGTCCAAATTCTGAGCAGAGGGAAGCCATGCTGAAATGCCTTTGCAGAAGCTCAGTGCAGCTCCAGGAGGGAGACTAGACAGAGGACGGGCAAGGAGCAATTGTCCTTCCTATCAAATAGAAATAGAAATATGTAGGATTCAAGGGACCCACGAGATCAGGAAAAGTTTGCCACACCGACCTGAAGTCTTGAGTTCAACCTACAGCAACCATGCTCAGGTAGAAGGAGAGAACTAACTGCTCAGGGTGTTCTAGGACATTCTCGGGACAAGCATGGGACAAATATGCACTCATTCTCTCTCTCTACCTCCCAATCTCTCTCTCTCTTACACACATACACTACGCTAAAAAAAAAAAAAAAAGAAGAAAGAAAAAACAGTGTGCATGAGTGATTCAGTAAAGGATCCAAGGTCTATCCTTGCCTTCAGCAGAAGAGATTCAACAAAGTCTGAGTTTTTTGAGTCTCCTGTAGCTTTAAGAAGTAGCTGAGAATGACCTTGAACTCCTAATCTTCTAGTGTCCACTTTCTACATGCTGGTATTATAGGTCTGTGAGAGATAATTCAACAGTTAACTTTCCGTACTTTTTCTTTCTTTCTTTTTTTTTTTTAAAGATTTTATTTATTGTTATATGAGTACACTGTAGCTGTCTTCAGACACACCAGAAGGGGGCGTCAGATCTCATTACGGATGATTGTGAGCCACAATGTGGTTGCTGAAATTTGAACTCAGGACCTCAGGAAGAACAGTCAGTGTTCTTAACCGCTGAGCCATCTCTCCAGCCTAATACTTTCTGTTCTTATTTCTTATAGAGGAGCCAAGTTCAGTTCCCCGCACTCGTGTCCGGCAGCTCATTATTGCCCGAAACGTTAGCTCCAGGGACATGGGCTCCATCCTGGCTCTGAGAGCACCTGCACACGTGTGGCAGACATTCAGACATGAATTTACAGAAAAGTCTTTTTTTTTTAAATATATATAGATAAGTATGAGGGAGCCAGAAAGATGGCTCCACCATGGTTAAGAACACACAATGTTCTTGCAGAGAACTCAACTTTGATTCCCACCACACATCAGGTTTTATTACAGCTTCAGGGGGGTCTGACACCTCTGCAGTTGAGTGCATGTAGACACACACACACACACACACACACACACACACACACACAAATTTAAAAATGTTTAAAGTGAATGAAAGGCTGGGCATGTTGGTTCATGTTTTTAATCCCAGCACTGAGGAGGTGGAGGCAGGCAGATTTCTGTGAGTTCAAGTCCAGCCTGATCTTTATAGTGAGTTCCAGATCAGTCAGTGCTACACAGTGCAACCCTGTCTCACCTCCAACACTCCAAAATAGCAAAGAAACCAGACACAGTGACACAGTCCTGTAATTTCAACACTTAAGAAGCAGACTCAGGGCTGGTGAGATGGCTTAGCAGTTAAGAGCACACTGACTGCTCTTCCGAAGGTCCTGAGTTCAAATCCCAGCAACCACATGGTGGCTCACAACCATCCATAATGAGATATGATGCCCTCTTCTGGTGTGTCTGAAGATAGCTACAGTGTACTTACATGTAATAAATAAATAAATCTTTAAAAAAAAAAAAGAAGCAGACTCAACCAGGCGGTGGTACACGTCTTTAATCCCAGCGCTTGGGAGGCAGAGTTAGGCGGATTTCTGAGTTCGAGGCCAGCCTGGTCTGCAGAGTGAGTTCCAGGACAGCCAGGGCTACACAGAGAAAACATGTCTCAAAAAAAAAAAAATGCAGACACAGGCAGTTTGCTGAGAGTTCAGTCTGAACCACAAAGAGAGACCCTGCGTTGAAAAACAAAGTGACAGAATGCCAACCCCCCATCTCAGTCCCTGAAGCCACTGCTCAGAAGGTCTAGAATCCAGCACCTGGATCTTAGTTTTCCCACTGGCCCTTCATCTGTGGAATGGGGCTAAAATGCCTGGTCCACAGGATAAACAATAAGCATAAAACCCTATAACAGCGACTCATGGAATCAGAGGCTTCTGGCACAAATGCTTGTCTAAATTAATTGATTTAAATAAGAATTGAAATAATTTCTTAGTCCTGTTAGCAATATTAAGCCCAAGTGATCAGCAGTCACCACACCAGACAGAATAGGACTAGAGTCCTCCCACCCCTTAGGAGGAGCTGGTCTACCTGAGGCCCTCTACCCATGCTAGCCCGGCAATGCCAGCATTCAGGGCAGGTGACCAGCAGCTGACTACCTTTCTTGCCACAAAGGCTATGTGGACTTCTCCAGGCGCTGGTGAGGGGAGAGAGTGCTTCTGGGATGGGAAGTGAGAAGACTGAGGAGGAGAGAAGGGAGCAAAGAGAGCTATGTTCTAAGAACTGGATAGGTCTTCACTGCCAAAAGAATGGGCACCAGGAGTTCCCCTTAGAGTGGGAGAGTGGGGTGGAGAGATGGAGGTGGGGATAGAGACATGGGAGATGGGGTGGAAAGATAGGGGTGGGGTGGAGAGATGGAGGTGGGAATGGAGGCATAGGAGATGGGGTGGAGAGATAGGGGTGGGGTGGAGAGATGGGGGTAGGGGTGGGGTGGAGAGATGGAGGTGGGAATGGAGGCATAGGAGATGGGGTGGAGAGATAGGGGTGGGGTGGAGAGATGGGGGTGGGGTGGAGAGATGGAGGTGGGGTGGAGAGATGGGGGTAGGGGTGGGGTGGAGAGATGGAGGTGGGGTGGAGAGATGGGGGTAGGGGTGGGGTGGAGAGATGGAGGTGGGGTGGAGAGATGGGGGTAGGGGTGGGGTGGAGAGATGGAGGTGGAGTGGAGAGATAGGGGTGGGGTGGAGAGATGGAGGTAGGGGTGGAGAGATGGAGGTGGGGTGGAGAGATGGAGGTGGGGTGGAGAGATGGGGGTAGGGGTGGGGTGGAGAAATGGGGGTAGGGGTGGGGTGGAGAGATGGGACTGGAGCCATTTGACCCAGACTGTGACATTCAGCCTAGCATTAAGCTACATCCCAGTTCAGGTGCTGGTTTTGAACTCCTTAGTCCCTGATTGCTCCTGTCCTCAGTACCAGGGTAGTACTAAATCGGCCACCTCAGGGAGTTGTGCAGAAATCCGAGGTGGGAGACTAAGGCCATGAATATGTCTGTAGAATATCTAGTGTACACAGTGGCAGTTTGTACTAAAGGTGTGTATGGGGGGGAGTTAGGAGGAGGAAAGGAGGTAGCTTGGGATGGAATAGTTAGGGAAAGGATCTTAAAGGGTCATATTGTAGTACACAAAACACCTAAAATACCACAGACATTGGGGGGGGGGGCGGTGAGGAAGCAAAAGCCCTGAGACAATACTGTCCCAGAAGGCTGTAGAGTTGACAAAAGTGAGGTCAGAGGAGGTTGTCTAAGACAGGTTTTCATCCCAAGCAGCATCTGACTCCTTCTAGAATCCTATTGGCTGAGAGGTGGTGGCACACTCCTCTCATCCCAGGACTCAGGGGACCGAGGAGGGAGAGTGCAAGCCCAGTATGTACTGAGCTGGGGGTCAGCCTGGGCTAGAGAAGACCTTGTCAAAAACAAACAAGCAAAAAACACTAGGCCTGTGCCTAGGACTAGGGATGTATGGCAAGAATACACATGGATTTGGGGTTGAGGGGGTGATGGTTTAAAATGGATTTTTAAAAATGAGGTTTAAGTATTTTTATTATCTGTAATTTTGTGTGTGTGGTGTGTGCCTGTGGGTATGTGTACATAAGTGCAGGTGCTCATCTAGGCCAAAGGCATCGGAGACTCTGAGCTGGGATACAGGTGGTTGCGAGCTTTCTAATGAAAGCGCTGGGAAGTGACCCTGGATTCTCTGGAAGAAGAGCAAGTGCTGTGGAGCCTCCTCACTGGTCCTGTACACTTCAAATTTGTGTGTGTGTGTGTGTGTGCGCACACACACACACATAAGTACATGTATGGAGAACAGAAGACAACCTATCGGGGTTGGTTCTCTCTTCTATCATCTGGGTCCCAGGGATTGAACTTAGGTCAGCAGGCTTCCAACAAACACCTTCACCCTCTGAGCCATCTTGCTGGTCTCAAAAATAAGGATGAAGATGTCACACAAGTCTTTGAGTACCCTAAATGTCATTATTTTGTAAACTTTACATATACGTATTATTTAAATAAAGCTATGGGTTTTTGTTTGTTTGTTTGTTTTTGTTTTCAGAGACAGGGTTTCTCTGTGTAGCCCTGGCTGTCCTGGAACTCACTCTGTAGACCAGGCTGGCCTCGAACTCAGAAATCCTCCTGCCTCTGCCTCCCAAGTGCTGGGATTAAAGGTGTGCGCCACCACCGCCCGGCTGCTTGTTTGTTTGTTGAGACAGGGTTTCTCTGTGTAGCCTTGGCTGTCCTACAGCTCACTCTGTAGACCGGGCTGGCCTCAAACTCAGAAATCCTCCTGCCTCTGCCTCCTGAGTGCTGGGATTAAAGGCGTGCGCCACCACACCCCCATCATCATCATCATCATCATCATCTGGCTGGTGCATCAAAAGTAGATGGGGGGTGGAGACACAACACTACAGTCACAGTCACATCCAACCAAGGACAGTAGTGGAAGCTGTCCACAAGAGAGAGATGATAAGCTGACTTGCCCCAGGAGAGGGCAGTGTAGTGGAGCCAGACATATGAGACATATCCACTGATGAACGGGGACGTGGGATGTGAAGAGCCTGTTACGGGTGACCGGGTGACCCGAGGGACAGGCCTGGGAGATCAGGAGAGCCAAAGAACCAGGCAGGGCCTGAGGGGGGGACACCATGTGGGCAACACTGGGTTCTAAGACCCTGAGCATCTGGTAGTTTTATTGTTTGTTTTTGCTTGGGACAGGTCTTCACTGCATAACTAGCACCACACCTCAGCCTTCCTGGTGGTCCTGAGGTTACAGGCTCATGCCACCAAGTCCTGCTGCCCCTTTTAAGGGAGTTCTACCCCAGCATTCAGAGTCTCTTAGTATTCAGACAGCCGCAAGTGTTGCTGGGACAGGCCTGGCTCTTGTCAGGTGCCTGCAGTACGTCTGCACAGGGCCTCTCCCTTCCTCCTGAAACTCCAGCTGAGACTGCTCTGAGCAGGAGTCCAAGAGAGAAGGGACATCCCAGACCCCAGATCCCAGAGCCCCCCCCCCCCCCCGCAGGGCTGGGGGCGGGGCTCTGCTCTGGCTGTTTGATCCCTCCGCCAGGGAGAGAGGTGCCAGAGCGGCTGACTCCTTAGCACCCACCCTTTTCTGGGGACACAGGGCTGGCCTACACATTCAAGGTTGGCAGCGGATGATCTCAGACCCAGTCTTCAGACTAGTGAGAAATTCTAGGAAGCTAATTACCGCCTTCGAGCGGACGCCAGGTTAATGTGATGATTCTAAAGGTGTGTTATTCAATTACATTTAACAAAAAGATTTATAGTCAAGTAAAATATAATTAGGATGCTGCCAGCAGACAGGCCTCCTGAGGGGAAGGAAGACAGGGGAGGCTAGTCCCTGATGAAGCGGGTTTGAGCCTTGGCTGCAGGACAGATTCACCTTTCCACGCCCCCTCTTCAAGGTCGACAGAGCATTAATCAAGCCTGCCCTTCAACACGCGTTACAAGAGCTGAGTCCATACCTGGTTCAGAGCGAATGAAGAAAACAGAGCAGATATGACGGTGGCTGTCCTCAAGGAGCCTGCAGGCCAGGAACCATCGAGACAGCTGTCAGGGTTTCTATTCCTGCACAAACACCATGACCAAGAAGCAAGATGGGAAGGAAAGGGTTTATTCAGCTTACACTTCCACATTGCCGTTCATCACCAAAGGAAGTCAGGACTGGAACTCAAGCAGGTCAGGAAGCAGGAGCTGATGCAGAGGCCATGGAGGGATGTTTCTTACTGGCTTGCTTCCCCTGGCTTGCTCAGCCTGCTCTCTTATAGAACTTGGGTTCTACCAGCCCAGGGATGGCACCACCCACAATGGGCCACCACCCCCCCCCCCATCACTAATTGAGAAAATGCCCCACAGCTGGATCTCATGGAGGCATTTCCTTACCTGAAGCTCTTTTCTCTGTGATAACTCCAGCTTGTGTCATGTTGACACACAAAACCAGTCAGTACTCCAGCCCAGTCTACATTTAATTGTGTGTGTGTGTGTGTGTGTGTGTGTGTGTGTGTGTACACGTGTATGAAGCTATCTGCGGAAGCCAGAAGTGTCACTCCTCCAGAGCTGGAGTTACAAGCAATGGTGAGCCACCTGATGTACAGTCCTGACTGTCCTGGAACTCATTCTGTAGACCTTGAATTTAAAGATCTGTCTGCCTCTGCCTCCCTGTGCGCCACCACACCCAAATCGCCTTGTGTTCTTAAAAGATTACCCTAGACCAGGTATGGTGGCTCATGCCTGTAATCTTAGCCCTTGGGAGGCTGAGGCAGGTGAGTTGCCACGAGTTCCATGTCAACCTGGCTTACAGCTTGAGACGTCATCTTTTAACAAACAAGGGGACATGGTGGGTAGTAGAAAGGAGATGGATCAGCAAGTAAAGACGCCGGCCACCCAAGCCGAGAGTTCAATTCCTGGGACCCATGGAAAACGTGGGATGTGGTAGGATCTGCAATCCTACAGCAAGATGGGAGGTGGGGACATGAGAACACCTGACAGCTGGAAGACCACCTAGCCTGGAGAATGTGGCAGAGTAGAAACATCACGAGACACCCTGCCTCAGGTGAGACCTGGACCACAAAGTGGTTCTCTGACCTACACACACATCCTGGCATACACACACACACACCTCTATACATACACAGCTGTACACACACACCTGTACACATATATACCTGTACATACACACCTGTACACACACACCTGTACACATATATACCTGTACATACACACCTGTACACACACACACACATGCACACACTAATTAATGGGACAAAATTAGAGCAGAGGTCTAAGAGAGAGGTAGCCTGTTCTGTTCTCTGAGGAAGTGCTGAGGGAAGAGCCTGGACTTGGTGTACATTTTGGAGCAAAGACCAGTGAGAGTCCACGTAGAGAGAAGGGATAAGGAGAAATTAAAGATGATTCCCAGATGTCTGTCTTAAGCAACAAACTGGGTGAGCATTACCATCTATTGAAGGGGAGAAGCCAAGAGAAGAAACAGAAAAAGATTTGAGGAAAGTTCAGATCTGGGCCTGGAGAGCCTCTCAAGGCTTCCCAGCCCTGAGGGACGAGGTGCAGATGGCCCAACCCAGATACCTCACTTCCTCTGCAGCGGCCCAGGTGCCCGTTGCTTTGCAAGTCTCTCCTTTTCTCCTGCTGAATTGGGAACGTGTGTCTCTAGCTGGGAGAGAGAACTGTCCTCTCAGTTGCTTTCACCTTCTGACACTGCCAAGGTTTACACACTCGATTCACACATTTGAATTCACTGAGGACTCACTAGCGTTCACACTCCACACTAGAGGCTTGGGCCGCACTAACAGTCAGTCTTGCCAATCACTCATAGTATTAATAATAAAATAACTGGAGCTGGAGAGATGGCTCAGTGGTTCAGAGCACTTGTTGCTCTTGCAGAGGACCAGGGTTTGGTTCCCAGAACCTCCTCCTCCTCCTCCTCCTTCTTCTTCTCCTCCTCCTCCTTCTTTTTCTTCTTCTCTCTTTTTCTTTTTTTTTTTCTTTTTGGTTTTTCGAGACAGTGTTTCTCTGTATAGCCCTGGCTGTCCTGGAACTCACTCTGTAGACCAGGCTAGCCTCAAACTCAGAAATCTGCCTGCCTCTGCCTCCCAAGTGCTGGGATTAAAGGCATGTGCCATTACTGCCTGGCTGGTAATCCTATTCTGACCTCTGTGGGCACCAGGCACACATTATGATGCACACGGACACATGTAGGCAAAACACACATATACATAAAATACATTTTAAAAAAAATATATTTTAAAAAAATGTCTTTTAAAAGTTCCATGCTGGAGTTGTAGAATTGGTTCTTGCAGAGGACCTGTGTTCAATTTCCAGCAGTTATATATTGGTCCAAAAACATCTGATCCAGGAGATTCAATGTCCTCTTCTGACCTCTGTGGTGCCAAGCACACAAGTGGGGCATGTACATACATGTAGGCAAAGTACTCATACACATAAAATAAATTCAACTTAAAAAAATTGGGAGGATTGGAGAGATGGCTCAGCAGTTAAGAGCACTGACTGCTCTTCCAGAGGACCCGAGTTCAATTCCCAGCAACCACATAGTGGCTCATAACCATCTGTAATGGGATCTATGACCCCTTCTCGTTGTCTGAAGACAGTGTACTCATAATAAATAAATAAATCTAAAAAAATGTGCTGGCTAGATTTCATATCAATTTGACACAAGTTAGCATCATCTGGGAAAGAGGAATCCAAACTGAGAACTCGCCCCTGGCAACTGTGTAGGGTATTTTTTTTTTCGTTGATGACTGATGTGGTAGGGTGAGTTTACTGTAGGTGGTATCATCCCTAGCCTGGTGGTCCTGGTTGCTATAAGAAAGCAGGCTGAGCCAGCAGGTGGCACATGCCTTTAACCCTAGCCTGTGCCACCTGCAGAGGGAGGCAGAGGCAGGTGAGTATCTGTGAGTTCAAGGCCAGCCCAGTCAATATAGTGAGTTCCAAGACATTCAGATCTACAAAATAAAGAGACCATGTCTCAAACAAACGAACGAACAAAAATGAAAGGAAAAAGAAAAGAAAGCAGGCTGAGCTCTCCATAAGGAGCAAACCAGTGAGCAGTGTTCTTCCACGGCCTCTGCATCAGCGCCTGCCTCCATGTTCCCACCCTGCTTGAGCTCCTGCCCTGACTTCACTCAGTGATGGAATGGTATCTGGACGTGTAATTGAAATACTTTGCTCCTGAGGTTTCTTTTGGTCATGGTCTTTTATCACAGCAATAGAAACCCTAACCAAAGCCAGGTGGTGGTAGTGCACACCTTTAATCCCAGCACTCAGGGGGCAGAAGCAGGGGGATCTGAGTTCAAGGCCAGCCTGGTCTACAGAGTGAGTTCCAGGACAGCCACGGCTACACAGAGAAACCTTGTTTCAAACAACAAACAAACAAAAGAAAACCTAAGACAAAAATAATACAGCAGTGATAAATACAGCAGTGACGTAGGGACAACTGGCTTGAGTTCATCCCTCTAGTTGGATGCTCTTCCCTCCCTCACTTCTTCTCCCTTCTTGATTATATGTACAAAAGAGTCCAAGAAATGCAGATGCTTAAGTAGGAATGGAATCAGTGATAGCTATCTCAGACACAAGGGACAGCCTGGTTTTGTCCATATCTCCTAGTTTCTCCATGACCAACAATCTTCCCGCTGCCTTCACCTTCTGTTCCTTGAGCTTCGTTGTGACGATCTTAGGTCCCTCGCTCGACTCCTTCAGGGGCTTCTTCAGTCATCCTCTGGATCTGACATGGTGTCTTTTCCCCAGAGCCCCCTCCTAAGTTATTTCTATTTTAAAAGATTTCTTTTTCACATGTGTATACATGAGTGTGCTATGGCATATATGGGAAGATCAAAAGATAACCTGCTGATATCTGCTTTCTTTTTCCACCAGGTGAGTCCTAGGAATTGAACTGAGCCTTGGTAGCAAGCACTTTTCCCACTGAACCATCTTGCCAACCCCACACTTTGTGTGTGTGTGTGTGTGTGTGTACTTATTCATGTTAGTGCAGGTGCATATCCAAGTATAAATTCATGCATGTGTGGGTCAGAGGTTGATGTTGACATTGATGAGTTAATTTCCCCCTTCTGATTTTATATGAGTTATGGGGAATTGAACTCAGGTCTCCAGGCTTGTGTGGCAAGAGCGTTAATAGTTAAGTCAATTCACTTTCCTTCCACTTTATTTTCTTGAAATTGGATCTCTCCCTAAACCCAGAGCTTGCAGGGTTCCTCCTGTCTCTGCTGCCCCAGCCCCAGGATTACAGGTGGATAGCCTTGTGCCTGGCTTGTTTGTGCGTTCCAGGGAATACAGATTCACTTTTTTCATGTTGATGCAGGAAGTACCTTACCAACCAAGCCATCTCCCCATCTGTCTTAGTTAGGGTTTTACTGCTGTGAACAGACACCATGACCAAGGCAACTCTTATCAGGACAACATTTAATTGGGGCTGACTTACAGGTTCAGAGGTTCAGTCCATTATCATCAAGGCAGGAACATGGCAGCCTTCAGGCAGGCATAGTGCAGGAGGAGCTGAGAGTTCTACGTCTTCATCTGAAGGCTGCTACCAGAATACTGGCTTCCAGGGAGCTAGGATGAGGGTCTTTTTTTTTAAAAGATTTATTTATTTATTTTATGTGTGTGAGTACACTGTAGCTGTATTGATTGATGGTTGTGAGCCATCAATGTGGTTACTGGGAGTTTGAATTCAGGACCTCTGCTCAGTCTGGTCGACCCTGCTCACTCCGGCCCAAAGATGTATCTATTATTACAGATAAGTACACTGTAGCTGTTCCCAGATGCACCAGAAGAGGGCGTCATATCTCTTTATGGATGGCTGCGAGCCACCATGTGGTTGCTGGAATTTGAACTCAGGACTTTCAGAAGAACCGTCAGTGCTCTTAACCTCTGAGCCATCTCTCTAGCCCAGATGAGGGTCTTATAGCCCACAGACACAGTGAAACACCTATTCCAACAGGGCCACACCTTCTAATCCACTCTCTGGGCCAAGCATATACAAACCATCACACCATCCCTTGGATGCTCATATTAAATCTCACAATGGCTGGGTTTGGTCACATGCACCTTTGATCCCAGTACAAGGGGAAGCAGAGGCAAGGGAATCTCTTTGAGTTCCAGGACAGTTTAGTCTACATAGTTTCAGAGCTGCACATTGAGACCCTGTTTCCAAAATTAATTAATTAATTAAAGTAAGTTCTCACTGTGAAACAACTTGTGTGAGGGTCTATAGCCAGTTCAGATTGAGATTAGAAAAGTACTGTTATCAATACACCAGTCTGTGGGCAGAAAGGGGGTGTACTGGCTGGTTTTGTGTGTCAACTTGACACAGGTTGGAGTTATCACAGAGAAAGGAGCCACAGTTGAGGAAATGCCTCTATGAGATCCAACTGGAAGGTATTTTCTCAATTAGTGATCAAGGGTGGGAGGGCCCCTTGTGGGTGGTGCCATCCCTGGGCTGGTAGAACCCAAGTTCTATAAGAAAGCAGGCTGAGCAAGCCAGGGGAAGCAAACCAGTAAGTAACATCCCTCCATGGCCTCTGCATCAGCTCCTGCTTCCTGACCTGCTTGAGTGCCAGTCCTGGCCTATTTAGTGATGAACAGCAGTGTGGAAGTGTAAGCTGAATAAACCCTTTCCTCCCTGACTTGCTTCTTGGTCATGATGTTTGTGCAGGAATAGAAACCAGAAATGCTGACTAAGACAGGGGGGACCACTTTTGTGCATTTCTCCAGCCCCATTCTTTCTCAAATGAAGTACTCAGCCTGGATCTCCTTCACTGCCCTGAATACTGATGACAGACACTTCCAGTGCTAATTCAAAGAGGGTCTGCACTGTGCTGGGTAATGTGTCCCTTTCTTGGAGAGGGCAAAGCTCTCTTAGAAGCTACCAGCTCTGTAGTGTGATTCTTTGGGCTCACAGTAAGAGGTGCCCACCTATGAGGTGCAAGATGCTGCTCTATGATACAAGAGAAGCTTTTATCTTCCATCCTTTGCATGTGTGCATACTCAAGCAGGAACTGACAAGGGTCAGGCAGCCTTCTCTTCACTCACTCACTGCAAGCCAGAAGGAAGAGGCTGGCCTCTGTGTCCCTCGGGATATTTGTGTTCCAAAGGTTGGTCATCAGGTTGTGAGGGTGTTTACAAAGGCATGTGACTTGGATCATTTCCTCACATTTGTTCCCATGATGGAGTCTTTGGAAGAAAGGCTGCGGGCCCCAGAGCTCTGAGCTCAGTTCCCCTTTTCTTGCTCCCTGCCTCCTCTGCCTTCTTTCAAGCCGGGCAGAATGCCCTTAGCCTGTGCCTGCTGGCACACATGCCACATGGTGCTTGGCGTACGTCTGAGCAAGGATGACGCCCCCAGGACCGGCTGGGATACCAAGCCACCCGATACCTCCCCCACCTCCAGAACGGAGCGTCCCCATCCAGTCCCCTTTCCCAGCCAGAGACATGAGGAGCAGGCGGGGACACGGCTCAGACAGATACAAACACGCAGATGCACCCAGAAACGCCCACGGGCGTGTGCCCCAGAGTAGCACAGACACAGGCGTTCACACAGACTCGGGTATGCGCTCTCTCCCCCGCCCCTCCACCCCGAAGAAACGCAGAAGTCAGCGGTCGCACAAATCTGGGTAGGAGTCTCCCGCCGCTGGTGTCTCTGTCCGTGGTGCTGAAATCAGAACACTTAGCCAGTTCTTCACTGAAGGATGAGACAGAAAAACGTGGGAAAAAAAGAGATCTGGAAATGGGTGATGCCTAAGGAAAAAGAAATAGAGAAGCGAGAGAAACTCATGGGTAAAGGAAAAACATGTCTGAGAGGAACCAGGGCAACTAAGATACACCTGACCTGAATCTCAGAGAGTGAGGAAATGAGCGGGAAGGTGATCTATGCCTCCAGTCCCCGCCCAGAACAGGCTCAAGGATCCATCCTCTGTACCCCTCAGAACTCTGTGTCCAGTGAGATATATGGATATGTGGCAGTTTTGTGGCCTCTTGTTGTCCCCTTCAGATGCCACTTTGCTCTGAAGAAACTGAAACTGTAAAGACCGAAGACATTACCTCGAAAGTCCTATAGCAACCCCAGGATAACCCTCCTCCTCCTCTCATCTCCACTTCTTGTTTTATTTACTCATTATAGTGTTAAAGATTGAAACTAGGACCTCACACATGCTAGGCAAGATAAGGTACAAACTTTGTCTTTTTTTTTAAATTAAGCATTGTATAGCTTATCCATGCTGTATAATATATTTTGTAGCCTCCAAGCAGGAGTAGATGACCATGGCCGGGGTGTTTTTGTTTTGTTTTGTTCTGTTGTTCATTTTCCTTTCTTTCTTTTCTTTGTTTTGTTTAGCTTTTTAAAAATATTATTTATTTATTTATTATTATTTATATGAGTACACTGTAGCTATCTTCAGACACACTAGAAGAGGGCATCGGATCCCATTACAAATGGTTGTGAGAGACCATGTGGCTGCTGGGATTTGAACTCAGGACCTCTGAAAGAGCAGTCAGTGCTCTCAACCACTGAACCATCTCCAGCCATTGATTTGCTTTCTATGAGTCAGGAAAAATGCTCCCTTAATCAATGTTCTCCAAAACCCTGGACACACAGTGGCTGTTGACTCCACTATGAGCCATGCCTACCTCGATCCATCATAAGATGGATCCATGATAAGGAAGTCAGATCATTTCTTTCTTCCTCATTCCTGTTAACGACCTGTGAACATACACAGTGGCCAATTCAGAGATGACCAAGGGTGTGCCTCTTTCAGGTAGGCCAGGGAGAATCTCAAACCACATCTCCTCACAGGTGAAATACACTCCAAACTCTATCCATTTCCTCGGAGACCTGGCTTCACCTCCCCCCCCCCGTACAACAGGCCCCCCCTCCTACTTAGTCTTTTTTTTTTCACTTTTTCTTTTGAGACCAGGTCTTGTTAAGTTGGCTAGGCTGATTCTGAACTTGCTCTGTAGCCTGGGCGAGATGCTTCTCACCCAGCTTCCCAAATAAGAGGGAGGGCAGCCTGCACACCCAGGCCCAAATTGCTATCAATTTTTCATTGCTTCTTGTATTTTTTTAGACAGGGCCTCCTGCAGCCCAGCCTTACACCAGACTCACTGTGTAGCTGAAGCTGCCTTGAAGCCCCCATCCTTCTGGTTATACCTTCCAAATGCTAGGACTACAGACATGTACACCCTCACACCTCACACTGGCTCCACCCACTTCTTATCCCAATTTGTCTGCAGCAAATAGACAACAATGTTGATCTGGATTTGCTGTGAGGATTGCAAAGATTTAGCTGACTGCCTAATGCTTATCCCGCAGATTGGATTATGGGTTCTTGTCTCCCTCTGCAGTGAGACTGCTTACTGGAGACATTTCTCCCACTAACAAACCTTTAATTGTGGAGTGCCTAGAACATGAAAATGACCATTCTCCTATAGGAAGATATTTCCAGAGACTGAAAGGTTACCATGAAAGGACGGTGTAAAGTAAGACAGGGTGAGAGGGCACAAGAGAGAAGAGAGGGAAGGAGAAACACTGTGTGAAAGTATATACAAATATGAAAAAAGGAAGGATCCAGAAAAGAGGCTGGAAGACAACAGAGGGAGGTGGATATGCAAATGAGGACCAAGAGACCCACACATACCCAGTGTCTGTAGAAGAGAGGGGTGCCAGGTGGATCTCCCTCCCCTCAAGTTCCCAGGGTTTAAGGAGGGCAAGGGCTTATGCAGCTAAAGGCTTGTGTGTTGTGTGGTCTTCTCACAAGGTAGACAGGAGTGCAGGTGCCTTCCTGGGAGTGTTTCTACTTCCTCAAATGTGGGCAGTGGCAGGAGATCAAAGCCATATTTGAGGGCATTCCCTGAAGAATGGCTACTGTGATGATTAAGGATGAAGACCTAATGGAAGGAAGAGATAAGAGAAAAGATGCTGGATTGCCTTCTAAAGGGTTTCAGATCTCCTGTTCTTTCCTTTTTTCCTACCAAGGAAAGCCAGGCCTAAACTCTCATCCAGGCATGCCCTGCAGATGCCTTGGCAGTCAGCAGACTGTGTATCCTACAGGTAGGCCTAACCTCACAGGCCTGTTGAGATGAATATCAGCTCAGCTGATATGGTGCCTAAGCCAGCCAAGTACATCTAACAACTGCAAAGGCATCAGTTTCAGCATCGCCCCTTGACTCAACTGGGAAATCCATCCTTGTGCTCAGCTGGATTTCCTTGCTACTCTCTTAGGTCCAATTCTTAGGTCTTACTTTGGAAACCAAGGAAGACTGGGTTTTTCCAGGTCTCTTCCAATGAACTCCTGGAGGAGATAGAGGAAAGGGGCTTACAAGGCTCCGGAGGGAAGAAATGTGCAAAAAGATGAGTAACAAGATCCTTGGGCACAGGGCAGAGTTTTTCACCTGAGATTCTCAAAGACGCCTTCTTGGCTTTCAGAAGATTCTGTGCCCAACTTGGAGTGTCATCTATTTCCTTGTCACTGGCAGTGGCTCCTGCTTCACCCAAGGCTGTGTAGATAGGGACTTTTTCTCTCAGAAGGCTCTTCCAACTCCTCTCCTCTCAGGAATTTAGTTGGAGGGAAAAGAATTCCCTTACTGCTCTTTGAGGGTGGGATTCCCCAAGCCTGCACCAGCGAAATGGATGGTCTCCTTTCTGGAGGTCAAGGAAGCATGTGTGGGTTGGCACAGGAGGGGTGAGGGGTGGCAGGGCAGCCCCCATTCCCCCCAGCTCCTGTCTCGTCACTGTCACCATTCAATCACAGCAGATGGGCTGCAGCTGTGAGCGCCAGCCCGGCACACAGGCTGGTCCGTGCCACTTGGGAGAGAAGGAAAAGAAAGGGAGGGAGGGAGGGATGGAGGAGGGAGAGGGAAAGGGGAAGAAGAGGAGGAGGGAAAAGGAAGAGGGTAGAGGGAGGCAGAGAAGGTTTGGGAAGAGAAAACTCTGGGCTTTGTGCCTCTCTCTTCCCAACAGGGGAGCAGAGGCCAGGGCTGGGCTCACAAACTGGGCAGTGCCAGGCGAGATGGGCATATGCCCTTGATTACTACCAGGACCGCAGGCCAAGCCTCCGCAGCCGCAGCGGCCTCATAAATCAGTTTTTAAGTAGCAACCACATGGACATTTCCCAGCTGAGAGGCTTGGCCTCTGTCGGCCCAGCTAGGGCAACCCTGGTGGAGGGCGGGTGCCAAGCCAGGGCACTGAAGACAGAGGTAGTCATTGAGGCTGAGTGGCAAGTGGTATTGGAGCCTATTCAGCCACAGCTGGGGGAACAGGGCTCCCGCCAATAGGGAGCAGGTAAGAAAGTAGCTGGCTTTGGGTCCAGGGTTTCCTACTGGGGCTCCCAGAAAGAGAAGGGAGGGAGCACTCCCTACCAGCTCCCAGTAAGAAGAGTGCATCTGGTCTTACTGGGTGCTGGGCAGCACACCTTTCTCAAAGATTCTCACTAGTGGACTGCTCAGGGCAGGAAGGTGTCCCTGTGGTTCCCAGTCCAGGCCCAGGACAGACCAAGCACTCAATAAAGTTGTTTGAGCAGATAAATAATTGAGTGTGTGAGAGGCCAGTTATGTAGACTTGTGTGTTTACAGAAGTGGGAAGCTTAACACCTGAGTTTGTGATGACTGGAGAAGTGTGTGTGTGTGTGTGTGTGTGTGTGTGTGTGTAGGATTTATGGGTACCAGGGGCCAGAGGACCTCTTCTGGCACTCAAAACATCCCTTTCAGGATTTCTGCCCCACACAGTCCTCTCCTGAACCCTATCCCCCCTCCCCCAATTTGAGGGCCCATCGGAAGGGCAACAGTTTGTGCAGGATCCCCACCCCCATCTCAAACTTGGCACCCCGTCCCCTAGTCTCCAAAGGCCTGCTTTGGTGGTTTGGGGTGGGTTGAATTGAGGGTTCCTCCCTGGCACAAATGGCTACAGCGCGGGTGAGGCGAGGGTGCCCTGCCTTCTTGAGCGCAGCATCTCCTCCTTGGGTGAACAGATGTCTTGGAATTTTAGATGTGCTCTCCGCCCCTCCTCGCAATACCCCACCCCCAGCTGGCACCGGCTGTGACAGTGGTGCTCTCTTTTCCCCTCCCCCCATCCCACAGCAGAACCAGTTGATGGATCTCGGAGCACAGCCTGCTCTCGAGGTCGGCAAGGTGGTGGCACCAGCTACGGTACAGAGAGAACCTGCTCGCCTCACCTCAGCTTCTTACCTCCTCCCCTCGTCCTCTTTTTCTTCGGTTTCCTTAGCTCCACCTCTCCACAGTTTCTGCCCCTCCTCGGCTCTGCCCCACTCCACAGATCAGCCAAACAACCACGTCTACGCAGACCCTCTGCCCAGACCTTCACACTTTGCAAGAGAAACTCCTCCTGGCAACTTTGGCGGAATTCTTCCCTCTAGAGACCCCTTTTCCTGCATTCCATGAGCCCCTTCCCCAACAACTGGCCGCCTGCCCTTAGTAGAAACCCAGAGTTAATCCAGAAAGTGGGGAGGGCAGAATGGGAGAGGGGATCAAGGGTCTAAAAGCAGAGGAGAAGGGGTCACCAGGCTGAGACACCTAAATTTTCAAATTACTGCTAATTAATAAATAATCCAATTCCGTGGACCCCCAACTCAGGGAAGGGGGCGAGACCTGCAGCGGGCAGGAGGGGGTCTTGGCAGAGTTCGACAGCTCGGGTGGTGCCAGGCGTCCTCCCCCTCCCCCCACCCGCCAGCATTCCGAGGTAACAGGCATTTGTTACCCAGTTCGTGCCAGGAGCGATTGGCAGGTTCGAGTAGGCACAGTCATTCGGCACACAGATGTCCTGCCTTCACTCTTTTGATAGGAATTCTGTCAGCTCCGAATCCGAGAGAGAGACAAGCAGACAGCTACACAGACAGAGTCACAGACAGACAGACAGACACACAGACAGCAATTGTCTAGAGGACACAGAACTCTGCACATATGTATTTGCCCTGCACATATTTAACTTGCCCTGAAAACATTTTTTTTTTAAAGAAAAAAAATGGCTCCCACTGGCTTTAGGGGACATCTCCAGAATCCCTCTTAGTGGCCCCATCTCCTCCTGATGTTGTCTGCTTCTGCCAATCCTTCTCCAAGAGCCCTGTGGGCCCTAAAACATCATGCCACAGCTTCAAAGTTGGGCAGAGAACCGCCAAAGTCTAGACCAACTTCCGCTGGCACAGGTCTCTTTTGGAATTCTAGTGATTCCGCAACCTCACAAATTCTAGAACATACCACCCAGGTGCAGGGTCCAGCCATCCTAGAATCTGTGAAATTTAAAATTTAGGAACTTCCACAAGGGGAAAATCATTCAGGAGGCCCGATTGCACTACCTTCTCCATCAGCAAGGAAGCATGGGCGCCACCCAGGCGTTATCCCCGAGCAGAAGACCTTCCCATACCTGGTCTGAAGACCTGCTCCTTTCAGGACCTTCAGCTTAAAGACTAGGCAAGCACAACGGCACAGAGGAAAGTTGAGTTGCTCTCCAGGCCAGACACCACTCCTGTCCTCACACTGATCCCAGGAGCCTGAACTGGCTCTCCTGCAACTTTGGGGGCAAGCGGGTGGTCACTGGGTTTCTGTATTTATCTGGGAATGGAGGGCAGCGCAGGGAGCAAGGATTGGATTCTCTTAGGGTCACCAGAAGAAAAGATGGGTAAAAGGGTAAAGAAAAATCAAAAGGCAGAGGACTGGGGCACAGAGGGGTCTGAGGTGTGGTTTGTTATGTTGTGGTTTTAATCTTTTTTTTTTTAAAAAAAAAAAAAAGGAAAAAGCCCCCATCCCGTGTCATCATTTTTATGGGATCTGCAATTCTGGCAAAAATCTGTCTTTAATTTAGCTGTCCATATAAAAATCCTCACTGTATAATAATGAACAGATGCCATGGAATTTAAGCTGGAGCCTCAGCTCCTCCCCGCCTTCCCCCCGCGCCTGGCACCGGGCACCGGGCACCGGCTGAGTGGTACAGACTGGCACAGACATGCGAGTGAAGGGTGGGCAGGGGGCGACCTGGGCTCAGCGCCAGGGCTCTGGGGTGGTGGAGGTGCACGGAGCTCAGGGCTTGGGCAGGCGGGAGCTTTTTTTTTTTTTTTTCCCCTCTCAAACCAAACACCAAAGGAAAAGCGTCTGAGGAATTTTTCTGTCATTTTCTACAAAATGATCAGTAGTTAAGAATTTGGGTTTGGTTTAGCTTAGGGGCTTTGTGGTTCTTCTGGGGTGTGTGTACCTCTGTGTGTGTGTGTGTGTGTGTGTGTGTGTGTGTGTGTGTGTGTGTGTGTGTGTGTTTTAAACTGCCGCCCGCCCAGTCTTCAATATAAAAGCAAATATTTCAGATATTTTAATTGAGTTGTTTTTGACTCTCCCCCAGTGCCCAAGCCTAGTCCTGGGAACCCAGTTCGCAGCAAGCGGGATCAGCTCCGCGTCGGCCGGCAGCAGCCTCTGCTGAATTGCCGGTGACGGCGCCTCCAGGGGCTTCCCAACGGCTGGAGCGAGGCTGGGGTGCCTTACAGCTGGGCAGGAGGGAGGCCCCATGTGACATCTGACAGGAAAGTGGGTGAGACCAAGGAGAGAGAGAATGCTCCACCTGACCTCACCCCAAATTTCACTCTGTTCTCAAAAGAGAAGAAAAACAAGCCTGAGTGGATACTAGGTCCTCTCCTGTCTCTACCGGCACTCGCCTGGGTTTTGAGGGGTTGTTTCTGAGCCCCCTACCCCCACCACTAGCTTTTAATGCGACTCTGGCGAGAACAGATGTCCCAAGCCGGGCGGACTGCCCAGACCCCGCCCAGCTGTGCCCTTGGCAAAGTCTTGGCTGAGGATAGGAACTGGCATGCGGGTCCCCAAAGGGCTCATGGGCTCTTGCGGCCCCAGCGGAACCTGACCTCTCAGCCTTGGCCTCCTGGCCAGCTCAGCCTGAGGTGGGAGGCGGCAGGAAAAGCCACAGGGGGGAATAAAACCCCGATCTTAATTCAATTAATTCCAAAAAGAGGAACGGGGAAGGAGATACAAACCGTGCTTGAAAGAGGCCAAGAGGGAAAGAGGTTGGAATCACAGAAAACCGGGCTCACACCCCGGGTGTAGAACTGAACTCCCCGCACCCCCAGTTTACCTTGGAGAGGCTGGAGAGAGCAGAACTGGCAGGTCCAGAGACATAGTCAGGCCACAGCTGGACAGCGTGTCCCATCTCCCGTGGATTGCCTAGTGCTTAAAAGGGTACCCCTCTCCTTCCTTCAGCAAGGAGCTAGCTTCCTCTCTCCTGCTCTCTTTCTTAGCTTCTTATGAGACTAGGAAAAAAACAACCCGGACATCTCCCTGCCAGGTATGCGGTACTCTCCCCCAAAGGAGCCCTACCCATTCCTGGCCTTCTCCTCGCACTGACACTCTGTACAAGGCTTACACCCTGAACCCAGTGTTTTCCGATGAAGTTTCAATAGCACAACAGCCTTCCCAAGGCCGCAGCACCACACACCTAAGTCTGCTCACCTAGGAAAAATTTGCGGGACATTTTTGAAGGCTTGGGTAAACACACACACACACACACACACACACACACACACACACACCTCAAGACTCAGAATCACAGTGGAGTTTCTAGGTTTCTCAGAGTCCAGGTGTCACCTTCATTTTAGGCCCAGTGGCTAACACCTGGTTACCAAAGCTTAGAAGGAAAAACAAAACAAAACGGAGTCTTGGGCTGGAGTCTGGCAGCCGGCCGGTGGTGCAGGTTCTATCTCCACCCACTTCCTGAAAACAAGAAGCTTTCCCCTTTAAACTGTCCGCCCAGGTCAGGAGCCCTGGGCAGCCCTAGACCCTCTGTTGTCCCGTGGTAGGGCTTGGACCAGGCTTGTCTCATCCCTCATGCACTCCTTCTACCTTGAAAACTAATCTGTGGGATTTAGAGTGTGCTTCTTCCTGCAGTCTCCAGAAATCCATGGAAGCTTCTAGGAGCAACTGGGTTCCTCTTACAGGTTCGTGGAAGAGTAGGAAGGCAAAAAAGAGAATGAAATCTATGACCCTTGTCTGGGTGGCTATGAACTTGTGGAGGGAAAACAAGCTGGTACCCCCTCCCCCTAGAGTGAAGGGCTTCCCTGTTGCTGGTCTACTAGGACTCCCCCCCTCCAGTAGTTCATCCTGATAGTACCATATGTGACAAGATCAAAGCTGGAGTTTCACTAATGAACAGTGAGTGAGTCACTGTCCAGGTGGTGTGGTTGGGATGGCATTAAATGGCAAGAGGAGAAGCAACTATAACATCCCTTCCTTATCCTGCCTGATAAACAAATAGGTATCTCTGTTCCTCTGCTATTTTCAAATGCTAGGAAAAAGATGGGGAGGGGTTGGGGGGCTGGAAAAAAACAAGGAGAAAACACTCTCCCGTTTGAACCTGCCTCCAGACATTGAGTTGGGCAGCCCAGGGTTGATCTGAACAGGGCATGGATTGCTTGGAGAGCCTGCTGCTTAAGCTACTGGAAAGAAAGGAATCCTTGCACTTTCTGCCTCTGTCCACCACCCTGCCCCAAGCCATGCCAGCACCCTCTCTCCTCCCCACCTCCTTCTGTTCATAGAGCTTCTCAGGATGTGTGTTCAGGCAAGCCAAGCGAGAGAAAGAGATCTGTGAGGGGGCGTCTGGGGCCGAGAGTGTCCGTGCATATCTTCTTCTCCTGCTCATCTTTCCATCTCACCAGGGCAGTTAAGTGTTGGGTTGGGGAGGAGGGTGCTGGTGGGAGGTTAGAGTCAACCAGAGTGCAGGGAGTATGGGGGAAGGTCAGGAATTGGAGTTTGGCTGCTGGCAGGATTCATTAGAAGCATGGCCTACAGTGTCCCTGCTTCTCAAAGGGTCCTTGAATCCTCACATGACCTGACTTATAGATGCAATGGCCCAAGAGTCACTACCTTTCGAAAGAAGCTGTAATCTGGCTTCAGAACAGAATAGAGCAGTGTGGGATAGCTGGAAGAGCTATGTAGAAGAGTCTGTGATCTAGCCAGGGAGCCACGTGGAGGGGTCCTTTACATCAGGCCCCAAGCCACCTGGATCCTGCCCAGCTTGGAGTTCAGAGCAAGTTCTGGGAAACCAGCTGAGTGGGAGAGAAGCCCAATTATTAACCTTGTTTCTAGGTCAAAATAAGAACCACAACTTGGGTTGATGCCCAATTCCTTTTCTTCCAAGTGCCCCTGCCAGGCCTTGCACACCTCCTTGGGTTAGGGTCGGAATGTGCATCTTGCAAGCTTTCCAACTCCCCACAGAAGTGGAGGATAGAGAAGATGCACCAAAAACCTTTCTCTCAAGAATAAAAGTGATTCAGAGATCTGTTAGATCTCATTAGCCACCCACAGGGAAGAATCCCAATGACAAAGGGCTCACTCTCACTCTGGAGAGGGGGTCCTGAGAGAAATCCAGAGAACACAGTGAACATTTTAAAAGACTTAACAATGAATGCCTCCTAGGAAGTCTGCCTGCAGGAGAATCCAATGGGCTCTGCTCCCCAGTCCCAGGCGCTAGTCTCCCTCTTCAGCCAGAAGGGAAAAATGTTAGATACGGGTCAGCACCGAGGAGTGGACAGCTCCCGGCGTCCCTCAACCGGCAACTGCATCGAAGCCACAAGGGATTGTTTTTAGGTGTGGGAACTTAGTGGAACCTCTGGGCTCAGTTGCCGCTAGTCGGCTTCCCCTTTGGCATCCAGACTCCCTCCTTTCTCTTCCCTGCTTCTGTTAGGAAGATCTCATTTTGGGTCACGGACCTAAGAGCCATTAGCATATCTGACCTCAACCCTGAACAATATTACATTCAACTTCATTTCAATCCTAAAATGATCATGTTTTGAGGGAGGAGGAGGAGGCACCAAGAGAAGCTTCTTTGGGAGGAATTTCTAAGTCTCCTTGGGTTCTAGGATGTGAGTTTTTAGGATCCAGACTCCCTTTCAAATATTTCAGAGCTCTGATGGGCACTGGGGTCTAAAGAGGGAGGAGGCATCTTTTCAGGAAAGCCTTTGGCTAAGCTGTCTCTGCCTCTAGGGGTTATGGGGAACAAAATGGTGAGGTCCAAGTAAAAGTGGGTCCTCCTGTGTGCTTTCCATTAAGATTCCCCTTTTTAAGAACTGCAGCAGAAAAAGAGACTGTGTAGGCATTAATCAATGTTGTTTCCCTTTCGCTCATGTACTTCAGCAGGGGCCCCCTCCAGAATCAGCTTCCAACTTTATCCATACCCCTAAAATGTCAGTATCCCTGAAGCCAAAGAATCCATTCCTTTGAGCCCACTGGAACAGAAATTTAAGATAGAAAGGAGATTGTTCCATTAATAGTTTATCCTCATGATCTCTCTCTCTTTTCAATTCAAGAATATCCATGTCTGCCCCCCTCAAAGATTCTCTTTATTTCCACTCATCTGGCTTTTGTGACAGTAAGCCAAGGGTTGTAAAATGGCAGGATGGTCCCGCTTTGATAACTGATCATTGATGAAAAGACGTTTTGTTTTCAGAGAAGATCTCTAGGTGTTTGGGGGAGCTGAATGGATGTAAGTAAAACACAGGGGTGCTTTGTGCTGGGTGCCTATGTAAATCTGGGTGGGGCCTGGGAGGGTCAGCAAGTGTGACTGTTCATGAGCCCACTGTGTGTGTGTGTGTGTGTGTGTGTGTGTGTGTGTGTGTGTAGGTCTTACAGTGTGGAAATCCCACTCAGAAAAGCCCTCAGCTCTTTCCTTAAGCTTCTGAGCTGTCATTCAATCGACATAGCCTCAATCACCCCAGCCCCAGATCAATTCTTGTCCCCACCCATAAAAGGAGGCCACTGTGAGAAAGCGGGTCTGCTTTGCATCTCATTTACATAAATATTTATTAATCGTCATTAAACTCAACAGAAACACGCAATGCACTTCGGGTGTCCGACAGGAGTTTCATCTTCGCTACAAGAGGAAGGTAAAATTGCGTGTGTGGGGGTGTGTCGCCTGTGGGTTTGCGTTTTTTGCATCGTGTGTTTGGGTGCCTAGTTCCCTGCCTCCGGTGGGGGGAGCTTCACCTGTTGCCTCTTGTGTGTGTGGGGGGACCTCCAGAAGAGCCCTCGGTTTTCCCAGCTCACTGGATGACAAAAGTCAGGAGGAGCCTAGAACCAAAACACAAAAGAAAACAAAAAACAAAAGCAACAACAAAAATCCCCCCAAAACCAAAACAAAACAACCTCCAGCCACCAGAAATCAACAGGAGCTTGGCGCCCACTGAGGCACAGTCTGGGCAAGGGTAAGGCTGTTCCCAGGGCTGGGCTCCTCCACCTTACCCCAAGAGGGGAAGGACCAGAGAGCCTGTAGAGAGGAGGAGCCAGTAGACAGCTCCTTCTGTCCCCAGACGCCCGCGTCGGGCGGGCTTGCGTGTGCGGTGTGGTGTGCGTGAGTGCGTGTGTGCATGTGTGTGCGTGTGTGTATGTGTGTGTTGTCTCTCATGCAAACCCTCCCTCCCCAAACCGACCCCCCCCAACAGTTTGCCATTCCATACAAATTTGGAAACAGATTTTTAGAAAACAATATGACGCACAATGGGACAGGGTGGGAGGAGGGCAGTGGCACTGGGGTTCCAAATCTCCGAGTCATTGATTGTAAGAAACTGGGGGGAGGGGCGGCGCGGGCCCCCACTTCACCAAAGTGCACAGATCCGCGCGTGGGCGGGGCAGCCAGCAGACCCGAGGAGCATCCCGGGCCGGGCTGCTAGGCTCAGTCAGAACCTCCTTGCATAGATATTTGTGTCTTTTAAAAATTATTATTGGTAGTATTTTTTATTATTATTATTTGCCTTTTATTGCTTCTAAAAGTTCTTACTGCGTTTTCTCTCCGATCCGGACTCTGAGTTCGGCCTCCGTTGCCTCTCAGCTTTTTTTTTTTTCCTTTTTGTATGTTTGTTTTTTTAAAAAGGGAAAAGGAAAAATGGTTCTAGTTACAAATTGGCTTGGCCTCTCTCTTTCCTCTCAATCCACATCCCCTCCCACCAAAATAAAAATTAAAAAACGCGGAGATTCGTGTTGGGGTGAAGGCGTTTGGGCGACCTGGCTTTGGCCTCTTTGAGAAGGAAGAGATACCAACTCTTTCGCCCTGGGCAGCTCTGTGTCTGTTTTTTAAAGTAACCGTAAGTGGGGGAGACACTATCCCCAAAACTCAGCAGCCCCTTACCAACTGCCTCTGGCCTGTTGGGAGGTGGGGAGAGAAAACCCAAGTTTGGGAATGTGGAGGAAGTCTCCTGGGAGGGCCTGGCGGGAGGTCCCCAGAGATGCTCTCAAGAGAAGGGAGGAGGAAGCCCGCTGGGGAGAGAGAGAAGGCGAGTCCCCAGAGGCAAGCGAGGCCCCTGGGACGGGCCACCCACAGGTAAGAGACCACGCTGCTCTGGAGAGCTGCAGAACCGGCGGCCCGCGCCCCGCGCGCCCGGCGCTGGAGTCGGTGGGAGCTCCCCGAGCTCGTGGGGCTGGGGCTAGGGGGCCGGACAAAGGCAAAGAAAAAGAAAGGGGTCCGCGCGAGGTCTCAGTTATGGAAAAACGCGTTGAGCTCCTCGTACATGGGGCCCCGATCGTGGTGAAGGTGCATATCGTAAGACAAGAGATTCTCGGAGTGGACGCCCCCGCGCACGGCCGACGAGCCGAAGACCAGCCCGTGACCCGCGGGCCGCGAGCCGGGCAGCGCCGAGTAGTGCATAGAGTAGTGGTAGCTCTTCTCGTGATCGGGGGATGAGTCCTGCTTGAGCGAGAAGTTGCCGTTGAGACAGAGCGGGGGGCTGAGCGGACCCTCGTACTCGGAGCTGTTGTAGTCCGGGCTGGCGCCGCCGCCACCCGCCGCCGCGTACAGCGTCTCGTAGGCGGCGCAGTAGCCGTGGGTCCGCAGGGCGTGCGCCGCGCCTCCGCCCAGGCCGCCGGCCGCCTGGCACTGTGCGCCTGCCAGGCGCGAGCACGGGTACGGGTACGGATGCATGGCGAACGGGCCACCCGAGCCGTGAAAGCGGCCGGCGCCGTCCGCGCCCTGCTCCGTGAGGAAGTTACGAGAGTTGAGCTGCAGGCACCCGGCCACCAGATTCGTGGTGGGCTGCGACAGCCCCTTGCACAGAGTCTGCACGTAGGACACCAGATCCGGCCGCTTCCCGGAGCGCAAGATCTCCGAGAGAGCCCAGATGTAGTTCTTGGCCAGGCGCAGCGTCTCGATCTTGGACAGCTTCTGCGTCTTGGAGTAGCAGGGCACCACCTTGCGCAGGTTGTCCAGAGCCGCGTTCAGGTCGTGCATGCGGTTGCGCTCCCGCGCGTTGGCCTTCTGTCGCCGCAGCTTGGAGCGCTCCAGGCGCGCCTTGGTCATCTTGCGTTTCTTCGGCCCGCGCTTCTTGGGCCGCTCGCCTTCCGCCTCGTCCAGTCCTTCCTCCTCCTCCTCTTCCTCCTCCTCCTCGCCGCCCAGATCTCCTTCCTCCTTGACCTCAGCCAACGTGGGTTCGGGAACCTCTTCTCCTCCACGAAGAGACACTGGCTTGGCAGCCCGGGCGGGTCCTGGAGCCCCCGACCCGGCAGCAGGAGGAGGCTGCGGCGGCGCGTCACCCTTGTCGCTCCTCGGCTCGTCGTCGTCGCCGTCGCCCCAGCTAGCGAACTTGGGCACGTCCGAGAGGAGGCCGGGCTCGCTGAACAGGCGGGTCAGCATGGTGCCTGAGGGCGCCCCGGAGGCGGGGAGATAGACAGAACAGAGTGAGGGGGCGCGCCGAGGTCACCACGGCCCCCCAACCCGCCTCCACCCCCCAAGTCTCGGTGCGCGCTCCAGCTCAGGGACCCCCCGATGCCCACTACGTCCCGCTGCCCCGCCCAGAGCCGGCCCAGCCCTGCCCGGCTGCCAGTGGGGGACCGCGGCCCAGGCCCTCGCTCCGGAGCCGGGCTCCCGCTCCGCCCCTGGCCGGGAAGGAAGCTGCTCCCGGCCGGTGTCGGGGTCCCAAAGAGCGTGACCGGGTGGGAGGTTAAGGGACCAGGTCCCTCTTTCCGGGAGGCGGTGCTCTCGCCCGAAAGCCAGCTCTCTCCCGGTGATGGAGAGAAGCTGAGCGGCCGCTGTGGGGACAGCTGCCCGGTTCCTCCTCTCCACGGTCCCGGCCCCTCGGCCTGGCTCCCCAAGCCCTCCGGTGCCTCTCACCCCCACGCTCCCTAATCCAATTTGCAAGTTGGCCGCGCGCCGCCCCCGGCCCGGCCCCCACCCCCGCAGCCCCAATTCCAGGCGCCGGAGCACCGTCTCCTCTAGCTGCTGCGTACGGGTCTCCGGGAGCCGGCTCCGGGTGGCGGGGACTGAAGAAGCCAGGCGTGGGTAGGAGACCCAAAAACGAACCCTGTTCGTCTCCCTTGCGGTCAGGGACCCTCTTCCCCTCTTCAAACTCCCTCCCTCCCACATGTCTCTACAGATCTCGTTGTATTTTGAGATCCATGGGGGGAAAATCCAAATTTATTTGTTTGCTTATCTTTTTTGGTGGTGGGGAAAGGTCGCAGGTTCCTTCGGGACAATCATGGGGGGGGGTCCCCGTCTTCGCTTCTTCGCGCGCCTCATGACCCCCCCCAGTCCATCCTAAGCATATCATCTCCATCCACAGCCTCTTAAGCTGCGGCCCCAATGGGAGCAAGAACCTGGGGCGCCCCCGCTGCCCACCCCGTAAGGGGGTAGGGTCCCAGGAATAGGAGAACTGGGGGGACGTCCATGTCCGAAGCAGCGCCTCCCCCCCACCCCCAATAGCAGGTCAGATCTAGCTCCCTCTCGGACAACTTACCTCAGAGAGGAGTCAAGGGGAGAGGGGAGGGGGGGAGGGGGCAAGAGAGAGAGGGGGGGGAGAAGAGGAATCTTCTCGCTTATTTCATTGTTCCCCCATCTTCAGGGAGCGGGGGCAGCGGTTCCTCAAGGCGGCGGGCGCCGGCGTCTTCAGAGCGCCATGCGAGCCGCGGAGCGAGTGTGGCATCTCTACCAGGCGGGGTACCAGCCTCTATGCCAGGCCATATGGGCTTGGCACGTCACGGGCAGCAGCTATCACATGAGAGACGGTGATTGGCATGCGTCTGCATTGGGGGAGAGCCGGCTCCCCCGGGACCCGCCGCCATCTGTCACTCTCTACTCCAAAAAAAAAAAAATTAAATAAATAAAGGAAATAAATAAATATCTCTGCCGCCCTCCCCTCCCCGCCCAACGCAGGAAAAGCAGAGATTGAGAGGGAGGTGGGAGGATTTGCCCCCCTCAGAGATAGAGCCCCCCACATGGGAACAATGGGGTGGCAAGTCTGGGAATTGGCGGTTTGTGGTGCTGGGCCAATTCAGGGCTCTCTCCAGGGTCTTGATCTGTCCATTTCCCTGTCTCCAGGTCCCTAAGGTGGGTCAGGACCAGACCCTGGGGTGTGGAGAAGGGACCTCAGTGCTTACTGCCACTCCCCAAGAGAGTCCCCTCCACCACAAAGGGACAGCTGAGGCCTCCTTCCAGGGTGGGTGTGGGGGGCATCCCTGGCCCAAGCCCCATAGGTAGATGCTGGCACCATGCCATTCCTCATCCCTGTCTGCCCCTCCCCCACCCACCCTCACGCACACACAACATATGTGGCTGAACAAAATTCAAACCAAGGGAAAGACAGAGAAAGGGAAAGATTTGCCTGCCTGAGTGTCTGTGCCTCTGCATGGGCGTGTGTGTGTGTGTGTGTGTGTGTGTGTGTGTGTGTGTGTGTGTGTGTGTGATGTGTCTGTGGGGACATGTGTGTCTATCTGTGGAGTCATCACATAGGAGATGTTTGGGTGTCAAGGGCAAATGTATGGTGGGGTGGGGAGGGATTTGGAGATGAGCTATGTGTCCCCTATCTGGGTTAAGGTGGGCACAGATCTGGATTCCTAACCCAGAAGCCCTCCTCTTCCTCTTCCTCTTCCTGTTCCTCTTCCTCTCCCTCCTCTTCCTCCTTCTCCTCCTCCTCTCCCTCCTCCTCCTTGAGTCATTGAGGTCTTACAACCCCTCATCCTTGCCAGGTAGGCCATCCTCCAGGGCCTCTCTCTTGCCCTTCTGATTTGGTTGGCTGAAAGGAAGGGTAGGACAGGTTGCAGACCGCTTAGAGTTCCCATATGGGACCCATCATTCTCCCTCTCTGCAGAAAATACAAAACCACAGAGGTTGACCCCAGCAGTCACAGGAGAGGCCAGAGGGGAGGGGGGGCCTCTTGCTGAGGGAGGTAGGAAATGGATGCTTTATTTTACATAGTGTTCCCCTCTCAAGTGTTCCTATCCAGCCAGACACAGATGTAAATGGGACAGGTTAAAGGGAGGAACTTTTGACACACCCACCTTCCCACACTTTCCTCACTCTGGTGCAGAAAATGGAAACACATCCCTATTCAGAGATAACCTGTGTGTGAGACAAGTACTTGCAGCCAGATGTAGAGACCCTTGCCCACACTGGACTCAGGCAGGTGCTGTCTTCAGGCCCAAATTTCTTGTCTCTCCCATGGCCTACCTGTGCACACCCAACCTTGGCTTACAGGCCAGCCACAGGACCGCATGAAGCCAAGGAAGAGTACACCAAATCCCTCGATTCAAGTGAATGTTCTCTGGTCTTACTTGGATAAGCTTTCTCCAGGGAGTCTTGGGCTGATAAGACAAGAATTTGATGTTCAGACTGAATAAGGATGAATGTGGAGACACATACCAGCTTGAAGGCCTTGAGAAAGGCTGTAGGACACTTGGAGGCTTGGAGGCCAGGAGTTAGAAGAAGATCCAGATACCAGGCACTTCCCCTTCCTTCCACAGAGGCCTGTGCAAAAATTGATATAACTAGGTACCCAAGAGGGAGAGCAAGCTGAGACTAGACCCCAGGGCCCCCTCACCAACCTAATTCCCTTGGTGGTCACTAAGGGCAAGAAGTCCTTCATAGGAAGTTGGACCCCATCTACCTAAGTCACATAGTCCGACATCGAGGATGAAATCTTGGCAGAGGCAAAAGTAAAACCATGGGCATTACTGGGTTGGGGGTTGGCTTGCCAGGACATCTCCAGTTTGGGGTATAATTTCAAGGGCTTTCCTGACTCTGTCTCCTCTAACCCCTTGGCTGAGAGGTGTTTTGGACACACACACACACACACACACACACACACACACACACACACACACTGTCGATAAGAGCTTCTGATTCTTGGCCAATTCTGTTCACCTGGTTTTCATTTTGTATTTGAAATGGGGTCTCACTATGTACTCTTGGCTATCTTAGAAATCACTATGTAGACCAGGCTGGCCCTGAACTCACTTTTGCCTTCAGATTGCTGGGATTAAAGGCACGCACCACCACTTTGTAAAAGATAATGTTGAATTCCAGGCTGGGGATTTAACTTTAAGGTAGGGCGCTTGCCTGAAGAGCCCAAATCCCTGGGTTTGAATCCCAGCACAAACAAAGGAACTTTGAGATATTCTTCTCAGCCTTGGCTTCCCTATCTATAAATGTTAATCTGCTTGCTTTACAGGGCTCCTGGTTGGTACTAAGTAGGGTGATGGGTTAATGACCTTAGCATAGGGCCAACAATAAAATAATCCTCCAATAAATGACAGCTTTTATTTAAAGATTTCTTCACTTACTTATTTATGTGTGCGTGCTCTATTTGCATGTACACCTGCAATGCAGAAGGAGGCATCAGAAGGAGGCATCATAGATGGTTGTGAGTCACCACATGGTTGCTGGGAATTGAACTCAGGACCTCTGGAAGAGCAGCCAGTGCTCTTGACCACTGAGCCATCTCTCCAGCCCGCCAGGTTTTATTATTATTAAGACACTGTGCAGGACAGTGGCGGCCCACGCTTTTAGTCAGCACTCAGGAGGCAGAGACAGGAAGATCTCTGTGAATTTGAGGCTAGCCTGGTCTACAGAGTGAGTTCCAGGATAGTCAGGCCTACACAGCTAAACCCTGTCTGGAAAAAACAAATAAAAAGGACACTTTGTATCTTGCTTTATAATATTAATCTCTTGGGTGTATCTTATCTCCAATTAGAATGTTTTGTCTACAAAGAATCCAAATTTTTGTTAAATTAGTGGGTGAATGTATGAATGAATAAGTGGAAGAATGCTTCCTTGGCAGAGAAAGATAGCTCCTGTCTCCTCCCCATACCAAGAATTAGGTTAGGCCCACTGGGGTCTGATGGGGTCCTCTGGGTGAGGCAGAACCTTGTTCAGGAGAGGGAACACGCTGTAGGGCCACCTGTCCCTCTATCCCTTGGTCTCTCATGTCTGTTCTCTAGATTTGAGGGGTTTCCTTAAGCTCCTATAGGGAAAGGCTTGAGGTAGGGAGGCTGGGTGGTCAGGCCTGGGGTACAGAGAACTTGATCCCTCTGGGCCTGCCTCCTGACCCTTCTTTTCCTCCTTCAGAAAAATGGAACAAATTTTTCTCACTCGACGCATTTCAACTTTATTTTTTTTTAGAAGATACAATAAAAACCAGGGGGAAACTGGAACAGAGGGAGGTGTAGGATGGGCCTGCCTCAGACATGAGCTGGAAAGAGGCACAACACGTGTGTCCACATACACACAAGCAGGCATTAACACGCCGGGACATGCACGCTCTTCTCTGTACTCAGAGATGCAGTGACGGAGAGAGAGAAAGAGCCAGAAATGGAAGGAAGGAGACGAAAGGAGAAGGACACCCAGAGATGCCATCTGTTCCTCCCCGTGGCATTGGGGGAAGGGAGTTGGTGAGGGGCCTGGTCCCCTCCAGGTCTCTGAGAGGCAAAGGAGAAGGGCGGGCACTTCAGCCAGGCCTGGAAGACTTCCATTCTGCTACCCACACCTCAGGGTGGGAGCCGGGAGCTGGGGGCCCGAGGTTCCCATGGAGACATAGCCCCATCCCAAGGGAGGCCACAGTCTGGGCACCTAAAATGGCTGCCTCAGAGGGGCAGCAGCCATTTTGTTTCATCTGGGGCCTGAGGGGCAGGGGTGAGAGGGTTGAGGTAAGTAAGCATGGGGGCGGAGAGAGGGCAGAGGGTGGCAAGGAGGAGACAGGCCATTCCTGAACAGACTAGGGGAATCTTTCTCAGGGGACAGGGAGAATGTTCTAGACAACTGCTCTCTCTACGTGTTATTCCCCAAATAAATCATTCCTGCACGAATCCGTAAATGCTCCCCTCCCTTCGGACCCCTCCGAAGGAAGGACAGCGAGCCAGCCCTCAAGTCCCCAAAGAAGACTGGTAGGTGGCCCTGCGAGGAGGGAGATCCCATCACAACGGGCCTAGGGAGCAGGTGGGTGGACTCAGGGGCCAACCCCCTGACTGCAGCCAGGCATCCATCTCCTGGGGCCTCCCTGGCTGGGCGGACAGGTGAGGAGAGACCGGCCTCCTCCCTTAGGTGCGGGGGAAGGGCAGGAGTGGAGACCCTAGACGTCCCGAGCTGCTGGCAGGCGTTGCGTTGGGGGAGGAGGCAGGAGGGGCCGATGGCACTGCCCAGAGGGCGCCTGCTCCAGCAACTCGGATGCGTGCGCGGAGCCTGAGAGCACCTGCCACCCCCCAGCCCCAGCCCCCTGCCCCACCTCAAGCGCAAAGGACGCTGGGGGAGGGGGACCTGCCGCTTCCTCCTGGCTCCAGGGTGGGCACCTGCCCCGCTGCCCCCTCCCCCGCCCGCCGCAGTGTGCCGGGGAGCGGCGGGCACGCCAGATGGCGTGGCTGAGAATGCGGCGACGTTGCCGGGAGGTGAGGGCTGGCACGGGTGATATGCGGCTGCGTGCCTCGTGGTGCCACTGGGGAGGGGGAGGGGAGGCATGGGGAGGGGTAGTCCCCTCCTCCGGGTGGACCTCCTGTCCTGACCCCAGCTCACTACCCAGGTTCTCCTGCACTCCCCTGGCCGCGCCCTAGGCTGGGCTTCAGTCCCGCCCAGCTCTGGGAGGGCCTAGCCGGAGCCGAGGGTCGCACAGCAGACCACAGCTGCCTGGCGACGCGCGACCGAGACAAATGACAGGTGGAAGAGGGGCTAAGTCCTCCAGCCAAGCCGGTCGCCTCAGGCTGTATCCCCTTGCTCTAAAAGTGTGGTGACCTTTGCCCCTATAGCCTTTGCCCCCTGTACCCCGCTTTTGTGAGAAGAGCTCTTTCCCAGATGGGTACTGGTCTCCCAGTACTCAAATTCACCTTTCTCACCAAGAGGCTCCCTAGACACCTTCTCCTGGGAGCCCTCCCCGTCCTCCCTCAGGGCTGCTCTCCTGTTGGAAGGTTCCCCTCTTCCGGTTGCTGGTCTTCTGTTTTGTTTCAGTCGCTATTTGTGGCTCCCACCCCGTACTACTTGGCTGTAGAGAGACAGGGGGCAGCAGAGTCATTCTGAGTCTCCCGGGGCAGGAAAAACAGGGTGGCTGCCATGTTCAGTGGTCTCCTTGTGCAAATGTCAGTCTGGGAGACTCGGGGCGGGGCGGGGGCTGTAGCTCAGTTGGTAGAAAGTTTGTCAAGTTCTTGGGTCTGATCCCCGGCATTCAAGAGGTGGAAGATCAGAAGCTCGGGGCAGTGTCTGCTAAAAAGAGTCCGGAGTCCAGGCCGACCTGGGGTAGGGGAATTGCTTTGAAAACAAAGCAAAACAAAACCACACATCATCACTCAGATAGACTCGGACGGAGGGGGCGTGGCCCTCATCCGTCAGACTGGGAAAGAGGGGGCGTGGTTCTCTCCTTGGTGCTCTCAGATGGCCTGGGCAGCCGGCTCTGTTTTGCTAACACTATGAGTTCTTGTGCTACATGGTCATATCAGACCCGTGCCTGTCCTGTGGTCGACTCCCTGTTCAGGAGCTCCCCTGAGCCTCACCCCCAGCCGGAATGTGTGAATATCACTTTTCCCCTCTCCCACCACAGGGTTTCTCTGTGTAGCCCTGGCTGTCTTGGAACTCCCTCTGTAGACCAGGCTGACCTTGAACTCAGAGATCCGCCTGCCTCTGCCTCCTGAGTGCTGGGGTAAAAGCTTGGGCCACCACTGCCCAGGGAGTGTGACTCTTGGGAGAGGATGGGCATCAGAACACCACTGAGTCCTGTCCTGCCCCATCTTCTACCTTACAGGGCCTGGCCCTCGCCCGCCCTCTGCCTCCCCCGAGGGGCCCAGGCTGCTCACATTGCTCTTCCTGACTACACCCCGGGATGTGGTACTCCCACCCCGGGATGTGGTACTCCCACCCCGGGATGTGGTACTCCCACACTACAGCACCTCCCCTGTTTCTCTAACTCGGATGCTGTCCTCCAGGCCCGTCCTGTTATACTTTATCGCCTTGTTTCCAGCCTCAGAAACTTTGCCATACTCTCCCACAGGAGCACATCTCTATCGCTTTCTGCCTAAAAGTCACCGCCACCAGGAAGACCACCCACGAGGCTCAGTGCTCTATTCTACCGGAAGGCAGGAACACAGAATAGCCTTAGTAGCAGTTGGGGTGCCACAGAACTGTTCCTCGGCTGCTGGGGAAGAGCAGCCAGAGCAAGACAACTAACCAAGCACACATCTACCTCTGAAGATCTCTTTCTCATCGTTGGACCTTGCACTAAGCCCAACATGGCCGAACTTTGGCCTTCCCCTCTGTAAAATGGGCACGGCGGTTACCGAGGCCTGCCTTTGGGGGCAGCAGTGAGCCTCAAATGAACTAACAGGTGTGAGTGCTTCTGCAGCCCCTGGCCATCCCCGATGTGGCTGATTTTGCCTCTAGCCCTGGACCAGCTTTAGTTTTCAAATCTTTTTGTTCCTGGGCTTCTCTCTGCCATCGGTCTTTGTTCCGCTTCGCTGTCGGGGTTCCGCACCGGCAGTAGGTGGTCTTGCCTCTGGCCCTCTCCCAACCCCCACTCCAGGGTCCTCACAGGAAGGCCAGATGGAGGTAGTGGCCGCAGACCCCTGGCTTTGGCGTCGTTTTCACCTTGATCAACTCGGATGACCTTCTTTCTCCTCGGCGGTAAGGGGAACAGTACCGCCTGCCCATCAGGGCGAGGGGCTGAGGGGGTGACCTGAACCAGAAGGACGTGGGGTACTGGGTGTACTGTGAGGAGGCGGAGCCTGTGGAAGGGGTGGGGCCAAGACTGGGGAATGACAATGGGGGCTCTGCTTCCATTTCCCCCAGTTACCTCTCTGCCAAATTAGGGCTGTAAGTCTCGCCTGGGGAATTCTGGGACTGACACTACTGGACAGTTCTCTGTCATGTCCCTTGAGCCTGGCACCAGTGCTGGGGACACTGGAGACTCACAGTAAACAGTACTAGTGCTAATACTTCCAGGGGACAGTTTTAAAGGGATACCTGGGCAGGGTCTCACGGTGGGCACAGCCAGAGCAGGAAACCAGCCTAAGCAGAGACATCTCCATTCATCCTGGGGAGGCTGGTTCTCCGGACAGTGGGTGCCAAGCTTGGCCACTGCTTCTACTGAGGGGTAGGATGGGCCAACGAAGGGCACCTTGGTCTCAAAGGTGGAGGTGGTTTCCACTTCTGTCTCCCCCCCCTTCCTCCTCCACTTCCTATGTCTCCTTCTCTTTCCCAGTCTGGTGCTGAAGGTAGAATTCAGGACCTCTCCTACCCATTGGGCTACACTTCCCAGCCCTGCAGGCTTCTTCACTGTTCCACTGAGAGGGAAGGGAACAGTCCAGGGGTGGAGCAACCTCCTATTTTCCAGAGAAGAAACCACAGAGAGGTGGGGTGCAGAAACACAACGTTTCTAATGCCCCACATTAAGTGACTGGTAGAGCTGAGACTAGATACCAAGGCCCTCCCTGAGTGTGCCAGCACACACCTGCAATCCCAGCCTTTGCTAGACTGTGGCAGGAGATCACCAGTTGGAGGCCAGCCTGGGCTACAGGGTGAGACTGCAAAACAAAACACTTTTGAGGGTGCTTCTGTCCTGAAACATCTGAGCACTCTATAGCAATGTTAAGACAAAGCTGAGTGTGTGTGTGTGTGTGTGTGTAGGGAGCACATGCCTCAGCACACCTGTGGAAGAGGTCAGATCTCAATTTGGGGGAATCAGTTCTCTTCTCCATCACTTGGGGCTACAGGCTCGCAGCGAGCGCCCATAGCAGCTGAGCCTTCTCACCGTCTCACCTGCCCAGAGCCCGAATTTGAACCAAGTTGTGCAAGGTTCAGTCTTGGGCTTATTCACAATTATAAACTGTGTCCCTCTCTCTAAAGTTTGGGTGATCATGATGTTAGGAACAGAGGGCCTGGCCATGGAAAAAGAGGAGCCCTTGACAACGTTTGTGTCCAGGACTTGTTCTCTGTCCAACTCCCCCCAGACCCCCCCTCCCCCATAACACCAGGGAGTGGTTCCAACTTCCAGGGCATAAGATGGTCTCCTTCAGAACTTCCTCTATGTATAGAAAGGGATAGTGTCATTAGACCTCCAGCTCTGCTTTTCCTCATCCCTGAGAGGATGTTTCCTCCGCCAGGAAGTCCTTCCTGATTACGCCCAGAGAACTAGTACTTCTTCTGGCTCTGGGCTTCCAGCTGGTTTTAGAAGAAGCGGGTCCCAGAACCCAAGCTTTGTCTCATCGCTCCTTCTCCTTCCGCCGTAAACCGAGACAGAGGAGCAAGCCTCGCAGAAACTCCCCAAGAAAAACCCTTGGCACCCTGCGGGCCCCCTGCCACTCGCTGCCTCTTTCTCCTTGTCGTCCTTCGTCTGCCTAGCTCCGGGTTCTCGCCTCACCACCCCCGTCCGCGCCTGGCACTGCGCCCAGTGCGCCCCAGTCGCCGGATCGCGCTCGCAGCTCTGACTTCGTGCCTGCCGGGCTCCGTGGCACGTGCCCCGCGCGCCCCTGACCCGTGCCGCACCCCTCCGGGCGGCCTCCGCGCCCACCCTGACCTCCAGAGGTCGCCTGGGGACGGTCGGTGACCCGGGCTCGGAGGTGGGGGCAGCGGGGACGGCGGCAGGGAGAGGACGCTGCGCCTTTAAGGTGCCACCGCCGCGTGGCAGGGAGACAGCTTGTGCCAGCCCCATTCCGCCCGGCTCCGCTCGCGACGAGAAACACAATGCATAACAATCAGGCGCGCGCTTGGAGCTGTGCCACGCAGCGGGGGCGGGGCGGGCGCGGCCGGGCGGGCGGGGCGCCGGGGTCGCGACCCCTGCCCCCAGTCGGAGGCCGCGGGGGGCCCTGTGCTCCCCACGCCCGCGCTCCGCACCCCGCAGCCCGCGCGGCGCCCCGCCCCGGCCGCGCTCCCGCCCCGCGCTCCCTGCAAAGTTCATTCCCACTAACTCTTTTCCAGGCCACTTCCCCCTCACATCTGACAATCCGGGGCCCTCATTCTCCCAGTAATCACTCCACTGCACTAATTGCACATGCAAATATGCAAATGCGTATTAATTAATTACTATACTAATTAGTTCTGTGGTATTTGCGAGTAATAAATCATTGGATGGGAGCGAGGAAGCTGGAGACCTGGCCCATTTTCATTCTGCATAAAATTTTAATGGTCTCTCTGGCTGATCCGGGACGGCAGCGCGCGGAGAGGCTCTTAAAGGGCCAGAGGAGGCGGGAAAGGGGCAGGGACGGGGAGCTCCGGGTCATCCGGGCTGGGGCTGGCACCCTGGGCGGGTTTGAGACAAATCCCCATTCCCTGCGGGGTCCTGTCTTGAGCCTGCGGTTTTCCCCTACCCTTCTCTTCCCCTGGCCGCGGGTCCCCAGGGTAGCTTCTAAGGAGAGAATCTGGGCGGGGAGGAGAATGAGCCTCGTTTCTTTAAGAAAGGAAAGGGGGTACGGAGCTGTGAGAGGCCAATGCCAAGGCTTTCGGAGCCCCAGAGACCCTGGGATAAGGGAATGAAGACTCCGTTTCTTGGATGACTGGGTAAACTGAGGCACGGAACAAGTCAATTTTTAAAATCTCCTCTCCTGTTCCTAGAAAATGTCCTCGGTACCCCTACCTAGTCTTTTCTTGTTTCTTGTGGTGACCATCAAGGTTAGAGGGGCTTCCAGCTTTCTCTTTCCACATGATCAAACCGCAGCCCCGCCCCCGTGGGCACCAGCTGGCACCCTGGCAGAGCAGTCCTCGGCTTGAGTGGGCCCCAGGGACCCTGCTTTATTTCCAGGACATAGTCTGGACCCAGGGCACGGGGAGGGGGCTGGCTGCTTCATTGAGTAAAGGCGGCTGAGGGATCAGAGTGGTCCCAAGTCAAGGTCTAGGTGGATGCCAGAGGTGAGCAAAATTGTCAGGTGGGGACCAGGGACTTGCCCTGAGCCACAACCACTACCCCGCCCCCGCCCTCCCCAAGCACCGGAGTGACATCGGGGCAAAGCCTCAGGGGTCCCCACTGGTCATACCTCAGCAAACGTTAGTGCAGTTGAGGAACTGTCCCCAGAGCCCCAGATGTCTTGGAGACATCTACCTACCCCCATTTTATGGCTAGGAAACAAGAGCACAGGAGGTTCTGTGGCTGGTCCACGGCGGCCCACCTGGGATCGGTGTCATGGCCTCTGGCATCTGCGGTCCTTCCGCCCCGCCCCGCACACTCTACCCCCTCTTCCACCTCGCCCACAGCTCCCGCCCCAGGCTAAGGGCAGGATCCCGGTCCATCCTCATGAATATTAGGCTGTAGGCTCTGGGAGCATCCCCCCTTTTAGGCACGTGGAATCCAAGGGTCAAAGGAAGTTGACCGAGTTGCTTTGGATCATACGGTAAAGTCAGGTTCTCTCAAAGTCTTCCTGCGGGAGGCTAGAAAGGGGCCAAAGCAGCCTCTGATAACCAGGGAACAGGAGAGAAAATAGGCTTTCAGCTGTGGGGAGAACTTTCTTCTTGGGAAGCAGGGACCGCAGGAGCTCACATGGGGGAGGAGTTCCCCCCCCTTTTTCCTGTTGCAGGCTGGGAAGGGGCCTTGGCTGCCAGAGGAGGGGCCTGGGGAAGGAGACCGGAGACAGAAAGCCCACGCAGGACACTGGAACCCAGGAACCCTACCTGGGCTTTTTCCCCCTAATTTTGTCTGGAGCCATGATCTTCATTTTTTTTTTAATCTAAAAGTCAGGAACTTTTGGTTTTGTATTTGTTCTTCGTTTGTTTGTTGAGACAGTTTTGTTCTGTAGCCCTCCCTGACTGGCCACCGCCTTCCAGCCAGCCCTCTGTCTGCCTCTGCCTCCCAGGTGCCGGGATTATAGGGATGGTTCTGCGCATCTGACCACACCCTAGGAAGTTTCACGTCCACGGTTTGATGGATTGATTGCTGTTTAGGGGGCCCACAGGAGTTCCCACCTGTTCTGTGCAGCAGAGAGGAGGGTGGTTCCACATTCACAATGGGCCTTTCTTTTACTGTGTGCTTTTGTGCACCGATTTGTTTACTTTTCACAACGATTTTATTATCCCCATTTTTATAAATCGAGGCAGTGAGGAAAGGAAGGTGGTTGGGGTAGCCTTAGCCCAAGGCTAGTGAGTGGTAGCCATGGGATTTGAAACTACTGGGCTGCGCTTGGTCCTTCTGCTCGATGTTACAAAGCTTGTGGTGTGGCCAGATTTATGAGGTCCCTGTCCCAAGCAGAGTCTCAGATCCCAGGAGCAGCAGACCTCCACCCTGGGATAGTAGGAATGTGGAGACACAGGGAGAAAGAGTCTCCTCTCTTCCATGCCACTCCTCCGGAGAGGAGTCCAGCTACTTTCTCCCCACTGGAAGAAGATGGACAGAGAATCTTTCACAAGACCCGTCTTGCCGTGCTCCTGAGAAGGGGGCCTCTTTCAGGAGTGGATGCTGACCCAGGATCCTCTGCTTCCTCTGGGCACACCCTTGAGACAAAAGCAGAGTTAAGCTCCAGTTAGCATCTGTCAGGGGGATGGCCCTGGCAGGGAAACTGAGATTCCAGCACTCTCAAAGATGGGGGGGGGGCAGACCAGGGTCTCCTGACCTCCCAGTGGCCCAAGGGGACTTCAGCAGAAAAGCTATACCTGGTCATTCCCCAGAGCCGGGGAAAACCTCCATTGCCACCTTCTGGGCCTGGGAGTTTGGGGAGGGGCGCTGGGGTGTGAGGAGGGATAGCCTCCAGGAAAGAAAACCCACTTTCATTCTAGTCCTCTGCTGAAGACCAGGGAAGCTGGGCTCACCCGGATTTCCCCTCTTTGGAGGTCTGGGGGTAGTTGGGGGCTGGTGGGCGAAGGAGGCAGGAGGGGTAGGCTGGCCGCCCTGAGCTTCTCCATGCAGCCCCCGGGGCCGGGTGCCTGGGCAGGAGGAGGGGGCACAGCAGCTGCTGGCGATTTATTAAGCAGTCACGGAAAAATTGGTTTATAAATTAACAGCTGTTTTAACTTTAGGGCCTCTTCTTCAGGGAATGGAAGCAGCCGACTGGACCGAGATTGCAGTGTGTGTGAGGCTGGTGGAGGGAGTGGGAGGCGGCGAGCTCCGGCAGCTGGCATTCTTCGGGGGCAGCCTCAGCTGGCACCTCGGGGGGCACCAGGCAGTGGCCAGAGCAGGGGGTCTCCAGGTGCCGGCGGCTGCGGCTGCCCCGCCCCCTTCCTTGGGTTGCCGCCTGCTCTCTTCTCACCCACATCTCAGCTTCCACCGGGGGGCGCCAGAGGGCCTAGATGCGACTGTACTCGTTTCGGCCACCAGAGGGCAACCTCGGCACGCCGATTTCAGCTTCTCAGGGGATCCGTGGACACCAAGCCGGGAGGGAAAGAAACCAGGTCCAAACCGGAACTGGAACGAAGCCCACTCCAGTGCACGCTAGTGATCTTCCACTCGTCGGTTCTAAACGTGTCAAGACAGCGGCAAATACGGACTCCTTTAAGCTTAGCACTGTGAGTTCGAAGTCAGTGTGGACAGCAAGTCCAGGCCTGCCAAGACTGTATAGTGAGACCCTGTGTCCGAGAATGAGGTCTTCATTCAAGAATTCATTCAAGAATGAAGAATGAGGTCTTTAGTGCTAGGGATGTAGCTTAGTGCTAATCTCATGGACAAGGCTCCAGATTCGAGATTCCTAACACCCCACGCCAACGGCAAAAGGGGGTGATCTCTGGAGGCTAAGGCTGTCTGTGGGTTGTTTTGTCTGTTTGTTAGTCGCCCGGGTTAGTCTGCAACTCATGGTTCAACCTCATGAAGGCTAGTATTTCAAGTATGGGTCTCCATGCTGACTAGAACTGTCTTTTATTTGAACTAGGCTCTAGGCAAAAGCTGCTGAAGTCCTCTGAAGCCTCAGTTGTCCCATCTATAAAATGGGACTATGCTAAAAGATTAAGTGAGATACTGCACATACAGGCCTAACTCAGTGTCCAGGACAGTAAAAAGCTCCTAATAGGGATGTAAAAGCAAAAACACCAAAAGACAAACTCAATAACAAACTTGTTAGTGTCTACAACTTATGTTTGTTTATTCATTTACTCTTCAGTTCATCTCCCCGACAGTATCTCAGAGTCCAGCATAAAGATACATGGTGTACGGGACACATCTTAAAACTGTGTGCCATTAAAATCGTGTGCTAAGAGCACCAGCTGCTCCTTCGAGGGTTCAAATCCCAGCACCCACATGGTGGCTCACAACTGTTTGTAATTCCATCCAGGGGATGTGGCACCCTCGTCTAGCCTCTGCTGGCACTGAATGATGCACACACACACACACACACACACACACACACACACGAAGAGCAGTACCTATGTTCCAGCTTACAACTCTGTAACTCCAGGAGATCTGTTGCCCTCCTCTGACATCATATGCAGGTGGTTCCCAAGCAGGCAGAACACTCAGACACACATTACAAACCTTTAAAAAGGAGCTTTGATTCACATTAAACCAGGTCAGTTCAGGGGGAGACTGAGCCAGGCAGAGCAAGAGACCTTTTTATTCCCCAGTGTGGTGGTGGAATATGTACTTATTTTATAGGGGTGGTCACGTGCTATATAGACATTTCAGCTGGTTATTGTGACTCATGACAAAACCCAGCACTCAGGAGGCAGAGGGCAAGAGGATCTCTGTGAGTTTAAGGCCAGCCTGTCTACATAGTGAGTTTCCAGCCAACCAAGGCTATACAGCGAGACCCTGTCTCAAAATAATAATCAGGACTAGAGAGATGGTTCAGAAGTTTAAAACACTTGCTGTTTATGACTCGGCCATGGAGGCTCGTGGATTAATCCCAGCACTCAGGAGGCAGAGGCAGGCAGACCTCTGTGAGTTCAAGGCCAGTCTGGTTTACAGAGCAAGTTCCAGGACAATCAAAGCTACACAGAAAAAAACTGTCTTGAAACCAAACCAAACCAAATCACTGCCGTCAAGAAACCCACTTGCTGTTCTTGCAGCAGACCAGGGTTTGGTTCCCAGCACCCAGGTGCCAGCTTACAACTGCATCCCCAGGGGTTCAGTCACCCTCTTGTGGCTCTGCATGTAGGTGATGCACAAGCAAGCAAAACACTCATGCACATAAATAAAAATAAATCTTTAAGCATAGTTCAAAACTCCATTGCAGGGTACGCTCAATGCTGTTACATTCCGTGTTTGTAAAGTTTTTTTTAAGATTTATTTATTTATTTATTATTTGTAAGTACACTGTAGCTGTCTTCAGATACACCAGAAGAGGGCGTCAGATCTCATTCCGGATGGTTGTGAGTCACCATGTGGTTGCTGGGATTTGAACTCAGAACCTCCGGAAGAGCAGTCAGTGCTCTTAACCGCTGAGACATCTCTTCAGTCCCGTAAAGTTTTTTTTAAGCACATAGATTCCGATAGGATTATACTGAATGATGAAAAGATGCTGGATACGTAGATGAATAAGTCTCAGATGACCGTTCACCATCATATTGGCCAAGAATGCCCTGGCCCTCTATTTTTTGCTTTGAATTGTTCTCTCTGTGCCCTTCCCCAATCACAGGCAAAGATGCACACAATCACCTGTGCACCCAGCTAGCTTTCCCCCAACTCCTCTAAGGCTGCTTCCCAAGCCTTCCGGGGCCTCCCTTTCAGCTGCCACATGCCGGCTCCTTCCAGTTCCAGCTCTGCTCAGTGGTGCCAAGGTCACCTGCTTGCTGCCTAACTACCGACCCACATTGCCAGCCAGCGGTGCTGCGGCCCGAATCCTGGCCGATCGCGCCACCTGCTGGCCGTTCACAAAACTTCATGTCTTAAGCGGTGGAGGAAGACCAAATGCCTTGAAAACTACCTGGAATCCCGAACTGCGCTGGGCTTAAAATTTGATCCTGCAGAATCATCATAGCCACTGTACAAGGTGGGCTTTGAAATATACAGAAGCGAGGAGACACAAAGAAGCTGTCTAATTTCACACAATAAGCTCCGGACCTGAGATCCCAACCAGGGCTGGCCGACTCTTCACCCCCTCCCCGCCCCCACCCCGCCCCGTCCCCGTGTGAATTTATGTGCTTGATTGAGGATTGAGGAAGGAAAATACCTGTTTGTATGTTTTCACCTTCTCAAAGGAGGACAAAGGCCTCACAGCACCTTCGGAGTTCTCTTCCAGAGAAGGAGGGTGTTGTGGCTCTCGCGTGGCAGGGACTGGTCAAGAAGAAAAAGTACTTATCAGAAAGCCTCCAAGCAGCGTGCTCAGACCCAGAGGAGGGAACAGTCACACCACTCTCAACCTTGTCAGTCCGAGCGAGCGAGCAGGAATTAAGTCAAACGAGGTCTTGAAATTGTGCTTTGGACTTAGCTGCCTGTTCTTCTAACTCAATCATAATAACCCAGGAGTGGTATATTATTTTTACATCTCATTTGCATATGATTAATTCCAAGTCGACGTGAATGGGAGTCACGCTGCCGCTGCCTTCTCAGTCCTCCCACCTGTTTGTCCAGTCCCCCTCCCCTACCTCTTGCTAGGCTCTGCCACCCCCACCAGCCTCTACCCACTCCTTACCCCTGGCCCTCCCTCCCCAGTTCCCTGTTCCCTTCCTCTCTGTCACCCACGCAGCCTCCGCCACCTGGCCGCCCACCGCAAAAACTTTTCCCCAAGTTCCTGAGAAGTCGCGTAGGATCCAGGAAAGAAAAATCAAAGTAATAAAACCTCATTTAATTCCTAACGGAGGGCAGAGCTGTGAGCTGCAATTATCTTAATGCGGAGCTATTTTTACTCTCTCTCCATCTCTGTCTCCTGCCTTTCTGTCATAAGGCATTGTCCCCTCCTCTTACCTTTGTCTCTTCATCTCTCACACGGGTCCTCTTCTTTTTGCTCTCTCTGTGACCGACCCCCCCCCCATCCCTCCTAGCTCTGTGTTCCTATCCCTCTTCTGGTCCTCTGCACATGTGTTTCCCTCCCTCCCTCCCTTTCACGACTCCAGGGTTGAGGAGCCAGAGGCATTATACCTGGACAGGGCTGGGCATAGAACTGAAGACCATTTGCTGTCCCCAAAAGTCCATCTTTTGGGAATAAATAGTGCTCTGGTCTCCCTAGCACCATGGGGATAATCCTTCCTGGTGGTTCAGGCCGGACCAGTGTGTTCCCAGAAGTTTCCAATGGGCACCGAGGTACCACTGGGGGTCACAGCCTCATCCCTGCCTTCTGCCCCCTTTACCCACCACATACCCTTCCTCACAGCCCCCAGCAGGGGGAACTCCAGTCTTTTATCCCCACTTTGACCTAAAAGCTGCTCAGTGACTTGCCTGGCCAGGTTCTCTTTTTCCTCCCAACCTCCCAACAAGCTGGACTTTGCCAATCCTCACCACACCCCATCTGGAAGAGGGGGTCCTGGGCCAACTTAGGGACTGGAAGAGATGCCCATGTCCCAGGGACAGCAACCTATCATGAGCTGTTTCCCAGAAAATATGTAAGTCAACAAACTGTGGTCAGGCCTAGGCTGGAGGGTGTGGAGTCTGTCCTCCAGGACATCCTATTCCCAAGAGCAAAGCTTGGCCCCTGGCGCTCGCTTTCTCCCCCCCTCCTTCCCTCCCCCAGGGGGCACTGAGTCTGGGGCATCATGCCCCTGACCTCATTTCCATAAGGCTCCGTGGGCCTCTCATTCTCGCTTGGAGCCAGAGTGCCAGGCTGGGAGTGGAAAAGTTGCCGGTGGAGTTAGGGGTGTGGTGGGGAGGGCTCCTGCTGTTCCTGGCCTAAGAGTGACCAGAAGAGAGGACAGCCAACACAAACAGAACCCCAGGAGGGCACGCGCAGGCACAGGTCCACACACGCCCCTTCTGGGCACTACAGAGAGGCACTCAGTCCTTCTCGCCAGCCCCACGGAAGGTAGTTCCAGCTCCAGCAAAGAGACTCAAGGGCTTGGACAGATAAACAAGGGTCCTTAACCCACAAAGTAGCCCCTCTCCTCCACAACACAGACACACACACACACACACACACACACACACATCTGTAGAAGAGACTGGCACTTCGGAATGATCACACACCCCCAGCTCTGTTCCCCAACGCACCAAACCCACACGTGTGATGGCACGTGTACTGGGAAGGCAGCCCCCCAACCCTGCCCCTGGGCTGGTTCTGTCCCCTCCCCCAGTAGCTGCGGAGAAAAGGCAGGAGACACGTGAACGCTGGGTACATTGTGGCAGAGACTCGTCCCCCCCCCCTCCCCCAGGGAATTTGCTCTCACATTCGCAGCCTCAAGCCCCCCTCTCCTGCATAGGCCCCCCGCAAGCTGGCACCCGCCTGCCCATCACCTTGACAGTCTCTGACATCCTCCTCCACACCCACACCCTCCCCCGCACACACGCAGTCCTCCCACACGCTGCCACTCACACCCGCATCTTTGACACTCTGACACACTTACATAGACTCACACGCTCACACCGTAGCGACCCCCACCCTCCCCAGCTACAGCACTCCAGGCCTCTGGCGTTCACTTGCACATACTCCCTACCACGATGACTGACAGGTGTCCCCCCACGCACACCTCTCTCACACTCGCTTTCTAGGACACCCCCATTCACAGCGTGACATGCTGGCACTCTCTTCTCGACCTCACGAGTCTCCCTTAAAACTCCACGTCCCGGAGACCCGAAGTGGTTAAGGCCAGACTCCGGGCTCCAGCTGCCCCTGCTCCCCCCCCCCCCCTTAGCGCCACCGCTGGACTCCATCAATAATGCAGCGCCGAGTTCTGGGGAGACGGCAGGGGGCCCCCGGGCCGCTCCCCTAGCCCTGGCTCGCACTCCGCACCCTCCTCCCACCCCGGGGAGAACACACTTCTCGATGCTCATTGGCCGCTTTCCTCTAAGCCCTCCCTCCTAACGCCTGGGCGCCAGTCCCTGGCAGAGAGGACGGGCTGGGACCCCAGGTTGGAACCCGTGGGGTGCAGTCAGTAACGGCAGAGGCACGGAGAGGAAGAAGGCGGAGGGGGGGATAGACAGAAGCTGGTGGAGCAAGGCCGAGGGCAGCCCACCGAGACCCAAGGAGAGCTCAGGCCGGCAGCCGGAGCCCCGCGCCCCAAACCAGTAGCGCGCAGCCAAGGCTCGGAGACCCTGAGCCCTGGCTTGGGGACGCTGACCGGGCGCTGCAGGGGAGCCCCGCTGCCCATCCCTCCTGACCCTCGCGCGTTCCTTTCGTGGAGCGCGGGATTTCCCTGGGTGAGGGGACAGTGCTCCTCCTCCTCCGCGCAGCACGCGCCACCCGCAGCTCCGGACAGCGGAGCAGGGCTCAGCCAGACACCCCAGGAGCGCGCAGCCGCCCGCCATGGACCCCAAGGACCGCAAGAAGATCCAGTTCTCTGTGCCCGCGCCCCCGAGCCAGCTCGACCCCCGACAGGTGGAGATGGTAAGGGGACCGCGCCCCATCCACGTAACGTATCACCCGCAGCACACATCCCCAACCCTACCCCCTCCCCCGCACAGTCCGGCCAGTCCCACGTTGGACCCAGCCTGGGCTGCAGCGGGGCGCCCCACAGGACGGGAAGTTCGCTGGAGACTCCTAGCAACTTCCCCCCCCCCGGACCTTTGAGCCGATCTTGGGCGGGAGAATTCTTGCATTGAGCGTCCGGAGACAATCTGTCCGCGGGACGGCGCGTTTGGCTCTTACATAGCCCCGCGAGGCTAGTCGTTTTCCCGCGGGGACCACATCACCCTGGTGGCACCCCATGGACACAAACAGCTCTGGTGTCTGAGGCTGTCACTTCAAATACTCCTGGTCTAAAGAATCACAATTTCACCCTATTAGCCTAATCGGGAGGGGGGGAGGGGGTGTCCCAGAGCGTTGTTCTGAATACTCTCTGCTATCAGGACCTGGAGCTGCAACCCCAGGGAGGGAACTGGCATCTCGTCCTTGAGGGTTGGGAGACCTACGAAGGTGTAAGGGAGAGTGGTGGAGGCAGAGGTCTGTTCTCCTCGGCCTAGCAAGGACACTTGTTGCTGAGATGCCGAGGGCTCTGAAGAGGGACGGCAAAGCCCTTCTTGGGGTGTTTGGTTGGGGTGGGCTGAGGCCTGGGCCTAAGCAGCTTTTGGCAGCGACTGAGTCAGCCTCAATTACCTGGTCCTCTCTCGATTTCCCTGGAGCGCCGAGGGGACCTAATTAACTGACAGTTGGTCTGATTGCCAAGCGAGGGTGGCCGAGGAGAACAAGTTTATCTTTTTTATTTTCAAGAGAACTGGGTGATAAATTCCACAGCTTGAGAAAGACTGTGGTACCGGGCCCAGACTCGAACCTCCAGAGACTCCAGCAGACCCCTCAGTGTCTGGAGCTCAGGCCCCCACCCGAGCCTCAGGTAAGGGTGGGAGTGCCTGCCGGACTCGGCTCAGACTTCCTGGGCGGCTGAGTCCACCTGCTTTGAAGCCCTTGAGCTGACCTTCGGTGGGTAGGGCCATAGGGAGCTCCTGCTGTAGGAACTGCCGCCGGCTTTGGTGTCTAGAGAAAGTTCTATAGTAGGCTGTGGAGTGTGGCTGTCTGGACTAGGAGTCTGGGGATGGTTTTTCTAGTCCTTTGGATCCAGTGGTGCTGTGTGACCTTGGGCACTTGACTGAACCTCTCTGAGCCCCCCAGACTTTTCATCCTTATAAAATAAAGCGATTGCTTGAGCCAAGTGAGCTCTAGTCGCCTTTGATTCACAGGCTCCCTGAGGACTCCAAAGCCCAGCTCCCAGCTGGCTGAGTGAGGTGTCCCTATAGGGCATTTATCCTTCCTTTCTTCCTCCATCTCCCTAGATCCGGCGCCGGAGACCAACCCCTGCCATGCTGTTCCGGGTCTCAGAGCACTCTTCGCCAGGTAGGGCTCATTCCCAACTCCCTACGACAACTCTGGCGCCTTTCTGAGAGAGGGACAGCTGGGTTAGTTTATTTTCTCTGCACCTGCTGGCACCGGGAGGGAAGGGCACACTCTTGCTGTCCCAGAGACTTAGGCTTTGGGGGAAAGTAACCTGATTCTTTCTCTCTTCCTCCTTGGTCATGGTTGGTGTATGCCTGGTGGCCTCTTCAGAGGAGGAGGCCTCTCCACACCAGGTGAGTTTCCTTGGGCAGCTGGAAGGACACTTAGCTGGGTCCTCTGGGGTCGGGTAGACTGAGATCTGCAGAGCCAACCTAGGCCACCACAGGACATATTAGCATATCAATTGCATTTCCCTGGAAAGATCCTGTTCCAGTGTCACCCTCTCTCTCAGTGGGGTGGGATGGGGTGGGGTGCCCACAACCACGAGAGGGTCCTGCTCGGAGTCTGGCTTCTGCAGGGGGTAGGACTTCACCTAGGTGTCCTAGGTGTCCTGTGCTCTGTCAGCTGTCCAAGTCAGTTGTCCCGCTGGAGGGAGGGGAAAAGGAAGGATATCTGGGGGAGCTCGTTTCAACTGTTTCTTTCCTGTAGAGAACCTCTGGAGAGGGGCACCACCCAAAGTCGAAGAGACCCAACCCCTGTGCCTACACTCCCCCGTCACTGAAAGGTACTAACCCCACCCCTCCATCTGTCTTATGATCTCCTGGAGCCCTGAACATGGGGGGGGGTCATTTGGGAAGGACTGCCACCGTCCTCTGCTGGTGAATTCAGAGTCCAAGGAGGGGCAGCTAGCATCTTAACAGTAGGTTGAGGGGTTGGAAGGGGGAGCTGGGGAGCCCCACAGGACAATGAGCATTGAGGTGAGAGACTCTGGGGGTGTCTCCGCTAGGCCAGGCTTGCTGCCTGCTTCCCTCCCAGCTCCACTCCAGGGTGCAGTTCTGCAGCTTGGCCTCCTGCATCCTGCATCTGCTTTTCTGTCTGGGTTGAAAGGTGTCATTCCTGTCTCATACTGCCAGGTCTCGTTGGTAGGCAATGGGAGAAATAAGATGAAGATTGGGAGGCTCACAGGGTAGTTCATTGGTGGAGTATTTGATTAGCATGCCCTGGGTTACAGCCCTAAAGTCGATTTTAGATAAGTCAGTATGGTGGTGCAGGGGTCTGTTAGCTCAGCATTTTGGTGACAGAGGCAGGCTGATTTTTGTGAGTTCAAGGCCTAACTGATCTATAGAGAGAGTGCCAGGCCAGCCAGAGTTGCACAGGGAGTCCCAGTCTCAAAAAGCAAAGCAAACCCGAAAACAAAAAACAAAATCACTTGATGGCTTATACCCACAATCCCTGTACTTAGGAGGCAGAGGCAAGATTGATATGGACAGGAGATCAGCCTGGGCCACACAGTGGATGCCAGACCAGCTAGGACAATGCAGCACAACTGTGTCTCATATAGAAAGGAAAACTGAGTGATTCGGTCCCTGACTCCTGGACCCTTCGTCTCTAAGGATCAGGGAGGGTTTGCAGGAGGGACAGCGCTATTAGGCCTGATGGAATCAACAGATCAGAAAAGACAGGTACTGGCAGGGCAGTGGTGGTCTTTAATCCCAGCACTTGGGAGGCAGAGGCAGGCTGATTTCTGAGTTCGAGGCCAGCCTGGTCTACAGAGTGAGTTCCAGGACAGCCAGGGCTACACAGAGAAACCCTGTCTCAAAAAACAAACAAACAAACAAACAAACAAAAACAACAAAAAAACCAAAAAAACAAAAAACAAAAAACAAAAAACAATCCAACAGGTAAAGAAATGGGGCTTGCAGAGGGGCTGGCGGTGTGAAGTCAGGTTTTAAGGACACCCGGAGACTTGATTTCTGGCCAGGGAGCTATGGGAGACACACCTGAAGGAAGAGCAGATGCACTGAGTGAGCCAAGGGCCTCTTCCAAACTAGGTGCCAGTGGTCTGCCACCCCCACCAGAGGCCTTTCCTGCGGGGCCTGTCCCTTCTCCTGGGGGTGGAGGGCAGGCGGATGGCGGATGGCTGGCATGTGCGTGTGTGTGTGCGTGTGTGTATGTGTGTGTGTGTGTGTGTGTGTGTGTGGCCTGTGTGTGCGCGTGTGCTGAGAGCTTCCCCGGGTAGGTGGGTTTAATGTGGCTTCCCAGCAGCCAAGGTCAACAGGTGCACCCGCAAACCTGCCTGCCAAGCCTGGGAGCACAGGAAAGAAACAGGGAGCACCGGAGAGAGGAGTTGGTGCTCTCCTTCTCCCAAGACAGGAAAGTGAAGGAAGGAAGCTACACCGAGTGGCAGTGTGCAAGGACTTCCCGGAGAGATGTGTAGAAGGGCTTAAAGCAGGCACGAAGACAAGTGGCATATTCCCAAGGAGTACAAGAACTTGGCCTTGAGACTGGGGCGTAGAGTGTACGCATAGCACACATAAGACCCTGGCTTCCAGGACCAGCACCACATAAACCAAGTGTGCTGACGCCCCTGTAAACCCAGCACTCAGGGGATGGACCCAGGAGGATCGGGAGTTTGAATTTTTTTTTCCCCCCCGAGACAGGGTTTCTCTGTGTAGCCCTGGCTATCCAGGAACTCACTCTGCAGACCAGGCTGGTCTCAAACTCTGAGATTGACTTGCCTCTGCCTCCCAAGTGCTGGGATTGAAGGCGTGCGGGGCCACCACCATCCTGCTGGGTTCTTGAATCTTAACAAGGAAGATTTGGGTTAGGGGGATTTTAGGGTCCCAGACATGGCAAGGTAAGAGGAGACAGTGTTGTAGGAAGGCCCAACGAGGCACAAGAGACTGAGTAATGCAAACATGAGCTCAAGGGGTGGGGGGAACAGAGCGCTGCACACACACCTGCCAGCACCTTGGATCACGAACTAAGTAACTCTCCTCCGCCCCCCCCCCCCCCCCGGCTGCCTGCCTGCCGCTGCCTCTCCCCCAGCCCAGAGGCCCTTCTGCACTGAGATGGTTCTCTTTGGCAAGCTTAGCCCTTTCTGGGCAAGGGCAAGTGTCTGGCAGGCCTTGGGTTTGTAGGGCAGGATTCAAGAGCCCTCCAGGAAGGGCGGACAGCGCTAAGCCTGGGGAGGGGGGAGCTGTGGGGTGGGGGGTGCATTGAGGTCAGGTCAGAGCTTTCTGGGTTGGCTCAAGATGAAACTTTGCCAAGGCTAGGGCAGGGCAATTTATTGAGATTTTATTGCCTGGGTAGCTTACCCACAGGCAGTGGGAAGAGGTAGGTTGGGAGCTGGGGGCAGGGCGGGGCATTAGGCACACACAATGCACCCTCTGTGCCTGTCCCTAAGTTGGCAGGAGTACATGGCCCTGCTCAAGGCACAGGAGGTTTCCACCTACCCCCCGGGCTGCTAAGAGGAGGGGCCACTGTTGGATTAAGTAGCCCAGAACCACTGGCCACTGAAAAGAGTCTAGTCTGAGGGCAGGGGACCTAATGTCTCACGGACTCTAAAATCCTGATAGTCTCTGGCCCCTTGCTGATCCCTGCTCTAACCTTTTGTCTAGTTTTGTTTGAGGGGGTTGTTTATGTAGCCCAGGCTAGATTAGACCTCACTATGTAGCTGAAGATGCATATACATTCCTGATCTTCTTGCCTCTACTTTATGGGTGCTGTGATTATAGGCTTCTGCTAGAAACAAAACCCAGGGCCCTGTAAACGCTACATCCCCAGTCCCTCCACCATCCCAGTCTTAACCCAATAATGTTCCCCTAAACCCTGACAATCCCCAGAACCCCTGGCCCATCCCTTTCTCCCTCCCTGCTTTTTGTCTTTGGGAAGCCGCCCACGCTGTTCCTTTCCTCGGCTGCATCTGAGCAGGTCTTCGTGGTGGTGGTGGTGGTGGTGGTGGTGGGGTGTTGCTGCTTTCTGGGTCACCGCCGAGGGAGCTGGGAGATTAGGGATATGGGTCACGACTGTGAAGCCTGTTTCTGAACAGTCCACTTGCCCAGCAAGGACTTTACGGGCTACAGAGTTCTGTGACCTTAGGCCCAGGACTGTTTCTGCTTTGGGAGTCTGGGGAGGAGGTGCAGATTGGTATCTAATGCTGGGCAGTTTTGGGCAGGGAGGCACAGCAAAATGGATCATTGTGAACAATGACAGGACAAATGGCTCTGACCTATAGGCCTGGCACCTTCTGCCTGGGTTAACACTGGCAAATACTTTCCAGTACCGGACACCTGGCTGTGGCGCCTCCCTGGCCAGAGAATGCTAAGCCATTGCTGTGCTGGCCTGGTCTTGCCCAGCCAGGTGCCCTGTGGTGCAGGGGAGTTTTCAGGTGCCAGTCTTAGGGGGAGGGCAGCATCTTGAAGCAGCTTAGAGCTAATATGATTAAAACGTACGCCTGTGGCTCCCACCTTGGTTTGATGCCCACCCTCCGCGGAGTGGGTTGTGGCCTTTCACCATTGAACTTGGGCCTCTACCTCAGTTGCACGCATGAGCGGCTCCTTCCTCTTGGCTGACCCTTTCCTCCCCGGGTTCCCTCCACCAGCTGTGCAGCGCATCGCGGAGTCTCACCTGCAGACCATCAGCAACTTGAGTGAGAACCAGGGCTCGGAGGAAGAGGATGAGTTAGGGGAGCTTCGGGAGCTGGGGTATCCACAAGAGGATGAAGAGGAGGATGAGGACGAGGATGAAGAGGAGGATGAAGAAGAAGACAGCCAGGCGGAGGTCCTGAAAGGCAGCAGGGGGACTGGTAAGCTGAAGGGGTTGTGGTCTGTGGTTTCTGCTCCTGTGGGTCAGCCCTGGCTCTTCCAGAGGAATCCTGGGATGTCCTTTGATGGCCAACCTCTGAGTCCTGGCATCCCTTAGTCTTGGTTAACCCTTCACCTGACTAGGTTTTCCCCACTATTCATCCCTTTCTAAACATTAAGGCAAGGCACAGGACAACGGAGGCTAGACCCAAAAAGGAACTTTCTATCCGTGGAAGCGAAGAACTGTGAGGAGGTTCAGAGATAGAGAGAAAGCCCAGCATTCCCTTTCTTGCATTTCTGAACCTAGCATGAGCTCTCTGCTGTGCTAAAGGAGGTTGACTGATTTGCCCTCTCCAGGACCCTTGAGGGAGCCTTTTCCCTCCTAGGATGGGGTGGGAGAGTGCCCTCTAGTGTCCAGATGTAGAATTGACGACTTAAGAACCAGTCTTGGTCTTGAACCTCTACGTTAACCTCGTTAACCTCGGCCTGGAGATAAGGCACCTAAAACCTACACCAGAGGGTGCAGAGCCAGAAAGAAACCCATAGAAGACGCCTACACCAGACACCTAGGCAGAAAGACCTCACCGCCTCCCACGGTTGTATCTTCCATGCCGGGCCACAAAGGCGGTGCTTCATCTATTTAGCCTGGTGCACATTAAACTTTTTGGACCTGTTTTTTTTGTTGTTTTTTTGTTTTTTTTTTTTTTTTAATGGGAACGACAAGCAGGCTCCCTCTCCCAATTCAGCTTTTGGACCCAGACAAGAAGCCTTGGGTCTCCTTTTTCCGTCTCTGGCTGTGAAGTGTCAGAGAGCTGGAAGAGCTCCGTGAGCCCCTTCTGAGACCCCACCCCAGAACAGGTGGGAGATTGATGAAAGCTGCTCCCTTGGGAAGGAGAAAGAGGGAGGGGGGCTGAGTCACATGACCAGACTCTCAAGGAACAACGTCAATTTCCTGCATTCCCGAGTAAGTCTGGAGACCTGTTCTGGGCCTCTTGAGAAGATAGGGTCTCATTCTGCAATCCAGGTTGGCCTGAATCTTAACAATGCATCTCAGACTGACCTTGAACTTGAAGCAATCCTCCTGCTTCAGCCTCCCGATGGCTGTATTACTGGCATAAGCCTCCACACCCAGTTTCCCAGAAGGGATTATCTAAGGTAATCTACACCGGTCTTCTTACATAATATTTCCTTTGGAAAAGTGCCCGTGAACTAAGTTAAAATCACAGGGACCGGTGTCCAGGACAGTGGTCTGCCCATCAGGAGTTCGACCTCAAGTCGTCAGACAGCACCAGAGGGGCACTCAGCCTAGTGTGTATGTATGCCCTCTCTTCCAGTGGGGCAGAAGCTTTCCTGTGGCCAGGGTCTGGAGGGGCCCTGGGAGCGCCCACCTCCTCTGGATGAGCCCCAGAGAGATGGGAACTCTGGGGACCAAGAGGAAGGCAGAACAGCACTAAGTGGTGAGCTTTGGAGTGTGGGCTGGGGAGGTGGATGGAAGCCTCACGGGCCAAGCCCAGCCTTGAGTCCTCTTTACTTGTCTTTCAGAGCCTGGAGAGGAGTCTCAGCATCCTACCCCTCCCTGAGCCTGGCACATAAGCTCAGAGCCCTGTATCTCCCAGGAGGAAGTGCTCTCCAGAAACCCACTCTGTCCCCACCCTCCTTTGTACCCTGTCTTTCACCTGCTAGGGCTGCGGCTTCTGACTTTTAGAAGACTAAGGCTGGTCTGTGTTTGCTTTGGCTGAAGCCCAGAGTCCCCAATGCCTTTCCCTGCCAGTCATTCTTCTATTTACCCGGTGGGAGGGGGGAGGTGAGAGCGCCCACACTGGGAACCTCAGAAGGCCATAAAAAAAAATATTCACCCTTCACAAGTCTCCTCTACAGATTCTCTCCTCTGGACACGAGATACCCACAGGGCAAGCCCTAAGATCTGGGGAAAGGAGGTACTGAGAGCCTACAGGTACCCTGAGATCACCTCCATCCCCTCTTCCTGTGGGGGGCTTTGAGTCCCCAACCCTCTCATAGGCTTCAACCAGGACCCTGGTCTCGAGCATTCTTTTGCAGAGCCTCAACTTTCTGGATGTCCCTCCTTTATTGTTCCATTCCTGCTGGGTGTTTGCAAGATGGACTGGCAAAGGCTGCTTGCTGCGTTTTGTTTGTGCTTTGGTGCCAGGCACTTACTATATGTCCTTAGAGGGGCCACACAGTGGGGGAGCCTGGCTCCCCTTGTCCTCCAGCAACTTGGTTCCCTTCCCCTTCTTCCCTGACTCCAGGCCTGAACTCCTCCTACGCTGTAATAAATCTTTGTAAATAATTGTCCTGAGACTCCTCTTTCAGGGGAGGGGAGAGAGACCAGGAAGTAATGGTATCTCCTGACAGGGAAAATGGCGGTTATCTTAGGGTCAGGATCTTGACCCTTATGTCCAGTCCTTCCCAGGAGCCTTTCCTGCAGGCTAATAAGCATGGCAGACATACTAGCTCCTGAGGGAGATGGCTAAAAGTCAAGGGAGAACAAAGGTCCTTTAAAAGTGTGTGATGGATGTGGTGATGCACGTCGGTAATCTCAGCCAGCACTTGGAAAACGGAGGAAAAAGGATCCCGAGCTTGAGGCCAATCTGAGACCGTCTCAAAAAACAAAAAATGGATTTCTCCAAGGGATTTGTGCTCACAAATCGACCCTCATAACAGTTCCCCTTTACTCCACAGTGTCAGGCCTGTACGGTCTAATAACCATGACACCCTGGAGCTCTTTCTCGTGCTCCGGGAGTATCTTACAGTCTAACTCTGGCTGCGGATCGACTTCCGGACCTTGACTCAAAGGGTCGGTGTGGGTCCGGGTGGAGAGGGGCGGACTAGGGCGGAGCTTCAGGGTCACACGAATCCCGATTTGCTTTGGGGGCGGGCTCGGGGGCGGGCTCAGCGGCGGAAGTAGCGCCGCTGGGAGGTCTTCTTCCGCTCTGAGGAGTTGCCAGGCCGTGGAGCGGGACTGCGGCTGAGGCAGGAAGAGTTGGGGGCCGTGGTGACATGAAGCAGGTGGGTTCTGCAGAGGTCGCTGGGACCGGGTGGTGGTACGAGAGCTGTCTCTACCCGACGGATCCCGCTTCCCTGCCCGTGTCCGTCTTTGGTTCGGTCCGATCTTTCCCAAATCCTTCGCGCTCCGGGTTCCGCCCCCTTCCTCTCCACTCGCTGCTGCGCGCGCAGGGTTGGGGAGTGGGCGTCTTGGTCCTTACCCAAGGGGGTCCGGAGGACGTCTGCGGTCGCTTTCCTAAGCCTTCTTTATAGTAAGAGGAGAGGCAAGGAGTCGGTATCTGAGTATTATGGGGCAGTGGTTAGGTGTGGGAAGGGGTCAGAAACAGGGAAAAAAATACTAATAGGCTGCCTCTCTGCCACCCGCTGTTTTCCCCAACTTCCGTTGGAAACAGCCACGCATAACTTCCCAGTGACATCAGAAAGACTCTTTAAACTTTTCTCAGAAGTGCCTGCTGCTATTGGCTCTCATTCCTGACATGCTTCCACCCTTTGACTCCCCAATATTTCCTGATTTTTCCTCTTACCACTCTGACAAGAGGTCAGAAGTACTGCTCTACATTCTCTCCGGCTCAACCCGCCTCTCTGTACACTGATCTTGGATGGCCTCATCCACTGTTGTAGCATCAGGTTCAAGACCACTGAATAATCAGATTGACGATACCAGCACATCCCCTTCCTGGGCCTCCAAATTAACTGTCAATTATGTCAATGGGATACCTCCACTTCAGGAAGAGTCACGGGTTTCAAACCTGAGCTGATCTTTTCTCTGTAAAATTTATTCTTCTGCTCTTGTCTTATCCAGGAAAAAAGCTCCAGAATTGCCTTACCATCCTGTTTGCTCAGAGTACAGCTAACTCCCTGAACCTTCTCTGTCACCACCCTTGTTGATGTGTCTCTCGCCATTTCCAGGAGCTTGTGGTTCTAACTGCTTGCAGACAAATCTCCAGACTCTAGCTCTTGCAGACTTTTAGATCACGAGTCTGATTATGTCACTTGCTTCCTTAAGACCCTTTGCTTGCTTCTCATCATCGCCTGTGGGGAAACGATTGAGGAGAGCGCTCTGTGCTCCTGTTTACTGTAAGATGTGCCTTGCTTACACAGGGTTTTTCTTGTCTCTGTGCCTTTGTATATATCAGCAACTCTTTCCTCTCTGATCTGCTGGGCCTCCTTCTGACTTATCCTTCAGTGTCCTTTCAGACAGCACCATCTCCACACCACCCACCTCCACCCCAAAGGTTGGCCGCCCTGCCCTCTGTGTCCTCTGAGCACCCTTAGTGTCAGAGCTGACCTATAGACCCATGCACTAGCTTGCTTGAGTTCTGATATTGTTTTGAGACCTTGATGAAGCCAGTGCCTTCCTTTCCTTGTTTGGAAGATAGAGATAGTGATGTGCCTACCTTGTAAAGATGTGAGGATGAATGAAGTACTGTATAGTGTGTGCATAAAGATGCCAGGCCTGTGAGTGCTTAGTAAATACACATTAGTTAAAAGTCTTGTGTAAGTGCGCTCTAGTTCATTGGTTGTGACTTAGTTGCATAAGTTGCTTGAGAATGATTGGTATGACTTGCTTCTCATTCTGTCCTAAGTGAAATCCTGGACACACTGGGAACAGGATCTGCACCTACTGAGTAAAGAAAGATTCAAGGGTGAGAAAGATTCAGGCTTTTGGGTTTCCAGCATGGCCAAAAAACAAAACAAACAAACAAACAAACAAAACCCAGCCAGGCACACTGGTAGCACACACCTTTAATCCCAGCACCCAGGAGGCAGAGGTAGGTGGGTCTAACCTGGTCTACAGAGTTCCAGGATGGCCAGGGCTACACAGAGAAACCCTGCCTTAAAAAAAAAAAAGCAATGTGAGTGGTGGTGGGGTTGGGGTTAGCCGGAGACCTCGTTCAGTAGGAGAACGTTTGCTCTTGACCATGATCAGTTCTTCAGTCCTTTGATGGTCTTTTGCCTTCATGGATGCTCATCCCCCTTTCCTCCACCTGAGACTGACTCTCCTGAACCCCAGGAAGTCCTTCCACCCTGTGACTTCCCTTCCTCTCACTGTAGCCCAGGTCCCCACACTTCTTTCTCTGGGAGACATGGCCCTTGTGTATACCTTTCTGAAAGCGCTCATCCTATCAGGCCAGCATGGATTTGTGTCAGTCTTCCTCACTAGGCCTGGTGACCCTGATAGACTAAGCCAGAGTGTCACACTGCAGGCTTTCCTGTGTCCTGCTACTAGCTGAGGTCTCCCACACCCGGGCTCACCAGAGGACCCGCAGTGTGGGTTAAGACCAGAAACCCTGTGGCTGGAGGCTCCTGCTCATTCTGTTGGATGCTAGAGCTCTCTGCCTCCTTTCTGCAGATGAGGAGGCCGAGCCTTGGGGGAGGTTGGTTCAAGTCCCTCAGTAGAGATTTAGAGACCGGTAGCTTAATTTCAGATGCATGGCCGTGCCCCAGGCACTGCCCCTGTCCCAGCATCCAAGAGAGCAGCTGGCGCATCAGCGGGGCGGGACAATGAATAGCATGCCATTTTGTTAGCTGTGCGTTCCTCTGAATGTTTTCTGGCCCGAGTGCGGCAAATGTAAGCTTTTGTCTGGCCAGAGCTGGGCCTAGGAGGAGCCTGTGCACTCAGGCCTTTTCATGAGAGAGCTCACAGTTCTCTGAGGTGCTGGCCCTTTCCAGAGTGACTCTGGGGACTTGACTTCCTCAACCTCAGTTTTTCCCCGGGATCACTGAAGAATGGAGTGGAGTCTGACTCACTAGCCCCTGAGTGGGCCAGAGGTCACAGAGTCACTGAGCCAGGGGCATCCTCGAAGGGCAGGGTGGGGGCGGGGGCTGAGCACGCCTGACACATGTGGTGGGCTTTCCAGTTAGTATGCGGTCAGAACCCAGTCTAGGAAGGAGTGGCCGGTTCCTGTGCTAGCCTGACTCCTCTTCCTACTTAACCCCGAGGAAAGGGGAAATGGAAATTACTTTGGGTTTGTAGTCTTGTTTCTCACTGCTGCTGTGTGCCCTGTTCTCTTCAGACTTCCACTTCCCCAGGGCCAGGGACCTTCGCAAGCCCTCTGTGGGTTTGTGGCTCGAGAGCCTGAGGTCAGTCATTCCTAGGCTGGGGGCAGGAGTCACTGAACAGGAAAGCTATCCCTGATAAGCTTCCTGAGGCAGAGTCCTCCTAACTAGCAGGCCAGACGGACCTCAGGTTTGGGCACAGTGCCCTGCTGCACCCGCCTGGCCCTGGCCTGCATTGAGTGGCAAGGAATGGTAGGGGGAGCGGTTATTAATTAAGCACAGATACCGTGCAGGTGGAATTTCTCAATCCTTCAAGCTCCCTTAGGTAGGTACTCCCTGATCTCTATTTTACAGAGACAGACACTGTGGATGAGGCTCAGTGACTTGGGTAAGGACACAGCCCAACAAGGAGTGGCCCTGGGCCTTTGATTTCAGGTCTAATGCTGACCCCAGACCTGTTTCCTCTCCAGTTCCGGGCGGAACTCACACTTCCGTAGAACAGCTTACTTAATAGTTAACATGTGGCTTGCCACTGTGACCTGGGCATCCAATGCTCAGGTCTAGTGATGAGATAAGGGTGGTACTGACCTGGAGTCCTGAGGTCAAAAGAACGTAGATGGCAAAGGAAAGCTTTGCCTCAGAGGTAACAGTAGCTCTCTGGCAATGGGGGAGGTTCAGGAATGAGGAAGTGGGGAGCCTGATGTGCCGTGTTTGGGAGCAGCCCTCAGTTACAAGGGGGTCAGGTATTAAACCCCACGTCTAGAGAAGAGAGCCAGGGTCTCTCCTCTTTCCTAATGTTCCTTATCTAAGGGACTTAACTCACATAGGCCCTTCCCTGTGCATTGCCGTGGGGCGGCCCCCCTGCATGCAGGTGCCTGGGAAATCCGCTCCCGTGATGGCAGTGGAGGAGCCGCCTGGGCCCTGAGTAGGGCAGGATGCCGGATGGGCAGGATCCAGTTTCAGGAAGATTGCCGTGAGGGCTGGGCACGAGTAACCCTGTGCATCCCTACACGTGTCCTGGAGAGAAGTATGTAAACAATCATCTGCACGTTTCCTGGTGTGGTTCTCCCGGTGCACAGCAGTGGACAAGGCTGTTCCAGTACGAGAAAATGGCAGGAAACCCAGAAGACAACAGTGTTAGAGTAACAAGTGCTGTGACCAAGAGGAAAGCTAAAGAGGGCATGGAGCCTGAATAGGGGGCTCCAGAAAGTTCTCTCTACAGGGTCGCTTCCACAGAAGCCAGAATGGAGCAAGGGGACAGCAGTGCAGGAGTCCTGGAGTTGGAACAACGTTGGTGTGTCCAGGGACGGCGAGGACCAGGGTGGCTGGAGTAGGGAATTTAAGGGGGAAGAGACAAAGGCGGGGTGTGCGCCGTGGGCCATAGTGGGGACTTTGGCTTTTACTCTGCTCGCTGTGGAAGCCACTAGAGGATTGGGACCTTGGGGGATGTCTGACCTTACAGGGCTCCTGTGGCTGCTGGGTTAAGAGTAGACTCTGGTCAAGTACAAGGAGGAAGGGGTGGGATAAAGCTGTGAAAGACGGCTCAGATGGGTGTCAGGGGTAACCCAGGAGAGGGTATGTACTGGCTGGATTTGGAAGAAACAGCCCAAAATTTTGTTGGTGGTGTGGGTGTGGGGAGAGGGCCCTGGGCTCACTGCGTGAAGGCTCCTGTGTAATAGGTCTCAGCGCAGTGGAAAGACCACTGGGGTGTGTTGACTGTGTTCTTCTCTGAGGCAACAGTGGGCAGGTTTTGAAACTCAGTCTCATCCTTCCCAGGGGTGTGTGATGAGTGAGGGAGACTGTATGGGGTGGTACCGAGGGCCACTACCTGCTGGGTCTGCCGCCTGTGTGCCTCCAGCAGGGCACAGACCCGGGCTGACATGATACCCAGTCCTGACCCAAAGATAACTCATGGATTTTTTTTCTTCTGCGGAAGAGGCAGGTGTGACGGAGATGTTCCTTGAGGCATGTCTACAGGGCCAGGAGGCACTGATGTTTGTCCTATTCTGCAGCGGAGGGGGATTGACTCGGAGAGAAGTGAGAAGCCAGTGCTTGATCCTTCTCCCAGCTTGGAGCCCATTTCTCAGCTGGCTTTTCTGACTCCCCTGTATGTACCCCCAAGTCCCCCATAGCACTCGCAAAGTCTTACATTTTTGGGGGCATACAGAGCCTGCCTGTCTGTCCTTAGGAAGTATTTGGATTTCTTACAGAATCCACTGTTCCGGGCACTTCTGTTTCTTTGTACTGCCAGGCAGTTAAGGTCAAGACAGGTATTCCCAGTCTGCAGGTACAAGGGCAGAGGCTTAGTAAGTCACAGGGGCTGTGGCACACACATGCCCAGGGCAGGACGTAGAAGCTGTAGTCCGCAGCGTATGGAGATGCAGGCAGGTGGCTGAGGCCTCTGGCCTGGGGCGGAAAGCTATAGGAACCCTCTGTGTTCCTGCTACTTAAGGGCCCGGTTTTCGCTGTTGGGGTCTTCATTTCTGCTTCCCCCATCTGCATGGGAAGGTGACAGGAAGGCCTGGTGCTAAAGGGACATCCTGGCACACTCCCTAAATCTTCTACAGGAGCCAGGACAGACCAACTTCTGCCCCCACCTTAACCTGGGGGTCTACCTCTGCCTGGAGGGTGAGTAACTTGACCTTTGCATGACTAGGGATAGGAATGAGGGGCTGAAGGGTTTGCTTTGTGCCCTCCGCAGGTTGTTTGTATAGTACAACCTTGACCCCAGACCTTCAGGGTGGCTTTTACTATCTGTCACCATTAAACTCTCTGTTTTCCTTTTATCTGCTACACTTGTACCTCAGCCTCTGATCAAGCCCTTGCCTCCTCTCCCCTCTGACACTTGTTCAAACAGCATCCCTGTGATGTAAGAATTTTAATGCCTCTAGTATTTGTAGAACTAAGCTGTAAAACTTTGGGTGGGTTTGGGGAGGGGCCAGTGGGCAGAAGAGAGAACAATCAGTGTGTGTGACAAAATATGTAACAAAAATTTGCCACTTTAACACTTTTAAGTGTATAGTCCAGGTGTGTGTGCTCTCTTGCGTTCTCTCTCTCTCTCTCTCTCTCTCTCTCTCTGTGTGTGTGTATGTGTGTGTGTGTGTGTGTCTGTCTGTCTGTCTGTCTGTCTATTGGTCTGGAAAGAAATGGCTCATCAGTTAAGAACACTTGCTGCTCTTTAGAGGCATGGAGTTCATTCAGTTCCCAGTATAGGACGGCTCAAAACTGCCTGTAACTCACCGGGAATAGTGGCGCACGCCTTTAATCTCAGTACTCAGGAGGCAGAGGCAGTTGGAGCTCTGAATTCAAGACCAGCCTGGTCTACAGAGTGAGTTCCAGGACAGCCAGGGCTGCACAGAGAAACCCTGTCTCAAAAAAAACCAAAACAAAACAGCAAGATAAACTGCCTACAGCTCCAGCTCTGGGAACCCAGACCCTCTTCTGGTCTTCGAGGGCACCCACATGCACATACACATACATATACATACATATAAATAATAAATAAATGTCTTTAAAAAGTACATCTTAGGATGGACTGAAGAGGTGGCTGAGCGATTAAGATCATTGACTGCTTTTCAAGAAGACCTGAGTTCAAATCCTAGCATCTACCTGCATGGAAATTTACAGACATCTCTAGCTCCAGTTCCCAGGGACCCAATGCCTTCTTCTGGCTTCTAAGGGCACCAGGCATGTGTGTGGTACACAGACATACATGCAGGCAATACACGCACGTACATAAAAGAAATAAAATTTAAAAAAAACCCAGCTTAGGGCTAGGGACAGAGCTCAGTTGTAGTGTGCTTGCCTAGCAAACATGGGACACTAAGTTTAGTCCCCAGCACTGCATAAACGGGAGGCAGTCGCCCGTAATCCCAGCACTTGGGAGGTAGAGGCTGGATGTCCAAACACTCATTGTTATTCCTGGCTACACTGTAAGTTTGGGTCTAACCAGAGATACATGATATTATGTCTCAGAAAAGAAAATAAAGTTAGCTTAGAAGCTATGCACACGGTCCGTCAATGCAGCCCTCGCTCTGTGTGAGACTCTCGGTCACATCTCCAGTACTGAGGAAAGTTAAAATGGTGGAGCTGAGGACACCAAGTCTCAGGACCGTTCTGCTGTGCCCCAGACCACAGGGCTGGGCTTTGAACTCTCCTCAAGTCCATGTCGCTTTGCTTGCGTGTGGTGCTTTGCTTGCATATGGTGCCGGGTCTGGGTGTATTAGGCAGCCGAGCTCTAGACGGAACTGCATCCTTGGCACTTGCCAGAGTCCATTGCTCAACTCAGCATCCCCATTGCGAGCTGGGCCGTGGCCAGCGTGTCCTGGGACCTGTAAAAGCAGGTGAGGTTGCAGTGACCCCTGCCTCGGGGAGCCACGGGAGGTGATCCACTGTGGTCACACACCTGCCTCCATCCCTCATTCCCTCCTCTTCAGCTTCTGACGCCCTCCCAGCCTTCCCTCTGCTTCCTTACCACTCTCTCAAGCCTTGGCAGCCCAGCTTCCGAACGCACACAGGCGTCAAGTCCACAGCCATCCCCGGCGGACTGCTTCCTGCCACGTGTGTTCTTCCCTCCTGACACCTCTGAAGGCGCTTGGGGTGCTGTGACAGCAGGCAGTGGGCTCGGGGGGGGGCAGGGGAGGGGAGTGCTGTTCCCAGGGGTTCATTTCTGCCTCCATCAGGCTGTTCTGGTGGCTGTTGGCCTCTGCCCTCCGGACCAAACAAGTGCTTGGGGGACTTGTAGGAGCAGGTCCAGGTCAGCGTGGTTTTTGCTGTGAACCAGCAGCTGGTCTGGCTACCAGAGCCTTTTGGAGCCGCCTGAGTGAGTTGAGCTTCAGGCTGTGTCCCAGGAGTTCTCCAGGGCCATGCTGGACTGGAGGAAAGGGTGCTGTGTGGCTCTGGACCATAACTGCCACCCACAGCAGACTAGATTGGGGTATTTGTAGCTTAAGAATAGAAGCTTGTGCATGCTAAGTGCACCCTGCACCCCTGAGTGTGCCTGGCTACCAGAAATCTGACTTTTATTAGCATTTTTATCTAAAAATTTAGGTAAAGCTCCATTCATTCATTCATTCATTCATTCATCCATCCATCTGTTTATTTTCTCTTGCTTAGAAACAGAAGTTAGTAAGTAGGCCTTGTCACAGGGGCTCAGAGTCAGCCTTGGTCTCCTCTGGGGACCAGTGCTCCAGCTCTCTGTGGACTTTGAGCTGCTATTTTCTTTTGAGGAGGGTGGCTCTTGGCCAGCCTCCCCTCGGCTGTCCTCTAAGCCCCAGTGCATGGCTCCCACATGCTGACGCCTTCGCTCTCCCAGGCCCCCCCAGCACCTCTGCTCTCAGCCCCGTCCGAGTCTCTCGCCACCACAAGGATGTCTGGGTGTGAGTGTCAGGGTGGTTGCTGCTCCAAGCATGTCTCACACCCAAGCTGCTGCCACCCAAGTCCTGTGCCCAGGGAGGGACAGGCAAGCCAGGGACAAAGATAGACAGACAGAGGAATGGACCGGAGTGGAGACGCCGCCACAGCGCTTAGAAGTGAGATTGGAAAAGAAAGGGAGAGGCACAGAGATGGTTAGAGGAACGGGAGAGAACTGGAGATGAAGGCCCAGACAGACTTGGGTGACAGTATTTCCTGTGGGCTGTGGGCAAACAGGCGTTCCCATGCATTACCGCTAGGAATGCCAACTGCCGAGGGAATCTGGCAGTGTCTAACCCAACCACGCACGAGGGGTGACCCAGCAGTCCTGCTTCTAGGAAATCTGTCTGGATGGTACACTCCTGACAACGTGAACGAGTACACATACTCGTCATTCAGTGCCCTGTCTCTGGTCGTTACAAATATAAACATTTGTTCCTGGGACGTGGATCCAGTAAGATGTAATTCATCTGTCATTTGCAGCAGGGCTGGGGATGTGGTTCAGCAGCACAGTGCTTGCCAGGCACATGCGCAGCCCCGTGTCGATCCCCAGTTACAGGGCGGGGACGGAGGTATATAAATAGAGTACCAAGGCTCCTGTGGAACTTGACTGTTAATCCCAGCTCTCAGGAGGCAGGAGTGGATTTTGAGTTTGAGGTTAGCCTGGTCTATGTAGGGATATCTAGTCTTTAAAAAACAAAACAAACCACCGGGCAATACTTGGGAGGTAGAGGCAGGCGGATCTCTGAGTTCAAGTCCAGCCTGGTCTACAGACCAAGTCCCAGAACAATCAGGTCTATACAGAAAAACCTTGTCTTGAAAAATAAAAACAGCCGGGCGGTGGTGGCGCACGCCTTTAATCCGAGCACTTGGGAGGCAGAGGCAGGCGGATTTCTGAGTTCGAGGCCAGCCTGGTCTACAGAGCGAGTTCCAGGACAGCCAGGGCTATACAGAGAAACCCTGTCTCGAAAAACAAAAACGAAAAATAAAAACAAAGTTAAACAAACAAATAAAAAGTACCAGTTGCCGGGCGGCGGTGGTGCACACCTTTAATCCCAGCACTTGGGAGGCAGAGGCAGAGGCAGGCGGATTTCTGAGTTCGAGGCCAGCCTGGTCTACAGAGTGAGTTCTAGGACAGTCAGGGCTATACAGAGAAAGGCTGACTTGAACCCCCCCCCAAAAAAAAAGTACCAGTTGGTTCTATAAACAAATGAAGAAGTCCTCTATAAAGCCAGGTGTGCTGGGCTGTAGCTTAGCTGCGAAGGTCCTTGTCTAGCATGCATTCAGCCCCTGTCACCACATCCATGGATAGTGGTGCGCACAACTAATCTAGCTGGTGAAGTCAAGTGGATCAGAAATTCAAAGGCATCCTTAGCTACATGCATAGTTCAAGGCAAGTTTAGATACATGAACCCCTGTCTCTAAAAACAAAATAGGGCTGGTGAGATGGCTCAGTTAAAAGAGCTTGCTGCCAAGCCTAATGACCCGAGTTCGATTCCTGGGGCCCCCATGTGGTAAGAGGAGAGAAGCAACTCCCGTTAATTATTCTCTGACCTCGGTAGGCATGCTAGGACATGTGTCCCCACGAACATGCAGGTGTGCACACCCAAAAGAATTAATAAGCTGAGAGTTGTCTCAGTGGCTAAAAGCATTATCTCCTCTTCTAGAGGACCCGGGTTCATGCCAAGGGTAGTGGAGCACGCCTTTATACCAGCACTTGGAAGGAGAGGCAGGAAGGTCTCTTGTGAGTTCAAGGCCAGTCTGGTCAACATAGTAAACTTCAGGACAACCAAAGCTACATATTGAGATACTGTCTCAAAAAAATAAAAAAAGGAAGAAAGAAAGGGAGGACCTGGGTTCAATTCCCAGAACCCACATGGCAGCTCACAATCTCAGTTGCAAGGGATCTGACATCCTCTTCTGGCATCCGTGGGCTCTAGACACACATGTTATATGCAGCCATGCATGTGGGCAGAGCACCCATACACATCACAGTAATCATTTTCAGAGCAGGGTAAGGTTATAGATTGTGTGGTGTCCCTGGAAAGGGACGTGTTGGAGTCCTAACACTCCTGTGCCTCAGGGTGTGGCCTTGTCTAGAGACAGGGCCATCACCGAGGAGATGCAATTGCCCAGGAGCAAGTAGGCCCCAATCTAAAAAGACTGGTTCTGTGTGACTCTGTCCTTACCGATGACAGAGCCAGGGGGAGTGCTTTGTGAGAGTGCTGTGTGGCAGAGCCAGACTGAGCTGGAGAGCCAAGGATTGCCAGATTGCTGTGCACCACCAGAAGCACGGAGCCAAGCATGCAGACGGCCCTGCTGGCACCTTGACTTCAAACTTCAGGCTCTGGAAGCCGGGGCGGGCACGGTCGCTCTGTTTTTTAAAACTCGTTTGTTTTGTTTCTTTCTCTTGCCTTCCTTGTGTGGCTGGGGGTTGAACTATTGCACGTGCTAGTCAGGGGTTCTATATCTGGGCCATATCCGCACCCCATATTCCTACTGAGAGTTGTTTTGGGTTTGGGTTTTTGTGAAGCAGTTGAAGGGGAGGCTGAATCTCACTGTTTCCCAGGCTGGCCTTGAACTCATCTTTCCTCAGTTGGCTTATAGGCACGCATCACTCTGCACAGCTCAGACTTCTCTTTCATACAAGCTGGGCTGAGGGTATAACTCAGCGGGCAGAGTGTTTTTTCCCCAGCATGCACTAAACCCTGGGTTTGATCCCCAACTCTCAGAAGGTGGCAGGAAGTTCAAGACTGTCCTTGGCTCCATAGGCTTGGGCTCCATGAAACCCTGACTTCAAACAAAAAGGCAAGCAAACATCTGGGAGAGAGATAAAAGAAAGAAAAAAAAAAAGAATTCTAAGCCACTCTGATACACAGACGAGAAAGAGACAGGAGGAGATGCAGGGAGCACACAGGAGATGTCACCAGCCCTGGAGCTGGGGCTGGTCACAGGGAGGGATGTATGTGCTGAGTCTGTAGTCTGGCCTCAAGCCTTTGGTGGGTGTGGAGAGTCCCCGTTGCCCCTGGCCTCTGCTGACAGTGCACTCTGGGGGTCATGGTCAGGGGAGTCCTTGGGTCTGGGAGGTGGCTTTGGACTCTCTACGGAGAATAATCTGTCTGCCTCTATTTGTGGGGTTCACTCAGAGGCAGAGGGATGGACCTTCTGCTGACCACAAACTGGGTCCCTTTAGGACTTGGTGGGTTAAGGACCCGGAAGGTGGCAAACAGAAAAGAGGTTTTACAGAGACAACATCAACAGATCAGAAAGGAGGGTGCCCCATCCTCTCTATGCAAATCAGGGGCAGGTATCTAGGACTCCCCTTCACTAGCCACCTCCCCACCCTCACCAACTCCCAAGATGCTGTGTCAATGCATACTGAGCTGGCCAGTCTCTGGCCTTCCTTTTCCTCACCCAGGGATTGGCGTCCCTGTAGCTCAGCAGATGGTGCAGCAGGGACCTAGGCATAGGGCCCTCGTGGCATCGAAGGACTCAGGCCCACTCTGCCTTTGGAGTCCACTAGAGTCCCGCAGTTGCACAGGACGTTCAGGGCTACATCAGATCCCTCGGCCCAGAGCCTTGGCTGTCTCACCTGTATGAAGATCCATCCTGTTCTGCTTGGGTGTGAACGTGGCATTGGCCATGGTGGCCATGTGGACGCTGGGTGACAACAGTGGGCGGGTTAGCCTTGGCGGTGGCAGGCTCTGCCCCATTTCTCTCTGCTGCACTTTGTGGAACCGAGGGCCAAGAGACCTTCTGGGTGTTTGCTTATCCAACAGTTCTGGAGCACCTGCTGTGTGCCATGCGTGGTGCGAGGCTCATGGGAGACAGCAGTGACCAAGTCAGTCAAAGCCCCTTGACACCATCCAGTGGAATGGAGGGACCTGACTGAAAACCCAAGCCGTGCTAAGTCAGGATCAGGGTGCTGCCCAGTTAGAAGAGCTTGGCAGAGTGCCTACCCTACCTCAGCCCTCTGCCAGGACGTGGGGAGCTGAGGGTTCGGGTAGGAGGTGGGGGAATGGCAGGCTCCTGCCTTGGAAGCTGCCTCGTGAAGAAGGGGTTGTTGAACAAGAAGAGTTGATGGTAGTTGGGGCTAGGATGGACTGTTAGAGAGCAGGGGCCAAGATATTCGCCATCCAAGCACACTAAGACTGCTCTAGAGTTTGCCGTGGATTAGGGGTGGAGGGGCTGGCTGGCTGCTGGAGGGAATGTGCTTTGTACTTTGAAAACAAAGAACAGAGCCCGGGACCTTCTTCTCCTGGGGGTGGGGGCGGAGGCCGGCCAAAGGCTGTTGACAGGACCCGAGGCTAGCCTCAGTCTGTGCAGGACAGGCTGTGTCCCCAAGATTCAGAGGCCAGTAACTGCCCTGCTTGGGAATCCCAGAACCTACGAGCTGCAAGGCAGAGCAGGTGGGGGTGGGGGTAGGGGGTGGAGTGGGGGTGGGGGTCTAACCAGCTAGTGAAGCCTGGTGCATGAGGGGACTTACACAGAGCTGTGGGCCTTGGTGTAGGACAAGAGTACCTGGGGGCGGTGACATTCCTGGGACCCTGACAGCCTCTTCTCTCTTCCCCCAGCCCTGCCGCTGAGGCCCCATTGTCCCTCCCCACTTCCGGCGTGGGGCGCACCAGGATGAGCAAGCTGCCTGGCGATCTGGCCTGTGACTTGGAGCGCAGTCTGCCGGCCCTGGCCTCCCTGGGCACCTCACTGTCCCACAGCCAGAGCCTCTCCTCACACTTCGTCCAGCCACCTCTGGAGAAGCGCAGGGCCATCTCTGACGTCCGCCGCACCTTCTGCCTCTTCGTCACCTTCGACCTGCTCTTCATCTCCCTCCTCTGGATCATCGAGCTAAATGTGAGCGGGGGAAGGGGCGCGTTGTGGGGGAGGCAGGTCCCTGGTTCTAAGTTCACCCAGTTGCCACATGGGAGGTCTGCCTCACCCACGGGGTTGATGGAGAACGGGAAGTAAGAATAGCCGTATTTACCTCCCCCATAACGAGAGATAACAGGGCCTGAGGGTGGGGCACCAGAGGGGTTGTCATTTGTCCTAGGCCCCTAAGAACCTGAAGGAGCCCTGTTGAACCTAACTCTGAAGCTATGCATTTAGCCTGTGCACCATACTGCCCCCTAGTGGGGACTCTGCAAACAGGAAGGGAAGCACCTACAACCTGGATGGGGCCTTTTTTTGTTTGTTTGTTGCCTTCTCCCTGGCTCAGTTTTATCCATTTATTCAGCTTGCTTTGAGGCCCTTCTGTGTCCCAGGTGCTACGCTAAAAACAAAAACGTGGGACTAAAACTGCAGTTCCTGGTTGGTGGCCCTGGTCTTGGGGACTGCTGCCTGACGGCCTGGAGGTGAAGCTGTCTCACAGTGCAGCATCCACACCCTTAGGCCTGATCTGTCCGAGCCTCAGCACTCACAAAGTCAGGGCCCCCAAGCAGGATATCCCAGACCTGGGCCTGCCTCAGTTTCCTCTCTGTTAACCGTGGGATCTCATCCCCAGAGCCCCCTGTCAAGAGATATATATAGTTGGCAATGGTCCTTTTTCCAGGTCCCAAGCTTGGCCTTTCTTGATATCAACGAATAGTTTGGGAAAGGGGTTAGTTAACAGCAAGACGGACAAGAAATACATTTGGCTCTGGTCATGTTGAGCTGGAGGGGTGAGGAAGGGCTCTGAGGGAGGGCGAGCACCATGTGTATCTGAGATGAACTGGTACCCGTGGGGTGATGCAGGTACCAGTGAAGAGGGCATTGGTCCATCTTACTGGCAAACAGCTGAGCTCCTAAGGTCCTACGGCGTCTTCTTTTTGAAGGTCCCGACTAGCATCTGAGCAACCGTACATCTCACCCACACCCCTAACTGAATACATATTTTATAACCAGAGAAGACGTGGGGAAATGTTGATAATTTTGCTTTTGAGATTCTCTGGCTGACAGCTGCAGTTGCTCAGAAGTTATCATGCATCCTTGAGAGTTCGTGCAAAATGATGGAACATAGCCCACAAACACACTGCCTTCCGGAGTAAGTCGCAGAGGACTGGGCTTAACCCCTAGCAGAGTCAGTGCAGCGGTCCACTTGGCAGACAAAGGGAGACATATTGTGTGCATAGCCCTGGCTGAAAATGTTATAATTTCAGCCTTTTTGTTTTATTTTCTTATTTTGAAGAGAGAGAGGAAGGGGGGATTATGTGTATGTTTGTGTGTGATGTGTGTGTATGTGTATATGCATGTATGTGTATGTTTGTGTGTGTGTATGTATGTGTGTAGTATTTGTAAGTACGTATGTGTGTGTGATGTGTGTGTATGTGTGTATATATGTATATGTGTGTATATGTGTATGTGTGTGTGTATATGTATGTATGTGTGTATGTTGGGGATCACATCCCTTATAGAGTCACTACTCTTTTTCTATCTTCATATGTGTCTGGTGAAACATAGATAGATGGTGAGATTTGTTTGCATCCCCAGACTGCAAGCACCTTTACTAACAGCCATCTTGTTTGTCCCACCTAGGAGCTTTCTTTGTAAAGGTTTCTAGTACTGGCTCACCCCAGGATCCAAGCTCAGTGGCCTGAGCCTTTAACGTGCGGCCCCAAGCTGGGTGTGACACACATCTGTGATCCTAGTTAGTATTTGGGAGGTAGAAGCAGGAAGATGAGGATTTCAAAGTCACCCTTGTCTACATAGTGAGCTGGAATCCAGCTTGGACTAAATGAGCCCCTGTGTCAGAGAAATCCACTCCAAAATGTCACATGACCTGCCAGAGTAGGAAGCCCCAGGCCTAGCTGATCATCAGAGGGTCTTTTGGGGGCTCCATTGGCAAAATCCTCCCCTTTCCCCAGGGACTGGGATCTTCATTCCCCTCTGAGAATTGGGATACAGTCTGGTTCTTGGAATCTGTCCAGACTCCTTGTCTCTCAGATCCCTGGACACTGGAGGCTGAGCCAAAGTGTTAAGTGTCTCGATGACAGTCCAGGGTGGGCTGAGCAGGGACAGAGCGAAGCCCTGCAGGGCCGACGTCCCATGCCGGCCTCCGAGGCCTGGCAGCAGCGGGGTGGTGATGGATCTCACTCATTAAGCACAGACCTAATTGATTGATTTGCCACCTGGGGCTCTGTCTGACACCACTACCCACCCAGCCCCCCTCGTTCCACTCGGATGGTGGCTGGCAAGATGGAGAAGCGGAGTGTGGGGAGAGAAATGAAATTATTGACCAGGCAGTCTCCAGGACCCATCCACCAGCCCTGCCTGGGCCTGCTATCTCCCCTGCACAGCCCACAGGCCTCTGGAGGGACCCGTACTTCCTGGACAGAATACCTGAACTCAGTTTGGCCTGAGTGGGCTGCCTGAATCGTTGAGGAACCAAACTGGTGTCTGAGGTCATGAGGTCTTGGGCTGCTGTCTCAGATCCCTTGTGGCTTCATGAGCCCTCTTGGGTGGTGGCTTGTCATTTCTAACTCTCCTCCAGATGCCCTTGGCAGGGGTTCCTCGCCATTCCTGGAGGAGGAACATCCTTCAGGTCAGGCCTGCCCTCAGAGCGCTTCCTGTCTTCCTCTGCAGACCAACACTGGCATCCGGAAAAACCTGGAGCAGGAAGTGATCCACTACAGCTTCCAGAGCTCATTCTTCGACATCTTTGTGAGTGAGCGCAGGCTCCCAGAGAGCACAGCAGAGCGCCTTTGGCTGGGTTCTCCTTCTCCATCCCACCTCTAGTCCAGTAGGGGGATCGGCAGCCCTCTGGCAGCCCCAGTCTTCACAAAGCTCCGAGGCTGTCCCCACCTTCAGGGAGCCCAAGGTAGGGGCAGGGAGACAGAGACTTGGGAGCAGTTTACATAGTTTCTGCCAAGGAGACACTGAGCCCTGTCCTCACCCGAGGTGAGGTTGCCCACGTGGGAGTCTGGAGCGGCAGGAGTGGCAGGGCGCCCTGCAGTGGGGCTGGGGAAGCCAGCCAGCCTCTGATGTTCTCCCCTCCCCACACCAGGTTCTGGCTTTCTTCCGCTTCTCTGGGCTGCTCCTGGGCTATGCCGTGCTCCGGCTCCAGCACTGGTGGGTGATTGCGGTAAGATGCCACCTGCGGCAGCCGAGGCCTTCCCTGGTCAGGGCTGGTGTGAGGGGTGCGTGGAGAGGACTCCCTCCCCAGCCTCCACCTTCCCTTCTGCCCCACCTTTTGCCCAGCAGGTGACCACACTGGTGTCCAGTGCGTTTCTCATTGTCAAGGTCATCCTCTCTGAGGTCAGTGGCAGGATCTAGCTGGTCTGACAGGCATCCAGCTGGGCTTCTCTTCTGGAGGGTTTGGGGGTCTGTTCCTGCTGTGTTGGAGAGAAGGAAATCTTCTTCCTTATTATTTGCAATGAGTCATCCTTACTGTCATCCCTAATTTATACCCCTGTCACCTTAAGGGTCAATAATTCTACATCTATACCTCTCTTCTCTATCTCTATATTATATCTATATATCATATCTACATCTGTATCGTATCTATGTCTATATCATCTATATCTGTACCTATACACCTATACCTTTATCTATATCTGTGTATTTGGAGACAGGACTGTATCCTTTGGCTGGCCTGGAACTTACCATGTAGTCAGGCTGGCCTTCAACTCTTAGAAGTCTTCCTGCCTCTGCCTCCCCAATGCACCACCCCCCATGGCTCTCTGTTTCCTTAAAACAGGATTTCATATGCTGGTAACCATGAACTTCTGATGCTCCTGCCTCTACCACCCCAGCTTGGGATTAAAAGCATGTGCCATTTTGCTGACTTCTAGAGCGCCAGGGCTGGAACCCAGAGCTTTGCACATGTTAGGCGAGCCCCCTGTGACCTGAGCTGCACCATCTAGCCAGAATCAGTCTTTCCCGCCACAGACATAATTCACCTTAGAGTCATGTGTCATACATAGCTGGTCCCTAAACAGGTGGTACCAGGAATAGGGTATATCTAGTCTGGTTAGCCAGAGCTGGTGACCTCAGGAGAGGGCTCTAAATTTGGGGTAACCCTTGCCATGGAACTCATATCTCCTTCTGTCTCAGTTGCTCAGCAAAGGGGCATTCGGGTACCTGCTCCCCATCGTCTCTTTTGTCCTGGCCTGGCTAGAGACCTGGTTCCTTGACTTCAAAGTCTTACCCCAGGAGGCTGAAGAGGAGAGATGTGAGTCTAGGGGTTAGGGCCTGGGCGACCTGGGTTCTGAGAGGGTCCTCTCAGCTCCGAGAAATGTCTTAGTCTGAGCCATTCACCACTTCAGCAGCCTCTCTGAGCCCAAGGCGGGAAACTCTTGGTCTGGCATAATGGCTGCCCGTGTCTCCTCCCGCAGGGTATCTCGCTGCCCAGGCTGCCGTTGCCCGTGGACCCCTGCTGTTCTCCGGTGCTTTATCTGAGGGCCAGTTCTACTCTCCCCCAGAATCCTTTGCAGGTGAGAGCTGCTGGGTAGGGAGCTGCCTTCAGGGAGGAGCTGTGTGGGGAGTCAGGTAGGCTGGGTCTGTTCTTTCTGTTCCTTCTCAGGCTCCCTGGGGAAAGCCAGCAACCCTCTCCCACACACTTTCAACCCCCACATTCGTGCACTCATCTGTGAACCCCACCACCTCCTACTCCCTACCCCTTGTCATCTGCTCTTGTTTTCAACAGGGTCTGACAATGAGTCAGATGAGGAAGTCACTGGGAAGAAAAGTTTCTCTGCCCAGGTATTTCTCTGCCCACCTCTACCCCACCCTTGGAATGGGTCAGTGCTGGGCTCTCCCACAGAAGGTAGACCTTGGCCTGAGTGCAAGCTAGTGACTCTGTTGGGGATTCTGCCCTGCCACTGGCTGGTCAGGCCCACTGACCTGGCCCATACCTGGGGACTCAGGAACAGCAGCTGATTCTACAGGCCACAGAAAGCATGCAGGGCCAGGCACAGCAACCTGGACCCCACATGCAGCTGGGCTAGCCTCTGGAAGGGCTGTGGAATGATGGAGAAAGAACCGGCTTGGAGCACAGGCCCCGACTGACCTCTCTGTTCCCTGCCCAGGAGCGGGAGTACATCCGTCAGGGGAAGGAAGCCACTGCAGTGGTGGATCAGATCTTGGCCCAGGAGGAGAACTGGAAGTTCGAGAGGAGTAACGTAAGGAGCCCCCACAGCCTGGCTTACCTGTATGTGGTAGGACTCTTCATCCCTTTTCTGAGCCCTGAGAAGTTCCTGCCAGCTAAGTAAACTGGAACCATGTCCCTGCCCCGGGGAGACGGTGGGGTACGGAATCGGAGCTAGCTATGGCCTGGGGTCAGCCATGCAGCAGGAGGCCAAGCTGGACCGCACCCAGTCTCCTTGGTCTCCACAGCCCAGACCTCACCTCCCTGATATCTGGATCCCTGGGATCCAAGTGTTGAGGGGAAGCCAACCTCTGTCCTGTGTGTGGTATTTTGCTTCATGATCAAAACAACATTATCTAAAAAAGATTGCAGAGAGCCAGGGAGGCAGGGAAGCGTGCCCGGGTCCCCGCTGGCCAGGGCCTCTGGCAGCCCTTGGCAGCTTGGAGCTGCAGTCACAGCCGAGCTCCTGCCTCTCAACGTGAGCACAGGGCTGGTTCCTGCACGTGCTCCTGCTCCCAGAGCAACCTTGTTCTGAATGCTGCTAACGTGTCCCTGGACTCTGCAGCTTTCCCCTTAAGCTGTTGGAAACCTACCTCGCCTGTCACTTGTTCCTGGACCAAAAGTCCCCCTTAGCCACCGGTGCCCTCCACCCTCCTCCCTGTCCCCCTCTGTCCTTGCCACAGGAGTATGGGGACACCGTGTACACCATTGAAGTTCCCTTCCATGGCAAGACCTTCATCTTGAAGGTGAGTAGGGAAGGGGGTCCCGAGACACCTGCTTCATCTGAAATGCTCCTGTCCAGCCTCGCGTCCTCGTCACTCAGCCTTGACCCCCTCCTACAGACCTTCCTGCCCTGTCCTGCTGAGCTGGTGTACCAGGAAGTGATCCTGCAGCCCGAGAGGATGGTGCTGTGGAATAAGACAGTAGCTGCCTGCCAGGTGAGCCACCAGGTCCCGCCTGCCACCTCTCCCACGTGGATCAGGCCCAGCCATACCTTGTAACCGCTTTCCTCCGGAGGCTAGCGTTTCTAGCTGCTCCTTATGAAGTGGGTGCTGCTGTGGTTGCCCCAAGAGGCAAGAAGGCCAGTGTGCTTACCTTGTGCCCAGCCCTGGGCCTACAGGTGGCAGTGGCTCTTAGTGTCCCCAGCTGGGAGGAGGCCAGTCCGGAGTCCCCGAGGTGCTGGGCAATGTAAGGTTTCCCCCGTACCTCAGATCTCCGATTGGCTTTTAGATCCTACAGCGGGTGGAGGACAACACCCTTGTCTCCTATGATGTGTCATCCGGAGCCGCAGGTGGCGTTGTGTCCCCCAGGTGAGCACCCAGGTCCTCTCCCCTCAGCCATGCCTCCCACACTGGGACTGTCTGTTCTAACCTGCCTTACCCCCAGGGACTTTGTGAATGTCCGACGTATTGAGCGGCGCAGAGACCGATACCTGTCATCTGGCATTGCCACCACACACTGCTCCAAGCCCCCCACGCACAAATACGTCCGGTGAGTCTGGCCTCCCTAAAGCTGTAAACAACTCAGGGTACGGTGTGTACAGGGGAACAGCCCCCCGCCGGCCCCCACACTGAGGCTGAAGTCCTGTTCCATTCCCTGCTTACTAGGCCTTGTCCATTCCAGCCTTACCCTGCTAATCTTCCTGCCTGGCACTGTGCCTCCACCCCCGAGGCTGGAGGGGTGTGGGCAGTGGGCAGCTGGCTGGGATAGCCCCAGGACTGGGCTGAGGAGTGGTGGTGGTGCTGACCTACCCCCTCCCCGTTCTCACTGTCTCGTCTGTGTGGATGGGGCAGGGGGAGTGGAATTTAGGCTCTTTTGCTTGTGGAAGGTGGGAGGCTACCCTAGCATCCCTCCTGACTGATCGAGGCTGCAGTGCTGGGACGCCAGGTAGATCTTATGTCCCCAAGAGGTGGGGACATTTCAAGGAGTTGAGATTAGGGCTCTCTGCCTTGGCTGCAGTGGCCTTGCCTTGCTAGGGGATTGGCAGGCTGTGTCCTCTGTGTCTCCTCTTTAACTGTGGCTTAAGTGTGCTCAGCAGAAAGGCCATGGGAGGTGAACAAGTAGCCTGTGGGCCTGCTGCCTCCTGAAAAGACGCCCTCTTCTGGAGGCCCTGATGTTGGACGAGGGTGATGGAAAGAACCAGCCTAGGCCCATGTCTCCCAGTTACAGCTTTCTGGACATGTCTACACCGAGCAGATAAGGGCTGGTTGGTGGTGAACTCCCTGCCGCTGTGGGCCGAGTGCGAGCTCCGGCAGGCTGGGGTAGACAGGACCACTGGAGGTAGAGGGCAGGTCCTGCTGCCCCGGGTACGGCTCTGGGCCAGATTGAGGCGGGGAGGTAGTTCCTAGACTGCGCCTTTTCACCACAGTCCAGCTGGGCCAAGAGTGGGGGACATGCTTTGTTCAAAAGCCCTCCCCTGTGGTATTTCTCTCCTCAGGGGAGAGAATGGCCCCGGAGGCTTCATTGTGCTCAAGTCAGCCAACAACCCTCGGGTCTGCACCTTCATCTGGATTCTCAACACGGATCTCAAGGTGAGGTCATGGTGGGAGCAGCGCGACTGTGGGATGCAGTCCGGTTGCTGCGTGAAGGTGGCTCCTCTCTGCCTTCCTCAGGGACCCCCAAGTTTAGTCTCCTGTACTGGATTGGTGGCAAGGTCCAGGTGGCCTGCCAGCCTTGAATTGCGGGAGACACGTGACCCCCTTTCTCACTGATTCCTAAGGCCCTAGGAGGGATGGCTGGCTGCCAGCCCACCTCCACCTTGCCTGTTTATGTGGCCAGTGCCAAGACCTGTATACAGCATGTCCCTCCCTCCAGGAACAAGGGGAGAGGGGGGCCCAGGCAGATTCCAGAACTACATCTGTGCCTGCCCAGGATACCCCTACTAACGTGGCTGCTAAGAGACCCTGCTGAAGACTTTGTCCTGTCTTCCCCAGGGCCGCCTGCCTCGGTACCTCATCCACCAGAGCCTCGGGGCCACCATGTTTGAATTTGCCTTTCACCTGCGCCAGCGCGTTGGAGAGCTGGGGGCCCGAGCGTGACCAAGTTCCTTTGCCACCCTGCGGGCCAGGGTTCTGCCCACAGCCACCGGAGCCGGAATGTGGAACTATTTGGGTTTCCTGCTGCTCGTGAAGGACTTTGTGCTAAGCAGCGGGCAGCGCCTCATTCCCTGGCTATCGTATTCCACTAAAGCCATATTGCCCAGGAAACGGTCCTGAGCAGTGGTGGGGCTGAGTACCTGGGTTTCCCAGACTGAAGGAGCCGGGACATGAAGTTCCTGCCTTCGGGAGGAGATTACCGCTGCGCCCCACTGAACATCTTAGACTTGGTCACAGAGGACCTGGGCTTGGGTGGGGCAGGAGAGCATCCCATTGCCAGTGTGAAGGTGAGGAACCCCCCTAAGTTTTGTACCATTAGTGAAGGGGTCTGTGACCCTATTCCATACACATCGTGGGGATGTAAGGCAGGGGACGGCACTGCATTCCTGCCTGTCCACGCCCTTACACTCTACGAAGGCCTTCTTGGGGACCTTTGTAATGATTTGAGCCAATTAAAAACACAAAATAAAAAATAAAAATGCAGGGTGTAGTGGCGCATTCCTTTAATCCCAGTACATGGGAGGCAAAGGCAGGTAGATCTTTGAGTTTGAGTCTGACTTGGTCTATAGAGTAATTTCCAGGACTGCTCAGGTAGACCCTGTCTACTCAAAAAATAAAATTCATTCCAACAAAGAAAAAGTTTTGCTTGTTGTGAGACCTTGGTGTGATCTTCACTGCAAGGCTGAACCTGGTAGTCCTTGACGGAAACGCCACCCAGCCCCTCACCAGCACCCAGGGTGAGCGGTTTCTAGGCTCCCCTTTCCTGAAAGGTTCTACTGAGATGTCACAGGCTCAGGTCTGTGTGCAGCTGGAGGTTGGGGAGATCCCCACTGAACCACAGCAGGCCTGAAGGTGGCGCTTGGGCTTCAGAGCTACTGAGGTGCCTGTGGTACCCCAGACACAGACCCTGAGTCTACAAGGCTCACCTTGGCCCTCTGCCCCAACTGTCCTCACACTGGAAGCAACTTGAAGCCTGGGTTCCAGGGCCAGTCAGGCCCCTCTCCCTTCTCCCCTCCCTCCATACAGGCTTCTGAAGGAATCTTAGCTTGCAGCCAGGTGGATTTTTCTTGGTCCTGGCTAGTTGCAAGACCCTGGGCAACCGGTCCTTGAGCCTCCATTTCCTGTTTCGTCAAACACGGGACCAGGCCTGTAGGGTTGTGGCTTGAATGCTGCACAAAGTGTCCAAGCCTCAGGATTCAGTGGGGCGTCATTCAGAGTCTGATTGGAGCTGAGCTGAGCGTGCTCTTGGCTGTCCCCAGGAGTCTCAGCCTCTGTGGCTGCTGCTTCTAGGGCCTTTGCTCACTCCCTCAGCAGCGCCCTCATTCCCCGCCCCTTTCCCCCAGCCTCACCTCCTCATCCACCAGCTTCTTGTACCATGAATTGCATCATGGGTGCTTGGGTGATCTCATGACATCCATTTTCCTCTGCTTCATGAGAGACAGCGAGTCCCTCCCAGGTAAAGCGGCTGAGCTGCCCAATCCCAGAGTTCATTCCACTGTGACCAGAACAGCAGATAAAGGGAGCCTTGGAAAGGGGCAGAGACTGCCCTGTGATTATAGAAAATCGAGCCAGCTTGAGGGCTGGTCCGGGTCTCCTAACCCTGCTCAATGGGCTTTCTTTGTTTCTGTCTCACCGTGGTTCTCCCAGTGCAGCAGCTGGGAGGGGACACCCCCTCCCTCACCCTTACCTCCTTCACCCCAATGGGTGGTATTTAGGAGACCATTTCTCTAATGATTGGCCCTGGGGAATGAAAGCACACAGACTCACAGCAGGGGCCGGGTGTGGCAGAAATGTCCTCTCCCCTACTGGTGTCTTGCTGGTTAGGAACTAGACTTTCTGAACAGGCGCCCTGAAGACTCGGTTATGTGATCTTCTAATCAAGGGACCTCACTATGGTATGTGCCCTTGAGCCCAGGAGGGGGAGATGATCCGGCTGTCGTGGAGCAGAGTGAGGGGGGGCATCAGTTCCTGCTTCTCCTGTTTACAGACAAGCTGCTGTCCTCCCTGGGCAAAGGGGGAGCAGGCAGAAGACAGCGTCAAGGTGGCACGAGGCTGGCCATGTGCCTGGTCTGAGGCGGTGTTTGCGGTATGCCAGACACCCAGAGGTGCTACTCTGAGGACCCAGGCCCCCAACAGAGCATCTTGCAGGCTTTGGAAGCCGACCTCTGACCTGAGAGCAACCAGAGTCAGTGTACCCCAACCCCCACCCTGGACTCAGAGCCCCACCACCAAGACCAGTGAGTCTTGGCTCTCCTTATAGCATCTGACGCCAGAGGGGCTGAAAATAGCCCCTGGAGAAGGGGGAGAGGGGGCAGAAGGGGGCTATTTAAAGGGCTCCGGAGAAGCAGGGCATAGCAGAGGGAGCAAGAAGGAATCATGGCCACTTCAGAGCTGAGCTGCCAGGTGTCTGAGGAAAACCAGGAACGCAGGGAAGCCTTCTGGGCTGAGTGGAAAGACCTGACTCTGTCTACGAGGCCGGAAGAGGGGTGAGTGTGGATCATCTGGAAGTTCTGCCTCTGCTCTCCCCAAACACCCACTACATATCAGAGTACAAGCCCCTGAAGTTTCTGGGGCCCCCTCCCCTGCTCCAGGGATCTGACCATCCCAGGGAGACACCCCACTTAGCCCAAGCAAGACCCAAGAACAGCTGCTCTCGGGAGTTCACGATCTTTCTCTCCTCTCCGCTTTCAGATGCTCCCTGCATGAGGAGGATACACAGCGGCGCGAGACCTACCATCGGCAGGGCCAGTGTCAGGCCGTGGTACAGCGCTCGCCATGGCTGGTGATGCGCCTGGGTATCCTCGGTCGTGGGCTGCAGGAATACCAGCTGCCGTACCAGCGGGTGCTGCCCCTGCCCATCTTCACGCCCACCAAGGTGGGGGCTGCCAAGGAGGAGCGCGAGGAGACCCCCATCCAGCTCCGGGAGCTGCTGGCCCTGGAGACAGCCCTGGGCGGCCAGTGCGTGGAGCGCCAGGACGTGGCTGAGATTACCAAGCAGCTTCCCCCTGTGGTGCCCGTCAGCAAACCCGGGCCCCTGCGGCGTACCCTGTCTCGATCCATGTCCCAGGAAGCTCAGAGAGGCTGAGGTGGACTGTGTGACTCAGGCTCCACTGTGTCTGTCTTGGGCTGGACACTTCCTGGCTAGGACAATGGAGGAGAGCTGCTGGCCATGGCTGCTTTGTAGTTTGCCCAGAGGTGGGGGCTATGGGATGGGGAGCCAGAGGCCAGGATGCCTAGGTGTCCTGAGTCCCCACAGGGAGGGGAGCACGGATGGTGAGCACCAGGGGTGGAGAGCGAGTAGCAGCCCCAGAAGAAGGGACAAGAGATGATGGGGAGAGGAGAGGCCTCTGGAAACGGCCTGTGCGGTAACAGATGGAGTAGGAGAAGGAAGAATGTGGAATGCTCCGGGGAAGGAGGCTTGGAGACTGGAAAGGAGGGGGATGTGAAGAGGGTGGAAGCGGGCAGGTCCCCAGCACCCTTCGTTAGCACTGCAATAAATGTTCAGCCATGTTCCAGGCTTCTTTCTTTCTTCGTGGTTGGAGGGGTGGGCATGAATGTCCCCCATGCACTTCTGGGAACAGCCAAGCATTTGAGCTAAATACGGCATAACCGGAGGGTACACTCCATGCTTAGGGGCGGGGTACAGGGGCAGAGCTGTAAACAGGGTGACTGTCTGGTCCCCCTTCCTGTGCCACTGCCCAGTCCTGGCTTCCATGTCCTGTTCCTGGCACTGGAGAGTGCTCAGCAGGCCAGCTGGCATCAGGGTTTGTTTAAATGATATCTGTGGAGGTTATGGAAGGGGCTGGCACCGGGGCTGTCCTTGGCTGTGCCTTAGGGTGTGGGTGGGGTCAGTGACCCTAAGGCCTGTCCGTTGTAGATCCAGACGGAATCAATCCTTGGCTGGCATCAGGTGTTCTGCTGTCCCTGGCCTGGGTGGGAGGACAGGGTTTAAGTTCCTGTCTGTGACCTCCGCAGCTGTTGTGATGATTCCTGTCCCAGCCTGGGTGTCTGGCCTTTGGGATAAGGAAGGGGCACAGAGGAGGACTGGATAGAAGACCAGGACTATCTTAGCAGAGGCTGGTAACCCACCCATCCCAAAAAGACGTAGAACTCAAAGTGTTCACGGAGATGCTATTGCCAAGGTGGTTTGCCATTTTGAGCACTTGGGGAGGAAGACACGCGGATTATGTGCCAAGTACCTGGAGCATCAAGCAAGACCTGGAGGCCAGACCCTGCCAACTCCCTAGTGGGGACAAGATTGTTGACTGAGGGGTCGGGGTGGGAAGAGAGGCAGGGTCCTGTATCTGCGAAACAGTACCTGTGAGACGCCAAAAGTGCGCATGTGCTGCTCCTCTAGCGGCTGTGGCAGTACCAAGAATGTGCTCTGCACTCTTTGTCCTTACCTGAGTCCGGTGTCCCTGACCTGGTAGGAACATCCTGAACCAACCATGCTTGCCTGGCCTCCAGATAAGCAGCACATAGCCCCAGAGGCCCGCAGGGGATGCCCGGATGTTCTGCTTACTAAAAGCATTAGCACTGCCTCACCTCCCTTATCTCTGCTGCCATCCATGCTCAGGGCAGAAACCTGCTCGGGACCCAGGGTTCCCAAGACAGAGGCCGGAACAGAGTGTCCTTTCTGGAGGAGGGAAGGGGCGCTGCAAGATAGAGATGAGTTAGGGGTCTGGAGATAGGGGTGCATTATAAAGAAGGGGAGTTTGTAAGGGGTGCCGAGAGAGAGAGAGAGAGAGAGAGAGAGAGAGAGAGAGAGAGAGAGAGAGAGAGAGAGAGGGGGGGGGGGGAGGAGGCCTGGGGAAGGATGCTGGGACTGGGAGCATGGGCTAATTCAGTCTGAGGGAGGCTGGTGGGGAGCCTGGGTACCGCCGGAACTGAGGCTGGGGGGGGTGTAGGGCAGCCCTGGAGCGAACAGGGGCTGGGAAGGATGGAGGGTCATTGAGCAATGTAAAGCATGGGTGGGGCGGGAGCGATGTTCTAAAGGGCGCCCCCCACACCCACGCCCGCGCGTCTGTTGCTCAGACACTAACTGAGATGGATGGAGCGACAGAGATGTGGTGGCTTCAGGCGCCTCATCCCTCAGCAGCCACCCGCCCCTGTGACGGAGGGGTCGGGCGGGGGACCCAGTGGTAGATATAGGGATGGAGAAGTTAGCAGGGGGATAGGAGGCCCCAACAGAAGCATGGACGGTGGCTCAGACCCGAAGCACGCTGCAGGGTTGGACCCTGACTCCCACCCTGGCCAGGCAGCTGTCGCCTTGGCTTACCAGCGCTTCGAGCCCCGCGCCTACCTCCGCAACAACTACGCGCCTCCTCGCGGAGACCTGAGCGACCCTGATGGCGTCGTGCCTTGGAAGCTGCGCTGCATGGCTCAAGTCTTTGCCACCGGTGAGCACCGGAAACTGAGGCATGAGCGAGCAGAAGCCATGGGGAAAGGTGTCTAGCAGGCACAAACTGGAGCGGGCCTATAGTCCTAGCTACTGGGAACACTGAGGCTTGGAGGACCACTCGAGGAATTGGAAGACTGACTAGACGACTTAGAGTTCTTTTTTTTAAAGGGGAGGATGCTTAAGATTGAGAGACAGATGGGGCCAGGTTGGGGGGTGGTGGTGGAGAGGCTCGAATCCTTGATGCCTCAGGATCTCCCCCACTAAATCGTAACTAGTGCTAGTTTCTGAGTGGTGGGCTCCCCAAGCCGAGGAGTCCCGTCTGCACAGCACTTGCTCCAGACACTACCCTGAAGAGATGCTGGGGAGAGCGTGAGGTGGAGGGGCAGCGGCCGCCTCTTATCCCTCCTCTGCTCCACCAGGTGAGGTGTCTGGACGGGTCCTCATTGACATAGGCTCAGGCCCCACCATATACCAGCTGCTCAGTGCCTGTGCCCACTTTGAGGACATCACCATGACAGACTTCTTGGAGGTCAACCGGCAGGAGCTGGGCCTCTGGCTGCGAGAGGAACCAGGAGCCTTTGACTGGAGCGTGTATAGCCAGCACACCTGCCTCATCGAGGACAAGGGGTGAGAGCCGGGCTGGGAGCTTCATGTGGAGTGGTGGGTGGGTGGGTGGGTGGTGGAGGGCTGCAGAGGACTGAGCCTCTGGGGTAGTCCTGAGCCCCTGCCTTATGTCCCCTGTACAGTGAGCCCTGGCAGGAGAAAGAACGCCAGCTTCGAGCGAGGGTGAAGCGAGTCTTGCCCATTGATGTGCACAAGCCCCAGCCCCTGGGAACGTCGAGCCTGGCCCCCCTGCCTGCTGATGCGTTGGTCTCTGCCTTCTGCCTGGAGGCTGTGAGCCCAGATCTTGCTAGCTTCCAGCAAGCTTTGCATCACATCACGACATTGCTGAGGCCCGGGGGTCATCTTCTCCTCATCGGGGCCCTGCAGGAGTCGTGGTACCTTGCTGGGGAGGTCAAGCTATCTGTAGTGCCCGTGTCAGAGGAGGAGGTGAGGGAGGCCCTGGTCCTTGGTGGTTATGAGATCCGAGACCTTCGCACCTACATTATGCCTGCCCACCTCCGCACGGGTGTAGATGACGTCAAGGGCATCTTCTTTGCCTGGGCCCAGAAGATGGAGGTGCACCTGTGAGGGCCCCGCATGTCAGGCGTCCTGTGCCTCCCAAACTCCTTATCACCTGAAGTAGCACCTAATAAAGCGACAGTTCCCTACTGTGTCTGTGCTGGTTGTGACGCTCCTAGAAGCAAGGACTGAGCAAAGGTCTCCGAGGTTTAGGAGGAAGCAGTCCTAGCTCTTCTTCCCCTAGAAGCCTCCACGAAGGCTGCTTTCTATACCACCCTTTCCCCTACCCCAGGAAGGCCACGTTCGGGAGGCCACAGGGTACTCGCTGTGTGCCAGGTGCTTGTGTGGTTCTAGCGGTGAGTCACCCAGTCTCAGCAGGGTAGCAGGTCCTGCCAGCTTGTCCCCAGGTGAAACTTAAGGAGTCTGAGTAAGAAGAGCCGAAGACTGAGGAACTGTGGGTGTTAAGGTCCAGACGCAAATACAGGCTGAGACCCAAGAAGGCAAGAGTCAGTGCCAGCCCCGACCCCAGCCCCAGCCCTCCACTGACCTCGAGTTCTGCTCGACTCCATGCCTGGTCCCTACCACCCTCAGTCAGTCTTGTGTGCCCAGGCAGAGAGATCTGACACTGGCCAGTGATCCCTCCTTTCCTCCAGCCCACCTTATACACATAGAGGAGCAGAGGCAGGGTGAGTGAGGCCAGGAATTGCTTTATTAACTACATCCTTTCCTGCCTCTGGCCTTAAAATTGTTCTTAGTATCAAAACAAAACAAAAACCAAAAACCTAATAGGCTGCCCAAGTACCTGAGCTGGAGCCCTGGCATAGCTATCCTCCCCCACAAAGAGGGGGCAGAGGATGGAGGCAGGGCTCAACTACAGACTGCCCTCCTGATGGACTGGCTCAGGATACAGGCTGGATGGGCCCTGCTCGCCCTGGGACTGCCCTGGGAGAGTCCAGCTCTGGCAAAGGGGCGATCCACAGAGTGGGAGACCCACCATCCCAAGATAAAGAACTAGGAGGCAGCGTGGGCACTTCCCCCTCCCCTCCCCCTCCGTGCCTTCCAGGGGCTAGTTCTGCAGGGTGCTCTCAAGACACGGGGCGGGGGGGTGGGTATGTGATTTAAGTGAAGTGCAAAGGGGCGCTGGGCGGGCACCCACACTCATACCCAGCATCCCAAAGTCTATTGGGTCATGTGCATATACTAGCAGCTGGATGGCCCTGGGGCCTGGGGCAGACTTGGTGCTCCTGTGGCTGTTGATGACTTGATTTCCCCCGTTCTACTTCCGCCTCCTACCAGCGTATCCCGTGCATGTTCATCTCTTACACACACCTTCCCCACACCACCCTCAGCCACCTGCCCCCTGAACACACACTCATGCCGCACACTCTAAGCGAAGGCCCACAATCCCCCAGCTCACTGACTGTGTGGTCTTCTCTGCTCCTGACTTGGCCCACTGCCCTCTGTGTCAGTGTGTCCACTCCCAGCCAGAACAGCAGGCTGGGTTCTGATCCTGAGCTTTCCGGGGTCCTGGCCCTGAAGGCAACACTTGCCAGTAGTGGTGGCTGGTGGCGGGAGGGAGGTAGGGTAGAAACCCCTCCTACCTCAGCAGCCCAGTTCCTCAGACCCAGAGAGAGACTTGGGCAGCTGGCAAGCAAGTATCCAGTGCCACCTAGTGGTGCTCTAACAAAAAGAGATCCCAGTGAACCCCAGAGGCCTGTGGGTGTAGTTTTGGGGGTGAGTGGAGGTATGTGGGGTGGTGCTATGGGGGTGAGTGATGTGGAAAGGGAGGGGTGGAGGATGCAAAGGCAGTCCCCCTCCCTGTGGACCTCAAAACTTGGTCTCAAGTTTAGCCCCAGGCACCGGACAGCTGCATGTTCCCTGTCCCAGGTGTGAGGAGGCCACTCCAGAGACAGGTTCCTTGTGAGGGCCAGCTAAGGCTAGGTAGCTACAGGACTTCAGGTCCAAACCCCACGTGGTCAAGTTCAAGAAGCTAAAAGGAGAAAACCCAGTCATCTCAAGGGGGCGAAGGGAAGAGCCCCGGGGCCGAGGTGGATCCACCCTCGCCCAGCCTCTTCAGTCCAACTTGAACATGGCTCCAGACTCCTTCAGTAGGTACAAGCTGTCATCTTCCAGAAATCTGTGGGTGTAGAGATGAGCCCACTGAGGCAGCCACCCAGTTCTGAGAATGTTCCAGAGGGTGTGGGGGGGGTGACAGCAGGCAAGTAGGAGGGCCAAGCGGGCACGGGGAGCCCCAGCCTGCCCCAGGAGCATGCAAGGAAGGGCAGAGAAAAGGAAATCCTGAGGCTGGGCGGAGCACCGACCTGAAGAAGAGGGTGTGGACGGGGATGGTGCTGACATGCCACAAGGCATGGGCGTCCAGGACCCAGAAGAGGGGCGGGAAGTCTAGCAGCTCCAGCAGGGATAGCCCCTGAAGCAGCAGCACCACCACCATACACCTGCGGGTGTGAGGGAGGCGCTGGCGGTTCCGCAGGCACCAGACCAGCCACCATGCCAGGTTCACCAGGCCTGGGGGTCAGGAACGGGAGAGGCTTACACACTGGATCTCCCCCTGCCTTCTCCCACTCCCCCCGCCCCCCCGCCTCCCATCTCAGCTTCTCCCTGTTCTCCAGAATCTCTCCAGACGTGCCCCCCCCACCCAAGAATCCACCCCATGCCCGAAAGAGCTCACCTATAGCCACGTTGGCCATCATGTTGTAGCCGTAGTCGAAATGGACAAGGCTCAAGTAGGAGATGTGTCCCGTCAACAGCAGCAGCAGCAGGGCGCCAAAGGCACTGGCCACAGCCGGGTGCTGCAGTCCCACGGTCCTGCCCAGGCACCCAGAGTAACTCAGAAAGTGGCCGGCTATCCTCGGAGCTGCGTGCCCTCAACTATCTCCTCACCCAAAGGGTCGATTGAGGGCTCCCTGAAGCCACTGTCCTCACCCTAGCCCACCAAGCCGGCTGTTTCAGAGAAACCAAGGATCATAGGTCCCAGAGAAGCTAAGTCCATCTCTCTCAGGTATCTCCCCACCACCACCCAGGTTGGGCCTGTAGGAATGTGAGAAGGGCCGGGGCAGTCCCCTCTCAGCCCTAACCCAAGGCGCTCACCTGACACAGCACAGGTAAATAGAATATAGGATGACAGCTGAAGCGCAGAAGTAGTCCATCTTCTGAGGGTGGGAGAGCCCATGGGGTCAGGTGAGAGAGCAGAGTGTGGCCACACACGAGCCCCAGGGGACGAGGCGGGGAGGGGACAGAGCCTGGGCTTGCTGTCGGCAGGAGCCCTACCTTTTGCCCCCTCTGCCTATGACTGTTTCACTGTGTCCACGGTACAGAACATTTAGAACGGCTCAGCGTTCATGGCATTGAGAGAGTCCTCGCTAGGAGGGCACACCATGGACTCAAAATGTCATTTGGGATGTGACAGACATAGCCGGCCATCGTGATCACACTAGCTGGTTGGCCCCGGGAAAATGACTTCTCCCCCCCCCCACCTCCCCATCCCTCCCCCATCCCGGCTCAGTGGCCTTATAGGTCAGAAAGCCAATGACAAAACTCTCCTGGCTAGGTCCAGGTATGGCTCCACGCACTGCCTGGCTTGGGACGCCTGGCAGAGATGAGGTTCTGCAGAGATGCAGGTGAAGCTGCCTTCGCACTGTGGAGCCTGCCCTGCCCTCTCCTGGCCTCCTCTGGGACTGCCCTATGCAAGCGGGGCTGGGAGGCGCTCACCTCTGTGAGGTCAGTGTCCCTGGTATGGAAGACTGTGGACCAGAACCAAGCATTGAGAGACACCTGAGGAAGGAGAGGCCAGTCAGCACGCTCCCCAAGGTGGAGGAGACCTGTGGGACTCTGTTAGAGAAAGTGTTTCCTGTGCCCGAGAGTCCATTGAAGGAGCGGTGGACTCACTTCCAACCTAACCCAGTCCCCTCAGGAGGATTTCCTCGCACTGTAAACCACCACCCAAATCCCCCGGGGCCAAAAGAGCTGCATCTTCCACAGGTTCTGGCCTGGCCAAGGAAACCAGTCCTGGCAGACTCGAGTTCCCAAATTACCCAATCTCTAAGACAACAGCCCCCAGGGCCCCGCCTCCTCCCCCCACTGCCAGGTGATGACAATCCCAGCCCAGCCCAGGGGAGCCAGTGACCTCAGCTTCTGGGGGCGGGAATGAGGTGGGTGGGGTGGGGGGACTTGAGCTAGCTTGGGGTGTGTCGGAAGGAACAGCCATCCAGGGAGGGGGATGAAGCAGATCCCACTGGAGCCCAGCCTCCGGAGGAGGAAGACCGAGGCCAACCCAGCGGCGTCCTCCGTCCTCCTGGCTAGGCCAGCCGAACCCGCTGAGCCAGTAGCTGCTCTACAGTTTTGGGAGGAGCAGGGGCGGAATAGCAGAATGGCCCAGGGGAATGGGGGGGGGGGCTCTTCCCAGAACAGGGCAGTGAGCAAGACTTGCAAATGCACCATATTGTGGGAGTCTGTGCTGATGCTTTCTTCAAGACCTGTCCCCAGCAAATGCCCCAGTTACTGAGAGAAGAGCGAGCTGGGGGCGGCGGGGGGGGCGGGGGGGAGCACACCAGACACTGAGAAATCGGTGGCAGCCAGTCACAAAGGGAAGAGCAGGGCTTGGCCTGCCATACCTGGGAGAGTGGGCAGGGGCACTTGAGGGAGAGGCCTGTAGGAGCTGCCCACTTAGGTACCACAACAAGTGGCCAGTCAGGGGACACAGGAGCAGGTCATGAAGTCAGTCGGTAGGGTCCCATGGTAGGAGGGTGAGATATAGCCAAGCTCCTGTGATTGCTGAGAGCTGAGGGTAACACAAGGCAGGGCTTGGAGCCAGGCAGGTTCCCTGATGTTGGGAACCTCTCTTGGAGCGCTCTGTCCCCACCCACTGCTGAGCCTGGCTTATCTCTGCCAGCTAGTCCCTCATAGTGCCTTCTACTTACAGAAGGCTACCTGAAGAATGGCCTCTGAAGCCTTCAGAAGGCTCTGAGGTGCATCTCATGGTGGGTAGGCCTCCTAAAGAATGGCCTCTGAAGCCTTCAGAAGGCTCTGAGGTGCGTCTCATGGTGGGTAGGCCTCCTGAAGAATGGCCTCTGAAGCCTTCAGAAGGCTCTGAGGTGCATCTCATGGTGGGTAGGCCTCCTGAAGAATGGCCTCTGAAGCCTTCAGAAGGCTCTGAGGTACGTCTCATGGTGGGTAGGCCTCCTGAAGAATGGCCTCTGAAGCCTTCAGAAGGCTCTGAGGTGCGTCTCATTGGTGGGTAGGCCTCCTGAAGAATGGCCTCGGAAGCCTTCAGAAGGCTCTGAGGTACGTCTCATGGTGGGTAGGCCTCCTGAAGAATGGCCTCTGAAGCCTTCAGAAGGCTCTGAGGTGCGTCTCATTGGTGGGTAGGCCTCTTCTGGCACTTCCCTCGGGCTTGGAGGGCAGCGTTACATTTCCTGTGGGTACCTGGTTGTGCCTCTCAGCCTGGTACCTAATCTGAGAGGGGAGGTCACAGCCTGTGTTCCACGCCAGGTTCAGCCTCTCCTCCATAAGCAGACTTCCTGATGTGGCCACATATCTCCTTTTGTGGTTTTCCACGATTAGTCTGGCTTTTTAAATTGGTTTATTAAGGATGTGTAGTCAAACCTGGCTTGGGACACGGGTTGTGATCCTTAAGTTCGGAACAAGTCTGAGCCTTCTCTTTTCAACTGGGGCAGGCCTGAGTGGCCCTCGCCTCCTCCCTATACAAGGCCTAGAGTGAGATCCGTCAGTGTGGAGAGAGGGGTGAGCCCGGGCTGGAGACAGGGCTCAAGTAACCACAGGGACCAGGCAGACCAGGTGCAGGGATGTCTTAGGGAGGATATGGCCCTGGACCAGTGTAGGAGGGAGAAGGGGAGATGGCAGGCACTGGCAGGCAGCCAGGAGGCCTTGTCACCCACAGCAGGTAGGGGGAGGTGACAAGAGGGCTGTTCTAAGTGGCAGCTGGAGCACTGGAAGAAGAGGGTAGAGGTGCACCGGGCCAGGCCTGAGCGCCACAGACAGGTGGGGGCTGCGGGGTTCCTTATCTGCATGCCTCTGTGGGGCCTTCTACTGACTGAGTCCTATCTGAAGCCTGTACTCTACAGCCCTGGGATGTCCCTCTCTCTTACAGAGTGTCCTATGAACAGTGGGGCCTTTCTGATACTTCCCTTGCACTCGAAGGCAGTGTTGCTAAGAAAACAGGCCCTGGAACCAAACCTGGGGCTTTAAGCTCTAACCACAGCACAGCATTTCCTGTGTGTCCTCAGGCAACGCTTTTACCTGTTCTGCCTCAGTTTCCCACTACCTGTGGTTTTTACTGCTGCTGCCTGGTACACAGGTGACCCATGACCCTAGGTTTTCTCCATCACATCCACCAGGCTGACCCTACCATGTCCCTTCATTTCTTCTTCCTCCAGGGCCACTGGATTCAAGATTAAACCACGGGCCTGTAGGGGCCCCGGCTCCCACGGTGCACACTATGGGAAGAGCCTGTTTTCGTGCTCCCAAGCCACTGTCCCATGAGCATGGCTCCACTGTCCCATCAGTACGGTCCCGGCAGGTGCTGTTTCTCCTCAGAGCTAATAGTCAGACACAAACAGAGGACAGATGGACAGGGAAGGGAAGGGAAACCCCCACACATACACAACTGTTCTATACTGCTCGGTGGTGCCCAGTGTGGTGGGAGGGACCACATGGGAGGTGAGAATCAGGTGTAAACAATAAGAATTGGAGACACGAGGGTGGGGGGGCAGGGTGGAAGCCCTGTCGGTGTTGGGGTGAGGGGACAGGAGGTGGGTGCAGGGAGGCAGGGGGCTGGCTGTTTTAGTTTGCTGGCAAATAAAAAAAAACAGACAAAAATATCACAGCCGTGAATCTGGTTGGATGCCAAGAGAGCCAGATCTGTCAGGAATTTGACCCCAGTGTTAAGCCCCAGCGCTCGGGGCTGTCATTGACACCATCACGGTGGGGACAAGTGGATCTTTAAATAGCTTGGTGTCTCAGAAGTGGGGGAGGCAGAATGTTAAATATGATGTCTGTTGCCTCCTCAGGGCCACGAGGGCCACAGTCGAGCAGAGCAAGCCGGCCTTGGGCTCCCTCCAAGGGGAGGCAGGTCTTTTTTTCCCCTCCATCAAAGAAAGATTCCTGGGCTAGGGAGATTTTTTTTGGGGGGGGGGGTTGAAGGTACTTGTACCAAGCCTGACTGAGCTCAAACGCCAGTACCTACATGATAGGAGAGAGTCAATACTAATGATCCCACACTTTTTTTTTTGTTTTTTTCGAGACAGGGTTTCTCTGTGTAGCCCTGGCTGTCCTGGAACTCACTTTGTAGACCAGGCTGGCCTCGAACTCAGAAATCCTCCTGCCTCTGGGATTAAAGGCGTGCGCCACCACTGCCCGGCGAACCCACAGTTTAACAGGAGCCACAGCATGAACATTCACTGCACGCCTATATACACAGATCAATCAATCAATATTTTTAAAAGGTTTCTTATTTCCTAACATTGTTTGCTTCACTAGATTTTCGTCTGACAGCTGGGAAGTCCCTCCTGAAGGCTAGTCATTATTCTGCTGGAGTTTCAGCCTATCTCTTCTCTTGTTCTTCCCTCTAGAGAGGTGGTACAGTCGTTGCCTGGTACCTCATCTCACACCTACATCCTTTCCCTGCTAGATGAAGGTGGGGAATTGGTCAGGCCTCCTAGCTTTGGCAGAGGGCCAGCGGCCCCCCCCCCATTCCATGAAGTCGGAGGGCCTCAGCATGTAGAACTCTGGCAGGTTCTACAGCCCTTCCTGGTATCTGTTCAGGCCAAACCTGGGTCTAAACGGCAAGGCAGGGGCCTCCCTCTTCTGCTAAAGTTTCATGGGGTCACTAAGGGATAGAGTTATCAGAGAAAAGCCAGCCCTGCCCCACAGCAGAACCTTGAGCTGACAAGGGGCCCTCCCGTCCACAGCCCAGTACAAATGAGAGCCACACTTGTGCCTGAAGACCCGGCCCAGGATAAAGTCCACCGCCACACCCGCCAGGCAGAAACACAAGTCTCTAGAATACATGCACCTGCCTACTACAGCAATGCCCAGCTGCCCAGAGGCAAGGAGAGGGAATGTCAAGGGCCAGCCTGGGCTAAACAGTAAGACCCTGTCTCAGCAAAACAAAAACTAAATCATCCAACCAGTGGGCTCTGGGTCCCTGTGTCTCTAGAAGACCTCATGAAAGCAAGAAAGAATCCCAATAGCCTCAGCATCTGCCCCAACCAGAGGACCTGTGCCCTGCTTTCCAGCTCTTAGGTTTTGCTTTGCTTCCCTGGTGAGTCTACGACCTGCTTCCCAGGCTGACCGGGTCTATGCACGGGCTTTGCACTGGAATCCCCAGCTACACAAATGCAAAATATGATTTGCAAATGCTCAACCAGTGTTCATCCCAGAGAACACTCAGGCCCTGGAGCCCAGTGGTCTGGTGCTAGAGGCTAGCCCTCTCTCTGCTACCTGTTGACTTGTTAGCTATTGTCTGGGTTAGCCCTGGGTGTCTGAGCCTTACTCAGAGAGTATAGGCTCACAATGAGGATCCCACAAGGACACACTGGTGGAGAGCTGAGGACAAGCCCGGTACCGTATGCATGTGGTCTTCCTCAGTAGCACTCACTGTTCTAGAATGTACTATATAGCCCAGGATAGCTTTGGACTCATACCTGCCTCCCCCTCTCAGGTTCTGGGGTTGCAGGACTGGGCCACCACATCCAGTTATAACTCTTGTTTTCAAATTTAAATTTGTTTCTGTTTTTTGAGACAGAGTTTCTCCGTGTAACAACCCTGGCTTTCCCGGAACTCAATTTGTAGACTAGGTTAGCCTTGAACTTACAGAGATCCTCCTGCCTCTGCTTGCTGAATGCTGGGAAGAAAAATGTGGGCCAGCAAACCTGCCTCCTCTCCGAAATTAAGATAAGGTATCAACTATGCAACCTACGGTGACCTCAAAGTTGAAGTCCTCCTGCCTCAGCCTTCTGAGTGCTGGGATTGCATCATGGTCATTCTGCCCAACTGTCCCAAACTGGTAATTTTTTTTCTTCTCTTTTCTTTTTGCTGTTATTCCATAGCCCTTAACAGTTATTATTATCACTGAAGGGCAAATACTAGGTCCAACACCTCCCTCCACGCCCATCACCCTTGTCAGGTCAGCCTGTGCACCTCAGCCGCTGTGCCACCAGCTATGGTCAGAGTCCTCCACCACTAGACCCGGGAGCAGCCTGCTCTCTCGTTTGTCCTGTCCTGTGGCTCTTGACCTTTCTGGCCTTCAGATGTCCTTACCCTCTGCTGCCTTTACACTTTCTGGTTTTGTCTAGAAGATTCCCCTGCTCTTCTTGTATTTACCCCGACACCTTCAACTCCTCATGCCCGGTTCACACCAGGGAGGCCTTCCTCTGTTGCCCTGTAGGCCAGTCTCATCACATGCCCTACAGCTCCTCCCTCCATTGTGCTTTCTTCAAGGCTGTACTCTGACATCCAATCGTGGCTTTGTGAGACTAATACCAGAGGGCAAGGAACTGTGTGTTTTCACATGTTTAGGGGCCTCCAGCACCCAGCAAAGTGCTTGTCACACAGCAGGTGTCCTGTGGACACGAATGGAGGCTCTAATGGCAGGAGGGTGAGTGAGTGGGAATTTTCATCACAGAAGCTCTGACAGACATCCATTGCACCCCCTTCCTGTCACGAGGTGCCCCTTTGTACCCAAGACCACATTTCTTCAACAGTTCCCAGGCCATGGATTCTAGTTCCTCAGACCCGCCATACTGGTGAGGCTAAGCGGTCTTTCCCACTCAGATGGACCCTCCTGGGTTCTCAGGACGAGGCTGAGCTCTTATAAGAACTCTGGGCCAGAACAAAAGTCATATTAATCCTCCAGAGGGGGTCTTGGAAAGACCTGCCCTCTAAGAATGTTCCCTACTATCCACTTCCCATCCCTGGGAGTGAACCACCCCACAGAGTCCTAAGCTTCCTCCATTAGGACAAGAATAACACGTGTCCTCCTCCCTCCTTCCAGAGAACACTGGTCAGTCTCTCTACTAGAAGCCTGCTGCTGCACCTTCTGTTTCTACTGTGCCTGACTACCACACACTTTAGCCCTGGAAAGGAAGAGAAGCTGGTTGCTAGAAGCCCATCACTGGGGCTGGAAGAGCTCCCCTGTTCAGAGCAGGGTACAGAGCGTCCTTGCAGGCTACCTACCCAAGCGAAGGCCATGCAGGTATTGTACATGGGGGAGGAGGCTGGCACAGAGGAGCGATAGCGGCAGAGCATCACCAGGCTGGCCAGGCCATTGAGGAGCGAGGCCACGGCAGAAGCCGGCTCTTGGATGAACAGGAACCGGGAGAAGGGCCACTGAAAAAGGAGCACAGGGAGGAGGGTGAGGAGAGGCGGCCCCTAACCAGCCTGGTCTGCCTAGTCATGGGCTGCAGTAACAGCACTCCGGCTGGTTCCTCAGCTCAGAATGTCAAGTTCTCTCAGGTTAATGTGTATCTCTCCAGAAGTCCCTGGTTAAGAAGAGAGTCTTTCCATGGCTGGCAGGCACTGTCATGGGAGCCTGGCACTGGGGACAGCAGGCACACGAGGTGAAACCATGCAGACCTGCCATCCAGATCCAGGTCCCATCCCTCCTCAACTGACTGTCATCGTCCTCAGGGTGCCTGATTACTTTGTGATAAACTAGGGTGACCACTTCCTGCCAACCCCACAGGCCAAAATGAGGTAACAGTGGGTCAAAGGGCACAAAGCAGCCGGGGAGTCTGAAGGATATTTCTGGTGATCTAGACTGATTGGAGAAGCAGGGAGAGAAACACTTTAGTCAGGGTCAGTGGGTATTTCCATCAGCCCCAAGAAACTCAGCACAGAGCTTCTGAGGAGACACAAATCTTTCTGCTTGTGGGTTTGTCTTTTGGAGAGAGGGGCTCACTATGAAGCCTTGGCTACACAGACTAGGTGGGTCTTAAATTCACAGGGAGCCACCTGCCTCTGCCTCCCAAGTGCTGGTATTAGAGGAGTGTGCCATCATCACACTTGGCTTGAGACACAGACCTTATTCCTCCAAATTCAGCAGCAGGACACATTGGCACCATGAGAAAAGCAAGAGATTCTGAGCACCAGTACCTGTCCTATCTCTCCCTCCCTGTGACACCGCACCTCAGGCTGCTGGGACAGCACGGAGCAGCTCGGGGCTGAAGGACCACGGTGTACCTTCCCCAACGCTCTGACTCACCTTGCCATGGAACTGAGGCACTCTGTGACCCTCCTGAAGGTAGAGGCCGACAGTGAACCACATACACTCATACTTGCAGTCGTCCCGACAAGTCCAGCCTGAAATAGACAACAGGACTATAGATATGTCCTGCCTTAGGGAGGCCACCTGATGGAGCCCAGGCATGAATGGTGGCCAAGAGGACCTGGAGGCTGGACAGAATCAGAGGAAATCTCAAAATCTTACTTACCAGTTAGACAGAGAAGAGAGGGTGGGTGTACACACACACACACACACACACACACACACACACACACACACACACACACGCGCGCGCGCGCGTGCAGTGGGAGCAAAGAGAATAGTCTCTTCTCTCCTGATCCAAGCTCTTGGTATCTGGCAGGCCCCTCTGGGAGACCTGGGTTCATACTTGTCCATTCTGAACCCAGGGAAGAGTCCTTGGTGCCTTCCTACCTTCTGTGAAAATCAAGCTCAGACCCTTCACCAGATTCCTCAGGTTCCCAGTTGCCTTTGTAACCTCATTGCCACTAATCTCCCTGCTCCCTGCTCTCTGGATAAGCCAAGACGCTGCGTGTACCCAAATCCTCCTAGGACCTCCAAACTCTCTGCTGCCTCTGTCTGGAATGGAAAGAGGGTAGTGATGAGGATGAGCTGTAGGTCAAACAGGACAGACCTGGGAACTCTGCTTTACAGACGGTGTGACCTTGGGCAAGGTGCTTAATCTCTCTGAATGTCCCCATTTTTTAAATGGATTAGGGAAAGTATCTGACGGGGTTGTGGTGAAAGCCAACTGATCTGCTGTGACACCTGTCAAACGTGGGTGCTCAATACGTTGGTTGACATCAATTCCATCCTGTTTAAATTGTTCTGTGCTTGATCCTTGCCTCCACCCACTTAAGCCGACTCCATCCCTTTTACTTCCAAATGCATATAGGGCTTAATCTATGGGTCCATTAGTTCTCAAACCATTGTGTTTTAGAGAAAGCTAATATTCACCTGCTTGAGGATTATAATCCCAGAGGGCAGGATCCTGGTCTGCCTCCAGGGTTATTTCAGGTCTTCTTTGTTTTTAACAAGTAGTGGTTTGAATTAAATAAAATGAAGCCTCTAGAAAGGTGGGTAGGCTGATGCAATACCCTCCCCCCACCACCCTCCTACCCCTCCACACACACTCAGGAGGCTCCAGACATTAACACTCCTAAGACAACGCTGAGGGAAACTGAGGTTCTGAGTTGCAGAACAGCAGGACACAGTAGGAGGGGCTAAAACCAACGGGCGGGGCTTACACAGGCGGGTTGGGCTTACCAGCTAGGCTCATGTAGATTGGCTGGCGGGAGCGGAAGTGCTTCAGTGCGTCCCCCGAACAGTTCCGTTCCTCGCACCGCAGCACGCAGTCGCGGTACACCGGCTCGCGGTCGCCCTGGGAACCCCCCGCGAGTCCCACTGCCAAGGTTAGCAGCAGCAGCGGCGCCGTCCGCTCGGCCATCCTGTCACTCTGCCCGGCCGCTGAAGGAGGAGCTTGGGAGAGTATGAAGTCCCACTTCCGTAACAACCGGAAGTACCTGTGTTCATCGATGCAAAACCTCCGCTGACGTCGCCTACTTTATATAAAAGTTCCCGGATTTCAGTGGGCGGGTACCCCACCTCTAATCTGCTATCACTTTTAATATACAGCATTCAAGGAGAAGGGCGGTTTGCGTCCAAGAGCAAATTAAATGTATTTTCTCCCTTCTGTTTTCCACGGCCTCTGTTTCAAGCGGACGCCTTTCTGTCATCCCCTCTCTTAGATTCCAGTTTCCAAATGTTCTGGGTACCCCACTTCTCCCCATTTCTTATGTCATCATCTTGATTAAAGAGCTGCAGAACTTCTTAACAGGTGTCTTTGTCTCTACTTTGGTCCCCTCCAGTGGGCATTTCTCACCTATTTAGCTTTTCTATTACTGTGATAAAGACCAAGGCATCTTAGAGTTTATGTCACCCGATCACAGGCCATCATTGAGGGAAGCCCGGGCAGGAACCTGAAGGTAAGAACGGAAGCAGAGGCCCCGAAGGAGTGCTGCCTACTGGCTTATTTAGTCTCTTAACGGCACCCAGGACCATTTGCCCAGGTTGACACCTCCCACAGTGGTGTGGACCCTCCCATATCAATTATTAATCAGGAGAGTGTCCCCTATAGGCCAATCTGAAGGAAGTATTTCTTTTCTTAACTGAAGTACCCTTTTCTCAGATGACCCTAGCTTGTGTCAAGCTGACACAAACACAAAAATGAACAACAACAAAAACCAAAACTAACTAGGGCTCCATTTTCTAGAATTCAAGTTTGGCCAATCACTCTCTTTCTTACAATACTTAGTAAAGTATTATAACTCTTCAAGTCAGCATGACCTGGCCTGCTGGTGTCCACTCCTTTGCTCCAGATACACTTTAGAGGTCCATGTCTCCAGAGTCTCCTGTCCTTGTCTGCTCTGACCCTCTTGCTTTTGCTTGTTACCAATTAAAGGCCGCCTTGTAAGGATGACTGTTAACACTGGAAGGATAATATGCGGTGACTTGTTTTTCCCATAGAAGATGGAGTCCTCTCCTGTTCACCTTTGACACTAAAGTAGAACTTTGCTTTCCAGGTGAGACACTTTGCGATCCCTTTCAAAAATTTTTTTTAAGTAAATAAACAACTTAGAGCTGTCTGGGTGGACCAGGCACTTGTGAGTGAAGGCTCTTTACTGAATAGGATCCCCAAAACTTACATAAAGCGGGGGAGGAGAGAACCAATTCCACAAAGTTGTCCTCTGATATCAAGTGTGTGGTAGCGCGCGCGCACACACACACACACACACACACACACACACACCCCAATAATAATACATAAGAAATACATTCTCGGGCTGGAGAGGTGGCTCAGCGGTTAAGAATGAATACTGTTCCTACAGAGGACTGGAGCTCAGTTCCCAGCCTCCACAAGTGATAGCTGATGGTCACTTGTAAATCCAGCTCCAGGGGATTGGAGAACCTTTTCTTGTCTTTTTCAGGCATTGCATGTATATGCACATACTTTGATACAGACACTTTAGTGACTCCCATCTCTCTGCCAACCACCAGCACCCAGATCTTTCTGTAGCTTTGATGTCATGTAACTAAATCCTGTTCCCTTTCTGTTCTTTTCATTTATGGTCATTCTCCCTTTATATCCTGGAAGGGGAATTGGGGTTGTGGGGTAGGATTTTTTTTTTTTAATAGCCCTGACTGTCCTGGAGCTCACTCTGTAGACCTGACTAGCCTTGAACTCAGAAATCTGCCTGCCTCTGCCTCCCAAGTGCTGGGATTAAAGGCGTGCGCCACCACTGCCTGATTGGTGGGGTAGGAATTAAGGCTTATGAAGTCGAGTTGTAGATGCAAAAAGTATCACAGGATTACCTTCATTCACCAAGAGAACATCTCAGGGTATATCATTCACCCTGAGTTTTCCATGAATGATACTTCTTCCAGCTAAATATAACATAAAACACTGTCCTTGAAGTTGACCATCCAGTTGATAGGGATGAGGAAATTACTATTTTTTTGTGGAGATAAGTTCTTGATGTATAGCTCAGGGTGGTCTCCAAATTGGAATCTTCCTGCCTCTGCCTCCTGATTGCAGAGAGTATAGGCATTGGCCACCTCAGTTCACTCTGGGAAATGAGAAAGCGAGTCAGGTGGAGTCACACACACCTCTATCCCAGCACTCAAAAGGTAGAAGCAGGTAGATCTCTTTTTGAATACCAGACTAGCTAGGGTTACTTAGACAGACCCTGCCTCAACAACAACACACACACCAAATCAAAACAACAACAACACACACACACAAATACACACACACCAAATCAAAACAATCAAATCACAAACAAAACCAAAATGAAAACTCAGGCATTGTGTTCCCAGTAGCTGACGGGAAACACAATCAAATCCTAACATTACTTTGAATCTGACAGCCAGACCTTTACCAAGACCTTTTTCCTTCTTTTAATTTTTTTGTCTTTATTATGCTGAGGATGTATCTTTTATGAGGATCCTGATTTGAAGATGGAACATTAGGATGAAAGGATCAAATCCTGATAGAGAAAAGTCCTCTAACTGGGTTAACTAGGTGGAGTTGGGAGGACTCCTTTAAACTTTTTAGGTTCCATTTTTTTTCTTTTTCTGCTCTGGGAATCTTGAGCTTGCAGCCAGGCATGGCAGCACACACCTGTACTTTCAGCACATGGAATGTAGGGATAGGAGAAGTAGGAGTTCAAGACTTCCCTCAACTCCACAGAGAGGTCAGAGCTAGCCTGGGCTAAATGAGACCTACTTTTTAAAAAAGATAATTTAAAGTCTCCTAGACAATCACTCTACTACTGAACTACACTTCTTGCCTTCTAGGTTCCTATTTTATACGAGATATAAAAATTGTGGTAAATTTCACATGAAATATAATTCATATATAATATAGTTGAATTGCTCTTAAGAATTGAAATAGTGCTATATTTATATACACTTCAAAATATTATTGTTTAGTCCAATAATAGTGGCGCACACCTATAATCCTTGCATCTGGGAGGTGGAGATAGAAGGGTCACCAGTGAGAGGAGAGAATGAACTCCCACAGCTGTCCTTGGACCTCCACACGCATGCAGTACAATACTAGTACCCTCACCACACACAGACTAATAGATTGGTGTAAAAAATTAAAGAGAATAAAACCCAACAAAACAAATAAAATTCATGTTCATATTTTGGAGCTCCAAGAACATTTGTTCATGACCCCAGCATTTCACAAGGACCTGCACATGTCTGCCTACATTCAGTTTTAGTGGAGGCCTCCGGTCTTTCTCCAGCTGCTCCACTACTTATGGGAGGCCATTGTTTGAACTGAGCACCTGCATGAGGCCCTGAGAAACCAGAGCAAGGCAACATGGAGTGGCTCATGCTAAATGCTACGTACGGAAAATCAAACTGAACATGTAGAGAAGATAGATCCCAAAGTAAACCAGTTGCTACTAAAAACAGATGGTCTGGGTCTGCCTGAGAGTCTTAGTGAAGAACTCTCTGTTTTGATCCTTACTAGAAGGAATCGGAGGTGAGAGGCGGAGAGCTTGCTTGCAGTGCCCACGAGGCCCTGGGTTCATCTCGGGGACATGAGCTAAGAAGGGATTGAATGCTTCTTTTCCCTTGTCCTGTTTCCTTGCCCATTTCCCAGTCAGGATTTTTTCTCTTGTTCTGTTTCTTTGTTTCCACTTACAAGACCCAGGGTCCTGCTACTACCAGTGTGAGCCTGAGTTCTAGTTAATGAAATGGGAGCAGTCCATTTATGAATCATGAAAGAAAAAAAAAACAGATGTATGAGTTACTTTGTTGTTATTTTGGCCTTATTTAAGTTAATTAACCAATTAATCAATTAATTTTACATTTTCTTTATTTCTATGGAAGGGGGCAGGGCATGCACATGCTACAGTATGCTGAGGTCAGAGGACAACCCATGGGACTTCCCTCCTTCCACTGCATGAGTCTTAGAGATCAAACTCAAGTGGTCACTCTTGGCAGCAGGTCCTTACCCACTGAGCGAGCCATCTTTCCCTGGGGGATTTTGTCTTTTGACAGGATGCTGTCTCCTGGGAGAGCTCTTGGATGTTTGCCCTGCTAACAATTACCTGGTATCCCCCCTTTCTCTGGTCTCCAGCCCAGACCCCCCTTTCATATTGCATTCTATTGGGTTAGCCTGCTTTGAAATTTATATTTGGTTCTCCATGAAGCCACAGGCTGGAAAATCATGAACTCATTGTTTCAATTTGGGCTTCTTGAGCCCTCCTGTATGGCAGCTACCACACTAGTGAGGGAAGGAAAGATGAACTGAACGGATTCCTAGTGGGGAGCAGAGGAAGCCAAGGAAGTTCTGAGCGAATGGCACGACAATGCCTCAGACTCACTGAGGATGTCGAAGCCTTCCTTCCCAAGAGGCACAGGAGAATGGCAAAGCTTTTCTCTGGTCAAAATGCTAGTGTTTATAACTGATTGAGCAGTGTGTGCAAAAACTAGCAACTACCGTTTCCTCCTCCCTGATGCTTGCAACCTGAGACTGCCCCCTACGGAGGCCTTCTGCAGAGACAAGATAAGTCCCGCTTCTCCTGCTGTACACAACAGACACACTGAGCTTGGGGTGAGTACCATCACGCCCACCACCAGAGCAAGCACAGCCCATCTGATCCCAGCTTCTCCCTAAGTGTGTCTGAGTGTCTGCCCTTTTTCTATTCCCTCATTACCCACCCGGGTCAGGTTTCCAGGACCTAGCCATGTGGGACATAGTGGGCGCCAGCACTTAATTTAAGGTCCTGTGTTCAATCCCCAGGACTTGTCCATATCCTCCAAAAGAACTGTTCTGAGCCCTGGGAGGGGAGAGATGAAACAAACCGCACAGTATGACAGAGGCTCAAAGCAAGCTGGCTGTGTTCTCAGAGCAGACACCAGCAACCAGCCCACAGTAAGGGCTCCTTGTTTACACGGACAAGGCTTCAGGAACGTTGAGCAAGGCACAGTGTTTGTGGTCCAGGAAAGGAGACAAGTGAAGGGGCATCAAGCAAAGGACTACGGGGACTTTGCTGCTAGGTTAATAGTGTGCTGTGTAACTGCTCCGTACAATAATTCCACTGGATTGCACACATACCATCTAACCAAGCATTTCCACCGCTGTCCAGACCCACTCAGAAGGCTAGGTAGAAGGCTAGGTAGAAGGCTAGGTAGGTCTGGCAGAGTTCACCTTTAATCCCAAGACTCTGAAAGGAGTCAGAGGCAGGCAGATCTCTGTAATACAAGACCAGTCTAGTCTGCATAGCAGGTTCCAGACCAGCCAACCAGAGCTACATAGTGATCCTGTCTCAAAAAGAACGGAAAGGGGGGGGGGAGAAAAAAAACCGAATATCTGTCAAATAGATAATAAACTTTGTCAATTGAAGAAGTAATATCTAGAATGGAATGTAGACTAGAAATTCATAACAATGGGCTATAGGTGTTGTATACTGACATGCAAAAAAATATCTTCATAGTAGTTTGTTAAGTATGAAATGCAAAATGCACATGGACACACTGATGTATACATATCACACAAGTGAAGAGAAAGAGGAGTACCTATTGTTTGTTATTTTTAAAAAGTACATCTGGCCAGATGTTCAAGGAGGAGGGAAGGGTAGAAGTGTGTTCAAAGCCAACCTGGTTTACATAGTGAATTCTAGGCCAGCCACAGCTTTACAGTGAAACTATCTCAAAAAACCAAATTAATTAATAAAAAGTAAAGAACATATTTAGAAAGATGTACAAGTTGAGATAGTTATTGGCTTTGGGGAGAAGAAGAAAAACATGTAAGTAAAAGAAACACACACACACACACACACACACACAACTTTTTATTTGAAGACAGGGTCTCTGCAGCCATGGCTGGACTGAAACTCTATAAAACAGGCTGGCCTTGAACTCAGAGATCTACTTGCCTCTCTGCCTCCCGACTTTCCACCATCCCACCTGGCACAAAGAAAAATGTGCATTCTTTCACTGTTTTATATATACATATAAAACCATCCTTAGAAATTCTGCCTCTGGAGCTGGAGAGATGGCTCAGCAGTTAAGAGCATTGACTGCTCTTCCATAGGACCCAGGTTCAATTCCTAGCACCCACATGGCAGCTCACAGCTGTCTGTAACTCTGGTTCTAGGGGAATCTAACACCCTCACACAGACATACATGCAGGCAAAAATACCAATGTACATAAAATAAAATTGAGTAAATAAAGTTTTAAAGAAGAAAAAAAAAACAACGAAAACCAAAACACCAAAAAAACAAAACCAAACAAAATGATAACAACAACAAACCTCGCTTCTAAAACTAAACTATACTACAAAAAAAATCTCTCAATCCCCCTTTCCCCAGCATCTTTTCTGCTTCTACCACTAGCTCTAAGCCCCTGTCTTTCCTGTCCGAGGCCATATCCCAGCCGCTTGGCTCCTACAGTGGTTTTTCTTTAGCACAGCAGCCAAGTAGTTTTTAAACAGAGATCAGATCATGGGTTCGCTCCAGGGCTCCATGGCTTCCCCTTGCCGGAAGTCTCTCCAGACCCAGGAGACTCCAAGGCCTGACCTCTGTGTGTCATTGCCTCAAGCTCAGGACATCCCTGTCTCCCTGGAGCCTTTACTACTTTTCCAGGACACCAAACTTGTTCCTGCCTTGGGGCCTTTGCACTCGATGTTCCTTAGTCTAGCACTCTCTGGCCCAGGAGCGTAGGGTTGCTTCTTTTTGGTTAGACAGGTTTTACCTCACCCTTTAAAACAGTGTTTTCTAGCCCCACCCCAAAGTAGGTTTCTCCACCTCCCCACCCCTCTCTCCTAGCTAGGTCATTATTGCATTACCTAATTATTTTCCATTCAACCTTCACCTTTACAGCAAATTGTACTTTTGCATCATTTTCTTTTGTTTTAAGTTAGGACAGATTCTGGCAGGCTACTCTGGAGCCTGTGGCAGGGGTTTCGCACGTTCAAAGCCTGCCTGGGCCCTAGGGTGAGTTCAAGTCCATCCTTGGCAATTTTGTGAGATTCTGTTTCAAAATTAGAGAGTGAGGATAGACCTCAGAGGTAGAGTGTTTGTCCTAAGTGTGAGGCCCTCCCTGGGTTCAATCCTCAGAACTGAAGGAGGGAGGAGGAGGAGGAGATTGGCTGTAAAGGGCAAAGAGCAGATACAGCAAGGTGGGTTCCGACAGCATCCTGAAACTAGATTATCCAAGAAGGATGCCGGGCGGTGGTGGCGCACGCCTTTAATCCTAGCACTTGGGAGGCAGAGGCAGGCGGATTTCTGAGTTCGAGGCCAGCCTGGTCTACAGAGCGAGTTCCAGGACAGCCAGGGCTATGCAGAGAAACCCTGTCTCGAAAAACCAAAAAAAAAAAAACAAAAAAATAAATAAAAAAAATATCCAAGAAGGACTTTAGGATTGCCATATGTTGTCTCTTTCCAAAGCCAAAGGCAGAATTCTCATCCACACCTGGTGCTCTGAACTCTAGTGCCTGGGGAGGTAAACCTAGGGCTTCAGAGGACCAAGAGGCACGGTGGAGTAGGGGACACCCCTCAGCTCATGAAACAAGGGATCCCAAACCCGAGGAAGGAATGCTTGGTGGGGGGGTCCTAGGAGACAAGTCAGGGAGTTTAAGTTCCAAATCCAAAAATACCAATGGGAAGCCAGGGTAGGGGTGGCTGCAGATACCAGTTGGCCACCTGGGGAGTGGAGATGGCCTGAGTTCAGGAGTTCAAGACCAGATTGGATGCCATATCAAAATCCTGTCTCCACAGATACAGAAACAGAAGAAGCATTCTGGAAATATTCTGTGCATAAAATCCTGGGGAGTCCTCAGGACTTTTTTATTTTTTTAGACATGGACTGTCAGAGACTCATTTTTGCTCTTAAGGAGCTTTGAGAGATAAAAGGAATTCTAGAACCTTGGGCCTGCATTCCTGAATGCAGGAGGTACCGGCCAGCAGGTACCAGGTTCAGCCCAGCCAGAAATAGAGCGCTGTCCTTGAGATTAGGGCTAAGCCTGGGCTAAAGATCAGTCCTCATGGTTAGTTACCCCAATTTTAAAAAGGCCGCCATAGTTGAGCGTAGTGTCAGGCAAGTTCTAGCACTGAGGATCTCTGGGAGTTCGAAGCCAGCCAGCTCTACATAGAGAATTTCTGGACAACCAGAGCTACACAGTGAGACTCTGCTGGGAAAGAAAAAACAAACACCCTTTTGGTCTTTGTTTATTTGAGACAGAGTTTCATTGTATAGCCCTGGTTGTAGACTAGGCTGGCCTCAAACTCATAGAGATCTGTCTGCCTCTGCCACCCCAAGTGCTGGATTTAAAGGTGTGCACTACAAACACCAGGCTAAAAAAGGGCCATCTTTAGGAAAAAATATTTTTCCTATCAGAAGCATCTGAACTATTCTCCTTTGGCGCCAGAGAGGCCTTGTGCCTACTGAGGGGACTCCCAGAAGCTAATCCATACAGACACTTCCCTTGCAAGCTGCACCGGGGCCTCAAAGCTCCTTGGTAGGCCCTAGATTGTGTCGTGGACCTCGGACTGTGGACCAGACTGTCTCCTCCCTTTCTCTGTTTGTTTTCAATGCTCTGACTTGAGGGCTGGCTGGTGAGGTAGGCAGAAGGGAAGCAAACACACACACACACACACACACACACACACACACACACACACGCACGCACGCACGCACGCACGCACGCACGCACACACACATACCCCACCACCACCACCACCACCACCACCACCACCTTCCGTGCCCCCCAGGCTGGTCAATGATTGACTGGCACTTCACAGGCCACTGGTTTCAGACCCTGGCTTGGTGACCCTTAGAGGTCACCTCCAGCATCCAGAGCCCCTTCTTGTGCCTTCGATGTCAATGATCTCCTTTTTCCACAACCTCTTTTTGCTGCCCAGGATCTTCTCAGGTGAATCTTGGGCACCTTGCTTCTGGCCCGGAGTATGGTCAACCCCTCTTCCCTGTCTTCGAAGTTCCCTCACTGGGGAACTCTCAGCGTCCAATGCCCCCCCCTCCTCTCCAGTCTCCCCCCTCTTCAGTCTTTGTCCCCAAACATCCTCTTTCCTTGGCTTTCCTGGCAGGCCTTGCTAAAGCGACAGTTGAGCAGAGAATCCAAACGGCATCGCCCCCCTGACCCCCCTTCCTCTCCCCTTGTCAAACACCAGAGAAGGTTTTTTCCTTTTCCTTCCAGGCTCTGAATGCACTCTTTCTCTCAGGGAGGTTCAGCCCTCCGGAGCCTCCTCCCCAGGGCGTGAGTTCTGACCCCAGCTCCTCCTCCTCCTCCCCCTCCCTTGCCGGCTCAGCACCCAGGCCCCGCCCTCCATGCAGCCCACTAGGGCTGAGCATTGTCTACCGTGCTGGGCTTCTTCCAGGGGTCTGGGATGCCCAGTACGTGGGCTTGCTTGCAGGAAGGAGGGAGAGAGGAGGAGGGGATTTTTTTTTTTTTGCAGATGGAGGGACCCTGGTGGCTGATGGAGGAGCCACTTCTGCTCCCCTACAGTGGTCTAGGGAGAGGGAAGGCTCATGGGTCCTTTGCTTGATGATAAAGTTGAAGCCAGAGCTTTCTTGGCTTAGTTCCAGGCTCAGCAATATGACTTTAGAAAGTTGCTGTTACTGCTTAGGGCAGATGTTCTCCACCTATGGGTCGCGACCCCTCTGCCAATCCTTTCTAAAACTGTTTATTCTGCGGTTCAGAACATCAGCAAAGTTACAGTTATGAAGTAGCAATGAAAATCACAAGAGGGACTGTATTACAGGGTCCCAGCATTGGGAAGGATGAGAACCACTGGCTTAGAATTTCAGGGTGCCTGGTCTGCAAAATGAAGAGTAATGTTACAATTCCTGGGACCTGGGGGAGTCCTGAGAGGAGGGATGTGCCTGCAGAGTGACAGAGTTGCGGCTCAGGCTCACCGACTGGACTGAGACCATCCTTAGCAGCTCTCGCTCAGCTGCACTAACAGAGAGCAGAGGGGCAGGGCTGGGGGAGAAGGGACACCTTTGATCTGACCTTTATGGTCTTAGCATGCCAGGATAGAGCCTGCAAGGGCTCTGAGAGCCAGGTCAGTATATCATCTCAGGAGAGCTGAGAAGTTGCAGCTCTGAGGGACACAGAGATTAAGTCAGGGGCTGGAAGATGAGGCCACGGTAAGAACCTGGTTTTGCTGGGGCTCAGATATTTCTATTGGCTTAAGATATCCTGAGCAGCAAATGTCCTAATCTTTTTGACTCTTGATTTTCATAATCTCAAATAGGTGTGTATGTGTGTTTCATTTTGTTATTAAGATTTTTGACCTCATATCGCCAATCCTCCTGCCTCAACTTCCCAAGTGTTGGGATTTTAATGGTGAGCCACCATCCCTAGCTGAAAATTGGGATAGCTAACCTGAGGGGCTGCTTTGTTACAGTACCTGTGAGCATTTGTTGAACATTTCTAACAATGATCCCAGGAGTAAATCACTGGATATATTAGTATTATATTATATGTAATATAATATTAATATATATTATGTTAATATATTATATATTATAGATACATATATAATATATATGCTATGTATCTATCTATGAGATACGTATATCTCCACATGTGATTCTTACTACATGTGATGCACATACATCTTTTCTCTCTATTCAGTTTCCTTCCTGTCTCCTCTTCCCTGCCCCAATGCATGCTATCACCAAACCACAGGTTCAGCCCTCTTGTTCTAATTCTGGGTGTGGTGGTGTGATTTATAATGTTGTATTCTTTCTCTTAACATACCTCAAATTGATCCCCACAAACATCCCATCTGCCCCAGAATTGCTAAATCTGGGATCATTTATCAAGCAATTATTATGCGTCAAGCGCTATACTTCTGAGTGCTTCTAGAGTGTTTTCTCCCATAACCCCTAGCACAGTCTTACAGATTTGTAAAACAAGTCCCAGAGATGGTCAGTCACTTGCCTAAGGTCACACAGCTAGTATGTGATAGAGTGAAGATATGAGTTCTGGCCTTCTAGATACCAGAGTCCCATGTTCTCTGGCCCCTAGTGTGGAAGTGTCTGCCTGAAACTGTGTTTCAGTTCAATGAAAGTAGATTAAGAGAGGGCCACCCTTCATTTCTCACCCCCAAAGACGCCTCTGATTGCATCTAGACCAGCACAGGTGTGTTCTTGACTGGAACATTCCAAGTACCATCACCAGATTTAGCAGATAAAGAGGAAGGACGTAATGAAGTTCAATTTGAATTTCAGATAAACGACGGGCAATTCATCCGTGTAAACATGTCTCCTGCAATGTGTTCTTGGAATTTCCAACAAAAGGCATACCTTTCTTTCTTTTCCTCACCTGTCTCCAGGCTTCCAGTATGGCATCTGGGTACACTTCAGGGGTAAACTGGCAGGCGAAAAGGACAGGGACAGTGGGAATGTCGAATGAACTGAATACTGGGTCAAGTCAGAACGAAGTGGGCGTGAGGCTGGAGAGATGGCTAAGCAGTTGGGAGCTGTGTGCTACTCTTGCAGAGGACTGTTTCCAGCATCAAAGTGGGCGGCACCCTGTAACTCCAGCTTCGGGGGATTCCCACTTCCTCTTCTGACCTCTGTGGACAACAGCACTTATGTGATTAACACCCCCCCACACACACACACATATGAACACACATAATTTGAAATAAAAATAAGTCTTAAAAAGAGAAAAAATTAAAAAAGAAACGGGAAGCTTGTTCTTCCAAGGATGAACAGAGGTCCCCAGCTGTGATTCTCTCCTCCTAGTTTTGTGGGTTTCTCTAAGATCAGGCTGGAGATACCCAAAAGGATACAACTGGTATCCCAGAGCGTCCTGGAAGTCACCAGTTAGAGATAACACATCCTCTCTCAGGCAGTCGATTTTACCTGAGGATGTGGCGGCAGACCCATAATTTGAAAAAAAAAAACCAAAAAAAAAAAAAAAGTGTGATGCAAACGTCCCAGGAGTGTCCAAGATAAAACTCGAGACTGCAAAGAGGGGTAAAGGGATGCTCTGCTTTTAGGAAGTGGGTGAGAACTGCAAGCGAGCGAACGAGGCGTCGGGGCACAGGGCGCGACGCACCCAGGCCTGCGCCGGGAGGGAGAAAGTGAAGCTGGGAGCAGCCACTCCCAGTCTTGCTGGAATGCAGTTGGAGGGGTGGGGGGGCGAGCCGGGAGAGCGCGGCTCCCAATCACGGGCGGCGGAGGAGGTGGAGGAGGAGGGCTGCTCGAGGAAGTGCGGCGTGAAGTTGTGGAGCTGAGATTGCCCGCCGCTGGGGACCCGGAGCCCAGGAGCGCCCCTTCCCAGGCGGCCCCTTCCGGCGCCGCGCCTGTGCCTGCCCTAGCCGCGCCCCGCGCCCGCCTGGTCCAGCCTGAGCCATGGGGCCGGAGCCGCAGTGATCATCATGGAGCTGGCGGCCTGGTGCCGTTGGGGGTTCTTCCTCGCCCTCCTGCCCCCCGGAGCCGCGGGTACCCAAGGTGGGTCTTGGCTTGGGGAGGGCTCGGGCCGCTGCGGCTGCGCCCACGGGCGGCCGGAGCCGCGGGGCCCCGAGAGCTCTACGGCCGGGCGGTCCCGGACGATGGGGCGATTCCGGCTGCCGGCGCCACGGCCCGGAGGGGATCGGAGCAGCTGGGGATGGGACAGTCAGTCGGAGAACCACACTGGAGGTCCCGACCGGCCCCTTCTGGCCACACCGGAGCTTCCCGGGCTCCAGGAGACTCCGGGAACTACTCGGGAAAGTTCTCTGAAACTGGTCGGAAAGTTTTTCTCCGGAGGGTGTGTGAAGCGCTGTGCGTGCGTGCGCCTGCTTCCCCCCTTCCGAGCCCCCTCACGCTTTCTCAGAGCTCTTCCAGTTGGCAGCCTTCGCCTCCGGACCGGACTGGGCAGGATGCCTTCGGGGTCCCCTCTGCCCCGCCCCTCCCCCTCCCCACCTCCTCGGGCCCTTTGGGTTTAGTAAGTTACACCAGCTTCCAGCGGGTCGCCGTGGAGGGGGCGGTGGGGAAAGTAAACCATCCTGTCGAGCAGGGAGGACCGAGTCGCCGGTCCGCAGTTGAGTTGCAGTCTTGATAGTGCCTGGGATTTGGGGGAACAGGAGGAAGGGCAGACATTTGTTTGGAACAGCTCAGTTGAGTTGCAGTCTTGATAGTGCCTGGGATTTGGGGGAGCAGGAGGAAGGGCAGACATTTGTTTGGAACAGCTCTCTCTCTCTCTCTCTCTCTCTCTCTCTCTCTCTCTCTCTCTCTCTCTCTCTCTCGTTTTCTGTGCTGGGGATGGAACACCCCTACCCTCCATCCTGGTCCCGCGCGTGTTAGGCAAGCCCTCTACCTCTGTGCTGCACACTCCACAGCCCTGTTTTGAACACATTTCCTTAGAGCCAACTTAAGTACTGTGTGTTTTGGGATTCTGGGAAAGCTCGGATCTTGAAGGGTGGTCTTGTGTTTTTCCGGCTTCCATACAGTAAAGTGTGAAAGGTTCCTGGGCATTTGGGAGGAGGGTGTAGAAAAGAAGTAAGGTCAGCTAGGGGTAGAAGAGAGCTGGGTTGTTTTCTCGCCTTTTTCTTCGTGTTGGCGCCTGGGAGGGTGACCCAGCAGTGTGTATACCCCTATGTCCTGTTCTACTATAAGCGGAAAAGCTGATAGTCACTCGGTGTGGGTCAGCTCTGCTAGGCTCCGTGGGTGGTGCTTTGCATGCATTCCTTCTTCAGTACTAAGAACAACTCCACAGTGGAAACATTAGGAGCCGGCTTATTGTTCGGGGGAGGGGGGAACCTGGGCTGGGGAAATGAAATATCGTGGAGTAAGTGGCAGTGTGACCGACCATATGTGATATATGATTCACATAAATACGAGTCTACCTGAACAGTGGGGACACTGCTTCCTTAATCAGTGGGCTGTAGTGAGGATGCAGAAAACAGGTTCTGGGAGCAACCGATGTTCTCCAGTGGCTAGGGAGCCTGGAGGCTGGTGGGGTATCACCATCTGTGCCCCGCCCCCCACCCCAGTTCCTGACAGTACACTGCTGTGCTTTCTGTGGGATACCCCTGTATGTCTGAGGTGTTTATGACGGTTGTATGTTTGTGCGTCTGGGTTTATGTTGCCAAACAGCAATGTCTCTGCTGACTTGGGGACCCAGGATGAACTCTGCCCTCTCTAGGAACTTCCTCAAGGTACTGGGCTATCTATCTGTTGTAAACACTGGGAGATGCCCCTTGCCTTGCTGAGGGTGAAGTCTCCTTTCAGTTTCTCAGGAGGCCAGCCTTCCTCCTGACTTTCCGTTGAGAAGAGTGAAGATAGGTCCTTCACCTGCAGTTGGCCAGGAGTTGCCTGGTGTTGTAGAGGTGGAATCTAAGGGGTCTGCTCTCCAGACAGGGGGTGGAGGGCTGCTGCACCCCGCAGATGCAATGCTGAGCACAGAGGGACAAGACAGAAATGGCTAAAAAGGCAGTGCACCATTAGCTGTCTCTAGCTCCAGGTTCTACCCCAGAATGGGTCTTGGGCAGATGTGTAGGGGAAGCAGATCTGGGGAGGCCCAGAGAGTCAAGATGCTGGGCTCCTTAGGACTCAAGGTTTTGCAAAATGCAGTAAACACACGTCTTTAACCAGTTGTTCAATTCTAGCACGATTCTCTCCAAGCCCTCCCTACCTTTTTGTTATTCAGGTACTAAATAGATTCCTCTTGCAGAGCACCTGGGACTCAGTTCCCTTTTCTCACCTGGTGACTCACAACTACCTGCAACTCCCCTTCTAGGAGATTTGATGCTTAGTTCTGACCTCCGCAGGCAACACACAAGGGCAGGCAAAACACACACATCAAATACAATAAATCCTAACAAGAAAAAAAGAAAAATATATTGCATTTCAAAATCAAATGGAAAGGCTTTCTCATTTCTCCTGTAATTACCCGGATCCCGCTAAGTGCTTCTCTCCTATTTAAAAAACGTCTATGTGCTTCCTACATGGCAGATCCTTTTCTACAGATGACTTTGTGCCCTCTCTGCACTGTCCTGTGAAGCAGGTGTACAGATGAAAAAAAACTCTACTTAAGAGAAATGAAAAGACTTATCAAGGGGCATTTAGAGGTGTTCAGAGTTTTAGTCATCAAACAGGAATGGACTTGGGGGGTGGGGCAGGCAGTCACACAGGAAAGTGTTCCTCTGTTACTCAATATGGCCTTCCTAGCCAGGCTGGAGAAGGTGCCCCAAGATGGGGACCTGAGATGCCTTCCTGGATGCAGAGTTTGTGTCCAGCACATACTAGCTTTTCTCTTGGGCCCTTAGCAATGCCAGGGATGGAGGGCCGGAAGGTGAAGACCACTAGGTCATACAGGCTCATGGGCATGATGTGGGCAGCTAACGTGGAAACTAGTGGAGCAGAGGCAGAGGAGGGCCCAGGGAAGGCGTGTCTGCATGAGTGTGAAGAACTGATTCAGAAGAAGGATCCCTTTCCTGTCCTGTGGAGAGCTCTCAGTGGTCTCGGGGAGTGACAGTTCTGTGATTTGCTAGGCCACCGGCAGGCAGAGGATGTACAGGGGACCTCCGTCCTCAGCAGTGGTTAGAGAAGTCAGTCTCAGTTGTTAAAGCTGATGTTTGGGTTGCTGCAGGTCTGTTTACAAAGCTTCCTTGTGTTTACAGAGGCTTCTCTTCCTCCTCTCCTTTAATGCTCAGGGCCCTCCAAGGGGAGTGAGAGTTCTTACCACCAAATTGAGGTCAGTAAATATTCACTGAGGGGCCAACTGAGTCACAGTCACTGTTGGGCTTAGAGATCAGCCTTATTTAGCTTATGCTCTGGAGGTCTGGACATATCCTCCCTGTAGCCCAAGAGTAACCGAGCCAAGATTCTGGACAAAAGACCCAGAGCCTAGACTCTGCTCTGACACCAGCTTCTTACAGCAGGTGTGTGTGGCAAGGGAGCCCTGGTGTCACTTGAGTGAGCTCTGGCCTCTGACCTGGTTGGGGAACTTTGGGGATGTAGGTAGCTTCCTGGCAGAGTTTATGAACAAAGGAAATGTTGGCTTTCACACGGTGAGCAAGAGAGCGGCTGGAGGCCCAGGATGCAGGAGGTCCTGGGTTCTCTTCTTAGTGCTGGAAGTGAAGACAGGAAAGAACACAGCTGGGGCTGAGGACCAGTTGGGAGACAAGAACCCACGGGAGAAGCTGGAAGCTGGGCTAAACCTTGATTACCTGTGTTCAGCAGGAGGGGCCCAAAGGACCGGGGCCAGCTCTGAGCGGAGGGATGGATACTTGTCCCTTTCAGTTTGGAAGCTCTACACTAGGTGGTGTTCACACTCATTCATTCATTCCCTCAGTAGATGCTTGTCCAGCACTCACTGTGTGTGAGCCGTGGCCTTGCTCTGTGATGGTCCTGCTTCTTTCCTGCTTTTGTCTCCAAGAATTGGAAGGTGGCGTTCTGAAGGGACACCTGTCTTGGAGGCAAAGAGCCTCCATTGTAGAATTAGAGCCTTTGCCCCACCCTGAAATTCTTGGGACAGGATGGTTATGGGGACCATGGTCAGAGCTGGTGGGGAAGGCTTCGTAAAGAGTACGGAGTGGGAGGGAGGCCGAGACTTGGAAGGGGTCCAAAGGCTTTCTTGGCCGTAGTCAGCATAGTGTGTGTGTGTGTGTGGGGGGGGGGTGTCAGCTGGCAGCTTCATCCTGGAGGAGGTCTCAGGGTACCAATTTTCCCACCTGTCTACAAACACTTTAAGACTCTTACTCAAACCAACCACAAATCAGATAAACAAACTGGCTCGTGGGGTGTGGCTGCCACTCTTTCTGACCTCCTGCCCAGCCACCCTGCCCTGCCTGAGCCGGAGTGTTTATTGGTCTCACTGGAGAATTATTGTGTTTTTATGTTTGTGGGGGGTGTGGCATTGGTATGTGCCTGTGTGTGTATAAATATATGTGTGTGTGTGTGTGCGGTGTGTGTATGTGTGTGTTCGGTATGTCCGTGTGTGTGTGTGTGTGTGTGTGTGTGTGTGTGTGTGTGTGTATGTGTGTTTGTGTTTCATATATCCATGTATGTGTGTGTCTATATATGTGTATATGTGTGTATATTGTGTCCATGTATGTGTGTGTATGTGTGTTGGGTCCATGTATATGTGTGGGGAAGTGTCCATGTATGTGTATGTTTGTGTGTTGTGTCCATTATGTGTATGTGTGTGTGTGTGTGTGTGTGTCTGTGGTGAGGTTTAGTGGAAAGAACGGGGATCTGTGGCAGACCTGGATTCAAATCGAGACTCTGTTGCTCTGATGCTATAGTTCTGGTCTGGTTTGTGTTGCCTGAATTGGAACTCGGGGCTTTGTGCACGCTCTGCAAGCGACTTCCTGCTGAACCTGCGTTATGACCTTGGAAGGATCAATTTCCTTCTGTGTAAAATAGACGCAGTAGCCCCAGTCTCTGAAGTATACAGTAGGCACTCAGCTCGTTGCCATGGTGTATGCTGTTGTTTTCCTTTGCTTGGCTGCCACAGCTGGTGTCCCTTTCCCTTGGAGACGGGGCAGCAGAGGGCTGCAGGGGTAAACTGCCACAGAGGGTGGGCCTCTACTCCAGCTCTGCCATCCCTGTCCCTAGCTAGGCTGGACCTGGGATCTGGGCCTGGAGACAGCTGTGCATATAGGCAGCTGAAGCTTCGGTGTTGGGGGAGGTCCTGGCAGCAGGGCGTTATTTTGGGCTTGGCTGCCACCCCTAGCTCCCATTTCTCGTGGGAGCCTTGTGGTGGGGGTGGGGGTGAGCAAGAAGACAGAGGGTGGGGTGCAGGTGGGTGCGGTATGGGGTGGGTAGGCCTGACTGTTTCCCCTCCATCCAAGAGATGAGCCTTTGAGTTCTATTTCTGTTCCTTCCCACCCTCCCTCCTTGCTTCCTTCCCTATCTTCCTGGAGAAGAGGCTGTCTACTAGAAGGCCATCAGCTTGATGCTACTGAAGGCAGCCTTTGCCCTGCAAGCCCTCCTCAAATCTGGAGGCAAAGAGATAACTAGGATTTGGCTTTAGGCTCCTTGTCGCCGGGGCAGCAGGACTCCTAAAGTCCGATCCCAGAGCTGACCATTGTACTGTCTCTTGAATCTGCACCCAGTCACTGGAAGGCAAAGTGGTAACCAATAGGGAGTGTCTCCCAGCGGCTCAGGCACCTATGGGCCTGTGTGTGTAGACAACCTCCACCCGCCTCCCCCCAACCTCCTGGGCAAGATGCACAAGGTGATTCATCTTCTCACCAGGGCAGAAAAACAAGTTGAACTGGACACTTTAATAATCTCTCCCCTGCTGGCAGGCTTGGTGCCAGCTGCTACCTGGAGCCCCCTAGCTGAGGGACAGCTTTTCCTAGTTGAGGACTTAATGGGAGGGATGGCACACCAACCTGAGGGTCAGGCAGCCTAGGAAGGTCAGTGCATCGTGGGGACCCTCTTTGGCTGATAGTTGGCACTGGGCAGGTACGCAGAGTAGTGTGCCCTTGTGGCAGGAGTTCCGTGGCCTACCTTCTGCCAGGTGCTTCTGGAGTCTTGCCCCAGGAGGAGGGTGAGAGAGTCAGTGTAGGAACCTGCAGAGTGTCTCGCCATGGTCAGGATCTGCAGCCAGGCCCCCTAGCTGGTGTGCTACGCTTTTCTTCTCCATGTGGATTCTTTCCAAGAAGCTGCAATGATGACCAGACCTCTGGCTACCCTCACGTCCCAGCAATGACTCCAGTCAATCCTGTTTGCTCATGTTTTGGGTGGCACTGTGGGGGCAGTTGTCCTGATCAGGAAAATGGACACGTGGGTGGTTTGGGATGGCAGGAGAAGAGTGCCCTGAGTCTGTGTGCGTGGGAGACAGATGGGGGTATCCACATCGTTGCCTCTCTTTGGGGATTTTTCACCCTCAGTTCTGGGACAAAGGGAGGCTTTCTTTGCAGCCAAAACCCAGTATGGGTGGTAAGCCCTAAAGGGCTGACACATTGGGGTCCCCAAGGTGGCCCTGCTCCTGGGGGCCCCTCTCCAGCTTGCTGATTCTTTCCCAAACGGAAGAGCATTCTGCCCTAGGCCCAGTGGATGCAGAGGTGTGGGAGGAAAGCCTGTCAGCCATGTTTTCTCCCTGTCTGAGGTGACAGGACTCCAGGGAGTGAGTGTGGAGGAGGTGACTAGATTGGAGAGGGTCACGGCCAATGTCCTGACCCCCTTCCTCCCTTCCACCAGTGTGTACCGGCACAGACATGAAGTTGCGGCTCCCTGCCAGTCCTGAGACCCACCTGGACATGCTCCGATACCTCTACCAGGGCTGTCAGGTGGTGCAGGGCAACTTGGAGCTTACCTACCTGCCTGCCAATGCCAGCCTCTCGTTCCTGCAGGTGAGACCTGGTCCTGCCGAGCCTCCTGAGTCGAGGTGTGTGAGGAAGGGGGAACCACTTCTCTGTATTCTCTCATTTGTGGTTCCTCAATCAGGAGTTCCTTTCTGATAGCTACTTGAAAACCAATTGACACCCTCTGCAGTGATTGGCCGTGGTCCAGCGTCCTCAACACTATTCCTTTAGGGCTCTAAGTTCCAGCCCTATGGATGTGATCTAGACCCTTAACCTCTCCAGGCCTCAGTCTCTCTTTATATTGGATTAGCACACATCCTGGCCTACCACTGAGAAGAATGCTAGAGAATATTTATGAGGGAAGATTATATGTAGGAGAGAGAGGAGTCCTGCCCGTTGGATTGTATCCACAGGCCCTGGAGTGAAGCTACAAGGGACAGACGTGGATCTGTTAAATCACAGACGCCATCTTATACAGGCCCTCCTTTTCAGAGATGATACTGAGATGTGCAGAGAGGTTAGGCATGACTTATCTGTCCTGATCAAACAGACAAGAACCTGGTGAGGCCAGTGAGGAATAGCCTAGGGCTCCATCTTGGACATAAGGGATCAAGACTGCTCAGTGTCCAGAGGGGCTGTGCAGGACATAGCTCCAACCCTGGGTTACCCTTAGGCTTTGCGAGGCGCAGGTACTTCTCAAGCCCGGCCGTGCCTTCTCCCATCCCATGCCCTTCCCACCAGGACATCCAGGAAGTTCAGGGATACATGCTCATCGCTCACAACCGAGTGAAGCACATCCCACTGCAGAGGTTACGCATCGTGAGAGGGACCCAGCTCTTTGAGGACAAGTATGCCCTGGCTGTGCTAGACAACCGAGATCCTTTGGACAACGTCACCACCGCCACCGCTGCCCCAGGCAGAACCCCGGAAGGGCTGCGGGAGCTGCAGCTTCGAAGTCTCACAGGTGCCTTTCCTGCCTGCCATTGCAAGGGTTTCCTGGTTCTTGGTTGCTGACTAAACCGTTCTGGCTGTGGAGAGGCTCTGCGAGGATTAGAAGTATGGTTCTCTCAAGTTCCATGCAGACAGGCTGAGCCTCCCTCTTTTTTCACCCCAATGAAGATTAGAAAAAGAAGGTTCTACGGTGGCTTGGTGTCAGAGTGCTTGGTTAGCGCGTGCAAGACCCTGGCTTGATCCCCTCCTCTTCAGGAAGATGCAGTTTGCATCAAGTCCACGATTTCATTAGTAGGGATCAGGGTGGTTTTTTTTCCTCCATTTGGCCTTGTCAGAGTACAGTGAACAACCTGTGGAATTGTATGTGACAGCCCCAGTATGTGACAGTGTACCAACTAGGCACTTTGCATACTGAATCCCATTTCAGGCACCCTACAGACCTGGAAGTCCTGCTACTAAGCCTTCACGTGTTTCTTTTTGTTATGTTTATTTTGGTTTTGTGGTTTTGTGGTTTTGAGATGTGATCTCACTACGGTAGCCCAGGTTGACCTTGATCCCAAAGCAGTCCTCCTGCCTCAGCTCCCTAGTGCTGGAATCCCAGGCAAGTCACCACCAGCTGTCTCCAGTGTTAGCCTCACTCCACAGAGGAGAAATCTGAGGCAGGCAGGGTCACACAGCCAATCAGTGGTGAAGTGGAATTTCAGACTTCAGGGACGTTTTTTTTTTTTGTCGTTCTCGTGCTGGGGATTGATCCTAGGTCTGGGGCAGGATGGGTACTTGCTCTGCCACTGAACTATACCCCTGCCTCAGAGCCTCTCTGTTTACCCCCACACAGTGAGCACAAGGTGAGGCGAAAGGCAAGTGGGGAGCTCCCGGCCACATGAACACCCCCACCCCTTTGCCGCCCCATCCCTGCTTCCTAGTCCCCAGTTAACCCCCTGTGTGGCTGGCACTCGCAGGGAAGTCAGGAGCTCTCAAGGACGGTCAGTCAGGAGGGGCCTGACTATTTGCCTTCCTCACAGAGATCCTGAAAGGAGGAGTGTTGATCCGTGGGAACCCTCAGCTCTGCTACCAGGACATGGTTTTGTGGAAAGATGTCTTCCGCAAGAATAACCAGCTGGCTCCTGTCGATGTAGACACCAATCGTTCCCGGGCCTGTAAGCCATGTCCATGGGACAGCCCACCTGACCCAGACAGCCACCTACCCCTCTTTCCTGTCCTTGCTCCAGTCACAGGGTCATCTCCCTGCCCTTAGGCAGGACCTCCATCTCCTGAGGCCTCTTTCCTTTTTGTGTCCCCCCACCCTGTGCATCTGCGCTTGGGCAATGCTGACTTGCTCCTCCCTGCCTCCCTCTCAGCCTCCCTTTCTCTCCCTGCTCCCCACCTTCGCTGCCTTTCTCCTCTGACTTCCCTCCCTCACTGCCCTTAACCCTTTTCCCCACCTCCCTCCCTTACTGTCTCCCTTTGCTTCTGTCCACAGGTCCACCTTGTGCCCCAGCCTGCAAAGACAATCACTGTTGGGGTGAGAGTCCTGAAGACTGTCAGATCTGTGAGTCGGAGGGAGCCCTGGTGTCTGGAGGTGGGGCTGAGGCAGGTGGACAGCTGGGAGTAGCGGAGTGACTTACTTGGGAGAACTCTCCCAGAAGGCCATGCTGCTGAGGGTCTGGTGCCCAGGCGCTGCCCAGCTCTCATCCTGTCCTTTCCCCAACAGTGACTGGCACCATCTGTACTAGTGGCTGTGCCCGGTGCAAGGGCCGGCTGCCCACTGACTGTTGCCACGAGCAGTGTGCTGCAGGCTGCACGGGCCCCAAGCATTCTGACTGCCTGGTATGTGTGCCCCCTGGGCCAACCCTCCAGGATGCAAGGGGTGGGCATCTCTCCTGGCACTGCCCTGCTGCCATTGGCACACAGGTGGAAACCTCACAGTGACCACCAGTGGCCTGTCTCTGCCAGGCCTGCCTCCACTTCAACCATAGTGGTATCTGTGAGCTGCACTGCCCAGCCCTCGTCACCTACAACACAGACACCTTTGAGTCCATGCCCAACCCTGAGGGTCGTTACACCTTTGGTGCCAGCTGTGTGACCACCTGCCCCTGTGAGTACTGGGGAGAAAAACGTCCTTTTAATGCCTTGGCCGGGGAAGGTGGCGTGTATAAAGGGAGCATGTTGTGAGTCGTGTGCCCCTGGAGGGCAGGTCGTGACTCTCACGTCTGGGTGCCTTATTCTTTTCCTTTTCTGTTTATTTTATTTTATTTTTTTGTTTTTTTTCAAGACAGGGTTTCTCTGTATTGCCCTGGCTGTTCTGGAACTCACTCTGTAGACCAGACTGGCCTTGAACTCAGAAATCCAGCCGCCTCTGCCTCCCAAGTGCTGGGATTAAAGGCATGCACAAATTTGTGCGTTGTCCTTGTGCAGGGGCCATACTAATCTCTGCATCATTCGTTCCCATTTTAGTATGTGTGCTGCCGAAATGAGTGCCTTGCTCTTTTTAAAAAAAAAATTAAAAATTACTTTATTTATATTTATTTTATGTGCGTGAGTGTTTTGCCTGCATATATCTGCTCACTGTGTGCATGCAGTGTCCATGGAAGTCAGAAGAGAGGGAATCAGATCCCTTGGAACTGGAGTTACGGGTGGCTGAGAGTCACCATGTGGGGACTAAGAACCGAACGTGGGTCCTCTGCAAGAGCCACACCTCTCTAGCTCTTGCCGTTTTCATGTTTTGTTTTGTTTCGTTTTGTTTTGATTTAGACAGAGTCTCTCTGTGTTGTCCTGGCTGTCCTAGAACTTGCTGTGTATAGCAGGCTGGCCTCAAATTCATCGAGAGCCTCCTGTCTCTGCCCCGCCCATCTCCCCCCACCCCGTTTTAAAGTCAGGATCTCACGTAGCTTAACTTGGCTTGCCTTGAACTTACCACATAGCCAAGGATGACACTGAACTTCTGATCCTCCTGCCCTGCCCCTGCCAAGGGCTGAGATTACAGGTGTGTGCCGCCACTCCCAGGTTTTTGCCTCATTCTGTTTAACAGCTGCATAACAGATGGCCGAGAAAGAGCCCAGACTTGGGAGCTGGAGTGCTGGATTTGAAACCTGTCCCCTACTGTTTAATAGTCTTACTGCTTTCCTCTTGCTGGGCCTCAGTTTCTTCCCCTGTAAAATAGGGGCACTGTCAGTCCCGTCCTAATAATTGTGAAACGTCTGAATGAGTTAATATTTGTGAATCTTTGAGAACAATGTGTAGCCTGTACTAAATACTCTTTTAAATGTGTCTTGTTCTGCCGTCTGCCTAGAGTAGGGCTTTGTGTGGCAGTAACCCTAAGTACTGTGCACACTTAGGGACTGGACTTGGACCTGGGGACCCTCTTTTCCTTCCTCATATGGGAGGTGGAGTGGGGCCTTTAGGGTCTGGTTATGCTTCTCTTTGGTCAGGGTGACACATTTGGTGGGCGGGGACAGATTGTTTGGTTCAAGCTCTGGTTCCTGGGTGGCACAAATCTGTCACCCTGACACTTGATGGTGAACTAAAGTCATCCTCAGTTGCACAGGGAGGACTCCTCCTTTAAAAAACAAAATCCCAGTTCTATCACTTAGTAGCACAATGCTGGGGTGATTTGTCTAACTCTGTGCCCTGATTTCCCTTTTTACTAAATGCAAATAACCGTGTTGTCCACATAGGAGTATAGGGAGGAGCAAATGATTGTCCTGAGCTCAGATGCACAGGAAGGGCCTTCCTGGATCGGCGGGTAGTGTTCTTAGAACTGGGCATCATAGCCTTGATCATGGTTGGCTGGGCGGAGGCTAGGGCACATGACTGTGTATTCCCAAATCTGTACAGACAACTACCTCTCTACGGAAGTGGGATCCTGCACTCTGGTCTGTCCCCCGAATAACCAAGAGGTCACAGCTGAGGACGGAACACAGCGGTGTGAGAAATGCAGCAAGCCCTGTGCTCGAGGTACCCACCCCACTCCAAGACTGGCTGTGCACCGCCCCCCCCCCCCGCCCCTGCCCTGCCGCCATCCCAGCCTGGTCCGCCCAACTCTCACTTAGACTCCTTCTCTCCTGCTGTCGCCTACCCTTCTCCTCTCTAGATCAGTCTCCTGAGTTTCTCTTGTCAGCATAGGGAAGAGGCTTGTCACTTCAGGAGGGGACAGCAGACAGGTCTCTGGTGTGCCATGTGGTGCTGAGGTGACCCCCCCCTTCACCACCCTTTCCTTCAGTGTGCTATGGTCTGGGCATGGAGCACCTCCGAGGGGCGAGGGCCATCACCAGTGACAACATCCAGGAGTTCGCTGGCTGCAAGAAGATCTTTGGGAGCCTGGCATTTTTGCCAGAGAGCTTTGATGGGTAAGGGTACACAGTGGCCTGAAGTGGTGTCAGAGAGGACCCAGATTTTGAGACCAGGAATCCACAAGAGGCAGGTGGGAGACCAGAGGGAGCCAGGGACATGGAGTTGGAGGTTACTTGGATAAATATCATTTAATCCATAGGCAGGGACATAATGTGGTGATCAAACCCTCCGCAGGGGACATTGTTAAAGTTGTGTGTGTCCCTCTAGGCCTTCTGTCTGTTGGTGGACACAGAGTGACACCTTTGACTGGGGGAGGCAGCTCATGGAAGCCGCCGTGTACCCCTTGCTTTGGGGAACTAACTGCTCGTGACAGTTTTTGTTGGGGTCCCTTTTTTTTTTATTTATTTATGTTCATTGGTGTTTAACCTGAATGTATGTCTGTGTGAGGGTGTCACACGCCCTGGGACTGGAGTTATAGATAGTTTGAGCTGCCGTGTGGGTGCTGGGAATTGAAGCTGGGCCCTGTGGAAGAGCAGCCAGTGCTCTAACTGCAGAGCCCTCTCTTCAGACCTCAGGTTGGCTCATTCTTACAATAGCTGTCGAACAGGAGGCAGCAAAGACAGGCAACAGAGCACAGACTTGGGTTTGAAATCTACCTCAGTCTGCCTGTCTCTCTGTGTGTCTGTCTCTGTCTCTGTCTATCTGACTGTTATTCTTTCTGTCTGTGTCTGTCTCTGCCTATCTGTTATTCTCTTTTTCTGGGTTTGTGTGTGTGTGTGTGTGTATGTCTGTCTGACTGTTATTCTCTCTCTGTATCCGTGTCTGTGTGTCTGTCTGTGTGTATGTGTGTCTCTGTCTATCTGTTATTCTCTGTATCTGTGTCTGTGTGTCTCTGTGTGCTATGTGTGTCTCTGTCTATCCGTTATTCTCTCTCTGTATCTGTGTCTGTGTGTCTGTCTATCTGATTGCTGTTATTTCTCTTTCTATATCTGTGTCTGTCTGTCTATCTGTTTTTTTTCCTCTTTCTATATCTGTGTCCGTGTGTCTGTCTGACTGTAATTTTCTCTTTTTTTCTATATTTGTATCTGTGTGTCTGTCTGACTGTTATCCTCTCTCTTTCTGTATCTGTGTCTGTGTATCTGTCTGTCTCTCTGACTGTTATTCTCTCTGTATCTGTGTCTGTGTGTCTTTCTGTCTGTGTGTGTGTGTCTTTGTTCAAAGGACAGTCTCAGGTGTGACTCCTCAGGAGCTGTCCACCTTGCTTTTCAAACTAGGGTCTCTCTCTGGCCTGGAGCCCACTAAAACAGGCGACGCTGATGGCCGGGGATCCCGGGAATTCTTTTGTCTTTACCTCTCCAGTGCTGGGGTTACAAACTCAGTATCACACATGGCTGCTGCCGCTTTCTTATTCTTCTCCTCCTTCCTCCTCCTCTTCCTCCTTCTCCTCTTCCTCCCTCCCCCTTCTCCTCCTCCTTCTTCCTCCTCCCCCTTCTCCTCCTCCTTCTTCCTCCTCCCCCTTCTCCTCCGTCTTCTTCCTCCTCCTTCCTCTTCCTCCTCCTCTTCCTTCTTCTCCTCTTCCTCCTCCTCCTTCTTCCTACAGGGTTTCTCTGTGTAGCCCTGACTGTCCTGGAACTCACTCTGTAGACCAGGCTGGTTTTGAACTCAGAGATCTGCTGGGATTACAGTCATATGCCCGGCTATCATGAGCTTTTTTTATATGGTTCTGGGTGTTGAACTCAGGTCCTCATGCTTGAGGCAGAGCCCTACTGCTCGGCCTCATTGCTTTCTCCTCTCCTTCTGTGCCTCAGTGCCTCATGTGTAGAGAGGACCATCATGGCTCTATGCTCAAGGCGGTTATAAAGGCTGATACAAAGTTAATATTTGGGACATGCTTAGAACAGCGCTGAGAGCCCCCTGTGTTTGTCTTTTAGAACCTGCAGAGTCAGGGTTTCATGTATCACTGATGGATACTGGGTCATTTTCAAATGTCTTTCCTACAAACAACTCAGCTTGTTGATGCCTCTGGCAACTGAAGCCAGCGTCTTTGCAGGCCATACCACAAATAAGACTTCTAGACCAAAGGACACAAATATTGCTCTGCCAGACTTTGACCCTAGGCTGTGAGTCTTAGGATGGGAACAGCCAGGCTTGATAGGCCTTACATGAAGGCGTCTGTGAGGGTGCAGAGTGGTTTGCCGAGGCCTCCTGGGGCTCCTACACTACTGACTCCTCCTGATCCCTCCAGGAACCCCTCCTCCGGCATTGCTCCGCTGAAGCCTGAGCATCTCCAAGTGTTTGAAACCCTGGAGGAGATCACAGGTGGGCTGTCTGTCTGACCTCTTTCACGGGGCTCGGAGTTCTGGACCTTTCTACATACCCAGCCCCTCCTCTGCCTGCAGGTTACCTATACATTTCAGCATGGCCAGAGAGCCTCCATGACCTCAGCGTCTTCCAGAACCTTCGGGTCATTCGGGGACGGATTCTCCATGAGTAAGTGGAAGGGGCGTGAGCCTAGGAGGCCTGGCTATATACCCTGCCCTGTGCGGCCCCTTGGTGGCCAGAAATGGGTCTAGAGTAGGTACCTTCTTGTGACTGGAAACCCTGTTTCCACAGTGGTGCCTACTCGTTGACACTGCAAGACCTGGCAATCCACTCGCTGGGGCTGCGCTCACTGCGGGAGCTGGGCAGTGGATTGGCTCTCATTCACCGCAACACCCATCTCTGCTTTGTACACACGGTACCTTGGGACCAGCTCTTCCGGAATCCACACCAGGCCCTGCTCCATAGTGGGAACCAGCCGGAAGAGGAATGTGGTAAGACAGGAAGCCCAGCACTGAGGGCTGGTACAGAGGAGTCTCAGTAGCCTCTGGCAACAGCGTCTTGCAGCCTGTGTCTGATGTCTCAGAGGCCTGTTGTTGGAGACAGGTTCTCACTATGTAGCCCTGGCTGTCCTGGAACTCACACTGTAGACCAGGCTGGCCTCAAACTCACAGAGATCTTCCTGCCTCTACCTCTGAGCGCTGGGATTAAAGGCGTGAATCATCATGCCCGGCTACAGCCCGGTTCTTCACTTGCCAATGGATGGCCTAGCCTTGAGCATGGCTTCCGGCTGTGTCCTTCCGTGCTGCCAGACATCCATCCCTTCCCTGTTTCTTGAACTGCATGTTCTAGCACCAATCCTTAACCCTTCAGCCTGGAGCCATGCTCAGCCTTTTACCCTAGACCTGAGCCTCTCTGAACACTTCCTTTTCCTCGCTGCAGGTCTCCAGGGCTTGGTCTGTAACTCACTGTGTGCCCATGGGCACTGCTGGGGGCCAGGGCCCACCCAGTGTGTCAACTGCAGTCTGTTCCTCCGGGGCCAGGAGTGTGTGGAGGAGTGCCGAGTATGGAAGGGGTACGAGTTGCTCAGGAGTGGGGTGGCTGGAGGGCTACTCAGGGTACCCCGCCCCGCCCCCAGCCCCTTACTACACCCACCTCTCTCACAGGCTCCCCAGGGAGTATATGAATGATAAGCACTGTCTGCCGTGCCACCCCGAGTGTCAGCCTCAAAACAGCTCAGAGACCTGCTCTGGACCGGTGAGGTGCTGGTGGGCTCAGGGCTGGGGAGGGGCGAGCTGAGGAACCAGCAGGTTTCTGCAGGGTGAAATGTTTCCAGAGAAGGCTTCCACTGGAGAGCAGGAGCAGGGAAGATCAGGGAGGCTGGGGTTGGGGACTGGGGACTGCCCACGTTCTGCTTTGGACCCTGGGCTACCCCTTCTTGCTATTGACCCTGGAGGCCTTTCAGGCTGGGACAAGGTTCCAAGAAGGCCTGTGTCCTTGGCAGTGGCTATGCTAAGGGCAAATGCAGGCCCTGTTTCCAGCCTCAGTTTTCACTTCTATAAGACGGATGTTGTAATAGTCCCTCCCTGGTTGGGGTGCGGTGAGAACAGAATCAAATAGGATTTGGCACAGTGCCCAGGCGTGGAATAAAACCTTTGTACATAATACCTGTCACTTCTCACACCTTAGGGATTGCACGTCCCTCTCTGGGAGCCTCCACTTCCTTGTAAAGAGCAGGGATGTTTATTCCAGTAACAGGGAGGCAATGTGTCTGATTTGGAGACACGGGGCCCAATCCTTTTGCTATAGCAATGGCATCCCCAAACCCTCACAAACCCTTCCTCTCTATCCAGGAGGCTGACCAGTGTGCGGCGTGTGCCCACTACAAGGACGCATCCTTCTGTGTGGCTCGATGCCCCAGTGGCGTGAAACCAGATCTCTCCTACATGCCCATCTGGAAGTACCCGGATGAGGAGGGCATATGTCAGCCATGCCCCATCAACTGCACCCACTCGTGAGTGGAGGGAGTGGAGTCTTTTCTGTAGAAAGGAGGGTCTTCATGATGGGAGCCTCTTTAGAGCTCTTATTGTGAAAGGGGAATAAGACTACTTTCACTTATATTGAGGTGTAATTTTTTTTAAAGATTTATTTATTTTATGTATGTAAGTACATAGTTGCTCTCTTCAGACACACCAGAAGAGGGTATCGGATCTCATTACAGATGGTTGTGAGCCACCATGTGGCTGCTGGGAATTGAACTCAGGACCTCTAGAGAAGAACAGTCAATGTGCTTAACCACAAAGCCAAATCTCCAGCCTGAGGTGTAATTTTTATATTTCTTTTCTAATTACAAAAGAAAAAAAATAATACATTAGGGTCTGGAGAGGTGGTTCGGTGGTTAAGAGCACTGTTCTTTCAGAGGGCTGGAACTTATTTCCTAATACACACTACAGGAGACTCCTGATTGCCTGCTAACTAGCTTCAGGAGATCTGAATGTCTTTTTCTGGCCTCTGCAAGTGTACGCAAACACACACACACACACACACACACACACACTCAGACACATACATGTAAATAAGGTTAGAAATAACACATTAAGGGCTGGCAAGATAGCTCAGTGAGTAGAGGCATTTTCTCACAAGTCTAGTGATTTCAGTTAAGTCCTCAGGACCCACATGGTAGAAGGAGAAAACCAACTTCCAGGGGTTGTCCTCTGACCTCCACATGCCTTACGTGGTACATGCCTTCCAAGCATGTACACACATGCAAATAAATAATGTAAGTAGACTAAATCTGTATAGTAGTGCATTAAAAATTTTAAACTACACATAAGATATAAAATAATACTGCTGGCAGTTCTACTGTGAATACTTTGAACTATTTCCCCAACCCCCTAGTGCTGGAGATTGTGTGGATGTCAGAGGACAGTTTGAAAGAGTCAGCTCTCCCCTTCCACCATATGGGTCCCAGGGATTGAATGCAGTTGTCAGGTTTGGTGGCAAGTACTTTTACCTGCTGAACCATCTTGCCAACTACCAACGTGGCTGTTTCTTTCTTTTAAGCGTGTGTGTGTGTGTGTGTGTGTGTGTGTGTGTGTGTGTGTGTGTAGTTTCTATTGCTGTGATAAACACCAACGATCAACAGTAACTTAGGGAGGAAAGGGTTTATTTAACTTATACCTCTACATCACAGTCCGATCCAGGGAAGTTGGGACAGGAACTCAAGATAGAAATCTAGAGGCACTGGGCTGGAGAGATGGCTCAATGGTTAAGAGCACTGACTACTCTTCCAGAGGTCCTGAGTTCAAATCCCAGAAACCACGTGGTGGCTCACAACCATCCGTAATGAGATATGATGCCCTCTTCTGGTGTGTGTGAAGATAGCGACAGTGTACTTATATATAATAAATAAGCAAAAAATAAAGGTAAATAGTGATTTAAAAAAAAAAAAATAGAGCCGGGCAGTGGTGGCGCACGCCTTTACTTCTGGCACTTGGGAGGCAGAGGCAGGAGGATTTCTGAGTTCGAGGCCAGCCTGATCTACAGAGTGAGTTCCAGGACAGCCAGGGCTACACAGAAAGGGAATCTGGAGGCAGGAATTGATGCAGGGGATGCGGAGGAACTCTGCTTGCTGGTTGCATGACTTGGCTTGCTCAGCCTACCTTCTTACATTGGTGCATCTGCATCGGATCACCAGCTCAGGAGTGGCACTGCCCACCGGGACCTGTGCCTTCCCGTAGCGAGCGTTGACCAAGAAAATGCACCGCAGGTTTGCACACAGGCCAGAATGGTGGAAGCATTTTCTCAGTTGATGGTCCCTCTCCCCTAGTGGCAATAGCTTATGTCAAGCGGACTTAAAAGTCATCAGTGCAGATTGTTTCGTCTGCGTGAAGATCTGTCTGGTGCTTTGTGTAGGCCAGAAGAGGCAGTCGGACCCTTCGGACGGGGAGTTAGAGAGAGGCGTGAGCCGATATGGGTGCCGGGCTATCAAACCTAGGTCCTCTGGAAGAGCAGCCAGTGCTCTCAGCTCCTAGCCATCTCTCCAGTCCTCTCCTCTCCTCTCCCTGCCCTCCTCTTCTTTCCAGACAGGGTTTCTCTGTACAGCCCTGGCTGTACTGGAACTAGCTCTGTAGAACAGTCTGGCCTTGAACTCAGAGATCTGCTTACCTCTGCCTCCGAGCGAGCGCTAGGACTAAAGGTGTGCGCCACCCCCACCCAGCTCGCTCTCATTTCCTAACATAATACAGCTCTTCCCTTCATATTCTGTGCTTTGCCTTTCAACCACTTTCTGCATCCTTTCCTGCAAGTGCATCTCCATCTACCGCTCTACAAATGTCCCCCGTTCGTGGCTTGTCACTCAGTACTGGCCCTATATGAGAGATCCCGTCACTCTTGCCTGCCTGTTTATTTCATCCTGACCACAGTTTTCCCTTCTTCCTTCCCCTCCTCCCAGTCCCCTCTTCTCCTCAGAAAAGGGCAGGCCTCCATGGATATTGATCAGCCGTGGCATATCAAGTTGCAGTAAGACTAGGCCCCTCCTCTTTTAGGAAGGCCTGATTTTTTTTTTTAAAGCAGTTCATTGCTCTTCAGCTCCACACACAAAGGGGCATCTGTGTGCATTGACCTGGTGTTGGCATGGTGGTACCAACTGTTAAGGCACAACTGGTGATATTTGATTGCTTGGTTCATGGCGATAGATGCCAGGCCCTTGTAGACCCTTTCCCACTAAACTCCGGCCCAGCCCCTGCGTGTGTAATAGGTCTTGCCAAACTCTCCTCACATGTACCATATACCCTAGGCCTCTATCATGGAGGGAATAGCTGACCTTTCTGCTGTAATAGTGCCCTGCTTCCTGCCCAGCACAGGAAGTTCCGGCAGTGCAGGGGAGGTGGGTTCCCAGCCTGAAGACGGAATCTTCTTGTGGACTGGCACAGAGCAAATTGGTGACCTGTAGCCCAGTTTCTGCTTGTCACATGGGAATAATCCTGCCACACCTGCCCCTGGAGGCTGTTCCCAGGTTTGATGATGGCTCTCTCTCTTCTGCAGCTGTGTGGACCTGGACGAACGAGGCTGCCCAGCAGAGCAGAGAGCCAGGTAGGCCTGAGCCCCAGAGGTACCCCTGTACCCCCCAACTCCTTCATTGGCCTCAGTGGTCAGTAATGAAGAGAGAGATTACCCAGAATGCCGCACATTGTCTTTCTCCTTAGCCCATTCTTTCTCTATTGATGTTTGTTTCAACAAGTAGATATAGACCAGCTCAGGGTGCTGTGGAGTAAGGGATTCTGGGAAATGTAGTTCCCTAGAGACGCAGGCCAGGTACAAGCTCCCAGAACCGCAGAGTGCAGTGGCAGTGTGCAGGGCCCCAGAGTATTCCAGCTGGGCAGCCAGAAGCTTCCAGGATGGGATGGGGTGCTGCACTTTCTTTGCACTCAGGCGGAGAGTCAGGCAAATCTAGGGTGGCTAAGAGTTCTCTAGTGTGTGCTGAGAACCACGCTAGTGCAGAAAGGGTAAACTGAGGCCGTGAGATCCAGATCTGGAAGGCAGGGTAGAGTTCTTGACCCCTGGGCCACAGGACTCTGGTTCGCCAGAGGGGAGCTTTAGAGGGAGAAAAGCAGTCTAGGGTAGGCGCTAAAGAGCTGCTGTTTGCCTGTGAGGCGAACGTTAGATGCTGGCTGTAATGACAGGGCCTCGAGCAGAGCAAGATGGGGTTTAAGGGAGCAAGGGTGACAAGAGTGTGTTCTGCCTGGACATGATGGCAGACACCTGTATGGATTGTGAGTATGAAGCCAGCCTGGGCTATATCGTGAGGTAGCCTCAAAACTAAGTATACCAACACATAACAGTCTGGTAAATATCAGGGACCCTGTGTGCCCCAAGATGAACTGAATCATAAACGATTATATCATGGAGAAAGAAGGGTCCTTGGAACTTAGGGGCAACTGCAAGGCACGGAAAACCATGGCTCCTTGAAGAACGCTTTGGCTAGTACCTGAGAGTCTTGGGGTACATATTACTGGACCCCATTTCGTGTGAGGCAGAAGCCCTGAGGGTGGGCTGCACAGTGCAGATTATTAACAAGGTCTTTGATGGATTATCTTCTGTGAAGTTTTTGAGCCAAGGAACATTCCAGTCCCTTCCTGGGGTCTCTTCAAGCTTCCTCCTCAGACTAGTCCCAATCTCTGATTCTGGCTCTGTTTCCAGCCCGGTGACTTTCATCATTGCAACTGTGGTGGGGGGCCTGTTGTTCCTGATCATAGTGGTGGTCGTTGGAATCCTAATCAAACGGAGGCGACAGAAGATCCGGAAGTATACAATGCGCAGGCTTCTGCAGGAGACTGAGGTGAGGCATGGCATGGCGAGGGCCTCCTAGCCCCCCTCCCACCCACCCCCGATTTGCAGCTTGCTCGGCACAGTACTCACCCTACCACCCTCTGTCCAGCTAGTGGAACCGCTCACACCCAGCGGAGCCATGCCCAACCAGGCGCAGATGCGGATCCTGAAAGAGACAGAGCTGAGGAAGGTGAAGGTGCTTGGATCAGGAGCTTTCGGCACCGTCTACAAGGTCAGGAGAGGCCAGGTTCTGGCATGGGTGGTCAAAAGACTGGAGGCTGGGGACAGCCAGTCCTCCGAGGCTTGCTGGAACCAGCCAGATCTGGAGCACAGGCCTGACTCAAGCCCTTTTCTTTTTTCGCTCAGGGCATCTGGATCCCAGATGGGGAGAACGTGAAAATCCCCGTGGCCATCAAGGTGTTGAGGGAAAACACATCTCCTAAAGCTAACAAAGAAATCCTAGATGTAAGCCCCTCCCCCTTGGGAATGTGAGGAGCCCCCCTTTCAACCTTTCCCTTGAGATTATGAGGATACCCCCTTTTACCCTTTCCCATGGGAATGTGAGGAGCCCCCCCCCTCACCTTCTCCCTTGAGAATGTAAGGAGCTCCTAGGTGCAGATCTTGGCTGCTTTCTTTTCATTGGGGTTTGAGAAGGAAGCCCCTAAACCTTGACTCTTAATCTTCCCAGTCTGGAGGCCCTGGTTGTAGCCGGTGAGGGGTGGGTGAGGGTCTCTGGGAGAGGAGAGTGGGTAGAAGTAGGTGGTTTCCTGCATCCCTCTGTTCCCTTGTCTGCAGGAAGCGTATGTGATGGCTGGTGTGGGTTCTCCATATGTGTCCCGCCTCCTGGGCATCTGCCTCACATCGACAGTGCAGCTGGTGACACAGCTTATGCCCTATGGCTGCCTTCTGGACCATGTCCGAGAACACCGAGGTCGCCTAGGCTCGCAGGACCTGCTCAACTGGTGTGTTCAGATTGCCAAGGTATGTGCTTTGGGGGTTGCTGGCTCTGCAGATCCTTTGGGTGCAAATCCCTGCCTTCATTTGGGGCCAGGATGAGGTGGGAGTGTCCCTACGGTGAGGTTTAGACTCATGTTTCACACTGGTGCCCTTTGTCCAGGGCATGAGCTACCTGGAGGATGTGCGACTCGTACACAGGGATCTAGCTGCTCGGAATGTGCTAGTCAAGAGTCCCAACCACGTCAAGATTACAGACTTCGGGCTGGCCCGGCTGCTGGACATCGATGAGACGGAGTACCATGCAGATGGGGGCAAGGTTGGAGGAGGGAGAGGAGGAGGGAGAGGAGGAGGGAGAGGTGGGGTGGGCTGCATTGGTATCTGGCCTTTGGGAGAACTTGGAGAAGGGTCACCTCCTTACCACACCCAGTCAGGACATCCTGCTCTGCATCCCCAGGTGCCCATCAAGTGGATGGCATTGGAATCTATTCTTAGACGCCGGTTCACCCATCAGAGTGATGTGTGGAGCTATGGTGTGTGGAGGCTGTGATAGGGAGGCAGGGTGGGATACCGGCAGAAGAATGAGGGTGGGAATGGAGGGAGGGGGAGGGAGGTTGTTTATGTCTGTCTACCCTGTGAGGTCTCCTGGTTACCCGGGGAGGAGACTGGGTAGACCCTACCTCTTGGCACAGCCCCTCCCTTTGCACACCCAGATTTCCTCTGTTCCCTCACTCCTGATGTCTGTCTGTCCTAGGCGTGACTGTGTGGGAGCTGATGACTTTTGGGGCCAAACCTTACGATGGGATCCCAGCCCGGGAGATCCCTGATTTGCTGGAGAAGGGAGAACGCCTACCTCAGCCCCCAATCTGCACCATCGATGTCTACATGATCATGGTCAAATGTGCGTGGCAGGGCTGAGTCTCAGGCAGAGAGGAAGGGTGGTGGGACCTGTGTGTGGGCACTTACAGGCTGGGTGGGGGTAAAGAATGGGAAGTGAGTGGGCTCGTGTCCTGGAGGGAAGCCTCAAAGGTGCTTTACCTGTTCACAGTGGAAGTCCTGCAAGAGGGCAGCTGTTGAGAGGAGAGATGCCAGTTTAAACGGGGACCCTAGAAATGCTCCGGGGTTCTGCCTCAAGATCCCAGAGTCCAGTTGTGTTCCGCCATGTGAGGACTTTCAGCTTAGCCGGGGTTGTCTAGGCCAGGCTGGTCTTCAGCTGGTCCTGGGACAAGGATGCTGAACTCTCTCCTGCCCTAGGTTGGATGATTGACTCTGAATGTCGTCCGAGATTCCGGGAGTTGGTATCGGAATTCTCCCGTATGGCGAGAGATCCCCAGCGCTTCGTGGTCATCCAGGTACTGGGCCTTCCCACTCCATCCCCCGCTTTGACAGCTCCCTCCCTCTTGCAGGGAGAGCCCCCACTTCTAGCCTAGGCTTGGTGAGCCCATCCAGGGAACTAACGACACACCAGGCTGGGAGGGCTGTCACCTTGCGTCTCCCCTTCCTTCCTAGAACGAGGACTTGGGCCCCTCTAGCCCCATGGACAGCACCTTCTACCGTTCACTCCTGGAGGATGATGACATGGGGGACCTGGTCGACGCTGAAGAGTATCTGGTACCCCAGCAGGGATTCTTCTCCCCAGACCCTGCCCCAGGCACCGGGAGCACAGCCCACCGCAGACACCGCAGCTCATCCACCAGGGTCAGTGCCCATCTCGGAATAGGGGCGGCTCTGCCCTCTGAGCTCCCCCACCCTCACCTTTCCTGAAGATTCCATTATCATGGCTGCCTTCCAACCCGTGGCAGCCCGTTCTCTCCATCACCGCTCCCACCACGACCTGGGTTTCTCTCCTGGGACCCTGTTTTTCCCCTCCCAGACCTTTGAACAGCTTCTATCATGACTCTCTCTTATCCCAGAGTGGAGGTGGTGAGCTGACACTGGGTCTGGAGCCCTCAGAAGAAGAGCCCCCCAGATCTCCACTGGCTCCCTCGGAAGGGGCTGGCTCCGATGTGTTTGATGGTGACCTGGCCATGGGGGTAGCTAAAGGGCTGCAGAACCTCTCTCCACATGACCTCAACCCTCTACAGCGGTACAGCGAGGATCCCACATTACCTCTGCCCCCTGAGACTGATGGCTATGTTGCTCCCCTGGCCTGCAGCCCCCAACCCGGTATGGAATCCAGGCCTGAGAGATTGGGAGGAGAGGGGAGTTGAGAACCCTCAGGCCACACCCACTGAGAGGCAATGATGGGGCAGGGATGTCTTGGACCCTTTCCCTAACAACTTCTCTTCTCTCCTTAGAGTATGTGAACCAGCCAGAGGTTCGGCCTCAGCCTCCCTTGACTCCAGAGGGCCCTCCGCCTCCTATCCGACCTGCTGGTGCTACTCTAGAAAGACCCAAGACTCTTTCTCCTGGGAAGAATGGGGTTGTCAAAGACGTTTTTGCCTTTGGGGGTGCTGTGGAGAACCCTGAATACTTAGCACCCAGAGAAGGCACTGCTTCTCAGCCCCACCCTTCTCCTGCCTTCAGCCCAGCCTTTGACAACCTCTATTACTGGGACCAGAACTCATCGGAGCAGGGGCCTCCACCAAGTACCTTTGAAGGGACCCCCACTGCCGAGAACCCTGAGTACCTAGGCCTGGATGTGCCAGTATGAGGTCACGTGTGCAGACATCCTGTGCCTTCAGAGTGCGGAAGGCCTGACCTGTGCTCTCCATCGCCACAAAGCAGGGAGAGGGTCCTCTGGCCACATTACATCCAGGGCAGCCGGCTATGCCAGGAACCTGCCCTAAGGAACCTTCCTTGCTGCTTCGATCCTGAGGGCCCTGCCTGGCTGGAAGAGACAGCACACTGGACAGCCTCAGTGGATTATAGACTCTGCCCTGACAGACTATAGGTCCAGTGGGTGTCATGGCCATGGCTCCTTACCTGGCCCAGTTCTCTTGGTTCTGAGGACTGAGGGAAGCTCAGCCTTGAAGGGAAGAGGCCCCAAGCGAATATCCTGGGAACAACCTACTAGGACTGAGATGTGCATCCCAAGAAGGGGACAGCACTTGCATTTAGACTGGTCTTTGTACAGAGTGTATTTTGTTGTTTTTACTTTTTTTTAAAGATGAAATAAGGACACGGTGGGAGAGTGGGTGTTATATGGAAATTTGCAAGTGGTATCCCTCTTTCTCCATTTGCAATGAGATTTGTAAAACGGCTGGGCCCCAGCCTATGTCTGGGGGTGGTCCCGGGCCGGACCTTATTGCTCACTTGACACACAGCTCCTCCTGGAGTGAGTGTGTAGAGATCATCCAAAAGTTTGAGACGGTTTGGCTTTGGGGTTGGGGGACTGGGACGTCAGGATCCCTTTCTGAGGATCCTCTGCAACAGGATCATACTCCATTGGACACGCTCACTCCAAGGCCACCCCCAGAATGAAGTCCTTTCCTCCCAGTGGGAGAGTGGAGCTTGAGAGGAGTACTGTCATGTGACTCATTTTCCTTGCCTTAGAGAGAAAGAAATAATCTGTCCAGGAAAACCCCACTCACTAGGTGTTAACTGGGCCAGACTGACCTGTGTTCCCACACAGGCTGGACATAAACACACACCGGTTGACACAAGCGTTTGTAGTTCCTCTTTATTGCCAAAAGCCGACACTGCTCAGGACTCGGGGAAAATAAGTTACAGCAACTGTGGCATCTGAAAGGTATTGCCACGCTGGGGAGAAGGCCAATCTGCAGAGGGCACAGATCCTGGGAAAGAGATGTGAGGAGGTGGTGGGAAAGTCCACAGAGAGCATCTCTTCTCTTCCTTAGACCAAGAAATGTCTAGTCCCTCCTTGTGCCCAAAGAGGCAAAGTGAGGGGCTAAAGGTACAGGGAGTTCCTAGCGTAACCACAAGGAAACTAGGGTTTAAACCCCAGAACCAAGCTTCCAAGTATTGTTTTTAGTCACAGGATGGCACAGGGAGGCCGGCTATTGGTGATCTTTTCTAAGGGTTCTCCATTGCTGGCTCTTCGGATGGCTTCCATGAGCTAGAGGACAAAGACATGGGCCAGTGTCGTGCATAGGAGAGGAGGGTGTGTCTCGTCTCAGCCACCCTCCCGATGTGCGTTAAATACTCACGTCTTTCTCATAAGGAAAACCTCCATTCTCCAGCTTGGAGAACACCAGCTGTCCATTTATCTCAATCTCGAAGGCCCCTAGTAGGAAATAAACGCAAGAATGGGCTAAGAACAGGCAGAAATTCAGGGAGGTCCTTGGCACTCCTGAGAGTCCAAGCAAGACTGCTCATGGTCTCTGCAGACATCATTGGAGACCCTGTTTTCAGATGCGATCTTTAAGCCATTCAGCCCAAGAACCTAGGGAGTCCTCACCCGTGTGTCTTTCCATTACGCCATTAAGAGTTCCTTCACTCCAAACCCACAGTAGGCATTTTCGCTATGTGTCAAACACTGCTTTATATACATACAGCAGTCAATGTCAGCTCTAGAAGGTGTATAACATGGACTGACTTAGGAGGTGCTCTGCGGACCTCACCTGTTCCCCCGAGTCGCGATTCAATCTCGATGCCCGGATACTCCTCCTTCACGGCGCTCGCCAGCTCCAGGTAGGTCGCCTCAAACCCGCAGGGTTTACTGGGGAGAAAAGACATGGGGTGAGCTGGGGTTCCGGGGGTGGGGCCTCCCGTGGACCCACCCCCAGCGTGCCGGCGAGCACAAGAGGCTCCTTTTCAACCCGAGTCGCTCACCAGTACTCCACCACGATGTGGACTCCACTGCCTGCTTCCACCTCCCCGGGAGGGGGCACTACGGACACCTGCCCCGGCTCCCCGCTCATTGCTGCCTGCTCTGCTGCAGGGCTGCTTCCGGGTGCGACGCCACGCCAAAGTCACGTGGGGGGCGTGGCCACGGGCGTGGCCGGACCTCGCATTGCGTCTGGGCGCCCTCTGCCGTCAGCTGTTACGGCTACATCTTGATCCCGCTGGAGAGGGAGTATCCTGGACCAGCACTGATCTGGACCCAGAGAGCCCTGGATTTCTTTGGCATCCAGTGCTCACTGGACGTTATGGATTTGCTTACTAACGAACTACCTGTGATTGCAAAGCTATTTTCCATTTACAAAAGACAGAGAAAGCGGGGCAAGCGGCTGAGGTAGCTGATGGTTTGTGATTGCTGCTATTTCCCCGCTAGCATAAACCACACCATAGTTACATCTTGAGGTTTTTGTTTTTTTTTTAACTTTTAAGAATACCTTACTTACATATATGTGTGTAAGTATGAATCTGTGCACGCGAGGGAATCTTTCAAAACTTATTACATTTATTTATTAATTCGTGGATGAGTGTGTATTGGAGGTGGGGTCATGCCACAGCATGTTTTGAAGGTCAGAGTAGAACAACTTTCAGCATTCCGTCGCCTTCATCCATCATGTGGGTCCTAGGGATTGAACTCACGCTCTGTCTCAAAGGTCTGTCTCTCACAGGGTAAGCGACTTTGTCAGCCCAGTACTCTAGTTCTTGTGACTGTCAAGTGCCGGCATCCACTTTCTGCACACTCGTCCCAGCCTCTTGCTAGAGGGCTAGTATCATTGAACCCAGTTTGTAATTCTGGAAATGGAAGCAACCTGAGTCCTCCCTGCCTCTTCCTGCCCTGAAGCGCCACTATAGCATTACAACAAGTCTCCCATTCTGGTGTCCCTTGAAACTGTTGTTTGCTCGGGTTGTGTTTGCTGAGTTCTGTTGTCATTCCATCCAGTTATAGGACATTTCCATCGATCTAATAAGGTCTTTCCTGTTTGCTTGCAGTCCATCCAGCTTCCAACTCTAGCCTTAAACAATCCCCTCTCTATAAACGTTTCTGGACAGTTCACATAAATGGACTCCTGCAGCATGTGACGTTTGCTCTGTTGTATCAGAGCAAGCCTCCACCCAGTGGTGTGTACCAGTTCCTTTTTATTGATGAATACTGTTTCATGCTGTTGTATAGATGAAGCAGAGATTATCTATTGACATTAATGTGGGTTTCTTTGGGTTTTGTCTGTTTTGAATGATGTTGCTGTAAGTGTCTTGTGTGGATGTGTGTTGCCACTTCTCTTAGGTAGTTTCCTTGGAGTAGAATTTAAAATACTGGGCTGCCTGGGAAATTTATATTTAACTCTTTATGGACTGTCTACCTACTTGGTTTTTATTTCTAAGCAGCTGTGTCATTTTACACCACCAACAGCAACACAGTACGCAAGGATTTGTTCTTCATAGCCACTACAACATTGGTTACCTGTCTCTTTGATGATAGTTATTCTATTAGGTAATGCTATTGGCCATCTTTTCAAGTAGTTACATTTTTTTTGTTTTTGTTTTTGTTTTGTTTTGTTTTGTTTTGAGACAGGGTTTCTCTGTATAGCCCTGGCTATTCTAGAACTCACTCTGTAGACCAGGCTGGCCTCGAACTCAGAAATCAGCCTGCCTCTGCCTCAAGTAATCACATTTTTATCTTTTTTTTTTTTTTAAACAGAGTTTTTGGCTGTCCTGAAACTCACTGTGTAGACCAGGCTGGCCTGGAACTCACCCAGATCCACCTGCCTCTGCCTTCTGAGTGCTGGAATTAAAGTCGTGTACCACCATGCTAATCTCATAGCCCAGTTTAATTGGGTTACTTTCTCTTTATTATTGGTATCTAAGAGCTCTTTATATATCCTACATACCATATCTCAAATGAAATAGGTATTTACAAGTATGTTCTTTTAGTATTTGCAGCACACATGCACACACACACACACACACACACACACACACTCTAAATGGATACAAGTGATTAAAAAAATTTTTTTTTCTTTAAAAAGTCCTCTGTAAGCTGGCAGTGGAGACACACGTCTTTAATCCCCACACTCGGGAAGCAGAGGTAGGCAGATCTCTGAGTTCCAGACTAGCCTGGTCTACAGAGCCGGTTCCAGGACAGGTAGGGCTACAAAGAAAATCTCGGTCTGGAAACACTACAAATAAATAACCTTTTGCCTAACCCAACGCTACAAATTTTCTTTCATTGTTATTTAACTCTTTTTGATATTTTGTTGCGATTTTATCTCTTCAGCTCTGATATTTAGGTTTATGGTCTTTTTTTTTTCTTGTTTGTGTTTTTTTGCTTTTGTCTTTGAAACAGTGTCTCTGTACATACATAGCCTGGCTGTCCTGGAATTCATTACGTAGACCAGGCTGGCCTTGAACTCATATAGATCCTCTTGCTTCTGCTTCCTGTATGCTAGAATAAAAGGCATGTGCCGCCACCACCCAGCTAGGATCTATTTTTAATGATTATTTTTATTTATATGTATTTCTAAATCTGTACACGTGCATGTATATGCAGAGGCCTGTGGAGGCCAGAAGAGGGTGTTAGATCCCCTGGAGCTGGAGTTTCAGGCAGCTGTGAACCTTTGGATGTTAAATGATGAGAACTGAACTTGGGTCCTCGGAAGAGCAGCAGGTGAAGAGTTAAATTACTCTTTTAGTAGCTAAGTATTAAACTGTGACAGTGCTATTAGTTAATATATCTCCTATCAGGTGTCGTGGCACACGTCTGGAGGCCCAGCAAGAGAACTGACTGAATTCAAAAACATTCTGGGCAAAATAGCAAAGCACCGTCTCAAAGATCTTATCCGTCCATTAAATAGGCTTTGCAACTTTGTCAAGAAGTTACTAACTCCAATCATAGTGGCACACTTTCATTCCAGTGCTCAGACAGAGGGTGAATCTCTGTTTACTCCCCGGTCTACAAAAAGCGTTCCAGGTGAGTCAGAGTCACGTGATGAGATCCTGTCTTAAGTTAAAAAGAAGAAGAAAAAGATACTGCTAAAAGCATAAAGGTTTACATTTGGACTCTGAATACTTTCATGGATCTATATACAAATTGTACCTTGAAGTTTTGACTTTATAGTAGTGTATATTTGAAAAGGATTCAGTTGAAAGTGAAATTTGGTGCCTGGTAGTTTAGATATCAATGTACATTTTACAATTAAGTTATTTTTAAAATTAAAAACAGTATTCATTCTGAGTGTGTACGTGGGTGTGGATACACCAATACCATGGTGCTCCTGTGGAGGTCAGAGGTCAACTATGGTAGTCTGTTCTCTCCTCACTGTGTGGTTCCTGAGAGCTGAATTCAGGTCCTCGGGCTTGCAGCAAGTCGAGCCATCTCCCAGGCTTCTTCAAACCACGGTATTTGATGATGGCACAGATCTATAACCCCAGTGCAGGCAGGAAGATGGCCACAAGTACAAGAACAGCTTCAGTTAAATAGGGAGTTTGAGACCAGCCAGGGTTACATAGCAAGATGCCAAGATGTCATTTTGGAAAGCCAAAAATGAGCCAGAGAAATGACTCAGTGGTTAAGTGCACTCGCTGCCCTAGCAAAGGACCTGGGTTCAGTTCCCAGCTCCCACACAGTGGCTCACAACTATCTCTAACTCTAGTTCCAGGAGTTCTGATGTCATCTTCCAAACTCTTTGGGCATCAGACAAGAAGGTGCTATACTCAAATACATGCAGGCAAACACATATACATAGATAAAAATAATCTTAAAAACAAAAACTAAGCCCAAAGCCATGCAACAAAAACTAGGCTTTATTTATCTATTTGCTTGTTCATTTATTTAATTTTTTTTTTTTTGCACAAGGTTTCTTTGGTTAGCCTTGGCTATCCTGGAACTAGCTCTGTAGACCAGGCTGGCCTTGAATTCACAGAGATCCAACTGCCTTAGCCTCTGGACTGCTGGGATTAGAGGCATGCACCATCACCACCTGTCCAAAAACTAGGTTTGTTTTCTTAATTACTTTTTTAGATTTATTTTTATTTATTTACTTTTGTTTATTTTATTTATTTACTTTATGTATGAGTGTTTGGCTGCATGTATACCCTCAAGACAGAAGAGGACATCAGATCCCATTACAGATGGCTATGAACCACCATGTGAGTGCTAGGATTTGAACTCAGGACCTCTGGAAGAACAGCCAATGCTCTTAACCACTGAGCCATCTCTCCAGCCCCTCACACTCAATTTTATCCAGACATAATAGCATCATAAGACAAGGAGCATCAGTAAACCGGTTCCTTCCCGTGTGCCTTTTATTTTAACATTTGGTTGGAGCTACTCTTGCTATGGTATACCTCAGGCTGGCCTTGAACTCTCCTCAGTACTGGGATTACACATTCAGCTTGTGGTGACTTTTATCCTAAATTTAAATTAACCTATGCATATTTAAAGTCCACCCTTGGCGCACAAGAAGGCTATGTAGTTAAAGGGGCTTGCTGCCAAGCTTGCTGCCATGAGTTTAATTCCCAGAATCCACCATGCAACAGTTCCGTGTGGATCTTCTGGCGAGTTCATGTCCTAACACACAGCCTTATGTATCTACCCCCATGAGGTCCCAAACAGAATGGTTTCCAAACCCCTATAAGCCCCTGTTCCCTACTGCTAGCCCCTCCTGTCTCCTCCCTGGGACCTCAGGTCTGCTCTTCACCTGCCCCGTCCTAGAAGCCCTAGTTCGGTGTGTTTCTCAACCTGTGGGTCTTGACCCCTTGGGGTTGGGGCTGGGTGTCAAATGACCCTTTCATAGGGGTTGCCTAAGACCATTGGAAAACATATATTTACATTATGATTCACAACAGTAGCAAAATAACATTTACGAAGTAGCCACAAAAATAATTTTATGGTTGGGGGGTCACCACAACATGAGGAACTGTATTAAAGGGTTGCAGCGCTAGGAGGTTGAGAACTGCTGTTCTGGATGGACTTCTGGGGCCGGAGAGAGATGGCTCAGGGGCTAAGAAAACTTGGTGCTCTTCTGGAGGCCAAACTGCCTCCTGTAACTCTAGCTGTAGGAGACCTGGCAGGTTTCTCTGCAGGAACCTACACACATGCTCTCTCTCTCTCTCTCTCTCTCTCTCTCTCTCTCTCTCTCTCTCTCTCATAGAGGCATGTGCACATAAATAAAAACAAAAGTCTTTGTAAAAGAAAGAAATGGAGCCAGGCGTGGTGGCCCATGCCTTTAATCCCACCACTCAGGAGGCAGAGGCAGGTAGAGCTCTGTGAGTTCAAGTCCAGCCTGGTCTACAAATGGAGTTCCAGGACAGCCAAGGCTGTTACATGGAGAAACCCTGTCTCAAAAAACAACACACACACACACACACACACACACACACACACACACAGAGAGAGAGAGAGAGGGAGAGAGAGAGAGAGAGAAATGGAATCACTCAGCTCTCTTCGAGTCTGGCTTTCCTCCAGCCCAGCCTTCTACATCGTGATCTTTCAGAGTGCAGCCCTGCCTGTGTCTCTCCGTGCAGGCAAGGGTCTAGCTTCTGCCCACCACTCTTGCCAGTCTGGACAAACAGGATGGATGGCTCTCAAACCTGGTTTGCAAAACAGCCCCCTGAGGGCTTGTCAATATCTCACATTCCTGGGGCTCTGCCTCAAAGCTGGAGCCTGGGAGCTGAGGAGGGGTCCACTATCTGCTCTTTCCATAGAGACTGTGTCCGGTCCAGGTCCCGTGTCCTCCCCGCACCCCCCCGCCCCGCCCCCCGCCTTTTAAGAGCTGCAGTGGTTTTCTCCACCCCTCCCTCACCTGTCCTGTCCACCCCCGGTCTCTTAGCTCTGCCTTCTGGGTTCCCTCCCAGCAGCCGCTTCTGTGCTGGGCCGCCCACCATGGCGGGTTAACACCTCTGGTTTCCACTCACTGCCAGTTCCTCCCTGACTTTGTTTTCATGGCCTTCCCTGCCTCCCGTGAGTCACTCACCTGGCAAACTTGTCACCTGTCATTTCTTATTTGTGTGACTCTTAAAGGTCAGTCTCCTGACTGGGTTGCCTGGTAAGGGCGGGTCTGTTTTGTTGTTTTGCTCTGTGTAGAAATCTGCTAGGTTGGATATAAGTAAATTGTCTCCTGTGATTTGTTCAAATTGCTTCCTGACCCAAGCAACCTGCCCCTTCTCCAGCTTTTTGCTTTGCTCCATTCATACTAGTCTGTCTGATGTCTTTCTTTGTTTCTTTCTGTTTTTGAGACAGGGTTTCTCTGTACAGTCCTCATTGTCCATGTAGACCATGCTGACCTCGAACTCACAGAGATCCACCTGCCACTGCCCCTAGAAAGCTGGAATTAAAAGGCACACACCTTGGCGGGCTTTTCACACTAGTTTTTCAAGCGGAAAAGTTGAGGGAGGCTGTGCTCCCTCAGCGCAGACCCCTGATCACCAGCGAGGATTGTTTGTTTTCTGAACTCTCACCCATAGGAAGCTAGGAGGTGGCCGGCTGCCTTTGATCCGGGTCTCTCAACCCCTCTTCCGGATCCTCCGATGTTTGCTGTGGGCTGAACCAGAAAGTTGGAGTAACTGCTGTAAATAGAAGCCATCTGCACCAGGCCACAACGGTCGCCAGAACACCATGGCCCCTCCCACTAGGCCACCTTGCCAGTCTTAGATTTGAAATTGGGAAGGTGAGACCCTGGACTTGCCTCGGAAGGGAGGGTACACCTTGGGTATCTTAGCAGGGCCAGGACAACAGCCTGGGAGCTAAACTCTGGTGGGAGGTCAAAGGGCAGGGAACCTGGTCTGGTATCCCCCTCAAGCCCAGTGCCCTTTGCCCTAGGGGGTGAGATCCGAGCTGAAGACGGCCCCCTAGCTTGACCAATGAACTGACCGTCACTGGGATGGGACGAGTAGGAGTGGGCGGGACCATTCCTGTTTAACAAACAGCCTCCAAACTCCCCTTCCCAGGTTGTCAGGATTCTAGATTTTTCTCTTTCCAGCCTGCCCTCTTTGACTTTTTTGCCTCTCCCGGGCACCTGCTCTCTCTCCTAGCACCTGCTGCTCGGTAGGAAGGGCAAGAACAATTCCAGGCTGTGCATTGTGAGGAGTCTCCACCCTCCTCCCGCGCTTCCTTCTCCAGGGCGCCTCTCAGGCTCCGCCCTCACCTGCCCAAGATAATTTTAGTTTCCCTGGGCCTGGAATCTGGATACGCAGGGCTCGCTCCATATTCTCCCGCCTCAACATCCAAAGGCGGGATAACCGTCCTACCACCTGTAGAGAAGAGACAGAGGATTCGAAATCAAATCCAAGTGTCTGGGATCTCCAGACGGAGCCAGACTTTGGGACCGGTGTCGGGCTCCTTCTGTTGCAGTTGCTCTAGGTAAGCAGATCGAGATCCGTCTCAGACAATCTGCTCCCATCCCTCACCCCCCACCCCCAGCCTCACCAGGGCCTCAGGTTGTGCCCGCTTCGAGCGGATCTGGCCTGCTGCCCAGTTAGATGGCTCGGAGGCTGCCATGCTCTCCCCCGTGACCGTCCTCTCTCGGCGAGGTCAGGCCAGAGGCGGGGGAAAGGGAGAGGTGGGTGGTAGTTAAGGCTTGAAGTCTTTCTCCCTAAACCGGTGGCCTCAGGCAGGTCAACTAAGGTCCCGGTAAAGACGGAAGCGGGAACTTCGTCTTGGGGGATGGGATGGGATGTAAGTTAGGTCTGGGTCCCTAAAGAAAGATTCATTCTCCTGATGCTCTCTGTGCTGCGTTGTTTTGCTTGCTTGTTGTTTGGCATCCTGAATCCTTCCCCTCCCTCACCTTGCTCCCCCAGACCTCTCGCGCCCCTCACACTCCCACGTGAATACGTGAATGGGAGGTAAGGTCTCTCGATCATCTGAAATCTTGACTTTCCTGCTAAAACTAGTTCTTCTTACCCAAGACCAAGTTAGTAAGGGGTGTCGGATCGGAGGTTGCCCTTCAATACCTTATTGAGCTCTATTTACTACAATCTGGGGTTCCCGTTCGGAGGGGAGTAAAGGAGAGGGACTCCCGCGATGGTTGGAACTCCCATCTCTCCACGTTGTGGTCCCACCTCGGATACGGAAGCCCAGCCGGCTGAGGATCCCTCCTTGCTGCAAATTAAGTGTGGACAAAGAAAGCTAGAGGGGTGGGTGTAGTGTGAAGGTCTGCAGTTCAGGGCCTGGAAGACACTGCCTGGCGGGGTGTGTGGGCCTGTCTGAGGAGGCTGAAGGTGGGGAAAGACCTAGGTCTGGGTCGTCATGGCAGGACGGAGACAGTGCGACTGAGGGCCAGGCGATAGTATTTTCAACCTTTTTTTTCCTCTTGTCCCCCCCCCCCCCAAGAATGCAATGCCTTCTGGGTTATGAGTCTGTTTACCTTGGACTCTGCTCTTCCCCTCATAGCGCGTGCTCGTGTGTGTGTGTGTGTGTGTGTGTTTGTGTTCTCCCCGAAGGCAAACTAATGATTAACTCTACAGAGAACTCTAGCATTCTTCCCAAATTAAACATTAAAAGAGTTGTCCCGCCCCACTTTACTCCATTGGATGTCCCCACCCCCACCCCGGCGGAGTGGGCGGAGCATCAACTTCGGGTCAACTAAGGGTTTCCCACCTCCTCACCTGCTCCCGTACCCGAAAGGTTAAGCCTCCTCTTCCCTCCTCAAGTCCTGATGGGTGTGCTGTGCTGAACCAGACAGAACTGGATCTCAGGCTGCCCAGGCCACCAGTTCAATGTCTGCCCCAGCAACACTTCCCCTCATCTTGGGAAGAGTGGATGGTGGCCTTGTTTGCACTTGGCCCCAAACATTAGGCCTTGCCACTCGCCCTTGGGGCTTTCTAGGTGGGGCGAGATTCAGGAAGTAAACAAGGCGGCAGGGAGGGTAGGAGAGAGGGTGGGGCAGGAGCTACTGGGGTTGGAGAGCCAGAGTATGGAGTGGCCTAGCTGTGAGAGCAAATTGGTTGGGGGGACTAGTTTCTCCAACAGAACCTTTGCTTAGGCCCTAGTTAGAATGTTGGGCAGGGGCTGCCAGGCCCACAACAGGCTTCCCTGCCTCATCTCAGATTTTAGTTACTCGGTTGTCTTGTCCATCGGAAGGGTGTGGTGGAGGGATCTGGAAGCTAACCCTAGTTTAGCCTGCACCTGAGCTTCTAACATCAGACTGTAATCTGACTTCAATCTACTCCCTCCCCTTTCAAACAGCTGTCTAATTGGGTGTTGTTTTCTCCATTTGAGGGAGGGGCATCCTTGCAGACGCTCCCAACTCTGCCCGAAAACGGAGATTAGGTGGGTGGGAGTGGGTGCCAGGTGTTGATGTCCCTTGCTTGGTGTCTTGAGGATGCTAAGTATCTGGTGTGTCTTGCTCACTCTACTTGACTCTCCTGGGGGTGCTTTGCTGTCTGGCCACTGTCTGCCCGCCTGTCCTCTTGGGTGTGTTAACTTCACTTCTGCCTGATGGTACCCCTCAGGTCAGGACGTCCCAGAGTGTGCTCAGAGACCCTCTTCCACAGAGCAAGCCCCAGGCCCAAATACATAATCTCCATCATATATCTTGGGGGTAGTTAACAGCAAAGAGATCTGTAGGTACCAGACCCAGGCCAGGCAGGGTTGGATGCTGCTTGTCTATCACCAGGAGGTGGGCTCCAATCCTGACAGGCCCCTGGATCCAGGCCGGGCGTTTCCTCTCTCCTTCCTGGGCTATGGGCCGGGAGAGGGTTCAGGACTATAGGTGGGCAGATGATTATTCCCACCTGGGCTGGACACTGGCCAAGGGTGGGGAGGGTGACATCAGAGCAGCCTCAGGCTCCTTCTCACATCCTCATCTCTCTCCAGCCCGCATCCCTTACTCTCAGGCTACCTGTAGGTTGGGGAGTCGGGGATGGAGGGCAGAGGCAAGTTGTTTGTGTTCCTTCTCAGCCAGGAAGTCCTGTGGATGAGTCAAGGTTGAATGGAGGGAGAGCCTGGGGCACAGCTGTCCCGCCCCGCCATGACTCGCCTGTCCCCCCCCCCGCCCCCATCCCTTATGCCCTCATGGAAAGGTCAAGTGTTTGCCCTATCCTGGTGGAGGGAACCCTGGGTGCCCTGGGTACCCTCACAGGCCTGGTGAGGATGTCTGGAGATCGGGCAGGGTGCTGGGATTGGCATTTTGTCTGAGCCCTGCCAGGCTCAGCACCAAGGGTTTGCTGGTTCCTGCAAGGGAAGGGGCTGGAACTCCCCCATCCCAAGGTCTCTTTGCCCGGTCTTTCCTGTCCTTACTTGTTCTATCGTCTCTGCACCCGTGGGCGCTAAGGCATAGGTGACACTCCGGTGTGTGTGCCAGGTGCTTTCAGACCAGGGAAAGGGTAAGACAGGTGCACAGTAATGGGGGCAGAGTTCCCAGCACACGGCTGAGTGTGGCAAGACCAAGAGGATTTCTCATACGAAGGAGGTGGCTTTAGCATTGAGGCTTCTGGAAAAAAAGTTGTGCAGGATGAGGAGTCTAGAAAGGCTGCTGTGGCATGAGCCTCCGGGCCAGGCCTTCCGCTCCCACCACAGCCTGAGCACACTGTCCTGCCCGCCTGATTATCTCCCCCCCCCACCCCACCCCCCGGTATCACTCGTCACTCAGCCAGGTGCTACCACAACAGGCTTGGCAACTGTATCTGGCAATGAGGTACCGAAACGACAAAGTGCCGGGAAAATCTGGGGCAGAGCCCAGTGAAATGAGCAACCTTTGCCTTGGCCCAGTGGCTATAGCTCGGGGCATGAGGCACGGCGCTTGCCCAGTCTGAGGACTGGCTTTGGAGTTCCAAGCACTGGCTTGATAACCACTGGATACATACACGCATGCTTCCGTGTAAAGTACGCACGTCCTGTTCTCTGAGGCTTCAGAGGCAGCCGCGGCCTGTGAAGTCAGCAGCTCTGCACTTTCTTTATAGGTGCCATGGAACTGGATCTGAGCCCGGCTCATCTCAGCAGCTCCCCAGAAGATGTGTGCCCAACTCCCGGGACCCCTCCCGAGACTCCTCCGCCTCCTGATAACCCTCCGCCAGGGGATGTGAAGCGGTCGCAGCCTTTGCCTATCCCGAGTAGCAGGTAGGATGGGGCAATGGGAATGCATTAGTAGGGAGGTCAGCGGACAGGGAAGCTAGCCCACGCTGGCTGACACGCAGAGCTTCTATCACTCCTTCGTTGCCGTAGGAAACTTCGAGAAGAGGAGTTTCAGGCAACCTCTCTACCCTCCATCCCCAACCCGTTCCCCGAGCTCTGCAGCCCACCTTCACAGAAACCCATTCTTGGTGGCTCCTCCGGAGCGAGGGGGTTGCTTCCTCGAGATTCCAGCCGCCTCTATGTGAGTTGTTTTGGAACAGGGAAAGGTGGGGACAGGCCTCTTTCTTTGGTACAGGTTGGGTATCCCGGTCCCTGAGGACAGGGTAAGCCAGAGAGTAGAGTCACCCCTGCCTTCCCCCGAGTCACCTAGAGTTCTCGGGGTACAGGTGGTGAAGGTGTACAGTGAAGATGGGGCCTGCCGGTCTGTGGAGGTGGAAGTCGGCGCCACGGCTCGCCACGTGTGTGAGATGCTGGTGCAGCGAGCTCACGCTCTGAGCGACGAGAGCTGGGGCCTGGTGGAGTGCCACCCCTACCTGGCACTGGGTGAGTTGTGGTACCAGGAGCTATGGGGCGTGTCTTCCATCTTGGGCCAGTGGGTGGCTCATCTCCAAGGTTTCATTAATCTCTACCAACCCCTGTTTTTCACCCTTGATCCCAGAGCGGGGTTTGGAGGATCATGAGTTTGTGGTGGAAGTGCAGGAGGCCTGGCCTGTTGGTGGAGATAGCCGCTTCATCTTCCGTAAAAACTTCGCCAAGTATGAACTCTTCAAGAGCCCGCCAGTGAGTGTATGCGAGGAGAACCTGGGTGTGTGCGCACACATACCCACACACACACACACACACACAACACACTCTCCTTCTGGACCCCAGCCTGGATTCTTGAGTTCTAATTCCTCATTTCTTTCTTCCCTAGCACACCCTGTTCCCAGAAAAGATGGTCTCCAGCTGTCTGGATGCACAAACAGGCATATCCCATGAAGACCTCATCCAGGTGAGGTCTTCACCAATATCCCCCCACCTCACCATATATCCACAAGAGTCATCCAGTGTCTCTACCCCCTGCCACCAGGCCATGTGCAATCTGTGGGTTTGTTGGTGTCCCCTTCCCCACCACGGTGACCTTGCCTGTGGATTTGTGACAGTCGTTACCAGCACCACCTCTGAGGCCTGAGAGGAGGCTGACCTTTCATGCTCTGCTCACCTCTGTCCTCAGAACTTCCTGAATGCTGGAAGCTTCCCTGAGATCCAGGGCTTCCTGCAGCTGCGGGGATCTGGCCGCGGGTCAGGTCGAAAGCTTTGGAAACGATTCTTCTGCTTTCTGCGTCGATCTGGCCTTTACTACTCTACCAAGGGCACCTCCAAGGTGAGGTTGTGAGGGTCACTCCAGCCTGTCACGGACTTCTTCCTCACTGGTCAGCCTAGACCCTTCCACTCTCAGACCAGGGACCCTCAGCTGTGCTCCCCTCCCCTGGGGCTGGCTGTCTCCAGGCCCTGCCTGCACCTTTCCACCCCCAGCCCATTTGACTCACCTACCCCAGGAGTGGCAGAAGAAAAGACAGGCGACTTGAATCAGCTTCTGCTTGTGTGTGTGTGTCCCCATGGGGTGTGTCTCTGAGTGTATCCGTATATGTGTGTGTGTCTCTGTATGTGTATCTGTGTGTAACTCTCTATGTGTGTCCCTCTGTGTGTCCGTATGTCTGTGTCTCTGTGTACCTGTGCCTACGTGTGTGTATGCCTCTATGTGTGTGTGTGTGTCTATGTGTGTTGGTCTGGGTATACCTGTGCCTCTGTGTGTGTTGGTCTGGGTATACCTGTGCCTCTGTATGTGTGTATCTGTGTCTATATGTGTCTGTGTGTACCTCTGCCTCTGTGTATGTTGCGCCTGTGTCTGTGACTCTCTGTGTGTGTCTGTATGTCTGTGTTTCTGTGTGCCTGTGCCTATGCGTGTGTATGTCTCTATATGTGTGTGTGCCTCTGTGTGTACCTGTGCCTCTGTGTGTGTGTGTCTGTGTGTACCTGTTCCTCTGTGTGTGTATCTGTGTGTACCTGTGCCTCTGTGTGTGTGTCTGTGTGTACCTGTGCCTCTGTGTGTGTATCTGTGTGTACCTGTGCCTCTGTGTGTGTGTCTGTGTGTACCTGTGCCTCTGTGTGTGTGTCTGTGTGTACCTGTGCCTCTGTGTGTGTGTCTGTGTGTACCTGTGCCTCTGTGTGTGTGTCTGTGTGTACCTGTGCCTCTGTGTGTGTGTGTCTGTGTGTACCTGTGCCTCTGTGTGTGTGTCTGTGTGTACCTGTGCCTCTGTGTGTGTATCTGTGTGTACCTGTGCCTCTGTGTGTGTGTCTGTGTGTACCTGTGCCTCTGTGTGTGTGTGTCTGTGTGTACCTGTGCCTCTGTGTGTGTATCTGTGTGTACCTGTGCCTCTGTGTGTGTGTGTCTGTGTGTACCTGTGCCTCTGTGTGTGTCTGTGTGTACCTGTGCCTCTGTGTGTGTGTGTCTGTGTGTACCTGTGCCTCTGTGTGTGTGTGTCTGTGTGTACCTGTGCCTCTGTGTGTGTATCTGTGTGTACCTGTGCCTCTGTGTGTGTGTGTCTGTGTGTACCTGTGCCTCTGTGTGTGTGTATCTGTGTGTACCTGTGCCTCTGCGTGTATCTGTGTGTACCTGTGCCTCTGTGTGTGTGTGTGTGTGTGTGTGTACCTGTGCCTCTGTGTGTATATCTCTTGGTGTGTGGGTATGTTTGTGTATATGTGTGTATCTGTGTGTGTGTGTGTGTGTGTGTCTGTGTGTCTGTGTATGCATGAATGTCAGCACTCTGCCTCAGGTGGATGTCCTCAGGAACTGTCTATCTTGATTTTTAAGACCGGGTCCCTACTGGGACCTCAGACTCATGGATTAGGCTAGGCCGTCTGGCCAGAGAGCCCTGGGAACCCTCTTGTTCCTCACCCTGGGATTGGAGGTACAACATTACACTTGACTCTTTAGGTGGGTGCTGGGACTCTTTACCAGCTGAGCCACTTCCTCGGCCTCGATTGGCTGTGTGACCATGGATACTTCCTGCCTCTCTCTGGTCCTAAAATCTCCCTGCCTGGTGGGACACCAATATGGAGATAGGATCTACCTGTACCAAGTCCTACTTTCTTATGCTGCCCAGGACCCCAGACACCTACAGTACGTGGCAGATGTAAATGAGTCCAATATATATGTGGTGACCCAGGGCCGCAAGCTGTATGGGATGCCCACCGACTTCGGCTTTTGTGTCAAGGTGAGGGCTGCACCTGGCCTGGGCTAGGGGAAGGTGACAGCTGCCTAAGGTTGAGTGTCCTACCTGTGGCTTTTGAGTGACACGTCGAGGAGCCCAGCCTCTTCTCCCTATACCTGAACTTTTGGGTAGTCCTTGGTCCATCCCTGTCCTGTGGCAGCCAAGCGCAGAATCATATATGGGACAGTCTACTTCCTTTCCCCAGCCAAACAAGCTTCGAAATGGCCATAAGGGGCTCCACATCTTCTGCAGCGAGGATGAGCAGAGCAGGACCTGCTGGCTGGCCGCCTTCCGGCTCTTCAAGGTGAGCCCCCGAAAGGCAGCGGGGCTGCCCTCACCTGACGGAGGTGACATAGCTCTGCCCTCAGATGTCTTCCCAGTGAAGAGGTCATCACAGCCCGACTATCTCAGAACACCCACTAGGAAGGGCAGGCTCAGCCCCACCTTGTCACAGCCCATTTCCTAGACTCTCATAACCTCAAGCCCTCTTTTCCCCCACCCCCACCTCCAGTATGGGGTACAGCTATATAAGAATTATCAGCAGGCCCAGTCTCGTCACCTGCGCCTATCGTATTTGGGGTCTCCACCCTTGGTGAGTATACTGTTCCTGGGGTACGGGAGAGGTGGGCATGCAGGCTCGGGGGCAGGGATTCTGACCCCTCCCCTCCTCATTCTGTCCTCTTTCCAGAGGAGCGTCTCAGATAATACCCTAGTGGCTATGGACTTCTCAGGCCATGCTGGGCGTGTCATCGCTAACCCCCAGGAGGTTCTGAGTGCTGCCATGGAGGAGGCCCAGAACTGGAGGGTAAGGGCCTTCACCTACCTGGGCCTCTGCTGCACTGGCTTCCAATGGGGCTTTCATGAAGTGGGAGGAGGAAGAGGGTTTGGGGAGGCAGAGGATGCCAAGGGTACCCTGACTTCCATGTCCCCCATTGCAGAAGAAGACGAACCATCGTCTCAGCCTGCCCACCCCGAGTTCCGGCTCGAGCCTCAGTGCAGGTGGGTGATGGGCTAGACCCTAGGGTGAGCTGCGTTGCGACTCTCGGAGTAGTCTTGGCTGGGAAGTGTGTGTGGGGGGGTTCCCGTCCCTGAATGATCAGCATCTCTTCTCCTCTGACCCTAGCCATCCATCGCACCCAGCCCTGGTTTCACGGACGCATCTCCCGGGAGGAGAGCCAGCGGCTAATTGGACAACAGGGCCTGGTGGATGGGTAAGGGGCTGGGCTGGGCTGGGCTGGGTAACAGACCTGGGGACCAGCAAGACCCTGGAGCACCTGCAACCAGGAATCCTGATAATGCTGCTTTGTCTCCCCAAAGTGTGTTCCTGGTCCGAGAGAGCCAGCGGAACCCACAGGGCTTCGTCCTGTCCTTGTGCCATCTGCAGAAAGTCAAGCATTATCTCATTTTGCCAGTGAGTAACTCCCTTACTCCTAATGTGGGTTCTTGTAGCCCGGGGAATCATGACTTAAAGCCCCATGGTGGTACCTCCTTTCTCCCTGTATAAGAAATGGGGGGGGGAGGGGCTGGGGGGGCAATTGCTGGCCCCACGGGCTTCTCCTCTGCCCGGGACCCCGGGACCGCTCTCTGACCTGCCCTTCTGGCCACACTACAGAGCGAAGATGAAGGCTGCCTTTACTTCAGCATGGATGATGGCCAAACCCGTTTCACAGACCTGCTGCAGCTCGTAGAATTCCACCAGCTCAACAGAGGCATCCTGCCCTGCCTGCTGCGCCACTGTTGTGCCCGTGTGGCCCTTTGAGGCCACACAAGCTATTGCAGCCATGGGGTTGCCTACCACCCTTCTGTTCAGTGGACTCGGTGCAGGTGGGTGGGATGGTAAACAGTGGAAGAGCTCCTCCCACTCCCCTCCCCATTTTTACCTCCTTCAAGCAATGAAACATCCCCCAACCCTGTCCATCCCTGACTCCTGTCTCCAAGGGAGGCGTTGTGGTCCTCTCCCCTTGGTAGAGCTCATGAGGCGCTGTTCCAGTGAGGGGCCTTATGAGAGGACTAGGGGCAGCCCAGGTGGTCTCAGGCCCTACCCACGTTCAGTACAGACTGAGAGGCCAGTTGATCTGCTCTATTTTATACCAGTGACAATAAAGATTATTTTTTGATACACCTGTGAGTCCTGTCTGTCAAGAACTGACAAGAACCAGCAGAGAAGCCGTTGGTCACTAGAATATACCCTGAGGACAAAAATGGTGTTAGCTGCCCGAGAGCTTTCAAATCCTAGCAGATAGCTTGCGTCGTTGTCGTCGTCGTCGTCAGTCAGTGTCGGTTAAATGGACGAGTAGACAAAGGACAACAAGGGATAGTGCTTTTCTTTCTTTCATTCTTTTTTTTAAAAACTTTTGAAATTATGTATATGTCTGTGGGTATGCGAGTATGTGCATGACTACATGCAATTGCTTAAGGAGGCCAGAAGGGTGCGCTGGATCCCTCTGAACTGTAGTTACAGTCAGCTGTGTCTGTTGTGGATGGATGTTGGTAACCAAACTCAGGTCTCACACAAGAGTAGTGCCTTTAACCACTGAGCCATCTCTTCAGCCCCAAGGGACTGGGCTTTTCTGACAAAGCTTGGGAACTGATGCATGACTAGAATCTCGGCACTTTGGCAGCAGCTGCAGGAAGAAGAGTTCAGGGTCAGCCTGGGCTATATGAGACCCTGTCTCACCACCTCCCTTCCCACAAACCAAAGCAAGACGAGTCAGCAGCAAGTCTTGGACAAGTTGGTGGAGATTTGTTGATGCCCTCGATACTTTTGAAAGTTTTCACAACTTTTAAAAAACAGAACAGAGATCCTTTCTAAACCTTTAAGAGCCACTAAGCGCTAGGTGAACAGTTCTTCTGCCAGCCCCATTACTGTCCTTGATTAAATCCTAGCTCTACCATGAACTGGAAGGACAGGACCAGAGGACAGCCAGGATATCTAACTGGTTCTGGGTGCCAGGTTTGGGCATATCCTGCTCCTTGGCAATTGACTTCTATGTGGGACCCCTAAGCTTCAGGGCAGGCCTTTCTGAAAAGACTTTCCTTTGTAGCCTGGGTCTCTTGTTTTGAGGTGACCTCAAAGGTCCAGCCACTTCAGGGAACACTTGGGTCAACTTCAGCAAGCATTGGGTCAATTGGGATGAAGACAACCCACGCTTGGGTAAGGCAGGCTGGGGAGCTTGGGGCCAGGCCTGACAGACAGAGGCAAAGAGACCCTTTAACACCCCAGCGCGCCTGCTTGGACCTCCTCTGCAGCCCAGATACTGGAAAAGCTGCAGATCTCACTGCTTTTCTGCAGGACTTAAAGCAAAGACCAGCGCCCTCCACGGCTGGCCACGGCCCCTGGAATTAGCTCTTTTCCTGGCTGTAGCACACACAGTCTTGGAATTGGGAGTGTACTGCTCATGGAAGCCCAGTGGTATTCCTACCGGGCTCCCAGAAAAGGGATAAGATGAATCACCCTTTAAGCATGTCTGAGGAGTTAATCTGTCCCCAAAGAGAATCAGCATCTCCTCAGCACCTGAGGTTGGGGAACTCGCCCCCCAGCTACGTCAACCAGCCAATCAGAATCTCTGAGACCAAAAGGCCTTCTACTTTACACATAGGAAACTGAGTCTGAGAATGAATGACTCACCTGGGGTCACAGAGAAAGTTAGAAACAGCCAGCCCAGGCTGCAGACAGTAGACACCATCCTTTCCAGCCCTGGGGGAGGAACTGTGGAGCTGAGACCCATAGGGATGGCATCTACCACCTGGTGGGAGGAGAGACCCTACTTCTGCAAGTTGTCCTCTGACTTCCTCTGCTATACATGCTTGTAACCTTCCTTCTAAATAAATAAATTAAATGAATGAATGAATAAATGAATGAATGAATAAACAAATATAAAATAGTTTTGAGGGCTTTCCGAGGGCTCAGCGGCAGGGTATCAGTGACTGGAAATGGGCCTTGTGACTGGAGTTCAGGGAAAGCTGTGTGGGAGTGTGCTGTGGGCACACTGCGCACGCGTGATTATGGAAGGCTTGTGCATCCTTTAACCTGCCGGTTTCTAAGGCCTAAGCCACATCTTCCAGCACACAGTAGAACCCTCCTTCCTTCTGGGTACCTGCCCCCTCTCCCCATAGGATTCCAGCATATTCAACCTTTGCCAACTCTGGCCTACCCAGCTCTCTTACAGTCACCAGTCTGTATACAGATTTCACAGTTTTGGGTTCCCTCCTCCCAAGCTGGGGAGCCACCCAAACCCACACATCTAAGGGATCAATTTGGTATTCTTCCCCCTCAACTCCCACCCACGGGATGATGGGGAGGTGAAGTGACCTGGAGTGGGTTTAGTGAATAAGGAGAGGCTCCAGAATGGTGAGACCAGGTTGCAGTTGGAGAGCACATGCACGCTGGAGTCCCACCCATGTGATTCGGCGTCCACGGCTGCCCTCCTGCGGCCAACTCGGCCTGCACGACGACACAATTGCTGACAACGTGACGTTTTTTGAACATTGCAGGGCGAGGACCCAAATACTGCGCCGTCGGTCCCCGGACCCCTTCTTAGGGTCTGCAGCGACATCACATGTCGAATCCTTCCGTGCAGCGAGCGCCGGGCCGGCAGGTGCGCGCAGCAACCTCTTGTTGGCGCTCCGCGAGCCCCTGCGGGATCCCCAGCGAGTCCAGCCACGCGGCTGCAGTGCCACCCAGCGGCCATTCCTGGAACCACGGGCGACGCCTCCCGAGGTTCCCCAGTGGGTTCGGGCGCACTTCCCGTGCCCCTCCCCCGTCTCAAAGATGCGCTCGGGGGCGCGGGGAGCTCCTACCTCGCTGCAGTGCCCGGAAGGGCGGGGCGCGGCGCGGCGCAGGGGCGGCGCTGGGCTGTGACCCCGGCGGTTTCACTTCTGGATCCCACTTTGCTGGGGCTGGGAGAGGAGGACTTGGGTGGGGAGGGCAAGGGCGGTACCTGCGGGCAGACGGGGTCTGGAGCTCCGGACCCCTGGGGTGTCACGCGACCCACGCCTTCCTGCGCTTACCTTCCGCTCCTAGGCTCCATTCCGCTGTCCCCAGATCTGTTGCGTGTCCGCAGCGGCCACCGCCCCGTCGAGGCTGCAGACCCCCGAGAGGCGCCGGGCGGCGTGGGCGGCAGGAGGGGAGAGCTGTGAAGCCGCAGGCTCGGGGTTAATCTGCTGGCTGCTGGGACGCCTGGCTGTTTCTCAGAAATGTAGCTGCCCCTTCCCTCACCCCCTTGGCTCCCACCTTGCGCCTCACCCTTTCACCTCTCCGGAGCCCTTACAGAGTTGTCACTCCTAGGTTCCCTGACCCCGGGAATCACCCCAGCCCGCACATCCAGAGCTTCCCACAGATGAAGAGACAGGAGCCTGGTACCTCTCTGTCCCTTCTTGTCCCAGAATCTCACAAACAGTTGAGAAAGTGGCTTCTTGGGAGAATGTCAGGCTACATTCTTCGCCTCCTGTGCCCAACTCCTAGGCGTCCTAAGGTGTAGAGAAAGGAATGGGAACGGAATCCTCTAATCCCTGGGTTTACTTTTGCTGTTAAAGGACAGGTCTGGAGTCTACTAGAGCAATGGGGTTGAAGTTGAGTTTAGAGTTCCAGCCCAAAGAAATCGGAAAGATTCACGACTCCAGGGAAAAGTATGGTTCAAAAAAGTGAAGCACTTGGGGTCACTCAGTGACTTGGAGTCATGAAGCTGAGACCGACCAGCACCGAGTTGTCCTGAGCGTTGCTGAGGTCCTCCCTCCCCCATACACTCACAGAATGTCATTCCAGTGGGGGTGGGGTGGGGCTTGAGTCGGTGGTGGGACAAAGTTGGGGGAGGAGGTAGCACCTGCCCCCCTGGTTCCCATCCAGGGCTGTGGTTTATTTGACTAGGCTGCTCTTCTGGGCCAGGGGGGCAGAGGGGTGGTGGTGGGGTTGATGGGAAAAAGATTCTGGGGCTTCCTGCGCCCCCACTCTTGGGTAGGGGGTGGTGGCTGCAGCAGGTTACATCACTCTAACCTCCGTTCTTTCCATCGGAGACCATTTTCCTTGTGCTTGTTACAGATGGGGGGGAAGCTCTGCTATTTGGGGAGGGGGGCAGGGAGGCAGCTGCAGACTTCACAGGTCAAGACAGAGTTAAAAACAAAACCGCAGCAAACTCAAACACCCGTGTCCTTCAGGGACTTTCCATGACATCTTCCTTCCCCCTTTCCCCCAAGCCAAGGAGTACCTCCCTAGAGGGCCTCCCCAGCCCAGGTGCGGCAGCTTTTGGCTTTTATGCAAACAACCGTCTGCCTGGGAATGCTCCAGGGGCAGCATTTAGGGCCTGGCTAAACCATCCCACTTTATACCCTTCCCCAGGCCATCCCTGGCAGGCTGGAGTTCTGGTCTCTAATGCCCTGGGGTTTTAAGGACGGGTTGGAGGGAAAGGAACTCGGTCCTTGGCCTCTCCACCCTCAGGTGACAGTTGCCTGCAGGTGGAGGTTTGGGTCCTTCAACCTTGCAGGTGGCCTGGGGTGTGGAGGGATGTTGGGGGTGGGGAAGTCTGCAGGTGTGGGGCGGCCTCTCTTGCTGGGCTCACCACCCCTCTAAGGCAACACTAGTCACTGGAGCTAGGAAATGTAAGTGTCCTTAGGCTGAAGAGAAATGGCCCCCCCCATCTCCTTGCAAAGGGTCCAAGGCCTCCCTGCCTCCCCTTTCTCTCCTCCACCTGTTTCTGCTTGGGAGGGAGTGGGCACACATATATGTCTGGCTTTTGACTAAGGGAAAGCTACTTTTAAATGATTCACTCTAAAATACAGGGCTAGGCTGCTCTCCATTCCCATCTTCTGCACTGGGAGGAGGATTTGCTAGAAGTCCTCCAACCAGTCTGCAATAGGGCTCTTGAGGCCACCACCAACCTGCTTAGGACTGAGCTTGCTAAATCCAAACTGCAGAAGCCTCGAGGCAGATGTGTGTGTCCAACCTTGGACATCGCGACACGATGGTGTCATCTACAAAGTTCCAAGAACTGTACAAGCAAATCAAACACAGCCTTAATGTTTAAGTTGATGATTGGTGTGTTGGGCTGCATTCGTAGTTATCCTTGGCCATATGTGACCCACGGACCTAGGTACTAACATGCCTTTGGGTGAATTTACATGAACTTGGCAGAAGGCTAGACCGATCATACCCCTCCAATTGTCTTGGAGTAAACACTGGATAGTAAGACAAGGATGTATCATTCTTTGGGGAGTCTCCCACAACACACTTCAGCTGAAGTTTGGGTCTCCGAGGATCTACAAACTGTATGTAACTTGGCTGAGTTTAATAATTACAGCCTTGAGTTTCTCACTGTTGAGAAAAGCCAAGACTTACCTGCCTATCTCCATGGCTCTCCTTTGGAGGGGAGAGTGGGTCAGGGAGACTGTTCCGGGAGAGTGGCTCCTGTTCTTTCTAGACCCCTGTCCACTAGAATCCCTCCTGAGTTTTAAAGGGATGTGTGGATCCAGAACTCTGCTATGGTCTCAGAGACCAGTAGTGCACCAAAACAGGTTCAGCAGTGTGGCTGGGGTGAGACTTCTGTGGTAATTCCGCTGATTTTGATACTTTGACTTTAAGAAAAAGCTAAGATTATGGAAATATTCCTCTGGGCAGAATGAATTCCCTCGACTTTCTGACAGGAACCATGATAAATGATAGACATACAACAGGACTAATTTTAAACACACCAGGATTTTATTTATCTATTTATCAGTGTAAAAAAAATCAAACACAGTAAAGAAAACTTGACAATACCAGCAAGCTGCTCCATACTGGAGATGCAGTTCTCATTTTCTGACGAGGTTAGCAAAGGCGTCACACAAGGGGAACATTGGACAGGCATTATGGGGTGAGGAGTTACTGTACAGGGCTCTCGATGGTGGGATTCAGGTAAATCTCCAGAGGAGGGAAGAGAGACACCACTGCAGGGGATATTTCTGAGAAACACAGGCAGGGGGGAAGGCTGATAGCACAGGCCATGTGGTAACTTCTAGGTAAGGGTTCCCTGAGCTCCAAGCCACCTTTTGTTCTTTTCTCTCATCAACTCTGCAGATGAGGGTCATCCACAGACCGCACGTGTGATGACTTTAACAACCAGAAATTAAAAATAAGCTATGGTTTTTTCCAGTAGCCCAAATGATCCTTCCCCCAGGGGCTCACCGACTGAGCATATAAAAACCACAGTCTGGGTGAAGGTATGTCTGCTTTTAAAATGGCCTGCTAAGTCTTCACACAACCCACAGTAATTTGGTTTCCGTGAATCCACAGAGGCAGACCAACCAGGAAGGGCCTTGCCGGTGAGCCTGGAAAGGTCTCATATCGATGAGTCACTGACTGCCACACCGGTCAATTTTGAAGGCTGCTCCATTTCCCTAACATGTTAAGATGTGTGTGTCTTTTTGGGAGGCAAAGAAATAGAGATGTGCTTGAGAAAGGTAAGGAGCCCAGTGGGGCTGTAGCTCTCTGGGCTCTCAGGAATGGGCTCCCTCGAGTGATGGAGGGAGAGGACCCTTGGGGAAGACTATAAAGGCTAATGGCTGTAGTCTCACAAACATGGAGGGAGCAAAGCTACTGCACTGTCTTCGAGAAAGGCTGTGAACAGTTTTATGTGGCTCACTCACAGTGGCCCCGAGGTCCCGCATATCCTCTAGCTTTACGACGCACAACGCTAAGAAACTGCTAGTTAGGCATTAGTGGTGTCCATCTGCAATGGCACTGGCCCCGGTGTGATTCTGAACTTTTTCATGTCCTTCAAACCAGATGCAGGAACTACAGTAGAAAATTTATAATTGCACAGTGTAACTTTCCTTCCCCCGAAGCAACTCTACTCTACAGATAAGACTATAGCAACCATTACAATGCTCTGGAAGGTAGATATTATTTTGACTCTCATTTTAAAATCAAAGCATGAATGTTCTAGTTTCGGATAGCAACCAAATGGTATCAATGGATCCGATGGTCTACCGTTGGAGTGTTTAGAGGAACAGTACACACAACTTCATAGTAAAAACACCTATTTAGTGTGTTGATGGCTTGGTGGGTTATGGAGGTTACAGCTTAGGTAAGGCAAGAGACAAAGACTTCCATTACGCTCTGAGCTTACTCTGGGCCAAAGCCCACGCCTGCCCTCTAGGCTCCTCCAAGTTCCTTGTCCTTAGAAACTGTGGTCCCCAACTCTATCCTTATTGGCCATTCCCATGGTTGCTCAGTCCTGTCTTCTTAGAGAACAACCCTAGGGTGGCCCAGATTAAGCTTTTGGTTTCAGATAAAAAATGTAGATCCCCAATCATGATGCCCAGAGTCACTGTCTCTTGAAGTATCCCAAACAACCCTTTGCATGAAATAGCATTGCTATCCTTCAAAGTGGGACAATACATATTCTCTTCCGCCGAAGCTCTCAGGGTTGATTTTTAGGAAAAAAATTTCACCGCTCTTTCTTCTTCCTGACTGCAGAAGTCTTAATTCAAGACTCCTGCATCCTTAAAGATGCCCAAGTTCATTCACAACTCTGAACTGTCACAGAGATTTTCAAGCCTTGATAGAGACCAGCATACTTTTCAGTGACATGCACCTGACAGGGAGCACCAGGGACCTTACAGGGAGGACTATGGACCAACTTTGTCCCCATAGTCTTCCTGCCTGCCCTGGGGTATGTTTCAAAAATACAATTTGACTGTTGGTATCTATCTATCTATCTATCTATCTATCTATCTATCTATCTATCTATCTATCTATCTATCTGTCATCATTTATCTATCTCTTTCTCTTCCAGCCAAGCTTGGAAACCAGGGCCTCTCTCATGCTAATGCTAAGTAAGCATTCTTGTACTGAGCCACACCCTCGCCTGGAAGTAAGGCTTTCTCCTCAAAGTGTAACAACTTTCACATTCAGTAAGGGGACAAAGAAGCTGAGGAGGACAGTAATTTAGATCATCTTGGAAAACTTTTATGTCAATGTGACATTTGTTAGTTATATATTTCAATTAAGATTTTATGTTTTAAAATATTTCTCTTTGCAAAAGACACCTAGGGCCATTTTCTTCAGTGGTGGTGGTGGTGGTGGTGGTAGTGTTGGTGTGTGTGAGTGTGTGCGGTGTGTGTGTGTGTGGTGGTGGTGTGTGTGTATGTGTCTATGTGTTTGTGTGATGTGTATCTGTCTGGCATAGAGTGTGTGTGTGTGTGTGTGTGTGTGTGTGTGTGTGTGTGTGTGTGTGTGTGGTGTGCATGTGTATGTGTCTATGTGTTTGTGGTGTGTGTCTATGTGGTGTGGTGTGTGTTTGTGTGTGAATATGGATGGATTAACCAGAGAGGTGAGCACATAAAAGGTGGAAATCTGTCATGGGTGAATTCAGAAGCAAAGTCAGGAAGGGCTGAAAACGGGCAGCAGAGATAAGGCTAGCTAGCTTGTCAGAGCCAGGGTACTCTTTCTTGGGGGGAAAATGACTTGAGGCTTATGAAGATCAGTGGCCTCTTCCCTCTTCTGGTGGCCATGGGAAGCACACATCTATTCAGCTCTGTGCAGCTCTTCAGATCATGGTAAGGAGCATTTACAGAGTCACCTCTACTCTTCTCCCACCCTCACCCCAACTCTGTCACCTTGGCTGCAATGGAACTTCTTGTAGGTTTGGTTGGTCCCCAAATCGCAGCCCCCCCCCCACTGTGTGGTGGAAGTCTGCTTATAATGAGGGCTGGTGGGAAAGGAAGGCAAGATTCACAGGGCTCATGGCAGAGGCATCCGTAAGAGGAAGCTGAGGCTACCCCAGGACTTCACAGCCCCACGGAGGATGCAAATCTACCCTTTCTCATCTCAGCCCCCACCTCCATCGGGGGGCCCTTAGGTAGAGCAAGGATCACATGCACAGGTGGGGCTAACCACGACACTAACCACGGCACCCCACTAGGCTCTACTGCCAGACTCAAGATCTTCAAGCTCCAGCAGGCCCTTGGAGTTGAGGAGGGCTCCTACCCAGGCTCCGGATGCTTCTGTGAAGGTCAAGGCTCAGAAAAGGAGCCTCAGGAGAGGGATGCAATCCAGCAAGTTCACAGTCACAGATCAGAAGCTGAAAGGTGTCTGGGCTGGTAGAATGGTAGTCCACCATCTTAAGATGACAAAGTGTGTGTGTGTGTGTGTGTGTGTGTGTGTGTGTGTGTGTGTGTGTATGCATGCACACAAGCATGTACACACATGCCCATGCAGGCCTGCTCCCCTGCAGAGGATGTCAACAGCACTCTGGTGGAAATGCCCATCTCTGCATCTCTTCTTTCTAGTCCCTGCTTCCCAACACCCTCTCTTTTTACCCCTCCAAGACAACAGGATGTGAGATATCTCAAGTGGCAGGTTCTCTTTCACAGTGGGCATGAACAATGTGGTGCAACTTGCATCCGATTCTGCTGGGATGCACTGAAGATACCAGGCCCTTAAGCTGAAGCCTCAGACACACGGGACTGTTGCTATGGAATTTCATACCCCCCCCCCTTTACCCTGAGACAGACACCATGCTACAAAGCAGGCTAAGTCATTTGTGTGTTTGAGGTGGAATGTTTTAATTACTGGCATCATATAAATGAATTGAGTGAGAGCCGGACAAGCCCTTTAGAAGGAAAATGCTAATATACCAGGAGTTTGGGGTTCTCGACTCCGGCAGAAATGTTCATAAAAGCTATCTCTTAACTTGTAAATACACTCCAGGAAGCTGTCCCTGTAAGCAGAACTTATTTTCCCTGACACAAGCTCTTTCAAAAGTAAAGGAAGAAAAGGGCCTTGGCGAGGAGCTGGAGATACCAGCTCGTGTGTACACGGTGGCGCGACCAAAACCCTTCCTGTTCTTGGGCCCACCTCACCGTCATGACTCAGTGGCTGAAGGAAAAACTTAACACTACACATTCACATCAAAGAAATATGAAACACATTCTCACGTGCAGACTCGTCCGCTTAATGCCCACACATCAAGAAATTAAAAAAAAACAACCCATGGTTATTGAATAATCATGTATCAAAGCCGGAAGGGACCATCAAGAGGGTCTGGATCCAGCTCTTAGTTTATAGTTGAGGACGTTTAGCCTTTAGAGCTAACCAATTCGTAGCAAATATGAGCTTGGCAAGCACGCCGTGTGGCCTCTATTCCAGTTCTTGTTTTACGGAGCATTTTTCACAAGAATCCTGATGTCTTGGTGCCTATGTGACAAAGGTGACTGATTGGTCCGTCTACAGAACAAGATCAGCCTTCCAAGACTCAGTGAGATGCAGCAACTATTTAGGACAGCAGAAGCCCAACCCCACGATGCTGATCCCCTCTTACCCTAGTGCTCCCGCAGGCAGAGGCAGGAGGGTCGGAGTGCTGGCCAGCTTCAGCTAGTGCTGAGCCTGAGGCTTGCCAGGGGCAGCAGGAGACCCTGTTTTAAAAATAGAATACTGCCGGGCAGTGGTGGCGCATGCCTTTAATCCCAGCACTTGGGAGGCAGAGGCAGGCAGATTTCTGAGTTCGAGGCCAGCCTGGTCTACAGAGTGAGTTCCAGGACAGCCAGGGCTACACAGAGAAACCCTGTCTCGAAAAACCAAAAAATTAAAAATTAAGAAAAAGAATGATTAAATAAAAGCCATAAATGTCTGACCCAAGAGAATGTGATGTCTCACACTGTCCTGAGAGAACATCTGTGGTTCTGTCCCTGCCTGTGAGGTGGGGGTAGGGAATTAAGCGACACATTTGGCTCCTTTGCCTAAAATCACTTTCAAATGTTCTGTGGGTTTTCAGCCAATACTCCACCAAGGTGACAAGAACTGCCAACCAGCCATGTTTGCTCAGCCAACCTTTCTTTCCTCCATTTTCTTTCTTTCCCCTTTGTCCCCTGGTGTGGGGGTTGAACTTGGGAGGCACTGTACCCCTAAGCTATGCCCCCCACACTTGCTCTACCAATCTCAATCAAAGGAGACAAATGCCACCCCTCGGTGGATGTCTCTGCGGTTTCAATGATACCCAATATTTAAAAGCGTTGGTTCTTCTGGAGTAGACTTTTCCTCCAGACTGAGGCAGGAGGATCAGGGTTCTGGCTCAGGCCAAATTGTCTGAGGTTCTCCCTTGTGACAGCAGGCAAAGCAGAAGGCTCCTCAAATGGCTTCAGCTTTGTCTTGCTTGTGAGACAGGAAGTGGAATAGGGACTTCCATCACTGGCATCAGGTCCTTACTGTATGGCCACCTCTTCCTTACTGTTACAATGTGAAGGGAGGGGGAACTACACGCTAAGCCTTCTGTCTTGTGTTGGTGCCCAAGGGGAAGGGCAGCTGGTCAGCTCTTCCGCTGTGTGGATCTGGGCATAGGATCAAAAGGCTTTTCCACATATGGCTGCTATATTCCAGCGAATGACTCCTGCAGCCTGCAGAGGACTGTTCCAATTGGCCAGGAGCTTCAGGGAATGGATGTCTATGGCTACAAAAGATAATAAACCGGATACTTCTTTGGCTTTTAAATCCCATCAAATTCAACTGATGGGAAAGGAAGGTTTCACAAAGTAACATGATAGCTCTGCAAACAGTTTCTGAATGAGGACAGCATTTCCCTGACTGCTCATGCGGACATGATCGAGAGCTAACATAGCTGGGCAGGACTGTGGGTTTGAGTTCAGTCTACTGGATAAGGCTATCATCAGTTCTTAAACACAGTGTTGACCCCTTAGACGTGAGCACAGGGACTGATGCTCACTTTAGCATGACTCTGTGTTCTCCTCTGGCGATGTGAGAGGAGAACTCATAGCGATCGTGGCTTCGGTATCCACACATGTTACACTCAAAAGGGTCACGGAAACCATGGCACCCCATGTGGATGGTGAACATCACATAATCTAGGAAGAGGACGTGGCAGTGGTCACACCGGAACACATCCATCACCTCCCCTTCTTTGTTGATCACCTTGATGGAGTCCCTCAGGCAGATGGGAGGGGGCTTGAGGAGTTCGAAAGAGCGAGGGACCTCCTTCAGAAGTGGCATCCCGTTGCGGGCCTGGGGGAGGACCACGTGGCTTTGCTGGTAGCTGTGATTCTGACGATCCTCGTGGTTGCTGTCTGTGTCTGTGGAGTCCTGGGCACTGTTATTGGGAGACAGACCTCGTTCAGAAGGCAAGATCTTCTCCGGTAGGAGGATCCGCTTCTTTTCCAGCTCCTGCGGGGTCCCATTGGGCATATCGGCCCGAGTAAGTGCTATGGGGTACACGCTGCTGATGACTGGGACCATCTCAGAGGTGGGAGCAGGCGGAGTCTGGACTAAGGGGCGAAGGGCTTCAGCCCCGAGATAGCTGATGGCGTTGTTGATGGCTTGGTCCATCATCCGCGACTGCATCATCTCGCTCTCCTTCTCGTACACGTAGCCGGGATTGTAGCCGGCCTCGAAGCAGTGCCTCTTCTCACCTGGAACAGGCGGGAGGGAGGTTACAGACGAAACAGCACGAGGCAGACTGGGGGAAGGGTAAACTGTGACTGCTGCGCCCTGGGGCGGGGGCGGGGGCGGGGGAGGCGCGCCCAGCCACAAGGAGTCTCAGGGCACATGTTTGGGGGTGCTGTACATAGCTGACTTGTCAATTTAAGCCAGTGGATAAAGGAGAAGGACAGAGATGCCATTAGGTGAGGCCACATCGTGAAGTGTGCCCACTGGAGGAAGGGGGTGGGTACACGAAGGAAAGACAGTGGGATCGGCTGGGGGTGGGTGGGCTGTCAGGAGCCTGGGGCTGGCGCGGTCCGTCCTAACTGCCCTCCCACTGCAATGGGTACTGCAGAGGATAGGGACATCGGTGATCAGCCTCAGTCGCTTGCAGCTTGTAGCTTGCTCTGGCTGTCTCCTAATCCTGATTTACTTTTCACCAATTTACCCATGGCGCCATAAGAAAACACGGGGATGAGAGGAGTCAGGTTCTGTTCTTGAGTGGTCTCTACCTTTGCAGGGCAGACACAAGACCTTCATGCATAAAACTGGAGACAAGCTACGGCGTGGGCATCGCAAGGGGGATGCTCATCGATGGAGGCCTGGGGTTTTATTCTAAATGTCCATTTGATGTTTGAACCAGGGGAGGACCTTGTCTTCTGTTAAAAGTGTGTGTGTGTGTGTGTGTGTGCATGTGTGTGTATGTGTGTGTGTGTCTGTGTGTGCGTCTGTGTGTGTCTATCTGTGTGTATGTATGTGTGTGTATGTATGTGTGTATGTGTATGTATGTGTGTGTGTACCTGTGTGTGTCTCTGTGTGTGTGTGTGTGTGTGTATGGTGAGGTGCTATACAGGTAAAGTGAAGCCGATTGGTATAAACTGTATATTTCAACATTAAGGGGATGCCAAGACTTCAGAAGTACTCTGGGAAAGAAATGAATTCTTGGAAAAATCTAACTCTTGAGAAGGGTCTTGATGAACAGGCAGGACCAGGATTGTTCTGTATGAGGGAGGAGAAGAGATGAGGGCTGAAAGATGTGGGCAGGTAGAGGGAGCCGCATAAGGGGCTTCTCAGACTCCACAGAGCCCCACACTGTAATGGCCACACATGGGGGTAGCAGTGGTGGTTGAGACGGGCTTCAGCCACATGGACTAGTTTGGACTGGTTTGATTCTGGTTCCATCAGCTACTAGTTGTGTGACCCTGTGTGAAATGAACAGAGTAACTCCTCACGGGGTCCTTAGAAGGCACTCAGGACGGGGCCAGGCACATACGTAGCACCTGGCACAAGCTGGCTTCTTCTTTTCTCTTTTCTCCTTCCTTTCTTCCTTCCTTTCTCCCTCCCTCCTCCCCTCCCTTCCTCAGGTTGCCAAGCTGGGCACTAAGTGCCCTCGTCTGCTGAGCCACCCCACTGGCCTGGGTTTCTGTTCATAGGGATCAACATTTACAAATGTCCTGTGTGTTTCCAGGTAGGTTGTATTCCATATTGTGGGAAAGAAAGGTCTGGAAAACAAAACAAAACAAAACAAAAAGAAAGAGGTAGGTCTGCGATCCAAGCTACTCCCAAGGCCGAGGGAAGGGGATCGGATGGAAGACCTGCCTGGGCTACAAAGGGGCTTCAAGGCCAGCCTGGGCAACTCCGTAAATCTTTGTCTCTAAAGTTAAAGATGGATTTGGGGATATAGCTCAACTGGCAGAGTGCTTGTCTCTCTGTGTGAGGCCCTAGGGTCAATCCCAGTGCCACAATCAGAGGACTCTGGAAAACACACAGTAGGGGCAAATTCTGAATAACCAGTCACAGCGTGTGGTCGGATTCAAACACTCAGCAAGTGGTTACCTGCCTCTGAGGAAAGACGGTTGTGATCAATGAACGGCAATGTGTAAGATGTGTCAGACCAGGGCAGGAGGCAGAAAGGCCAGCTAGGAGAAATGAGATGCATTTACCCTGCATCCCCATGATCTTGGGGACCTGCTACTTCCTACACTAATATCTGCGAAAAGAAAAAAGAAAAAGAGAAAGCCCTAACATGACAACTCACTAGGAAGCCACAGAAGAATGTACGTGTTTGCCAAAGTAACCAATGGGTTTTCTTTCCAGCTCCCAGACTGGCTCTCTCCTTGATGATGATGGCTGTCTGTATCAATGACACCAAGAACAGGAAACACCGAGTTCACCCACACCCGTTCCCCTGGAAACAGCACAGGACTGATGAAATCTGGTTTCTTAATCTTTTCAAGGTCATTTCCCAGTGTGCCTGACTCTGGTAAACTCCCTGACTACCAGGAGACCTCTAATCACTGTCTCTTATGACAGAGAAGCTCTGGGAAGTTTCCAGGGTCACGTAGGCACACCCCACCTCTGCTCTCATCCACACCACCCAAAGCACCTCACAGCAAACAGCTGGGGTGCCACAGGTGGAAAGAGACAAGGCAGGAAGGGAAACCGAACCCCTGGAAGAATGGAGTCAGGTGACTGAGTTGTGTGGCTTAACGCAGACCATTGTTCAACGTGGTGAGGGGTGCGCCCCAGGATCTTCACGTGCAAACAGCTCATTCTCATCAGATCCCTCGTCTCCCAGTTACCGTAACCTGATCGCTGCAGATGGTTATCAGTCACCTGCAGACCGGATGACTCAGTGTGTATGAAACTCCGAAGGGGTAGGCTACAGTAATTGAGAAGCCAATAGCTCACGTTTCTTTAGTAACACACTCATAAGAAAGGTTAAGCAAACCACAAGAGTATAACTGCTTCCAAGCAGCTCTTAGAGATTTTCTTCTGATGAAGACAGGAATGATCCTGAATGCAGCAGACTCGGAGGTCTGCCTGGTTGGGCCACTTGTTCCTTATAAACCTTCTTAAAGTTGGTTAACCTATATTTTGGCACTTCTCGAGTGAGTAACTGCATGCCTGTATTGCAGCAATGGGTACCTGGTTGTTGGAAGCCTAGAATCTCAGACTGGGTACGCAGACTTACAGCTCTGTTTTCAGGGTCTAAAGTCAAGATCCACTATATATTGTATATACCTGGCTAATGATAAAAACAACTTTTACTGTGGCCTTACGGCACTGAGCTTTGTGCAGACTTAGCTCACTGCCCCACTTTATATCACCCCTTCAAGGCTGAAAGCTTCCAAGGTGGATCACTGTCTCGGACAGAAGAGGAACCGAGAGCTCAAACTGCTTCATTTTTTTTTCCAAGGTTGTCCATGGTGACGGGGTGGGGGGGGGGGGACCGGGTTGCAATTCAAGAGCCATGGCTTAGCCCTGCTGGGTGCTTTCTTGCTCATGGTGGCTCAGCCCTCCACAGACAGTGACTCCGCTGCGGTAGCTCTCATAGACGTGGCGGAGGGTCTAGTGGCACCAACTGTGGCTCTTTGCTTTTTAATTCTCAAAATCATCAGCAGGTATCAGAGGTGGAGGAGGCAATTGCAGTCACAGCAAAGGGCAGAAGACTGCAGGGGTTTGAAGTGCAGAGTGAGAATGGGCACAGGGAGGAGCAGGAACAGGGATGCGGCAGGGAGGGCATCCTTGGGAAGGAATGCCTGCAAGTGGAAAGGGGTCCAGAGAAGTGTGAAGGAAGAGTGCGGGGAGCCTGGGCAGAGGCCATTGTGCTGCACTGCTAGACCAGGAGAGGCAATTTCCTGGGATTCTACTCTATTGGGAGCAACTTATGGGGGCTTTATTATCTAAAGAGGAAGGCAAAAATGATTTGACCTCCAGACAAACTGCAAACCCAAGATCACAGTCAACGCTGGGCAATGGAAATATATGGATTTATTTGAGTCTTGACGTTCCTCAGGTCACTTGAGTGTGTTTCTGGCTGCTTCCTATTATGTACCATGGCTGTTTCCACTAGCTTTACTGCAACTGCATGTCAAGAAAGAAAGGGGGAGGGAGGGAGAGGGGGAGGGAAGAAGGGAGGGGGAGGAAAGGAGGAAGGGAGGGAGGGAAGGAGGAAAAGAGGAAGGAAGGGAGGGAGGGAGGAAGGGAGGGAGGGAGGCAGGGAGGAAGGAAGGGATAGAGGGAGGAAGGGAGAGAGAGGGGGAAGAAGGCAGGGCAGATAACCAAGAAAAATGGGGTGTTCAGTGGTTGTAGTGATTCTGATTTCAACTTAAGGAAGACTAGAGTTACTAACACTCCCTTCAGGACATGGAGAATCAATCAGGAAGCAGCAGAAAGGGGAGGAAGTATAAACACTGACTGGGAGGGGACCTGAGCTGGACCACAAGGTGCTGCTGCCCAGGTCTTTGTCATTGGTGACACACTGCTTGGATATAAGGAATTCCAGGCAGACAGGGCAGTTCTTCACTCTGGACCTAGAACAGTCGCCTTCAGGGCTTCCCTGACACCAGCTCTCAGGGACCAGACTTCTGGCTGCCCAAAGTTACCTCAGCATGTGTACCACGACTTCTTTCTGAAGGAGGGTCACCCCTGGCCTCAGCATCAAGCTGACATGGGTCTGACCCTGCTTTATCTAGTTCTGTCTCCCTAGTCTCTGGTTTTCCTTCCTTCCTGGGTCTAAGAACTTCTCTGCAGGTTCCCAATATCCTTAGAATGTGCCTTAATTAAGAACATCTCAGCCGGACAGTGGTGGCGCATGCCTGTAATCCCAGCACTTGGGAGGCAGAAGCAGGTGGATTTCTGAGTTCAAGGCCAGCCTGGTCTACAGAGTGAGTTCCTCTCAATGTCTATGGAACCAGGGAAGTAGAGACTCTGGGAAGCGGCTCTTTAAAAGGTGGTAAAACTGCTCCCTGCTGCTCCATTAACCGAAGTAGGTGAGCTGGTGGTGCTTGCAGAAGTGCCAAAACCTCACACACATGTTTACTGCCAGTGACAAAGCTCTTTTTTTTCTTCATGTACTTTTCAACACGAGAACTTTCGTTAATAAAATAACTCACATGTGGTGAGTTCTGTTTGCCAGGTTGGGGGTGGGGGAGAAAAACCAGGAAAAAGAGAAATTCAGCAACAAGTCATGTCTCCCCTCCTTGTGGGGGAGAAATCTGCCCTCTGTTTTGGGCCAACTATTTGAGGCTAGCCTGAGCTAAAGGATGACCAAACACTGTTTATAACAACAGGACAAGCTTCAGGTCAGGATGCTACAAGCAAGTCCATCTTGTCTTTTGGGAAGAGATCATCTTGACATAGATGAGAGCCACCATCCCTGCAGGGGAAGGGGTCTGCTAACCAAGTTCTGTTTGACCTTTGCCCTCATAGTTCAAGAGGTCAGGGCAGCAAGGGCTGGTGTTTGAACAGTGTACTCTGTGCGTGGATGGAAGGGAATGACTCATTCTTCACTTGCTGCCATTTCCCTCGCTGTGAAGTTCTTCAGAAAATGGTGCCTTGGGAAGGAGAGGGAGGAGAGAGAGGAGAGGGAGGGGAGCACTGGCCTGGGCTTATCCTGATGCGTCCCACATCCCACAGGGGTGCTCCGCTTTTCTTCTTTTGACCTTGATGCTTTCAGGCACAAAGGCTGGGTCAGCTAAATGCTCCAAGGGCTTCCTGTTTACAATGGATTTTCTTTCCTGCCTTCCTCTCTCTCCTTCCTTCCTTCTTTTCTTTTCTTCGTGTGTGTGTGTGTGTGTGTGTGTGTGTGTGTGTGTGTGTGTGTACATACCTTGTTGTGCGTGTCTCCGTGTGTGCACCCACATGCAAGTGGATGCTAGAAGTCCACCTTAAGGGTGTCTTCCTTAATAGTTTTTCATCTTATTTTTTTGAGACAGAGTCGCTCTCTGAACCTAGAATTTCCAACTTATCTAGAGATGGTTGGCCATCAAGCTCCTGAGACTCCTGACGGCAATACAAGAGATTTTATGTGGGTTCTGGGAGAAGTGATGAATAATGAAGTCTAGTCTTCATGCTTGTACATCCGCCCACCCCACAGCAGGGTCTCACTATCTAGTTCTACCTGGCCCAGAATTCTTGGTACAGATTGGTACAGAACCAGTTGGCCTGGAACTCACAGAGATCTGTCTGCATCTCGTGTACCCTAAAATAAAAATCTAGGAGATTATGAGCATGCCCTCATAGCAAGAGTACCATATATCTGACAAGAAATATCTCTCTCTCTCTCTCTCTCTCCAAAAATCCACTTACTGTATTGTCCTCAGATAGAGGACGTATCAGATATTGAACTGATAAGAACAGATACTACACTTGATCTTAGCCAAAAGGCTGAGAAATGTTCGTGTCTTTGCTTTCTGAGGCAGCATCTCACATAGGCTGCCCTTGACACTGAGAAGATGACCTTTTCCCTCCACCTCTCAAGGGCTGGGGTTACAGGCATTAGAGATACCCCACCTCCACCCCACCCCACCCCCACCCCCAGGTTACTCTGTGTGATGACTGAATGAACAGAAGAGTGAGGAGCAGGCCTTACAGTGCTGTCCTAAGCAAGCAAGTGCATGTAACTATTTTATCTGGAGTCTGAGCTTTAAGAATTTTTTCCTAAAGAAAAGAAAAAGAAAGAAAGAAAGAAAGAACCCAATCAACACAAGTTTTAAAGACTAGGGATGTTGGTCACTAGAGAGCTTACATCATATGCTGCAGCCCCTAGAAGCACTCTCCAAACAAACAAGCAAAACAACCCGGGTCAAAGCTCGACACTGGTGTATGACGCGAACTCGCTATCCTTAGGGCCTTGAGAAGGGGTTGCCAAATCACAGGTTCTCTGAAACACAAGCTGGTTCTGCCTGACATTTTGAATTCATTTCCCACAGACTCGAGGGGCCTTCCCCGCCATTTCATCCCGATTTAGTTTTCTCATCCACAGATGAGTAAACAGGGGCCCTGAAAGGCTTGTCTAATTGGCTGAGAAATTCAGGGATGTGTTCTCTGAATTATGCTAGAGTACCATATTCAAAAGAAAAAGAGAGAATAATGTTAAAAAAGACCTCAAACATTCTGGGCTCTGAAGCTGACTCTGTTCAGTTGACACATGATAGGGTCACACAGATAACCCTAGATGAATGAACGCTATGGGACGCTAAACAAAATCAAACTAGTAAATATGGGAAAGAAGTCTGTAAGGGAGGGGGCAGCTGGCAGGGGGTGGGGACGAGAGGGAGCAGACAGGAGAGTGACCGGAATGCATTAGGCACCAAAGGAATAAGAAGCTATCAAAGAACAAGAACTAACAAGCAAAAAGCGCTAACTCTCCCAAGTTCCTGATCCTAGCATCCTGAAGATGGACTGGCTCAGAAACGGAGAAACCGGACCTTCTGAAGTCCACTGCTGCACCGAGGTTCCAGATTGAAACCAGGCTGCAGATTTGTGTGAGTCTGCAGGTCTGAAATCCCATGATCAGAAAGCACGGGATGGCTCCCCAAGACAACGGCAGAGCCAGGTGGACCTGGACCCGGGGGACCTGAGAACAGCAACCTCTACCACCGTAAGTAGGGCTTTGCTGGGCCACAGACTTCAGCCAACTGTAAGGACGATGAGCCTTTCTAGAATTTTAGCTCCCTCAGTTTAGCTGAAACTGAGACTCTTCACTCGTGCTCCTCTGCCCCTCTCATCCCGGGCCCCTCACACATCAGCTTCAGCCATTTCTAGAGTCAAAACATTCCTCCAATTAAGATCTACTTGTAGAGACTGAAGATTCACATGAGTAAGGTCAGAAGATACCCAGGTAATGCTCTGGCATCCTGATTGGTCGGATGTGCCTAATCTTTCTGTGGAAGTCATCCCACAACTCCTGACATGTCTCCTCATGAGGAGGTGAGATGATTAGGTGACAAAAATCTCCATAAACCAAAACATACCAACTTCAGCCTGACGGGGTTTATTGATGGGTTCACTGACTGACTGACTGACTGATTAGTTTTTTTCTTAAAGACAGGGTTTCTCATACAGCCCAGCATGGCCCCAAACTCACTCTGTGGTGAGGATAGCCTTGAACTCCTGATGTTCTGGCCTCTATCTCCCAAGTGCTGGGAATGTAGGAACAATCCACCATACCCTTGGGAGTTTCTCTCCATAGCCCTGGCTAGCCTGGAACTCACTATATAGACACGATGTGTGTGGGGTGGTCTCAAACTCACTGAGATTTACTGGTCTCTGGCTTATGAGTGCTGGAATTAAAGGCATGTGCAACATTTTATTATTGAAGTGATAAAAAACACACAGAATCTATCCAGCTAATAATAATAAAATAAATAAGCAGAAATACCAACTTCAGTGATTTCAAAGTCTATGTGTTCTTTCAATATATAATTCAATGGAATGTCTACTTATAAAGAGTTACTTAGGCCCGGATAATCTTAGAGTTAGAAGTAGACAGGCAAACCAGAGCGTGCTGGCACAGGCCTGTAATCCCAGCAGTGCAGGGAGGGGGCAGAGGCAGGCAGATCTCTGAGTTAGGGCTACACAGAGAAACCCTGTCTTAAAGAAAAAAAAAAGTAAAACAAAACCAAAGGAAAGTAGCAGGCACTTGGTATGTGTAAAAGTCACTAAAATCAATAAATACAAGAAGACTAAAGTTAGAAGCAGCAAGCAGTTTTACAAAAATGTATTGACAAATTTTAAAATATTATCGGCGTTGAGGAAGATTTTTCTTTCTTTTCTTTTATTGGATATTTTCTTTATTTATAAAGATTTGTCTTTATGTGATAACTATTTTTGTTCAACACCACCAACTCTCAATTTATAATAAAACTGACACGTTCAAACTCAGCTGCCTAATTTCCAGCTACAAATCTATTTTAAACAGCATGGTCACAAATATGTAAACATCTGGACCAATAAAGAAATAGCCCCACCATTTGTAAGTCCCAACACTTGTCTGAACATAATTGTCTGACATCCCACTCTGTGGTGGCTCTTGACAATGTGAAAACCAACGACATAAAAACTAACTTCAGTAAGACAGCGATCAAGTCAAACTGAGTTATTTAAATCCACGTTATTCTCCATCAACTTTCTGTTAAAGCCAGCCCTCAATCAAAATCAAGAAAATATGGCGATATGCTTTAGAACATTAAAAAAAAAGGGTTAGAGCATGCTAACATAACCAACTTGTAACATATCATTGCAAAATTTTACCAAGATGCTATCTTGGACATTTTACTGGTGTAAGTTGCATAAATCTATGCAACAGATGTCATTCAGGGGGAAGAGGAAGGAACAGCATTTTTAACACCAACTCCATTTAAGAAACAACACCAAATGCTCCCCTGTTCTGTAGCTAAGTCTTCTCTGAGTTAATATTTTTTTTTAATCTATATACTACAGCCATCAAAATGAACCAACCACGCAGAATAAGAAGCCTTGTTTTAACAGACTTCGCTAAGCAAGCATGGGCAGTAAACATCTCTGTGTTATCTCATTCGAGGTATCTGCTGTCAGAAGCAAGAAAGGGCTGTGTGTTCTTACCGATGAACTTCTGAGGCATCGAGCTTTTTCGTTTAGCCACATTGCTTGCTAGTCTGTCCAGAACGAGAGCTCTTTCACTTCCCATCTCGGCTTTGATGTGTCTTGCCTCCACACTTGCTGGTTTGGAAGAAGAGGGAGACAAACACACTGGTTAAGGGGAGGATGGGAAACAGGTGGGAACAGGTGGGAAGATGTGTCCCGTCTGATGCGCAGCGCCTTCATTACCTGCTCTTACCACTCGGATCTGCCCTGGGTACCTGCTGTGGTCAGCGAGGCCACTTCAGGGGTGCATTCAAATCTTGCAGTCTTATGCTCAGATGGGAAAGCCCGACCCATCCCCAGCTAGTACCTTCATTAGCAAGAGGAAGTGTTGAAGAAACAGCTTGGACGTGGTTGGTTGCAAAAAGATAGATAGATGGAGGTCTCCTAACCCCTATCGGCTTCTTTCTGATTCTGAGTAACTGCGCGTGACACCTGCACACTGATATAATTCTTCTTAACAACTTTGAAAAAAAAAAAAGAGGGCACAGTGCCCCAGATTTACTGCTGTGTTTATGCTAATAGCACTTTTGAAAATAGATACACTCACCCAGATAGCAAGAAATCTACTCAGTGATTTGGGTATTGAAATACTGAGTCATTTTTTTCTTTACTACGTTTTTTTTCTCTGTTCTTATCTTTCACATTCCGTTTCTCTGGGTTCTGTGTGTTGCTTCGTATGTTCCTCATGTCTGAAAATTGTTTCCATTAAAGTGTGCCTGAGCCTCACTGTTGTCTTGAAATTAAAGAGCAAGTTGTATACTACATTTCCATTATATTTCCAGTGAAAAATGACAATAGCAACTGTCTGAGACTGTGGATTAATGATCAACCCATCCCTAGATATCAGAGTGGCACAGGCTAGAGTTGTTGGGCCCGGCTGCAAAGTAGTGTTGCCTAATTGCCTTATATACACATAAGACATATCAATAGGAAGGTTCCCTTTTACTCTACAGAGAGGCCAGGACAACAGCACTTTCAAAGCTTGCTAAGATGATTTTAAAAGGTAACTGCAACAGGAGACAGTGACTCACACCTATAATCCCAATACTTGGGAGACTGAGGCAAGGGGATTGCCATGTGTTTCACTAGGCCATCCTAGACTACTGTGTGAAACTCTGGGGGAGGGAGAAGAGCTAGAATTTCAGTCCAGTAGAGGAATATAAAAATAGTGCCGATGCACTGAACAAATATAACTGACTTTGGTACAGCCAGCAGTACCCAGTGAGACATCACGGCTCAAGAGGGAAGACTCACTGACTGCTATAGGTATAAGGCTTAAGACTTTATAATGATGGCCTGACTCAAGGATCAGTAATTTATTCCAGTGGGGGAAAAAACACAAAGAGTAAAAATACTATGTATGATTATTTGTTATCGTCATTATTTTTGAGACAGGGTCTTTCTGTTACACAGCCCCAAGGCTGACCTCAAATGTACGATCCTTTTGCTTCAACCTCTGAAATCCTGGGAACACATACACACACATGTTGGTTGTAATTTTTTTTAAAAATGTAAAAATTAGGACTGGGGAGTGACTCAGCCAGTGTCACTGAATTCACAGTGAGAACCTGAATGTGGATCCCTGGTACCCTCCTAAAAAGGCCAGTGCTGTGGTGCAGACCTGTAATCCCAGCACCAGGGAAACAGGACCAGCAGGATCCTAGAGATTCACTGGCCATACAATCTGACTGAATCTGCAAGCCCAGGAGAGACCCTGTCTCAAGAATAACACGGACAGTGATTGGAAAAGACATTCAAAGTCAACCTCTGGCCTCCAGGCATACCTTAGACAGGCAAATATGGGCACATTCATATACCACACGTACATACACATATACAATAAGTAAGTGGTAAAAGTCCTGTGCACAGACAGATTTCTGGCTACACTTGGCTTGAGGGCCATGGTGTATGCATCCCTGCCCTAGCAAACACTGTGACGCTATCAACGTGTCTCTGTTTTGTCTGAGTACGTCAGAAGATCTAAACTAAATATCCATACATCTCGAACATGTCTAAGGAAGAAGAAAATGTAATTAGTTTAAGGAACTAGATTTAAAAAGCTAACGATAGTTTAGAGAATGAGATATTTCTGGGACAGACTCGGGGATGGTCAGCACTTGCACTGTCATCAAAGAGTGGGCATTTGCTGTGTGAAGAAATCCCAGCACAGAGAATCGTCCCACATTCCATGGTCTGTTCCCACATGACCATGGCTACCGTGGCAGAACATGAATGGCAGAGAAGGAGCTGCAGGACAGGACAGTCAGCCTGGGCCAGAGAGAGTCAGTGCCAGATTGGAAAATGATCATTCCAAGTATTAATTATTTTCCACTTTAGTACCATCATCAAACGAACTCTATTTCAGGTGCTATACAATATATAACTTTGTGGTTTTTTTAAAGCCAGTAATAAAAGAAAATCTGTCTCCAAAAAAAAAAAGAAAAGAAAAGAAAAAAGAAAAGTGTAGAGACAACGCCAACATTACTCGACTTTGGCTCTTGTCAAAAATAACTCTTGGCTCTGAAGAAATGGATCCTGAGTTCTGCTCCAGCTGTCAACACGATTTATGTAAATGACCAAACACCCTGAGCTCAGGGCCAGGGGCGTGGGCAACGTTCAGACTCCGTAAAATCTTTGGACTCTGGTACTTGTAGACAGAATCCTGCTACCGAGTGAACTGGGTCAAATTCTGTTCAGTCCAGGGACAGGTTAAAATGACCAAACAGGAAACGATCACACGTATTATTTCCGTTCACACAAACCACCGCCAGATGTGGCGCTACCCAAAGCCCCTTGAGCAGAGAGATGAAAGGCAGAGCCTGGAATTTGAAGTCAGTTCCCAATACAAGGGATCATTTCTTTGCCCTTCCTTTCTCTTAGAAGTAGGGGAAAAGGAGCCACGTCTGGACACTAGGGATGCCATTCTGAGAGGATTAGAGCCTCCACTCCTGTGTCTCTTAGCGAAATGGTTTAGATTGAAATGACGTTGAAAATACTTAGGGAATTTTTACTTTTGACCCCATTTTGCCACCGTGTTCTGTCCCTTGCAGTCGCTCCTTTCGTGGGCAAATCGTGACCTAGGACCTACCCCCAGCATGGTGCTCGCCACTTATCTTTTAGGAGCCGCTGCTTCTGCTTTACCAAAGTCAGCATCAGCATCAGCAGGTTTGTGGGCACACGCAATCAACATCCTCTGCGTTTGAGAGGATGCCGATGCGTGGACACGTTGACCTAAATAACTGTAATTAGGGCATGTCACTAAATGGCAACCTTCTGAGATAACATCACCTCTCTCATTCCTGGTTACCCACCAAGCTGGTCTTAAACAGTCATTTCCAGATAACTCTCAACACGGCAATCAGTGACCAAATGGCTGACTTTTTTTTTTTTAAGTAACATTCAGGAGTGTTCACGGGTGGAAAGATAGTCTGAGGCATGAGGCTTCCCTTTTGATTTCTTCCCCCCCCCCCCCTATTTCACAGCTCTGCTTAGAGGGAGGTACTTCCTGTAAGAAATGGAAAGGTAGATTCTTGTTCGCTGCACCCTCCCCAGATCTGTCATTCACTGACTCACATCCCAGCTCTCTCAACCACCCCACCGGGAACACCCCCCCAGGGGCTGAGATTATCACCACTGACTTAAGTGTTTTCTAACTGCCGAATGGACAAAGGCTAATGTAGAGTACACTCATATTTTCTTTCCTAGAGTCCCTGCCTTTCTACTTCTGACCTGTCAGACAGCTGATGAATAAAAGCACTGAATAGGCACCTTTTAAATACTAAGTCAGATGTCAGTGTCAGCTGAGCTCAGGAATTCTTTAGGAAGTATACTGAAAAGACAAAAGAGAACGCTTTCTGGCTCCTGGTCTCCCCACCACCTTTACGATTCAACTGTCTAGACTTGTTATCTGGCTACATGGAGTCTTAGAAATGTAAATGGAGGAAAACAAGTTTGGCAAGATAGCAAGGGAAGAAGATATGAGTTTAAATGATGAAAGAGGAAATCCGTTCCTAGGTGCTATTTGGCAGTTTAATGTTGCCAGGGAGGGGGTGGGGAATCCGGAATGGTAGACATTGGCATATTTGGTTTCTGAGTGGGCACAGGGGCGGGACTGGAACAATTTCCCTTTACATCATTTGCCTACTACATAGTAGGTAATGTCAACTTTTATTAGCAACAGATTGTAAAGACATATTGGAAAAATAATGAAATGTCTTTGAAAATCACAATCGCAGAAGTAACCCACTGCCTTTAATCACTGCATGTGCCTTAGCTATTAGTTGCTTCCATAATGCATTAAAAAAAAATTGTGATGGTGTTTTGCTTTTGCTTTTTGCAAAATCCTTCCTTAGGGCTTGACGTGTTAAATGGAGCTTAAACCAGTCACAGCTTCCTGTCTCTTCTATGGTGTGGTCAGCAGCTAATAGAGATGGGAAGAAACAGAGTCATTGTGCAACAAGATTGTCTAACAACAGATTGCTATCAAAGACAAGGCAGGTTCAAACAAAAGAAGTTACACGAAACTGTTGCCCCGTGGAGCAAGTAATGTGGAGACTGTTAGGGAAACAGACTTGATTTTTTTTTTTTTAACTTTTAGAAGAAAAACGGTGATACCTTGCTAAAAAATGTAACTTCATCCTGAAACCCTGTGGCTTGCATTAACTCAACTAAGACAAGCAGAAAGAAGAGAAATGTCAACTCCTAGACTCACAAATAAACATAATTAATCGGGCACCTTAGGGTTTTTCTTTTTGACAAGCTCTCTCTATGTAGCTGTGTAGAATCTACATTGTAGACCAAGCTGGTTTCAAACTCACAGAGATCTTCCTGCCTTTGCCTCTCGAGTGCTGGATCAAAGGCGTGTGCCATTACACCAGGTTTTAGTCAATTACTTTATAGATACTATTATCAGCAGTAGAGTGCTTGTCTAGAATATACAAGGCCCTGGTTTGTGTTCTGGCAATGCAAACGAAAAGGGTTTTTATCGCCAGATTATTCGAAAGAAAATTAGACTACAAGTATAATTTGTGTGAAATGAGGCCACGTGGACCTCAGAAAGATGGAGGTGACAAGGAGAAGAAGTCCATGGTCATCTATTGCTCCTTCTGGTCACCTGGACTCCATTAGGCAGCAGGACTAGAACAGTGTGATGATGTCACCCATGACATCTGCACAGACTTGAGCTGAACTTGCAATACTTCACATGTCTCCATTATTAGAGCAGTACCTCAGTGGACTGCGTGTTCTTCAGGGATAGGAGCTTAGCTTTCCTCATCCTTGCAAACAGTTCCAACACAGGATGTGGTACGTACAGAGTTGAACCAGCTATGTCGGAATAAAAGAATGGGCATCTAGAGGTCCTGCCACTTCACACTGGCATTCTTTCAGAGGTTGCTCTTTACTCGGCGGCCATTTTCCTCAGTCCTCTTCCAGGAAGGGTCTGCTTTTCAGGCTAGGTGGCTCTGTCCCTCCAAGTCAGAATCACCCCACCTCAGCATCCTGGGCACCCCTGAGTGCCATTGCCACAGTGCACTTGGATTTAAGCATGTGCTTGCTGCATGCACGCTCCAGGCCTCAGGATAGCATTTTAGGAGGGACCTTGGGGGTAAAGCCTTAGGATGTGCCATACTGGGGATAAGTATAGCCGCTTGATTGTGTAGCCTGCACAAAACCGAGGCTTCTTTTACTAGTGCCAAATCAAATGGCATGGTGGTACGTGACTGCAATCTCAGCATGAGAAGAGATGGAGGCAGAAAGTGGAAAAACTTTACTGCATTGGTCAGGTTTGGGATAGAGCATTGTATTCACACTGGTCTCCTAGTTACAGGAAGGAAATAGATATGGGAAACCAATGGTGTCAGTAAGGGTTTAGCTTGGGTTGGATCAGAAAGTCTTCACATTTAGATCTCAGAAAAAAATGTATGGGCACTATTTAAGACCTAAGAGACTCAGTCATATAGTTCTGGCATGTGGTATTTATACTTGATTAAGCTGTGTCTTTACCCATTAGGTAACCAAAAAAAAAAAAATCAAAGCCAGGCATGGTTGTGCAAACCTCTGTTAATCCCAGTATCCAGAAGCAGAGGCAGGTGGATCTCTGCAAGTCTAAGGCCAGCCAGGGCTACAAGGCCAGCCAGGGCTACATAGAGAGGCCAGCTGCATCTCAAAAACCAAACCAAACCAAAACAAAACGAAAAATCAAATCAAAACTTGCTGACTTGGTTAACCCTTTGCTTTTTGCTGAGACTTAAACTATGCTGCACGCATCCACCAAACACCCCTGTGAATACAAGTTAGCTTAGTCTGCAACTCAGCACCTCCCGAACCACCCTGTACTTCCAAATGATCTAAATACTTCTTTTGGTAACTTTTAAAAGCTTCAAATTACTAAAATGGTGCGGAGATTCAAATTTTTTTAAAAAGCTATTTTACAAATAATCAGTTCAAATATATTGTATATGAAAGAGAACCTGCTGGTCCTCCTCCTGTTTCTAGGAGAATCATATCTCCCTCTCTCTCTCTCTCTCTCTCTCTCTCTCTCTCTCTCTCTCTCTCTCACACACACACACACACACACACACACACATTTATACATACAGACATATACACATATACACACAAACACATACACATAAATACATACACATACATATATATACATGCACATACACTCACATGTATACACACACTAGTATGTGCATGTATCTATTCAGTATGTGTTACTTTATTTCTTTTGCTATCCTGATAATATAAGATCACTTAAAATATAGCTTATTGTTCCCCAATGTAGAGAATAAATCCAATATCTATTCATCAGTGAATAGAAAAGCAGAAAGTGGTAAGTTCATACATGAACTCTTTTTCAGCTACAAATAAGCACCTTAAGTTGTACTTTAAAAACAAAAACTATGGCTAGACATATGCACACATGTACATGTACACACACATTGACTGCACACACATACACACACACACAAACTAAATAAGCAAGCTAAAGTTCTAGTGGCTGTTAAGTTAGTCAAAGGATTTTGACAGGTCTTTGTTTTTCCACCTCTACATCGAGAACACAGGATTAGATGTTTCTTTCATGAGCAAACACTAAACTCACTACCTGGCAAAGATGGCGAGCATCAGGCTTTGAATGTGAGCGCAGACCTGCAGGCTTCCGCTGCCCAGCGCCTGAATCAGGAAACAGGCTTTAACTAAAGCACCATTTCCTTCCACTCCACGGGGTGAGCACTCAGGATTTCCACTCTGCTTTTCATAACTTCCTCATTTTGCTCTCTCAAATGATCACACCCTGCTTCAGGCCATTCAAAGTGTTCCAGTGCAGTTACAGCTGTTAGACACCAGTGCCCATGAGGACTGCTTCCCGGTCTAAACAAGCACTTGGTTCTCATGACCAAAAAACCAAGTCCCCATCCCACGCTGAAGAATCAGGCTGAAGGCCAAATGGATAGGAGGAAGGATGACTGCCAGAGATGCCGTATGAGAAAAGTTTTAGGTTGATGCATGTAGAAGAAGAGAAGGAAATAAAGCCACCCTGGACATGGAGGAGGAGCAGAGCGTTTCAACCTGTGGTCAGGAGGCATACAGTTCAAATCCCTGGAGAAAATAGGAAACCTGTCAAAGCCAAGGCTGACATCGCCGTAAGTCGCACGCGCAGACAAGGACATCACCTTTGGCCCCTGGGTAAAGAAAATCCTCACACTTTTTAACTGATTCTTCACTAGCCACTCCCCAGCATGTGCCACCCTCTGACACTGCCATTCCAACACTGTTAGGCAATCCTGCTGGCTCTACCTTTGAAACGTGTTTACAGAATCAGAACACCATCACCCCCATCAGTGCCAAGACTGTTTCCTTTGGCTTGAATTCTTGCCACAGATTCCTATCTGGATTCCCCCAGATTTATCTAGCCTTGTCCTCAGCACAATCTATTTTCATGAACAAGTAAGATGACGGCTTTCAAGTGAAAAGTCTGGTGACATCACCTGTCCGTGTTCAAAGGTTTTCAGTTTCTCTCAAAGGTCTTTACGATAGCCTACAAGGACTGAGAAGATCTGGTTTCCCTTCTCCCCTCTGGCTTTACGTCCCAGCGCTCATGCCGTTCCAGTCACGCAGGGCTATATTTACATTTCTTCAAGTTGAGCCTCAAGACCTTTGCATGTACTGGTCCCCAGTGACCTTTGGGACTCACTGCCATGCCTTTAAGTCCATTAAAATGTTCCGTGGTTGACAGCTTCCCTGGCTCACTCTTACCCTGTACGCACTGCTGTTTTTCTCCATAGCACTCATAACCTCTCTGCCTTGCTTCTTTGTTCTGTCTAGGATCTGTCTCCACCACCTAGAAGAGCAGACGCTCACTGACAAGTCCGGCGACCCACAATGTACCACTCACCGGCATCCCCCAGGTCAGGGCTCTGAAGAAAAGCTCGACAACGCTCCTTGTGCTCCTCCAGGGAGCTTCTCTGCTTGTAGCTTCTTCCACAGAACTCACACTTGTAGGGCTTCTCCACTAGAAGGAAGACACAGGGCACTCAGGGACCCTACACACTGCTGACGCGGCCGGACCCATGCTTCTAAGTCTATGTGGTTGTCACATCTGTTAAGCTGAAACAAGGCTAGAGTCCACTGTCATCACAGCAACATGCTGAAAAGGACAACCCTTTGCAGATGGAAGAGTCTGGAGTGGGCCAATGCTGTTTTATTTAGTGTTTGGCTCCGGGTTAAATCTCGTGTCTTTTTGATGAACACAAACAGGTCCCAAAGGCTGGGGAGATGGCTCAGAGGTTAAAAGCACTGGTTGCTCTTCCAGAGGTCCTGAGTTCGATTCCCAGCACCCATATGGGGTGGTTCACATCAACTGTAATTCTAGTCCTAGGGGATCTAGAGTTAAACATAAAAGGAGGAGGAGGAAGAGAAGGCAGAGGAAGAGGAGGGGAAGGAAGGAAGGAAGGAAGGAAAGAAAGAAGGAAAGAAGGAAGACAGAGAAACCAGGGTCATTTGTTCTTCAAGGTGGGTAGTGTAGTACAAAACACAGTGCAGCCAGATGGGAATGGGAAGGGATCCTTCCTGTTTTGTGGCATCTGTCTAACATTAAGTAAGGAACTAGGTGATCTGTGGGCATTAGGATCAGGGTAGAGACACACCAAACATCCACATGTTTGGAGAGTGCGGGCCATTCTTATCAAGTGGCTTCAAACAAGTATGGCCAAAACACGACTGATTAACAAAGAATATTTTTAATAATAGAATTAAGAATTAATTGTGGAGCTGGAGAGATGGCTCGATGGTTAAGAGCACTGACTGCTCTTCCAGAGGTCCTGAGTTCAATTCCCAGCAACCACATGGTGGCTCACAACCATCTGTAATGGGATCTGATGCACACTTCTGGTGTGTCTGAGGACAGCTACAGTGTACTAATATAAATAAAAATAACGAATTTTTTTTTTAAAAAAGAGGACTAATTGCAATAGCCAGACACAGTGGTACATCCCTTTAATCCCAGCATCCAGGAGGCAGAGGAAGTCAGGCCTCTGTGGGTTCCAGGCCAGCCTGGTCTACAAAGTGAGACCCTGTCTTAGAACAAACAAATGAAAGAACAAACTGCAAAAATGACTTCAACTAATTTTCTAAAACAAATCAAAAGTTTCCCCATAAGTTTATCCATAGGAAAGCAATACTTTCAACTCTCTTTGTAAGGTGATTTTTTTTTCTGGTCCATCGATAAGACACAGCCTGAAGAAAAAATTGTCAGTGTTTTAGAGACTGAAATGTGTTTTTCCCCTTTTGTTTTTGTTATATGAGGGATCAAGCCTGGAGCCTAGCGGGTGCTAGGCCTGCTGCTACCACTGACCCGGTGGTAGCTGGGTGCTACCACCCGGCTCTGTCACGGAATGTTTGATTTTTCCAATCCCTCTTGCTTTGGGAGTAAAAGCATCCTCAAAGATTCTCATGAAGTCGCAAATCAAAATAAAGGGCAGGTTTGCAATGGCTAAAAATTTTTCATTTCTGCATAACTTGGGTGCTCTGGAATATTGTCTCAAAAGACCTACATCATGCCCATTGCTAATTTGTTACATTGGCAAATGAGAGAGAGAGAGAGAGAGAGAGAGAGAGAGAGAGAGAGAAACCCTCTTTGCCACATATGATCTGTCGTGGGTTTTGCTGAGGTTGGCTTGTTTAATCTTCCTCTGAATTGGGAGTAGCTTTGAGATGGGGCGGGGGTGTAGTCAGAGCAGTAACATGGCCTGACATAAAAACAAACCTCTTTCTCAAATTAAAATTTCGACAGATAACATCAAGAACATGAGGTCCCAATTTTGAAAATAAGACTAGCCTTATTTTTCTAAGAGGGAAATTCTAAATGTTAAAAAAAAAAAGTGTCATCTTGCTTGTTCAAAATAAGGAGCGACAAGATCAAGGCAGCATGTGGCTTTTTAAGAATTCTCAAGGCTGCTCGAAGAGCTTAAAAATAAGCGAGTGAGGAAGGGGGAAGTTGGGGTTAGGAAATTTAGCCAGAAGCTGGGTAGAGTGGTGCACGCCTGCAGTTAAAGCACTCTGAAGGTAAAGGCAGGGAGATGGCTACAACATCAAGGCTAGCCTGGTCTACACAGTGAGTTCCAGTCCAACCAGGACTACAAAGTAGGGCTCCTAGCTCAAAAAACAAACAAAGCCGGGCAGTGGTGGCGCACACCTTTAATCCCAGCACTTGGGAGGCAGAGGCAGGTGGATTTCTGAGTTTGAGGCCAGCCTGGTCTACAAAGTGAGTTCCAGGACAGCCAAGGTTGCACAGAGAAACCCTGTCTCGAAAACAAACAAACAAACAAACAAACCAAGACAACAACAAAAAACTAAAACAAAATGAATAAGAAATTTAGCCCAGAAAACCACCAAAACAAACCTCAAATAATAATTTATATCTGAGTTACAATTTTTCTTTTCTTTTAATTTATAATTCTGTGGTGTTTGTTGTTGGAGTCTATACACATGAGAACAAGCATTTTTGGTGACCAGAGCTCTTAGACCCCTGGAGTTGGAGCTGATGTTGGCTATGAGGCAACAGATACGGGTATTAACATGGGATTCGGGTCCTCTGGAAGAGCAATCCATGCTTTTAACCACTGTGTTACTATTGCTTTAGCACACCCCCATTTATGTTTTATAATAATTTACAAACCGTACATAGTTTACATGCATAGTTTCTGAATGGAAAATTGAAAAAATGTGTGTGTGTGTACAAATTAAGAAAACAATCCTTTAACAATTAATTTACCACAAAAATACTGATGGCCACAATTTTTCTCACCAAAAAATTACAAAGGCATGGTAATTTGTTTGACTGCTGCTGTTCTCCAGACACAAGGCTGCTGAGGGAACAGTTTCCAGTGAGGCAGAGGGAAAGCAATTAATGCCTTAATGGAAGTGCATTAGCCCTAGAGGTCTGTGCTGATGCAACCCTTCACGGGGGTGGGGGGTGTGTGACAGATGGAGGCCTCCACACTTGACTTTTTTTTTGTTTGTTTCCACGATCACGAGTATGGTATGCTCATGTCCCTCACTTACCAGAATGTGTCCTAAGGTGTCCCGTGAGCGCATCTCTCCGTTGGCATGCGTAGTTGCACAGGTGACACTTAAAAGGTTTTTCCCCTGTGTGCAGCTTAATGTGGCGGAGAAGGTTACCTTTCTGAGTAAAAGATGCCCCGCACTGATTACACTGGAACGGGCGTTCACCTTCAGAAAGGATGAAAAAGGAGATCGCTGATCACAAGGTAAGTGGGAAGGCAGGCACACAGAGTAGAGGCCTAGGGTAAAGACCATCTCTGGGCACCCCTCCCCACAGTGACACAGATTGCTTGGGGGCTGCATTTTTCAGGTGAAGAGACTTGTGGGAGCTTCCTCCTTGAGGAATGAACGCTCCCACTCAGGCCAACAATTCTAGCTGTCACCTTGCTCCGAGTCAGTGCCAAGGAGCACGAGCAGCCGCAGGAGTTTTCTAGAAGTTTCTCCATTTCTTGGCAACTGAATGCAGTTGCCTTTGCAAAAAAAAAAAAAAAAAAGCTCACCGATTCAAGCCTTCATTTTCTTTTTTTTTTTTTTTTGAGACCGGGCCTCACTTTGTAGCCCTGGCTTGGAACTCAATATACAGAACAGGTTAGCCCCAAACTCACAGAGATCCGCCTGCCTCTGCCTCCCGTGTGCTAGTGCTGGGATTAAAGTCTTTGTTTGGTGGTTTCTACTTTTTGTTTTTTGGACAGGGTTTTTCCTCCATAGCCCAGGATGGAATGGAGCTCATGATGGTGTCCTGCAGCAGCTGGTGAGTACTGGGACCGAGCGCTTAGATGCAAGATGTAATAAGGTGTCAAGGCGCCAGTCTGCCTTCTAGAGTCTCTGCATCATGTGGAATCTATTGACTCAGTGTGACTTGTTCATGGATATTCCTATATGGATCTTTGCTTACCATATGGCGATGTCTTTAAGACGGATGACAAATCTCATCTCCTTTTATCTACAGTAAGAGGACCTGCTTTTATGGAAGCGCCTTGTGAAAACACTTGGAAGACTTCTCAGCAGCAAATCATACAGTTCAGCTCCTGCTCAATGACTGAGCAGAATCATTTGGTTAAACTAGGTGGTTGTTCTTAACCTTTCTATGTCTGTCTCTCCCTGTCTCTATCTCGCTGTGCCCCTATGTCTCTCCCTGTCTCTATCTCTCTGTGCTCCTATGTCTCTCCCTGTCTCTCTGTTTCTTTCTATCTCTCTGACTCTGTCTATATCTCTCTGTCTCTCTGAGTGTCTATCTCTCTTTGTCTCTCTGTCTCTGTATCTCTCTCCCTGTTTCTCTCTCTGACTCTCTCTGTCTTTCCAGAGTCTTACAATGTAGACCTGGCTGTCCTGAAACTCACTCTGTAGACCAGGCTGGCCTAAAACTCGGAGATCAGCCTGTCTCTGATCTCCCGCATGCTGGGTTTAAAGGTGTGTGCCATTACGCCAGGCCTTTGCTAGTCTCTTTTTAGCCACAATATTTGCAATGTGTTTGCCAAACACACAGTGAAGCACAAACAAGGGTCACTGGTAAATTGGCAAAGAGAGGCATCAGCATTGTAGCAGACAGCAATGGAGGAATCCAAAGAAAGACCCACATTCTGCCACCTCGATCCTCCCAGGGCTGCATGAGAGCAGTTTTGAGAATGGACGGAGGAGACTATTTACCAGTATGGCTTCGCTTATGAACCATCAAGACATTGAAGCTAATGCAGGATAATCCGCACACATCACAGTTCATCTTCCCACCGGTTGGCCTGCTGCTGTCGTACGGCACGTGTCTCTCCAGCTTAATGTTTTCATAGTCGCTGTATTCTCTTGCATAGCTGTAAGGCATTTCACTCTCTTCCGCATCTCCCATGGGCTCCGGCTTCAGAATGTTCTCATCTCTGTCGCTGTATTCATCTTTCACTTTCATCGAATCTTCTGCAGGGGACATAAGAGCAAGAAATGAACGATGGCTATATTTGAAGCCGTGAAGAGGCTCAGAAAAGAGACCCACTACTGACAAGAACAGAGGAAGCTCATGGGATGTTGTATACAATCAAAACAAGAGAGTGAGGGTGACCATTCACTGTTTGGATTCACAGTTAGAGCAGCACACATTTACAAAAGCACACACATGGACACACATGTACACATAAATGCAACACAAGTGCACACACATGTACACATGCACACAGTGCACACACACACACACACACACATACACACACACACACACCTCCTAACACACACACATAAAATGGCAGAGTCCTAGGCTGTCCAGAAGATTAGAGACAACAAGTTTTAGGTGTGACCACACACAGAGACCATGAAACAAACATTCTGAACAAAATGTCCCTAGTCCTTGGAGGGAAGAAAGGTTCTCAGATCTTTTATTGGTGGCTGCAGTTAAAAAGGCAATGGGACATGGTCTTTGGTTTCAAGATGAACCTATCGTTTTGAGGCCACAAAGGTCTTCATGCAGACCATGGATATCGAGAGCTGAGGATTTGAAACCATTTTTTCCTGAGTTGAAGCCAGGCTTTGCTGCTTTCCTTCTGTGAGAACTACGGGAAAATTTTCTTATCCCTCTCTGTCTTGGAAGCGCTAGAGATGGCATTGAAAGCAGAGGAAATCTGGTGCTGGTGAAGTGTTGAGACAGACAAAGGAGGTGATGCTTTAATTCAAGCTGCGGAACCGCTCCTATTGGTCTGGATGAGCTGGGTGCAACCTAGTCAGGAGAAGAGGTATCTAGACCCAACCTAAGTAAGGCTAAACTCACGACCCTAGACTATAGGACTAGACCTGAGAGAAGGGACTGACCCGACCTAAGTAAGTTGGATGACTAAACAGTGTTCTTTAAAGACAGTTGCACTGTTGAGCATTCTTTGTGCAGGTGGGAACAGTCAGGAGGAACAGAACATAGAATGTGAGCAGCATTCTACTTCCTGGTGATCTCTCTTCCATCAAGTTACAACACTCGTGTGTGTGTGTGTGTGTGTGTGTGTGTGTGTGTGTGTGTGTAAGCCAACTCAGATGTCGCTCCTTGTAGAGAGCCTTACTGGGGTGCCATGCCATCTGGCAGGACCTTGACATCGACTAATGTGAGGTCCTCTCCCAGCCTTTGAGCAGCGGGAACTCCTGTGTTAGCCATAATCCCCTCCACCTGGGATGGAGCGCACAGACCAAGGTGAAGCCCATTGTTCTTCAAGGACCTGCAGTTTCTTGAGAAACTCTAGCCACCTGCGGAGCAACTGAATAGGTTCTGTGGAGAAGCTTCCAGCCTTTGGGGGAAGGGTTTTCCTCCGCCTATATATTTGGAGTCCTCCATTAAACATAGAGACCTTGAACAGCCATGTTGTCTTGGTCTCCATCTCTTTTCGCTGCCTTCCCATACATCCCCAGCTTCCTTCCAGGTAACCCATTGGATGTAACTGCGGGCAGTTACAGCTCCTCAAGAGCTGTTCACCCTGTTCTTTGAGGCAGTGCCTGTCTCTCACTGAGGTTCGGTGATCAGGTCAAACTGGCTAGCCAGTCAGTGAGCACCAGGGAGCCTCTTGTCTCCACCTCCTCAGTGCTGGGATTACCAGCGCCTGCCCATCATTCCTGTCATTTTATTTGGGTGCTGGAGATCAAACTCAGGTCTTCAAATGTGTGTGGCAAATAGACAGGACATATGACATGTAGAAGGCTGACTGGACACGGTGGCTCACACCTTCAGTGCTAGCAAGCTGGAGGCCAAGGGGACAGGTAGATCTCTGTGAGTATGGGGCTAGCCTGGTCTATACAACGAGTTTCCGACCAGCGTGGGCTATGAAATGAGATCCTGTCTCAAAAACTAAAACAAAACAACAACAGAAGAAATGGAGAAGGCAAGTTTATATATTAACCCTCTCAAAAACAAAACAAAAACAAAGAACAAAGAACAAAAAAAAAAAACTCTAAAAAAAATCGCCTCATGAGACCAGCACGTAAGACACTTTCATATGTAAAGTTTGCTGTGTAGGTGTTTGTTCTTTCAAGCACTGTTTAAACATTGGAAACTTCACTTTTCCATGAAGAAACACAAATCAATGGAATTTAGAGCAAAAGAAAATGTAGAGATTGGCTAATCTACTCCCCCCTTTTTCCTTCTCAGACAGGAAATGTGGACGCCGACAGGAGTTGAGTCAGCCATTTTCCTAATTTTACACAGTCAGTTCCTGGCACGGGCTATGCTCTGTCTGGAGAGATAGCTCAGCAGTTATGAGCACTTGCAGCTCTTGCAGAGGACCTGGGTTTGGTTCCCAGCATCCTCAAGGTGACTTACAACCATCCACAACACCAGTTCCATGGAATCTGAAGCCCTCTTTTCACTTCCACAGGGACACAGGCTGTCACAAACATACTATCAGTCCAAACACTCACACACGTAAAAAATGAATATAAAAAAAAACAAACCCTAAATTTAAACTACCAGGTGGTTGGGTTGGCCCCCCCATACTCCCACATAGAAAAGTCTAAGTGTCTGTTTAACAACTCTATTCCACACCCTTCTTTCACTGGGGTAGATGTAAAAAACCCAAAACACTGTGAAAAAAAAAACCCACGATATTTTTAAAAACGACATCTCTTCCAAAACATATCAGAAGTGGTGAAGTGGGGAGGACCCTGCTAGCACAGGAGGAAGCGCAAGAGCTGCTGCCCTGGGCTGGCTGCCCTCCATCCTGGCTTCAATTTTCACTTCTATCAGGGTTACCTTTCATCTCTATTAACTGTGTTTGCTTAATAGAGCAAGACAAGGCCTAACCACCATCGTCAGGGACACACTGTTTCACTGCTTGTCACAGGTCGTGGTCACAACCGCCTGACTGCAGCGATGGAAGCCTGCCCAGTAAGCTCCACATAGGCCACATTGCCTCCCGATGCATCTTGGTTAGAGAGGAATTGATTTTTGTGTCTTTTTTTTTTTTTTTTGGTGAGGGGGGGAGGGTTCTTCGAAACAAGGTTTCTCTGTGTAGCCCTGGCTGTCCTGGAACTCACCCTGTAGATCAGGCTGGCCCTGAACTCAGAAATCCACCTGCCTCTGCCTCCCAAGTGCTGGGATTAAAGGGCATGCACCACCACTGCTCTGTTGATTTCTGTGTTTTACAGGGAAAGAGATTAACTAGCTTTCTTTGTTTCTTTTGTTTGTTTCTTTGTTTCTTTCTGCATCGTGCCTGCTTTCCTACGGAATCTGTTTCCTTGAGTGTTATTTTTCTTTTTTTCACCATTTAAGAGAAGTGTGAACCCTGGTGTCCCCCTCTTTGCCTCTGTTGTTCCAGCTGTGGGTGACATCCCACCAAAGCTTGGGTGCACTTCAGTCTGCATGTAGGCGTTTAAAAGAACCTCAACGGAAAACATCTTCTACTGAGAACCAAAGACCAGCGGATTGAAAGGGCCAGCAGAAAAGACTCCTTTCCATTTCAGTTAGAAAATGTGAACATGGGGTGGTGACACACACCTTTAGTCCCAGCACTTGGGAGGCAGAGGCGGGTGGATCTCTGAGTTCGAGGCCAGCCTGGGGTACAGAGTGAGTTCCAGGACAGCCAGGGCTACAGTGCAATTTATCTAATAAAGTTACTGGGGTTCAGCAACTTTATGGTTTATCATGGAAAGGTAAATAGAGGTGCAGACTCAAAAACGGAGAGACACAAAGGTGTATAGATGGGATTCCTGAGAGACTATTGGGCCCCCAGCCTCCAAACACTGGCCACTGATCCTAAACTAGGAAAGCCGCTGGACTCCCTAATAAAGAGATTCATTCCATTCTTTAGGAGGAAGGTTTGTTGGAGCCAAAGAAACACAGGCAGTCTACTAATGCCCCTAGAAAATACTGACAAGTATGCCCACAGTCAAACTAGTAAGCTTTAACTACAAACTGATTTACTCCCAAGAGGGGCACTCTCCTCTTCCGGTCTCCAACTCTGGACATTGTGATACAGAAACTCCACACCTACTCAGTCCTTCAGGCTTCAGACTGTCTAGAGGCAAACTCCTTTTTCCATGGTCTCTGCAGTCTAGGTGAGCATCACACCACAAAGACTTTAAGCTCATCTTCTCTTCTAATCGCTTTCTAGTTGGATTTACACTTACTGCCTCTAGCTTCTCAAAATTCCCTGGAATCTGACATCTTCAATTGACCCTGTCCCCTGTAACAATCTACTCGTCTGTAAACACAGTGTGTTCTTGTCCGTCATTCCCCGCAACTCTTCCTACCCTTGAACACAGGCCGCTGTCTTTCGTTCCTCTTTTTTGTGCTCCTGTTTCTTCAGTGACATGGTATCCCTGTGCTGATTGTTTCTTTCCCCACATTTACCTCCTAATTTCTGTGGCTAACCCTCCGTTTTCCCCCTGAATACTTTTCTATGGCAATTCCATCAATTATTAAGGCTCCAACCAAGGCCTTATGTGATTTATCCCCAGATGTATACAGTTCCAGATACAACACTTTCTTTCCTCCTCTCCAATCCTATTTCCAAATTCTCTAAAGTCAAAGTATTTCTTCCCCATTACTCAAGCTGTAAGGCCCGCAGTCATCTTCTGTTTGTCTTGTTTGGACCGCACATTCAAGGATGCTCACCCACCACCTCCCACACCCATTACTCCAAGGCCCTGAGTCCTCCCCTCCCATCTGGAGCCTTCATTCATGCTGTGGACCTTTCTAGTTGTGTACAGTGGTTTGTCCTAAGACTAAAGCGTGGCTCATGTCTTGGTTCTGCCAAAGCTCTGGAATATTCTCCACAACCAAAAAAATAAAGTCAAAATGCAGAAGAAAAACTAAAAGGGCTTTTTATTATCCGGGCCAAGCTTATCTTTGGGATGTTGGCTCTTAGTACCGAGATCTCATTATCCAACTAAACATCTAAGTGTCCTCAGTCTGTTCACATTATTTCCATTGTCTACACGGTCTTCCCCAACATTGTCACAAGCCCCAATCCTACGTATCTTCTAAAGCAAAATTAATACTCCAATTCCCCCTCTATGTCTTCCTGGATTCCTTCAGCTGGGAAACAGGCTGTTCTTTCTTCCTCTAGGCTACTTATAAACTCTCTCTTATTCCCTACAGCTATTAAACAAGCTGAGGGCAGAAGTCACAGCCCTCAGCTAGTAGACACATAGTAGACACAATCTCTCTCTTTCTCTCTCTCTCTCTCTCTCTCTCTCTCTCTCTCTCTCTGTGTGTGTGTGTGTGACTCTATGTATTCTCTATGACACCACTTAGCCAGTATCAACCTAGAGCAGAGGTAGGCTGCTCTAGAAAAGGGTGGCAGGAATAAAAGCACACATTGCTCTTGCTGAAGACCTTAGTTCTGTCTCCAGTGCATGTGCATGCATGCATGCATGCACACACACACACACACACACACACACACGCACACAGTTTTTTCCTTTTAAAGAGTTGAAGAGTTGGGCTTAACGGTACACACCTGGAGTCCCAGCTGCTCAGGAGGCTAAGGTAGAAGGACCACAGAAGCTCATGGGCCTAAGAATATCGTGGACAATATAACAAGACTCTGCGTCAAAGAACAACAACAAATTTGAATAGAAAAACATACTCGCTTTTAATTTTTTGAAAATTATTTTATCTTGTAGCTGGGTATGGTAGCAAATGCCTTTAATTTCAGCCCTTGGGAGGTAGAGGCAAGTAGATCTCTGTGAGTATGAGGCCAGCCTGGTCTACAGAGTGAGCTCCAGAAAAATCATGGTTATAGAAATCCTGTCTCAACAACAACCACAAAATAAAAGACAAAGTATTCTGTGTCACACATATGGGTGTTTTATATGCACGTGTGTCTGTGCGTCATGTGCATGACCGGTGCCTGGAGAGGCAGAAGAGGGCGTCAGATCTCCTAGAACTGGAGTTACAGATGACTGTGAGCCACAATGTGGGTGCTAGGAATTGAACCTCGGTCTTCTGGAAGGGTAGTCCATTTTCTTAACCACTCAACTATCTCTCCAGTACCTCAAAGCCAGGAATGGTGCTACAGGTCAGTAATCCCTGTACTCTGAAGGTGGAGACAGAAGGATGGTAAACTCAAGGCCAACTGGGACTTCATAGTGAGACCTTGAACCAAAACCAAAAACAAGCAAACACAGGAAAAACAGTAACAAAACAAAAAGACCTCAGAGAACCAAAGGCTGTATGTGTTTACATGTTTGTTTGGTTTTTGTTTGTTTTCCAAGACATGCTTTCTCTGTGTAACAGCCCTGGCTGACCTGGAACTCTCTTTCTAAACCAGACTGGCCTCAAACTCATGGACCTCCACCTGTCTCTGCCTCCTGAGTGCTGGGATTAAAGGCAATGCACCACCATGGCCTGGCATGGTTGCATGTTTTTGAAACAGAGACTGTTGAACCAATGAGACAGCTCAGTGGCTAAATGCATTTGCTATGCAAACTTCATGATCTGAGTTTGATTCCTGGAACCCTCAGCGGAAGGGGAGATCTGACCCTTACAAACTGTCCTCTGACCTCACATGACACACTATCCCTCCCCATTTCCCACTAAGAATAAAGTAAAATAAAACCTGGATATTTTAGGAGTCTCACCTTGATCTGCTCATTAGGGCAAAGGCCCTCCATCATTTGAGGAAGGTTTAAAGGCAAGTGATACTACACCTGGTGTACAAGTAAGTGCTGGAGACCCATCTCTGTGGGTGTTAGGGATTGAGGGCTTGGTCCAGTTAGGCAGGAGGTACTATACTTACTAAGTTACATTCCCAGTCAAAGTCTGAAGTCTTTTGTAAAGTGAATGAACTGTTTGCAATGTGGGCAATCTCGCACTCGGTTTTGTAAATTCTAACCTTATTATAATTGGATCAGGTTTCTCAGGCAATTTGGACTGACTCTTTAAACAGCACCAGGAAGCTTCTTAGGCACAGCAAGATTTATTTCTTAGGTCGGGTGATGGGTCTCTAGATGCCTACATTATTACTATCCTTTAAACTGTAAGTTTAATTATAATTTGCCTTTTTGTGTGTATGATCTATTTCATAATAAAAAAAATATATTAAAGGCTTCCTAAGTAAATTTCGTGTAATTGAACTTGTGGAGAAAAGAACACAGCAAACCACAAATTGCTGATAAAAGTAATTGCTCTACATTCCCAGAGGGAGGAAAAGATGTCTAAATTGAATCTAACCCATAGGAAATCAGATTAAACTAAACTTTCTGAAGGAGCTGCTCTGGGGGACAATTGTTCCCATCGCTGTCTGTGTTCTGGAGGCTGCTTAGGAGGATGGCACACACACACACACCCTAGAGAGAATTTGTAGGCTGAGGAGAACAAAGGTTTGGCTCACTGGGGCGGACACACATGGTTTCACTTCCTGGGGTGATGCTTATCACTTGAAAGGCTCCAGCTCCTGGAGTAGACATTTTTGGTTTCACCTGAGACACTGCAAAAACAATGGGTCCTGGAAAGGATCCAGCCTCTAAATCCTTCAGGGGCCATAGCAGCCTCAGCCAACTGTGCCTCTGTTTGTCTTTACAGGCACATAAAATGCTCGGCTGGAGAGCAGACCCCATCAAAGACACACAGAGCAGGCAACTTGCGTTCCTCGGGCGGCATGGTGCTTGAAGGAACCTCTGAGTATTAATAGGAGGAGCTGAATTTCCACCCTGGACCATGAGATCTCAAAATCCAACAAGAAGACCAGGGGTGAAAGAATAGCCATCAGTTTACCAGCGATGTGGCCAGAAGGGACAAAACAACACAGAGGCCGTTAGACCGGGAAGACCAAAAGGGATGATGTTGTTCAAGTGTTTTACAAGGATGGAGGGTCATAACCGTGAAATCCTCAGCACATGCAAAAGTCAACTGGATAACAAAGACGATTAATCATCTTAATGTGGCATTTTAATGACGCACCGACTTGCTATACCAATTCAGAGATAATGAGGCCCTAATGCTACAGATGTTCAGCCAGGCTAAGAGAAAGGAGGGGGGATTTTCTAGCATGCCATTTTCTAACTATCCAATTAAACAAATTGTGAAAGCACCTAAATAGTTTACCAGGTTTTGACAGCTGTTAATAGGATTTAGAAGCCTGATGGAGGAGAGAGCAAACCAGGAGACATAGGTTCCGTAGGTGTCTTGTCCCCACACACAGGCAACTAGAACCGATAGATCCCTCATAAACATAATGTCTGCACATCTTTCCCGGGAAATCCTCTTTGTATCCGGAATGAAAACACCGAAATGATGGTCCTTTTCATTTTTTTTAGTTCACCATTTTATGTATGAAGAAATTCGAGAGAAAAGAGAAACTCTGATATTTTGAGAACTAAAAAAATATGGAGGGGTTCGTGTATTTAACTACTAAAACTCTAAAGTCTCAATGCATATTAAACTTCTGATCAATGATTTGCAGGATCCATTACAGTTTCTCCGTTCTTGCCTTTAAAGACAAGACGACGGGCAGTTGTTAAATTTTAAATGCCTATTTTAAGATCAAGAAAACCTGGAAAAAGTGAACCAACTTACAAAGGGATGAGATGCTACTATCTCAAGAGCTCAGAAGAGCAAGCAAGCAGGCCTGGGTGATGCTTGCCTGGTTAAGGTGCTCAGTAAAACGAGTTCTCCTCGGCCTTTCCAATGTCTCTGTAAAGAAGCTACACGTGAGCCGGGCGGTGGTGGCGCACGCCTTTAATCCCAGCACTTGGGAGGCAGAGGCAGGAGGATTTCTGAGTTCGAGGCCAGCCTGGTCTACACATTGAGTTCCAGGACAGCCAGTGCTATACAGAGAAACCCTGTCTCAAAAAAAAAAACAAAAAAAACAAGAAGCTACACGTGTAATGGCTAAACCAGGTCACTTCAATTGCAAGAGAGTTAGCGCACTCCCCAAAGTTAACAGCTACCAAAGACACCACCGCCCCAATTTAACCACGGACGTGACTCTGTGCCTTATTAGCTCACACAGTTCATTCACATAACAGTAACGATGATTTTGTTCAATAGTTTCAGTGCATTTCTTGGCTTTCTGTTTAAAAGATAAGATTGGCTACGTCCAACATCAAGAATACTCTGCACCCAGGGGTAGGTGAGGTTTCAGCAACCTGACTTAGCTAAGTTTTTTAAATGTCATGGAACCAGGCACAGCCCTCCATTGAAAAAACTGAAAGTACTGCAGAACCAACCAGTGCATGGAGGTTTCTCCTGAACTACAACGCACCGTAAGTCTAAAGCATCATTTAATTCAGCCCATCCCAAAGACCATCTTCATCTGGCTCAGCCCTGAGGAGCTCCTGTTGCTTTTACAGAGCACCCGGGTTCGCTTCCCAGCACCCACATCATGGTTCACAACCTTCTGTAACATAAATTCCAGGGGACCCAATCTCCCTTTCTGGCCTCTGAGGGCACCAGGCATGAAAATGGTACGCATACATACAGGCAAAACAGTCATATACATAGAATAGCACAATAAGGAACTCTGCAGAGATTTCTTTTACCTATTGTTTTAATCTATATTTTATCTGGCACTTGTAATTCTGAGCAGTAACTGCTATGCATTAAAAAAATGAATGAAAATACAGGCTGGAGAGATGGCTCCGTGGTTAGAGCTCTTGTTGCTCTTGTAGAGGACCCAGGTTCAATCCCCAGTCCCCATGTGGTGGCTCTCAACCATCTAATACTCCAGTTCCAGGCGATCTGTAGCTCTGGCTATCCTGGAATTCACTATATAGCCCAGGCTAGCCTCAAACTCACAGAGCTCCACCTGCCTCTGCCTCTGGAGTGCTGGAATTGGCTTTTTTTTTCTCACATAGCCCAGGCTAGCTTTGAAGTCCCGGTTATCTTGCCTCCATCTTCCAAGTACCAGAATTACAGAAGTGTATTTGCCATGCTTGACTTCTATCTTTTTCTCTTCCTTCCTTCCTTCCTTCCTTCCTTCCTTCCTTCCTTCCTTTTCTTTCTCTCACTTACAGGCTAGGGAGATGGTTCTGCTGGTAAAATGCTTACTGCACAGTCCTGAGGGCTAAGTTGGGACCTCTAGCGTCTCAGTGAAAAGCCAGGTGTGCTGGTAGTACCTTTAGTCTGAGCACTGGGGTGGTGGAGGGAAGAGGATCCCTGGAGCTCAGAAGCCAGTCCTGCTTAATTAGCTTGAACCACGTCCCAGTGAGAAACCCTGTCTCATGAAACAAGGTGGAGAGCAATAGAGGAAGGCACCTGCACTGATACATACCGTCCCGAACACTCAAATACACATGTCGACATGTATGATCATCTACACACACATACACAGCTCATGTTAAAATATAACTCAGGATCACAGGTGAACCAAAATGTCTTCCATGGCTACAGCACATATAGCTCCTGGTGTATGTAGTGTGTCGTGGGACAGATAACATGTTTATTCCCTATGGACTAGGAATGGTTTCAAGGCTGACCCAGAACTTACAGACTCAGTTACTCTAGGAACTGAATGAATGAATGAATGAATTCCTCATGTAGCCTGAACCTATTCACTGATAACAACCAGGCCAAGGAGGGAAGAGTTCTGTTTGTTTTTTTTTTCAAACTTTTTCCTTTTTTATTTTATATTCTCTCCTGACTCAGTGTCTCGCTGACTGCCTGACTCTGTCTCCCTGCTGAGCCCAGAGACATGGTTAGTCACTTCCTAGTTTTCTATACTTGCTTCACGCTCAACAGAATACCACAATAGTGTCCCACTTCTGGATCTCTCCTTCCCAGACCAGCTTTAGACCATGTGGCCAGGGGTGACCTTCAGTTTCTAATCCTCCTGCTTCTACTTCCTTAGCTCGGGGGATTCTAGGAATGTGACCCCTCATCCAGTCAGTGCAGTGCTGGGGAATCAACCTGGAGTTTTGTACGTGTGGGATAAGCTGACCTCTAACTGAACTTGATACATCCACGCCCAACCCTTGACAGGGTTTTGCCTCGAAGCTCAGGCTGTCCTGCTCGGCCTCCGTAGTGCTGGAGTTACGGGTGTGCACGTCCGTGCCCCGCTCCCAGCAGTGGCAGATTGCTCTCCTTGCACCTTCTATGGTGACTGCTGGGCTTGGTGTGGGTCTGGGACTGCTTACCGAGCCACCAGAAAGGAGCAAGGAAAGGAGGTAAGAGAGGAAGAAGATGAACGATCGTTCCGCTCTTTGCCCGAAGGACAAAATTAGGGTTGATGGTGTTTTTAAAAAATTGCACAGATTGTAGTTTTGCCTAAAGCGAGCGCATTAGCAGAGAGGAAAACCAATCAATTGTTCTAAGTGAAGGTGCAGCAATCAGACCCAACGCGTATGAGGAACTATCAGGGGAGAGGGAGAGAAGGCGGAGATGAAAATCTCGGAGATTCTTTTTCTTTTAATATTAAATTAATTGAAATAAAACATGTGTAAAGAAAGAGTATGAAGTTGGCCATCTGTAACATAGCACTTGAACTCCCAGCCCTCCTTTCTCCCTCCTTCCCTTCCTGACATCCAAATAAGGAGACAAGAGCATAAGTAAGCGGGAGGGGCTCTGCTGTCTTCTAGGTGAGTGTGCCATTACCGTACACCAGGGAATACACTATCTTGTCACTGGGACGTGTTCATCCCTAGAGCGAGGAGCACAACTGCCTAACAGCTGCCCGGTCACACGCTGCAAGCGAAGCGACATCCCAACTCTCCCAGAGACCGTGGAGGGAATGCTGTCCCACAGAAGGAGACCAGAGCAGAAGCTGGCCAATGACCTGAGCCCACATCCTCTCTCTGTCGTATAGAAATTCCTAGTGATCCCTAATAGAGACTGTTCATAGTCAAAGAAGGAAGCAGGGACTGACAGCCACAGGACGATGACAGTATGGAATCTAACTCTATTTTTTTTCCAACTGAAACCAATTTCCAATGCTTCACACTAACCAGTCTATGACTTCAATGAGAATTTGACTTCTGTGAATGTTCTCATTTGTGCGACGATAAAAATCTATACCTCACAGGGTTTTTACAGTAATGAAATTCATCATAATATTGCACAGTCCAAGTGTAATTGTTAACATGTGGTATATTCATGACCTTGATTTAGACAAAGATATCTTAGATATGATATTAAAATCCTGATTCATAAACAAGAAGTGTGTCATAATTCAATAATAAGACCAATGACCCAGTTGAAGGCACACAAGTGGATAGAAATATAACTCAAGGGCTGGGGAGATGGCTCAGTGGTTAAGAGCCCCGACTGCTCTTCCAGAGGTCCTGAGTTCAATTCCCAGCATCCACATGGTGGCTCACAACCATCTGTAATGGGTTCTGGTGTGTCTGAAGACAGTTACAGTGTACTCATATACATAAAATAAATAAATAAATCTTTTTTAAAAAAAAGAAATATAACTCAAGTAATAGAGTATTGACCTGTCATGTTCAAGACTTTAGATTCAGTTGCTATCACTATCATAATAGATTTTAAAGAGCACACAGGATGCTTGCATTGGTATCCCACTTAACTGATTGTACAAATGAAAAATGGGCCAATGATAATAGTTATCATTGTTTGTCAGAGAAGTGCAGTTAAGACTACAAGGTGCCTCTTTACACCCACTGGAAAGGTTAAGTTAAAAAGACACACAAGGACACAAGGAAAACATAATCCTCACGTGTATGGATGGTGGGAATGGAAAATGGTGTAGCCATTCAGAAAGCCATTTGGCACTGTGGCGAGCGGTCTCCCAAAAGCCTCCCAGTTGGCCAAAGTGGTTGTAGATGTCATTTCTGTGCTAGGTTGTATAAGATGGTGACTTGGATCTTGCTTTCGCTCCCATCCTGATGCTTTGTGATTCTCCAGTAGGTAAGCTGGATAGCTCAAGGGGCAAGGAATTGGGAGTCAGTGCCTGGCCAAGCTCAGGGGTGGGGGGGTAGGGGAATGAGGCCTTTGGTCTTGCAGCTGTTAAGACTGACTCCTGACTATGACCATTAGTGAGTTCGGGGTTGTCTCTTCTCTTGTCAAGTTTTCAGAGGAGACGACAGTTCAGGTCAGTGTCTCCATCAGAATCTTGGGAGAGCCTATGGAGCAGAGGACCCAGCGATGCTACGTCTGTACTTCTGAGACAACCCATTTGCATTGTCTCCAAACGGCCCTGGCTTATGGTAATTTCTTACCCATCATTGGTACCCAATATAGGCAGTTCCCTATAAACTTAAACATAAATATGCCAAACCACCCTGGAATTCCGCTCTTAAATACCTACTTGAGATGAAAGCATATGCTCATGTAAGATCTATATAATAATGTTCGTAGGGACATCATGCTCATCACCATGTGAGCTGAGCAGAATGGTTTGTGTCGACAGTGGAATCCCACTCAGATAGAAAACAAAGCAGAATGAGGCCAGGAAGGCGGCACACGGCTCTAACCCCGCACTCAGAAGTCTGAGGAAGGCAGACCACAAGTTCAAGGCTAGCTTGATTAAGAAAAAAATACTAAATTAAAAAAGAAGCAAACTCGGGGTACCTGCAACAACACAGATGAACCTCTAAAGCATTTGTTTGAGAAAAAGGAGGCAGGAGTACAAGACGACAATTTGTATGATTCCATTTGCACGGACGTCCAGACATGGTGACACTATAGAGATACAGTTCAGATTAGTGGCTTCCTGAGGCTCCAGGTAAGGTGGCAGTTAGCTGCAAAACGGGAACAAGGGAGCCTTTGAGGGGCCGTGTAGACATGGCCTGAGACATGGTGGCAGTTGTATAACGCTAAGTTCACTTAAAGAACAGCCACTGAGCACATAGACAAGATAAATTATAAGTAACCTAAGACTGCTTTAAAAAAGAAGTCTTGGATCAGTAAGACAGCTGCCCCAATAAAGGTGCTTACTACATATGCCTAGCCTTCTGAATTCCATCCCCAGAACCTAGGCAGAGGTGGGAGTGGGGAACCAGCTCGACCGCCACACGATGTGGCGTGCTTCCTCCCGCAATAGTAAATAACAAATAAATGAATGAATTAAAAAAGAAATCTATATGGCTAAAGAAAGCTAACCCGATAGCCTGCTGCCTTGATAGTGACCGTTGTAAAGGGGCGAGGTCAGCTTCTCATTCCCTTCGAGAAGCTTCGGGATGAGACCCAAAGGCCCAGAACTCAATTCTTAACTCCTTTTGTTTCTATATAACTGATTTCCTGTGGTTTTCAATAAATGTATACCTGGTTAAAAACCATGAAGCACACCCCTTCATTGGCAATAGGAAAAAAAAAATCAAAGCAATCTACTCCAAGAGATGACAGTACACTCCTGTGTTGACTTAAGTTATTATCAACTCCAGACAGATACATAACCTCCCACTAAATTGTGCCAGAGTCCACGGGCACACTGCTTCTCCAACTTGCTTCCTCTCTGCTTCCTTAATAATTTAGTGGGCTTTGTTAGACTACGATTGTTAATTAATGGTTATAGCCCTGGCATTTGAGGCAGCAGAAGGGCGTGGGGAGGTCTTCACACATATTCAGGGATAATGGCTTAGTGCTCTCATAAGACACAAGAAGAAGATAGTTATCTTTTCCGTAAGGCCTCAGAAAGAGAACTAGCAGAGCCTGAAGGACCTGAACAGCAAGCTGACTGGGTAAGGAACAGGTCACATAAAAATGCCAGAGACGGGATTCAAGCAATAAAGGGGTACTAAAGGACCACAGAGTTCACTCCACGGTTTGGTGGATAGGAAGTATGGCCACAAGCCTAGAATGACTTGAGAATCTAATCAAAGCCTTTCGTATTTTCTCTGCGCTTCCTTGAGGAATACCAAAGGGTAACAAAGGCTTGGCTGGGATTTCTCCCTCCGCAGGCGCAGGTGTGGAAAGGCTGGCTCTAACAAATCTTGTCACTGTCTTTAATGCCACCAGACCAACAAAAATAGCGAAATATCTGTCATGATCCCATTTTTTACTTCTGCAGTTGACATAATTAACAAATTTATTATGGGTAAGGTCACACATTATTTTTAATTATTAAACTGTGGGTGTCCATATGTTACTGTTTAGACAGCATCACTGGCTGAGGAGTATAGTTTTCAAGACCGTCATTCCTGCGACCTCAAATCTAGCTCCAACTGCAGCCAGCGAGGGGAGATTTCAACTCGGTGGCTAAATGAGAAAACATCTGTGCTTACCAGTCAAAACGAGAAAGGTCACATGTTAAACCCAGTTAATCTTGTTTATTGGTGTTTGAAGGTTATTCACCAAGGGCTGGATTACCAGAGTCCTCCTTCAGGCCCGGCTCTGACATCTATATTCATTCTGCTGTGTGGAGATGCTTGAAAAATCCAAAGCCCTAGAAATTAGACCGTCACTTCTAAATGTAATTTTGCTAACTCTGAACTGGAGTACTCTGTCAACCTGTTGCTGGGCCATCGGTTAAACGCTAGAGAAGACCACCTAACCGAAGAGTCCAGGGAGGCCGACTATACTCTTAAACATTGTTTTCCTAATTTCCATTCCATTGAGTGTATGGATAAAGCACTCAAAACATTCCTCCATCAAAATCAAGAAAAAACAAACAGTCTGATCAGCAAGAGATAAAAATAAAAGATGGTCCTGGGATAGGTTCGGGGACTGTAGAAGAGAAAGGGCCAGGCTAGGAATGCCTACAAGACCTGAGCAAGGACCTGGGTTCAATTCCCAACACTAAGAGGGGAATAAAGACAGGAAGAAAGGAAGGAAGCTAGGAAGGAAGGAAGGAAGGAAGCCAGGAAGGAAAGAGGGAAGGAGGAAGAGGTTGGTTCTATCTGGGCCTATCTCATGATTTTTCACAATTAGCATATATTTTTCTCTAACTCAGCAGAAAACAAGATTGTTTATGTTGGAACTACAATGTGAAAATATCATTTAAAGAAACATTGAAGTCAAGAGCCCTGGAGAGATGTAAGTAAGAGCACTCTCGGCTCTTCCAGAGGACCAGGGTTCAGTCGTCAGCACCCGCATCAGGATCCCACAGTTGCCTGAAGCCCTCGTTCCAGGAGCTCTGACATCCCCATTCTGGAGTCCATGGGCATCTGCACACATACACACTTAGCCACACACATACACATAAAAGAAGTAATTTTCAAAAATGAGCCCTAAGACTTTACATACTTCAGACCTTGCTAATCGTCTCTGCGCTGTGGACCTGCCATGTACATATGCCTATCAGCATGAAACGTACCTTGCTACTGAGAGATCTTTCTCAAATCCCAAGGTATAAGGCTGAAGATTTCTGCCCTAGACCTGTAAATCAGCTCAGATTTAAGTGAAAGGTGTCTCTACACTGTGCTTTGTACAAACAGTGGTTTGGCATTCGAAGTTTTTCACAAGTACCCTTAGAAGAAATAGGAAATATTATGCTTCTGCCTTATACTCTGAGACATTAAGAAGGTACTAGGTTAACATTTACAATTTTTCATCATAGTTTACTCTTAAAACTATTAAACAAAACCAGAAACATTTCTGTCTTAAATACTGGAGGTTCTGCATATGTCAATTTTGTTGCTTACAACGTTTACTTTTGAGAATCGCAAAACTGGGCTACAAAAAGAAATTGCAAAATGTCTGTTTCTTAAGTAAACTTATGAGTCTGTGATGGGCCACATCCATACCTCCTCAAGGGTGCATGCGTCCCATTGGTTACAGATGGAGCTATTACCACATCTTTTTAAAAAGTATCCAGGTTGGTGAGATGGCTCAGTGGGTAAAGGGGCTTGCCACCAAGGTTGATGATCTGAGTTCAATCCTCAGAGCCCACATGGTAGAGAGTCAGCTTCAGCAAGTTACCTTCCGACCACACACAATAAATGAATTAATAGACGTAAAAGGGTATCTAGTGAGCAGCAGTATTAATCATGAGATTTATCCCATCATAAATTAACAATCATATAAATAAGCTTTTTAAAATATATATAGGAAGCTGGGTGGTGGCATGCACCTTTAATTCCAGCACTGGAGAGGCAGAGGCAGGAGGATCTCTGAGCTGGAGTCTAGCCTGTTCTACAGAGTGAGTTCCAGGATAGGCAGGACTACACAGAGAAACTTTATCTCAGGAAAAAAATATAGAATTTCCCCATGACCTCTATTTCCAGTTTGCTTTCCCAATAAAATCTTATCCTAATGTTCTGCTCTTATGAGATGTAACCTCTATTGCTCTGTACCTACACACTAGAAACATCTTGGTGTATGTTTCCTCACTAAAATTACATGAGAAAAATAATTTTCATTTATCTTTTGTTGCAAAAAAAGATAAACATGAGGTTCCACATGTAAAAAAAAAATCTCCTATGTATTGAATTGTGTATTTTTATTTTTTATTATTTTTGAGGCAGGGCCTCTATTATTTAGTCCTGGCTGTCCTGGAACTCACTATATAGCCCAGGCTGTCCTTGACTCACAGTGATCCTTCTGCTTCAACAGATTATAATTATAAGGATTGTAGGTATGTTCAATGCTTTTCTTCATCAAATTATTATGACAGCAATTAGCATGAAATTGATTAAATAATATAGCTATAGTTCTTATTTAACAATTTATCAAGCATACAAATGGAAATAATTAGCAATCTCTCTATTTCTCTCTATTAAGAAATTTGTCTTTCTGTTCTTCAGGCTGGACTGAAACTTGCTATGTAGCCAAGGCTAGCCTCAATATAACACTCCCTGCCTTTGCCTCTTGAGTGTTCTTGATATCCAAAAGGATAAGGATAGTTAGATAGCCACTGTGGAAGCTGTCACTTTAGTGACGGTAAAAGGTGAGCCTTTCTTTTATGAGTTGGAATAGGCTTGTTGGGAAAGGGGAATATCAACTTCTGTAAGACCAGTTTCAGTAAAAGAACACATTGAAACCAAGAACCTAGAAATTAATTCTCTTAAAATCATTCCCACCCACCAAGATCATTGCTAACAAAGATCATATTGTCGGGCTGGGAAGATGACTCAAGGCCAAGGTTCACTCCCCCAACCCCAAAATCACATCGCCAAGATGTCTTTATATGCTCATCACTTGATGGAACAATTGTCTAGTGAGTACTTGTGGACAATGCTGGGATGAATGAACAGATGAACAGGTGGGTGGATGGATGGTGGATGGATGGATGGATGGATGGTGGGGGGATGGAGAGATAGATAGATGGTTGGACAGATGGGTGGGTGGGTGAATGAATGGATAGATGAATGGGTGGATGTATGGGTGGATGGATGATGGATGGATTGATAGATGAATGGGTGGATGGATGAGTGGGTGGATAGATGAATGAATAAATGGATGGATGGGTGGATTGATGGGTAGATGGATGGATGATGGATAGATAGATGAATGGGTAGATGGATGGATGGATTGGTGGGTAGATGGGTGGAAAGGGCAGAAACAAAAATAATAAACATGGACATTTACTGTCTAGCCAGAACTCTGATATTAAAGAATACAAATAGATTCATGGCATGTGTCTATAGTTCCAGCCCTTGGGAGGCTGAGGCAGGAGGATCACTCTAAGTTTGAGGTCAGCCTGGATAACATAATGAGTTCTAAGCTAGACTGGAACCTTCCTTTTGAAGGAGAGAAGGAGGAGAAGGAGGAGAAGGAGGAGGAGGAGGAGGAGGATTCTATAGGGCACGATAACCTGCAGTAGGCCTCTGCCACAAAACAGTATAGATAGTCAAAATGGAGCTATAGCTTGGTGGTGATTGTCCCTTATCCCATGGGAGTGGGTAGACAGTAGCTGCCATGTGAGTCTTTAGAGATTTTTAAGTGAAACATACCTCATGGCAACTGTGCCTAGGCTGAATGTCTCTGCTCTTGCTTTATGCCTTTTGTGACAGTAAACACAACACGGAGTATATTCCTTAACTCCACAATAATGAGACCTCTATACTTTTTAAGTTCTTCATCCTACTTGCTATGTTAGTGGAGAGATCTTGTCTCTCACATCATTGTTCTTTGTAATAATTAGAAATAACAGCCCCGGGGGATGGAGAGATGACTCAGTGGTTAAGAGCACTGACTGCTCTTCCAGAGGTCCTGAGTTCAATTCCCAGCAACCACATGGTGGATCACAACCATCTGTAATGGGATCTGATGCCCTCTTCTGGTGTGTCTGAAGACAGATACAGTGTATTCATATATAATAAATAAATATTTAAAAAAAAGAAATAACAGCCACACACACACACACACACACACACACACACACACACACACACACACGCAGCGTGAGAGCCAGGGAGGAGTGTGTTTAGACCCTAGTCTAGCAGTGAACAGGTGATGCTGTATAGCAACCATGGGGGGAAAGGCTTACCTGTAGCTTGTTGATTTTCATGCTATAAATACTCCACCACAGCCAGTTTCAAGTTACCAATGCAAAGCCTGCCAGCTCACAAAATTCCTGAAGATTTCACAAGTGACTTATATGCTGACTCTGGCACACCGCCGGGATCCCCTCTGTCCCTCAGCAGGGTTTCCTCACATGGTGGCAAACTACTCATAGTGCCATCATGGGCCAGTTTCCCTAACTAATGCCAAACTTCATCTGAGCCCAGAATTCACTTGGCAGGAGCAACTTCTGTGACATGCACGCTCCTGTGGGTGTCATGTGTCCATCAGCCTGACTAAGAAGAGATGCCAATACTGCCGTACCACAGAAACCACGGTGAAAAGAGATGGCAGTCTCCCCAAGGAGCCCTAGAAACAGCAGGAGGATGTCTATTCTTTTAACCCTTTCAACTGTCTATTCTTCTGCAGATAACATTCCTTTAACTTAACTGTGCTTCATGGGTTGGCAAAAGAAAGAAAGAAAGGAAGGAAGGAAGGGAAGGAGAAAGATAGGAAGGAAGGAAGGAAGGAAGAAAGAAAGAAAGAAAGAAAGAAAGAAAGAAAGAAAGAAAGAAAGAAAGAAAGAAAGAAAGAAAAAGAAAGCAAGCCCGGAGATGGCTTTTGTTTTTGTCAAGAAGATTCAAGGAGAGACGTATTGGTTTTATCACTAACACAACCACAAATTGACATGGAGGAAGCTGTGAGTCTCTGCCCATCACAACACATACAGAAGGAGTGGATTTCTGCAGGGGCACACTGCTGATGTTGTGAGATAACTCCTGCATCCCATGAGCAGGGGGCCGTGCTCTGGGCTCACGAGATGTAATATTGTGATAAGATGTGGCACTTCCTTTCAAGGCAGGTATTTGCGTGCAGTGAGCGATAGGGCTCTCAGTGGAGCTTCGGTGAACAGAAGCGAAGCTGACTTGGTCTCTCCCAGCTGCTCCAACCGCCCCTCCCACACATCGCCATACAGAATAATTAGCGTCCATAAGCCTCAAACGTGGCTCGTTTTTTCTCCCCTCGGCAGCATCAAAGTAGCTTGTGTTAATGTTTCTTATGAGCACAAGATGATCATAGACGTCAAAAAGAATCAAGACTTCGCCACTGGTGTCAGATGTGTGTGCCATGGGCCTGTCATCTCAGCACTTGGGAGCCTGAGCCTGAGCTACAAGTAGAAGGCTAACTTTCATTACACAGTGAGTTACAGGCTGGCCTGAACTACAACTGGAGCTCCTATCCAGTCCTTCCCCACGCCAAACGGGAAACTATGCTATGGGAAGCTCCTGAGGCATGGAGCTATGTTTTCTGAGGAAGAAAGAATTATTATTATTATTATTATTATTTTGTAGCTAACTTTCCAAGTTCCCATCTTTATCTTAAACTATCCTACTCAAGGTGCCACCATAGAAAATATTTAAGGCCTTTCAACAAAGTATCAAGTTCAAATTTTCTCTTGGAACCAGGTAAGACCTAAATAGATATACTGAGGGCCAGAGAGATGGCTCAGCAGGCAAGGGTGCTTGCTACCAAGCCTGAGGACCTGAGTTCAATCCCTGGATCTGCATGGTGAAGGGGAAAAAACTGACTCCCCCAAACAATAAAAGTCTCTGAAAACTAGGGTTAGAACAGGCCCACGTTTGACTTCAGCATGCCCAGGGTACCTCGGGTAGAGACCATGACACAACAGCACACCCTCCCAACGAGGTGGAAAGGCCATGACGGGGCCGCCAGTTCTTCCTTTGGTCCTAGATCTGAAACTGGATTCTTAACACCTCCATTTCCCACACAGGAAACAGAAGGAGTCTGCCATGAGCGTGCCTGATATGATGGTGGGAGTATATGTACATTTACAAATAGAATTATTTCCCATCTTTGAAATTTTAGAGATCCTGAGTTCAACGTCCTGCATTTCCTGTCTTGCTAGGTTTTTGCAGTCTCTATCAGTCACTGATATGGTTAGAAACCAAAATGCTACCCCCCCACCCCGACCCAGCGCTAAAAACTTAGTTGCTGCGCTGTTGGTATTGCTGAGAGGAAGTGGGTCCCTGGGAATCCTTGAAGGGTTTAATAAGGTCCTAGCTCCTTCCTCTCCCTCTTTTTGCTCCTTGACAACCATGAAGTGAAGAGCTTTGTTCCACTGGACTCTCCGCCATGATTATCTTGTCATGGGCTCAAAGTGATACGGCCAAGCAGCCCTGGGCTGAGACCTTGTAACTTACAAGTCCAAATCAACCTTTCCACTTAATGTTTGCTTTTGTTTTGTTTTGTTGAGAAAGGGTCTTACAACATAGTCCAGAGTGGCCTCAAACTTATTTTGCTGTCAAGACTGGTCTTGAACTCCTGATCCTCCGGCTTCTGCCTCCTAAGTGGTGAGATCTTAGGCATGTGCTGCTTTCCTCTTTTTAATTTTTTCTCCCCCCTCCCTTTTAGTGAAAATATTTCTTTTTAACCACACCTAATCTATCCTGATTACAGTTTTGTCTCCTTGACTACTCCCAGGTCCTCCCTGCCTCATCGAGACCCAGCCCCTCACCCCAGCTGAGGGCGCCAGGGCTTTCTTTTCTATGTCACTTCCTTTCTCTGAATACAAAGATGGGAGTTAGGGCCACACTAGCCCAGTGTGACCTCACCAGCCATGGGAATTAGGGCCACACTAGCCCAGTGTGACCTCACCAGTCATGGGAGTTAGGGCCACACTAGCCCAGTGTGACCTCACCAGCCATGGGAGTTAGGGCCACACTAGCCCAGAGTGACCTCACCAGCCGTGGGAGTTAGGGCCACACTAGCCCACTGTGACCTCACCAGCCATGGGAGTTAGGGCCACACTAGCCCAGTGTGACCTCACCAGTCATGGGAGTTAGGGCCACACTAGCCCAGTGTGACCTCACCACTCATGGGAGTTAGGGCCACACTAGCCCAGTGTGACCTCACCAGCCATGGGGGTTAGGGCCACACTAGCCCAGTGTGACCTCACCGGTCATGGGAGTTAGGGCCACACTAGCCCAGTGTGACCTCACCGGTCATGGGAGTTAGGGCCACACTAGCCCAGTGTGACCTCACCGGCCATGGGAGTTAGGGCCACACTAGCCCTGTGTGACTTTAACCCAATGTGTTCTTGACTAAGAATATGTACCATGACTCTGTCTCCTCACAATATCTTGCTGACATTTCAGATCTGAAAAGAGGATTCCAATATCTTTTGTATTCAGAGAGGTGGCTAGGACACATTCATCAGATGCTTAGCAGGGCTGTTTCTACTGCTCAAGATCAGTCAGATGGCAGCTCCAACTAGCCATCAAGAAGACAGAACCACCAATTATTCTTACATACTCATGACCACTCTGCAAACATAACTCTGAACCTTTTCACTCACTGTGCATTTCAATCCAGCTGAGACACAGCATTTCATAGGGATGTGAGCTGCTGTGATGGCATGTACCTTTATTCCAGCACGCAGGAGGCAGACGGGGGTGGATCTCTGTGAGTTAAAGGACAGCCTAGACTACACAGTGAATTTTAGGCTAGTCAGGCACACACAGTAAGACACTGTCTCAAAAAAATATGTAAGTTTGGCAACTAAGTTTCTTTTAAAAAAAACATTTATGTGTATGGGTGTTTTCCCTCTACACATCAGCTGCATGCCTGGCACTCTTGGAGGCTAGAAGGGGACTAGGACCCCCTGGAACCAGGATTACACATGGTCCTGAGCCAACATATTGGTGCTGGGAATGGAACCCAGGTCCTCTGGAAGAGCAGCCAGTGTCCTTAACCACTGAGCCATCCCTCTCACCCTCTCACCCCTAGGCATCACCACCACTACCACCACCATCATCATCATCTCTGTATCTATCTCTATCTCTATCTCTCATTTATGATGTAATGGGTTAAAATTTGTCATATACACAAATAGTTCCAGAGAAAACATAATTAGGCAGGTAAACAGTTACTAACCAAACATACTCCAGAAATCTCAGTTCTAAGACCACAGTGTGGGAGTACTGGGCAGTGTAAGGAGGCCTCGTGGGGAAGTCACTTGAGCTGGTGTAAACAGCGTGAGCTGACAGACTTACATCTTCAGGAATAAAGGAGGGAGCAACTGAGCAATAACATAACCTTTAGCCTACATGCGATTTTATGTCTGTTTAATTATGTAAATTAAGCGGTATGAGCTATCGTTATTAGGGATGTCTATTTTTCTAATTTTAGAAATGATCAACAGTTACAATCCTCACTGATGCCGCTTTCAGATGTTTACACGAACAGTTTCTTGCCGATTATGATTGCAAGTCAAATCCCACCCACCGTCTGTCTTTATAAATAAAGTTTTATTGGTTGCACACCCACGCCTATTCCTTTGTGTGTCTTCTTTGATTTACACAGTATCAGCAGAGTTGAGAAGTCTGTAATGGAGGTTATATGGTTCACCAAACCTAAGATATTTATATATTTATTATCTGGTCCTTTACAGACAAAAACTTTGCCAACCTCTGCACTGGGTTCCTGAGAATATTGTTTTCAAAATATTGTTTTTAAAATGTATATTGTTTGAGAAACAGCTGTCTGTGTGGTTGTACAGTGGGATCTGAAAACCTATAAAGATGAACATTTCTTTTCACTTTTAAGCTTTAAATTAAATACAATTATAATTAGTCTGAATTTAACACACTCCAGATAGGTCTTAGCTTCTACAACCTTTCAAAGAACATGTAAAAGAATGTTCCCATCAAATTTAAATATACAGGATGCTCTAAATGTTTTTCTATAATTCTTACTACATTATAGCTACATCTCCCTAGTTAAAATTTACAAATATAATCCTAACTCTAGCTTCAACACTAGACTGGCATGCACTGTGTTGTTGTTGTTGATGATGATGGTGATGGTGATGACAATGAGTTTGAGATGAAGTATCATGTGGTCCAGGCTGGCCTTGATCTTCCTAACTTCTGGGTTACAGGCCTATGCCACTATGCCCAGCTACTGTTCCTCTTCAGTTTTGTAATTCTTACCGTTTGGCATGTACAATCTGAACATATTGATTATCTTCTTTTTTAAAAGCAGTGTGCCCTGCTAGCTACCTTTTTCAAAGTCAAATCACTCACACTTTTGCCATTTATAGAGTCTGAGTCAGTTCGGAAGTTAATCATGAGCACATAATCTTTCAACACTGGTGTTATTCTATTAATTTCTTTCTAAGACAGTTTTAAAGGAGCACATTACCCTGTTTCTTCCTTATGCCCAAGTTGCTTAAAGTAACATATCACGTCCTTGAATCGCTACCAAGAACTGTGTGACATTTCCTGACACCACCATCTTGGAAAGTTGAGTGTTTACAGCATTTGGGTTGGTTATTTTGTTATTTTGTTTTGTTTTGTTTTTTGTTTTTGTTATGTTTTGAAACAAAGTATATATATATATATACATATACACATATATATGTATATATGTGTATATATATATATCCAAGGTTAGCCTGGAACTCTCTATTAGCCCAGGCTAGCTTCAGACTCACAGAGATCCTCCTGCCTCTGCCTGATGAGTGCTGGGATTACAGGCGTGTGCTATGGTATTTTAAATTTTCATTGTTGCATGGAGATTGTCCGTTCTCATGTCTGTGTTGGAGTACTAACTCTGAGGTTATTCTGAACCCCGCAGACATTCTATCATGGATTATCAGTCCCCAGACCAACCTCTGTGTAGAGGTTGCTGTAATTCCAACACAAGCCTACTGTGGTGACTACCAGAACTCGGAAGCCATAACCTAGAAAAGTGTGGGCCCAGCAACTACCACTTTGCCTCATCCTGAATGTAACCCGATGGATGTCCCCACCGAGGAGCTGCCGAGTCAGAGACACTGTGTGCCTTTCCTCAGCACATATGACCACATCCTGCGCAGCACTATTTGCTGACTCTGTGGTTAAAAACTGGCACGAATTAATGTATAGCTCGGCAGATCAGGAATATGAGCTAAAGCTGTGATTTGAATCTCAGAAATTTTAGACAAGGAACTCAATTTCTTGGTCATGAAAAAGAAAGAGTCTGAGAGGAAAATACTTTTCTTCATAGAAATACGTTGATGCATGAGTAATTAACCCAGAACTTTCTTTTAGTCATACGACAAACATTTATCACACATCTACTACGGGTGAGGTACCTACTAGATGCCAGGCAAGAAAGAGGGGAAAGAGAATGCCAGTTAACCAATGCAGGAGGCTATCTGTGATGGGATATCATTGCAGAATAAAGTGCAGTTAAAGTGTTGACTAGGTTGTCAAGGAAACCTCTAAAGAAGTGGTATTTTAGATGAGATCCCAGTGACATTCGCAAGGCAACGGTGGGTGAGATTTGTCATCATAATTATCAGCATGATATAAGGGCATTACAAACAAGCACGTCGTGCTGAAATTCACTGCACACGCAAACAAAAGCCCCAAAGTGCAGTCTAGAATGTTTGTATTGTGGAATACAGATTTTTTTTCTCCTTGCTTTTGATCGGTTTTTTGTTTTACTTTGAAATACTTTTTCTTCTTGCTTTCTATGAACCTTACCGACTATAGCACATTGCAAAGATGTATTTGGTCTTTGTTCCTGTCTTTCTTGTAGGCACACAACTCCTAAAACTCTTGTGTTTTCTTAATGATAACGAGACGTTGTGATTCACAACAAAACCCTTTCAATATTCATGAGTTGATGTTAATGAAGCGACTTAGGTTGGGACCCCAAAGGACCTCAGAGGACAGAAAAGCCAATGAGAATTTTCAACCTCACCCACTGATCTCTGGGAAAGACCATGAAGGGCTGGAGATCTAAATAAAATCTTGAGAGGTTCGGGCTGGGGAACACTCGGAGGAGCTGGGAGGGGGTCACACCTGGAGAAAGCGTGAGGCTCCACCTGCTTCCTCCCAAGCCCTGTCCTGTGCGCTCTTCCACTTGACTGCTTCTGAGTCAAATGATTTATAATAAACCATTAGCAGTAAGTGAGGCGATGGCTGCGTTTGTCCAAGCTGCCAAGGGCTCTGTAACGTTGCTGATGTCTGAAGCGAGGGCTCCCTTACAAGATGGAAGCCTTAACCCATGGTGTCCATCCAAACCCTGGGAATTAACACCAGAACTAAATAGACACTCAACAACTAAAGTGCTGTCGTTTGTTGACAGTGTGGAAAACACCTCAGAACTGGTGTCAGAAACAGGACTTGACAGCTCAGCTGTGGCTCACAGAAGTACATGCCTTGGGAAGAGAAAAAGAAAAGAAAAGAAAAGAAAGGAAAAGAAAAGAAAAGAAAAGAAGAAAGGGAAGAGATTCCAGAGTGGCTATATTGTTACTCAGGGTATGAAGTAACAGGCACAGTGTCCCAATCAGCAACTAAAGGTAAAATTTATCAATGGCCAACTCTCAAGGCACTGGAATGTCTAAGAAAATGCAACTAAGAAGACAAGGAGTAAGATGTTTAACCCTTTGGCTGCTGTTGTAATAGTTAAATTATAGGCAAAGCATGTATTGGATCAGGTCTTGAAACCAGACCAAGTTCAGATTGCATCTGACCTGAGCTTTGGATATTAGATTCCAAGCTGTATCTCTAAAGGGAAAAAAAATTACACAGGAACAAGATCCCACCTTCATCTAGACAAGGGCTGGGAAGACAGATCAGCGGCAAAAGCACCTGCTACACAAGCTGAGGACCCGAGTTCAAATCTAGCAACCATGTAAATGCCAGGCAGGTGTGGTCGCCCAACTGCAACTCCCGCGTCAGGGGTTAGAGACAGGGGATCTCCCCAGCAAACTGACTAGCTAGACCAGCAAACCAGTAAGCTCTGGGTTCAATGGGAGAGCCTGCCTCAACATATAAAATGGAGAGCAATCAGTAACTGCTAACCTCCATTCCCCTGTGTGCACAGTGTTCCCACACACGTGCGCACACACTTGGGATACCAAGAAAGGGGTCCAGGTATGGGAGGGCAAAAAACCAAGAAATGAAGCCAGGGGTAGAGTGTGCGAGGAACGAGGTTATTCTGTAATCCTGTGTCGTCAACCTCCTGAGGAACCCTTACTAGTGAGCTTATTTAGTGGTGGAAATATCTTAACTCTTCATTTTTCTTTTTCTTTCTAGCTGGGAATGGAACCCAGGACCCTGCGTGTGGTAAGTACACACTCTACCCTGAGCAAAGTCCTCTACACTGATCGTCTTGCTGCCAACAGTCAGGCATGCGTGGGCTGATGCAGGGTTCCCCAGTCACCGATTATTCCTGAGGGAACTACCAGCCTGGAGAGGTGGGAACTGAGGCACCATCAAGCCTGTTTAACTCACAGTCGCCAACCCAAACGCTCTCATAAACGCCAAGCGGATCGTTCCAGATAAATCAGCACCTACACCTCACAAACAAGGCTTTATGATTGGCAGGATATTCGTCCGCTGAACATGCCCATTACCAGGCCATGGTAAATGCCACAGCTAAGCATGTCCATGAGAATGTACAGAGAAAATGCAAGGGAGGATTGGAAGGAAGAAGAAGGTTTCCTTTATTGTGGTGTCATGAAGAATGTACCTCTGGTGTTAAGATGGAGTGGAAAACTCTTTGCAGGAGTTTCTGTGAGGAGGGCAAGGCAGAGCGAGAAGTTTGGGAGAGGTTAGTTGGAATACATTTGTTGGGTTTGAGCACTGGTTTTTGGTTGTCCAGTAAAAGGCCTTAAGTTGATTTAAGGCTTGGTGTACGAGCTGGAAATAAGGATGTAATCGTTAGTGTTGACTCGGGAGTAGTTGGTTTGAACATGAACCCCACCCCACTCCCCCCAAAAAAAAAACAAAAACAAACAAGCTTCCAAGAGCATTACATTCTCTCAGAATTGCACAGCTCTGAGGGGGCGGTCTCCCCCTGGGTCCGTAAGACCCCTAATGCCAGACTATCAAGAATACAGGAAATATGAAAATAAGGCTGGCACCCTGAGTGTGATCGTGAGTGAACTGACTCCCACAGAATGTCTTCTGACCTTCATAGACACATCTACCTCCAATAATAATAAATAAATAAATTTTAAAATAATTGAATTGTTGGCCAATCAGCTATGTCTGGAGAACTGGCTGTTGGAAAATACCCCAAAACTATGGACATGTGCTATTTTTATAATAAAAAGTGGTAAAAACAAACATTTCATTTTGCTTCCCTTGAGGCAGGGTCTCAATATACTGCTTTGGCTATGTAGCCCAGAATGGCCTTAAGTCACGAACCTCCTACCTCACCTCCATAAGATCTGTGATCATACACATGTAACAACACATCTGTTCAACAAATAGTAAAGTTAGTACAATGTGAACAACGAATAAGTATCTTAAATCCTCAAAATATTAGTGTAATGCATGTGCGAGTAATTATGCCGAGTGAGCCCAAGTGCCCACAGACACTGTAATGTCACCTGGAGTTGCTGGTTGTAGTGAGCCACCTGACATGGACGGTGGGAGCCAACCTAGGACCCTCTGGCAGAACAGCAGGAGTGTTTAACTGCTGAGCCATCTCCCCCCATCCCAATATCTGTGTTCTTGTGTAACAAGCTATTAAACGCAAATGTATATGAAACGAGCGGATCTGAGTTGACTTCACATCAACCTCAAGGGTATCTGTCACCAGGAGGTTGTAACTGTACAGGCGTGGTTTACCTCCTGCATCTTCGTCTTCATTGGCTGGGGCTTCTGTACTGTCCACATTTTCTACCTCGTGAGGTTTGGGCAAACTGTAGTCATTCAGAGCTTCTGGGCTCTCTAAAAGACAAAGGAGGTTTTAAGGATGCAGTCAGCTTGAAAAGGTTTGTAAAACCATGCGTTGAGTTTGACTTCACAGTGACCAACAGTGATAGCCAGTGTTCCTCATCTAGTGCCCAGCCTCAGTACCCAGCCTCAGCACCCAGCCTCAGCACCCAACCTCAGCACCCAGCCTCAGTACCCAGCCTCAGCACCCAGCCTCAGTACCCAGTCTCAGCACCCAGCCTCAGCAGACAAGTTGTGTCCACTTCACCCACCCCAGCAGGAGCAGATGTGGCAACTCTCAGAGTCTAGAACTGTGGATGAGGCTCCTGAATCCATACCTTTGCAATTTGCAACTTTGTGAATAGTTCTTCCTATACCTATGTTATAAGTGAACTCACACTGCACATACAGCAGCTATTCTCAACCTCTCTAACACCGTGACCCTTTAATACAGTTCCTCATGTTGTGGTGACCCCCCCACCATAAAATTATTTCATTACTATTTCATAACTATAATTTCGCTACTGTCATGAATCGGGATGTAAATATCCGATCTGTAGGACCCTTGTGAAAAGGTCGTCCAACCCCAAAGGGCTCAAGACCCACAGGTTGAGAACCACTAGGCAGCCATTCTGTCTTCATTGCTGTATTTCACAGTGTTCAGGAGGAGGAGGATGCTTGTTTCCAACAAACATTATCGTGTAGGATTAAGAGATACTGAGCCTGAACATGACTGATAAAACCCAGCTTGGGAGAAATGCTTCCCTAAAAGGAAACCTAGAAAACTCTGTATGCCAAATCTATTTTCTCTAGTGTTTATACCGTAAGTGTGATACTACGAAAAACTACAATGGAACCCAGGGTTGTTCGGTCATTCATTTCTTGGTACTTTAAAAACAGGATCTCCCTATGTAGCCCAGGCTAGCTTCACTATATTCTGTGCTGGTCTGAATTCAGTCAAGATCCTCCTGCTTAATCCTCGGGCAGGTATCAGGAACTTACGGCCCAAGGCCATGCCTGATCGATCATACCTGCCCCGTATAGGTCCAGGGGAAAGGATGGTTTCAACGTTTTCAAAGGTTATTAAAAAAACAAGTACTACAACAAAGGACCCAGGAAAGAGATTATATAAAGAATTTCTGACCCTTTTCCAGAAATGGTTGCTGACCACGGATCAAAAGTGAAGCTTAGCTGGGCAGTGGTGGCACATGCTTTAAATCCCAGCACTTCGGAGGCAGAAGCAGGCAGATCTCTGTGAGTTCAAGGACAGCCTGATCTACAAATCAAGTTCCAGGACAGCCAGTATTGTTACTTGAAAAACAAAATGATGATGATGATGAAATAAAATAAAGTGAAGCTTAACCATCAAAGTCAAGCTATTGCTTTATCAAAGCCAATTAGTTGAAAAAAAATCAGTGAAGTTAACAGAAATCTAATGATCTACATTGGCTGGAATGTAGTTTGACTATGTGGTATTGAAGTGTGTGAATGTGTGAACTTGTGTGTGTGTGTGTGTGTGTGTGTGTGTGTGTCTAAGTGTGTGGAGGCCGGAGATCAGTTTGGATGTCTTCCTTTACTGCTCTTCACTTGGACCTAGAGCTTGCTGGGATCCACCTATCTCTGTCCCTCAGTGCTGGGGTTACAGGTACATGAGGCCACAAATGGCTTGGTACAGTGCTGGGGGTCCAAATTCAGGCCGTTCTTTACCCACTGAGCTACCTCCCACCCCCTTTGCATTTTTATGATGTATCTTAAAGTGTCTTTAAGGTGTTTAAAGAAGAAATAACATCAGAAAAGGAGCTGTATTAATTTTCCCATTGCATTTTTTACTATAACAAGAACACTCTCCTTTCTTGAGTGCTTTTCGTTAAAAGCGTGCTTCGACAGCAGACCCAGCATTACCTGTGGGCAGAGGATGTTCCTCGGGGCTTTTCAGCTCTGCGTTTGGTTGTATATCTAAAAAAGAAAGGGTTTATGGATATTAGCTATACAGGACACATTCCCACAGGTTCGAGTGTTCTGAATCTAGTGACAATGGCCCTGAAAAGTCTAGTGGCAGAATTCCTCTTTCAGGGTAGAACACATTTCCTCATGCTCCCCCTAATGGCGCTGTAAGGAGAATGGAAGGAATTATCCAGGCAGCAGCAGCACCAATGCAGAGAACTTTCTTCCAGACCCACTTAGTATACAAAGAGGATGAGAAAAAGAGGGTCATGGGGGGCATGATGGTGCAGACCTTTAATCCCAGCACTCAGGGCACAGTGGCAGGCGGATCTTAGTGAGGTTAAGGCCAGTCTGGTCTACAGATTAAGCTCTAGACCAGCCACAGCTACATAATGAGACCCTATTTAAAATTTTGCATTAAGTAAAATTAAAAGGTATTCAGAAAGAATTTTAGATATACTTTTTTCCCATATTGTGTGCACGCATGCACGCGCACGCACACACACACACACACACACACACACACACACACACAATTTTGCTGATCCCTGCTTTAGAATGAAGCAGTGTTTTTCTAATCCAAGCTATACTATTTATTATTTGTTTTTACCAAAACCACTCAGTTGAAAAAGGTCAAACCAAGCCCCAATGATCAACATTCAAATTTATGCAGTCTCTATGGCCTCTCTAAAAGAGACAGGAGGGAAGCCAGGAAGGAGGAAGAGAAGGAAAGATGTATACACCACATGCTTAAAAATAAATAGTTTATAAAAGAACGGGAGGGTGATAGGGAGGAAAGGAAGAGGGAAGAGAGAACAGAGACTACAGACTACAGTGAGTGCTCATTAACCGACAACCGGATTCATCCATCAATTCAGATAAATTTCCAAAAAAGTTAGAGATATCAGTATATTTCACCCTATGCCATGTTATCACAAACATGACTAAATTGTAAGTTTTTATAAGATTTGAAGGTAAGGTTTATATGCAGACAACTGTCTATATATTTTAAGTGTGCCACTTAATGGGTTTTTATAAGTCCATATCTCTGTGCAGTGCAAATTCCTATCAATATCCAGATGCAGGTGTTCGTGTCTGTAAATCCCAGGACCCAGGAGTCTGAAGACTGTGGGTTTGAGCATAGCCTGGGACTACATAATGAGACTCCATGGGAAGGAAGAAGGGAACAGGGAAGGAAAGGAGAAGGGAGGGGAGGGAAGCAGTGGGAAGAGAGGTATACAGGAAACAATGTGACTGTCACCCCAGAAGGGGGTCCCCATGAGCCCTTCCCAGTCAGTACACAGACACATAGACACACACAGACACAGACACACATATATACACACACACACAGACACATAGACACACACAGACACACATAGACACACACATAGACACACACAGACACAGACATACACACACACACACACACACGCACACGCACACGCACACACACACACACACACACTCACGCACGTGCTCCAGATTTAACAACTTCCACTGTAGCTAGTTAAGCTTATTCTAAAACTTTGTGAAAATGAAATTATACAGACAAATGATGCAAATTCTTTTGTCTAAGGCTTCTTTTAACTTAATTATTTGGGATCCATGCATTTAACGGTGATTCTCATTAATTTGTTTTTTTTTAAAGGTGGTATTCCACTGTATGAATCCACCACTTACCTACTCTCCTATTGAGAAATATTTAAACTATGTCTAATTTTGTTGTTGTTTGTTTGTTTGCTAAGTCTCACTATGTAACCCTGGCCTGCTTGGAAACTCACTACATACACCCTCTAGCCTTGAACTCATAGAAATCCATCTACTTTCTGCCTCCTGGGATTAAAGGTATGTACCACCATACCCAGTTTGTTCTAGGTTTCCTTATTTTAAATAAAACTACTATTTTTGTTTGTTTGTTTGTAAAAAGTAGACTTGAGGCTAGAGAGCTGGCTCAGCAGTTGAGAGCATTTACTACTCTTACAGAGGACCTGGGTTCAGATCCCAGCACCCACATGGCAACTGACAACTGCCTGTAACTCCAGTTCCAGAGAATATGATGCCCCTCTTCAGAACTCTGAGGGCAGGAGGCACAGGTGTGGTGTAAACACATACATGCAGGCAAAACACTCATATACATAAAATAAATAGATCTTTAAAATTTTTTTAACAATGATCTTAAGTTTTAAGATAGTTTTAAATTTATTGGGAAATTTTGAAATCGGGTGCCCAAGGCTCCCACATTCTCCACTTTGAGCCTCTCCTCTTAACCAACATCTTATTGTTAGAGTGGGACATCTGTTATAACTCACGGTCAGATATCTATCACTATACTAAGAATCCAAATTTTCTTCCTTTCCACCCACTGCTGACATTAGTTTAGTTACTGCGCACACTTAGGCTCCTCTTGGTCAATTAGTATCTCAGACTTTCCTTGTTCGGGTGACCTTGACAGTTTTGAGAGACGGGCAGGTATTTCAGAGGTTGTCCCTCGGCTGGGAGGTGTTTGCTTTTCTCATGAGTAGACAGTGGTATGGCGATCCGTGCGAAAGTCTTTCAGGAGCCATTGGCTTTCGAATCTCTTGAGTAAATACCCAGGTGTCGAATTACTGGGTCATGGAGTAGGTATATGTTTAGTTTTAGCAGAAACTGTCAGAACTTGTTCAAAAGTGGTTGTGCCATCAGCAAAATATGCGTTCTGCCCGCTACTCTGTGTCCTCACCCATATGAATTTCATTGACTTCGTGATGAGATAAACTCCTGAGATTATTTCCTGACACTCTTGGGGCACATCTCTGCCTGGTTATGACTTTAACCACTATGGTGTGTACTGAGGACACAACCACTAACCAGCTTATTAAGGATTTGGGAGTTTATGCCTGGATGGATGGTTTAGGCCTATACTTTATAAAATTTCTTCATTAGACTTTTTTTTTTCATTTTTTGTAGCGTTCCCTCTTTTAAAAAATCATGTCAAACTGTGTTTCCTCTCTAATGTTTATGGTAACATCTAAAGTACCGCTGATTAGACTAAACTTTAATTCCCAGCTTCGAATTTTAAACAGAAATAAGCCAATTCAGATTTTTTTATGCCATTTGTTTTGGTGAGTTTTACTTTTCGAAGGTTTTGCCTATTTTTTCTAATGGTCTAATTTCTTGGCATGAGATTCCTGTGATCAACCCCCCCCCCAAGTACCCGTCATCTCTTTCTTTTCCTGTAGGAGCTACAGTCGGACACTCTTCTCAGTTTCCATTTGACAATCTACAGTCGCTTTTCCTTGTTAGAGAGACTCATCTCCTCAAATAATCAACCTTTGAGTTGTTTTGAGTTGAGTTGTTGGGGACAAAAGTTAAGCATTGTCCCCTGAGGTCTCTTCTTGCCACATCTTATGAATCTGACTCTTTATCCTCATTGTAACTTAGTTACCATCTCCTTGGGACTCCTTCAGTCCATGGGTTACTTTATTAAAACTTGTTTAGTTTGTAGACATTTAGCAGAATCTGTGAGCTCTCTGTTTTTTCACATTTATTGATTTCTGGGCAAGAGATGTATCTCCATTGCAGGCCATGCGCATGGTCCAGGGTTCAATTACTTTTTTTTTGCACAAAGGGAAACACACAAAAAAAAGTAAGAAGATTTTTAATTCTACTCTACTACAGTAAAAGAAAAAAAAAACCCTATGATTTCAGTCCATTTCTTTATTTATTTCAGGATGGGTTTTGTTTCAGTTTTTGTTTTTGTTGTTGTTATTTCTGCTTTTTTTGTTTTGTTTTGTTTTTCAAGACGGCATTTCTCTGTGTAGCCCTGGCTGTCTTGAAACTCTCTGTAGAGCAGGCTGGCCTTGAACTCACAGAGATCTGGCTGCCTCTACCTCCCAAGTGCTGGGACTAAAGGTATGGGTCACTACTGCCCAACTTGTTTTTGTTTTTGAGACAGGGTCTCCCTATATAACACTAGATGGTCTAGACTGGGTCATGTAGACCAGGCTGGCCTTGAACTCACAGAAATATGCCTGCCTCTGCCTACCAAGTGCTGGGATTAACCACCCCCAGTTTCAACACTTTTACAATTATGAAGACCTGTTTGCTTTCTTGGGAAGAACGTGCTATGCGTAGTTGGAAAAACGCACATTGCGCCGTGGCTGGGTGTGGTGGTTGATGAATGTCAATGAGTACAAAGTAACTGACAGTACCATTCACACCTTCTGAGGCTGAACTTCCAGCTGGCTGGCTGTGTAAGCTGCTCAAGGAAGACTCTTTAATTCCCCAAACACTATTATTCGCCTGTCTCTTCCTGCCTGTTCTCAAGGCATCTTCAGTTTTCCACAGTTGGCTTCCTTACTAGGTTAGACTGGCTCACCAGCTCACAGCACCTGGCAGCCATTTTAACCTTTTTTCTGCTCTAACCTTCCCACTCTGGTTGTCATGTGTCATATCTAAATAGATCACAAACTTCGCAAGACAACGCTATTAATTTTTGCTGTAGTCACATTTTATTTTACAGTAAAACGAGAGGAAATTTTACTTTGGCTTTACCCACATAGTTAAAGTTTCTGGTGCTTTTTATTTCTTTTTTCACAAATGTCTGGTTCTTGTCTAATGGTGATTTGCCTACAGCTTAAAGAACTTCAGCTAATACAGTAGTACAACTACTCTAAGTATGGCAATAGTTTCTCGTAGCTTTCATTTATTTGGCTATACCTTTACTTTATTTTCGGGGTTAAATTTTATTTGGGGGCTGGAGAGATGGCTCCGTGGTTAAGAACACTGGCTGCTCTTCCAGAGGACCTGGATTCAATTCCCAGCAACCACATGGCAACTCACAATCATCTGTGACTTCAGTTCTAGGACATCCAACGTCCTTTCCTGGCCTCCTTAGGCACCAGGCACACGTGTGGTGCATACACATTCATGTAGGCAAAAACATCCATACACATAAAATAAAAATAATGAAAACATTTTTAAAAGAAATCTTATTAGATACAGAATATTCTTTCCAGTTATGCCACCTTTAATCCCAGCACTTGGGAGGCAAAGATAGGAAACTCTCTGAATTCAAGGCCATCTGGGCCTACATGAGCTACAGGACAGCCAAGTCAACACAGTGAGACGCTGTTGTGAATATATGTTTCTGGACTGAGCCAGTCACAGCAGCTCACACCTGTCATCTCAGCACTTGAGAGGGACAAAGCAGGAGGATTGCCGTAAGTTAGATGCTTGGAGTAGATAGTAAGTTCCAGGCCTACCTGGACTATTCAGTGGACTAAAACAAAACCAAAAACAGAATCTTAGCTTGGCAGGTCTTCCCCCACTTCTATCACCTTAAAGGATTGCACTGAATTCTGGATTCTACAGTTTCTGGTGAGAAGTTGTTGGAATACTCTCGCTCTGTGGTGTGTTCTGTTTTTAGAACTCCTTTGAATGTTCCCCCTTTACCTTGACTTATAGCCGTTGATCATGACAGGACTTTTATTTGCATTTTCCTACTTGAACTCTTCAATAAAAGTGAGGGCTTTTAACAAACCAAAACATTCTCGAGGGTAGTTCTCCACATACCTCATACCACCGCTCATTCTGTTTTTCTTCCATGACTTCAATTACCATATTTCCGCATTTGCCACACCTCCCTTGAGACTGGTCTTTCTCATCCTAGTGATTTCACCTCTCACACTCACAGTGAATGATATATATTGTTTGCAGGCTGTGACTATGTAACCCAGGTTAGCCTGAATTCACCATCCTCCTGCCTCCTCCTTCTTCGTGCTGGAACTTCAGGCACATACCACCACATCCCAGTCACTTTTCTATACTCTTAATTTGCTGTTAAATACAGCCAAAGAGTTTCTTGAAGAAGATTTTAATTCTAGAATTTTTATTTTTGTTATAGTTTCTTTGCCAACATTTCCCATGTGTTAATTCATTGTGTATGATTTTTCCTTTACATGTTTCAACATACTCACACACAGTTGTACTAGAATCTCTCTAATATCTTCCCAGTATTCCCATATCATCTGGGCCCAGTTATCATTAGTTTTTCTTTCCCTGAAGGAAGTATTACATTTTCTTGCTTCTTCATATGACCCAACAATTTTGGATTATATTCTGGACATTATACATGATACACTGCAGAAATCCTAAATTCTCTTACATTTCTCTAAACTATGTAGGAATTGGGAGGGCGTTAATTGTGGTTGCGTGCAGTTTATAAAACATGTAGTTAACTTATCTGGATTAAAGTTCCAATTCTGCCTCTTCACCTGGGATAAGCAGCAGCCAGAGTGACCAATGGCACCATGGAGATTTTATAATTCCAAGGATACCTGAATGAGTTGGTCACCCTGGAGAAACATAAACTTCATAGTTCAGCTTCAGATGGGGTAGAGTGCAGGCATGCACATACACACATGCACACATACATGCAAATATGCACACACAGGCACACATGAGCACACACATGTATGCATGCATGAAAATATGCACATGCACATGCATGCATGCACACATGAGCACACACATGCACACACACACTTCCAGAATCAACCAGACAATTCATACTTCCCTTTTGACTTTTTCCATATCAGAGTTCTTCCCATTATTTCTAATTGCTTATAGTTTTTCATTGCTGTTGTTATTATTGTTGTGGTTTTGTCTAAGACTGTAGATTCTGGATTCAAGCTTTAGTAACTCTGAGGTTTAAGATGGAGCCTGTTCTTAAGGCAAAAACCCGTAAGACAAGCTGTTTCTAATATCTTCAGGTGATAGATTGTTTTTTTAATTACACATTGTCTAGAATCTGTAATTTGTTTTCTCTGGGAATAATGGTTTGGCATCTCCTGTATAACTGAACATATTTTAGAGATGCTTTTACTTTCATGGTAATGATTTACACAAAACTGTTCAGGATAATACCGATTTCATATGTCATAGCATAGACAGTAATCAGGTTATGTTCCAGGTTGGTTTGAAAGATACAATCACTCTATTTACATTCTATTCTAATTGGGAAAATTCAATATATTAGCCATCCCAAGCTGGCAACAAAATATGAAGGCAAAAGAAACACATGAATTTAAAAGATTAAAAAGATGGCAGTTTGGCATGAGGTATCAGAATCCAAGCCCTTGGGAGGCACAGGTGGGGGTATCAAGGGTTCAAGGTCATTCTCTGACAACTGTGAAACTTTCACCTGCACACCGAAGAGTCTCAGCGTCGGGGGAGGGGAACACAGAGCTAGTTCAAAGGTTTCATGAGCAACTGTCATATAGAATGAACATCTTTTGGTTAAATATAGCAAGATAGCCTTTGATTTGGTAGCTGAAACGCAAAAGGCTGTGTTTCCCTTGAACCTTTAAAACCCTTAAAATAGGTCCCAATAACATTTAACGGAAACTCTGGCTTAGATATGAGTGCTAGGGCCCTTGGCTCACATATGGAAGGACCTGGGGTCTGTCCTCCAAAGGCATGCATTAATACTGAATATGTAAGCCTGTTGTGTTAGAACTGAAGGCACAGACACAAACCCATGGCTCCTACTGAATATAAAACACACATATAAATATATAACATGGGTACCCAGAAACAAATACAGCCCTCTTTGCCAATATTCTCTGGAAACAGAAGCACAGACAGCTGGATCATCCAAATATCATTCCCCTTTAAAGGAACCAGGCTCCCTGGAGAAACAGCTGATACCAGGGAAAGAACAAGATGGGTTGGAAACATTGTTCTATACCAGAAGGCAATGAAGAGATCACAGAAGGAAGACAATGTCTTCGGGCACAAAAGTCATCACTAAAGAATCTCCTCTACCCAACCAGCATAGTGAGCATTGGAATAAACGGTGCTGGATCACAAGCTCTTGAAAATCTGATGCAGGGACTGGAGAACCCTTCTTGCTCTGGCAGAGGACCTGATTTCAGTTCCTAGCTCCCACATGGTGGCTCATAATCCATTTCTAACGTCAGTTCGATGGGGTTCAATGCCTTCTTCTGAACCCTTTGAAGACCAGGCATGCACATGAGACATGTATATACATACAGGCAAAACACTGTGCACATAAAATAAAACAAAACAAAACAAAATAATAAAATAAATACATTGTTTAATTACTTTAAAAAGTAAGTCTGGCCGGGCAGTGGTGGCGTATGTCTTTAATCACAGCACTTGGGAGGCAGAGGCAGACAGATTTCTGAGTTCGAGGCCAGCCTGGTCTACAGAGTGAGTTCCAGGACAGCCAGAGCTACACAGAGAAACCCTGTCTTGAAAAAGAAAAACAAAACAAAACGAAAAAACCAAAAACAAAATAAAATAAATAAAAAGTAAGTCTGAAGATAAATAGTCTATTTATATAGTTTCAAAATACTTGTAAATTAGTTCAATTTATGTGTATGTGTCTGAGTTAGTGGACTCCCTGTGTGTGGTCGGGAGTGTCAGAGGTGGCCAGAAGAGGGTATCTGATCCCTCAGAGCTGGAGTTATAGGCAGTGAGAAGCCACCTAACCATGTGCTAAGAACTGAACTCAGGTCCTCTGGAAGAGCAACGAGTGCTCTTAACAGCTAAGCCATCTCTCCAGGCTGCCAGAGTACTTTACAATACTTAAAAACTATAGCGGTGAAAGAGTAGCTATATAGTGGCAAAGCCTGGGTGAGATGAAGTGTGGCTTCATGTCACTGAAGTCACATGTGAAGTCATCATCTATGGTGGACACCCTAATACTTACAGAGCACGAGTCATGCCATAAAGGATCAACCTAACCTGAGAGAGAGCTTACAAAAGTAACTAGCTCACAATCTTGGGAAGTGTCCAAGTCGTGACAGCTTGAAGGACTGTTCTAGACTGCAAGTGGGGACGTGACAGGGACCACAGTGTGCTCTGGACTAAGTCCTCTTGTGGGAAACAGTATTAAAGACACAATCAGAACACTGATGGGGCAGAGGATAAATTGGTAGTAATTTACCAGTGTTCATTTCCTGGTTTCGATGGCTGTACTGTGGCTATGCCTGAGATAGGACATACACTTTAAAGAGCTCAAAGTGATACGGATCAACTCAGCAACTTAGGCTCAAATTTTCCGGAAAAAAAAAAAGCTTTTTTTGCACTATACTGCAACTTTTCTGTGAGCTTGATAGTGTTTTTTTTTTTCTTTAATTGTAAAAGGGGGGCCGGGGAGGCGGGTAAGCTGGCTGAGAAACTTTCAACTGTGCTGGGAGGATTCTTAAAGGGAACAAAGGAAAGACAGTTCAAAGGCCTGAGAGCAACCGTCTTGTGGCAACATCTTTTAGTTACATACAACAAAGTCACTTTGGGTTTGGTTTGGTGGTCTAAAGGCAATGAGTCCTGGTCCCGGGACCTTTTACCCTCCCTGGCAATGACATTTAAATTGGTGTCAACACTTTTCAGATACCTTGTGTGTACAACAGCAGCAAAGATAACTCAGTGCAGCTCCAAAGAGAAAAGGGAGGTTTCGACTACCTTAGCACTAGTAACTTCAGAGACATTCAAACAGCCTATACCAGGCCACAGAGATGGTTTTCCCAAGTTAGTAAGAATAGATGCCCAAAAGAGTCCAGAAAAAGGGTATTGGATCCCCTGGAGTTGGAGTTCTAGGAGGATGTGAGACATTCCATGTAGGTGCCAGGAACCGAACTCTGGTCCTTTGGAAGAGCAGTGTGAACTCTTAGCCACTGAGCCATCTCCAGTCTGATTGCAATTTTCTCGTCTTAACATTTGCCTCCTAAATTGCAAACTTTATAGAGGTCAGTTCTAGTCTGTGACTGAGACAGTTGATGAATGCACCGAGCACTAAAGGATATTTCTCTTGCGTCCACAGCAGTTTATTCTTGTTAGTGATTTGGGGCTACATCTGCCCTCTCAGTTGTTTCTTCCTATGAGTACCGAAGACAGGACCCATCCATTGCATTATGAGAGATGACAATGTCATAACGCTTTCCCCCTTCTATTTCATTTTGGCAGGACTGGGGATTGAACCCAGTACCTCACATAGGCTAAGCAAATTCTCCACCCCTGAGCTGTATACCCAGCCCCAATGATGATGACAGCTTCAATTTTTTTTATATACCTTTTGATTATCTTTTCACTGCCAAAGATGACACACAAGTATTTTCATTTTTTAAAGAATTTTCAAGATGCCAAAACTTTCTGTATTTATGTTATGACTGTGACGGATTACAAATAAAATTTAAACCTAGAAATGACAGTAGCCTGGCTAGGATATCAGAATTTACATCTAAACTTTGAACTCTTTACTTGCAACAAAGCCAAATTACCCGCATTTATAACAGAATGTGTGAGCAGAGTTTCCTCAGATGCTATACACTTGCCTTTATTGCCTAATAGCATTAAATAACTATCACTCATTTAGGAACACTTGCTAACAGAATTCTCCTCTTCAGAGATCAGATTTCCACTCACCGGTTTACTTAGTACAAGATGCGGATGCTAAGGAGAAAAGAATAGCGAACCAGACAGAACTTGTCCTGAGGTGCTTAGTGCGAGCCAGAGTCCAGCCACGCTCAATCCTCAGCCCCACAGGGGTCACCGCAATGCCGGGCTTCATTTGTCTGCACGACAGCAAACTGACACTCTCATGCCCAAGCCTCTTTTTAAAATGTTAGTTTCTCTTTTCTAAAACATCCACTTTTGCTTTGGAAATTTAATTAATACTTTGGACCATAATTGTGGCTGCTAGCAATTCTGTGAAGCCCTCTGCCGGGCCTCATAGCCACCACCACAGGCATTCCTGATACGTCACCAGAGGATGAAAAGTGACCCCAGTAGCCAAAAACCACGAGGATATCAGAACAGGGAGCAAGAAGTGATGTCTTTAGTGGGTCATCGATCCTCCCTGTCACCTGATGCTTGCATGTCCTTGAACATTCTCTTACGGTACAGTCTCTGCTTAGATTGTGCCAACAGTACTGAGGTCTTCACCGCTGGTTCCTTTGTTTGCATGTTTGTTTGTTTAGTGACCTTCCTTAAAAAACATCTAAAATGCCCGCTTAAGGTTTTAAGGTCCTGGTTCAGTTTGGGGGTTCATGCAGGAAAAGCCATTATTCAGATGCCGCCTCTCAGTTCCCTGACCACAATGAGTGCTTTTTTATGGAACCATTTTTGCTGGCACCTGATCCTACAAAAAAATAAAAATAAAAAAGCGGCCTCAAACACTGAGCCCAGTCAGACAGTGAGGGTTCTTTTCATCCAATGGCACTGCTGAGATGTGGGTGCAAGGGCATTTACAACTGTCCCCATTTTGCAGACAAGATTCAGACACAGGAGCCAGGCATGGTGGTGTACACCTCCAATCCCCTGCGCTCGGGAGGCAGGGACAGGTGAATCTCTGCGTTCAAGGCCAGCCTGTCTACAGAGTGAGGGCCACTGCTGTTTGGGGACTTTAGTTCATGCTTTTAAATGCTCTCCACGTGGACTACAATCTTCAAAGGCTGCACTGAGTGGTGACCTCCAGGTCCTACTGCTTTCAAACATCTCAGTTGGCTAAGTGTACATTATTACAGATCGAGGTAGGAGGAGAAAGGAAAAGAACACACCTTAAAGTTAGGGAATCCTTCCAACCATGAAATTCTTCCTTCCCTGAGTCCCAGGACTAAGGACAAACAATTAAGAAATATCAAATCTTTTTTAAGAAAAACAGATAAAATAGGTAGCTGTTTGCCTTACCCTTCCCTTCTATATAAAGTATTTAATTTTCCCCTAAATTAAGGATCTAACAGGGAACTTACACATTATGGGCCCCAGAAGAACTGCAGACGATTATTACTAAAATGACAAGCTAAATGTCTAGTGTTATTTTTCCTGTGAAGTTAGTTACCCTAAAGTTGTACCTATGCATATATGTATTTCTATTTTTACCATTTTTCTTACTAATTTCTTGGATGTCACATGCCACCAAATGAATGTGAAAAAAAATTGGAAGAACAGGCATTTCCTGTCACCCTAATTAAAGGAAAATGTTCTCGCTTAAATGAGCCCACTGTGTTCAAATTGAGACTTTAGTGTTATAACTGTAAAATGCCTAGTTTCACTGTAACCGCATACTTTAAAGTAGACTTGGCTGAGCATGGTAGCAGATGCCTGGAATCCTAGCATTGGGGAGGTAGAGTAGGAAGAATCAACAATTCAGTCATCCTCAGCTTGCATTGCCAGTTCAAGGTCAGCCTGGGAGAGACAGTGAGATCTGGTCTCAAAAAACCTCAACCAAAAGCTACACTGACTTTGGGACAGTGCTCCATTTAACACTACTATTTTTCCTTAAAATATTTGTACAGGAAATAATGAACATACCTTTAGCCTACTGGACTCCATTGGAATTCTTTCTAAGGTTTTTGCATACTCAAACTTTTCCTGTATAAATACATGAGATTAGGCTGGATGTGGAAGTGGATGCCTGTAATCTCAGTGCTCAGGAGGCAAAGACAGGTAGATCTCTATAAGTTCGAGGACAGCCTAGCCTACATGGAGAGTTCCTGGCCATCCAGGGCTACATAGTAAGACTCTATCTAAAACAAATAAAAAGTTGTGAGATATGAATTATGTTGTATGTTTTTGTAAAAAAAATATTGTGGCTTTTTAAACAATTTGATTTTTTTCTGTTATGTGTTACCACTAAACACATAAATATAAAAACTAAATGAAATAGGAATTCTCCTCATCAAATAAATGAGTATGTTAGTTACAGAAGAAAATATTTACCTTTGACAAATTACACACTTCCAAACATTAAAAAAACATCACAGACTTGGGCTAGAGATATAGATTAGTTAGCATACTGCTTGCTGAGCCCTCATAAGGCCATGGGTTCAGTCTCCAGCACCTCAGAAATAGGGTATAGTAGCATATACCTACAACCCAAGCATTTGGAGATGGAAGCAGGAAGGATCAAAAGTTCGAGGTTGTCCTCAGCTACATAAGCAATTTGAAAAGTCAGCCAAAGATATGTAAGTCCTTATCAAAAATAAAAAAAAAAAGAAAGAGAAAGAAAGAAAGAAAAAGGAGAAAAAGAAAAACCCACAATCTTGTTGAGTTAAAAATCCAGAGGGCCAGTGAACTGGCTCAGTGGGAAAGGCACTTGTCATGGAGTCTGAGGACCTGAGTTGCATCCCTGGGATACACATGGTGGAAGCAGAGAACTGACTCCTAAAAACTGTCCTCTGACTGCCACATGCATGTTATATGGCATGCACTCCCTGTTCTCATACATGCAAACATACAGACATACATGCAAACATACATACATACTTAAATACATAAGTATAATAATAATAATTATATATAATATATAATAATAATATATAAGTATATGTATATACTTATCAAATATACATCAACAAAGATGGGTTCATAAATTGGTGTGTATTTCTATTTCATATTATTCAATAATAAAAGATATAATACATACGAATCTCCAAAATATGTGGAGAAAAGGAAGCCAGGAACAAAGAAGAAGCACGTACTACATGAGTCAATTCCAATGGAATCCAAACACAAGTAACACTTATCTATACGGTAGAAACCCAAATGGTGTTTACTGAGCATAAAGGGAGAGCATAGTAACTACAGATCGGTACAAGGAAACGTTTTTGGTGTGATAAATGGTCCATCTTTTTGTTTTGTTTTGTTTCAAGACAGGGTTTCTCTGTGTAGCCTTAGCTGTCCTGGAACTCACTCTGTAGACCAGGCTAGCCTCAAACTCAGAGATTTGCCTGCCTCTGCCTCCTGAGTGCTGGGATTAAAGGCATGCACCTGGCCCATCTTTTGATCTAGAAAGATTGTGTGTGTGTGTGTGTGTGTGTGTGTGTGTGTGTGTGTGCGTGCGCACTCAAATGTATGTATCTATGCATGCACATATGTATGTATATATATATATATATATAATGTGTATACACTTTATTGTAGGTTAATTTAAAAAATTATTGAAGGGTCAACAAGACGGCTCAGCAGATAAAGGTGTCGCACTGCCAAGACCTGAGCTTGAGCCCATATTGTGGACTCAGAGTGGAAGGAGAGAACCAACTCCCGCAAACTGTTCTCAGACCTGTATACACACATAAATAAAATGTAACTTTTAAAATGTCAAATCTAGGGGGCTGGTGAGATGGCTCAGCACTTAAGAGCACTGACTGCTTTCCTGGAGGTCATGAGTTCAAATGCCAGCAACCACATGGTGACTCACAACCATCTGTAATGAGAAACAAATAAAGAACCTATGGGATGGAGCGAGTAGGGGGGCGGGGGGGGGATGGGGCGGGAGGGGTAGGGCTGGAGTGAGTGGGGGCAGAGGGGGTGGCAGAGCGAGCAGGGCTGGAGAAAGAGGGAGAAAGAGAAGGGGGAGAAATAAAAATAAAAATAAACTAAAATAAAATGTCAAATCTACTACACAGAAAAACCTTGTCTTGAAAACACCAACAACAAAATGTGTAATCTATAGAACCAAACAGCCTCAAATCTGGAACCCGCCTCCTGTGTTCATTACAGTGCATCTGCACATGTCCAACCGTAACAGCCACGCTCACAGCTTCTCATCTCACTCCTGAGTCTCCAGGGGGAATGACCTGCTGTCAGCATTCTTGCTTCTCTTCCCACTTCCATTACTGATCAAAGGAACTATTTCTTGGGGCTTCGAGTCCCCCTCTCTCAGAACTCTCTCTTCAGGAGATTGCATTCATTCTCCTTTAAATACTTCAGATGTGCTGAAGATGACCACACTCCTATCTTAGCCAGGCCTGTTCCCACGCCCTCTGCCATTGTTTTCCGCATGACTCCATTTTATTTCCTACATAGTATTTAGCATAATTCTAATTAATCCCATTGTCGCTCCCTCTTCTTCAGATCTTTTTTCCTTAACTGACTAAATCCATGAGAACCAAAGCCCAGTCTTTCCTCTTCACTGAAAACCAGTATTTTGCATATATGACAGGTAGGAGCAATTCAATACATAGTTTTTAAGTTTAATCTAGCCGGGCATTGTGGCACACCACTTTAGTCCCAGCATTTGCAAGGTGGAGGCAGGAGGATCTCTGTGAGTTCTGGGCCAGCCTCATCTACAGAGTGAGTTCCAGGACAGTTAGGGCTATTCAGAGAGATCTTGTCTTAAAACAAACTTTATTATAGTGTGTGTACATGTTAGGGGTGCTCATGCTGCAACATGTATGTCAGGGTCAGAGAACAACTTTGAAGAACTGGTTCTCTCCTTCCACCTTTAAGGGGTTCTGGGTATAACAAGTGAGCGCCTTTACCTGCTGAGGCGTCTTGCAGGCTCCCAGTAATTTTTGAATGAAGTCTGAGTAAAGTCCTGAGTTTTAAATCATATTGTAGAATAAACACTGTCTCACAAGACTAATCAAAATGAAATGTCAGAAAGTTTTCTCTAGCCTAGTAAAAGAGATCTATCATTCCAGCTACTTGGAAGTTGGAGGTAACCCAAGGCCTGTCTAGGAGACAGAATGAGTTCAAGTCCAGCCTGGGCAACTTAGTAGGATGCTGTCTCAAAATAAAATGTAAGCAGAGTGCACATTTACCTAGCACGTGAGGACTAGGTTCAATCAAAAAAAAAAAAAATCTTCCATACTTCAACTTTTTGTTGATAGTGTTGATTTTTTTTTTTGTTTTGTTTTGCCATTAAGTTGTCCTTGAACTCGTGGCAATTCTCCTGCTTTAGATTCTCAAGTACTGGAGTACAAGTGTGAGCCTCCATACCCTGAGTAACTTTTAGAATGATTATTTAAGCCAAATGTGTTGGTGTATACATAAAGTCTCAGTACTTGGGAGCAGGAGAAATGAGAGGGGGTCAGCCTGGTCTACACAAACAGTTCCAGAATAGCAAGGGTTACTTAGTAAGAATTTTCTAAATAAGTAAATGTGGCAGTTAAGAGCACTTACTACTCTTCCAGAGAACCCAGGTTCAACTCCCAGTACCCACTTGGCAGCTCACAACTGTTTGTAACTCCAGTTCCATGGGATCTGACATTCTCACACAGACATGTGGGCAAACACCAACGCACATTTAAAAAAAAATAGATAAACTCTAAACGTAAGATAAAATTAGAATTTAAAAAATGACATGTTAAATCTATGTATAGCAATAAACCCTTCGTTGGCCACAACAAGTGCTAGGGAAGTAGCGATAGGTTTTGCTGATGTTAGTCTGAGCAAGAGCGATGCTTGTCAGACCTTCATGTGCACAGGATTCCCAGGGATCTGGGTGACGGTCCTGACTCGGTCCATCTAGTCCATGCTTCCGCACTTACAACAATTCCCAGAGGTACACTTGGTGAGGATGCTCTTGGTCTATGTGATGGTTTGAACAAGAATGGCCACCATAGGTTCATATTTGAATACTTGGGCCCCAGTTTGTGGAACTGTCTGAGAAGGACTAGGAGGTGTGCCTCTGTTGTGAGAGGTGTGTCACTGGGGGTGGCTTTGGAATTTCAAAGACCCCGCCACTCCCAGTGCCCTCTCCTGTGGCTGTGAACCAAGGTGTGATCTCTCGCTCTCAGCTGTCCCTTCGCTCAGCCACCATGGGCTCTAACCCTCAGAATCTATAAAATGCTCTCTTTTATAAGTCGCCTTGGTCATGGTATTTTATTGCAACAGCAGAAGAATAACTAAAGGCCGTCTACAACCAAGACCCTCAACAAGGCTCGGAAGAGTCTTGAAGAGTCCTTATAGAGGATTTGTGGACTAACTCAGGGCTCAGGGCTCTGAGTCTGGGTTTTTTGTTTGTTTGTTTGTTTGTTTGTTTTTGTTTTTGTTTTTTGGCTTTTTGAAACAGGATTTTCCTGTATAGCCCTGGCTGCCCTGCCTCTGTAGACCAGAGTGGCCTTGAACTCAGAGATCCACCTGCCTCTGCCTCCCAAGTGCTGGGATCAAAGGTGTGCGCCACCTTCTGACTTCTGTGTCTATTTTTAAGTATGCTGATTTACACATTATCTTTACACTGTCACTGGATGGTCTCTCATGACATAATAAACTATTTATCTGAAAGTTGGTTTTCTCCCCTTTTGGTCAATCATTCCTACCAAGACCTAGTGCCCTCCTTCAGAAAATATTTGTGTATCTTTTTTATTGTTATGGTTAAATACTATCTTCTGACAGATAAGTTTCCTTTTTAAAAAAAGTCTCAACTGCAATGTAAAATAAGTTAATAATAAATTAATACATGGTCTGTATTTCAAAGTGTAAATGCACCAGCACCGTTATTCTAGAAACCAGAGAGATAAGGCAACTGATGCATCTGTAGAATTGACTCTACGAGGGACACTTCCATTACAGGCACACTGATAATGGGAAAAGTATTTGTTGTGAGCTGAACAAGAAAAGCATCCTCTCCCAATGAACGTGGTACTTACAATCCTAGTCAATCAGAGTATAACCTAACCATGTGAAACCACTTTGTATTTGAACATCAAATGGGGTGAGAGCCTAGAGGTGATTAGACTTAGACCTAAGGAAGCGCATCCTGGACTGAGCAGTGACTTCTTCACAGAGAGAGAGAGAGAGCATGGAGAGGAACCCCGACGGGTGGGTGAGGAGCTGCACAGGCGGAGCTGTTAACAGCGTTGGGAAACCCAGGAAAGTTGGTCTGGGTGTGAGAGAGATGGGAGTTCAGTTCATTTTTGGACTTGCTGAGTTGGAAGAAAAACATTAGAAAACTAGGCAGGAAAGAAAATGTGTGGGAACACCAGAGGTGCAGAAGGGCAATATTAGAAGACAGAAAACAACCCTGGAAAGACACCGGGAAGTTACATTGTGAAGTGTTCTGGATAGGAGATTAACTTTCTGTTGTGAGTCGATCAGTCTGGCAACCATCCTCAAAACAGATTAAGGGTGGTGAATCTAGATACAAGGTTACCATTGGGAGGGAAAAGCATGTAACATTCTGAACCAGTACTATTCAAAATGGACCTACAGGGTCCCAGGGGACCACCAGGGGTGGTGACCTCTGGCAGAGAGAAACCAGGCCTAACAGGGGTCTCCTGCTCCCTCCCTCTCTTATCTGGACAATGCACTCACATCTGGGTTTCATCAGCCTCTGTATTGAAAAGTAAACACAAGTTGCCTCTCATTTTTGCCTCTAATGCTAGCTCTTGGTGAACTGAGCAGTATACAATCCATAGGTCCTTGGGCACATGCCTATAATCCCAGCCCTTGGGAGATGAGGCAGGAGGATCAAATCAAGCCAGCCTGAGCTACACAATGAGAGTCTTGTCAAAAAATGAAGGGCCGGGGAAGCAGTTAACAGCTCCTGCAGCTCTCCCAGGAGACCTGTCTTTGGTTCTCGGCACCCGCATCTGTAACTCCAATTTCAGAGGATCTAAAGCCTCATAAAAATCTAAAGGCAGGTATGGTGGCACACACCTGTGATTCCAACCGTTTGGGAGCCAGAAGCAGAAAGATGAGGAGCTTAAGACCAACTAGCCACATAGCAGGTTTAAAGCAGCCTGGACTTTATGAGACCTTGTCTTGAAGCAAAACAAGCACACACACACACACACACACAAAACCCTATAAGAATTCTATGAATTATATATCAGTTATTATTTGCCCAATTTTATTCCTTATGCATCTATCATATGTTAATTGCGTAGCTGTTTTATTTAGAGGTAACCAGGACATCTTAGGTCACTGGTGTTTCTAACAGATATTGGTGAAGTCCTTTGACAAATACAAATTCCTCCCAGTGAGCTAGCTGTCCATGCCATTCTGTTGGCTTGGTGTACTCAGAAACTGGGTACTTGATTGTGTATTCTGGGCTCCTAGCCCTTTTAATTCAAATTTGAGAAGTAAGATTTATTCCACTTAAATCGTTACATCTATAAATCATAACACTTAACAAATTATCATGTCTTATGTTTTATATGTATTATAATTTACTAAGAGTCAAAGCAACTGGCTACATTTTCAAGGATTGATTTTTTTTTAAGATTTATTTTCTTATTATTTGTATGTGTGCCCGTGCACTTGAGTGCACACACACGCAGGTGCCAGTGGGGCGCAGAAGTGGGTGTTGGAGCCCCTGGAACTTGACTAGAGGTGACTGTGTGCGCTGGGAATGGAACTCTGGTCCATTCCCAAACAAAAAGCACTCTTAACCAATGAGCCATCTCTCCAGCCTCAAAGGGTTGACTTTTTTTTTTATATTGAATTCTTGCTTCTCAGCTTCCTGACTTCATTTCTAGAATGTATGAAAATGCTAAAATGTTATCCTAATCTCCTCATCTACTCACAGATACATTCTCATTTATTCAGAGAAATTCTTTTAATAATAGCAAACAGTCTGAAGATGGAGCTGGCTGGCAGAGTGCTTGCCTAGTACGCATGAAACCCTGGATTCTGTCCCAGAACCAAAGAAACCTGTCGTGGTGATGTATAGTTGTAATTCGGGGGGCGGGGGGTGTGGAGGAGAACCTTGACAAGTCAGTAGGATCCAAAGTTCAAGGCCATCTTCAGTTACACAGACAATTCAAGGCCAGCATAGTTACGTGAGACCCTATCTCAAAGAAAGAGAGAGAAAGGGAAGGAGGGGAGAGGGAGGGAGGAGGAGGGAAGGTGCTGGAGAGAGAGGTCAAGAGCCCTGGCTTTTCTTCCAGAAGACCTGGGTTCAGTTCCCATCATCATCATGGTGACTCATAGCCATCTCTAACTCCAGTTCCAGGGTGTCTGATACTCTCTTCTGGCTTTCTCAAGCACCAGTCACACACATGGAGCAGACATACATTCAAAGAAAACACACACATAAAAATATTGGCATGCAGATATGTGTTTGCTAGGACTGTATAAAACACCCCTGTCCTGATGCAAAGCTTCACAAAGCAAGAGCCACTCACACCATGGGCCCTTAGGCTGCGGGTCACAGAACTCAGTGTGGGAGCCCCTAACTCAGCAACAGCAAAACGGTTCTGAATGTAATGACCACAAATTAAGTCGCAAGGGAAGTGTAATGAATCCTCAGTGTTTGTGGCAGGACTCAGCCATGTCCCAACATGCAACCTCAAGGTAACCTTGGTTCTAAACATACTGCATGACCCTTGGCATTGTGTAGGCCATCAAGCCACAAAAGCCAGTCAACATTGTCTGAAACACTCTGGGTCAAACCAGAGTCTATTGAATACTAGGAACTGCAGCAGCAAGGTGGGGTTTGTCTTGTTTTTGTCTTTGCGGGGGAGGAATGCAGGACAAGAAACCCTAGTTCTGGAACTTGCTCTGTAGCCCGGACTGGTCTCACAAAGATCTGCCTGCCTCTGCCCCTCAAGTACTGGATTAAAGTCATGTGCTTGGCTTTTGTTTTTTAAAACTATGTACAGTTTTCTCCTTTTTTGGGAATATAATGGTTTAATTATGGAAAATAAAGAGGTTTGATATTTGCCAACCATCATTCCTCAGAGTGTAAGTGATAAGTTGGTGTATTTCTGGATTGGATTGGAGTAGAATATAAGGCTTTTTAAATTGCTATTGGAGGTTTGATAGTTCAGCAATTAAGAGCACTTTCACAGAGGGCACATCCGTTCTCAGCACTCACACAGGTGATTTACAACCTCCTCTAACTCCAGCTTCCGTGGCTTTCATGCCCTCTACTGGCCTCCACAGACATTACACTCACCTACACACACATATGATAAAAAAATAAAAACGAGTTAAAAAATTGCTGTTTGAGTTGCTGAATTCAGCCATTAAGTGAATTTTGACTTGAGATTAGACAATAATTTCTGAAACTGCCCTAAGACATACATTGGCCATTTTGTTCTATGTGTTTATATGAAACACTGTTTTTAGTATTGGCAACTATAAAAAAAAATCAATCAAGTCCTGAAAACATTGACAATACTCTGTCCTGCCATATTAAATACTTGACCAAGATTTAATTCTTCTATAAAAAAAATCACATCCATTTTGTTAGTATGAAATTTTTTAACATTGCCTTAATAAATGATAAAATTATATGTATAGTTACTTTAAAATACATTTATTTGTGATTTATTACCATCTGGTGTCTGACTCATATACCTCTTTTATTTAATTATCTATACATTCATAAAAATTTGCCAGACGAAAAGGGGTCTTGGGTGAGCGAAGCTTCTGAAATGCAGGTTTGCTCTGGTTATGACTAGTTTCTCCCTTCTGGCTCCCTTGACTCCATTGCACCTAACTGGTTTAGACAAATACTTTTTGCAAACTATTGGTCCATGTAGTTCTCAAGTTTGACTGCTAGAGCCTAACACCCACAGTACTGAGGTGGAGTTGGGAAGTCATGTGTAACAAAGGAAGTTACAGAGCTCTGGGAACCAGGGGCTTAATATCAGACAGCCATAACTGCCACAGATCTCGCTGCTACATGGTTGGAGCAGAGAACCAGCGCCCACACTCTGTCCTCCACAAGTGTGCTGGGCGTGTGTGTGCCCCCTCCCCACACACAGCTAAACGTAATAGAACATTCAGATAAACAGAATCAAAGCTGTTTTCAGCACTGCTTTCTTTGCTGAATACAACAAACTCTGAAAGACTTCTACAAACCAGGCACTGGGCGTATAAAAGTAAAACTTAAGGGATGGGAAGATGACACGAGGCCCTGAGCTTGGGTCCCCAGCACACACGTAAGAAGCCATGTGTGGCAGTGTGTGGCAGCAATCCCTGCAGTGGAAGCAGAGACAAGAGGATTCCTGGGATCTTCTGATCAGCAACTCCAGCTAAATGAGTGAGCTTCCGGTCCAGTGGGAATCCCTGCTTCAAAAATAAGGTGGAGAGCCACGGGGGGAGAACACCTGCCACCAGCCTCTGCCTACACACACACACACACACACACACACACAGGTTCACACACACATATACACACACACATACACACACAGGTTCACACACACATATATACACACACAGGTTCACACACAGGTTCACATACACACATACATACACATATGCACACACACACACATACACACACAGGTTCACACACACACATATACACACACATACGTACACTCACAAGTTCACACAAGTTCACATACACACATACACACACATATGCACACACACACACAGTTTCACACACAGGTTCACACACACACATACACACACAAGTTCACACACACACATACACACACACACACACACACACAGGTTCACACACATGCACAAAACATCCATGCAGGCACAAAAATAAACAAACAAGTAATTAAAAATAGTCTCTCACTGAGTGTGGTAGCCACCTGCAACCCCAGACCCCGAGAGGCTGAAGCAGGAGGATCATGTATTTGAGGCTAGTTCACTAGTTTAAGTTACACCATGAGACCTTCTTTTAACAACAACAACAAAACATAAAGCCCATAGGAAGGATAAAGCAATTCATAACTTTCATATACCACAGAAGTAACTACAGAAAGGAGAGGGCTTTGGCAAAAGTGGAGGGGAGTGTGGCGCTGGTTAGGGACAAGAACCAGAAGGAACAGAGAGACATCACCAAAGGTCATCGGTAGGGTGTGTTTGGTGATGGTACTTGACCAGAGCCTTGAGACCTGGGTAGGTAAGGGTGGGGCAAGGTGTGTTAGGAAAGATGTGGAAGTGTGAGACACACTATTAAGTTATAGAAAGTACAAACAGAATGTTTAAAAACATTGCATCCTAGCAGAAGCCCGTGACCTGTCTATGACAACTCAACTCTGGTATTTTAAACCTCTACACACTCCTATTATGAAGCAAGAAAGCACCACCTAGAAGCTAAGTCTCTATTAACCCCTGCCTCTAGAACATGGAAAAGGACTCAAAAATGGGAAAAGAAAATGACTACCACAAATTCCACAAACCACAAACTGAACTAAACAACAGAAGCCAACATCTAAAAAAAAAAAAAAGATAGCATAATAAAGAGCTATTTGGTGCAGGGGCATCCAGGTCTGTGCTGTTGAAAATCTCCCATGGGAATGAAAGCTAGAACAGGTGCCCAGTAGTCTATAGGATGACCCAGAGGCTCTGAGATCCTTCCCTGTTATGCACCTTGTTTATAAAGCAGGAAGCTGTATAAAACATACACACATTTGGGATGGGAGAGATGTCTCAGCAGTTAAGAGCACAAGCTGTTCTTGCAGGGGACCCTGGTTCTGTTCCAAGCACGCTCATGGAGGTGCACAACTCCAGGGACCCTATACCCTCTTCTGACCTCCATGAGCACAGTGGGCACTGGACATGCATGTGCTACATATACATACATGCAGGAAAAATATGCATACACATGAAATACAAGAAATTATTTATCTAAAAAAGATACATCTTAAAAGATCTTTTCCATGTGGTTAACTTGAAGACTCAATGATAAGTGAGAAACCCACTGGGAAGTCGTCCTTGTGAATCGCCTGTTCTCTGAACCACTCTAGCTGTTGTAGTGTGGACATAGTGTCACAGAGCCATGCAGCACTGGTGGTCCCTAGCCTTGGGTACAAATACCTAAAGTCCCTGACTGTGGGGAGAGAAATGCTAGCAGTTCTAATTAGGTAAATTAGCTCTTCAGCTTTACATGAAAGATTACTTTTTTATGAAAAGATACAGCCTCTTTTTTAAAAAGATAGAGCCTAAAGTCTATATTTTAAAGGCTTATTTCATCTGATATCTTCACACAGAGAAAGTTTCCCAAAAAAAAAAAATCTGTTGATGACTGCAAAGATAAATGGATGAAAAGGTGATGTCATCCACTGAAGGAATTACAGTGTGCTCTTGAAATTCACAATAACCATGGTATATTGCTTGGACCACCAAATTAGGCAGAAACAAAGGGATTTTACATAATAAAATATATAAAGCATTTTTATGTCATATGTTCTTTTTTTCTTTTTTTTTTTTTCGGTTTTTCAAAACAGGGTTTCTCGAGACAGAGTTTCTCTGTGTACCCTGGCTGTCCTGGAACTCACTCTGTAGACCAGGCTGGCCTCGAATTCAGAAATCCGCCTGCCTCTGCCTCCCAAGTGCTGGGGTTAAAGACATGAGCCACCACTGCCCAGCTGTGACATACATTCTTATATCAGTAAGACGGAGTATGATACGAGTCAAATCTCTGTGACACCAAATATCAAAAACATGAGTCAACAAGGTGCTGTGTGTCCTATAATCTCATCACTCAGGAAGCTAAAGCAGGAGGATTGCCATGAACTCAAGGCCAGCCTAGGCTATAGTGGGTTACAGGCTAACCCTGCATTATCTCAATAAACAATCAAAATTAGCCAGATTAGCATAGTCTAGATTGTTTTTAGATTTTACCACATCAACTATTCTAACCTCAAAAACCTAACATTAAAATGGCCAAGCTCACATATTAACCTTTTTTAGTTTTTTTTATTTAAAGGCTGATTTTGTGTATTAAATATACTATATAATACTATCTCTTTGTATCTATTTGATCTAGTCACCCAAACTCATAACTTCTTTAAATCATTAACCTATACGATATGCATTCTTTTCCCACGTATAGTCTACAAATGCTAGGTTATACAAGTTTTCATGACTTTTTTCCTCAGGAAGTCTTTATTGGTCTTACTGAGGAGCCTGGTAAGGAGACCCATGTCCTAAAGTATGTTTTACAGCTTAGTGTCTGTATTGCATCTTGAATAACTAATTAGCTAATAGCATTTGCACAGAAATACTCCAGTTGTGGGTTTACATTATTTCTAATAAATGGCATGGTTAAAATTAGGACATGGTATTGGAGAACTGGCCAGCAACTTCAGGAAAAGAGATCATTTGTAATAATTAAAGCATAAGGGCTTGTTTTAAAATAAAATTTCCTATAGTATACACCATGCCAACTTCTTCCCCCTCTGTTCTTGGTTGGATGAGGAAACTTTTACATGTAAAATATTATATTTCATAGATCATTATTTAAATGTCAAAATACTTTGAAATTATATTTTAAACTTTGACCATTAAAAACATTAGAAGCATACAGTTTTGTTTTGTTTTGTTTTCACAAGAGTAAACGTTTGAAGCATCATTCGACAGCAGACATTTGGAAGTTTGGCATAGCCACTTGTCATCTTACTGAGAGAAAAAAATATGTTTACATTAGTCAAAGCAGGAAGAAGAAGAAAAGGAGGAGGAGAGGAAGAAGAAGAAGAAGAAGAAGAAGAAGAAGAAGAAGAAGAAGAAGGAGAAGGAGAAGGAGAAGGAGAAGGAGAAGGAGAAGGAGAAGGAGAAGGAGAAGGAGAAGGAGAAGCCGCTACCTCTGGCCAGCATATCATGCGTTCCACTCAATTGCATTGTGAAACAAGAGCTTTACCATATTTATCTGTGTTCCAAACTGGTTAATCATATTTCATAGCTTCACATACACTAGAACTAAACAAAGATGTGAAAAGATCAAGGTTTGTGTGCTGAATGAGATTCAACCATCATGAAGAAAATATCTGTGATATCCATAATATGTACAGACCAACACTTTAATTAGGCAAGTGTCTGTATCTCTTCTAAACGAATGCAACGCTCAACTTCTGATTTTCTCAAGGCCGCCTCTCCTCCCCCAAAGTTGAGCCACATCTTCCATCTTCAGAGTTTTAGAAACACTTGTTGAAAATGTGAAATTGCACTTATCTTAAGGAAGTTCATACTGCGAAGTTTCTGAGAAGCGAAGCTATAACTTCCGAAATGAATTCAAATGAAATCCTTAACGTGAGCCTTATTTTTGTTTCGGGTATTTTTTTTTCTTTAAGTTCATACAGAAGCTTGATTTCCAAGCTAACTAACTATAATTGCTAATCATTTTCAAATGTGCCCTTAGGCCCCTAAGACAGAATTCATAGAAAAGTTACACAGAAAAGTAACCGCAAGTAACTCAGATTAATTCCTATGGACACTGAGGCCGTGGAGTGTCCCTCCTCTCCCCCGGGGGTGGGGGGAGATTATTCCATCCTAGGCTTGGTGCCAAACTCAGGGACACCCCAAAACTGTTCTTCCTTTGCAGATTTAAGGTGACCCATGCATACGCCCCGTCTCACAGCCCCCCAAGAAATAAAACTGAAGAGAACTTAGAACTTTCCCGAGTTGGGGGAGGGGGGTGTCTGAGAACCGACACGCATTTAAATTAAAAGAAATAAATAGAAACAAAACCGAGATTCAGAAGGAAGCCGAGCCTCTGAGCGCAGGGCTCCGGCTGCTCAAAGCCCCCAGCGCAGCCGCCGCGCCGAGCTCACCTTCCATGTCGCCGCGGGCTGCGCGGGCTGCAGCTGTCGCTCAGGCTCCGCGGCTGCTCCACGTGCCGCTGCCGTGGGGACCCACGCGGTTGGCGGGAGATTCCCGGCGCGGGGAGGCCCCGGGATCGCTCGGTCGCGTCGGCGCAGATGCAGGGCGGGAGCCGCGGGCAGCCGGGGCGCGGGGTTACAGCGGCGCTGGCTGGCGACCGCTTTAAAGCAGGCTGCGAGCGCCGCGGGTTCCGCACCCTCAACCCACTTTTGAATGTCAAGCCTGAGGAACCCTGATCGCGTGGAAACAGTGCCTCAGCGACGGTCTCGGGACGTCTACTTGAGAAACACCGGGGATGAGGGCGCTGTCGCAAGGAGAGTCGAGCGGTGTGCGCAAGCCCAACTTCCAGATTTGCCTGACACGGAAGGACCTGGAACTTTTTATCTAGACTAGGGATGACAGCCTTGAGAACTGTCAGTGAGAATTCACTTCATTGAATTATTTATGGAGTCTCCCCCCCACCCTACCCTTCGGTTATTCACTCCAGTTGGGGGGTGGCCCACCATTATGATCCCAGCACTTGAGAGGCTGAGGCAGGAGGATTGCCATCAATTCCAGACCAGCCTCAGACTACATTATGAGCCATTTCTCAGAAAACAAACTTTAAAAAGTCCTTGGTTCAGATTTTTAGATAGTTCAAAAGTACATCGGCATTTACAGCTCTCCAACTTTTTAACTTGAGGGAACAATTCTCTCATTTTGCTGTCCTTTCTGAGAACTGGTTGATTTGCCAGCCCTCAAGAAAAAAAAAAAGATAGCAGTATGTATGTGTGCTCATTTCCTACGAATCTTCTTTCTTCTAAATAGGACACTTTACAAAAATCCACGTATGATGTGTCAGAAGAGTAAAGAGTATGTGGGGTAGAGGGACTAAATCAAGGGAAGGTGTTGGTTCACAGGAGCGTACCAATAAACATCCTTTCCCATCATCTACACTTTATAGAGGAAAACATTTGACGGTAGGGAGGGGAAAGGGGAAGTGAAGGCAAAACAGTTTTTCAAAGCACAGCAGTTCATCATGCTGAAGTCCTAGGAGACAGCGCTCAGATGGCCACTTCTAATGATTGCCAACGATGCTGAAGGAATGACCCCACTTCCATCATCTTGTTAGTTATACAAATATATTTGAAGCCAGGTATGGTGGTGGAACACCTTTGATCCCATCACTGGGAAGGCAGAGACAAGGAGATCTTTGTGAGCTTGAAGCCTTTCCTGATCTACACATTGAGTTCCAGGACAGCTTTATAATAGAGAGACCCTGTCTCAATATGTGTGTGCATGTGCACACCAACACACTTGAGATGTAAGGTTGAGGACTGTACATCAGTCATCTATATCTAAAGAAAATCATACTTCTGAGCTAAGCAAGCATACTGAAAATTTATGAACCTAAGTATAAAGGCAGTTGATGAACTCTATATACTATGTCTGTGTACACATTCATATATAACACAGAGTGACTCACACTGTCTTTGAGATCACAGAACCGTAGCAGCATCTCCACTGACATTAGAGTTCTGCAGGACAATATGGAGTGCGGACACATACTAAGGTTTAATAAACAGTAAGGTTTAATTTTAGTACTGAAAGGGGAAATTTGTTGTTTGTTAGTTTCTAAAAGCAAAAATAGCACATCAAAAGCAGCAGAAGAGGAACTGTAAACTTTCACAGGGATGATAAGAATGAATAGTTAATTGGTTATTTAAAAGACAGAGAGAAACTTGGGTTTTCTGATACAATGTTCTCTGTACATAACAGTAAACTGTTACCATGCTGTTTGCTGCATCTTCCAGTCTCTCCAGATACCTGAAGGGACAAATAAAAAGCAGAGGGATACAACCATTCATGTAGCAATTCTACCCTCAAGTGGGTACAGCATAAATCTCTCCTCTTTAAGAGCAGGACACACATAGTAACATCCCTCCAAACAGTACAGTATTGGGGTCAAGGGGAACCTTAAATGGAGAAACCTGACAAACATTTAACACATTTAACATTAAAAATTGATGAAGTGTGACGTTAGTATATATCAGTGATATGATGTATTGGGAACGTCACTTTTTTGCTGCTGTCCTCACCAAAAAAAAAAGAAAAAAAACTATAATTCTGTGCAATAATGAGGAAAAACCATCAAGCAAAGTTCAAGAGAGACTTTCCACAAAATACTTGATCATTTAAGGCTGAGTCAGGATCATCAAAGGAGTCATTAACTGTCAAAGTCAACAACAACCAAAAGGAAAGAAAACAAGAGAAGAAAGAGAACAAGAAAAGTCCAAGAAACTGTCAACAGCTCAGAAGGCTCTGAGGAGACGGCACAACCAAATGTGACACGAAAGCCTGAGTTTGACTCTGGTGCAGATAAACTAAGGAAATATAAAAATATGAACTTTAATTAACAATGCTGTATCATGCCAGGCAGAGAGGTGCATATCTTTAATTCCAGCACTTGGGAAGCAGAGGCAGGAGGATCTCCGGGTTTGAGGATAGGGTGGTCTATAAAGCAAGTTCCAGGACAACCAGTGTTATACAGAGAGACCCTCTTTGATAAAAAGAAAATAAAGAAAAGAAAGAAAAAGAGAAAAGAAAGAAAGACAAGGATTGCTCAAGTGTACATTTGTGCCAACTATCAATATGTAAATGTTTCATGTTAGAATAGTGCCTTGTGATATCAGCATTTTTAATTTGTCTTGTGTAAAAAATCTCTCTCATATACTGAATTACTGACATAAATCAGTCAAAATGAGATATCAAGAAACAAAGAAAATTAATATAGATTTCATAGAATACCCAGCTCATGTAGCTTCCCCGTCGAATTATATGACAAAATTTGTCTGGGCTGCTGGACTACATGCCTTTAATTCCAGCACTCACAAGGTAGAGGCAGGCAGATCTCTATGAGGCCTGCCAGAGATACTCAGAGAGACCCTGTCTCAAAATAAGTAAGCAAAAGTCTAAAGCACAAAGCTTACATCAAAAGCTTACATGGATACTTCGAAGATGCAAACTATTACTCTATTTTTTTTTTCATTTCTTTTCTTTTTGTTTGTTTGTTTTGAGACAGGGTCTCTCTATGTAGCCCTGGCTGTCCTGGAATTTTCTCTGTGGATCAGGCTGGCCTAAAACTCAGAGATCTGCCTACCTCTGCCTCTGCCTCTGCTTTCTGAGTGCTGAAATTCAAGGTAAGTGCTACCACTACCCAGCTAAAGCTTTTATTTTTTCTTATGTATATATGAGAGGGGTGGACGGACGGGGTATGTATGTGTGAATGCATGAATCCACAGATTCCAGAAGAGGGCACTGGATCACCTAGAACTGGGTTAAAAGGGTGTTGTAAGTAAGCTTCCCAGCTGGGTACTGGAACTAGAGCCCTCTGGAAAAGCAGATAAACTCTCAGCCACTGAGCTATCTCTCCAGTCCAACTATTCTAACACTCTTAATATAGGAGTTAAAATTTAACACATACGTTTATGAGAATCATGTGCAATGACAGAGAAGTTAATAATACTTTGTACATTTGGAAAATGTTTTAAGTCTGAAATGAGGTGTCTGAACGGTTATGAGCACCAGCTGCTCTTCTAAAGGACCCACGTTTGATTCCTAGCATCCAAATGGTTGCTCACAACCCTTTTTTTTAACTCCAGTTCCAGAGCCAACACCCTCTTCTGGCCTCTGTGAGAAATGCATACCTGTGGTGCACAGACAGAAATGCAAGCAAAACACCCATACACATTTTTAACAGTTGAGGCTAACCTGAGTCTAGACGTAGTAACTGACATGGGGTGGATCTGACTCATTGGATCCCATTTCATGCTTGTGCTATATAGATAAAATTAACAGTGACTAAAAATGAAATTACTGACAAAGGTTGCTCCTGGACCATCTGAGACAGTCCAAATACTGACTCGGCTCAAAGGAAATAAAACTGAAAACTCCTGATCTCACCCCAATTAACCATTCTGCACCCTATCTGAACCTTGGGCTCTCTCCCTAACCAACCTACTCAAAACCACTACTGAGAGTGGTGTTCTGCTAAGAGATAAACAACACATAAGGCCTTTCAGGTCACCTAAAATAGTAGTCAAGATGGAACCACGCATGATGGGGTTAACGATTCAATTCAGTAAAGGTCCTGGGTTTGGTCCCCAGCACGGGGTTCAGAAGAACTTTGAAAGACTATTTTGAAGCTTCCTGATAGTGACTTATCTCACATCAGCTGAGGAAAAGATCATATGCTCTTGCTTTTCGATGGGGCCCGTTTTCTAAAGCAAAGTTACTTCCGAATAAATTTGCATGAGGGGGTGTCCCTTACATCATCTCACACTCTAAGCTGAAAAATAAAAGTTTAACCTTCCTCCACGTGGGAAGGTCTGAGGGCACCCTTCTGAAGCACAGAGGGCTCTTCAAGGACTTGGTTTTGTGGGCCAGAAAAAATGCAATTAGGTAAAAACTGGATGTGACATTTTGACAGATCCAGCAACCCTAGCATCGTGTCAGATTAGGAGGTTCCCGAGCTGAGCCCTCGTTTTTTTTAGGAAATTCTCACAAACTTCTCCCTTCTTCAGATCGCCAAACTACGGCCAAACTACGGCATCCTCGAGCTGCTCAGCGCCACCACCGCCGTCCTTGGGACCCACTGCGTTCTCTCATCAGCTCCTTTAGCCTCTAGTCTGAGGAAGTCCCCGGAAGTCTTGAGTTCGTTTCCTTTACTCTTCACACCACCAGGCCGACTAGAGCTAGAGCGCGGGAACATCGCACCCTAGGAGAGGTGCGAAAGGCTCGGAGGGTGCAGCGCCCCGCAACTGCGCGTGCGCCAAGAGGCGGGGCTCTGCACCTGCCAGCGCTTGCCCCGCCCCTCGTGCCAACCCAGAACACGCAGGCGCTCTCGGGCACAGCCGCCCCCGTGGTAGCCTGGGACCGGTAGGGGAAATGCCCTCGGCGGTTTGCTTCGCTCTGTAAAGGAGCGATGGGGAGGCGTTGGGCCTGGCCTGAGGTAGGAGGGCGCCCAGCTGTCGCCTCTAGTGCCTGATCCGTGATGCTTGCGTGGGCCGTACTCTCCGCGGTGCTCTGGTCTCTCGCAGGAGGTGGGGCTTGGCCCGCAGGCTCCTCCCCCCGTCCCGCCTTCTTCACCTCCCGCCCCGCCCTGCCCTTCCCTGAACCGTGTGTCCTCCAAACATTAATAAGCCAGAGGTTTTCTTTCCTCCACAGTTGGATCGCAACGTTCTTCCTTATTCAGTATCAAAGGCTTTGTTTACGGCACGGTAGGGCACCCAGGTAATACTTGCCTCTTCTCTCGCAAGGCCTGTCCCAAGAGCTGGGGATGCACCCGCTTAAGGTTTTTTTGTTTTTGTTTTTTTGGTTTATGCAACTTTATTGAAGAAAAATAAATCAATTACTAGGAGAGCTATTAGTTGATCACTCATCCATTGACAACTCGCATCATTCAAGTAGGGAAAGGGAAGCTAGGCAGGAGGGCGTCTGTGCTCTGCAGTTCGGGAAGTTTGCATCATTGCCTCAAAGCTAGTCTAGTGTTCCAGTATTCACCGCAGATCTACTGCTCTGATACCACGTCTGTCTTTCAAATACTTCTGCTTTGTAGTGCATGAAGGCACTTAGCCAGATGGACGTCCCTCTAGAAGGCTCTTCTCTCCCTCTTGTATTAACCAGCCCTATTCATGTATCAAACTTCAGCTCCAGTGTTACTCTCTGTAGTTTTCCTACACTCAGGAAAAAGTAGTGGTCCGATTTTGAAATAACTTTAATCCACTACGTTGCATTCCGTTTAGAACATCTGCACATTTAAGGCCTTTCCCTTCCCAACACCACCACGACACTGGACAAAGTACAGTTTAAAGGCTTACTATGGGGAAGCAATGAGGACGTCATTTCTAAATGACTACTAGCATTCAATATGTTATGAGGACTTTTAAAGTACTGAAATCCAGAAAGAATTAACTGGTATCATCGTCTAGGAGTGTGTGTCTTTATTTTGCTGTATAATGTAATTATGAAGAATTTTATTTTGTCACAGTAAAAATATATGTTAAGTTACATCAGACTAGCCCTGTCCTTATTTGTATGGATATTGATCGTGCTAATAAAGAAACAGTGGACCCCATCTACGTATGGACTGGGCCAAATGAAAACACATTAAAAGGTAAATAATTTAAATATATTTGAATGGTGTGAACGTTGTTTTTTTAAAAGCACTCCTTTGTTGAGGAGAACAAATTTAATTTTAAAATTCTATTAGCCATATTTTTTTTTGTATATGTGAGCGTTTTGCCTGCTTGCATGTATGTGCACCGCATGCTTGCCGGATGCCCTCAGAGGTCAGAAGAGGATATCTGATCCCATGGAACGGAATTACTATTGGTTGTAAACCACCTTGTTGGTGTTGGGATTTGAACCCAGATCCTCTGCAAGAGCAACAAGTACTCTTAAACACTGGGCAATCCCACCATCCCTGATAAATTTAATTTTAACTGCAATTAAATTTTCTCAACACTTAGACAAATTATAATTTTCCTTGGCCTGTGACTTAAGTTCTTCCTATGCAAAAACTAAAGCAGATGCAAAAGACTGTATGGGCCATGTGAGCACAATGCTCAAAAGGTTGAGGCAGGAGGATTACAAGTTTGAAGGTGGCCTGGGCTAACCAAAGAGACAGCGTTTTGTTACTTTCGTTCCCCAGTGCTTGGGACTGAATCTGAAGTCTCCCTCTCAAGCAGACTTTCCCTGTGCTGTCAGGCTACCCTGAGGCAGTTATTTGTGGGCCCCACTTAAAAATTTTCCTAAGTACTGAAGTTTATCCATAAAACACCAGTAATATGGAATATTCAATATGTAACTTTTATGTTAGAATAGTACCTTGGGATATCAACATTATTTGTGTCTTGTGTTTGTGTGTGTGTGTATACATATATATGTATGTGTGTGTAAATGTAAAATATAAATTTATTTATATAAACATAAATATGTATAGATATATAATTTACAGAATTACTGGTATAAATTGGTCAAAACTAGATGCCAAGAAATAAAGAAAATCAACATATATTTCACAAGTGTACCTGGCTCATGTAACTCTTTCATAGAGTAGTATGACAATTAAGGTTTTTTTCCCCCCTGAACTGTTGGGCATGGTGCCACATGCCTTTAATTCCAGCACTCAGAAGGCAGAGGTGGGCAGATATCTGTGATCAAGACCAGCTTGATCTACATAGCAAGTTCTAGACCAGCCAGGGCTATGCAGTGAGACCCTGTCTTAACAAATTTTTTATTGGGTTCCCAAAGTTCAAATAGTCTATTAATTTTGAATTTTAGCATGTATGTTTATAGCCCTGAGTCTACTGAATAATGTTTAAGTTACCTGTTGAATAACCAAGCAATTTCCTCTTTCTGATTAGAGAATAGCCAAATAAATATAACAAACACAGGAGAACTGGTACTGAATAATTTTACGGAGTCATTATCTGGACGATACTCATGTACTCTTTCCTATAAGATTATCAAAGCAGAAACCCAAGAAGAAACTACAATAAAGAAGAAATATGACTTTCTGGTCTTTGGTAATAATATATTTATATAAAAATAATATAAGTACAAGAGCCATCTTTCTGGTGCCCCCAAAACATCCTTACATTTTAAGATTTATTTTATTATGTATCTGTGTGTGCGTTATGTGCATGTGAGTGCGGGTGTCACAGAGGCCAGCAGAGGGCGTCTGATGCCCTGGAGATGGAGTTACGGCAGCTGTGAGCCTTCTGATGGGGGAGACTGGGAACCACAGGTCCTGACTGTTATGCCATCTCTTCAGCCCCAATGGCTTTTTGACACTATTAGCTTACCCGTATTGCTACCACACCATAGCCATTTCTCCTAAGTAGATAGATATCTAATGACAATGACGGGGTTTTTTTTTTCATTAAAATTATTAGTTATTTGTATTGTGTAAACAGACCAATGGAATGTTTTACTAGATAAGTATGATTTTGAAACTGATTTGCAAGATTAATAATGTTGAATGTTACATGTTTTTTTTTAAAAAAAAAAAGCAGAAATTAATGCAAGACACAACTGTTTTTATTCTCATCTTTCTCTAAAGCCTACCGGGAACCTGATTATTCTTACCACATGGCTGTGCGTTTTACCACAAAATCTTGTGTAGGAAGATATAATGACCTGCTCTTTAGAGTGCTGAAGAAAATCTTGAATAACTTAATCTCTGACTTGTTGTGCCATGTCATAGAACCATCATACAAGTGCCATTTTGTTAAAATTCCAGAGAGGGACTTCGTGTATGAGCTATTCATAGCCTTTCAAGGTGAAACAAATTTACAACGTTAATTTTATGGCTTTAATTCAAAACCGTAATAGATTATAAAATGAATTACTGCGTAAACATGAGATGTCTCCTATCCATAATAAGTTTGAAGTGTTTGCTAAGCACTAATATATACTATTGCCTGGTTGTGGTTCTAAAGTCAGCCTGCCTTGGAATATATTGTTTATTACCTAAAGTCAATATCATCTTATTGGCATAACTTTTAACCATGCAGCTGAGTTTCTACTTACAATTTCTTATAGAACTTTAGGAACGCTGTTTTATGGTTTCTGTTTTTTTGAGGAGTTAACGAGAGAGTAACCAAACACAATATATTTCTATTTTCAAGTCTTGTAATTACTTCAATTAACCCCCAGATGGAGTAAAGACACAGTGCAAGTGTTATTCAAACTGTATGCCTAGCTTTCCTATTCTGATCAGGTAGCTGGGTTAAACGGGTGTATGCCTGCATACCAACCAAAGCATTTGGGGCTTTACTGAAGGATCTGGCACTTTTTAGAAGCAGGTGTGTACCTGTTATGTTTTCCTCTCCAGTGAATCCTTTTGCACCGGGTTGGAAAAGTATGTGCAACCACTCTGCCGACTGTGAAGACATCACCAATCATAACATCCTCAAGGTGAGCTCCCACAGCGAGGGAAAGGGCTGGGAACCCACAAAGTTTATTAATAGCAGTCCAAGGTCATCTTCAGCTACACAGTGAGTTCAAGACCAGCCTGGGCTACATGACAACCTATCTCTAAAGAAAAGAAAAATTCTGACCACATGCAAACCATGGTGTGCATGCAACTACATGTGTACACATACACACACAATAATAAAACTATTCTAGTTTTTTTAAGGAACAATTTAAATTTGCATTTTCTACATTTTTAAAATTGTGTTTGTGTGTGTGCATGATGCTTACATGCTATTATAGCACACATGTGAACATTTGAAGACAGCTGGAAGGAATTGGTCCTCTCCTTCCTCTGTGTGGGTTCCAGGAGTCAAATCCAAACATCTGGTTTCTTGGCAGATGCCTTTACCACTGAGCCATCTTGACAGCCCCAAAATGTTTTTATTATAGAGAAATAGTTACACATAGAGAGATAAATTCCTTGACAAACTTTAGGAGTCAGTTCTCTCCTTCCAGCACGTGGATGTCAGGATAGAACTCAGGTCATCAGGCTTGGCGGCAAGCACCTTCACCCCTGAGCCATTTCACCAGCCCGCTTCAGTTTTTTGAATGGAAATTGTTGCTATGGTCAGTGTGTGTTTTTTGGTAATAGTACCTCTGGAATACTAGATAACTCCCAGGCTCGTGTTATATATTTCATAGCAGAAAGGTAGATATCCCTGGTCAGTTAGTTAGTTTTATTTTGGGGTTTTTACACAGGACTTCTCTGTGTAGCTCTGTCCTAGAACTAACTCTGTAGAGCAGGTATCCTCTGCCTCCAGAGAGCTGGGATTAAAGGCGTGCGCCACCACTGCCTGGCTCAGGCTTCATTTTCTAAATGGCTAAGCAAAGGCCTGAAGAAACACCTCACAATCAAGTTACCACATGTTCAATGTGTAGTTCTTCCAAAGTCGCATCTACAGGAAATGTGGCAGTTGTCCTGCGACAGACTCCAGAGGCAGAGGGCATAGTCAGAAAAATGTATGTTCCAGTCTTGTTCCCAAGTCTGTGCCTGTAATTTTTTATGTGGTTTATAAGAAGGATTTGGTTAGGCTTAGTCATTCTTATAGTTTATCCCAAAGCCAGATTCACATAGTCAGTTTCTAATGCTGATTAAAGCCTTGATTTCTATTTTACTTGGTTCTTTTTAATTTTTCATTTATGTATTCTGTGTATGAGTTTTTGCTACATGTGTATCTGTGTACTGTATGCATGCCTAGTGCCTGAGGAGGCCAGAATAGGGCATATGATCGATGCCCTGGAACTGGAGTTACAGTTGGGAGCTGCCAGGTGGGTGCTGGGCATTGAACCCGGGTCCTCTGGAGGAGCAGCCAGTGTTCTTTACATTTGTTGGTGGTTTTTTTATCCTTTTTAATAACCAGGGAGAATTAGAGATCATGTTTAATCTATGAAAGAGGCAAACAATTCAAAGCTAACTTTTATCTGTGTGTGTGTGTGTGTGTGTGTGTGTGTGTGTGTGCATGTTTGTGTGTGTGCAGGTACATGGGGTACGGGAGTTGTTGAGGCTGCGGTACATCAGATGCCAGTCTCAGGAACACCATCTCCTCCTTGGAGACAGGGTCTCTGCCTGATTAGACTTGACAATCTGACCAGCAAAGCCCCAGGAATTCTTCTGTCTCCACCTCCCCAGCACTGAGATTACAAGCAAGGAAAGTTTTTAGCCAACTGATCCATCCATCCCCTCAAACAACTTTTTAAATTATTTTATGTATATGAGTACACTGTACGGGCATCGGATCCCATTGTAGATGGTTGTGAGCCATCACGTGGTTGCTGGGAATTGAACTGAGGACCTCTGGAAGAGCAGTCAGTGCTCTTAACTGCTGAGCCATCTCTCCAGCCCACCCTCTCCCCCAACAAGTTTTTTATAACTGTTTTCCTTAGCCGCTCCATGTATAAATTAACAAAAGTTAGTAAAGTCAAAGGTACTAATTTTAGGCTTTAACATAGATTTTCAGGACTTCATCTTCTAATACATCTTGCTCTATGAGCAAGAAATATTTCTGCTGTGTTGTTCGGCCTGTGATTCATGAGAAGTATTTTGATTATTGAAGTTAGTAATTATAATTTTCTCTGGTGTATCTAAATCTTAGGCGAGAGACCGGATAGAGGAATTTTTTCGGAGCCAAGCATACGCTCTGCAGTATCACTTTAACAGAACTATTCCAGCCATGCACTTTGTGGATCACAGCCTTCAAATAACACGTATAGACAATTGTCGACCAGGCTTTGGGAAAAACGAAGGTCTACACAGCAATTGTGCTAGCTGTTGTGGTAATTATAAACTACAAATCCCTAAGTGTCTGTATATTCCAGAGATTATTGAGCTGAATCTTTTCATCGAGTCTTCCACAGAAAAGAGAAGTTAAAAAAAAAAAAAAACAACTTGAAAGCCCAAATTTCTACAAATAATCATCCTAATATATATTCTTTGCAATGCTCACTCTTGTGTTACGAAACATTTCCATAGTGTTCCAACATATGATACTGTTCTGGGCAGGAGAGTCAAATGGTCCTGCCTGGGAAAGAGAGCTAGGAAGCAGAGGGTAGAAACTGCAGACAGGCACTTAACAAATGAGGCATGGAAAAGGTCTTGCAAATGCTGATAGAAAGGAAAATACAGTAGTCTAACTCTTCTGTTTTTAAGATGATCACATTACAAAATGTGGGGTAATCTCTACCACTTAATTGACAAGTGTGGGTAGCCTGTGTGGAAACAGTGTAATACTGAAGACACCTTTGTATTGCTGACACGAGGTATCTGTAAACTATACCAATTGACAGCCTGCATTTCCCTTGCAGTGGTCTGTAGTCCTGGGATGTTCAGTCCTGATGTGGATGTCACATGTCAGATCTGTGTCTCCGTCCATGTCTATGGAGCTAAAGCTTGCCCGTAAGCTTCAAGAGCAGAGGTGGACAGCACGGTTGTTTGCCTCTGAAGGTGGGGGCAATGATCTGCTTACGTCGGAGAGCCTGGTGGATACCTCCATGAAGCGCAATCAGTAAGAGCCAAGCTTTGGAAGTAGGCACTCTAGAAACAGCAGCAGAAAGTAGCTGGTGTGGAACAACAGAAAGTAGTTTCTGAGAAGGCATTTAACTCAGTACCTCCAGTGTATGAGGGGGAGTTCAAGTGTTAGTGGATGCTTTAGATGAATATGTTCTGTTTTCTACAAAGGTCAAAAAGAGTAGCAAAGTGTACTATAATAAAACATATTCCATACATTAATTTGCTTGAAATGGCTTCTATCAAGACATATATAATGCTCTTTTTGTTTCTTAGATTTATTTTATATGTGTGTGGTTATTTTGCCAGCATGCACATCTGCAAACCACATGCATGCTTGGTACCTTCAAAACTGGAGTTAGAGAAGGTTGTGAATCATTATGTGGGAGCTGGGAATTGAAACCAGGTCCTCTGGGAGAACAGTCAGTATTCTTAACCTCTGAGCCATTTCTCCAATAACTGTAGTACTTTGGAAATTATAACTAAAGGAGTTACTTTAGTCCCTTTGCTTTTAACTTCTAACAATAGGGGGCTGGTGAGATGGCTTAGTGGTTAAAAGCACCAACTGCTCTTCCGAAGGTCCTGAGTTCAAATCCCAGCAACCACATGGTGGCTCACAACCATCTGTAATGAGATCTGACACCCTCTTCTGGTGTGTCTGAAGACAGCTACAGTGTACTTAGATATAATAATAAATAAAAATTAAAAAAAAACTTCTAACAATAGAGTCGTGTTTTAGTATAGGCTCAGACTTACAGAGAAGCAACAGGAGGTCTGCAGTCACGTTCCTCCATGTGCACTCATCACACACACACACACACACACACACACACACCCTACTAATTTTACTCTGGTCCATGGTTCACATTGATTTCATTCCTCGTGTTACAGTTTTGCACAAATGCACAGTGATGTGTTCACCACTTGAGTTGAAACCCACTGTGTTTCACCAGCTCCTCCCTCCATCCCTCCCTCCATCCCGAGTCTCTAGCCACTCGCCAGCCATCTTGCTGCCTTTTCCTAACTGCCGTGGAGTTGGGATGATACAATGCGTAGACTCTTTGGACTGGCTTCTCTTCACTCAGCACTATGCGTCTTGGGTTCCTTTGCGTCTTTTCATGACCCCATAGCTTATTTTTACTGCCGAGTAATATTCCGGGGTATAGATAAAGCTGCCGTGGACATGAGCGTGCAAGCCTGTGTGGACAGAGTTCTCAGCAAGGTCCGGCTAATACTGAGGGGCGTGGATTCTGGCGAAGGTGACGACTGTCTAGTTTTATAAGATACAAGCATACTGCCAACCAAAGTAGTTTACCATCTCTTGGTCTTGTTCCTTCTCCTTGCCCACATTCAGTACTGTGGATTTGGGGTGAGGGCTGACCACTCTAATGGAGGGAGGGCGTTCCTTTTTGTTTTTATCCCAATCCCGCTAGCTTCCGGTGCCGAGCATCTTCTCCCGTGGTCTCTGACTCCGCTTGTGCTCCTTAGTTATTCTGTGGGGTCCAGATATTTTGCCATTTTTAATTGGATTGTCTGTCTTCCTGTTGAGATCTAGGAGTTCTTGGTACGTTCTGGTTCAGAGTTTTAGACCCCTCTACAAAGTTGTTCACTCTTCCTGGGATTTGTGCTTCATCCCCATTCCCACTGTCTCACAGAGGAGTGTTTCGATATCAGTGAGACCCTGCCTCACTGTCTGTGAGTCGGTGTACCATGCTGTCTTGACTCATGGGTACCGATCTAATTTGAATAGTATTCTTCAGTGTTATGTTAGTAATCCTGCACTTATTGACGTGATCATACATATGATTTACCATTAACCTGTTAATATGATGAATTGCATTAATTCGGAAATTATCATAAGTTCAAGACAGTTCCAGGCCAGCCACAGAGTAAGACTGTCATCCAAAAAATATGTTCAAATGTGTATTTGAATAAACCCTTTCTAGTCATTGTATATGAATTTTTCTCTTAATGTTTTATCTTTCCCAAAACACAATAGCATTATGGGTTTTGGAATTTTGGGGGCTTGCTTTGCTTCACTGTTGGTTTTTTGTTTGTTTGGCCTGTTTTGGTTTGGGGTACAGTGGTTTTGTTTGGCAATGCTAGGGATGGGACCCAAGGCCTCACATATACTAGCAAATACTTGACCTCAGAGACATACCTAGGACTGTATAAATAAATAAATAAATAAATAAACCCTCCATTCCACTGCGTCCTGGCAACTGCCTTGCGTCCTAGCAACTGCCTTTTATCCATACTGCTTAGATAGATGTGACTCTTGGCTCCTGTGTTTACGGGGTTGCCACTTAGTTTATGTTTCTAGGCGTCATTTTTAGAGTCGCTGAAGACGGGCAGCTCTGTTGAAGCGCATACAGGGTTTCAAATCAGCCCCGACTTTCTTAGTGCCAAGCAAAAAGAAGTCAATCTCTGTCGAGTTGTGACATCTACTGCCTTACAGTTTATAAAGTGAGGTTGACAAAATGCAACAGCTACTAACTAGCAGTAGTCATGGTAACTAAATAGCTTATCATTAGATGTATACTACTTTTGCCTTGTAAATAATCGAGTTGCTTTGTATTAAAATTTCAATGGGGAGGCAATTAGGGAAAAAATGCCTAAAAAGCCTTCTAAGGAAAGCAATAAGGGATCCAAGAATGTAACTCACTGATAGAACGCTGGTGCCAGCCTTTTATGCACCAGGCTCTAGATTCAATTCCTTGAAACAGACAAAAATTAAAATATTACATTTGTAGGTAACAAATATGGTGATAGCAATCTAGTTGGCTGTAGGGTAGTGATGTACAGGCCTCCAGTAAGTGTAGTGGCTATTCCTGGTTGTCAGCTTGACCATATCTGGAATGAACTACAACCCAGAATTGGAAGGCTCACCTGGGATCCTAATCTGGAGGCTGAGATACAAGTTCCTGACCTGGATCTTGGCATGGAGATCTTGAGGCATAGAGGCTGTGAATCCCAGAAGATTAAGACAGGGAGATCTCTGAGTTCAAGGTCATCTGGGACAAAGCAAGTCCCAGATCCAGGCGTGGTGGCACATACCTTTAATCTTGGCCACACCTTCTGCTGGAGACCTACATAAGGACATTGGAAGAAGAAAGATGCTCTCTCCCTTCTTTGCCTGCTTGCCTTGTGGGTCTGAGCAACTGCTGGATCCTTGGACTTCATCCACAGCTGCTGCTGACCATTGCTGGGAGTTGGACTACAGACTGTAAGTCATCAACAAATTCCCTTACTATATAGAGACTACCCATACATTCTGTGACTCTAGAGAACCCTGACTAAGACAGTTGGTGAACACTACCTATTACAGACGTCCCATCAACAATCTTTGTGTTTCATGATGCTGTTATTTAATCTTTTGGGTCTTGGTCTCATTTAACTCAAGCTAACCTCAAACTTGTAGCTGAGGATAACTTAGATTTCCTAAGCCTCTTTCCTCTACCTCCCAAATCCTGGGATTACAGGAATGTGCCTCGATGCTAGACCTGCAACCCCCCACTTTGATCAACTTTCGGTTCCCCTGCACACTGGTTTGGTTTTGTTTTGTTTGGTGGGGTTTTTTTTTTTTAGATTTATTTATTTTATGTATATGAGTACACTGTAGCTGTCTTCAGACACACCAGAAGAAGGCATCAGATCCCATTACAGATAAGGTTGTGAGCCACCATGTGGTTGCTGGGAATTGAACTCAGGACCTCTGGAAGAGCAGTCAGTGCACTCAACCACTGAGCCATCTCTCCAGCCCTCACTGTTTATTCTGAGCTTTGAAATTGTTTCTTGATGGTTTACTGCGTCACATTCCTCCACCCAGAAGACCCTAGTCCAAAATAACCCATTTAAAAATAATACAGCAAAATATAAAGGATATGTTGAATGGTAAAACAGTCAATAATTAAGTTCAGTGACTGTCATCTTTTCTCTCATTAGCATAAAAAGGTCCTGAAATGGGCTGGAGAGATGGCTCAGTGGTTAAGAGCACTGACTGCTCTTCCAGAGGTCATGAGTTCAAATCCCAGCAACCACATGGTGACTCACAGCCATCTGTAATGGGATCTGATGCCTCCTTCTGGTGTGTCTGAGACAGCTACAGTGTACTCACATAAATAAAATAAATAGATAAATCTTTAAAAATAAAAAAGGTTCTGAAATGGCAACAAAGCTAAATCTCACATTGCTCAATGGAAACATAAATTGTAACATCATCCTCACAGTGTAGTATTGAAAAGTCTCCCATCTTGAAAAACCAAAAAAAAAAAAAAAAAAGTTCCAGCCCTCTTTCATCTTGAGTCTGTAAGAAGTCAGGTGTCACATAACTGTTATCTACCAAACATCACTGCTAAATAACATGTGTACTTTATACTGCCAATACTAGTAGATTATTAATGATAGAGGAACATTTGGATCCCATTTGTTTGGTCAAATGTCCGTCTGACCAACTGCAATGTTAACAGGCCTAAGCTTTAATGGTGAGAGTCTCGCCTTTCTGTCTTGTGGATGCTTTTGCTTGAAACTGCTAAGAACATTCGTGCATACCTTAGATCAGATAATACACTTTGGTAAAATGTTCTGGCCATATGCCAAACACCATTGAAGTTAAAGCAAATCACAGATCATACAAACCTTAAAAAACACAATTTCAGGCTGGAGAGATGGCTTAGTAGTTAAGAGCACGGTCTTCTCTTTCAGACGACCTGGGTTGGCTCCCAGCACCCGCATGGTGCCTCACAACCATCCATAACCCCAGTTCCAGGGCACCCGGTGCTTTCTGCCCTCTCTGACGTCAGGCACAAAAGTGGCACACGGACACACAAGGGCAAAATGCACAAGTCAATCTTTTCTGTTTGTTTAAAGAATACCATTGCCTGATCGTTTACACTCTACAACCTGCTAGCAAGCTTGAGAATAGAAGACTAATAGCTTGTGTACTTCCCAACCAATCATGAAGTCTCCACAAGAGTCAACGTCTAGACACCAGTCATTACTCTGTGAATTACTAGACAGACTTAACACCACCGTCCTGCTTGTCAGCGATGTGTGAACTTTCTCAGAATGTCCAGAACTGTGCCGGGGAGGAGGGGGTGGGGGCTTCCTGGTCATTGCTGCTGTCAGGACAGAGGAGATAAGGGGGGAAGGGAGGAGTGAATGAGGCGATGGTGTTCAGGGGAACCTCGAAGCTCTGACCGACTGGCAACCAGGTGCTCCTTCATGTATATGGCTTTCTCAGAACAAAGACAGACTGATGATCATCCAAGACGTTCAGATTACATATTTGATTTTTGTCATTACGTAGCCAGGGTTACAAGTTCAGTCACAGTAGAAAATACAAGCAGAACAGATGGACAGGTTTTATTTTTATTATCAGTCCTATAAGTCCAAGTTAAAGAATCTAAAGAATGTCTCCTCCAAAGCAAACACATTTATTACGTGACAGCCTGCTTTTAGGCTGCCAGTGTTTGCAGTTTTAAAGCACTCGAGACAAACAAAATATCTGAACTGGTCTTTTATGAGTAGCAAGTACTATTACCTAGCTTCTTTTACTATACATTCCATCCACTAAGCTATAAAGTAGGAAAAGTTTATTTTAGTCAATCTATCTTGTGTACTGAGTTCTGTTCCTCCAGGGGGTGTACCCTGTACGACCTCCTATCTCTAAACTACATGTCAGAAAGCTCTAAGTATATTGCAAAGGGAGGCCTTGAATCTGTAACCTATTCCCCTGGCCAGCCAGAGTTGGTCAGTTGTCTCTGTTTACCCTGCACCAATTACACTGTTTGAGTTTGCTCAGGGGCAGACACCCCCAAAAGATCCCAGGAGTAATGGCCTCCCTCAAGCTATGCTTATCTGTGCTTAATGGTCCACAGGGCTTAAGGAAGATTTCCAGATAGCGGCCAGATAGAGTTAATTTTAGGATTTTTCTAAAAAGACTCAGACATAATGTTTTCAAGAAAAGACATAAAATAAATCATATCGCAGACAATCCCCAAGAATGCAACATGCAGAAACCAAAGCCCAAAAGTGAGAGATAGACAGAAGGACAGCGACTGCAACATTCGCTCAGCTTCACTGGAACTGGGTCAAGCAGCTGTGCTGGGTTCATGATTGTCACCCTTCCCAGGGGATGTGGCTGGGCCACAGCTGTTCAAATGAACTTCACTCTCCTTTCTCTACAAGGTGGCTTCTTGTAGGGATAATCTCTTGTGAAGGTGGGACATCTGGCAGACAGACAGGGGGTGCGGGGACTTTGGGAGATAGTCAGAGGCAGGGAGTCGGATGTATAAAACTGAGAAGAGGTAAGCAGACATAGGATAGTTTAAACGGGTTAAATAAGTTACAAGCTAGTGAGAACAGCCTAGCTTATGCCTAGGGAATTAATTAATAAATAATAAGCCTCTGACTCACTGTTGAGGAACTGGGGCGCGGGTGGAAAGGCCTGCAGTTACGCTTCTGTTGCCAGTTGTTGGCTTTTGTGCTTTGTCATTGTTTCCTTAGAGGCTTTTGATTCTTTCAGATCTTAAAAACAAACACATCGCAAGTTGGTTTAAAGCCTTCTTATAATTCTCCTCTATCACTATTTCCCTCTGCAAGAATTACCACCAAGAAACTGATGTGTTTCCCAGGCTGGCTCCTCTAACCCCTCTGATTCAGCCTCCGTAGCAGCTAGGACTTCAGGCGAACACCACCACGCCCACAAAGGCTTTTGGTTTTATTTTTTGTGATACTTGGAGTTGAACCCAGGGTCTTCCCATGCTAATCAAGTACTGAACTATATCCCTAACCCCTTTTGAAAGTCTTGTTTCCTCCCCCAATAGTTGCCCATCTTTCAGGCCTTGTGCTTTTTTTGATACAGGGTCTCCCTGATTGACCTGGGTCAGCCCTGATCTTGCTCTGATGGCCAGGCAGACCTTGACCCATCCTCCCAGTAGATGGAATCACAAAGATACCATCACATCTGATAAGCCAATGGCTTTTAATGAGTCTCTCGGAATAGAAAGCTAGCAAAAAAGACTTCTGTAGTCTTCTTTTGGTACCCGGACAGCAGAGGGGTAAGATGTAGCTGCTAGAGTTTTCCCGGTATCATGGCAGATCCTCAAGGATTTGACACCGGAGGGATCAGATTTCAATAAGGCTTACAAGATTAGGTTTTAGTTGTTGCGCCCAGAGATTGAGTTACCATTGTTTCTGAACTAAGTCTGTGTTGCGTTTTCCTTCATGCTGCCGCTTATCTGGGTTCAAGAGAGAAAGGTATGGCCACAAAGTGTGGGTTTGCCAGATGTGCACCACAAAGGCTGTGGGGATTTGAAGCACGGGATTGGTGTGGTAGCAACTCTCCAGTGGGAACCTAGTGAGCTGGGTGGAGAGATTGTGGAGGTCAGAATCAGAATCTCCATGAGATAAAAACAAATCGGCCATTGCCTGCCAGTGCGTGGCTGGCCAGGCCACCGGGGCAGTGTTGGAGGCACAGGGCTGGAATGGGCCAGCTCAATTTTTTTTTTTTTTAGTATTTCCTGAAACAGATGGAGGCGGGATGACCTGGGCTTTCTGGTTCTAGTCCTGGCTCCGTTGTATTTTGTATGTCTCTGACTAAGGCCATTTTCTTGGGCTGTTCATTAGCCTAGATAGCTTGTGTGGGACCTTCTGTCCTTTGGAGACTAAGATGACCGGTGGGGGGAGGGGGGATCATGCTGAGACAACAAAAAAGATCATCAAGTACAAACCCAAACATGACCGTTCATTTTGTGAAACACAATTGTGGAAAAGAGCTTTCAGCACAAAGTATATCTTAATTAATTACCCAGGGTCTCAGAGCCGTTGCTGGGAGCACAGCACAAAGGTCTTTGTGCCCACAGATCTCCAGAGAAACCAGGACTGTTAAGTAGGCAGGATTGTCCTCTCTAAGGAATGGACGTAAAACCTGCCCTTCTATCCAGAAAGCTGGGGACTGGAGATTACTAACAGCCTGGTGATCTGTGTTATCTGCTGGGCCAGGCCACAGCACAATCCTACAACCAAAACCAGAGGTGGCTAGTAATCTAAATGACCCCTACAGTTAGGGACTCCCGAAGGTCCCATAGCCAGGACCAGAGGTGGTCGTTAGCCCAAATGACCTCTACACTGTTTGGCCGAGACCATTTCAGATCCTTCCCTAGACCCTTAAGGGAATACAGGAAGCCTATCTCCAGAACCCATCTTCTTGGAAGAAATGATATATACCCTGAGTTGAGTTTCAATGTACGTATGTTTCCTTGTGTACCAGTGATTGTATTATACCAAATTATACTGTGCTTAAATATGCCTTAATATCCCTGAAGTCTTGATTCAGGTTAAGGAAGTCAGTCTGAACCAAATCCTCTTTCCCTTGCCTGACACCTGCAGATACCCCTCAGGTTATTATTTCTGTGATGAAACACCATTCACAAAAGCAATATGGGGAGGAAAAGATCTGAATACGTTCATCAGTTGGGGCTGAAGAGATGGCTCGGTGGTAAAGAGCACTGACTGCTCTTCTGAAGGTCCTGAGTTCAAATCCCAGCAACCATATGGTGGCTCACAACCATCTGTAATGAGATCTGACACCCTCTTCTGGAGTGTCTGAAGACAGCTAAAGTGTACTTACATATAACAATAAACAAATCTTAAACAATACACAGTTTTTCAGCAAAAGCAGTCAGGATAGGAACTCAAGCAGATAGGAACCTGGAGGCAGGAATTGATGCCCAGCCCATGGAGGGGTGCTGCTTACTGGCTTGCTCCCTGTGACCTGCTCAGCCTTCTGAGACACCAGCTCCACCACCTAGGACCACCAACCAAGGGGCACCACCCACAATGGGCTAGGCCCTCCCACATCAATCACTAAGAACACAGGCTTGCCCACCGCCCAAGTGTACATACAGAGGCATTTTCTCAGTTGAGCTTCTCTCCTCTAATAATGACTCTAGCTTGTGTCCAACTGTCATAAGACCAGCCAGCACATCCAGTAAACACCTAAGCTCCCCACCACCAAGTGAAGACAGCTCTTCCATGTTTAACCCAAACTGCTATTCAAGTTGGTTGTACTATCTTGTGTAGTATGAAAGCTCTCATTGGCTCCTAGCTTATGAGGGTGTTGGTCCATCGTGGTAGGGAAGGTGTGGCTGCTGGAGATGCTCCAACCAGGGCAGCCTCAAGGCCCCAGTCCTTGTGCCTGTGTCAGGACCTAGCCCTTACTTCCCAGTACTTGTAGAAACTCCTAAATGATGCTCCAAGGGACGAGCAAACCCATGAACCAATGGAGCGTCTCACACCTAAACTATAAAAACGGTGCCACTGAAATCCCTCACATTTTCCTAATGGGTCATTTTTTTTTTTTTTTTTTTGTTACTGACCTATACAAACTCCGTCATGTCCTGGAGGCCAGTCTCAGAACTGCACGTTGTTTTAAGTAGCTTCTCTCACTCTGCACTGCCTCTAGCCCGCTTTCGATACACTTTGATGAAACTGAAGAACTGAAGCTTTGATGTTATTATAATTATAGTTTTGCCTTTTTACATTTTGACTCAAAGTGCTTCTGGAGATAGCACTGTGTGGAGGGATAGCCTTTAGTAACCACTCTGCCTGTGGCTGTCCTGCTGCTGTCCTGGCCCTAGGCTTTCTCACTAACCTTCAGTCATTATTTTCTCATATATCAGATGTCCTTGTACACATGGGATCGTTTCTGAGATGTCTCGTCCTGGTTTTCATTTTTGTCTACCTCAGCTCTAATGCCACACTAAAATATTTACAGGTTTTATAACCAGTCTTTAATCTAGCGGAACAAGTTTTTCTACCTTGCTCTTTTTGAAGAATATTGTGGCTGCGGTTAAAGACATGACTCAGCTGTTAAAGAGAGCTTAACTGTTCTTGTAGAAGATGTGGGTTCAGTTCCCAGAACCCCCATCAGGCAGCCCACAACCTCCTGTAACACCATCCCAGGGGCTGCAGTGCCCTCTTCTGGCCTCTGGAGGTACTGCACACACATGGTGACACCTGAGCTCACGCAGGCACACACATGCACAAAAATAAAAATAACTGGGTTTTAATTTTGGTTGGTTTTTTTTTTTATCATGGCTGGTTTTAATCTTTTGCATTTTCAAATCAGACAGCCAACTGTTGGGGGTGTCCTGAATCTTTAAATAAACGGGAGGAAAAAAAATCAACATTCTTATAATATCATGTCTTCTAATTATTCGGTATTATATTTATCTTTTGTTTAATCTTTTCTAAGATTGCTCATATTTTATAACAAAGGATTAGAGCTCAATTATATCCTTTGGTGCTTTCCTAAGTATTTTATATTTTACAAATTTCATTTTGCATTTATTGGTGATCTGCCTAGTAAACATTGATTGTATCAAAATGCTGTTTATTTTCCCAACTGATCTGTAAACCTGTAGTTTTGTTGTACATATCTGATCATCGTGAAGCAATATGGTATCCTCTTCCCCTTCCTCCTCCCCCTCCTTTTCCTCCTCCCCTTTCTCCTCCCTTCACAAGTCTTACTGGTTGGCCTCTTTCTCTCACTGTCCTGCTCTTGCTAGATCTCCTGCGCGCAGTGTGAAGTAGACATGGTGGGCGTGGCCATCCCATCTTACCTGCTGAGTTTCACTTCCTGTATGTTTCCATACACTCTGGTCAGATTATAGCAGCGCCAGTGTGTTCCTGGTTTTCTAGGAAATGAGCACACACTGCACTTTACACAGTGCCCTTTCATTTCTACTGAAACGATCCTATCATTTTCCTCAGTTTTTTTTTCCTTTGGTTTGTCTTGAGACGAGTCTCCTCATGCGGTGCTGGCTGGCCTGGTATTTGCTGAAATCCTTCAGCCAGCAAGTGCTGGGATTAGAGGCATGAGCCACCATGCCCAGTTTAAATTGTTAATGGGCTGAAATCCCAGATTAGTAAAGACAAAACCTTTATTATATTGCTTGGTTTCTGTCTCCTTTTCCCTCTAAGCTAACGGAGAGGGCTGACCTGTATCTTCCTTTGACCCACACCTGTTAGATTGCCATTATTCAGAATCTTTAGTCTTCCACCTTCACTTTTGAGGCAGGTCTCTCAATCAAACCTAGAGCTCACGGATCTGGCTAGTCTCCATAATCAGCTTGCTCTGGGTTCCCCTTCGGAATCTTGCTGAGAGTCTCAGGATCTGAATTCCAGTCCTATTGTTCGCTTGTGTGGCAAGTGCTCAGAGCCTCTCCAGGCCAGAACCTGAATTCTTTTCCTTCTTTCTAATATAAATGAGGACAATTCATAGTTTCATATTTTAAAAAATGGTTTTTGCTTAGTCCCACAGACTATTTTTTAAGATTTATTTCATATATGTGAGTTCACTGTCACTGTCTACAGACACACCAGAGAGGGCCTCAGATCCCCATATAGATATGTGTCTGTCTGTCAGTCTGTGCCTGTGGGTCTGTGTGTTGTGTTTTGTTTTTGGTTTGGGTTGGGTTGGGTTTTTTGAGCAGTGTATCTCTATGTAGTCCTGGCTGTCCTGGCTCCCACTATGTAGATCAGGCCAGCCTTGAACTCAGAGATCCTCCTGCTTCTGTCTCCCGACAGAATTAAAGGTGCATGCCTCTATGCCCAGCCTGTTTTTTTTTTTAAGTTCTATTTTTTCATCTCATTTTTCCTTACAGCAGCACAGAACCCCATAGTATATGTGTACCACGTTTCCTTTATCCATTCATATACTGATGGACGTCCAGGCTCATTCTGTTTCTTAGTATAGAGAAGAATGCATCAGTAAACCAAGCAGTGGTGGCGCATGCCTTTAATCTCAGCATTTGACAGGCAGAGGCAAGTGGATCTCCGAGTTCAAGGCCAGCCTGATCTATGTGGTTCCAGGACAGCCAGAAAAACACAGAGACCCTGTCTTGAAAAGCAAAAGAAAGAGAGAGAGAGACAGAGAGAGAGAGAGACAGAGACAGAGACAGAGACAGAGAGAGAGCAAGCAAGCCCAACAGGATATACTGCTGCGTAAGCACCTCTGACATGTTAATTTAGAATCCCTCGGGTGTGTACTCAGAGATGGTACAGCTAGATCATGGGAAGGTTCTGGAACATCTTAGTTTGACAAACCTCTGTAGCGCCTTTCCCAGTGGCTGCAAAAGCTCCATTCCCTCCCTCCGTGGATGTAGCCATTTCTTGTGGTTGGTCTCCTTGACTGCCATTCTAACTGGGACAAGGAGGACTCACCTGTGCAACTTTAACCATTTTGCATTTCCCGGAGAGTTAAGTCGGCTGAACACTCTCCCAGCACCTCGATGTTTCCTTTAAGAACTGTGTTCATTGCACTCCATTGATTGACTGGCTGATCCTAGGCTGTGGGTATTTAACTTCTGCAGTTCTATAAGACACCAAAAACACGGTCTTGCCTACTCCTCCCCGCTCTGGCCCACTACTCTACCATGCCATGCCTCCTGGATTCCAGAGAAAGGTTAAAACCTCCCTTTCTGTCGCCAGCTTGCTTCTTTCTTGTTGCTTTTGGAGTTTGGACTGTTGCATTTTTGTTTCTTTCTGTCTTTTGGGATGTGGTCTCACATAGCGCAGGCTGGCCTCAAAGCCTCAAAGCAGCAGACCATGACTGTGCTGTCCTTTCTTGGTTGTCAAGTTAATCAGGAATTAACTAAAACCCAGATGGCTGGGCTCACATGTGGGGGAATTTTTTCTTAAGACATTTAAAGTAGGGAGACCCATTTCTAATCCAGATCTTTAGAGGTGAGAAGATCCACCTTTATCCTGGGCCACACCTGCTGGCAGCCTGTATAAAGGACATGAGGACACTTGCTCTCTTTGCCTACTCGCTCTGGCTGGCAAGGCCGTTCCTTCACTGGCATTATGGCCTACTTCAAGATTCCAGCATGTACTGAAGACCAACTGAGACCAGCTCGGGGACTCAACAACTCCTGAATTCTTGGGCCTTTTGTCGGTAGACGGCCATTGTTGGACTAGATGGAGCACAGCCTATGAACCATTCTAATAAATCCCCTTTATATATACACATACCCGTGTGTGTGTGTATACATATATTCATTCTATCAGTTCTGTTCCTCAAAGAAACCTGTCTAATACATCAACCTTGGACTCCTGATTCTCCCTCCCCCACCTCCTCCCCCCCCCCGAGATTCCCCCACCTCCTCCCCCCCCCCCGAGATTCCCCCACCTCCTGAGGGCTGGGATTGCAGGTGTATGCCATTCCTCCTAGCCTGTTTCTCATTGTGTTATCTAATGAGAGTTCTAGGGACAGAAAATGGCTGAGGTGTGACTCAGTGGTACAGCACTTGTCTCATGTTAGTGAAGACCTTGAATTTTAAACCAACCAGGCAAAAAGAACAACAACAAAAAAAAAACCCCACAGTGAGAAGAAATAATATTCCCAATCTGCCACTTTTTTTTTTTTTTTTTTTTTGGTTTTTCGAGACAGGGTTTCTCTGTGTAGCCTTGGCTGCCCTGGAACTCACTTTGTAGACCAGGCTAGCCTCGAACTCAGAAATCCTCCTGTCTCTGCCTCCCAAGTGCTGGGATTAAAGGCGTGCGCCACCACCGCCCGGCTTCCAATCTGCCACTTTTAATCAAAGACCATGCACAGAATCCAGGCCAGGTACAGATTAGGAACGGGCACGAGTAGACATTGCTGGGCCTCAGCTGCAGCAGGGGAGGGGAAACAAACAGCGGGCACAGAAGATTTGTGCCTCATGGTCACAGCCCACGCCCTGGCTAACTGGCTTTCCCCGGTTCTGGAAGGCCTCCACCGGAAAAGAAACTCCCCAGATTGAAAGCTAGAAATGCACACCCGCACACAAATCCTAGAGTTGGGCCCAATGCCACATAGCATCCAGGAGGCAGAGGCAGGCAGATCTCTGAGTTCAAAGTCAGCCTGGTCTACAGAGTGAGGTCCAGGCCAGCCAGGGCTATACAGAGAAACCCTGTCTCAAAAAATAAAAACAAGCTGGGAAAAACAGCCACAATAGCAATCAGTCTGCTACCTCAGCCCTTCATTCTGAGCCTGTGGCAAACATAGGGATCCACCACAGCATTCTTCCCACAGAGCTGAGGAGTCTCACACCTTCCCCACACGGCAGCAGGCACTCAAGATGGTACCAGATGCCATCTTGGGACTAACCATTTTCTACCCCTCCTTCGCCCATAGGCAAAAACCAAAATATCTCAAACTGTCCTGGTAGCTATATGTATGTCCAGAGAGAGTTGTCACAAAACTGCTACATAGACACAAGCAGGGGTAACTAACATGGAAACTTCTAGTTCTTCGGAAAGTTATTTATGTCAAATGATGTTGTCCTGAAGAAGACACAGGTGAAAGAATGTTTTGCTATAGCAATCGCGTGCAAGGACCTGTGATGAAGGAGGATAACTATGACCCCACAGACAGCGGGAGACGAGCACTGAGCGTTGGTTTGCTTTGCTCTGCCTCACTATTCTTCACTCACTCACACACACACACACACACACACACACACACACACACATGTATCGGTTCGCCTTACGTAGAGTTGAGCTCAACTTGTGGTAACGCTGCCATTGAACTACTCATGAGGTTCCTGCAGCGGCTAGCCGTCTGTGGCCTTGCCCTAGGCTGCTTGGCAAGCCTGGAGGGTTCTTCAGGATTGAACTACAACTGCCTGGTGTCTGCCTCCCTAGAGAACTGGACTGTAGCTGATGGTTCCAGTGCGGTGTCTGCCTGCCTAGAGGACTGGTCTGCAGCTGCTGAGTCAGGTTTGGTGTTTGCTATAGGACTGAACTGCTGCCCAAGAAGACTGAGCTCACCCCCACCAAAGAACTATTGCAGAGCAGGTCCACTTCCCCCACATCCTGATAACTTTTCTGTTACCTCTGCTGGGTGGTGGGCTAGAGGAGAGGTTAAACCCTTATTAAAAGTAGGCTGTAGCTGGGCAGTGGTGGTGCACACTTTTAATCCCAGCACTTGGGAGGCAGAGGCAGGAAGATTTCTAAGTTCAAGGCCAGCCTGGTCTACAGAGGGAGGTCCAAGTCAACCATGATTACACAGAGAAACCCCATCTTGAAACCTGCCCCCCCAAAAAAAGGCTGCAAAAAAATGTATGCCTAAAAGTAACTGGAAGAAAGGACTGTTAAGGGGCTCCCAGTCCCCTTGAGAATGCAGGCATTAGCGTACGCTATGGCCCTAGCCCTCTCCATCCAACGTGTCTCTCTTGGTCTCTCAGCAAAGACGGGGTCCCTTTCTTGAGTGCTTTGGTCACATGTTTGTGTTTCTCAGACAGTTTTGGAAGTAGAAAAAGGCTGTTAAAACAGAAGAGGGACATGAGGTCAGAGATCAGTGACCGACTGTGACAACATATCCATCAGAGGGTTTCAGAGAACTAAAGGACACTGGCAGGGGTCACCCCAAATGTTTCCTGCTCCCCACTTAGAATACGGGGGATTATAGACTATACCAGAGAGAACAGGGGTGGATGCCCCTCAATATCTGGCTTGGGGAAACCTGACGGTCTCTGAAATGCTGAGGGTGTGACTCCTCACAGAGTATAAATTAAGGCAATGGTGCTTCCTAAGGTTCTATTCCTCACCAGCCTGCTCCACATTTTCTCGATTCTGAAACACACCAGACCCTTCCTCTCCTATCAAGGCCTGGACAGACCTTATTTTAGTCTACTTTTTGTTGGGGGTAGGCGACAGAAAGCTAAGCGTGGTCCTCTAGCAGCTGGTTCCCATCCTGCCACCTGCTTCCCACAATGTCCATACCCGTCAGTCCCAAACCCTCCAGGTCCCCTGCCTCAGTCAGGGCTTCTGTTCCTACACAAACACCATGACCGATAAGCAAGTCAGGGAGGTAAGGGTTTATTCAGCTTACACTTCTGCACTGCTGTTCATCACCAAAGGAAGTCAGGACTGGAACTCAAGCAGGTCAGGAAGCAGGAGCTGATGCAAAGGCCATGGAGGGATGTTATTTACTGGCTTGCTTCTCCTGGCTTTCTCAGCTTGCTTTCTTACAGAACCCAAGACTACCAGCCCAGGGATGGCACTGCCCACAAGGGACCCTCCCACCCTTGATCACTAATTGAGAAAATGCCCCACAGCTGGATCTCATGGAGGCATTTCCTCAACTGAAACTCCTTTCTCTGTGATAACTCCAGCTTGTGTCAAATTGACACACAAAACCAACCAGTACAATTTACCCCTTGTCAACTTGACACACAAACACATCACCATTAAGCCTCAACCTTTACTTTCTTATTCAGCCCCAAGATCTAAATAACTTTAAAAGTTCCACAGTCTTGTGTATTAAAAGTGCAATCCCTTTAAAATATCCAATATCTTTTAAAAGTCAAGATCTTTTAAAAATTCAGTCTCTTAACTGTGGGCTCCACTAAAATGCCTTCTTTCTTCAAGAGGGAAAAATATCAGGGGACAGTCACAATCAAAAGCAAAATCAAACTCTAACTGTCCAATGTCTGGGATCCACTCACGATCTTCTGGGCTCCTCCAAGGGCTTGGGTCACTTCTCCAGCCCTGCCTTTGTAGCACATACCTTGTCTTCTAGGATTCAGCTGCCTGTTCTCCACTGCTGCTGCTGTTCTTGGTGGTACTGGCATCTCCAAAACACTGCTGTCTTCCGCTGTAACTAGGCTTCACCAATAGACTCTCTTCAAAGCCTCAACTCCTTTGCATGACCCCTTCAAGTCCTGGGTCATCAATTGCAACTGAGACTTCACCAATGGCCTTCCATGGTCTCTCACAGTGCCGAGCCTCAGCTGCTCTTCAAGACCCCTTCATGCCTTCAAAACCAGTACCACCTGGGTGACTCTTACACAGTACCAAGTCCTGCTGCAGCACGAGGTACAACCTTGGCTATCTCTGGAACACAGCTTCATTGTGCTCTCAGAAAACACTTCCCAGAAGATTGCACTATTGTGGATAACCCTGGTCTTGTATTTTGGTGCTAATTCCACTCCTGGAAAGGGCTGCAGACTAGGAGTTAATCACATATACAGGTGCCTTGTGAACCTTCTCCCCACCTTAACTTTTCAAATAAAGAACAGAGATTGGGCAGTAGGAGGGAAGGTGAAGCTGAAAAGTTTTGGGGGGGAAAGGGAGGGAGGAGGAGAGAGGATGCACAGAGGAGGAGGTGGAAGGAGATTGGAGAGAAGCACGTGGCTTGGAGAAGCCGCAAGTTAGTTATATGGGATCTCATAGTTGGGAATAAGTGGTGTAGTGGTAGATCTGCCCAATCTAGGCGTGTAGCTTGTATTCCTATTGAGTTGTGATTTCTTCAACTGGGTCTTTTGGGTTGGAGATTTACCTCAACAAATTGGCGCCTAACATGAGGCTCGAACCCATAACTCTGAGATTAAGAGTCTCATGCTCTACCGACTGAAAGTTTGTTTGTTTGTTTGTTTTTTAATTAAACAGAAGGGGTGAAATGTTGCAGCAACTTTCCTGTCCGAGTGCATGAGTGCAGAGAGGATCTGTGATTGGACAGTAAAAAAGGGGGCGGAGCTAAGAGTTGCAGAGGAAGCAGGTGCACAGGCGCAGGGGACAGACAGAGGTCGCAGGAGATGATGAACAATGACTTGTGATGTTTTTTTCTGTGTGTTTTATAAGGTTAGAAATATTGGGATGAGACTTTTATCATTCTAAATTGGCATCTTGTAATTGTGAGTTTAATATACATAAATCTAATTGGCTAATTAAGCATTAAGAGTTTTGATTTACTTGGTTACTAGAATGTGGGTCCACTGATAACGGAGAGCTGGCAGCCCATGGGGTGTGTGGGATTTTTGTGGAAGGGAGAGGAACTCGGGGTCCCCCTCTGGAGGGATGGCTAACAGAGGGACGACTGAGTGAAATAGCCCAGCAGAGGCCCTATAGCCCTGCAGGACGAGAGAGTTTGCTGGCCAAGAGACCAGCAGTTCCAGAAAGTCCACAGTGGTCCGGAGCCACTTCGGAGAGTTGGAGGGATTCATTTTTAATATTTCCCACAACATTTCACCTCAGTGATGCTGGTCTCTTCTTAATCACCGCTAATTTCTTAGCTCCAGCTAACCAGCATCAATATTCCCAGTAATGCAAAGTTTTCGGTTTAGTAGTTCTGGTATCTTGCTAATCACAGCTGATTCTTCAGCCCCAGATAACCAAAACCACAGAATCTTCACAGTCAAAATAGCAACAGCCCTGATAAGAGTCTTTAATCTTCCCTCTGAAATTTCACAAGCCAGGCCTCCATCATCTGCACTGTTCTCAATAATATCTTCCAAACTCCTACACAACATCCCACAGAGCTCTTAACATCGAATTGATCTTCTAGTCCAAAGTTCCAAAGTCCTTCTACAGTCCTCCCCAAAACATGGTCAGGTTGTCACAGGAGTACCCCACTATGCTGGTACCAATTTGTCTTAGGGTTTCTATTCCTGCACAAACATCATGACCAAGAAGCAAGTTGGGGAGGAAAGGGTTTATTCAACTTACACTTCCACATTGCTGTTCATCACCAAAGGAAGTCAGGACTGGAACTCAAGCAGGACAGGAAGCAGGAGCTGATGCAGAGGCCATGGAGGGATGTTTCTTACTGACTTGATTCCCCTGCCTTGCTCAACTTGCTTTCTTAAAGAACCCAAGACTACCAGCCCAGGGATGGCACTGCCCACAAGGGACCCTCCCACCCTTGATCACTAATTGAGAAAATGCCCCACAGCTGGATCTCATGGAGGCATTTCCCCAACTGAAGCTCCTTTCTCTGTGATAACTCCCGCCTGTGTCAAGTTGACACACAAAACCAACCACCGTGCCCTTCCTTGATGGCACACAGGTGATGGAGCAGAGCACATTCTTCATCCCCCTCATTTGGTTCCTGGATGCGTCTCACTGTGTCCTGTACCTGCGCCTTCAAACTTCTAGGACTTTTCCTGTCTTCTCAAAGGCGTTCTTACAGAGACAGAAACTATGAGCCTGACTCACTCTGCCAAACAGGCTTCATTTTTAAAGTCCACTGTTCTTTGCTACCTTCTCCCGACCCGTCCCCTGCTGCCCTCACCCCTTGAGCTCATCTCATGTAGCTCAGGCTTGACCTCACTTATGAGCTAAAGATGGCCCTTCTTCATGACGGCCTTGCCTCAAGAACTGGGATCACAGTAGAGTGTCACCACCCCTAGCTAGATTTTATTTTAGTCTGCTGCTTGTTGTTGTTGTTGTGTTGTTGTTATTGTTGTTATTGTTACCTCATCTCCGTGTCTTCCCTCCTTCTAAACTAATTTGTTCTGTTAAAATGAAGCGCCCTCCTTGGGAATGCCCAACATTCACTGATTTCTATGGTTCCCATCTCCCAGGCTTACTCCCATGTGCCAGATCCATAAGTAACCTTGTTTAATTTGTAGCGTTCAAAGTGAACTCCCCAGAGCCAGATGTGGTGGCACACATCTGTAATCCCAATACTAAAATGGAGCAGACAGGAGGATCAGGAGTTCAAGGCCAGCCTGAGAGGTATAAAGAAAAGGGGGCAGGGGCAGGAGGAAATATGAGGGAAGGAGGAAGAAAAGAGAAATCTATGCCTCCAGGCTCCTGCCTTGTTGGAGTTCTTGTTCCAACTTCCTTTGATAAACAGCAGTGTGAAAGCGTTTACCAGATAAACCCTTTCCTCTCCAGGTTGCTTTGGTCATGGTGTTTTATCACAGCAATAGTGATCCTAACTAAGACACCACCCCCAGGCCTTCCTGCTGATCCCACCAAATGGTAGTGTTACATCACATGGACCAGAAGAGAGATGGAACCTGCCACGTTGTATGTGGGCCTAAAGATAGCTAAGTCCCCACACATAGCTAATGAGTCTTCTGCAGAGGCAGGAAGATCTTCAGGGTCTGCAGGGCATCTCTAACACCTGTGGGCATTCTCTTCCTAGTGATGGACATATTTATTCTTGGACTCTGAGCTGCCACTGCCCACATCAGGGAGCTTGTACCCCTATATAGACATTATACTTACAGACTCCTTCCCACATCCTTAGAGATAGGCAGCTGCAGGGCTGTGCCTAGATAACGCAAGCAGTAGACAACACCCCGAGAGGGTACAACATGCCCTCCATCCCTTCCCAAAGCCTCTCTTGCAATACAACTGTTTGCTTGGGATACAAAATGGAATATGGGTAAAATCCCATTCAAAGCCACAGACCTCACAGCCTGGTCAAGAAAACCAGGACGTGGGAAGCTACAGAGCAAGAGTAGCACCGCAGAACCAGGCTTGAGAACTTCAGAGCAGCCCCTTCGTCCCGGCCCTGCTGACATGAGCAGACGGCCAGGAGTGTGCTCTGTAGACATCAGGCCTTCAGGGACATCAAGTCAGAATCGCCCTGGAAGGAGCCTGAGGTCCTTAGACCAACGGTGCATCTGAGCTGCTTCTCCCCGAGCAGATTTCCCCTCTGTGACTCCCACCTCCGAGTGCATCCTACATGTACTCAGTCGCGTGCTGTCTTCTGCTTAACAATAATCTCCTGGCCCATTCAGAAATGATGAACAGGCAGCCCAGGGCTCACTCACCTTCTAGAAAAAATGTTACTTCGGTTCAGAAGGCAATAGGAAAACCAGCACTGAGGGGAGAGCAGGCAGAGGACGGAGAAAGAATAAGGGAACGGCTGTCTCTGTATTCCTGCCCTCTTCCCATCCCTCCCAGCCCCCACACTCTGCTCCCAATCCAGGAAAGAAAACTATCATCAGTCTGTCAGGAGACTGAGAATGTGACCCTGTAGGCCAGATTGATGTCATGGTGAATGCATCCCCAGTGAGTCTGACCAGAGACCATGTGGCCCTCAAGCCCTCTCAGGCCTCCCTCCTCCCTCCTTCCTCTCCCTCCTCCAGGTTTACCACCCATCCATCTGTCCATCCATCCCAGGCTGAGTATAGAGCCTGGGCCAATCCACATCCACCCACTCATGTGCTCAGGACCACACTTCCCGTGCTCACAGCTTCTTGCTTACATCATCTCCCATTTTTTTTTTAAAGAGAAGCTGCTTCTTTTCATAGGACAGGATTGTGTTGGCAAGGCTGGTGATTGTGTTTTGGTTCTAAGGAAAAAGGAACTCAGGTTGATGGCTATTACACTGTTATCGTCCCCGATCTCCCAAACATTCCTATGAGGTAGACATTTTTATTCTCAGTTTACATATGGAAGGACCAAGACTCTAAAGTATGCGAGCCAGTCCTACAAGTGAAACCAAAGGCAGAGATGACATTCAAACCTTTGTCACCATCCCCATGCTGTCCCCACTGTTCATTTAACAGGTGTATATTGAAGACACGGTTCATTCTGAGGACTCGAGCCCCTTCTGCCTCCTACAAAGGGAGGCAGACAAGGAATAGAGCATCCACGTAGTTACAACTGCCAGGTGATAGTCTGGATGTGCTAGAACATGGAGCACTCACAGCGGCAGACAGACTCTGGGTTCAAGACCAGCCTGAGCTACATAGTGAATCCCAAGATAGCCAGGGTTACATGGAGAAACCTTGCCTCAAAAAAAAAATGGGCTAGAGAGATGGCTCAGAGGCTAAGAGCATTATCTGCTCTTCCAGAGGACCTGAGTCCAATTGCCAGCAACCACATGGTGGCTCACAATCATCTGTAATGAGATCTGGTGCCCTGTTCTGGGTTGTAGGCAAACATGCAGGCAGAATGCTGCATATATAATAAATCATTAAAAATAAATAAAAAGTAAAAAAGGAAAGGACAGGATAAGAGGCCATTCTTAGACAGCTCTGAGGGGGAGCACACCCTTCCTTCGAGGCACAGGGACCAGCCAGCACTGCTCCGAGAGGCCTGAAGGAGGCGCTAACAGGCTGGGTCTCGTTTGGCACCCTGGCCTTCACTGGGTGGCACAGAGCTAGTTGCTCCACGCCCCATCTCCCACGATATTAACTTTGTTTTCATGGTTAACGCCCCTAGGGAAGGAGCTCCATTTCTGTGTAGAGTTCCTCACTTTCTTTGGGCTGTCACCAGAGGCACATTTTCTTCTGAATTAGTTGTTGTTGGTGTTGTTGTTTTCTGAGACAGGGTTTCTCTGTGTAGCCCTGGCTGTCCTGGAACTCGCTCTGTAGACCAGGCTGTCCTCAAACTCAGAGATCCACCACTCTCTGCCTCCTGAGTGCTGGGATTAAGGGTATAAGCCACTAACTACTGCCAGGCTGAATTAATCGTTCTGAATGCAGCAGGCGAGTAGCTGCTTCTTCAGCCTCATAGAAGGAATGGAAGGGATAAAAAAAAAAAAAAAAGAATTCAGGGTCTCAGTGACACCTCTCCCTGCCCATCAAGTACCTCCTACTTGACAGTAAGTGCCTGTAAGGCTGCCAAACCCAGGAACACTGCACCTATCACAGTTCATTCTACCTACTGCAGGATGGGGACAGGGATGCACAGTGGGAAGGGAACTTACTAGCGTTTATAGTGTGTTCCTGCCGCCACAGATGGTGGGAGGAAGGAAGAGAAGGAAGAAAAAGGAAGGAGGAGGAAGAAAGAAAAAGAAGAGGAAGAAAAAGAGGGGGGAGGAGGGGGAGGAGAGGGAAAAGGAGAAGGGGGAAGGGGAAGAGGAGGGGGAGGCAGGGGAATGGTAAGAGGAGAGGGAAGGGGTGGAGGAGGAGGGGGAAGGAGAGGAAGAGGGGAAGGGGAGAAAGAGGAAGAAGAGGAGGAAGAGGAAGAGAAGGAAGAGGAGGAGGAGGAGGAGGAAATGTCTCCATATCCTCCATGACCTTCCCCTCCCTCCAGGAATCCTATGCTCAACCTAGAAAGAATCCACTCAAGAACTCTAGAGAAGCTAGGAGGCCTTTCCTGAGCAGCTCTGTGGGTAAGACAGTTCAAAAGCAACGCCTCTCTGAGCTTTGAGGCTTGCAAAAGGAAAAAGTGTAAACACGCCCACCCTGTTAGGAAAGAACCAGCCATGAAAGCAGGAGGGGCTTCCCCCACCCCCACTCCGTGCTTTTCTTCAGGGGACCACCCGCTGGGTGGAGCGAGGCCTGTGAGTAAAGCAGGTAATCTGTCCCCAACCCAATGGGGAAGACGGAAGCCAGGGCTTTACAAGGCAGAGCTAAACAGAGGGTGATGGGGTTAAGTAAGCAAATCAAACCAGGCAGTGGTGGCATATGCCTTTGCAAAGGCCGGTGAATCTCTGAGTTCGAGGCCAGCCTAGTCTACAGAGTAAGTTCCAGGACAGCCAGGGCTACACAGAGAAACCCTGTCTCGAAAAACCAAAACAAAAGAAATCTCTGCTTCCCTCTGCCCACTCACCAACTCTTCTGTGTATCGTTTTTTCCTTCCTGTATCCTTTCTTATGGAGATGCATCAACGTGTACAAACCAACTAGTGGATGGCAATGGGGAGCTGAGAATGGAATAGAACAGAAACAGGCAAGGCCCCTGGCTGGCCATTCCTCGCCCACCATATATGGACCTCTGAGTCCCGCAGGCAGCCTACCAAATAGTGCTTTGTCCTGCATTTTGTCCACTATGTCCTTCAAGGTGAGGTCTGATAGTAGCACCATCCCCAGAACCTAGTCCTTCCTCTCAGCAAGTAGCAGTGTTTGACTGCACTGTTTCTTCCCTCCTCCTCCTCCTCCTCCTCCTCCTCCTCCTCCTCCTCCTCCCATCCAGGATCCAAGTCCTGGGCAATAGAACTGTGACTCTCAAATTCAGGCAGGTAGCCTGGAGGGGGGTTGTTTTGCTTTATTTTACAGTCCTGTCTAGCTCAGGCTGACTTCAAACCCGCTATGCAATAAAGGGTGGCCTGGACCTTCTCACTGTCCTGCCTCCACCTCCCAGGTGCTGGGATTACAGGTAGATCACTACATCTGGCTTCGATTTACGTTTTTGTTTTGTTTTTAAGATTTGTTTTTATTTGATATGTTTAAGTGTTTGCCTGCATGTACATGTGCACACCACATGTATGCCTGGTGTCCATGGAAGTCAGAAGAGGGTGTCTGATCTCTGGGAACTGGTATTATAGATGGTTGTGACCCACCATGTGGATGCTGGGAACTGAACCTAGGTCCCTTGGAAGAGCAGCCAGTACTCTTAACCACTGAGCCATCTCTACCACCCCGGACTCATGGCTTTTTTAACCTTTTGCCTTTGACAGCTTGGGGTCAAGCAAGAGCCCAAAGTTCCAGGACAACTGGATGGCTGATCTGATGCTTACTGGAAGCGAGGAAATCATGACACAGTAGAGGTGACCACGGCAGATCCCAAATCTTCCTCTGCCTTTCACAGAACCCACTGAGGGAAAATGGGGTGAGGGATTTCCCCCACGCGGCAAAAGCGATGCCCATTTTCTGAAGTTCTTCAGAGCAAAGTTGCTGCCTATTCCCAAAGGCTAGACTCTCAGCAGCGTTGAACACTGCACTTCAGGTAATCAGTCCTAACTTGGCTATTTCTTCCCTTCACTCTGGCTCAGATCCCTGCACTTCCGTACCAACCCTTTCCCAGTGACGGGGTGCTAATAAGCCAGTCCCAGAAAGAAGCAAAAGCTTCCTGGGTTTCTATGACCACTGTCACCTGCATTCTACCTCTTATGGCCTTCTCCCAAGTCCCTTATGCCCAGTCTGGGTATCAACCCACCCTTTTCTCTGTCCCCAGTCCGATCATGGCTGTCTGCTCTCAACTCTGGTCTGGTCTGGGAATTCTAGGTGTCTGGCCAGTGCCCAGAACCGCAGGCCTGTCTCCAATGTATCCTCTTCTGCTTCCTACCTGAACCGGACCCATTAGCTCTCTGCACAGCTCCCTGCTGGAGTCTCGGGTGCTATGACGGGTTCCTGAAAGCCCCCAACATGGGTACCTCCTAGAAATCCGGGTAAGTATAGGAGCCCCACCTCTCAGGCCTTTAGATAAGGCAAATTATGGCCCACGGGAGAACTTGCCCTTTTGACTCAAGGGAGAGATTCTGATAGTCCAGTGAGCTGAAATGAAATGAGTTGGGCCCCAACCAAGAAAGGAAATAGCCACAGCTGTGCTAGGGAGACAAAAAACAAAAACAAAAAAATGACCTCAGGTCCAGCTAGGCAAATGCGTCAGTGTGGCAGGCAGTAATGAAGTCAAAACACACCTGCAGCCAACAGCTACAGAATCAGGTTGGTCCAGTAAGTACTCAGCCTCCAATAAGGCACACTCCCATGAGCCCCTCCTCAGACTCGTGGGAGGAAAAAGTGAATAAAGAAGACACCACCCATCTTCATTGCCTCCTCCTCCCAGGGGTCTTCTGGCCTCACCTCTATCCTATCTCAGAGGTAACTGCTAGAGTGAGCCCAGCTACGTTCTGGCCTCCCCATTCCTCCGTCCAAAGCACACAAGGTGATGGGAACTACTGTAACCCAGCTACTGAGCTGCTAGCTACATGCCAGCACTAGGCCCATGCCACATCAGCCTGAAGAGTCATTTCCCTCAAGAGAAGACTGAGCTCAGAGAGGCAGCTAGATAAGACCATGGAGCTCCAAGTGGCGGAGCACGGATCTGAACAAAGGTCACTGTCCAGGTACCCCAGCACCTCGCCCTGGCTGGCTTAAAGATCAAGGAAGCAAGTGGGTCTGCCCCACACCCAAGACTGAACCCAGTGGCTGGCAGTCCTTCTCCCAACACCACACAGTCCCTACTGGAGGAGGGGCAGTGTGACTAGACTAGAATGAAGATCTCATTTTCCTTCTCTCCCACTCCAAGAACACAGTGACAATGGGCCGGGGCCACGGAGCCAGGCTGCTGGGAAGGGAGCTCCTCCACTTGCCTGGAACTTTGTACTGGCCACGGAGCAGCAGATAATACACAGAACAGCCTGAGAGGCCAGTGTCCTCGGGAGATAAAGAGTCCTCCCTCCCTCTCCTCGCTGTGCTAGCAAAAGTCAAGCCATGGTGAACCCTCCTCCCCTCCTAATCCTCAAAGCAGGAGGAGGCACGAAGGCCAGCCCTCCTCAAAACAAGAACTGGTTGGAAATGACCCAGGTGAGAAGTGAGGACAGACCCACAGTGACAGAAGGAAGCCAGAGGTCACCCCCACCCCACTTGTACAGCCACGTCCGAACTGACCTTCCCGGTCACCAAGCCCCACTCTTGATTCCCCCAGCCAGACCTATAGAGCCGGAAGCTCAGAGCCAACTGAGGACAGCAGCACAAGGCACAGACAGCAGGACTGGGCTCTGACTGACCAGGGTCTTCCCCGTCTTCCTCACACCCCCTTTGACTCTGGAAAAAGGGCAGTCGCCCCCGAGTCCCCACCACTGCCTGGGCAGGAGCAGCTCTTACCCACACTGCCAGCTTTCCTCCCAGGGCCCGCCAGGAAGCAGAGGCCAGACATGGTAAACAGAACATGTTGCTCTTTATTTGCATTTTTCAGAATACTGTACAAAGGGAGTAGAAATCCTATTCACACTTTGCTTAGAAAGACCAGAAGGTGAGAGTTCCCTATGATACATGGGGTTCAGAATGAGGGTCAAGGGGAGAAACAGGTGAGTGACCTCCTCTAGCCCCTGGGAGAGGGCTTGGGCAGCCACACATTTCCAAAGGAACACGCCCCAGTCGAACCAGCGAGGGGAGAGACAGCTCCTCTCCGGCCTAGCCTCAGGCTCTATGACCTGCCTCTCTTTGGGCTGAGGAGACAGTGCCTGCAGCTGTCCCTACTACTGCCTTGTTTGGGCAGGGATCCCGTAGCACTGTGGAGACCACTGACCGCATGTGGAGGTGGCCTCCTGACCATTCACATGCAAGCCACACAAGAGGCACTGCCCCAGCACGATCTACACAGGAATACAAATTGAACAGCTAAGGAAGAGCCTCTCTGAGAGCTTCCTCACACCACTGCTGAGGGAAGTGTCAAAGCAGACCAGCTTCTGAGGACTCACAGGCCCCTTCCCGCCTGTGCACACCCTCATTCCAACCCAGGAGTTTCAAAGTCACAGAGTCCTTCCCCCTATCAGCATCATTCTGTGGGTAAACTGACCCTCCACACCAGCTCTCCTCCTAGCCCACATCCCAGAGGAGGCCAAGGCTGGCTTCTCCATCCCAGACCTCTTTACATTGACCCAAATCCGCTGCTGCTATCTTGTCCATTCTAAGACCCAACTTACTATCCCCACCCAACCCCCACTCAGAACACCCCTCTTCCCAGGACCAGGGCGGCAGCATCCTGTCCCCACCTCTAGGCATCCCACCAACCCATCTTCCTTTCCTAATCTCCCCTGCCCCACGGCCTACCCATGGTGGGTTGCAAGGAAGTCCACAAAGCCCAACTGCTCCCTGCCTGGTGACGGAGGCAGCAGGGCGCAGGGGGTTCTAACACAGACAGAACAGTGAGTCTCGCTTCGCACACTGAAGGACTGAGGGCAATCAATGCAGAAGCTGTACCGTCCCTCTGCCCCCTTTTCGGGGGCTAAAGTGCTATGGCTGCCTGAAGGTAAACAAGCCAACAGGGGTTTTTCCTAGCTTCCTGTCCCAATCTCTCAGGCCCACCATCAGCCAGAGAGCCCGGCCCCTTTCCTGACCACCCCCATGGCATCTCTATTCAAAAGGCAAAAGGAAAAGATCAAAAACTTCAGAATGGGTTAGAGCCCAAGGGCCCCACCCTAACCCCACTACAAGCTACTCCAAGTCGGCTACTGGGGAAGCGAGGGGGAAGCCAGGCCCAGGGCACACCCCCATCTCTGGCAGTGTCCAGAGGCTCCTGTCTTCAGCATTACAGCAAAGGCCTTCCACCCTTCCCCTGCCAACCGGGCTGGGGAAGGGGCTACAACCTCAGTACTTATTGATTCCAAAGATCCGGACTCCATGGAGCTGGGGCAGCTTGGGAATGAGTACACTCATCAAGGACACGGTGTTGAGGATGAAATGGACTTGGTCATACTTGGTGTAGAAGCTGGTGAGGAAGTACCTGGGGGGGAAGGGAGGGAGATAGGAAATATGGGTTCCCAGATAAGAGGTGGAGTGACAAGCCTCTAGCTAGCAGGGGCCTCCTGACCTACCCCAGCCTACTCCAGGCCCACAGGCCTGTCTCACACACACAGTGAGGAAAGACAGGGCCAGGGAGACCCAAGGCCCCGTGGGAGACCCAAGGCTATGCCTCTTCCCTCCCTCTGCTCATGCATACACCTAGGGCCAGAGCTGGGAGGGTTCGAGGCCAGCTGAGCCAACTAGTTCACCTCTACTTCCTCTCCATAGCCAAAGTACTCACAGCACGATAGGTGTGATGGTCAGGAACTTCCTAGAGGCTGTGAACTGGACCCCATAGTCCATCTGCTCCCAGTGGGTCAGCAACCGTGCTTTGCCCTGGTCTGGCGTCTCGAAGGGTGTCCCTTTCACGGTGTGTAGAAAGATGTACATGCCCTGGAAAGAGGGGCCTTCATCAGAACATACAAGAGGACTCCCAGCCTGGCTCCCCCACCATCAGACAGCAGCAGCTCTGGGTGGACTGCCGCCTGCTCTGCTGCAGTAACTCGGGAAGGCGGCCTCAGCACAGGAAAGAGCACTGCAGCTTGGTGGGAGAACAAGGGGGAAATAAGTAAGGCAGCCTTTCCAGCCCAACCGGGGTCTCTACGTGCTAGCTAAAACCAATGAGGAAGGACTAGACCCCAGCCTGCTCAAGGGTGGGGCACAAGGCAGCAGGTTTTAGAGAACAGAGGATCCTGGGATCCTAACTTGGGGAAAGAATGTTTCTGCACCAGATTCCTGGGACCTGTGGGCAACCCCAGCATGGACGCAGCCCTGTGTCGGCTGTCCTTCAGATGCACCAGCCCTCCCGCTCTGGAGACCTGGGCAATGTGCAGACTTGATTCTACAGCCCACAAGGGGGAGCCAGGCAGAGATAAGAACTGGGCCTAGGCTCTGGTGACAGATGTTGTCAGGACCTGCTGTCTGTCCCATGACCAGCTCCTCCTGTCTCTCAGCTCTGGCCTAGAACAGCCCACATGGCGGAGGCAGGTGGTGGGAAGAGGACCTTACCAGGTTGTGGATAAGGTTGGTAAGGGTCCAGACGACAGGGACGCTCACAAAGGGGATGCTCAGCAGGACAACATGCAGGAGTCCGATGGCCAGCACGTAGGAGAGCCAGATGCCGCGGCTGTTCATCACCCGTGTGTTGGGGTTCACCTCACTGTGTGCTGTGCCCACATTCATCCTGCCACCCCTCTGCAAACGAGCAACACAGGTGAGACAGGTCACGCCACTTTCCCTGCCCCCTCACACCCAAGCCCCAGAGAGGCAGGCTTGTCATTTCCTGACAACTCCGCAGCACTGTCCACTCTTTTGATCTTCAAAGCCCAGAAGCTAGAGAAAGTCCACATGAACGAAATGCTAGTCATCTCCTGTCACCGGGCTGGATTAACACCAGGCTGTCATACGTATCCACTGGGACTCCGTGCTGACAGAGCCTGGGAGGACAAGTCGCCAAGAGGTGACTAGCGATCAATAGCCCAGGCTATAGCAATCAATGCCCATTCCCCAATCATGTCCCCTACAGTTCCCGTGGGCCTCTTCCTCCTGGAGTACGGATAAAAGCCTGTGCTGGAACTCTTCTGTCAGAATAACCTCTGCTGGCTCTCATTGACGACCTGATAGAAGACATCCACCACCCTAAGCTCTTCCCCAAAAGAGCAAGAAGCAGGGAAGGTCTGTGGGCACACCAACAACAGATGAAGAACTCTGGGGCTACTGTTTCCACCACCCCTATTTCTCCAATCCTGGCTTTCCTCAGGCTCAGGCCCAGGATGACTGACAAGGGTGGGGGAAGAGGGAAGGGGCAACAGCAGGCCAGGAACAGCCTTCCTCAGGCCAGGGACAGCCTTCCTCAGACCAGGGACAGCCTTCCTCAGACCAGGGACAGCCTTCCTCAGACCAGGGACAGCCTTCCTCAGACCAGGGACAGCCTTCCTCAGACCAGGGACAGCCTTCCTCAGGCCAGGGACAGCCTTCCTCAGACCTACAAACATTTCCACACAAATGACCCATCCACTAGGACATTTCATCCACTTGGCATCTGCAGAGGCTGACTCTCTTGGGGTGCCACCATTAGATGCCAAACCCCCAGGGCCCTTCGCCCCACCAGAGAGACAGGAGGGCAAGACAGAGCACACAGCCGACATTACCACAGGTACGATGTGGTACCCGTATCAGCCTTCCCCTCCCAAGGACACAAAACTACCTGTGGCCTCCCTCCTACGGCCTCTCTTCTCAGCCTCACCTGACCTCCCTTCCCAGCATCTGTCTGTGGGTGTGAGGTAACAACACCCCTTTCTTGCCCAGCTTCAGTGGCAGAAGCTCTTCACAAGGAACTGAAAAGGCTACCCACAGTGGCCAGAGGAGAGCATGGCTGTCCCCAGATTCCTGAGGGCCCACTGAGTGACCCGCAGAGTGGAAATGGGAGGCATCCGTGTACTCCCCACCTTAGTGTCCTGCCTGGTAAAGACCCATTACTGTGGCTAACAACAAGGTGTACAGAAAGAAGGAGCAGATGGAGACAGTCTGGAAGCGCCCGCCCAGCTCCCTCACCCTGCTGCAGTCACCTCACCCCCAGACTCAGATGCTATCTCTCACCCAGCTAGGATTCCGGCCAAGCCTCCTCCACAGGAGCCAGCATTCACTCAGATAAGTTCATTACCTAAGTATAATGGAAGCAAGTTTCCTCTTCTCAAACACCTCGGGAGATATGACCCACAACAGTTTCCCAACAAACATACTCATGAGTTGGCCTCGGGTGCATCCAGGTGGACATACTACTGGGACCAAACTCCTGGCTCATTAAGACAGATAACTGGTCCCAGCAGAAACCCAAGGAACTAGAAAACCAGTTGTTTACCTTCCTCAGACCTTAGGGCTTCAGTTACCTTAACAGAGCCCACCCCTGGGACAGCTACTATGTAACAGCCTCCATGTGAGGAGCAGGGACTGAGAGGGAAAGTCTCTGAAAGATCATTAAGGTGAGGGAAAATTTCCCAAGTCTCAGCAGAAACTGCTGTCCCTCCCCATAGCACAGCCCTACAGTGGCACAGCTACAGACAGAACTCCCTCACACTGCGTTCGGTAGTGCCAAAAGACTGGCTGGATCCCAGGAAGACAAGACCCTCCACTCCTTTCTGGCTCTAACAGGGCATCTAAGAGAGCCTAGGTGACTCCCAGGAACTGTCTTCCTAAAGGAAGTCTAGGTGCTAGCTGTCTTTTAAAGCAGGTTAAGAACTTCAGGAGACTCGTGCACCCTCTTTCACCATCCCCCAAAAAGTACTTCTGAGACTTTCCCGTGGCTTTGTGTATTTCCATTAGTACACAATTGACCTTTCTCCCAAAAGTGAAGAAATAGGCGACTGGCAGGGGCAGAAAGGTCTGGAGTGGCCAGACTGAAAACTGCCACCACAGATGGCAGGTAGCTGGTGTGATTTCATAACCTGACTCAAATCAGAGCCCGAAGCAACTCCGTTCTGTTGACCACTTTTTTTTGGCTATAGCTCTTTGCCTCTTTTCCATGCAGGCCCAAGCCAGTCTGTCAGACACTCATGCCAAGCCCAGATTACCACCCCTATCCCCCGGCGTAACCATCCAGCAAGCACTTCCCAATTCCCTCCCCTGCTTAAGACTGGCCTTTATACAGCAAACCTGTTCCCGAGGGATCCCAATAGGGAGTTCATGCAACACACAACGTCTCTTCCACCCTCAATCTGCAGAACCACGGTTGTCCTCGCCTGGACTCAGGAAAGTGGAAATGGAAAGAAGGCGAACCCCCACTAGACAGGCGCGAGAAAACGGTGTCCTCGATATCTTGGGAGTATGTGTATGAGAACTCCTTCCACGGGGCCTCCCGCTCTGCTCTGCAGCCCGGTACCTCGCACAAGCAGTCTGGCCGGGTTCGGGGCCCAACCCCCATCTCCGAGCATTCACTCAGCCCTGGAAGCAGCCAAACCTTTATCCCTTACGTCCCAGCCGTTCCCCGCCTCCCACCCCCAGCTGAAGCGCTCCTCCCAGACGTACCACCCCAGGCCTCCTGCTCCCACTTTCCTCTTTCGGCACTCCTTAGTCTGATGCACGGACTCTCCACCCCCCAGCCACCCAGCTCAGGTCTCCTCCTGCGCGGACGCCTCCTCAGCAGCAACCTTCTTTCTCGGCTCTCCAAGCCGTGGAGCCTTCGGGCTTCACCACTCCGAGGCCACCCGTATGGACTCACCGCGCGGGGCTGGAGGTCGAGGGCCCGGGAGAGAGCCCGAGAACCCGGCCCGCAGCCTCTCCAGCAGCAGTAACAAACCAGCGGCGGTGGCCACCCCGCTGGCAGCTCTGGCCGAATCAACTCCCTGAGCCGGAGCCGTGGCGTCACTGCCACGCGCCTATCCCGTTGTGCCTCTTGGGAAGTGTAGTTTCTATGCTGCCTCCTCACCCGCCCGGCGGCGGCCCCTGGGAGTTGTAGGCTTTTCCCTGGTCTAGATCCGATTCCACCGCGAGCTTAGGAACTGCGCAGAACGTCCCACCCTGACGCAATAATGGGATCAGATGCTGTCTCTTTGGTGCGATAACAATTCCAACTTTTGCATCTGCGCCCTTCAAGTGTTGCACAAGCGGGTTGTCCATGTCCCGTCTTGTAGACGAAGACTTTTTTAAGTTTTAAGTAACTTGCAATAAGGCCCTGCTAAAATAGTCTGACCTAAGTGCAGAGGTTTTTTGTTTCTCCTAACCGTCGCTGCCTGGGTCCCAGATTGTCTCCAGAAGCCGAAAAACACTATCCTTTGACCTGAAGGAGCTCCACACACCCCTGGGATCACATTTTCAGAACTTTGGTTGGGTACATGTGATTAGTGTAGAGACGGGAGCCTGTAGGCATCTTTGGTCCACCTAGTCTTTATGCTTAATCCATGCTGGTGTAGGTCTGGCCACTCCTGGATCTCCCCGCATCAGGTATAAGATAGGATTTATGTCATAGGAAAAGACCTTACGAACGTAAGGCGCTTTGAGCTTCTTTCTGAGGTTAATATGTGTAGCTTTAGGTAGGGACCCTCAGTTCTGCAATTTTCAGGTCTGGAAGGTCTGTAAAGAGGGGCACAGACTTTACTGCTAGGTACATACAGTGCATGTACATCTTTATTGGCAGAGTAAGCCTGGACAAATTACTTGTCAATCTCAGTTTTACAGCTGTGAAAACTTACTTCCAAGGTTGTTTTGATATTTCAAAAGAAGTAATACAAAGCACCTATTATCTTGTAGGAACGCAACTAGATTGCTCTTTAGCTCTCCTAGGCCACTCCCACTTTCCACGTCAACAAGAGAGGACCTCCTTTCAGTTGTTTCTACTTCCCCCGCCCACCTTCTCGGTCTCGTGCCCATAATCCTGGCAAGTCTGGAATGACAGGAATAGATGACGTAACAGATGCCAACCTGGCTGGCTGTAACTGCACGACGGACTGAACGTGCGAGGACAGGAAGGAGAAGCCCTGCCCAGACAACCTGGGGAGCTTTTTCCTTAGACCCGCCCATCATCAGGGAGCTGCCGGAGGGGGTGGGGGCGGGGAGGAATAGCTGTCTCAAGCTGGAGGCGGAGCCCTGGAAGCCAAGAGAGAGTGTAACTCTGACCTAGAAGTAGAAATAGGCAGCTTCTCAAGTATTCCAGAGCCAGGGGCCCTTTAGATCAGAACGTCTAAATAACCATCCTTCAGCCTCTGTGAGACTGAAGAAGCCTCACAGAGACACCCCCACACCTCCACACCCCTACACTCCACCTCCACCCCCTACTCCAGCTCAGCCTTAGAGCCAAAACAATGGTTCTGGGGTGTTTTTTGTTTTTTGTTTGTTTTTTCTTTCCAAAGTGAACTTGCCCGATTCCTTTGATACTTTTTTTTTTCTGGAATTCTTCCATTGTTCATCAAGTCGGTTGAACTCTGGATCTTTGCCAGTTTTCTCCCATCTCTGTGAAGCTCAGTGACCGGACAGGGTCTTTATCTCAAGAAGGCGCTCTGACTAATTCGGACTCCATTGGCAAGGTCAGTGGCTATGTCATGGTCTATTAATAGCTCCTGTTATCAAGTTGTTGTTCCCCTCCCCCCAATGGGAATGAACAAAGTTCTGGCTCTTTCTGCCCTGTGGTAAGTTATGATCACATTACACTCGAGATAGCTGGAGTCCCTGTCATCATCTCCTCTAAGTCATTGCCTCATAACAACCAAGTCTTCTTCTAGCAGTGACGGCCTGAACACCATTCAGGAAGAGTGAGGGCACAAGGGACCTGGGAACGTGCAATCCCTGGGACAAATGGTTGGCACCGTGTACCAAGGAAATAAATTGCCCATGCCCTGAAGGTGTGATTGTCTCCACACCTAAGAAAGCAAACCCATTTACAGCACAAGGCTCCGGGTGTGAGGCTGTGTATCCCAGCAATGTCTACAGCAGTGAAATCCTGAGAGCCGTGTACGTGCCCAAGAAAAAAGGGAATGCCCTATCCACACTGGACAGAAAAGTACAAAACCAGTTATGGCAGTAGAAACTGTGGTGTCATGGGAAAACAGCTGCCGGGTTCTATGAAAAGATAAGGATAGAGATTGAGCATTTCTCAGGGATGTCGTCAGCAAAACCTAGATCAAGGGACACAGGTGAGTTCTAGGAAGCAGAGAGAGGAAGTTCACAAGTTGGAAGGCAACCTTGGCAGCACAGCGAGTTCTAGGACAGCCTGGGCTACATAGCAAGACTACTTGAAACTCCAGAGCCAGGTGTAGGGTCCTGTGGTGCAGCACTCAAGGTTTGGTTTTGGACCCTGGGAAAGGAACTGAGGTGCATATTTTACATATCAAAGCTGACCTGGCCTCCAGGTTCTCCCAACATCCTTCTGTCCCTACCTGGCATACCCTACCCCAACATGAACTTTCCAGTCCAGGGGCTGGGCTGCCCTTCCCCCAGAGTCTTCCCTATATAATCCAGACATTTGACTTATTCACTCTCTCCCCCTCCCCTTCCCGCTTCCCCTCTCCCCCTCTTCCTCTCTCCCTCTCTCATCTCTTTTCCTCTTCTCTCTGCACCAGCTCACCCTTACCTTTTCCTTTTCTCCCCCCAATCCCCTTCCCCCGAGGTGACTTCCCTGGCCTGGGTCCCTGTCCAAGTGCAGCTTCCCAATAAACCTGCCTTTAATCTAATCTGGCTTGAACGGGCTCATTTCGAGAAATAACCTATCACTCTATCACTCAGGAATAGAAACAGAAGCAGCAGAAGTTCAAGATGATCATTGGCTGCAGCGACAACGAGGTGAGTTGGAGGCCAGCCAGCACGATGAGACCCTGTCTCAAAAGAACAAAACAACTAAGGTGAGTGACCCCAAGCCCTATTCGAATCTTGATTTAAGCTAACCAACTTTTAAAAGTATATTTCTAATTGTCAGAGGTAATTGAATAATGACCAGATATTTGATGATAATAAGGACTTGTACATTCTACAGCATATGGCCTTCATTAAAACAACAACAAAAACCAGGCCAGGAAGACAGCTTGGTGGGTAAAAGCCCTTACCACACAAACTGAGCCACCTGAATTCACTCACTAGAACCCCTGGTGGAAGGGAAGAAACAACTCCCCAAAAGTAACCTCTGACATCTGAGAGTGTGCCATGGTGTCCACACATGAGTACACATATACACAATAATGATAGAACAAATTTGGAGATCTGTAGTATATCTCTGAATATATCAAACTTACACACACACACTGTAAGAGGAAAGCCAGACTGTGGTGGTAGCGCCTTTAATCCCATCTCTTCAGAGGCAGAAGCAACTGGATCTCTGTGAGTTTAAGGCCAGTCTGGTCTACATGGTGAGTTCCATGACAGCCTGGACTAAGTAGAGAGACCGAGAAACCATGCTTATAAACAAACAAACAAACAAACAAAACAGAGATAGATATATTATATTCTAAACTATTTGTGAATGGATGATATGATGATACCTGTATTTACTACAAAATAATTTGGACTGGGGACATGAGAAAAATAAACAGCCACAAACTGGTGATTATTAAACCGCATGCAATGATAATTATTAAGCCTGGGTGATTGGGACACTTTCTCTACTTTGTTGGTATTTGAAATTGCTCATAATAAAAGATTTTGCAAACCTGAGTCTGAATCCATGTCACCACTAAGCAGCACTGGACTGATGCCAACAAGCCCTGGCATCAGGCTTAGCTCTCTGCACCCTCAGCTACCAGCTGTGTGACCTTAAGTCACTGAGCCTCTCTGTACTTCGGTGACCTCATTTCTAAATGGAGATGGAAATGATCACAATAACCTCATTTGCTAAGATCAATGGGGTCGATAAGTGTAAAGTACTTGGAACGGCCCTGGTGCATGGTTAAGTACCCAGTGTAGGTCCATTTCTGCTATTGGTCCATTCCAGGTTGGAATGCTGACGTCTTTACTAGGTTACGGAAAGTCAGCGAAAGAAAAGAGACCTCATATTAGGGTGATGGACTCAGGGCGATCCTTTCATTCTCCAGTTTCAACCTCTATGTAATGTGATATAACTTTTAAATATTTTATCAAATGTGCTTTTTTAAATATCACAAGCTCTCCCTGCCCTGTGCGGGCTGCCTGGTTGACTAAGCAGCCCGCACACAATCCCCAGCCTTGGAGTGATTCCATCTGGGGCTGGGAAGCCCTGTTTGCCTCAGACACATATATATCCTGGTGGATCGTGGCCAAGATGGCTACCTGCATGGGGGATAGTAGACAGGGAACATATTCTTTGAAAGGAAGTCACAGTAGATGCTGGAAAGTAGATGCTTCTGTCTTGTCAACAGAAGCACTGGGCCACAAATACCACCCCTTCCTCTGCCCCTCTCCACCTTACTCTCTACTTCCTGCAGAAAGGCAAGAGAGGAGAGCTGTGTAAGGTTGTGTTTGTGCTTTTGTTTGGGTTGGGGGAGGCACTCCAGGCCTGGAGTGAACTTCCTGGGAACCACTTTGGGGAAGAAGCTAAAGATATAGCAGCATCCTGCCTCTTTTACTTTGCGCCCTGCCTAACAGTGGGCTATCATGGGCTGCAGAGGGGAAAACTAACCTGCCCAGGCCTCTGGACCCACAGCCAGCACCCAGCGCCAGAACCTCTCTGTAGAGAGAATATCTTGTGTATAGTATGGCTGCATCACCTGTCAATTAAGAAGCCTATGGCATAAGACTTAGGCAGAAAGTAAAGATGGGACATCTGGGAGGAGAAAGGATTCTGAGAGAGAGCCAGGAGGGAGATTCTTGGGAAGATGTAACAAGATGGACACTTGATACCTGAGCACAAGTAATTCACCCATGGCAGAATGTTGGTTAAAATAAATGGGTTATCTTGAGTTATGATTCTAGTCAGAGAAGAGCCAAGCTATATGAGCTGAGGTATTTGTAAGTATATTTTCTGAGTCTTATTTCTGGGAGCATAGGAAAGGGAGGTAAAACCAAACAGAACTTCAGTGACCCTCCTTCCGGATATCAAAGGCAGAAAGATAGTCTTCAGTTCCTTGATGTGGCCACTGACACTGGATATATTGCAGCGACAGAGGATATAAAACCCAGCAGCTTCACCACAAGACCCACCCTGCTACCCTCCCAACTGAGTACCTGCTCCTAAGAGGCCTTTCCTAGCTAGAACATCCGGATGGCCTCCACCCCTAGACCACTCCTCCCTTACCTGAGGCTAGCTAGCCCTTCTTGTAAGAATAATTCCAACAAGTACTGTTGGACACTTGCTATATTTCCAGCACAGGGCAAAGGGCTTTACTCTACAGACTTGTGGTTCCGTTTCCCGGATCAGGCTGCTTACCCCGAGTTTTAACTTGGTTTACTTAGGTTTCCTGCACAGAGAAGAGCTGATAACTGAAGTATGTTCTGCACACATACCAGTTGCACCTCAGGACTTTCATTCCCAGAACATGCATGCACTTTTGATTCTGCCTGTCTCCAATCCCTCTCCTCCCTCTCTTACATCTAACAGACTCCTAGTCATCCCCAAAGCCCCCACTCAGCAGTTAGCTTCACTGTGAGGCCTTCCCAGGTGATGTACCCAGACAACACCCACTACTTCATCCTCTGGGTTCCTCAGACACCTAGGACAGGGGAGTGAAGCACACCCTTAGGAGATGCACACTGAGCTGGGTGGGATAGAAAGATGAGGAAAATCTTAAGGACACAGGAGGAAAGGGGTCCCCTCAACCCAGAACTCTGCGCTTCTCACAACAGCAGAGCAGGAATCCAGCATGGTTAACAAGTCCCAGGACAACTTTCCCTTCCCAGGTGCAGCCCTGCAATTTTCTGGGAATGTCACCTGCATCCCCACTTACAGGGAAGGACATGTGCTGGATCCTTGTGTGGCCCTAGAGGCTCCTGCTTCCACACTATCAGATTATAATTTCAGCTAAGTCTGTCTGGAGTAACCACATTTGTCTCAGAGAGAGAGAGAGAGAAAGAGAGAGAGAGAGTGTTAGAGTTAGTTTTATAGCAACCTTCTTGAAATGTAACTTGAGATCTACCAAAGGATTTGTGTGGCTGTGTGTGTGTGTGTGTGTGTGTGTGTGTGTGTACAGATTTTGCATATGAGAGAAACATTTGATATTTGCTTCGCTTTTCTTTTCTTTTTTTTGTTTTCTGTTTTTTTTTTTTTTTTTTTTTTTTGAGACAGGGTTTCTCTGTGTAGCCCTGGCTGTCCTGGAACTCACTTTGTAGACCAGGCTGGCCACGAACTCAGAAATCCTCCTGCCTGTGCCTCCCAAGTGCCCAGCTTGCTTTGCTAAATCTTCCTTTTATGCTCAACATAATGGTCTCCCATTACATCCATTTTCCCGAAAAGGTGTAACTTTACTCTTCTTTAAGGCAAAAACAAACAACAAACAAAACTTCTCCATTGCGGCTCCCTTATCCTGTTTTCTTTATCCACACCAGTTGGTTTCAAAGCTGCCAATATCCTATTGTGTTGCTAAGTTAAAGGAGGGGCTTACCTTCCCACATAGTGAATCAAGGAAGTCCAGGGTAGGGAATCTCTGAGCCTTCACAGGCAGCAGAGAGACAGCTACAGGAGGCATGAGGGCAGTTCAGAACAATGGCAGCTACCGAGTAGTCAATCCTGTTTCAAACTTCAGGAGTCTGACTCCCAGCGGTTTATTTTAGGGATCTTTAAGCACAGCACAGTTTTGGTGGAAACTATGCTGGTGATAATGAACTCAATCCCACGCTCACAACGAAGCTTACATAAATGATCTCTTCAGGAACAAAGTAAGCTAAATCCAGATCAGATGTGTCTACATTGAAAGTTTTTTTTTTCTAAAGTCCATAAAGATAGGTTCTATAGATTAACTGAAAAAAAAATTACGATAAGGGTCTCAGAGAAGATCGGAAAAGTATATAGCCAGGGCTGGAGAGATGGCTCAGCGGTTAAGAGCACTGACTGCTCTTCCTAGAGGTCCTGAGTTCAATTCCCAGCAACCACATGGTGGCTCACTACTATCTGAATTGGGATCTGATGCCCTCATCTGGTGTGTCAGAGACAACGTACTCATACATCAAATAAATAGATAAATAAATAAACAAATCTGTCTTTTAAAAAATTACTTAGCCATACTGAGTCACCAGGTCACAGGCTAGACACCACACCCCTCCAGCCTTCTGGGCACTTAAAAGGTTTTGCATGCCTTCCCTTGAAGGAACAACCCAGTGTGCTTATCTTCCGATCCCCACCCCCACCCCCCAGTGCTTGTCTGTGAGCACAAAGACCTCTGTGCCCTAAAGGAAGGAAGGCTGGTGTGACTGACTGAGCGATCCAGTGATGCCAGGCCAACACCTCACTAAGATTGTCCCCTTTCCCCTCTATTGCCCCATGATGACAGGATGGCTAGATCGCCCCTCCCTGTTCAAAGCACAGAACACAATGGGCCTGGCCACATCCTCTCTTATGAACAAATCAAATACCGTCCCAGAAAACACTTTAGCCAACTGCTGAGAAACCATTGGCTGGAATCTGGACCACCTCCAAGCTGCTGAGGAAGGGGGAAAAGAGAACAGTGGCATCAGAAGCTGGGCACCCAGAGACTCTCCCAATTCCATATGGCCATCACAGAGGGAGCTGAGGGCTAGATACCAAGCTGGAAGCCAGCAGGCTCTGCCACATAGTCTACCTGTGCTCCAAGCTCCTTACACACTTGACAATCAAGGCAAACATCACATTAATGTATGGAGAAGACGTGTCAACATGTCTGTTAGTTCCCAAACCGACAAAGTCCTAACACAGGCTCACATTAGAATTTCCTGGGGCTGCCGGGTGGCAGTTATACACACCTTTAATCTCAGCACTTACTTAGAAGGTAGAGGCAGGCAGGATCTCTGTGAGTTCAAATCCAGCCTGGTCTACAAACTGAGTTCCAGCTAGCCAGGGCTACCCAGAGAAACCTTGTCTCAAACCCTACCCCACTCCCCCCCCAAAAAGAAGAAGAAATTCCTGGGGAAAGTCGGAAACATACTAGTGCCTGGAGTCAATGCATGAAAATTTTGATGTAATCGTTCCAGATAAACCCCGGCACAAATGACTTTCAAAGCACTCTTAGAGAGTCCAACATGGAGACTGTTTTTGAGCCATGGCTACACACTCAGCACCTTAGAACCAGGTCTGTTCAGTACACTCTTCATCTCACAGACTTGAGCATCAGGCTGACAGGAAGTCCTCACTGCATGAGGACACCAAATATGGGGGGGTGCAGAGGTGGTTCCATGCTTAGAACACCTGTTGCTCTTGCATAGGACCCGAATTTGGTTCCCAGCACACACACACACACACACATTTTTAAAAAATAATACAAATAAACCTTTGTCTAAAATGGCCGAGCACATCTTCTCCTCTGACTTCTCTCAGTCTCCACAATATAGTGCACACGGTCCTAAGCACATTTTCCCATCTCCTTGGATCCCCATTTTTTGATCCCTGTACTTGGCCTCCCTTTATTAACCACATCCACAGTTCCAGGTGGCCTCTCCCATGGGCAGACTGCCCGCTGCTCTTCTCACTACCCCGTGGCACATGCCAGTCCCAGTCTGGCTTGGCCGATGACCTCGTCCGTGAAGATAACTCCCCAGCAACAGTCAGGCTCAGCCCTTGGGCCGTGACTAATCTCCCTGCCAGGGTAAGAGAACGGCAGGATGGGAAGGCTCGAAATGAACTCCCAAGCATTCGGTGGTAGAGTGTCTAGTCTTAACTCAAAGGCAACTCACACAGAACAAATGTAAATATATATATATAATTTATATAAATATATATTTATATATAAATATATAATAAAAATATATATTTATATATGTGTGTGTGTGTGTGACCTGATCTTCAGACATGTGAATCTGAGAAATGCCCTACCAACATCTCAAGGATGAGTCAGAGATGAGTGTATCCCCAGAGGTGATAACACCTGGTACCCTACTATCTGACCCTAACATCATCACACTTCTAAAACTGCGTTTTCAGAAGTAAGTCCCAGGGAATGACACACAGTGTCCATAGTTCCAGGAGAACTCGATGCTTGGAGAAACCTGGGGCTGGGTTTTGCACTTTGCTAAGCGTGAAATTCTTAAGTTTGTAAACAAAAGGCCTCACAACTCATTTTGCACCAGACTCTGCAGTTACTTGTCTGATCAAACACAAACTCAGCAAAGATCGGGAAGCTAAGGAAGGATAAGTTTGAGTTCAAGGCCAGCCTGGGCTACATTGTATATGGTCAGCCTGAGCTACATAGACACAATACCAACATATAAATTATTATTAGTCTGTTCTCTAGTGGTCTTAGGTGACCCCTGTGAAAGTGTCCTTTTAACACCCCCCCCAAGGTGTTGTAACCTATAGGTTGAGAACAACAGATGTACACAGCCATCCATATCCATGACTTCGAGTCACCCCTACACCTGCAAAACACAGCAGGTGAGTGACGCAGGAAAACCTGCCTTGGTGTTGCAATCATAAAGTCAGACGAGTCTGGAAAATGTAATGAAAACAACAACTTTTGAACTTCATAGCCACAAGCTCTCTCACGTCCATTCCGCATGGAGCCTCTCCACATTCTGCCGCGGTTTAGGCACGAGGGCTCAGAGGTAGACACAAAACACTCTCCAGAGCTCAAATCCTTCCTTCCTACCACCCACTGAACATCAGGAGAGGGGATGTAGCAGAATGGTGGAGCCCGCAAACAATCGTTAGGATGAAGAGGCCTTGAAGAATAAGTCACCTCGGTCTCAGGCTTGAAGAAGGATTCAAAATGCTATCCTGGAAGCCCAAGAACATCCGAGTTGGCCTCTAGTTCCGTACTGAAAATTTGGCGGGAAAACACACAAATCATCACATCAGACTTCAAGAGCCTTCGAGAACTCCTTTCAACTCCTAGAGTGTCCGGCTACACCAGCAAGCTGAAACTGAACCACAGCGCCGCCTTGTGATCAAAAGGGTTGGCCCTGTGAAGATCCAGGGGCATCCTCTGAAAGAGGAAAAGACAGGCACCGTGGACCTACAGAGAACAAAAAAATAGCGGAAGGGGGCTTGTGTTGCAAGTTGCTGAAGGGGAGTCGCAGGGTTCTGCACCCAGGGCAACCCAGCCACCATCCTGTTGGCCAGCCAGGCTCTGGGCATGAAAGGAGGTTCTGGGAGGCCATTCTCAGCTGCTGAGAGGAGATAGCTACTGCTGGGTTGTGGAAGGAAAGCCTGGGGCAGGGAATGAAATCCAGGCCTGTCTCCCACACATCAGGGTCTGGGATCTGCTCTCTCTTGGCATTGCCTGGCCAGGCCATGGCTCGGGTATCTGACACCTGGGGCCTAGAGTCACATGCCAGGAAACTCTATACTCTTGGGCCCCAGGTCGCAGCTTCCAGCTGCTGCAAGCAAACAGGACTTCTGAAGGAGGAAGCGGGTCTCCAGAGCCCACTGGCAGGGGGACTACTTCCGGGAGAAAGGCAGCCGTACAGGAGTGGACTCTGCCACCAACCAGGGTGAGAGGCAGGAAGGAGAAGGCAGAGGAGGTGGGAAGGGGAGCTGAGCCAAAAGCAGAGCTGGGGCAGGCTGGGGAGATGCTTCCAGAAAAGGGAGTCGCTGCGCACAGACGGCGGGGCCAGAGGTACCCGCTATCTACTTGTATAGTCTGACTGGACACCCTGGGATCTATCACTAATATATCACTCTTGTGACACTAGTGCCAACCACACTCCCTGGTGTTTACCTGGACTCTCTTGGCAGTTATACAGGTACGTAGAGGACAAAAATGTTTATTTCAATGAGGGAAATGAATATAAACAGAAGAGGTAGCTTGGGAACCCCCCCTCAGGCCCATTTCATCAGAGCAAAGGGACAGAAGGACCTCATAGATTCATCTAGAATCAATAGAACCCAAAAGTTCCAAGTCTAAGGGATTCCTTCCCCCAGGGTCCTGTTGAAGAGAGACAGAGACAGACAGATGGACGGACAGACAGACAGAGGGACAGAGGGACAGTCAGACAGACCAACTGACCTAGGGCTAAGAAAGCCCCGAAAGGAGAGGCTTGGGTCTAGAGAGAGTCTACTGAGGGACTCTAGCAGGAGAGTTTCAGTGGGACCTAGAATTCTAACTTTGTTGTTCTGTCATAGGTTCGTCTATTGCCGGGCTTCTCCTCCTCTCCAGGATTATGTTTATCTGTGACCATGCTCCTACTAGCTCCTCACCTCCTGCCCTTCCTGCTGGTGATAGGCACAGGGGGCTCTGTGCCCCGCCCCCAGACACTGCCCCAGGGCTGCTACATAGCAGAAGAAGCCGGGGAACAGACATTCCGCTGCAGCCGGGCTGGCCTGAGTGCCGTACCCAACGGTATCCCCAACGACACCCGAAAGCTTTACCTGGATGCCAACCAGCTGGCGTCAGTGCCAGCTGGCGCCTTCCAGCACCTGCCTTCTCTGGAGGAATTAGACCTGTCTCATAATGCACTTGTTCATCTCTCAGGGGCTGCTTTCCAGGGCCTGGAGGCCACTCTGCGCCACCTCGACCTCTCTGCCAATCAGCTAGCATCTGTGCCTGTGGCAGCCTTCGTGGGGCTGCAGATCCAAGTGAACCTGTCCGCCAACCCGTGGCGCTGCGACTGTGCCCTACAGGAAGTGCTCAGGCACGTGAGGTTAGCCCCAGGCTCTGGGACGGGCATTGTGTGTGGCCCAGAAGCCCGACCAGATCTCGTGGGCCATGAGTTCCTTCTGCTCACCAGGGAGGAAGAGCTGTGTGGGACAGGACGAGGTGGGACCCGAAGGAGCACGGATGTGGCCCTGTTAGTCACCATGGGGGGCTGGCTGACACTGGTAGTGGCTTATCTGATCCGCTATGTGTGGCAGAACCGGGATGAGTCGCGGTGCCCGGTCAAGCGGGCTCCTCCTCCTGTGCAGCCTGTGCGCTCAGAGGACTCCTCTACGCTCAGCACAGCGCTCTAAAGACCGGAAGCTCTGAAGACTCCAGGCTCTTGGCTCTATGCCCCAGCCTTTCATCTACCACTCTACCGCCTCCTCTGCCCCATCTCCCCTCTATCCCAGCCATTCTCATCCCGGAGATGGGGTGGGGGTGAGAGGGAAGTGACCTTTTCACAGGGGGTCACATATCAGATTTCCTGAATATCAGATACTTACATTATGGTTTGTAACAGTATCAAAATTACAGTCATGCAGAAGCAACAAAGTAATCTTATGGCTGGGGGAATCACTGACATGTACTGAAGGGCTGCAGCATTAGGAAGGTTGAGAACCGCTGTTCTATCGCTTCCTGCATCCCTAAATACCTTCTGTGGTGTACTCTTGCTCGCTCTTGCGCTCTCTCTCTCTCGCTCTCTCTCTCTCTCATTCTCTGGAACACCTTGATGCCTGGATTTGGGGGTACCTCCTTCTTGGGATTGTGCTAGACTCAGAAAATCCAGAGTTCCTGAATCCACAGGGCAGAGGTGGGGGTAACAGTACAAAGGGCCGTCTGGGTGTGCAGCAACTCGGAGGGAGAAGCTATAGGAGCCTGGCCTGTGCCTGGCTACAGGAGACCACAGAGGCCTCACCATACAGATGTGGGTAATGATGATGTGGTAAGAATGATGGCTTGGGGGCGGGGGGAGTTAGAAGGATGGCTCACAGGAAAGTGTCTGTCCTGCATGCATGAGGACCTGAACTCAGATCTCTAGTACGCACTTAAAGTCTGGGCATAGGGTGGGTGTCTGCAAGCCTAGTGCTGGGGTTGGGAGAGAGGCAAACAGATCCTGGAGCTCATTGGCTGGCCTGACTAACCAATAAGCTCCAGGTATGGTGGGCCACTGGATGCTGGCCTGAAGTAAAGTAATGGGGAGAGAGAGCACCTGATGAAGGGATTCAATGATATAATCAACCTCTAGCCTTTCTGTTATAGTCGCATGTGCGTGTGTGTGCGCACACACACATACAGAGAGAGAGAGAGAGAGAGAGAGAGAGAGAGAGGCTGTGTGGACCTGAAGAGCAGAGCAGAGGAGAAGACGTGGATATCCAAATGGCTTCAGACATATTTCTGGTGTTTTGGAGAAATTAGAAATATTGGGATAATACTTTATCATTATAAATTGGCATTATGAAATTTGGAGGTGGCGCACGCCTTTAATCCCAGCACTTGGGAGGCAGAGGCAGGAGGATTTCTGAGTTCGAGGCCAGCCTGGTCTACAAAGTGAGTTCCAGGACAGCCAGGGCTACACAGAGAAACCCTGTCTCAAAAAAAAACCAAAAGAAAAAAAAAAGAAATTTGGAGTTTCTTATACATAAATATATATGGTTAATCAAGTTTAAGAGTCATGCTTTACCAGGTACTTGGATGCAAGGTGGGAGCGCGGGACTCCCGCTGTTTACAGAGTCTATGGCAGAGAAAAAACGCAGCTGGGTTACTGTGATAGCTAGCTGAGAGAGTCGCCCTGAGCAGGACACGCCGGGACTTGGTGCAGAGGCTTGGCGGGGTGGTAGACTTTATTAATTATTACCCACTACAGCTTGCCTCCCCTGGCTTGCTCAGCTTGCTCTCTTATAGAACCCAGGGCCACCAGCCCAGGGATGGCACCACCCACAAGGGGCCCTCCCGCCTTGATCACTAATTGAAAAAATACCTTACAGCTGGATCGCATGGAGGCATTTCCTCACCTGAAGCTCCTTTCCCTGTGATAACTCCAGCTTGTGTCAAGTTGACACAAAACCAGCCAGCACTAAGGTGCGGTCATATTGAGAAGGGCCTCTGGGCTCTTCCTCTGTTCTCTCTTCCTCTCCTCCACCTCACTTCTCACCAAGCTCTTCTCCCCGGGTCCCCTATCAAGGACCTCCATCGAAGTCCCCTACTTCCTTTCCCAAAATTTCCTGTCGTTCTGCCCTCTCCTTTATACACTGACAGTTTCCCTGACCCCTTTCCCTTGGAGGAAAGATGGCCCCGTTTAGAGACTGAACTGGGGATGGGGAACAGTTTGGGGACTGAACAGAGACCCCAGAGCATCATCGAACAACTCAGTAAAAGCCCTTTTGTGAGCTTGGTCTGTTTCTCTTCGTTCGTTTTATTGAGCATATGTGGTGGGTGAGGAGGAGCAGGGAGACTGGGGAGCATTGCCCGCCACCTCCCCTCCCTGTGGGGTGCTCCCACTGAACTACATGCCCACCCATCTTTCGTCCTGCGTTGGTCCCTGACACTGGAGTCCAGTGGTAGGAGCCAGAGTCTACGAAGTAATGCGGATGGAATCGAAAAGTGTGAGAAAGGCTAGAGAAGGAGGTGGCCTGGCTTCTCCCATCTTCAGCCCTGCCAGGATTCAGGGAAGACAGAGCGGGTTCTAAGATGCTAATGGGCCTGTGCAGCCAGTGGGTAGCCTCACTGATGTTACATAGTTACAGCCTGGCAGAGAAGAGAAAGGTAAGCTTTCCAAGGGGCCCAGTGTGTCAAAACTGCTCTACCTGGATGTACCACAGTTCATCTATCCAGCTTTGCTCTAAGGCAAGATTCCAGATACCTGGGGTTAGACCCCAGCCTAGCATGAATAGGCGTCTTCCTGGAGCTGGCTGTCAGTGGAAAGGAGTAGAAAGGGCGAGGCCTTCCAAACCATCAGCTTCTTCGCCCTGCCGACTCCTCAGAGAGCCCTGGGAAACTCAGACCAAAGTAAGAAGGGTTTCTCCTCTGGGGTTCTGAACCTGATCAAGCTAAGCCATTCTTCACACTGGAGATGGTTATCCAAAAGAGAGCAAGCCCAGAACGCAAGCTGAGGCCTGAAGTCAGAGCCACAGGAAGGGAGAAGAACAAGTCTCCTGCTCTAGTGGGACAGAGGAAGGTAGGGCTAGGGTTGCAGCTAAGAGGAAAAGAGGCTCCTGGCTTCACCCCTACCAATCACAGGAAGCTTTAAAATAAATAAACAAATAAGCAAGCAAGCCAGAACAGTTGAAGCGTGTAGTGGCCAAAGGTGTGGAGACGCTGGACAACCTTCTGGAGGAAGGGACAAAGCAATGGGGACACACCACCCCAGACCCTGCCCTGCCCATGGTTCCCTGATCTGCGGTGTCTGAGGAAGGAAGCAAGAAAACAAACCCCAGAAAGCTCCAGGCTTCTGTGCCTAGGAGACGAGAAGCCTAGAGATGAAGTCCTATAGAAGCCAGTTGTTACTGTCCGGGACCCAGAGCTTAATCTGGGCCTGAACAAAGGGGATTTCGGGAGGATGAGCAGTGGTGCTGAAGAGCTTGATCCCGCTGGACGATTTCTTGCAAAAGGAAAGAAAAAGTTCTAGTCGGCAGCCGCAGCGTGGGGCTGCAGGTGCTGAAGGGCGCTTGGATAGAAAGAGGCAGCAGGCAGAGTGGGCGGGGCTTGAGCTGGGCGGGGCGGAGTGGTTAGTAGGGGGAGGGGTTTAGGTAGGGTGGGTCTTGACATTCAGGGGCGGGGCCGAGGGATGGGGTGTGGCCGGGGTGGGACAGAAGGAATGTGGGAAGTGGTCCTGAAGCCGGCTCGAGGCTTGGTTGGATAGCCCCGGGGTTCTGTTGTAGCTGCCCAGAAGAGAGGCGAAGCAGGTGGGGACCGCCACCTTTGTGGTGACGCTACCTGGAGGCGGAGCTGGATGCACCATGACTCCAGGGCTGCGGAGAAGCAAAGAAAGGGACCTACAAGGACTGGGGGCGGGGCTGGTCACCCGAGGACCGGAATGTGGGCTACTAGGGAGGGAGAAGGTCTTAAATGAGGCCTTAACTGGAAGATTATCTTTAACCTCAACCGGAGACTGGTGCTTGCGCTCGGAGGAATGTTCACTCGCTTCCCTCAGGAAGCTTCCTGTTTTTCGAACTGCAGGACTATCTCATCTGCCTGGGATGAGCCGGGATTTTAAGGAACCAGCTGGTCTTGGAAGGGAGGCGTGGAGACGGTCCTTAAACAGCTGCTGGAGACTTCTAGCAAACTCTACTCCAAGCTGTCTAGGAACATCCTCCACCTGCTAGGCTCTGCGTGGTCGGGGTAAGGAATGGGAGGCAGAGGGGAGGAAGGGAGGGGGCGATCCTCTATGTACTGGGCCTACCAGGATAGGCACAGTAGCACCAACCAAAACCTACAGTACAATTTGTAGGTCTTAGTGCAAAATGAAGTGCAGAGTTACTTGTTCAAAAATAAAAATAATTAGGTTAGAGAAATGGCTCAGCCGAGGACCCAGGCTTTAATCCCCAGCACCCTTGTAACGGCTCACAACTGTCCACAACTCCAGTCCTAGGGGATCTGATGCCCTCTACTGGCCTCCATGAGCACTGCATGCATGTGGTGCACACTCATACACAAAATAAAAATAAATGAAATAAAATCAAAATGACCAGGTGGTGGTGGTAGCCCACGACTTTAATCCCAGCACTCAGGAGGGGAGACAAAAGTAGGTGAATCTCTGAGTTTGAGGCCAGCCTGGTCTACAGAGTGAGTTCCAGGACAGCCAGGGCTACAGAGAAACCCTGTCTCAAAAAACCAAAATAAGTAAAACGACAAAACCTGGGTATGGTGGTGTACATCTATAATCCTAGTACAAGGGGAAATCTGAAGTGAAAAACTGCCAAGAAGTTGAAGCCAGCCTAGGTTATATAACAATACTCTGTCACAAAGCAAACAAACATTTTTAAAAAGAATTAAACTGGTCTTGTTGGTAAACCTGCAGTTCTAGCACTTGGGAGACCAAAGCAGGAAGACCAGAGGATTTCAATGCAGTGAGTGCAGAGACTCAGAGTTGGTAAACAAGCTAAGATTGTGACTCTTAAGTGCTCAGCCCCAAGTGGGATATCTTTGTCAACCCCCACTCCAAGGATCCAGTAACAGCATGGAAGAAGTGGAAAGAATGGAAGAGTCAGCGGATGAGCAAGAGTGCTATGGAATGTCTTCTGGACATGACACCGCCATTGCACCTAGGTAGGAAGGACCTGCACAACCTTACAGCAACAGGATCAGCCGACATCCCAGCACTAAGTGCAGACTGGGAGTTTCAGAAAGGGAGGGAGGGAGGGAAGGAAGGAGGCAGGAAGAGAGACAGAGACAGACAGAGGACATGAAGTGCGGAGGGAGACATGTTCAGGGATGCCTAGGGAAGTGGGGGAGAGTTGGAGGTGTGTATGACCAAAATACATTGTTAACAAATACTAAGTTGGGGCTGGAGAGATGGCTCACCATCTGCTCTTCCAGAGGTCCTGAGTTCAAATCCCAGCAACCACATGGTGGCTCACAACCATCTGTAATGGGATCAATGCCCTCTTCTGGTGTGTCTGAAGACAGCTATAGTGTACTCACATACATAAAATAAATAAATAAATCTTTAAAAAAAAAACCCAAATACTAAGTTGTCATACAATAAAGGAAAGATATTCTATCACCAAAAGCACAACAAAGAAAAACTCATGGTGAGGGGCTGGAGAGATGGCTCAGGGGCTAAAAGCACTTTCTGCTCTTGCAGAGGGTGTGGGTTTGATTCCCAGCATCCACGTGGCAGCTTACAACTGTATGTCATTCCAGTTCCAGGAGATCTGATGCCTCCTTCTGGCCTCTGAGGGTACCAGGCCACACGTACATGGTACACCCATACACATAAAATCAAAACAGCCATTAAAGGTGGTGGTTTGAAAGACGGCTCTGGAGTTAAAGCATTTGTTTGTCTGCAACAAGAGGCACTGGGGCTAGAGCTTGGGCTCCCGAATCTCTGTGAATGTTGGGTGGCGATGATGATTTCCCTGTGATCACAGACTAGAAGGCCAAGGCAGTCTCATTGGAGCAAGCTGACCAGCTAGGCCGGTGTTGAAGAGCTCTGAGTTCAATTGAGAGACCTTACCTCGATGAATAAGACAGAGACAAAAGAACCAAGACTCTCAAAATTAACCTCAAGTTTCCACAGGTGTATGCAAACGGACACACGTGAACAGCCATGCACATGGATACACCACACACACATACACATGAAAAAGAAAAAGATTTTTAAAAAACATTTATAAAATCATGAATTATTATTCAAGGGGTTAGAGAGATTGCTCAGCGGTTAAGAGCGTTTGTTCTTATAGAGAAACCTGGATTCAGTTTCCCACACCTACATGTGGCTCACAACCATGCATAGCCATAGCTCTTTTGGCCTACATGATTGGTATATATATATTACTCATATACATAAAATAAATAAATCTAAAAAAATTGTAGAGCCAGGCATGGTGGTGCACACCTTTAATCCCAGCACTCAGAAGGCAGAGGCAGTGAGTTCAAGAACCAGCCTGGTCTACAGGCTGGTTCCAGGATAACCAGGGCTGTGTTGTCTCAAATAAGTAAAAATATCAAATAAATAAGTAAATGTTTTTGTTATTATTAAAGATGGCCCCAGTTCAGCACTGAAGCAAGCATAGTGCCTGTTGCCAGGATACAGGCTGCATGCTCGTGAAGCCATCCCAAGCACCAAGCCACAGGGAAGACAAGCAAGGTACAAACTTCGCTGTCTGCTCCTCCAAGAAAAAGAGAAATGTACAAACGCATCTACCTTCCCTCCCCCGTACGCATTTTCACACAAAAAGAGGAACAACATTCCCTTCCGGGAATCCTTACACACACACACACACACACACACACACACACACACACACACACCCCACCCCCCCCTCGTTAGCAGCTCCAACTCTATCTGATCAGCCCCACCTCCTGAAGGAAGAGCACGCCCTCCTCTCTTATCTCTGGGGGACTGAGAGGAGGAGCAGCGATTGGCCACGCCCCTAGACTCAGAGACCTGACCTGTGTGGTCCCTGGTATGACAGTGTAAGCCTGAGATTACAAGAGGACAAAATTGTCTTTGAGGTCATCTAGCTCTCATGGATGCGTCCCCCAACACTCAGAATGCAGGGTGGACTTCAGGGCCACCCGAAGGCTCCCAACAGGCTTCTGAACTGAACTTAGGTCTTTGGGTTCTAATCCTTGCCCGGTTCTGCTCATCCCTAGTGCTCACAGCCTGGAGAGGGACATCGACGA